>CM060911.1:163920508-166420508 GCA_030737875.1 Allium sativum | reverse complement strand
AAGTATAATTAATCTGAAATCAAAGAACTAAGGGAAACGGGATACGCCATTGCGTTCGTCTCGGAAAAATATGCGAAATAGAGTCCGAGTTTTCGAAAAACGGAGTCCGTACGAAGAAGATATGGCCTTCGGAAGTTTTCAATTAAATTTAAAATTCAAACAGAATAAAATAATTAAAAATCGGGCCCAGTGGGCCAGGGCGGATAAACACCCGCCTAGGCCACCCAGGTCGACTGGGCTGTCGACCTGGGCTACCCATGTCGACAGGGCTGTCGACAGCCCTGTCGACAGGGGTGTCGACCTGGTCGAGCCCAGTCAACCTGGCTGGCCAGGTCTGTGTTTGGTCGAATTTCTGTGGTCTGCTTGGTCATTAGGGCTAGGTGGCGGGTTTTAATTGGTCTCTCTTCCTAATGAATGGCTATGATCAATCCAAGCAACATCAAGGGTCCTAATCAGTTCCTAACCTCTATATAAACAACCCTAGACTAAACCCTAATCTATTCATTCAAATTAAGAACATAGCCGCCATGTTGCTGAGGATCGACTAAGAGTAGCCGCCAACTAGAGAGAGAATTAGGAAGAAAGTTCTAAAGCCTAAAGCAATTCAAGCAACCTAAAGCCAATCAATTCAACATAGGAATCATATCTCTTAATTAGAGAATTCACCGCAACCATTGTAAGTAGAGTATTACTTTGGTATGAATAAACAATTGTGTTAGTTTGTATGCTTGAATTGTGGCAAGAAAGTTATTCATATTTGTGCATTCTTATCAATTTGAAATATTATATACGTTTGGATATTTATGGATTATGTTATTCATGTTATAAAGAACTACATGCGGTAGTTCTATGCCAGTATACGTTTGGAATATTTCGCAAATTATGTAATCCATGTTGAAGCTACATGTATGTAGTTGATTTAAATTCATGCAAGTTTGGGGCTTTGTTATTATGTCATCATGATGTATATTTTTGTGCATAAATCATTTTGCAAGTAATTGAAACAAGTTTGGTTGTTATAGTTCATAAGAAACTATGTTGGAATTTTGACACCATAATCCATGTATTAAGTCATGCTTTTGCAAACTTATGAATATGGCTAGGCTATGAATGATATGTGGCATAATTGAAAACCATGATTAAGTTTATCTTGTTTACAAGAATTATATGATGACATATGTGAGACATGGCTAGGTTAGACTCAAAAACCCCTTTTTGCAAGTTTAAAGCAAACACCATGTTTAGGAATATTTATGCATAGGTATGTTTATACCATCGTTATGTGATTAGACTTAAATCATGATTAAATTGAACTATGCTTTTGTGTTAGTAACAAAGTATCCCCTTTGCAAACATGTAGAAACCCTATGAACATGACTTGTTTATGTTTATGCCATGTTTATGCTAGAAGTATTTATGCCATGCTTATGTTTGACATTATGCCTAAGTAAAAATATAGGTTCATGTGACAATAATGATATCTCAATTACAAGTTCACATGCTTTGATTCACGTCACCTATGTTACCACTATGCAAGTACACCAGTTTCTATTTTGTATTTCCAACGTCGTATTGCAAGTTCATGCGCTCACATTCCCCTCTTTGTGTATGTAATTACGCCTTAAGCCTCCCTTTTTCGCATGGCTAAATTTGGCTTTAAAAGGGCTAAGCCAATATATATAAACGGACGTGTAAAAACGGGGGAAAATAACGTTGGGTTAAAATTAATTAATGAATGAAAATATAAAATAGAAGGGCCCAAATTCAAGTATGGGTTGGGCCCGTGATTGGTGTAACCTTTACACCATTAACTTAATAATGGGCCGCAAATATTTACATATAAGAAATAAAGAGGAATGACAAGATATGTAAATGTAGAACATACGATGTGTTTAACCCGAGGTTGGATTGAGTTGTGATGTAAACCTGCCCGGAACCGCCCGGCTGTCCAGTAGTCACAACAATACCTATCCAATGTGGGAGGTTAAACATGGAGCCCAGCAAGGACCCGAGGTTAGACTGAGTTGTGGCGTAAGACTGCCCGGAACCAACCAGCAACAGGCAGCCACAACAATACCTGTCTAATGTGAGAGGTCAGGGCCTTAATAAGACAATTAAGGCTGAGTCAGGATTGTTAGGATTAAGTAAACTAAAGACTTAATCAAAATGGAACATGCTAAACTAAACGGACTGGTGGGGTTAGGTTAGGAAACACTTAACCAACTTAGCATGTTGGCTAGAGATAGAAAACCTAGTAACGGGGGACCCTTTTCAGCAGTAACCCTAAAAGGTGTATCAGGATACCCTGAAACTAGGCAGGGTGGGGCACGATTACTGGGCTGATTGTAAGAGGTCAAATCGACGGCGGTGGTGTAGCAGTGTAGGTTCTAACGGGGTGCGGGCGTGCACACACTCCGGCGCAGAAAAATAAGGCACTGGACACCAGTAGCATACCTGTGCACTCTAAGGTTGTGTCGGGTTGCCACTATGGGGCTTGATACACCCCATGGTGGGACCAACATAGGTAACTACAGACATCGGGGGCCGTAAGACACATGTAACTTTGCGAGTAGGAGCCGATCATCATTGAATGGATCACATCACCCTGGTTATGGGGTGCAAATTGGAAACTAGTTTATATGGGTTCAGAGATTAACATGGGGTACGATAGTATATTCGACCCTAGACAACTTAACCAAGTTTATTGTGCTTGCCCACTTCTTGTTTATACTTATCATACCCAGTTCTTTATTCATAGACAAAATAGTACTAGACTTACTCAGGCTTTATGTCTGACTCTACTTTTCTTTCGTCTTCTTTCTTCCGTTTCCCCCCCCAGGTCCTCAGGGAGGGAACACAGCAGCTTGACCAACCTCAACATCCAGCTTGAAGAAGAGAAATGTATTGCTTGGACTTTCCTATTTTGAACTATGGCTTTGGACAATCCACTATGGGGCTTTTGCAGTTTATCTATGTTTTATTTATGCTTCTTTAAATAATGTACTCAAGACAGATTATGAAAGTGTTATGTTATGTTTTTGGAAAGGATGTTATTGTAACACGTATTTGACTTTATGAAATAAAGTTTGTTGTTCTTCCGCTGTTTACAAATATGTGTTCTTATATCTGTCTTGTATATCTGTGACTTGTACTTATAAACCTCCACCAAAATTAGGGCATTCCCTTTGAGAGTGACCCTAACGGAGGTGGGGTGTTTCATTTGATCTGACAGGTATAAAATGGGCAGTCTTCGTGAAGCGATCTACGATCACCTAAATACTGTCATTCCCTTTTTTGGTTCTGGACAGACCATCTATGAAGTCCATGGAGATATGTTCCCACTTCCAGCCAGGAACTTCTAGTGGTTGCAATAATCCAGCTAGTTTCTATTGGTCGCTCTTGACTAGCTGGCAAGTAGGGCATCGACTAACATATAAAGAAATGTCCCTCTTCATCGACTTCCACCAGAAAGTGCGTTTGATGTCATTATACATTTTGCTTACTCCCGGATGGATACTAAGTTTTGACTTGTGGCATTCATCCAGAACTTCCTTTCGGAGCTCAGCAATGTTAGGAACACATATTCGACCCTTCAGCCTTAGAATCCTCTCATTATCAACTTGAAAGCTCGAGGGTTCGCCTTGTTGAATTATCTCTTTGATCTTCTAAATGAAGTGATCATCCTTTTGAAGAGCAGATATTTTATCTATCAATGAAGTCGTGATAATAAAGCTGGCGATCATCTCATTCTTTCGGCTTAACGCATCCGCCACGACATTTGCTTTCCCTAGAGTGTATATAATTTCAAAGTCATATGCTGCAAGAAACTCCAGCCAACGTTGCTGCCTCAGATTCAGGTCCTTCTGAGTGAACAGATACTTCAACGACTGGTGATCTGTAAACAGTTCAAATCTCTCACCCAGGAGATAGTGTCTCCAGATTTTCAAGGCGAAAACTATAGCCAATAACTCAAGATCATGAGTTACGTAGTTCTTCTCGTGTGGCTTCAGTTGACGACTAGCATAAGCAATCACTTGGCCCCTTTGCATTAACACTGCGCCAAGGCCTTCTCTAGAAGCGTCAGTTCAGACCTTTAAATCCTGATTGCCATCGATGATGGTTAACACTGGAGCTGTTGTTAATCTTAACTTTAGCTCTTCAAAAGCCTCTTCACATTCTGGAGTCCACTTGAATTTAGAATGCTTATTTGTAAGCTTCGTTAAGTGACCAGATATCTTCGAAAAGTCTTTAACGAATTTCCGGTAATAACTAGCCAATCCGATAAAACTGCGGACTTCAGTGGGGGTACTGGGCTGTTTCCAATTCTGAATAGCTGTGATTTTGCTTGGATCCACAGCAATTCCTTCTTTCGATACGACGTGGCCTAGAAATTTCACTTCATCTTGCCAGAATATGCATTTAGACAGTTTGGCTTTCAATATATTCCGTCTCAGAATTTCCAGAACCTGTTCCAAATGCTTTTCATGTTCGGCCTTTGATTTAGAGAAGATTAGAATATCATCAATGAAAACCAGAACAAATTTATTCAAAACCCGTCTAAACACCCTATTCATCAGATCGACGAAGTAGGCTGGAGCGTTACATAAGCTGAACGACATTACTAACCACTCGTAAAATAAGTCGGGACCTCTGAATGCTGTCATTGGAACACACTCTTCGGCGATACGAAGTTGATGGAAGCCCGTAGCTAGGGCCATTCGTGAAAATACTTGTGCTCCATTCAGACGATCCAATAAATCGTCTATTCGCGGCAATGGATATTTGTTCTTTATTGTCTGTTTGTTCAGATCACGATAATCTACACATAGACGTAGAGTACCGTCAGATTTCGGGACAAAGACCACTGTTGCACCACAATCAGAGAAGCTAGGCCTGATCAGACCCTTCCATACTAGCTGTCGTGTTTGATTGCCTAATTCCTCCTTCTCTTTCAAGGACATTCTTCGAATAGCGTGAACTACCGGCCTTGCATTTGGAATTAAAGCAATTTTGAAATCTATTTCTCTCTGTAGAGGTAAGCGAACAACTTCCTCAAACACATCCGCATAGTTCTTGACGACAAGAATACCTTTGATGACGTCAGGAATATTCTCTGTAACTTCAGGGATATTTTCCATTTGGGTTGGAGAAACATTTAGAGCTGCCAAGAAGTCTTTTCTATTAGCATTCTGACCTTCACAGGGAATGGTTATATAATCACCTGATTTAATATTCGCCTTTACGACTCTGTCGGCACATTTAACTTCAGCTTCATATTTGGTCAACCAGTCTAACCCCAAGATAAGATCAAACTCTTTAAAATTCATGACGACTGCGATGGTAGGAAACTGATAACGAGAGAAAGAAATCGGCACCCCACAAATCCAACTGAGATCAATGGAACCCCCAACCGGATTCTGGACAGTCATTGGTTCCTTCAGCTTTTTCAAATTCAAATCCAGTTTCTTAGCTACATCCTTTGCAATGAAGCTTCGTGACGCCCCTGTGTCAAACAGTTCTTTGACTGGAATGTTTTTGACATTGAGAGTGCCTTCTAAAACATCAGCCCTTTCTTGACTTGTTGAGGGATCAGAAGTTTCTGCTACTTCATTCACTTGAACTACTTCAGGCTTCTTTAAGAGCCAGCAATCCTTTGCAAGATGACCAGTCTGCCTGCATTTACTGCAACTTCTTTTCTCTTGGAAATTATTCTCTGATTTAGATCCACTCTTGATTCGTTTCTTTAGAGATCTGCAACTTATCAAGAGATGTCCTTGCTTATTGCAGTTAGAGCATACAGTTGTCGTTACTGGTTTCTTCTCAGATTTGGCCCTTTTCCTCTTGGCACTGGGCTTCTTACTGACCTCAGACATTGTACTGGCCTCAGGACGATCAGTTTCAGACTCATTTCTATTACTAGAGCTGACTTCTTCTTTGTACTGTAGCATACCCTTCTTGTCTAGATCTTCGTACTGATAAGCCATGTATATCATTTTAGAAAAGGGGAGCTTCACGTTCCTCATTACACTTTTCTGATACTTCCTTTGAAGTCCGTGAATAAATCTTAGATTTTTCCTCTTTGGGTCTTTAATCAGATGAGGAGCAAAGTGAGAAAGTTCGTTGAATTTCTTATGATATTCTGGGATGGTCATATCACCCTGTATCAGATAAGAAAATTCGTCGCATAATCGCTCAGTCGCTTCTGGAGGAGTAAATCTTTCTAGGAAAATCACTTTGAATCTATCCCAGGTGATATCACCTTCTGGATTATTCTCAATAACCGAATCCCACCAGAACAAAGCTTCATCTTTGAGTGCCCAGGAGGCCAGTAATCTTTTTTGGTCATCCCTCAGCTTTAAACCGTCAAAGATCTTTTCAGCCGAACGAATCCAAGCCTGTGTCTTCACAATAGATTCTTCACCAGAGAACGGTATTCCACCCATATTTCGATATTTGATTAATAGGGCCTCAATATCCGGTTCTGTATTCCTCCTGTTTCCGACACTCATTTTCTAGTACTTCTGCAAACAGCAGATCAAGTGTAAGGTCACAGAAAAGATAATTTTAAAATATAGAAACACATACTTCAAATGTAAATGTGTCTATCGAGGTGTTATTTCATTCTACCATTCATACTAGGATATTACTAATCCAATCCGTATAGAGTTACCTGTCCTAGAAAAATACTGGTTCTATTTCTGACGAGTTCGTTCAAATGTTATATTCCAGAGCTAAGCTTAACCAAAGCTCTGATACCAAATGAGACGACCCCAAACCCCGTACTGACGGTGGCAAGGGTAATCCGTGGGATATAACACAGAAACAGATAATAGCAGAACAAAATTAAATAAATACACCTGATAATGAACATTAGAATATACTGGATAAAAGTAATCATCAGAGTTACATAGTATACAGGATCATACTTAGTAAAAATACAGTTCAGCTATACATAAATGTCTACAGCGGAAAACAAACATAATATGTACAATAGGAGCTGAACAGCATAAAAAGAGATAAATGATAGAATCCATCTTCAGCTCCAACTATCCAGAAAGAACCAGCTAAACCTGAATACAAGGCTGCCCGTGTAGAAAAAGGGGCACTCGAGTTTGAAAGTGAAACAAACTACGAGTCAGTCATAGGAATGGTATGAGAAATCTACTCAACACATATATAATATGGCCAATCACAGGACCACGCCACTTTCGTGGAACGGGTTTACTCCATTGGATTGCCAGTGCTTTAACACAAATCATTCTTTGAAACAACGCTATGCTTTTTATAAAAATGAAGCCATTATAAGACTCAGTTCCCATCACACAATGCAACGCAAACCGGAGGATAGAGTTTTACCTTATAATGGCCAAATTATGCTTGATACAAATAAAACAAAGGCATTTGATATTATTGCTAGTGTTTATATGTTTTGAAAACAATTTCAAATCATAACTATCAATCATAGACGGCATGGGTACCATATATCATGTCGCCATATATATATATACAATCAAAATCGCACAGTCACGTATTTGGGAATTAGATTTCCGTCATGAACCAAGGCAAAAGATAGTCCTTACCGAATTTGTGACTCTCTAGCCCGAGCCACAGGATCAGAACGCATCAACCCTTTAGATCGTCAGGGCCGGTCCACCGATGTGGATTATTATGCCTGAACAATACGTTTCCCCATCCTTTGGGGCGTAAACGAGCCAACGAATGACTCCATCGGACCCGGATCGTCCGATCAAACCGAGGCGCCTCGCAACAGCAACAACCACACAGGTGAGAAGTATATAAATGTCAGGGCTGGTAGGTCACTGACACCACCCTAGCTAGAAAGAAACGCATGCTCTCCCTGAGGTCCTTCTCCCGTTTTTGGTTCATACCGGGGTGTGTGGCTTGCGAATTCACGTTATACACAAAGCTACGCCACACAGGCGGTGCTTTGATCATCACCACAAAACTTTTCTTTTCAACAGAAGCCCTGATCATTTGCCACTTAGGCATGCCACACTAGCAATTCATGCCATGCGACTGATGTCCACCGATATACAACCTCTGAGCTCGTGCGTTTCAGAGAAGGGCGTTAAGCAAAAGAATAAATTCTCCGCCGCCAAACAGATGTATATTTAATAGAGATCAATCAGCACAGAATAAAATCCAATGTCAGACACACAGTCCATTTACAAGTCCGTTCTGGGTTTGAACGAAACCGGAGGCACTAAATACCTCGCAAACCCATCGATCACCACGTACGTCTGGACGATCACCACTCATTATCCATATTTCGGGATGCCTCCCAATCAGGACCTCGGTTACCATCCAAACGAGGTGAAGATCTTCGGTCTTCGACCATCATCTTCATCTTCGACTTTCAATCGTCGGTCAATTATTTGAAATGAGAATTAACTCGGCCTTTTCAAATAATTCACGTATTTTTAGAATTTCAAATCAATTTATTTCAATGGTTAAATCAATCGACAACACCAATTTTGTTCTTTAATGTAATTTTCATACCAAACACATTCAACCATCAAATACCACATAAATCGAGCAAATTTAGTTTATTTCCCTTCCATATCGTTTATGATATTTTATAACGATTTATCGCTATTTTTATTTATTTTAAAATAGCCACTTTATTCAAAACGACGCTTCGGGCCATAACGCGGCCGTGGCGCTGTTTTTCTTCAGATTTGATTTACACATATCTGAAAATCTAACCGTGGGATCTTCACAAAATTTACATCATTAGAAAGGTCTTTTCAAAACGAATCCAACGGTTCCATTTTCGGGAAAATCCGACGGTCGGATCTCCCGGTACAATCGTTTGAAGTTTCGATTTCAAAATACGAACTGCATCGTTGTTATTCGATTAAATATAATTATATTTATATATATATATATAAAAATATAATCGTTTCTGGTGCTGTTTTTCTTCAGATTTGAATTAAACATTCCAGACAATCCAACCGTTGGATTTTTACAAAGTTGGTGCCGTTGGAAAGATATTTCCAAGGCGAACCCAACGGTTGCGGTTTCGTGAAAATCCAATGGTCGGATTTCCCACACTAGTTGTTTGAAATCACGGTTTCAAAACACGAACTGCACGGCCACGTTTCGTTTTAATTTTATTTATATTTATATATTCATATAAATATAGTTCCTTCAACAAATTTCACTATCATTTTCACTTCTAATATTTCACTAACGCCTTTAAATTTTGGAAAATTTCGCCATAACCTCCTTTGTATGGGAGGGCCTGGGAAAATTCCCAAATAGCCACACGGGCGTCTCAAGTCAAAAAGAAAAAGAAAAGGCCAAGCGGCTAGCCAACAGGCTCATAAAATCATCACCCAAACAAAACAGTAAATGTGTACCTATTTGTCGGGCACAAAATTTTATTCCTCTCCTCTAGCCCCTTTGCTATAACCTGTTCAATAAATATGCATGTACATATATACAGTTCTTATCACTTATCATTTTCCATTCAACTTCATATTTGATTCCATTTGGTTTAAAAGCACCATTCATTCTAATGTTGTATGCATAGGCAAAAATCATATCATTAGCTAATTAATGAATATTTCGACTCATGCATATTTATTTGAACGAGTTGCTATTTTTAACACTTCACATTTCAACAATTCATGTATATAATAAAAATGTGATTTTTATATTGTAAAACAATTCATTTCAAAACACTATTAATTTATATAGTTTATATAGGGGATAGAAATAGGATTTTTATTATAAAACAATTTATTTCAAAATATGAATACCATTCAACACATGAATTTCAATTCATCGAATGAATATCGATTCAACACATGAAGGTTTTCTATAGTTTCTATATAAAGATAAAAATGTGATTTTTATATTTACAACGCGAATACCATTCAACACATGAATTTCTAATCAACGAACGAATATCGATTCAACACATGAAGGTTTTCTATAGTTTCTATATATAGATAAAAAAAAGGTGATTTTTATATTTAAAACGCGAATACCATTCAACACATGAATTTCTAATCAACGAATGAATATCGATTCAACACATGAAGGTTTTCTATTCAATGAATAAATATAGTTTCAGCAAATGAAAATAATTCAAACACATGAATATTATTCAAAATTTCGGCAGCATAACGGCAGGGTAGTTAAAACCGGGATCGTCCCTAGTACGACTCCTCGCTCTACCTTAAAACCTCGCGGTTTTTGACAATAGGGATCATGCATCTAGTTCGCACGCAGGCGGCATGTTTTAATTATTTCATTTCCACAAACTAATCCTATGTGGTTTCAACCAAATATTTCTCAACCGCAAATGGGTATTTTTCAACCACAATCAATCAATATCAACCACAAACAATCACAATCAATAAATATCGTCCATGGTTTGTGGACGAGGGGCGTATATATATATATATATATATATATATATATATATATATATATATAGCAATTCACTTCTATTTCAACACATATATAATTTTTACAACGCATATATAACTTATACATCGAACATATAACTTATACAACACTTATACATGAGGTGTACAACGCTTATATAACTCATACATCGACTATATAATTTATACATCGTCGTTTACCATATCGTTCTTAAATTAGAAATCTCACATTGGGTTCTACCCCACCAAAAATAGCAGAAGGCTCAGAAAAATATGCGTTCTCTTCTTGAATGTAGAAGACGTCCTCACGGTCCCGGTGTTTCCTTCCTTTTGATTCAAAACTAGGTTTTGAATTTTCTTCCTATCCGTGCATCGATGTTCAGATCAGCCAACACCACGTCGGAGAGGCTGGAGAGGGCTTCAGATCGACGATGGGGTGGTCCCCTGCGATCGTCGGAGGAGGGAGAAAAACGGACCGGCGCTGGCGAACTTCGGGGGCTCGACCTGGGCGACTGGCGAGGCGAGGCGAGGCAAAGGTGGGTCGGATTTGTAGAGGAGGCGGAGGCGGATCGGGTTTGGGTGGTGGCGGCAGCTCTGGTGGCCTGTAGCGGCGGCGATGTTAAGGGGAAGGAGGGAGCGACGGGGATCGTCCAAATAGCTGAGCAGGGAGAGAGAAAAAAAAGATTTTCTATTTTTTTTTAAATTCTGATTGGTAGGTGGGTCTTTAAAGGGGTTTTCTGACACGACCACCAATCCAAACCCAACGACTGTCGTCCCTAGCATTTTACCCCCATTCCGAACACAATGGGATATGTTTCGAAGGCCCATTCGAATGTTTCAGTCAGTTTTCCTTCAGATTAAAGTATAAAACATTCAATATTTAATTTGAATGTACATTTCAATTTGCCAAGGCCACAAACTGATTTGAAAAATTCCAGAAAAATAAATCTAGCTATGTTTTGACGATACGGTCCCAACAAAACTAGTTTCGTCGAATTCTGAGACCGTTTGCAAAAAGGCCCGTTTCTGGTCGATCCAATTTAACTATAATTGACCAAAACACATTTTCCTTTGCCACGCTCACATATTAGCTTCAAAAATCATGAAATTTGAAACCTGGCAATAACTTCACATCCTGAATCCAACAAAAGTGGTTTCGTCAAATTCCGAGGTCGTATGCAAAATGGCCAATTTTACGGGCTATATAAATTCCATAGCGACCTTTCTGAAAATTCATTCGGCCATAACTTTTTCTTTCTGCTATGAAAATTCGATTATTCAGATTCGTTAGAAAGGTATTCACTAACAGATTTAAATATTTTTGGTTTCACCAAAATCCGTTTTGTTTTGCACCCGGTACAGTCCGACAAAGTTTGAATTCAATTTTTGAAACTACAGCGCCATTTCAGGCCTTGTTTATAATTATAATTAATTATATTCGTTTTCAATCGTCGATCCAAACTCACTTTCCATTGCCATTATTTAAAATATTTATTTTAAATATTTAAAATCTATTATTTTAGCCAATTTAAAAATTTTAAATTGGTTCAGATTTTCTGGGTCGTTACAGATGGCCAATCATGATTTAACATAAGACCTTTTCTTTTATAATTTATCATCGATGATTATATATTGCCAGTTCTATATATAATTTATTGAGATCTCTTTATTTATCTATTTTATGTACCTAAACAACTTCTGGGGTTATTTGAAAATTATGTCATGGATCTCTTCAAGAGACTCCTTAGGTGTTTCTTTAAGAACACTCACCTCCTTCATCTGGCATCTTTATTACTTACTTCAAAAGTGTCTCGAAATGACTATTAAACCAATCTTTAAATGTGGTTTATGCATTTTGATCCTTCAGGGATTCAAATATATATTGAAGCAAGTCTACAAGGGATATTATTTATAATTTATTCGTGTGTCAATTATACTGATACTCAAAATGAAATTGTATCCCTTTATACTTCCCCTCAATGTTGACAAACATTGTCACACTAAATGATAATCATCACGGGATTCTCATTTTGATCCATTATCTCATTGCTGCTGGCAAGTATATTATATGTATATCAGTTGTTGGAGGATAACCCTTTAATTAGTCGATAAGATGCATTCATCATTTTTTTATTACATATTCTCTTTCATTAATCTAGCAGTATTGGAGGAATTTTCTTATTGTATAGGTTATTTGAATACACTTATGACTTCAGGTCATTGAACATTCATGTTGACTGCAATTTAAATCACTAAATAATATTTATGCATAATCTATAAAATATGCTTATAACAAACTTCAGGTTGTTAGTTAAATATTTACAGATATGAATATATAAATACATGCGTCCATGTATTATAATTTGCGTAGTCTTTCTCATTTGAGTTAGTGATTTTAGAATAAATTATTACAAAGACCGAACTATTGATTTCAATGTATTGATCAATGTCATTACAAATTCTTCAGGATCGTATGATAATGTTCAAAACTTCTGGTTTGAAAACATATCGAACTTCTGGTCCGAATAATTATATGAACAACTTTAAGTTGTTAAGTTGATGGAGTTTTAATATCGCTTCTGCGATATTCCACAAACACCATTTGTGGAGTTTAATACATAGTTTCTCTTTTAAGAGAAATTTATGAACTTTTCTACAAATATTTATCACTTTTTAATTGTAGAAATCTCTTCTGGAGATATTTTATTATTTTCATATAAACGGATCTCTTTTAGAGATATCTTATCATTTCCAAATATACAAATATCCTCTAAAGATATTTTGTTATCACCGCTTTTGGGATGAACTTATCCCCTCTATACAAACTATTGAAATATCATATCAATATACAAAAATACATATCAAACTTTAAATGCCGTAACAAAATTAGATGCATTAAATAAAAATAAGATTCAAGAAAAGAAATCACTACTTCTCGAGTGTATGATATTTCTTCAGGGAACATAATTTTGTATTTATTTATGTAAACAATCATAGTTGACCCGGAATGACCTAAACGATCATGCCAAAGAATCAATTTCTTTGTATCTGTGAGCTTCAAGCTCATGTTTATAAAATGAGATTCAACAATGCCAATTTTGGTAAAGTATAATCTAGTTGAAATTGTACCAAATTTTTCTAAAAGCTTCTTGCTTTCAATTTTAGAAATAATATAAAGATATTCTTTGTTGTTTACATTTATAGTTTCAATATGATATCCATTCATTCTTATATCTTTGATGATACGCAGATTTCTTTTAGAATTGCTTAAATATAGTGCATTTTAAATGAATATATGTGTACCATTTGGTAACATTATATGGGCACTTCCGGACCCTTCATCTATATTGGCTGAACCAACTATAGTTGAAACTTTATATGAATCATTTTCAGATAATTCAGAGAAAAACTTCTGCTTTTTCAATATCGTATGAGTAGTTCCACTATCAACCAGACATATATCATCACTTAACCATCGATCCATACCTTTTGAATTAAAAACAATATAGCTAGTTAATAACTGAAATAACTTATAAATACAGATAAATGTCCATGGGAATAAACTACTTGTCATGTCCAACATTACATATTATTACTGCAATTCCATAAGCACAAACTAAAAAGAAAGGCAAATAAAAAAAGTTTCAAACTAATACATTCTGAAAGGAAATGAAACCAAAAAATCACATAGTTAGCTTCTAGCTAATTATTACCATTATAGAAACAACAAGTTCTAAGTTTTCCATTTTATAACAAAAATTACTTTTGCATTCACTTCCGATGTGCAAAATTTAGATCAGTATTTAGATCTTAACTTAATATGATCTTCAGGATGCATATTTTCTTTATAAAAGTTTTCCTAAGAAACAATAAATTATTTCTTCTAGAAATATAATATGACTATAATAAAACTTCAAGTTTTATCATAATTCATATAATGTTATTATATATTTTTAAATTGAAGCAACTTTTCTAAAAAGTGCCCTTTTTTACATGTGAGAGTCTTTTTACTATTTTTCTTCAAGAAAATAGTATTGATTATAAATGTAATGATCTCTTCCAATAATAAGTTTCTTCAAGAAATTATTTGTAGGATAAAATTGGAATATAATGCTTTTTCCTCTTGTTAAAACTTTTCCTTTCATTGATTTTTCAAATCCTTTCCAATTATTGGTCATTTGCTATAAGAAAATATTAAATGCAATTATAGGCTTTCATGTTTTATTTCATGTTTCTCAATTGAATATGAACTTCAGGTTCCTCGGAACTTCAGGTCCCTCATTTGAAAGGATTGGTATATGAACTTTAGGTCATATGGACTTCAGGTCATTTGCATGTGAACTTCAGGTTCAACCACTCTTGCCTTGTGTTTGGAAGTATGACCGTCTTCTGGTGGTCATAACGCTCCTTCAGGGAGTTCCATAAGTGGATAGGATCCTTTTCAGTTAAATATTTAGATCATCGCGGATGTGGCATCTTAAAAAATATCAGAGCCTTTGCTTTGTCCTGTTGGGACATAGTATTACCATTTTTAATGGTATCCTCTAAGCATTGAGATTGTAAATGAATTTCAGTTTTCGACATTTTTGTGAACTACACAAAAAATTGCAGATGCTTAATTAAACAAAATTCATATATCAGTATACATGTTCTATAATTAAATTGAATATATTACGGCACAGAATCATAAAAAAAAATTAATCCAAATTTGCAAGTCTTTCTCTATACATTTACAATGAACTAATTACAATAATGAAACAATGCAAACCGTCAAGGAGCCATACACCATATAACAAAAATAATGGCCACAGTAATACATATGTTGGCTAATAAGCAACTTGCTTATATTGAAAGATGAAAAAGCATATAAAAGTAAGCCATACATGGAAATGTAATTATAAATATTTAAAGCATCTCATCTTGCGAGATGAAGCATTAAAAAAATGAGAATAGGTAGTCTATTATTACAAAGTTGAAGTTGTACAGCAAGCATTAGATTAAATAAGAAGCAGCATGTAGTTTACATATATGCATACCTATTATCAATGGTTTCTCTGTTACTGAAGCGATAAAGTAGCAAATGAAGATTATTTATGTATAGCGTATGGGGTAAAAGATCCATATATAATATTATAAAAAGAAAATGAATGGATCTTCCTAAAAATATATTTGGTATACAATAATACCAGATCAAATATAAATAGGTGGATATCTAAAAACCACTGAGCGAAAAATAATTAGATCTAAAAAGTTAGATCCACCGGAACATAATCTAGACCTACAAAAAAAAAATGGATCCAAAGATCAAATATTCTAAAATAAAAATTACTTACATGACAAATTCATAGATGTAGATCTAGAAGATCTCAACAAAAAACAATAAAAGAATCTCGTGCTGATAACGTGTTATAAAATAAAATAGAACATATCATAAAAGAGAAGACATTAGAGAGAACATAAGAGATAAAGGAGGAAGCTTTTTATTTCTCTTGATTCAGTATATATAATTCTATTACATTGGCTCCCTTATATATTGACTTTGGAGCTGATGCTAGCCTTACCCCCAAAATATGGGACTAAAAATAATATGGCAAATGCATATTCACTTATATGTATTACAACAATATTAACAATATTTGTTTACTTGTATGCAAATGAACTTAGTTTATTTTCTTACGTGTGGCCTTGTTGTGGGCAATTAGCTATTTCAAGTTCTTCTGGTTCCTGAAATTTCTTCTTCTCCAATTTTTTCATCAATCCACTGATGTAAATAATCTGCATACCAAAAAAAATATTTTCACACATGTATTTATATATGCAAATATATATATGTATATGTGTTGCTAATGGTATAAACAACAACTTGTAAATGAAATATTTTCGAACTACGTACCATATCTTTCGCTAATTTTTGATGTTTTCCTTCACGACGTGGTTTATTGTAATGGTAATGAATCCATCTTCTCCCATCTTTAATGTAATCCAAAAATGAAAAATGTTTATTTTCATGGATAGGAATTAATATTTTCGTGCACGATTGGAATCCATTTACAAGTGGTTCATCTATAAAATGATGCAATTGTTATACTGAATCCTTATTTACAAATGCCTGTAATTGCAATCAATTTAGGGGACAATTGTAATTATAAAAGCGAAGTTATGCACATAAAAAATATATAAAAACTTACAGAAGCAGAAATTCTTATGTATAAAATCTCCGTAGGGTTTTTCTTCAAATTGTATCCAACAAAGTCAATTATCTATTACAATAAATGGAATGTAATTGTTACAAAATATTACTGGAATTAACTTTAGAACAATTGAATTTAAATTTAGTATTACATGTCCGTCGATAATTCTTCCAGCTATTTGATCACCTAATGAAGTGCCAAGAATGCAAATTCCATCTTTATCATTCAAGTACACGCTTTTACTGATAATATATGTAATACAGTTAGATAATTTCTATCAATAAATTATTACTGATATAAGTAAATTAAATTTACTACTACATTATTGTCTGCAATAAGTTATAATATTTGCATAAAACTATTCAACATGTATACTTGTTTTATGTTCACATATTTTGGATTTTTTGCATAACAGTATGACACAATAATTTAAATCTGCATATAAGCATGCAAATATTATCAAAATCTAAAACATGAATTCAAACATAAGCATTGTGTCTTGACACATAAATGCATGTATTGCCAATACATGCATATAAACATGCACATATATTACATATCTGCATACAAGCAAGCATATTCTGTCAAAACCTGAATACTAGAATGCAACTTTGATAGAATTATGCATAAATTTATGTACATTTTTTTTATAAATATTGCTTTATTATAAACAAAACTAAAATTCAAAAAAAACTGAAAATAATGTGTAAATTTTGAAAACCATTTACCTGGGTTCTGCAAGTGTGAAAAATTATTCTAATTTTTCGATTTGGCTCTCTTCTAATTCCCGAACATTTTTAAACTTTCTTATCTTCAGTTTAGCTTTTGTATGCATTTCTTCATCTCTAGGTCCTTTTTCATAATCTTCGACTTCCATTATTTTTGTTGCTTTCCTTTTCCTATGACTACAAATACCATCACATTTATCATCCATGTAACATTGGAAATTATAGTTCATGAACATTAGTAAAATAATAAAATATTTTGTACCTTTTCTGTTTCTTAAATTTATATGCCTCTGAATTTTTCCTAGCTCACCCATCTGGTCTGTAACATCCCGAACTTCCCCGGTCTCCGAAGAGAAGAGAAAGAACGAATTGTTTTGAGAACACGACAAAATAGAACGCAAACGGAAGAATATTTCATTGTATATTACAACAATTCCGTCAGAATACAAGAATATACAGAGTATAAATGAATAAAATACATTTGATAAATATCAAAGATTACAATACATTACATAGCAGCGGAAAATAATACAATACACAACTAGAAGAGATATACGGATACAAAGCTTTCCGGATATCGTTCCAGCTGTAAACCAGAATCCTGTGAATATAAATCTGCAAAACCAAAACTACTAGCTGCCCGTGTCGAAAATAAGGGCACTCAGAGTTTAGGTTAAAACAATAAACTCCAGGACAGTCATGGGACTGGTGTGAGAACTAAAACAATTATTAATCTTTATTTTTAAAGTTAGGCAAATCAAGGGACCACGCCGTATAACACGGAACGGGTTTCCTCCCAAGAATACCAGTGCATAAAACAAACAGCGCAATGCTAAATAAAGAACAATGAAGCTATTATAAGACCCAGTTCCCATCACACAATGCAACGCAAGCCGGGGGATAGGGTTTTTACCTTATAATAGCCAAGAATGCTTGATACGTTTAAAACAAATCATTTGACACTATTATAAGTGCATAGTGTATAAAACAACTTCAAATCATAAGTATCAATCATAGGCGACATGAGCGTCCCATGCCACTATGTCGCTATATATAGGTTTACAAATAAAATTGCAAAGTCACATATTTGGAAATTTGATTTCCATCTATGAACCGAGGCCAGGGATCGTCCTCTGCCGATTCGAGACAATATAGCCCATGTCTCAGGCAAGTACTCAGTCAAGCCTTGGAGCGACAGGGCTGGTCCACCGATGTGGATTAAAATGCCTGAACAATACATCTTTCCGCCCTATGGGGCGTAAATGAGCCAACAAACGACTCCATCGGACCCGGATCGTCCGATCTAACCGAGGCGCCACGCAACACCAACAACCACATAAGTCAAACTCGTCAGGGCATGTAAAACCACTGACACCACTTCTAGCTAGAAAGAAACGCATGCCCTCCCTGAGGTCCTCTCCCGTTTTTGGTTCACCACCGGGGTGTGAGGCTCGCGAATCAACGTTACACAAAGCTACGCTACACAGGCCGTGCTTTGATCATCACCCCAAGACTTTGCTTTTCAACAGAAGCCTTGATCAATTGCCACTTAGGCATGCCACACATGCAATTCACTCCATGCGTTTGATATCCATCAATATATAACCTCTGAGCTCGTACGTCTCAGAGAAGGGCGTTAAGCAAGAGAATAAATTCTCCGCCGCCAAACAGATATATATTTAATAGAAATCAATCACACAGACTAAAATCCAATGTCAGACACACAGTCCATTTACAAGTCCGTCTTGGGTCTGAACGAAACCGGAGGCACCTAGTACCCCGCATATCCATCGATCTCCAAGTACGTCTGGACGATCACCAACTGTTTCCATCTTCTTGGGTGTACAACCCAATCAAGATCATCAGTAATTATCCAAACAACGTGAAGACCTCCGGTCTTCAACCACTGTCTTCACCTTTGACTTATCGTCGTATCAGTTATTCAGAACGGGATAAACCCGGTCTTCCCGAATAACTCGCGTATACTTTAAATAAGTGTTACACAAACACAACATACGCCTCATTCCAATTCAGAATATTCGTTTATTCAAATATTCTTCTACTTTGGGAAAGGTTCCCATTAATTTTATCAAAGATAAATTCTTTAAATTTATTCTTTAATCTTCTTTGAATATAAATTCAAACTAGTCGGGATTAGCGAATCACACCGGAATAATCATTTATTTTATTTCCCAATCCCCACCTATTCATCCCATGAAGTAAAACTGGTAATACTTCATATCTAACACCACGGTGTTATCGGTAAATTCAATTACCATTTCACGTTCAAATCTAATTAAAGATTTAACTATCGCCTGGAGTAAAACTGGTGATACTCCATTCTAACACCTTTTCAATATAATTAAAGATTTATTAAGACTCCACTTAGTTTTAATCTTTAACTGGGTCAAAGAATCAGTGTCATTTAAAACACAGTTCACGATAAACCCAAAAATCAATATCAATTCAATTCCAATTAAATGTTATTTAATTGGCACACTTCATTAAATCTAAATAAAAGATTTAATCTTTTCTCAACTGGGCTTAAGAACAGTGTTAATGAAGACACCATTCACGACAAACCCAAATCTCATTTGATATTAAATACAAGGCTCTGAATAGAAAATATATCGGCTTATATTCAATATCAAATTCTACGACCAACAAATATCATATTGGAAATAACGATATAAATATATCTTTCAAATTTCCATAGCAATATCTGTGTAGTCACGAAATCCAACATCGAAATAATCCAAAGACCATTTCGATTCAAATCCATTCCAATTCATTTATTGGAAATTCTGGTTACTTTCAAAACCATTTTCAAATTCAATTTATTTATTTAAAAATAAATAGAATTTTAATTCTAGTTCAAAACTAGTTCATTTCGATAAAAATCTATTTTTATCTTTTCAAATATGGAGTTTTTCATCCCAATTCTTCACAAATCATTTCTTATGATTTAACACAAATTATTACTATTTTTAATAATTTTATCAAGGCCCGTACAGTCGATTTCCATCAACGGCCATCGAACTGCACTTACAACTACCTTTTCCAAATTTGATTTGGACCTATTTTATTTCAACTATTTAAATGTTTTATTTGGTCGTTCACAATAACCTTTTCTATCTCATTCTTATTTTTTAAATTTTCAGTATTTTCATTCACTCTCTTCCTTGTTTCAATCTTCTCATGCTGCTTCTCCTTGAAATTTCCCTGCTCTGTCTCATTCTTGCTATTAACCATCTGCTCATTCTCTCTCATTTTTTCTTCTTCAGTTTTTTCTGTAGTTGTCCTGTTAATCTATGGCTGTACCAACTCATCCACCAAATTCTTATGCTGTTCCATCTCCAGTTCATCAACTCCACTGTAAATACCCTCAATATCTTCATCAAATGTTCCATCATTATTTCTATCATTATTATCTTGTAACATTGTCATTTTCCAGGCTTCTGCTTCTTCTGCTCATTCTTCTTGCTTTCCTTCTTATCAATTTTCTCCAGCTGTTTATCAATCCCCTGCTGAATGTTCTCATCGTCTACTTCCTTATCACTTTCTGTAATAACCCGGGAATCCGAGCTAATTTAAAAATTTTATTTTGGCAATTTTAGCGAATTTTGATTATTTAAAATGAATTATTTTAAATAATAACGACGATAATTTTTTTTGAATAGAATTAGAACGTATATAGTTATATAGATCGTCGTTAGAAAATAAACATTTTATTTTAATTATAAAAGGAATTGAAAATGGCGCGGTAGTTTGAAAATTCGATTTCAAAGTTCAAATGAATGTACTGGATTTTAATCGACTGGAAAATGGCCATTTTTCAAACGGTCTCAGAATTTGACGAAATTTGTTTTGTTTGGACCGTATCGTCAATACGAAGCTAGAAAATATTTTTTGGGAATTTTTAGAGTCCGTATGTGGCCCCGGTAAATTGAAATGTGCGTTCAAATTCAATGAATTGATTTATATTTTGATTTTAGCGAAAACTGATCGAAACAGCCGAACTGGCTTACGATACATATCCCATTGTGTTCGGAATGGTGGTAATACGCTAGGGGCGACACTCGTTAGGTTTGATTTAGAGTTCATGGTGTTACACAAGTATTTTCAGAATTAAATAAATTAAAAATATAAATATATATATATGTGCTATAACCCTAAAACTAAGTCAACGCCCACATTCGTTCAAACCGTGGTCAAACCCCAGAAAGATATCCGCTGGCTCCCTCATTTGAATGGTGGAATTCTTCAAACTTTCTCTTCCAAAATTCGTCCAATCCATTTCGTTTTAATCCCAACCCATTAGACAAAAATCCAAGAGCTATCGACGATCTTCAATTTCGTATATGGATGATGATTTATTGTTGCGAGATTTGAGGGATTTTGGCTCAGGAAGCTGCGACGCTCGGACTCGAATTGCGAGTAGGTAGGGCCGTCGAACCGTCGGCGACTGAGGGTGATGGCAGGCGACTTCAAGGTGGTGGAGGGGGGGCTAGTCCGATCGGCGTCAGGTTGGGCTATGGAGGAGCGACGGAGAGGGTTTCTCATTGACGACGGTTTCAAGATGTCTGAGTGAAACGAGGAGAACAGTGAGTGTTTTTCAAATTTTAATTAGCATTACATTGTATTCAAAACTGATTTTTACATTGTTTAAAAACTGATTTTTACATTGTATTCAAAACTAATTTTTACATTGTTTAAAAACTGATTTTTACATTGTATTCAAAACTGATATTACATTGTTTAAAAACTGATTTTCACATTGTTTAAAAATTGAATTTTTCATTGTATAAAAAACTAAAATTGACATTACTTTGAAAATATAAATAGGATTGTGTTAAAAATAAAAATATGGTTTTATAAATATAAATACAATGGGTTTTAAAAAAATAGTAAAATGGCAAAGTGATAATAGCATGGTTTCTAAAATATAAGAATATGATTTTTATATGATTAGTAGGAATATATAAATACGATCTTTTATCATATAAGTAGCGTTGTAAAAATATAATTTTTATATGAATGATGGTGAAAATGAAATAAAATTTTTATATATGTTGTAGCAAAATAAAAATCTGATTTTTATAGCGTTGAAATAAAAATGTGATTTTTATTTATGAACAACGTGGAATGAGAGAGTTGGAATTTCGGACAAATCTGAACCGTTCAGAGATAAGGAATGGAGGAGTGGATCCCAAATGTGAGAACTTCTCACTTTAGTTCTTTTTTTCTAGTTAAAATTATATACTAGGATGTAAACGGTGCTTAATAGCACCCTACACCCATCGTCCACAGACCATGGATGGCTTGTTTGTTTGATTGTTGTGTTGTGAAATTTGATTGTGTGAAGTTGAATGAAATAAAATATTTTAAAGTGGAAAGTATTTTATAGTTAAAAATATGATTTTTAACGTGTATATAAAATAAATATTTATAAACAAATAGGAGATTTGTTTATATACACTGATTTGATTGATATTGATTGGGACGATAAATTTTACACATCGCCCAACCGTACAAATAAAATATGTGTTTGTTGATTTGAAACCCCACACGGATGTTGGGATAATATTGACGTACACGAATCCCAATTGTATAATAGTATGTCAACCGATGGGTTGACAGACTGTGTAAGCGTTAATTATTGATATTTAATGCTTATCCAGTTGTGTGGTGCACTCTGGATGATGGTTGATTATTTATCGTTGCTATTATATACATGTGTTGTATGGAAATCCATATAATAAACGTTATATAGTAATTGATTGGGCATCATTCCAATATAGAAAATAAATTCACGGGTTGAATAGAAAATAAATTCATGTGTTGAATAAAAGCCATGTTAATTAGATTGACGCCAATTTGACGTGAACGATATTTACATCGATTTTATTCATTTCATAATGAATATCGAAAATGATTTTGAAATCTGATATGTTAAAATGAACTGAAATTCGGATTTAAACTGAATAGAATTGAAATTCGAATTAAACTGAATAGAATTGAAATTTGAATTAAATTAAAATAAATTGAAATTCGAATGAAATTGAAAAGAATTGAAATTCGAATTAGATTGAAATAGAATTGAAATAGTTTTGAATTGAATTTAAAATGTATTGAAATTGAACTGAAATTGATTTGAATTGAAACCGATTTGAATTGAAATCGAGTTGAAATGAATTTAAAACGAATTTATATTGGAAAGATTCAATTTTGATTTGAATTTGAAATGGAAGTTGAAATCATTTTGAAAACGAATTTAAAACGATTTATAAAATACGTTTTAAAAGGAAATCGATGAAATATATATAATATATATATTATATATATAATGGTCTGAATAGAACATGCCGTGCTGCAGCAGTTCGCGAATTTCGACCATTTACTTCGAATAGACATTACGGGAGATCCGTCCGTCGGATTCTCCTAAAACCGGAACCGTTGGGTTCGTATCGAAAAGAGCTTTATAACGAATATTAGAGATTTGATATCTAACAGTCGGATTTGGAATTATGTCCAAATCAAATTTGGAAAAGGTCGCTATAAGTGCAGTTCGATGGCCGTTGATTGAAATCGATTGTACGGGCCTTGATAAAATTATTAAAAATAATAATAATTTGTGTAAAATCATAAGAAATGATTTGGGAAGAATTGGGATGAAAAACTCCATATTTGAAAAGATAAAAGTAGATTTTTATCAAAATGAACTAGTTTGGAACTAGAATAATAATTTATTTATTTTTAAAATAAATAAATTGGATTTGACATGGTTTTGAAAATAACCAGAGTTTCCAATATATGAATTGGAATGGATTTGAATCGAAATCATCTTTGGAATATTTCGATGTTGGATTTCGTGATTATACAGATACTGTTATGGAAATTTGAAAGATATATTTATATCGCTATTTCCAGTACGATATTTATGGGTCGTTGAATTTGATATTATATATAAGCCAATATATTTTCTATTCAGAGCCTTGTATTTAATACCAAATGGGATTTGGGTTTGTCGTGAATGGTGTCTTCATTAACACTATTCTTAAACCTAGTCGAGAAAAAGGTTAAATCTTTTATTTAGATTTAATGAATTGTACCGATTAAATGGTATTTAATTGGAATTGAATTTGATTTGATTTTTGGGTTTATCGTGAACGGTGTTTTAAATAACACTTGTTCTTTAACCCGATAATTAATGGAATGTGATTTTGGGTTGTCGTGAACGGTATCTTAATTAATACTGTTCTTCTTAGACCCAAAAGAGTTAAGAAAATCCGAAACTAACTGGAGTTAGTTAAGTTGAATGGTTTCTTGGGTATTGATCTAATGTTGTTTTCGGCCTTCGGGGTTAATACTTAGGGAATTGCTCACCTGCTATTTTACAGTTAAAAGCTGATAGAATGGAATGTGATTTTGGGTTTATCGTGAACCGTGTTTTAAATTACGTTGATTCTTTAACCCAGTTAAAGATTAAAACTAAGTGGAGTTTTAATGAATCTTTAATTAGATTGATAAAATCGAGAATGGAGTATCAGCATTTTTGCTCCAGGCGATAGTTAAATCTTTAATTAGATTTGAACGTGGAATGGTAATTGAATTTACCGATAACACCGTGGTGTTAGATATGAAGTATGACCAGTTTTACTTCATGGGATGAATAGGTTGGGATTGGGAAATAAAATAAATGATTACTTCGGTGTGGTTCGCTAATCCCGACTAGTTTGAATTAATATTCAAAAGGAGATTAAAGAATAAATTTAGAAGAATTTATCTTTGACAAAATTAATGGGAACATTTCCCTAAGAATGTGAAATTTAGAAACTAACTGGAGATTAGTTAAGTTGAATGGTTTCTTGGGTATTGATCTGATGTTGGTTTCGGCCTTCGGGGTTAATATTTGGGGAATTGTTCTCTTGCTAATTTACGGTTAGTGATTGATGAATTGGAATGAGGTGTATGTTGTGTTTGTGTAACACTTGTTTAATATATACGCAAGTTATTCGGAAAGACCGGGTTTATCCCATTCTGAAAAACTAATACGATGATAAGTCGAAGGTGAAGACGGTGGTTGAAGACCAGAGGTCTTCACGTCGTTTAGGTGATTACTGATGATCTTGATTGGGCCGTACACCCAAGAGGAGGGAATTAGTTAGTGGTCGTCTAGGCGTACTTGGTGATCGATAGATATGCGAGGTACAAGGTGCCTCCGGTTTCGTTCAGACCCAGAACGGACATGTAAATGGACTGCGTGTCTGACATTGAATATCATTCTGTGTGATTGATGGATATCGGTTGCATGGAGTGGTTTGCCTGTGTGGCATGCTAACATGCAAATGATCAAGGCTTCTATTGAAAAGCAGAGTCTTGTGGTTGATGATCAAAGCACAGCCTGTGTGGCATAGCTTTGTGTAGCGTTGATTCGCGAGCCTCACACCTCGGTTGTGAACCAAAAACGGGGGAGGACATCAGGCAGGACATGCGTTTCTTTCTAGCTAGAAGTGGCGTCGCTGGTTTTACAAGCCCTGACGAGTTTGACTTGTGTGGTTGTTGCTGTTGCGAGGCGCCTCGTATAAATTGGTGACTATGTGAAGCCGATGGAGTCATTTGTTGGCTCATTTACGCCCCAAATGGTGGGGAAAAGCAGTGTTCAGGCATTTTAATCCACATCGGTGGACCGGCCCTGACGATCCAAGGGCTCACCTGTGTCTGGGTCCTGAGGCTCGGGCTAGACAGTCTAGAATCGGAGAGGACTATCTTTTGCCTCGGTTCACAGATGAAAATCCAACTTCCAATACATAACTTTGCGGTTTTGATTGTAATCCTATATATGGCGACATAGTGGGATGGGGCGCTCATGCCACCTATGATTGATATTTATGATTGAATATAAAATCAGAAACTAACTGGAAACGAGCTAAGATGGGTGGTTTCCTGGGTATTGGTCTGATGTTGGTTTCCGCCTTTGGGGTTAATACTTAGGGAATCGCTCTCTTACTAATTTATGGTTGGTGTCTGATTAAGAATCAAAAGACGAAAGTTAGCGTATCAAGCATTCTTGGCTATTATAAGGTAAAAACCCTATCCTCCGGCTTGCGTTGCATTGTGTGATGGGACATGGGTCTTATAATACCTTAATTGTTCTTTATTTAGCATTGCGTTGTTGTTTTATGCATTGGTATTCTTGGGAGGAAACCCGTTCCTCGTTAGCGGCGTTGTCCCTTGGTTGACCTAACTTTAAAATAAAGAGTAATAACTGTTTTAGTTCTCACACCAGTCACATGACTGACCTGGGGTTTATTGTTTTAACCTAAACTATGGGTGCCCTTATTTTGACACGGGCAGTTAGTAATTTTGGTTTTGCAGATTTATATTCACAGGATCCTGATTTACAGCTGGAACGATACTCGGAAAGCTCTGTATCCGTATATTACTTCTAGTTGTGTTTTGTATTATTTTCCGGTGCTGTGTAATTTATTGTAATCTCTGATATTTGGTAAATGTGTAATATTGATTTATACTCTGTATATTCTTGTAATCTGATGGAATTGTTGTAGTTAACAATGAAATGTTCCTCTGTTTGTGTTCTGATTTGTCGTGTTCTCAAAGCAATCCGTGCTTTCCTTACCGGGGAAGTTCGGGTCACTTCACTCTCAGTTTTCTCATTATCTTCATCAATATTCATTTCATCATGAGCTTGATCTTCCTCTTCTTCACTTTTATCAACATCCTCATTGTTCGTATCAAAATTGCCATCATTTTTAATACTTACATCATGTTCATCTTCAGCAATTTCTGATGTTGTGTCAGCAGTAAGCTCTTTTATTCTTATTTTTAACATTGCATTCTCTTCTGCTAACTGCCTTTCCTCTTGTTTCAATATGGTTGTCATATCCTTCAATTTTTGTTACTTTTTTTTTTAAATATGCATCATATTGTTCATCTTTTTCAACAGCTTGTTTCAGCAACTTTAATTCCTTTCCTTGAACATCCTGTAAACACAACAACCAACAATTATTGCGTAATAATGCAGCATCAAGTTTTTGTACTCTTGTACTCAATTTTATGTAAAACCTGCATACATGTCCGAAATTATATAAATTACTTGAACTTCAATATGCAAATATTAAAAATAATTTTCCTATAATACTTAAACTACATTTTATATTTTTTTAACTAATATATGCAAGATTTCTTATTGTTTGCATTTACTTGAATAAGTATTCTGAGTAATGGTTCAATTTCACAAAACGTGTCCTAATCTGAAAGACAATACTACAGCTTAAGACAGAATATCTATATACATTTATGCAAATACTATTCAAATTTTCACCCAAATATTCATCTATTCAGTTTCATAATTTTGACAAACATGTAAGATTTAGATTTACAACATAATTACAAATTCAATAAAATCGACAATATTTGAACATTTACATGCTAATATTGTTAGTACGTGCATATAAAAAATAAAACATATATAATAGCTGCAAAAAATCATGCAGTTATTGTCAAAATCTGCAAACATTGATGCAATTACACTATGTATATGTACAGAGTTATGCAAATATTGTCATTATTAGTAAACAAACACGCACATAATGTCATACATTTATTGTAACACCCCGTAATTCTGTTAATATTAATATTCACAAATTAAAGAATAACTAATCTCAGAAGTGAGAACTGTAGGAAATGGGTTGCGCCATTGTGTTTGTCTCGGAATTCTGGTTGAAATAGAGTCTGAGTTTGCGTGAATTGGACTTCGTATGAAGAAGTTATGGCCATCGGAAGTTTCAGAAAATTCAAAACAGATTTCAAAAAATTTAAAATTCAAAATTCGAAGTCAAACAAGCTAGGCAGGAAATTTCCCGCCCAACACCCCAGGTCGACTGGGGAGTCGACTGGGCAGTCGACACCCTCCCCCCCAGGTCGACTGGGGAGTCGACTAGGCAGTCGACCTGGGTGTCGACCTGGTCCAGTCGGCTAGGGTCTGACTGAGCCCAATCTTGAGCTGCTGATGTGTCTTTAGGGCTGAGTTGGCAAATTAAACGGTTCAGGTTAGTTCTGAGTTGATCTGACGGTCTAAATAAATCCTAAACTCTATAAATACCTAGGTAGTCTCTCACTCTAAACTCACATGAAAATAGAATAGCCACCGTCATACCGCCGCCATGGAACTCAGTGTAGCCGCCGCCAACTAAGAAGGAAGAAAGCTAATCAAAACTCTAATTCTACTCAACTCTAAAGAAAATCAAGACTCTCTTTCTCTTCTAATTGTGAGTATGATGATCTTAACAAGATTATTATTAAACTAATTAGATTAAGTAATGAATGGATTATAAGTGAATGATGTGAATTGTCATATATGTTGTTGCAAATCTTATGCTATCATGTATGTTGTAAATCCTATGTTATGTGATGATGATATCCTATATGTTGTAAATCATGCTATGATGATATTGTATAGTTTGTAATTTTCTATGCTAAGTTGTGATAAATCATACATGTTATAAAATCATGATGTTATTATCTATGCTAATTAGTTCATGTTAATCAAGTCATAACGTTGATATTATTTGGGCTATGTTGATTTATATGACAAATCATGTATGCAAGTTTAGATTGATTAGTAAAGATTATGAACATATGCCATGACATCTATTTAGATCTAGAATTGTGCTATGACATGTGTGAGTTCTATGTGTTAGATGCTAGTTCACACCATTATTATGTTGCATAAAACCCCATATGCAAGTTTATACATGAATTTGGGTTATGATCATGTCATTTAAATTGTGACATTTAACCAAACAAGTTGACACCTTTAGATCCATAACATGTGTAGTTTTATGCAAGCTTCACCCCTATTATGATTAGATCTATTTTATTTGTCTATATGTTGTTATAATTTATCTTTGTGCTATGAGTTAGACTATTCGAATCTAACGTATGTTTTGCGTTGAATAAGCAAACGTATAACGTGCGGTAGGGGTAATATTAAGGATTTAATATTGAGAAAATTGGGGTGCAATTGATATGATTTTGCATACCGTAAGTGGATGGCCATAATTGAGTCAATTATGGACATCATTAAAAATTGGAATTAATTAATGATTTGAATAGGGATATATTTAAAACTGGGGTAAAAGATTACAAGTGTTAATCAATGCTTAGGACACGAGGTTGGACTCGTTTGTGACGTAAAACTGCCCGGACCCGCCCGGCAAATCCAGTAGTCACAAATGTCAGCCCAATGTGAGAGGTCCTAGGCCCAATGAAACGACCCGCAAATCTGAGCTATCTGAGTTGACTAAATACACCACACGTCCAACCCAAATAACGCAGAAATACGAATCATTAATAGAAAGAAGTTAGAAGATGAGAAATAGGAAGAAAGAAATATTAGAATAGAAGAAAAACGAAGATCACAACTCACAGCGGAACGAATAAAATATATTATATAACATAACTCTTGAAATACAAATCCGTAACTTTATATACATACCATCATCAGAGCACAATAGTCATTTCTGGAACAGTTATAAACATCTGTTTCCAGATACAAACAAGGTCCACAGCGGAATATATTATAGCCTATAGTTAACCGGCGAAGCCTCCTGCTTCCAGCTCCTCCAATTGAATCTGTGAAATCCCGACTACTTGACTGCCCGTACAAATTTGGGCACCCAAGAGTTTAGGGAAAACAAAACAAAATAAACTCTGGGTCAGTCATGGGACTGGTGTGAGTAAACTCCAACCACTTGTTTAACTTTCAAAACTCTTTTCGAAAGAAAGATAATAGTAAGACCAGCCCACACATAAACATGGACGGTTTTTACCTTACTATAACCCAAAACACTTTGATATGAAAATCCATTGATATTATAATAATGTCTACATCAAGTAAATAACCAAATAGCAGAACGCTTGCATCTCACGCTCCACATACATAGTATAAAATCAAAACCGCATGGCGCTTATTGGAGATTGGATTTCCAACATGACAAGGTATGGAACCACCTTCCGCTAGTGTATCTCTAGAGAGGAATACACTGGGTTCAACAAGAACATCTTGCAACCCGGCCCACACATGACCGACCACTCATTTCGCTTGAGTGTATCGAATGTATATCACCAACGGTTGGACTCAAACCACCGTTTCCCGAATGGGCAGAATCGATAGATTTAGAAACAAAAGGAATTTCTCTAGATAGGTGATTATACACCTTAATGGGTGCGACCCACATAGCCATGCTGCCTGCCCGATTTTTGTCCTTTCCCGGTTGTTGAGGCCTGAGGCTACGATTACTTACCATTCATTGATAACACAATCACTTTGAATGCCACATTGTCAGATCCGTTAATCACTAGTTGAGTTTGCACAAATATTCTGGGTATTATGCTAAGGGATAAATCCGTTGCAACCATATATATTCATACAGGCCAACCCATTTGATCATTGGAAATACTCTGTCAGACATTCGTCCATCTACGTTCGTTCTGGGATTGAACGAAACCGAAGGCACTATTTCTATAAATAGAAAAGCCCTTGCACTTTACTCCGTCTTCAATATATTCAGCATACTTGGTTCGCAACGCTAATGCCGATACGGAGTGGTTCTTCGGATAATAATCCAACCGGTCTCTCCATATTGACAACGATGGTCAAAAACTTCGATAGTCTGTGATTTAACTATCGAATAAAAACAAGTGTTCATCCAAACATATCAAACAAATCACTGGGCTCTTTAATTAATATTTCATTAATTAAATCTCTTCTACACTCTCTTATCAATCTTTGTTAACCAAATATTTCAATAACCAATCTTGGCCCTTTACGTTATTTTTGATTTCGTTTCCTTATCGAATTCTATATATATCGATATATAGATTTCTAACTGTCAAATTTCTTAAAAATATTCTAACTCCTTAAATTCCCGGAAAAATTCGCCATAACCTCCCCTGTATCGGGAGCATCGGGAAATTTCAAATAGCTTCCCGGTATCTTCTCCAATCAAAAAGGAAAAGAAAAAGCCAAGCGGCTTGCCGATACGGCGCATAAAACCCATATGGAAATTAAACGTGTACCTTTTTGTCGAGCACATAAATTTAAATCTTCATATACTTCATATCGAACCTGCTTACACATGTTCACCTGTTTTCAATTCAATTCAATACCATCTAATCGTTTGAATTCAGTTTCGCCCATTTATTCTTTAATTAGTCATTTTGCCTATTTCACTTCTTTGTTGAACATAACATGTTCAAACAAAATATTTAACTCGTTCATAACCAAATTGAATTTCGATTTCAATTCTAGTTCTCTTTTCTATTTCGAATATAAATTTCAAATCGAATTCACTGATTTAAGGCCCAATATCAATTCAATATCTCATTTACTAATTACTATTCGAATTAGTTAATTCTATTCAATAATCAAAAATCTGATTTTTGTTTCAAAAATCAATTCATTACTACACCTGAGTTCACATATATTTTATAACTCAAGTCTGAAATTTTCTAAATAGAAATTCGGATTTTATTTGCTTAAAATCCTTTTATAAAATGAAATAAACCGTTATGGTTTTTAAATAGTTCTGGCGCTGTTTTTCTGAAAATTTGATTTTGACATAACTCAAAAAATGTACGACGAAATCCAGATTTTTCTCCTTCATTAGAAAACTATTATCAAATCGGTCCTGACGTTTCTTGTTTCGAAGAATTCCGACTTCAATTGCGTTCTGTATACTCAATTGAAGTTCGAATCGCCAATTTACGAACTGCAGCGCTGCGGCGAGTTCGTTTTAATTATATTTATATATATATAAACCTTTTAAACTTCTTTAAAATGAATTCAACTCTATTTAACTCTATTTGAATTCCTTGATTCAAATTCCAATCTCACTTTTATTTGAATTCTATATTCAAATTCCAATTCCTTTTCTATTTGATATTCAAATTCAATACTTAAATTTCTATTTCAATTCCATATTCAAATTCAATACTTGAATTCATTTGAATTCTCTTATTCAAACTTTATATTTTATATTCCATTTGAACTTCTATATTCCAATTTCTATATTTGAATTCTATTGAAATTCAAATATTCAAACTCCTTTTTAAATTCTATATTCAAAATTCCATAGTTTAAAACCCATTTGAATTTCATATTCAAATTCCATAGATTAAATCATATTCGAATTCAATTTGAATCTCTTATATTCAAATTTCATTTTCCACTTCCATTTGAATTCTAATATTCAAACTTATTTTTAACACCATTTGAATTTCTTCACTCAAATCCATTTGAATTCCCTTGAATTAAAATTCCATTTCAAAACCCTTTGGATTTCCTATTTTGAAATCCTATTTGAAATTCTATTTCCAATTCTACTTTGAAAATCCTATTTTCAAAGTTTATTTCAAATTCTATTTTGAAATTCTTCATTCAAATCTCTATTCGGATTTCTTTATTCGAATTCCTTTGAATTCAAATTTTATTTTAATTCCTTGAATTCAAATTCTATTTTTTCATTCTAATTTTGTCTATTCAAATTCTATTTGAACTTCTATTTGAATTTCTAATATTCAATCTCCTTTTAAACTTCAAATATTTAAACTCCTTTTAAAAATTCAAATGTTATACTCAAATTTCATTTGAGTTATATATTTAAAAATTTCATTTCACATCCTATTTTGAAATTTCATTTCAAATCCCAATTTCACGCTTGTATTTCTATTTCTGAATTATCAAATGATAATTCCTTTCACTTCATTTATAACTTTGTTATAAAAGAACTATTTATAAACTTCGTTTAAAAAGAAACTACCTGTTTTATTCTTCAAAAACAAGTTTATATTTTTATTTCCATTTAAAATTCAAATTCTATTTAAAAATAGAATTTTTTTCTTTTTAAATCTCAAATATCCTTCCACGATATTTTTATAAATCAATATTCAAGCCCAGTGATATTTAAAACAATCAAATCACCCAATTTTCAATCATTTGATTTTTAACACATCATATATGAATATATATGAAATCAAACAAACAACAAACAGATAATATATTTTTGAGGAACCCAGTTGGATTCCTCCAACCTGTTTTCCTGCATCCACAGATGTTAGCACATAAATAATACCCATTCTGCTTCGTGGCAGAATATCGCGGTATAGAAGGTCATCCACTAATCATAGCGTGGGGCGTATAGGGTAATCATCCGCTATGAAACTGCGGGCATCCGCTAATGAGACTGCGGGAATCCAACCAATCAATCAACCCAATATATATATATAGCCTAAATAACTAATATATATGAAACCACCATAAAACATTCACACAAGCAACAGACAATTATTTTTAATGAAATAAAAATAATTCTAAAGGTGAGTGAGATTTACTCACCGTGGTATTCCTTTAATCCGATCTATTCTGATTTCCATTTCACGGCCTACACCGATATGATTCAACGCAACCGGTTTTCCACTCGAATCTGATATCATGTATATGTTAAATGAATTATTCCTTAGTTAGTAAAATTTTATGCATTTGGATTAAACTAATTTAATCCTAACTGACATACTAATTTAATTCTAACTAGTATGCCGATTTAATTCTAATCCATATATTAATTAAATTCTAATCCATATATATATTAATTAAATTCTAACCTTTTTTCTAAATAAAATTCTAACCTCTTCTAACTAAAATTCTAACCTCATTATTCACTTCATAAACATTTAACCATATATGTATATTTTTCATTTACTTAAAATAAATAAATAACAAGTTTTAAATTACCTTGATTGCTTCAATTAGCTTAAGCTAATCAGGCTCTAACCACACTCTGAAATTTCGACTTCAGGTTTCAGAAAATAGATCAAAACTGTTTCATCCATTTTCCCGCATTTTACCGAACAACTGCACCGCACTCCCTCTCTACCTTGATTTACTTGCAGCAATTACAGACGAGCTACCTCGGTCTTCAATCCCTAACCGTCGCTACAGGCATCGACCCAAAACCCCACCGAACCACACTGAATTCCATCGTTCAACACGCCTCATCCTCCTGAACCTCGCATCTCCCTCAGTCGAATCTCGGATCCCCTCAATCAAGGTCGAACTCCCCATCCCAGTGTTAAACCAACTTCTAACCTCCCAAATCAAAAACCACGATGACCCAAATCCCCAAATTCCAGTTCAACGCCGCGCGCACCCCTCCCTTATAGCGAATGGTTGTCGAGCTTCAGGAATCATCCCGGTCTTCATTGCGCTTCCATTTTGCGGTTTCGATTTCAACAATTTTTTTTTTATTTACGGTGGCATCGCGATTGACAGAAAAGGAAGGCGAAGAAGAATTGCTTTAGAAATGGTATGTTGGTTTAAGAATTGTGAAGTAATGAAGTCGAGGGCCATTGTTATATAGGTCCAACATCAGACAGTACGTACTGAAACCATAAATTTCCTGTCTGCTTGATAATGAAGGTCGGAGACAAATTATACAGCTCAAAGAAAATATAGGTCGGCTGAAAGATTTGATAGGATTTTATTTGAATTTTATAACCCAAAATATCTCATGGTCCATAATTCGCAACCCAGCACTCCTATCTAGTCATGACGACCGATATTTCCAAGTTTATACGGTATTCTAAACTTAAGGGATTCGATTTTGAAACTGAATTAGATTAAAATATAAAACTATTTCAAATAATTAAATTTAAATAATTTTTTTCTCGTTCTAATCTAGTATAGAATTTATATTAGTCGACTGAATTGTTTTCGGTTCAGTTTAATCTTTGAATTAAATTATTTCAGTTTTCGTATTTCGATGACTATCAAAATAAAAATCGTATTTTCGATTTATTTAATCGATAACCCAATAAAATACCATTTATATTATAGATTCAATATTTAAAACCATACTAAATATTTAAAATAAACTGTTCAAAAATCTGGGTCGTTACATTCTTCCCCCCTTAAAATAATTTCGTCCTCGAAATTGCTAAGGTAGGAAAAATGGTACAAATCTATTATTTTTCAAAAATTCACTTATGTTGAAACTCAATTCCTCATATTTCAACAAATTCAATTCTACCAAAACTTTTGGTCTTCTTCATTCAATTCGAATGATCTACAATCAATCCATTTATATCCAATCTATGTTCTATTAAACTAACTCAAATTGATTCTTGTCGATTGATTCACTTCAATCCATTTAACCAGCTTAAGTTAAATTTCAATTCCAGAATTCAAATTCCCGGGTTTCTATTTCAAATCCTTTTGAAATCACCCAAAAATATACATATATTTATTTCCATCTCAAATTCAAAACATTTGAATATTCAATCTACTTGTTTTTTTTTTCAAAACAAATTTCCATCAAAACTTTCTAAGGTAGCAATCCATCACTTAGAAACTCAAAAATGAACACTGATGATGTTGCAATCATCATCAGAATTATTTCCCAGCCACCGAAGTGAGTTCAGTGCTTTATTATTTCAAAATTCATCTAAAATGATTTTCTTTCAAATCCTTCTAAAACAAATCTATATTATTTTAATATACTTTGAAAAATATTTCCAACTTCCCAGGATTTTGAATTCTTAATCCTGGTTTGAATTTAATTCCAGTTCCTCCCATTTGTATGTATTTCATTCATATACAAATTTTATTTGGTTATAAATAACCATTCCAATTTTATAATCTCGTCTGATTATAATGATATCAATCAACACATCCATATAATATAATAATTTCAGAAATTATTCTTTCTATATCAAAATATAATTTTGGGTAAAATTATTTCATCTACCCACTTGAAAACAATATCATGTTCAATCTTCTGTTCACGTGTTTAGAAATTCCTATCGACTTCGTGGCGTCCCATTATTCAATCAGAATTCATAAACCACTCAACAGACTAGCCAACACAATATAAAATGGTTTTTATATCAAATTACAAATACGCTCTCTCGTATATACACTCAACTCATTCTAGGGTACTACTGACCCTATCTCTAATGAGCACATGCCACACAAGCCTAGGTGTTCGCTCAACCTAAGCTCTGATACCAACTGTAACGACCACGGGATTCGAGTAGGCTTTTCAACCATCCTCTCCTCCCTCGGCACTGGGCTAACCTCCCAGCGTGGCTTACAGAGATACCTCAGAACTGCTTTTACGGCCAGCCTCTCGACTCGACCAACCCACATTGTCGGGAGATGTAGGGGTAAGAGTCTCCCGTTCGCCACCAAACGCGAAGCGAGAACCCCCTATCATCCGTACCAATTAAGCAACTAGCTCTGATACCAACTGAAACGACCCGCAAATCTGAGCTATCTGAGTTGACTAAATACACCACACGTCCAACCCAAATAACACAGAAATACGAACCATTAATAGAAAGAAGTTAGTAGATGAGAAATAGGAAGAAAGAAATATTAGAATAGAAGAAAAACGAAGATCACAACTCACAGCGGAACGAATAAAATATATTATATAACATAACTCTTGAAATACAAATCCGTAACTTTATATACATACCATCATCAGAGCACAACAGTCATTTCTGGAACAGTTATAAACATCTGTTTCCAGATACAAACAAGGTCCACAGCGGAATATATGATAGCCTATAGCTAACCGGCGAAACCCCTGCTTCCAGCTCCTCCAATTGAATCTGTGAAATCCCGACTACTTGACTGCCCGTACAAATTTGGGCACCCAAGAGTTTAGGGAAAACAAAACAAAATAAACTCTGGGTCAGTCATGGGACTGGTGTGAGTAAACTCCAACCACTTGTTTAACTTTCAAAACTCTTTTCGAAAGAAAGATAATAGTAAGACCAGCCCACACATAAACATGGACGGTTTTTACCTTACTATAACCCAAAACACTTTGATATGAAAATCCAGTGATATTATAATAATGTCTACATCAAGTAAATAACCAAATAGCAGAACGCTTGCATCTCACGCTCCACATACATAGTATAAAATCAAAACCGCATGGCGCTTATTGGAGATTGGATTTCCAACATGACAAGGTATGGAACCACCTTCCGCTAGTGTATCTCTAGAGAGGAATACACTGGGTTCAACAAGAACATCTTGCAACCCGGCCCACACATGACCGACCACTCATTTCGCTTGAGTGTATCGAATGTATATCACCAACGGTTGGACTCAAACCACCGTTTCCCGAATGGGCAGAATCGATAGATTTAGAAACAAAAGGAATTTCTCTAGATAGGTGATTATACACCCTAATGGGTGCGACCCACATAGCCATGCTGCCTGCCGATTTTTGTCCTTTCCCGGTTGTTGAGGCCTGAGGCTACGATTACTTACCATTCATTGATAACACAATCACTTTGAATGCCACATTGTCAGATCCGTTAATCACTAGTTGAGTTTGCACAAATATTCTGGGTATTATGCTAAGGGATAAATCCGTTGCAACCATATATATTCATACAGGCCAACCCATTTGATCATTGGAAATACTCTGTCAGACATTCGTCCATCTACGTTCGTTCTGGGATTGAACGAAACCGAAGGCACTATTTCTATAAATAGAAAAGCCCTTGCACTTTACTCCGTCTTCAATATATTCAGCATACTTGGTTCGCAACGCTAATGCCGATATGGAGTGGTTCTTCGGATAATAATCCAACCGGTCTCTCCATATTGACAACGATGGTCAAAAACTTCGATAGTCTGTGATTTAACTATCGAATAAAAACAAGTGTTCATCCAAACATATCAAACAAATCACTGGGCTCTTTAATTAATATTTCATTAATTAAATCTCTTCTACACTCTCTTATCAATCTTTGTTAACCAAATATTTCAATAACCAATCTTGGCCCTTTACGTTATTTTTGATTTCGTTTCCTTATCGAATTCTATATATATCGATATATAGATTTCTAACTGTCAAATTTCTTAAAAATATTCTAACTCCTTAAATTCCCGGAAAAATTCGCCATAACCTCCCCTGTATCGGGAGCATCGGGAAATTTCAAATAGCTTCCCGGTATCTTCTCCAATCAAAAAGGAAAAGAAAAAGCCAAGCGGCTTGCCGATACGGCGCATAAAACCCATATGGAAATTAAACGTGTACCTTTTTGTCGAGCACATAAATTTAAATCTTCATATACTTCATATCAAACCTGCTTACACATGTTCACCTGTTTTCAATTCAATTCAATACCATCTAATCGTTTGAATTCAGTTTCGCCCATTTATTCTTTAATTAGTCATTTTGCCTATTTCACTTCTTTGTTGAACATAACATGTTCAAACAAAATATTTAACTCGTTCATAACCAAATTGAATTTCGATTTCAATTCTAGTTCTCTTTTCTATTTAGAATATAAATTTCAAATCGAATTCACTGATTTAAGGCCCAATATCAATTCAACATCTCATTTACTAATTACTATTCGAATTAGTTAATTCTATTCAATAATCAAAAATCTGATTTCTGTTTCAAAAATCAATTCATTACTCCACCTGAGTTCACATATATTTTATAACTCAAGTCTGAAATTTTCTAAATAGAAATTCGGATTTTATTTGCTTAAAATCCTTTTATAAAATGAAATAAACCGTTATGGTTTTTAAATAGTTCTGGCGTTGTTTTTCTGAAAATTTGATTTTGACATAACTCAAAATATGTACGACGAAATCCAGATTTTTCTCCTTCATTAGAAAACTATTATCAAATCGGTCCTGACGTTTCTTGTTTCGAAGAATTCCGACTTCAATTGCGTTCTGTATACTCAATTGAAGTTCGAATCGCCAATTTACGAACTGCAGCGCTGCGGCGAGTTCGTTTTAATTATATTTATATATATAAACCTTTTAAACTTCTTTAAAATGAATTCAACTCTATTTAACTCTATTTGAATTCCTTGATTCAAATTCCAATCTCAATTTTATTTGAATTCTATATTCAAATTCCAATTCCTTTTCTATTTGATTTTCAAATTCAATACTTAAATTTCTATTTCAATTCCATATTCAAATTCAATACTTGAATTCATTTGAATTCTCTTATTCAAACTCTATATTTTATATTCCATTTGAACTTCTATATTCCAATTTCTATATTTGAATTCTATTGAAATTCAAATATTCAAACTCCTTTTTAAATTCTATATTCAAAATTCCATAGTTTAAAACCCATTTGAATTTCATATTCAAATTCCATAGATTAAATCCAATTCGAATTCAATTTGAATCTCTTATATTCAAATTTCATTTTCCACTTCCATTTGAATTCTAATATTCAAACTTATTTTTAACACCATTTGAATTTCTTCACTCAAATCCATTTGAATTCCCTTGAATTAAAATTCCATTTCAAAACCCTTTGGATTTCCTATTTTGAAATCCTATTTGAAATTCTATTTCCAATTCTACTTTGAAAATCCTATTTTCAAAGTTTATTTCAAATTCTATTTTGAAATTCTTCATTCAAATCTCTATTCGGATTTCTTTATTCGAATTCCTTTGAATTCAAATTTTATTTTAATTCCTTGAATTCAAATTATATTTTTTCATTCTAATTTTGTCTATTCAAATTCTATTTGAACTTCTATTTGAATTTCTAATATTCAATCTCCTTTTAAACTTCAAATATTTAAACTCCTTTTAAAAATTCAAATGTTATACTCAAATTTCATTTGAGTTATATATTTAAAAATTTCATTTCACATCCTATTTTGAAATTTCATTTCAAATCCCAATTTCACGCTTGTATTTCTATTTCTGAATTATCAAATGATAATTCCTTTCACTTCATTTATAACTTTGTTATAAAAGAACTATTTATAAACTTCGTTTAAAAAGAAACTACCTGTTTTATTCTTCAAAAACAAGTTTATATTTTTATTTCCATTTAAAATTCAAATTCTATTTAAAAATAGAATTTTTTTCTTTTTAAATCTCAAATATCCTTCCACGATATTTTTATAAATCAATATTCAAGCCCAGTGATATTTAAAACAATCAAATCACCCAATTTTCAATCATTTGATTTTTAACACATCATATATGAATATATATGAAATCAAACAAACAACAAACAGATAATATATTTTTGAGGAACCCAGTTGGATTCCTCCAACCTGTTTTCCTGCATCCACAGATGTTAGCACATAAATAATACCCATTCTGCTTCGTGGCAGAATATCGCGGTATAGAAGGTCATCCACTAATCATAGCGTGGGGCGTATAGGGTAATCATCCGCTATGAAACTGCGGGCATCCGCTAATGAGACTGCGGGAATCCAACCAATCAATCAACCCAATATATATATATAGCCTAAATAACTAATATATATGAAACCACCATAAAACATTCACACAAGCAACAGACAATTATTTTTAATGAAATAAAAATAATTCTAAAGGTGAGTGAGATTTACTCACCGTGGTATTCCTTTAATCCGATCTATTCTGATTTCCATTTCACGGCCTACACCGATATGATTCAACGCAACCGGTTTTCCACTCGAATCTGATATCATGTATATGTTAAATGAATTATTCCTTAGTTAGTAAAATTTTATGCATTTGGATTAAACTAATTTAATCCTAACTGACATACTAATTTAATTCTAACTAGTATGCCGATTTAATTCTAATCCATATATTAATTAAATTCTAATCCATATATATATTAATTAAATTCTAACCTTTTTTCTAAATAAAATTCTAACCTCTTCTAACTAAAATTCTAACCTCATTATTCACTTCATAAACATTGAACCATATATGTATATTTTTCATTTACTTAAAATAAATAAATAACAAGTTTTAAATTACCTTGATTGCTTCAATTAGCTTAAGCTAATCAGGCTCTAACCACACTCTGAAATTTCGACTTCAGGTTTCAGAAAATAGATCAAAACTGTTTCATCCATTTTCCTGCATTTTACCGAACAACTGCACCGCACTCCCTCCCTACCTTGATTTACTTGCAGCAATTACAGACGAGCTACCTCGGTCTTCAATCCCTAACCGTCGCTACAGGCATCGACCCAAAACCCCACCGAACCACACTGAATTCCATCGTTCAACACGCCTCATCCTCCTGAACCTCGCATCTCCCTCAGTCGAATCTCGGATCCCCTCAATCAAGGTCGAACTCCCCATCCCAGTGTTAAACCAACTTCTAACCTCCCAAATCAAAAACCGCGATGACCCAAATCCCCAAATTCCAGTTCAACGTCGCGCGCACCCCTCCCTTATAGCGAATGGTTGTCGAGCTTCGGGAATCATCCCGGTCTTCATTGCGCTTCCATTTTGCGGTTTCGATTTCAACAATTTTTTTTATTTACGGTGGCATCGCGATTGACAGAAAAGGAAGGCGAAGAAGAATTGCTTTAGAAATGGTATGTTGGTTTAAGAATTGTGAAGTAATGAAGTCGAGGGCCATTGTTATATAGGTCCAACATCAGACAGTACGTACTGAAACCATAAATTTCCTGTCTGCTTGATAATGAAGGTCGGAGACAAATTATACAGCTCAAAGAAAATATAGGTCGGCTGAAAGATTTGATAGGATTTTATTTGAATTTTATAACCCAAAATATCTCATGGTCCATAATTCGCAACCCAGCACTCCTATCTAGTCATGACGACCGATATTTCCAAGTTTATACGGTATTCTAAACTTAAGGGATTCGATTTTGAAACTGAATTAGATTAAAATATAAAACTATTTCAAATAATTAAATTTAAATAATTTTTTTCTCGTTCTAATCCAGTATAGAATTTATATTAGTCGACTGAATTGTTTTCGGTTCAGTTTAATCTTTGAATTAAATTATTTCAGTTTTCGTATTTCGATGACTATCAAAATAAAAATCGTATGTTCGATTTATTTAATCGATAACCCAATAAAATACCATTTATATTATAGATTCAATATTTAAAACCATACTAAATATTTAAAATAAACTGTTCAAAAATCTGGGTCGTTACACCCAAACTAAAGCATAATAGTTGTAAAGACACGAGGTTAGACTCTTTTATGGTGTAAGACTGCCCGGACCCGCCCGGCAAATCCAGCTGCCATAAATGCCGGTCTAATGTGAGAGGTCTTTATGAGGTTATGGCCTGAATGAATTAAGAAATACTTAACCAGATAAACATGCAAGGTGGGACATGGGGGTTAAGTAGGTGCCTTGGGTGGCATGAGGAATCTAGTGGTTGCCTTTAGTGGCATTTGAAATACGATTAGTAAGACTTAACCAAACACACATGTAAATGAACATGACTAAGAAGAGGGTTAAGTGGGATATACTAGTGGGGACAAGCTTAGGTGGATAGCTTGTGGGGGCCCATTTCAACCAGTAACCCAAACGTATCTTTGTGGGCTCTACCCAAGTCGAGGACGGGACATGCATACTGGGATTGACTATAAGAGGCCAAACGAGTTAGCGGTGGCAACGCAAGTCGAACGGGTTTCATATGAGTGTGTGGACCCGGGCTGGTAGGTAAGACATTGTTGCGTCGTGTAGGTATAAGCCGTGCATTCTCAAGTTGTATCTGGTTGCCACTTTACGGGAGTGATACACCCCACTGTGGGGCCAGCACGGGTATCTACGAGTAGGGAGCCGATCGAAAGTGGGTAGTGGGGTACACCTAGTGGAGATAGGGGCAGGCGGCACCTATGTGTCAGCTAGGGGTACGCAAGGCTATTTATATAATTTCTAAGTGAAGCAAGTGGGATCAACTTTGAGGGTGACTGGTTTGGTGCAGTGTAGTAATTATTCGTTAGTAATTAGGTGTGCCTTTAACGTTATCTTTATCTGCTCTCCCATACCCAATAGTTCATAGACATTTCCTTGTTTTCCAGCTTATGCCTTAGTCTAGTTACTTTGATAATAGTATTGTTAGAATTATCATACTCGCCAGACTTTATGTCTGACCCCTTCCATTTCTATCTTTTTCCCCCCAGGTCCTCAGGGTGGGCCCAGCTCTAGTGGAGTTTGATTGGATTGCTTTATCTCTCTTTTGGAAAGCTTGGACCGTTGAAGTAAAGTCCAGCTTGTTATCTTCTTTAATGGCTATTTATGTAATGGGGTTATGTGTTTTGTTTTATCAAGATGGATATTTTACTTGACTCTGATTTATGGTTTTATGATGTAACAAACATGTTTAATTTCCGCTGCAATAAAATGAAGTTTTAGATTTCCAAGTACTATTTATTATCTGTCTTGTTGTAATTTTTCTGTTCTATATTCACTTAAAACCTCCATGGAAGTTAATGCATTCCCTTTGTGAGTGACATTAATGGACGTGGGGTGTTACATTTATGTAGGTATTTATAATACTTACTTCGAAAAAGATAAATGTTTACAATTTACATGAGACTTAGATGGTTGTATTTTATATCCAGTACCATCGATGGCTTTAGCAATTTAATGTCCCATTTTCCTGCTCATGGAAATACATTATTATTGTACTCAGGCTTTGATGTTAGCAGAATATGAGTTTTTTCGCAAACCCACCACTGCATAATCAAAAAGAAAACAAAACATTATATATAACATGGACAATAATTTTCAAAAAAACTGAAATAATAAGTATGAAATTATTACCAAAAACAGTGTCACACGACCAGTAATTTTGCATGGTGACTCATAACATTTATCAACTTGGCTGATTAGATGGTGATGGATAGTTTTCGGCCAAGATATTATACTCATTTTCTTCTCGCAAACACAATATGGTACCAAAGTCCATGGTAAAGAGTAGTTTGGAGTGGATACAAGGAATGTTGCTACTACATAGAGAAGCAAAAGCTTATCAGTATCAAAACATGCCACGTCTGACTCATCTTTAATTGTCGAGAAAATTTCTCTTTCAACATTTTTCTTGTAGATCATAGTGAGACGACCCCAAACCCCGTACTGACGGTGGCAAGGGTAATCCTTGGAATATAACACATAAACAGATAATAGCAGAACAGAAATAAATAAATACACCAGATAATGAACAATACAATATACTGGATAAAAGTAATCATCAGAGTTACACAGTATACAGGATCATACTTAGTACAAATACAGCTCAACTATACATAAATGTCTACAGCGGAAAACAAACATAATGTACAATAGGAGCTGAACAGCATAAAAAGAGATAGATGATAGAATCCATCTTCAGCTCCAGCTATCCAGAAAGAACCAGCTAAACCTGAATACAAGGCTGCCCATGTAGAAAAAGGGGCACCCGAGTTTGAAAGTGAAACAAACTACGAGTCAGTCATGGGACTGGTATGAGAAATCTACTCAACACATTTAATATATGGCTAATCACAGGACCACGCCACTTTCGTGGAACGAGTTTACTCCATTGGATTGCCAGTGCTTTAAAACAAATCTTTCTTTTAAACATCGCAATGCTTTTTATAAAAATGAAGCCATTATAAGACTCAGTTCCCATCACACAATGCAACGCAAACCGGAGGATAGAGTTTTACCTTATAATGGCCAAAATATGGTTGATACGAATAAAACAAAAGCATTTGATATTACTGCTAGTGTTTATATGTTTTGAAAACAATTTCAAATCATAACTATCATTCATAGACGGCATGGGTACCATATATCATGTCGCCATATATATATACAATCAAAACGGCACAGTCACGTATTTGGAAATTGGATTTCCGTCATGAACCAAGGCAAAAGATAGTCCTTACCGAATTCGAAACAATCTAGCCTACCATGTCTCAGGATCAGAACGCATCGACCCTTGGAGCGACAGGGCCGGTCCACCGATGTGGATTAAAATGCCTGAGCAATATTTTTCCCCGCCCTTTGGGGCGCAAACGAGCCAACGAATGACTCCATCGGACCCGGATCGTCCGATCAAACCGAGGCGCCTCGCAACAGCAACAACCACACAGGTGAAAAGTATATAAATGTCAGGGCTGGTAGGTCACTGACACCACCCTAGCTAGAAAGAAACGCATGCCCTCCCTGAGGTCCTTCTCCCGTTTCTGGTTCATACCGGGGTGTGAGGTTCGCGAATTCACATTATACACAAAGCTACGCCACCCAGGCGGTGCTTTGACCATCACCACAAGACTTTGCTTTTCAACAGAAGCCTTGATCATTTGCCACTTAAGCATGCCACACTAGCAATTCATGCCATGCGACCGATGTCCATCGATATACAACCTCTAAGCTCGTGCGTTTCAGAGAAGGGCGTTAAGCAAAAGATTAAATTCTCCGCCGCCAAACAGATGTATATTTAATAGAGATCAATCAACACAGAATAAAATCCAATGTCAGACACACAGTCCATTTACAAGTCCGTTCTGGGTCTGAACGAAACCAGAGGCACTAAATACCTCGCAAACCCATCGATCACCACGTACGTCTGGACGATCACCACTCATTATCCATATTTCGGGATGCCTCCTAATCAGGACCTCGGCTACCATCCAAACAAGGTGAAGATCTCCGGTCTTCGACCACCGTCTTCATCTTCGACTTTCAATCGTCGGTCAATTATTTGAAATGAGAATTAACTCGGCCTTTTCAAATAATTCACGTATATTTAGAATTTCAAATCAATTTATTTCAATGGTTAAATCATTCGACAACACCAATTTTGTTCTTTAATGTAATTTTCACACCAAACACATTCAACCATCAAATACCACATAAATCGAGCAAATTCAGTTTATTTCCATTCCATATCGTTTATGATATTTCATAACAATTTATCGCTATTTTTATTTATTTTAAAATAGCCAATTTAGTCTAAACGACGCTTCGGGCCATAACACGGCCGTGGCGCTGTTTTTCTTCAGATTTGATTTACACATATCTGAAAATCTAACCGTTGGATCTTCACAAAATTTACATCATTCGAAACGTCTTTTCAAAACAAATCCAACGGTTCCAGTTTCGGGAAAATCCGACGGTCGGATCTCCCGGTACAATCGTTTGAAGTTTCGATTTCAAAATACGAAATGCAGCGTCGTTATTCGATTAAATATAATTATATATATATATATAATCGTTTCTGGCGCTGTTTTTCTTTAGATTTGAATTAAATATTCCAGACAATCCAACCGTTGGATTTTTACAAAGTTGGTGCCGTTGGAAAGATATTTCCAAGGCGAACCCAACGGTTGCGGTTTCGGGAAAATCCAATGGTCGTATTTCCCGCACTAGTTGTTTGAAATCACGGTTTCAAAACACGATCTGCACGGCCACGTTTCGTTTTAATTTTATTTATATTTATATATTTATATAAATATAGTTCATTCAACAATTTCAATATCGTTTTCACTTCAAATATTTCACTAACGCCTTTAAATTTTTGAAAATTTCGCCATAACCTCCTTTGTACGGGAGGGGCTGGGAAAACTCCCAAATAGCCACACGGGCGTCTCATGTCGAAAGAAAAAGAAAAAGCCAAGCGGCTAGCCAACAGGCTCATAAAATCATCACCCAAACAAAATAGTAAATGTGTACCTATTTGTCGGGCACAAAATTCTATTCCTCTTATCTAGCCCCTTTTGCTATAACCTGTTCAATAAATATGCATGTACATATATACAGTTCTTACCACTTATCATTTTCCATTCAACTTCATATTTGATTCCATATGGTTTAAAAATACCATTCATTCTAATGTTGCATGCATAGGCAAAAATCATATCATTAGCTAATTGATGAATATTTCGACTCATGCATATTTATTTGAACGAGTTGCTATTTTTAACACTTCACATTTCAACGATTCATGTATATAATAAAAATGTGATTTTTATTGTAAAACAATTCATTTCAAAACACTATTATTTTATATAGTTTATATAGGTGATAAAAATAGGATTTTTCTTATAAAACAATTTCTTTTAAAACGAGATTATTTTACATAGTCCATATAGTTGATAAAAGGTGATTTTTATTATGAAACAATTTATTTCAAAATATGAATATCATTCAACGCATGAATTTCAATTCAACGAATGAATATCGATTCAACACATGAAGGTTTTCTATTCAACGAATAAATATAGTTTCAGCAAATGAAAATAATTCAAACACATGAATATTATTCAAAATTTCGGTAGCATAATGGCAAGGTAGTTAAAACCGAGACCGTCCCTAGTACAGCTCCTCGCTCTACCTTAAAACCTCGCGGTTTTTGACAATGGGAATCATGCATCTAGTTCGCACGCAGGCGGCATGTATATATTTATTTCATTTCCACAAACTAATCCTATGTGGTTTCAACCAAATATTTCTCAACCACAAATGGGTATTTTTCAACCACAATCAATCAATATCAACCACAAACAATCCCAAACAACCATTCGCTATCAATCTATTTTCACACCAATCACAACCAATAAATATCGTCCATGGTTTGTGGACGAGGGGTGTGTGTATATATATATATATATATAGCAATACACTTCTATTTCAACACATATATAATTTTTACAACGCATATATAACTTATACATCGAACATACAACTTATACAACGCTTATACAAGAGGTGTACAACGCTTATATAACTCATACATCAACTATATAATTTATACATCGTCGTTTTCCATATCATTTATAAATTAGAAATCTCACCTTGGGTTCCACTCCACCAAAAATAGCAGAAGGCTCAGAAAAATATGCGGTCTCTTCTAGAATGTAGAAGACATCCACACGGTCACGATGTTTCCTGTTTCATCGAATTTCGACAAGAAACGAAATAGATATGATTTTTCAAAGTTTGCAACAGTTTAAAGGTGTTAAAACTGTTGAAAATATATATAAGCCGTACCTCAGCTGAAAGGTTCAAAACTAGGTTTGCAAATTTCGATCAAACCATGAATCGATAGGAGGATCGGCCGAGGCAGCGACGAAGAGGGGGGAGACGCGCGTCTGCGCGCGGTGGTGGGGGTCCACTTGGTGGTCCCAGGCGACGGCGGCGGCGGATTGAAGTCGCCGACTTCAGAACGTCGATTCTCCCTCCACAGGCCACGAAAAATCCCAAACTTTATATGGATTTGAAGATCTCGAGAAGATCTTCAAAAAGTTCAACTGTGGCACGAGCTAATTTGGCGTGGATTGATCGGAAAATGAGGGGGAAGGTTTTGAACGGTTTCCGCCTTCGATCAGGGAGAGAGAAAAAGGAATTTTTTTTTTATAAAAATTCTGATTGGTCGGGGAAGTTTTAAAGGGGTTTTCTAACGCGACCACCAATCTAAACCCAACGACTGTCGTCCCTAGCGTTTTACCCCCATCCCGAACACAATGGGATATGTTTCGAAGGCCCATTCGAATGTTTCAGTCAGTTTTCCTTCAAATTAAAATATAAAACATTCAGTATTTAATTTAAACGTACATTTCAATTTGCCAGGGCCATAAACTGATTCGAAAAATTCCAGAAAAATAAATCTAGCTATGTTTTGACGATACGGTCCTAACAAAATTAGTTTCGTCGAATTCTGAGACCGTTTGCAAAAAGGCCCATTTCTGGTCGATCCAATTTAACTATAATTGACCAAAACACGTTTTCCTTTTCCACGCTCACATACTAGCTTCAAAAATTATGAAATTTGAACCCTAGCAATAACTTCACATCCCAGATCCAACAAAAGTGGTTTCGTCGAATTCCGAGGTCGTATGCAAAATGGCCAATTTCCCGGCCTATATAAATTCCATAGCGACCTTTCTGAAAATTCATTTGGCCATAACTTTTGCTTTCCGCTATGAAAATTCGATTTTTCAGATTCGTTAGAAAGGTATTCACTAACAGATTTAAATATTTTTGGTTTCGCTAAATTACGTTTTGTTTTGCACCCGGTACAGTCCGACAAAGTTTGAATTCAATTTTTGAAACTGAAGCGCCATTTCAGGCCTTGTTTATAATTATAATTAATTATATTCGTTTTCAATTGTCGATTCAAACCCAGTTTTCATTGCTATTATTTAAAATATTTATTTTAAATATTTAAAATCCATTATTTTAGCCAATTTAAAAATTTTAAATTGGTTCAGATTTCTGGGTCGTTACACATAGCTTCTCCTTTAAAGTGTCTTTCTACAAAAGCTTTATAATCTTCATCATCTTTGTCATCCTTTTTTAAATTTCCACTTGTTTTAATCAAATCTCCTTGGACAGGAGCACCCAACAGCTTCCCAATATCTTCTTCCGTAAATGTCAGCAACAAATCTCCAAACTGAAAATACTTCATATCTTTCTTATAACTTTTGATAATCAAACCAAAAGTTGTTGAATTTTTAACTGCTTTTGCAGGGGAGATGACGCCATCAATGATCATGTCAATGAATCCTCTCAACGGCAATTTTTCAGGCAAAACAGAATGCTGATGTGCATACAAATTATCCTTCTTCAGTTTCTCAATCAATTCTATGAATGGCTTTAGATTATTCCTATACACACTTTCCTTTTCCGGATTCTTTCTTACATCTTCTATTTTTCTCTCTTTTACCACTTGGTCCACTTTAGATGGATGCTCAGTAACTACTAAAGCTCGCTCTTTTTCAACTTTGGAAATATGCTCTTCCACTACAGGTCTCTGTCACATGAAAGAGAAATTTAATTACATAGTGTTTCAGGCTTTTGAAAATATATGCATACTACAGTGCAAGTATTCTGACTAAAGGAACCAATGTATGCTTGTATTCTTAATAAATGTACATAATTTCCAAATTTTGTTATTTCAGAGACAAACATGTGCAACTAAACCTAATATTCGAACACAAATGTGAAAATATTAATAATAATATCGGAGAAACCATGAATCTGCAGTACTGTCACATAATTGTGCTAATATTTAGAAACAATTAACGCATGTATGCAATTAATACATACATAAACACACAACTGTACAATCATTCATAATATCATCACAGAATTATGCAATTAATAAAACTTTCACTCTACTGTGAAGTTAACATAATAAAATATACACTACTTCCCATCAATCTTGAATAACTCCAATATTTGTCAACTAAATATAATGTGGCAAAACAAATATTTCAAATTATACAAGAATTTTTAATTAAATTATCTAAATATTCCAAACTTATACTTACTCCGGTATTTCTCCTTTTTTTAATATGTTCATCTTTCTACTCATATTTCTTGCAAAATAATAATTCAAAACTGCAACCATTTCGTAAATATGCACACCAGCATGCAAGTCTTCTGAATTTGTACATTTCTGCGTGCATCTATTACGAATATATGCATTCAAACATTTAATACGCATACTTGGAAACAATCATACAGATAAAGTGCATAAAAATCATACAATTATGCAAATATTCCATTCAAATTCATTATTTTGTTTACTAATTAGGTTATAAACAAATTACACCACCCCACGGGTATGCAAAATTTCTAAAAAATATCATACAATCATGTAATATTCCTAAAATACATCTAGATATAACTTCAACAATTATTACGAACACCATACACTCAATCGTAATGTTTATTTTATTATTATTATAGTATCATACAAGAAGATTCATCTACAGTCGAATACGAAACAAAAATTTAGATTTATACCTTTTTTGCCATTTCTTGTAATTTGATGTCGACATCTGCAAATTTGAAGGAAAAAGGGACGATCTTGATAAAACTGATGAACGATGGCTTTAGATTCTAATACTCGATTTAGTGACTTATGGTTTTCTTGAATCGTTCAACTAGGGTTTTTGGGAGAGATTAAAGGAGTGATTTGACTGCTTAATTGATTGACTCGTTTTTGGAGGTTTTGAACGTTCATGAGGGTATTTCTGGAATATTTAGAGCGGAAGTTCAAAAATAGGGATGTTTTCAACATTCTTTTTATCAACGGGCTTTTTTCCCTATTTAGAAAGTTAATAGGGACCAGTAAAGAACGCACCTTGTAACGACTCGGAAAATCTGAACCAATTTAAAATTTTTAAATTGGCTAAAATAGTGGACTTTAAATATTTAAAATAAATATTTTAAACAATAGCAATGAAAACTGAGTTTAAATCGACGTTTGAAAACGAATATAATTACTTTGAATTATAAACAAGGCCTGAAAAGGCGCGGTAGTTTAAAATTTTGAATTCAAACTTTGACTGACTGTGCTGGGTGCTAAACAAAGCGGATTTGAGTGAAACCAAAAATATTTAAATCTGTTAGTGAATACCTTTCTAACGAATCTGAAAAATCGAAGTTTCATAGCGGAAAGCAAAAGTTATGGCCAATTGAATTTTCAGAAAGGTCGCTATAGAAATTATATAGCCCGTGAAAATGGCCATTTTGCAAACGACCTCGGAATTTGATGAAACCACTTTTGTTGGATCCAGGATGTGAAATTATTGCTAGGTTTCAAATTTCATAATTTTTGAAGTTATATGTGAGCGCGGAAAAGGAAAATGTGTTTTGATCGATTTCTATTAAATTGGATCGACCAGAAATGGGCCATTTTTCAAACGGTCTCAGAATTCGACGAAACTAGTTTTGTTGGGACCGTATCGTCAAAACATAGCCAGATTTATTTTTCTGGAATTTTCTGAATCATTATGTGGCCCTGGTAAATTGTAATGTGCGTTCAAATTCAATTTAAAATAATTTATAATTAAATTTTAATGAAAACTGATTCAAAAAGTCGAATTGGCTTGCGATACATATCCCATTGTGTTCAGAATTGGGGTATTTAGCTAGGGGCGGTGGTCGTTGGGTTTGGTTTCGAGATCGTGGAATTAAACAAGTAATTTTGAATTAAAGAATTAAATATATTATTATATATAAGGTCAAACAGGTCAAAATCGTAACCCTAATTCCGACTTCAGAAAATGCGCCTCCGGCTTCTAAAGCGATGGCTGATTCTCTCTGAAATTGAAGCCCTATAATCCCTCAATCCACTAAGTAAATGCATCAACTTTCTACGCAACGATTGTTCATCTCTTCGAGCTCCTCAATTTTAACGGCCATGATCATTTAATTCTTCGTGAATTGTGTAAACCGCTGCCTTGAATTGTCTGAGTTCGAACTCGTTTTCAGGAGTGGAGGAGCCGCCGAGTTCTACCATGGTCGGCGCACCGATAGAGGGAGGTGGCGGGCTTCATAGGGTGGTGATTGATGAATGGCCGGCGGCCTGTGGTGATGAGCGATGGCCAAGGGTTTCATCGAGAACGGGTTCCAGTAAAATCGTCTTAGCAGATGGAAGATGAGTTAAGGAATTTAATTATAGATTAATTAATATTTAATTATTCAATAACATGATTAACGCAAATATTATCATATCTAGCTCATACGGCATTAGAAAATTGTAAATTCAGTTGCGTTGGATTCGCAACGACTAATTCTACAACATGGAACTGACCATAACTGAAACCAAGCAGATTAGAATTTCAGGAAAATTCATATCCGAACAAAATTCAGAAATGAAACCGACCATTGTGAGAATTCTCTCACTATATTATTTCTATACAGTTATTTATTGTTTAACTGCATACATGAACTGTTCCCCGTCGTCCACAGACCATGGACGGCTTTTTTGATTGTACTGTGTTGTGATCGTGATGTGAAATGAAATATAAATGTGAAAATATAATATATAGTGAAAGTAAAATATCGTATATATTGAAATGCGAAAATATCGTATATATTGAATGTGAAAATATCGTATATATTGAATGTGAAAATGTCGTATATATTGAATGTGAAAATATAATATATATTGAAAGTAAAATATCGTATTTATTGAAAGTGAAAATATAATATATATTGAATAGTGAAAATAATATATATTGAATAGTGAAAATAATATATATTAAAAAGTGAGATTTCTAAATTATAAATGATATGGAAAACAACGATGTATAAATCATATAATCGATGTATGAGTTATATAAGCGTTGTACACCTCTTGTATAAGCGTTATATAAGTTGTACGTTCGATGTATAAGTTGTATATGCATTGTAAAAATTATATATATGTTGAAATAGAAGTGAAATGCTATATATATATATATATACACGCCCGTCGTCCACAAATCATGGACGATATTTATTGGTTGTGATTGGTGTGAAAATTGGTTGATTACGAATGGTTGATTGAAATTATTTGTGGTTGAAATTGATTGATTGTGGTTGAAAAATACCCGTTTGTGGTTGAGAAATATTTGGTTGAAACCACATAGGATTAGTTTGTGGAAATGAAAAAATATACATTCCACCTGTGTGCGAACTAGATGCATGATTCCCCATTGTCAAAAGCTGCGAGGCTTTAAGGTAGAGCGAGGAGCCGTACTAGGGACGGTCCCGCTTTTAACTACCCTGCCGTTATGCTGCCGAAATTTTGAATAATATTCATGTGTTAGAATTATTTTCCTGTATTGAAACTATATTCGTTTTTGAATAGAAAACCTTCATGTGTTGAATCGATATTCATTCGTTGAATAGAAATTCATGTGTTGAATGGTATTCATGTTTTAAATATAAAAATCACCTTTTTATCTATATATACAAACTATAGAAAACCTTCATGTGTTGAATCGATATTCATTCGTTGAATAGAAATTCATGTGTTGAATGGTATTCGTGTTTTAAATATAAAAATCACCTTTTTATCTATATATACGAACTATAGAAAACCTTCATGTGTTGAATCAATATTCATTCGTTGAGTAGAAATTCATGTGTTGAATGGTATTCATATTTTGAATAAATTGTTTTAACTATAAAAATCACCTTTTTATCTATATATACAAACTATAGAAAACCTTCATGTGTTGAATCGATATTCATTCGTTGAATTGAAATTCATGTGTTGAATGGTATTCGTATTTTGAAATAAATTGTTTTATAATAAAAATCATATTTTTATTACCTACATGAACTATATAAAATAATCTCGTTTTAAAATAAATTGTTTTATAATAAAAATCATATTTTTATTACCTATATGAACTATATAAAATAATCTCGTTTTGAAATAAATTGTTTTATAATAAAAATCATATTTTTATTTCCTATATGAACTATATAAAATAATCGTGTTTTGAAATAAATTGTTTTACCATAAAAATCACATTTTTACTGTACACATGAGTTGTTAAAAATAGTGAAGTGGCAAAGTGAATGTTTATTGGATAAAAATATAATTTTTATCAAATGTATGAAAAGAATATAGCTTTGAAATCGAAGAATCGATATATATATATAAAAATAGAATTAAAATATATCGAATAACGAAGCTGCAGTTCGTATTTTGAAACCGTGATTTCAAACGATTAGTGCGGGAGATCCGACCATCGGATATTCCCGAAACCGCAACCGTTGGGTTCGCTTTGGAAATGTCTTTCCAACGACACAAACTTTGTAAAAATCCAACGGTTGGATTGTCTGGAATGTTTAATTCAAATCTGAAGAAAAACAGCGCCAGAATCGATTATATATATATATATATAATTATATTAAATCGAATAACGACGCTGCAGTTCGTATTTTGAAATCGAAACTTCAAACGATTATACCGGGAGATCCGACCGTCGGATTTTCCCAAAACTGGAACCATTGGATTCATTTTGAAAAGATCTTTCTAATGATATAAATTTTGTGAAGATCCAACGGTTAGATTTTCAGTTATGTGTAAATCAAATCTGAAGAAAAACAGCGCCACGGCCGCGTTATGGCCCGAAGCGTCGTTTTGAATAAGTTGGCTATTTTAAAATAAATAAAAATAGCGATAAATCATTATAAAAAATTATAAATGATATGGATGTGAAATTTAGTAATTAACTGAAGGTTAGCTAAGTCGAATGGTTTCCTGGATTTTGATCTGGTATTGGTTTCAGCCTTCGGGGTTAATATTTGGGAAATCGTTCTCTTACTGATTGACGGCTAGTGACTAATGAATTGAAATGATGCGTATGTAGTGTTTAGGTAGCACGTGTTTATTATATACGTGAGTTGCTCAGAAAGACCGGGTTTATCCCATTCTAAATAACTGAATCGACGATAAGAAATCGAAGATGAAGACGGTGGTTGAAGACCGGAAATCTTCACCTCGTTTGGATGGCAACTGATGTCCTGATTGGGAGGCATCCCGAAATATGGATAATGAGTGGTGATCGTCCAGACGTACGTAGAGATTGATGGGTTTGCGAGGTATATAGTGCCTCCGATTTTGTTCAGACCCAGAACGGACTTGTAAATGGACTGTGCGTCTGACATTGGATTTTATTCTGTATTGATTGATCTCTATTAAATATACATCTCTTTGGCAGTGGAGAATTTATTCTTTTGCTTAACGCCCTTCTTTGAAACGCACGAGCTCAGAGGTTGTATATCGATGGACATCAGTCGCATGTCATGAATTGCTAGTGTGGCATGCCTAAGTGGCAAATGATCAGGGCTTCTGTTGAAAAGCAAAGTCTTGTGGTGATGATGAAAGCACCGCCTGTGTGGCGTAGCTTTGTGTATAAAGTGAATTCGCGAACCTCACACCCTAGTATGAACCAGAAACGGGAGAAGGACCTCAGGGAGGGCATGCGTTTCTTTCTAGCTAGGAGTTCTGTCGGTGTTTTTACACGGCCTGACATTTTACTTATGTGGATGATGGATAGCGAGGCGCCTCGGATATATCGGTCGATCCGGGATCGATGGAGTCATTCGTTGGCTCATTTACGCCCCATAGGGTGGGGAAACGTAGTGTTCAGGCATAATAATCCACATCGGTGGACCGGCCTTGACGATCCAGGAGGCTGTTGCGGCTGTTCCTGAGACATGGTAGGTTAGATTGTCTCAAATTCGGTAAGGACTATCTTTTGCCTTGGTTCATGACGGAAATCCAATTTCCAAATACGTGACTATGCGGTTTTGATTGTATGTATATATATATGTATATATATATATATATATGACGACATGATATATGGTACCCATGTCGTCTATGATTGATAGTTATGATTGGAAATTGTTTTTGAAACATATAAACACTAGTAATAATATCAAATGCTTTTGTTTTATTCGTATCAATTATATTTTGGCCATTATAAGGTAAAACTCTATCCTCCAGTTTGCGTTGCATTGTGTGATGGGAACTGAGTCTTATAATGACTTCATTTTTATAAAAAGCATTGCGATATTTAAAAGAATGATTTGTTTTAAAGCACTGGCAATCCAATGGAGTAAACCCATTCCACGAAAGTGGCGTGGTCCTGTGATTAGCCATATTAAAAAAGTATTGAGTAGATTTCTCATACCAGTCCTTGTTGCTGGCCCTGAGTAGGCCGGGTACGCATGATAGGGGGTTCACGCTTCACGGTTTGGTGGCGAACGAGAAACTCTTACCCCTACATGTCCCAGTTGAGAGTGTTGGTTCGGTAGTAGCCGCGAGACTCGAGAGGGTCGCCGTAAAACAAGGGGCAGGGGGACTAGTGTGAGCCACGGTAGGATTTACCTGCTGTACTGGAGGATGAAGGGATGGTTGCAAAGCCTACCGGATTTCTCGGTAACGTCTCACACCCCATTTTAAAACCATTTTCAAATCTAATTTTTTTAATTTCTAAAAATAATTAAATTATTATTCTAGTTAATAACTAGTTCATTAAATATTTCATTTCGATAAATATATATTTTATTTTTACAAAATTGGAATTTTTCATCCAAATTCTTTCCAAATCATTTATTATGATTTTACATAATTTTTCCATATTTTTAATAATTTTATTATCTCCCGTACAGTCGGTTTCCAATAACGCCCACCGAACTGCATCTACAGCGACATTTTTCAAATATTATTTGGACATAATTCCAAATCCAACCATTAGATTTCAAACTTATTATATTCATTGGAAAGCACTTTTCGATACGAACCCAACGGTTCCAGTTTTAGGAAAATCCGATGGTCGGATCTCCCATAATGTCAATTTAAAGTCAATGGTCAAAATTCGCGAACGGTCGCTGCGCGGCGCGTTCTATTCAGGCCATTAAAATATATATAATATATAGGAAACTTGTGTTAAGGGCTTAATGTTTAGCCCCAATTAATTTGTAGGACACGGGTTTTAAAATATTAGTTTCTAGGACAAAAATCAAAGGGTACGTCTTCTTTTTCTCAAACGACTATCGTAATTTCTGAAATCATGTTTTTGTGAAAAATAGGTTAAAATTAAGCCGTTGTTTATTGTTTAATTAAGTCGCTTGTTTGTTTTTTGAAAAAAAATTAGTCGTTAATTTCTTCTTAAATCAAACTCAACTTTAATTTTGGGAAATCGTGATTCGAATTTCTTTATTTGGTTTGGATAATCAATTTTCTCAGTCGTTAATTTCGTCTTAAATCATTTGGTAAATCGTGATTCGAATTTGTTCATTTGGATTGGCTAATTGATTTTCTCTGTTTGATGTTTTGTTCTTTGGTGAGTGTTTTAATTTTTTGGTATTTTTAATTGTTGATTCGATGTTTTATGTCATTGTTGATGCTTTTGTATAATTTTTATTAAGGAATGCATTTTTGATCTATCAAACAAAGGTTTCGTTTGCTATAGTTGGAATACTAAACTCTTAAAGGTATTCTTGTGATAAAACAAGCAATGTGTTTTTAGCCTTGTTGAATCATTATGTTTTGATTATGATTTTTGTATTTATACTATAACTTCAGGTTTGGCTTGAGTAATCAAACAATTTATTTCAGCCAGTTAATTCTGTTTTTACTCACTTTGGTTATGTAGTTAGATCTTAAATATTATTAGGTGACGACATGTGTTATTTAGGGTTTTCTGATTTGTGATTTGTAAAAGATATTTGATTATATCTTTTTCCAAAAATTGTGACTGAAAATAAAAATGTAAGACATTATTTACAGGAAATAATAAGTGGGACGAAAAATGATAAATGATATCATTGATAACTGCATTTTTATGTCTATTTGGAGAAATTTACAATGAGCAATGTCTTAATGCTTAATTGATTAGAAAAAAATACATTTGTAATAACCCGAAAAATCCGAACCAATTTAATTTTTTTTTTGGTAATTTTAGTGAATTTTGAATATTTTAAATGATAACGACGAAAAATTTGTTTTTGAATAGAATTAGAATGTATATATTTATTTGAATTGGCGTTAGAAAATAAATATTTATTTTAAATATAAAAGGAATTGGAACTAACGCGGTAGTTTGAAAATTCAATTTCAAATTTCAAATGAATGTACAAGATTCAAAACAAACCGGATTTTAGCGAAACTAAAAGTATTAGAATCTATTTGAAAATATCTTTCCAACGAATCCTAAAAAATGAAATTTCATAGCGGGAATAAAAAGTTATGCCCAGTTGAAAATTCAGAATAGTCGCTATGGAATTTTGGCCCTTAAAATGGAAATTTTGCAAACGACCACCGTTTTCGACGAAACCACTTTTGTTGGATCTGCGATGTCAAGTTATTGCTAGATTCCAAAATTCATAATTTTCCAAGCAAAATGTGGGCATGGCAAAAGAAAATGTGTTTTGACAGTTTCGGTCAACTTGAATCGACCAGAAAATGGCGAATTTTCAAACGATCTCCAATTGTAATAACCCGGAAATCCGAGCCAATTTAAAATTTTTATTTTGGCAATTTTGATGAATTTTGAATATTTAAAATGAATTATTTTAAATAATAGCGACGAGAAATTTATTTTGAATAGAATTAGAACGTATATATTTATATAGCTCGTCGTTAGAATATAAATATTTATTTTTAATTATAAAAGGAATTGAAAATGGTGCGGTGGTTCGAAAATTCGATTTCAAATTTCAAATGAATGTACAGGATTCAAAATAAACCGGATTTTATCGAAACCAAAAATATTAGAATCTATTTGAAAATATCTCTCCAACGAATCCGAAGAATCAAAATTTCATAGCGGGAATCAAAAGTTATGCCCAGTTGAAAATTCAGAATAGTCGCCATGGAATTCTGGCCATTAAAAGTGGAAATTTTGCGAACGACTTCTATTTTCGACGAAACCAATTTTGTTGGATCCGAGATGTCGAATTATTGCTAGATTCCAAAAATCATAATTTTCTGAATCAATATTTGAGCGTGGCGAAGTAAAACGTGTTTTAACAGTTTTAGTCAATTTCGATCGACCAGAAAATGGCCACTTTTCAAACGGTCTCAGAATTTGATGATATTAGTTTTGTTCGAACTGTATCGCCAATACAAAGGTAGAAAATATTTCTCGGGAATTTTTAGAGTCCGTATGTGGCCCCGGTAAAGTGAAATGTGCGTTCAAATTCAATATATATATTTATATTTTGATTTTGATGAAATCTGATCGAAACAGCCGAACTGGCTTACGATACATATCCCATTGTATTTGAAATGGGGGTAATCAGCTAGGAATAATAGTCGGTGGGTTTGATTTCAAATTCAAAATAAAAAGGTACTTTTTGAAATTAAATTAAATAAAAAAAATCTCTCTCTCTATTCTCCGTCTCATCCCCCCCCCCCCCCCCCCGCGTTTACTTTTTCAAATAGATTAAAAATGAAATAAAAAGGGAAAGGAGAAAGGGGCGGTGCCCCGCCCCACCGACCGTCGTGCGCCGGAGGCGAGCCACCCAGCGTCGCCTCCCCCCCCCTCTCTCCTCCTCCACCGTTCCCTCTACTCCTCCCGTATCACGAGCCCCCTTCCTCAAGTCGAACGCAGCCCCCCTCCCGAACCCTAAACAGCTGCGCCCTCCGCAGATCGCCACCACACCCTCGACCCCCCCCCCCCAATCGATGAAGCAGCAAGCCGCCCTTGCCACATTCCCTCAGCTGACGAAGACCAGACAAACCCCCACACCCGATTTCAAACTGTAAGTTTTTATTTAATTTTTATTCTTTATTTTTATACATAAATTTAAAGACCGGTTTTTTTATTCATATGCATAGAGAAAAAATGAAATTTTTATGTTTATAAAGATCATATTTTAATTAGGAAAATATAATATTTTTAATTAGGAAAAGATTATATTTTTAACATTGAAAAGATTAGATCCTTGAAAATATGAAGATTAGATCTTTGAAAATAAAAGATTAGATTTTTATATAAGAAGTAGCAATATAAAAATTAGATTTTTGTATATGAAGTAGTGAAATAAAAATATGATTTTTATATCATAGAGAAAATAAAAATATGATTTTTATATCATAGAGAAAATAAAAATATGATTTTTATTTTATAGGGATAATAAAAATATGATTTTTATATTATAGAGATAATAAAATTATGATTTTTATAAGATAGAGAATATGAAAATATAATTTTTATATATGTAGCGAAATAAAAATCTGATTTTTATTATATGTATGTTGAAATAAAAATGTGATTTTTATAGTGTTGAAATAAAAATTCGATCTTTATATAAGAAGTAGGAATATAAAAATATAATTTTTACATAGAAAGAAGCATCGTAAAAATATATGAAGTAGAAATAAAAATCTGATTTTTATTTATTGGGATGAAGCAATAAAAATATAATTTTTATTATGAACAGTGTAGACAAGACTACGTTAAAATTGCGAGCAAATCCAGACTGTTCTAAATTTCAGAAATGAAATGGAGGAGTGGAACACTCGGTGAGAACTTCACTTTTAATTTGTTTTCTAGTTGAAATATATACTAGAATGCAGACGATGCTTAGCAGCACCCGACACCCGTTGTCCACAGACCATGGACGACTTGTTTGTGGTGTGAATATTGATTGTGTGATGTGGAATGGAATAAAATACTTTATGGTTAAAAATATAATTTTTAACATGTATACAAAATAAATATTTATAAACAAATCGGACAGTTTGTTTATGTACATCCATTTGACTGATATTGATGGGGACGATAAATTTTACATATCGCCCAACTGCACAAATAAAAATCTGTGATTGTTGATTTGAAACCCCACACGGGTGTTGGGATGATATTTGGCGTAAACTAATCCAAAATAATTAGTTGTATGTCGATCGATTGATTGACAGGCTGTTATAAGCGTTAAATATTTATATTTGATGCTTGTGCGGTGTACAATGCACTCTGGATGATGGTTGATTATTTATCGTTGCTATTACATACATGTGTTGTAGGGAATCCATATAATTAACATTATACGGTAATTGATTGGGCCTCATTACAAGTTGGAAAATAAAGAATATTCATGTGTTTAATAAAAGAAAATTCATGTGTTGAATAAAATATATATTCATGTGTTGAATAAAAGAAAATTCATGTGTTGAATAAAAGAAAATTCATGTGTTGAAGAAAATATTCATTTGTTGAATAGAATAACGAAGTTATTGAAATATATAAAACCGGGTTGATTAGATATGCGCCATTTTGATGTGAACGTTATTTATATCAATTATATTCGTTTTTATAATGAATATAGAAAAGGAAGTGATTTCAAAATCTAATACTTTGAAAATATTATCATTTATATATTAACGATATGGAATATTCAATTTTGATTTAAAATTGAATATGAAGTTGAAATGGTTTTGAAAACGAATTTAAAACGATTTATAAAATACGTTTTGAAAGGAAATCGACAAAATATATAATATATATAATATATATATATATATATATATATATAATGGCCTGAATAGTACGCACCGCGCAGCGGCGGTTCGCGAATTTCGACCATTGACTCTGAATGGACATTACGGGAGAACCGACCGTCAAACTCTCCTAAAACCGGGACCTTTTAGTTCGCATCGAAAAGAGCTATCTAACAGATATTAGATATTTGAAATCTAATGGTTGGATTTGGAATTATGTCCAAATCAAATTTGGAAAAGATCGCTGTAAGTGTAGTTCGATGGGCATTTATGGAAGTCGACTGTACGGGCCTTGATAAAATTATTAAAAATAGCAATAATTTGTGTAAAATCATAAGAAATGATTTGGAAAGGATTGGGATGAAAAATTCCATATTTGAAAAGATAAAAATAGATTTTTATCGAAATGAACTAGTTTTGAACTAGAATTATAATCCATTTATTTTTGAAATAAATAAATTGGATTTGAAAGGGTTTTAAAAGTAACCAGAATTTCCAATAATTGAATTGGAATGGGTTTGAATCGAAATTGTCTTTGGAATATTTCGATGTTGGATTTCGTGATTATACAGATATTGTTATGAAAATTTGAAAGATATATTCATATCGTTATTTCCAATACGATATTTGTTGGTCATAGAATTTGATATTGAATATAAGCCGATATATTTTCTATTTAGAGCCTTGTATTTAATATTAAATGGGATTTGGGTTTGTCATGAATGGTGTCTTTATTAACACTGTTCTTAAACCCAGTTGAGAAAAAGATTAAATCTTTTTATTTAGATTTAAGAAGTATACCAATTAAATGATATTTATTTGGGATGAATTAGAATTATTTTTGGGTTTGTCGTGATCGGTGTTTTAAATAACACTCGTTCTTTAACACAATAATTTATGGAATGTGAATTGGGTTTGTTGTGAACTGTGTTTTAACGACATTCTTTTTTTAACCCGATTCACAGTGAAATATGATTTGGAATTTATAAATCTTTTGTTAAGATTTAAAGGATATTTTCCAAAGTAAAGTTTTCCGATTTAATAAAACAAATTGGAGTGGAATGGAATTCGATTTGACAATAATCAAAGTGAATTTCTATGGAGGAAGACAACTAATATATCTGGAATTAAAAAGGCTTTTCCGTTATTCCATTTATATTATTAGTCGGATATGGAAGTTTATATCGATTATATATATCGATTTGTTTTCCATGAAGATTCCATTGTAAATGGAATGTGATTTTGGGTTGTCGTGAACGGTATCTTTAATAATACTGTTCTTAGACCCAATGGGGTTAAGAAAATTAGAAACTAACTGAAGATTAGTTAAGTTGAATGATTTCCTGGTTATTGATCTGATGTTAGTTTCGTCCTTCGGGGTTATTACATAGGGAATTTGTAACGACCCAAGGATTTTCATGCCTGAAAATCGACATAAATACTATTACCATACTCATGTCGATCCTCCAAGCACCGAAAACACTGGACGTTATTAGAAAGAATTTAGAGGGTGAGATAAGAAAGAAAGAAATATTAGAATAGAAGAAGAAGAACCAATACGGAGTCTCACATCGCAGCGGAACAAAATATAATACATAAATACATCTTTATTGAGAGCTTTTGAAAATACTTACAATATCAGAGTACAACACACATCTGGACAGTTTTGATAATCTGTCCTCATATATATAACCACACAGCGGAATATCATTCATCTGAACATCTTCAGCTCGTCTCTAGACTTCTCAGTTGCTGATAACCTGAACCTGTACACCTCAGTCTAACCCGAGCATTTACAAAAACCGGGTCAGTCTAGTGGACCAGAGTGAGAAAAAACTCGCACAGCATTTAGGGTATCACACAACTTGATTTTAAAGTAAAAATCCTTCCGAAAGAAAACGATAATCGTAAAACAGATCCACACATAAACACGGATGGTTTTTACCTTACGATAACTCAAAACAGTTTTCGAAATCAATATCTTTTCTGATATTATAATAGTGTGTAAATACAAGTAAATATCAATCTTGAAACACCCCACCTCCGTTAGGGTCACTCTCAAAGGGAATGCCCTAATTTTGGTGGAGGTTTATAAGTATAAGTCACAGATATACAAGACAGATATAAGAACACATATTTTTGAACAGCGGAAAAACAACAACAACTTTTATTTCAACATAATACGTGTTCACAAACCATGTCATAATTTGTCTTACAATACTTTCAAAATCATAACTGTCTTGATTTCATTATTTAAAGAAGCATAAAGAAAACATAGATAAACTGCAAAAGTCCCCTAATTGCTGTCCAAAGCCATAGTCCAAAACGGAAAAGATCCAAGCAATACATTTTTTCTCTTCAAGCTGGATGTGAAAACTGGTCAAGCTGCGGTATTCCCTCCCTGAGAACCTGGTGGGAGGGGAACGAAAGAAAAAGAGGCGAAAGGAAAAGGGTCAGTCATAAAGACTGAGTAAGTCCTAGTGACTTTCAGTGTAAAAACGGTTAAAACAACATGTCATGTATGAACTGGAACTAAACTCAAGAAGGGTGTCAAGGTGGACAAGATAGACTAAGGTGATCATGATAAGTCAAGACAAGTCAAATAAAGCATCACATGTTCAAGATTCGTTGCATCGACTGTACTAGTATACTAAGCCCATGTCACGAGTTAATCACGAAATAAATCCCACGGCCCAATATCGTGAAACGACCCTGAAACGGGGTCTGACCCAAGTACGGGGTCCTACGGAGCGCTTATCAAGTCGATCGGCTCCCTACAAGTTCTAGCTCGTCAAGTGTCCGTGTCATACGGCTAATCACGAATGTAGTCACCTGTGCTGGGTCCACCTTCGGGTGTATCAGCCCTAGGGTGTCAACCCCTGACACGATTCAAGATGCACAGATAAATCTACAGATACCTAGTGTCTGCCCCGGAATACGTGCACGACCGTAATCCACCGAACCTACACTGGCGTACCCCACTGTCGTCGTTCACCTCTTACAATCAGCCCAGTAATCATGCCCCACCCGGCCTAGCCCCAGGGTACCTTGATACATCTAGAGGGTTACTGCTGAAAAGGGTCGTGTCTAGGGTTTCGCCTAACAGATTAGGTCATGTAATTCATGACCTAACCCGCCTAATCGATTAAGTCATGTAATTCGTGACTTAATCCTCTTCCAGTCTAGTCATGTCAAGAGGGTTAAGTATGTCGTTTAAATTCGCGAGTTAACCCGCCTACATGTCATGTCAAGTTGGCTAAATGTTGTCGTTTCAAGTTTATGACTTAGCCCTACAAATCGTGTTCAAGTTGGTTAATTTGTCTTTTCATGTTCATGACTTAACCCTAATTGGCAATAATTGATTCGTTAATGCACCGAACCACTCACATTGGATCCTATTGTTCGTAGCCACTGGATTTGCCGGGCGGTTCCGGGCAGATTTACGCCACGAACTCAACCCAACCTCGGGTTTCAAGCGCGATATGACCAACTACCCACATTGGATCCTATTGTTTGTAGCAACTGGATTTGCCGGGCGGTTCCGGGCAGATTTACGCTACAAACTCAACCCAACCTCGAGTTGGCCACTTTCTTGTTTTCTAAAGTCATGCCCATGTTCTTATCAGATTCGTGTTATTTCCATAGCATGTTCATATGTCAACTTCGTGCCCAACTAAGGCATGTTTTTCAAGTCAAGTTATGGCATGTTCAAGTCAAGTTTTCATGCCATATTTCATGTTCTACTTATGCCAAATTTCACGGTTTATGATTATAATCAATTCAAGTTTTGCCTATTCTACCCAATCGTATCCCCAACGTATATAAACGTACTTCGTTCACAAGCATAAACAATTCAAGAGATGAAAGGGGAATAACACCAAACATGTGATAGGCATATGTGACAATTCCAACATCACTTGCATAATAAACAGGCTATAACATATCACATGGTTTCAATACTAGCATGATGATAACTTGGCATAGTAATGGTTCCAACTTAGTTTAACATGATGATTTCAACTTTACATCATAGGCATAATAATCATTGCGGGCATAATAATAATTTTATTACAAACATGAAACATTAAAGGCATGGTGATTCTAATAGGCATAGTGGATTCAAATTTAGCATTTTTAACATGATGATTCTCATCTAGCATTATAAACATAATGATTCCAACTTTTCATCATAACCTAGCAATTCCCAATTTGTTATTAACATGATGGGTATATTAACATCACAGGCATAGTTCCATCAACATCATAGACATGGTTTAATTAGCATCATAGGCATGGTTTTAATCAACATAAAGATTTCAATAAACATAGTGATTCCATGGACATGTATTAGTCCAACTTGCCATACAATTTAGACCAAGTGATTCATAACAACATCAAAATCATGATAAGTTTAACTTGCAACGTTGACATAGCAATATTCCCAAATTATGATTCAAAGTTAAACAATATAAACATGGATTAACAATAGTTCCTAAATCCGTTTTCAATTCATGGCATGTCCATGTTATTTTAGCGTTTTTTCCTAAAAAGTGACATAGAACTTACAATATGAAGCAAATAATCGAAATTAAAATCCCAAATCAAATAGCCCCAAATTCGTTGTCTAAAGCGTCGTAGTTGTTGTAGCTTCTAGTTGTAGCCTTCAAGAATCGTCCTTCGTCTTCTATAATTTTGTTCTTTGTATTTTTAATTTAGAGCTCTAGGCTTAATGGCGGCAGCTTGAGGCTAAAATGAAATAGTATGATTTAGGCTAGGTCTTAGGTTCTTTTTATAATGTTTTTGAGTTGACTCGGACCGTCGATGGAGCTTGGTTTAATAATAGCCGTTCGTTTGAAGGAGAGACCAATCAGGAGCTGAAACCTAGCCCTAGTGACAAGGCAAGGCTCAGAAAATCGACTAAACACAGACCAGGCCAGCCAGGGTGGGCTGGGTTCGACCTGGCTCAGGGGCCAGGTCGACACCCCAGTCGACACCGTGTCGACTTGGCAGTCGACACGGGTTACCCAGGTCGACTGCCCAGTCGACCTGGCTAGCCCCAGGTCGACTGCCAAGTCGACCTGGGTGCCTTGGGCGGGAATTTTCCCGCCCTGGCCAATTGGGCCCGATTTTGAATTTTAAATTTGTTTTTCTGAGCTGTTTTCGTCCGTTTGAATTTTAAACTGATTTCTGAAACTTCCGGAGGCCATATCTTCTTCATACGGAGTCCGTTTTACGCAAACTCGGAATCTATCTCAAGCAGAATTCCGATACGAACGCAATGGCGTATCTCGTTTCCCTTAATTCTTTGATTTGAAATTAATTATACTTTAATTTGTGAATTTCACTGTTATAGAATACACGGGGTGTTACAAATCTAGTGGAACGCTTGCATCTCACGCTCCACCTATATATATATATACAAACAAAAACCGCGGGCACTTATTGGAGATTGGATTCCGACCTTGACAAGGTATGGGACCACCTGCCAATCGTGTATCTCTAGAGGCGAATACACTGGGTTCAACAAGAACGTCTTGCAACCCGGCCCTCACATGACCGACCACTCATTTCTCTTGAGTGTATCGAATGTATATCACCAACGGTTGGACTCAAACCACCGTTTCCCGAATGGGCAGAATCGATAAAGTAAGAAACAAAAGGAATTTCTCTAGATAGGTGATTATACACCCTAATGGGAGCGACCCACATAGCCACGCTACCTGCCCGATTTTTGTCAACTCCCGGTTGATGAGGCTTGAGGTCAGAACACATCTGATCATCATACACTTTGAATGCCACATTGTCAGATCCGCCAAACCACTAATTGACATCCACAAAAATATTTTGGTCATTAAGCTAGAGAGGTGCCCCTCTCCGCCACTAACAGAGATACGTTTGTAAAAATCAACGTACGTGACTCTTAAGAAATACTCTGTCAGACATCCGTCCATACGAGTCATCCAGGAACAGGATGAACCGAAGGTACTCTCCTACTGCATCCAATATAGGAATCACCCCATGGACCAGTAGCGATCGTCCTTGCAATCAACAGATTCCAACCACGACAGAACCCCAGTAAATCTTCTGGTCGAATCAGAGATTGTAAGTGGTTCTTCCGCTTTATGAAGATCCATGGTCTTCACATGCTCCATCTCGATCGTCGCTTGGTCTTCTTATATATATTCGTATTTGTTGGTTGGAATGGTTTTCGAATATACATTCATTGCCGGTCTTTCCATACCAACAATCGTAAAGGTCAGACTTGATAGTCGGTTATTTAACTATCAAATAAACATCCATAAAATCACAAAAAATAGATTCATTGGTCTGGTACTCAACATCACTTGGTTTCTAAAATTTAACGCCCAATCTCCTTTTTATTTCTGTTACTAGGGAAATCTCATTTCCGTTACTTTGGAAATCTTATCACACACTTTCGCCATTACCAACTAGTATCATCTTTGGATCGTCCCGAAGTCGTTCAAGTTGGGGTATTTTAATTACCTCTCAGACCTTGACCAACAACGTTCTTATCTTCAGATAAATACGAGTAGTAATTCAAAAACCCTATATTATTATTTCAAATCCTATTTCCAACCTCGTTTACCAAGCTCAAAACCAACTTCTTTTATCAATTTCCTTTTCTTTCGGGAAACCCCTTTTAAAACCATTGATTCAACTTAATACCTTTATTAAGTATTTCCAATTTAAAACAACGCTTTAATCCACATTCCATTTATAAACCTCGTTTATAAATTCCTAGTTTAATATAAACCCTTTATATCTCCATCTCCCTTTACTTAATGCAAACGTTAGGCTGACCCTTCATTTAAGCTACGTATTTGCTTAAATCTTTTAATTTGCTTCACTATAAAACTCGAGCTCAAATAACTCATTTCTAGCCTTTTCCCAACACTCGACCATATTTCATTTCAAACTTGTTTACTTAAATGTATTACATTTAAGAAGAGATTATTTCAACATTAATTGTTTAAAATTAATTAACTCCTTTATTTACTGAGATAATGAAATTTTTTTTAACTCTTATTAAGATTAACCAAATATTCGCTAAGTTATTTCACTAATTTAAACTCAAACTTAGTTTAAATGGTCGACCGAGTCAACACAGACATGGTTACTTTTCTAACCAATTCTATTTAATTCCTCTTTTAAATCAATTAAAATATAATTAATTTAAATAACTTTATTTAATCGTTCACGATTACTCAAATACTTAACTGCTAGGTATTTACATTTGTTTACAATTCTTATCAACATAAGAAACTGTTTAATAAAACAAATTCCATAATTACTTATAACATTACCAAATAAATAAATAATATTTATTCCTTTTTAAATAACTTTTATTTAAAGTAACAGCTTTCAAAACTCATTCCAGTTATAAAATATATTTATAACTCCAACTCTGTCGACTTACAGTCGATAAAATTCATATTTAAAAATCGATTTATTTCTTGACCAGGTGATGCTAATTACCCAACCCATACCATCCACTGGTCCATATCAGAATAAACGTTGAAATACGGTTCAACCATCAACAATAAAAATCAATCAACTAACGGCCAATTCAAATAATTCAAACAATTTCAGCACATTTATAAAGGTGATCAATCAAGGGAAATTCCCTTGTTCGGGTCAAATCAAAATGATTTGTATTTCTTATGGAATTAACCGATCGTTTAATTTCCAGTAATTAAATCAACAATTAGATAACAGGCAATCTAACAATCAGAACACGAAAAAATAAAAACCCAATTTATATAAAATATAAATGGGAAGGGCTGAGTGAGTTTAACACACCTGGGTTTTGAATCCGTCGAAAAATATCGGGTTTTTAGTCAAATTAAACTGACGTTTAATTCGAATGAAAATTCCAGTCACTTCAGATCCAGACTAGGCCTGCTCCATCTCGAAGGACTCATCTCCATGGTCCCAACGCAACTGACCACATCAAAATCTGTTATCGTATGAGCCCGAAATCGTATAAACAAGTTTATAAATCAAATTATAACATGGATTTCTTTTGGATTTTAAAAATTGGGCTTTTACCTTGGTTAGACGGCCCACCCAAACAAACCCGACCCGCCTTCCGTTAAAAATCCTCACCCGTTCCTTTTGGATCATTTATCAGCCGCCTCCCAAAAATCCTGAAAACCCAAATCCCTAAATCATGTGATCGGATCCCCTTCCTCCAGTAAATCGTGGCTCATCTTCATCGTCGGTCAACCCCCAAACATCCGTCGACGTTCACCTCGTCTTCGCCAATCAACCCCCTTCTGATTCGCGATGAAACCCGACCCCTCCAGAAACAAATAAGCCTCCTCCTCATGATTAAGCTAAGTTTTCTTTTCTCGATCTTCTTGTTACTGTATATTTTGATTTTTGATTTCTGGTTTTGAATTGGGGTTTTCTATTTGCTGTATTGGTTTGGGTTGTTATTGGAATGGATGAAATACGACCGCTTGTATACGTATTTATAGTTGCGGTCTGATTGTAGATAGTATCATTGTCTATCAACATCCACGAATTGTTATTTCAATCAAAATTCAAATCTTTAGGTCAGATTTTGATTCGGATTTTGTATAGGATTTACCAGTACTTGTTGGTTGGTTCGAGCATAGATCAAATGAAAAAAAAATACGTATACGGTTTACCTGTTTGATTTGGTCGTATCTTGGATAAATATATCCATATCTGTTTTGATGTTGTTCCCTATACATGATGTTTGTATATAAAATTCGCATTAGCTGTTCCTCTCAATTTCTTAGCTGTTCATCTAAGTCCTATTATTTCAGATCAGAGATTTTGAAACTAAAACATATATTTTAGGTACTGTTTACCGGAGATATTGCATGTGAATTCACTGTGTATGCTAGCTGTTCAATCTGTATGCATTGAATTTGAGGTATATAAAATATATATATACATATCAGTTTTTCTTCTGCTATATAATTTTTTTAGCTGTTCTGATTGAGTTAGACAAGATTCACATTCATCAGATATCTTTGAACTGTCATAGAGATTTCTTGCTTGGATTTTTAATGAGATTTTCTGAACTGTTTATTAGATTTGATTTTCCATTTTAAATATATGGGAACAGTGAATTTGTACCACGAATTCACTGTACATACATGTGCATTTAATGTTCTATAAAGATTTCATATATACTAATATATATTAGTTCCTTTCAGTCTCATTCACTGATCAGTTTGCATCCCCCTTTTTTCCTGTTTTTCTTTAATTATGTATGGTCTTTTTATGGTCAAACTTGTCCCTTTATCATGTACAAGAATTTGTACATGTGGTTGCCTTGCTTATGATGGTCTGTATAGATCAATAGTATATTTCTTGCCACATTCTCTATTGGCCTGTAGCATGAGTATGTTGCCTTAAGCTTGAGTTAAACTCTAGATAATTGTTTTCGGAATTTCTGTAAATAATTTACTAGTTTATGTACTCCCCTCATAAACTGTCAGCTGAAGTATACCTAACTAGGTTACTTTTACTTGCATGTAGCATACACACTTAATGTTGCATTGGCTGTTACGTTGGAAGTTGGGTATATTTTTCCTATAGCAAAGATAAAATATGTGCTACCTTTAAATTGCCATATATTGAAACTTGTAACAATATCTACCTGTTCACCTTATACTTTTCATTTCTGTTACTGTTCATTACTATCATGAAATTGCCCATTTTAATGGGTTTTCTCTTCTCCTCGCAGATCAAAGTTGATAGATATGGATTTACGGTTTCGACAAACATGAAGAAGTTGATCAAAAATGTTGTTTCTTTCTTTTTCTTTTGAACACGTGTATGTGTTTAGAATTTTTAAAATTATTAATGGATTAATGTATGAATATGTTTATTGTTTTTCCTGAAAGAACAATGTTTGTTGAGTTCTGAAATTCTGAAATGAGTTGTATTTTTTCTTTCTTTTTTCTTTCTTTTTTTTGTTTGTGAAAGAACAAAACATGGCATTTGTATTAAAATTGGATCATATTGTTTTGTTTATACTGGCATTGTTATTTTACTGCCTCTGTGTATTGAAACTGTGGCACCATCAATTTGTAAATGCTCGGGTACTCTTGGTTATTTACATGCAAGGTTCGCCGTAATGCATTCACCTATCAGTGCATGCTTTAAGGAGAAGTCGCACCCTATGTTTTAGTCTATAAGTGGTTTAAATATATATATATATATATATATATATATATATATATATATATTAGTTCATGGTCCAAGAATCACAAGTTTAAGGCCAAACAAGGTATATATCTAAACTTAGTCAGCATATATATAAGTTCAATCTCACCAATAGCCCAAACAACCAAACTAAGTGATGCGCCTCAGATGCCAATACGTATATATGTGTATGCCAAACTAAGTAAATTCTGTTTTCGGTTATCAAAACCTATACGAACAAATAATTCCAATTATGTTAAATTAATATCATTGTAATAATTAAAATAACAGCTTCAATTTCAAATAATATATAATTCAAAACTTCAACATTGAAATTCTGGCTTAAAATAATATATCATTTATAAAGATCCTTTAATATAAATTAATTCGATTAAAATATAATATAATATATAAACAAATTTAAATATTCGGATTTAAATGGTCGAAAAATCTGGGACGTTACATTCTTCCCCCCTTAAAATAATTTCGTCCTCGAAATTGAAAAGTAAGAAGAATATTCCGAATCGAATTATTTTAAAATCATTACTTTTGAATTAAATTCAAAATAAATTCGAACTCTAAAAAATTTCTAAAATTTTGTGGCTCGATCGGTACAACTATACTGCCACTTTGGGCCTCAACTTCTTCAGAAAGAAAAATCAAAATTCAAATGGCAACCCACTCTATTTGAATCCCAATTTATTTATCCATTAAATTTTTAAATCTCAATTTATTTAAATTCATTCTTTCTGAATTTATTTTTAAATTGGTTTTACTTAACTAGGTTCAGTTTCGCTTTCATATCCGATTTAGCTGACGAATTGATTTTATAATCAGTTCAACGTTATTTCATAATTCAATTTGATTTCAAATCAAATCAATCAGAACAAACAACCAAACACCCAACATTACTATAATATAGAAAATAAATCCCTTTTTTCTATATAAAAATATATGTTGGGTAAAATTATTTCATTTACCGTCTTTATAAAACAATATTGTATCCATTTGTTAGTTCGATGCTTCTCAACACTTGAACTAGTCAAATAACACAATACAAAACATTTGTATATAAAATCTTACAAATACGCTCTCATATATATACACTCAAACTCAATCTAGGGTTATACTAACCCCATCTCTATTGAGTTACGCAACAGAGCCAAGGTTACTACTCAACCAATAGCTCTGATACCACTGTAACGACCCAAGGATTTTCAGCCTTGAAAATCGACATAAATACCTTTACCATACTCATGCCGATCCTCCAAGCACCGAAAACACTGGACGTTATTAGAAAGAATTTAGAGGGTGAGAAAAGAAAGAAAGAAATATTAGAATAGAAGAAGAAGAAGAACCAACACAGAGTCTCACATCGCTGCGGAACAAAATATAATACATAAATACATCTTTATTGAGAGCTTTTAAAAATACTTACAATATCAGAGTACAACACACATTTGGATAGTTTTGATAATCTGTCCTCATATATATAATCACACTGCGGAATATCATTCATCTGAACAACTTCAGCTCGTCTCTGGACTTCTCAGTACCTGATAACGTGAACCTGTACACCTCGGTCTAACCCGAGCATTTACGGTCAGTCTGGTGGACCAGAGTGAGAAAAAACTCGCACAACATTTAGGGTATCACACAACTTGATTTTAAAGTAAAAACCCTTTCGAAAGAAAAAGATAATCGTAAGACCGATCCACACATAAACACGGATGGTTTTTACCTTACGATAACCCAAAACAGTTTTCGAAATCAATATCTTTTCTGATATTATACTAGTGTGTAAATACAAGTAAATATCAATCTAGTGGAACGCTTGCATCTCACGCTCCACGTATATATATATATATACAAACAAAAACCGCGGGCACTTATTGGAGATTGGATTCCAACCTTGACTGTAACACCCCGTAATTCTGTTAATATTAATATTCACAAATTAAAGAATAACTAATCTCAGACGTGAGAATTGTGGGAAACGGGTTGCGCCATTGTGTTCATCTCGGAATTCTGGTTGAAATAGAGTCCGAGTTTGCGTGAATTGGACTTCGTATGAAGAAGTTATGGCCAACGGAAGTTTCAGAAAATTCAAAACAGCTCGCAGGAAAATTTAAAATTCAAACGGGAAGTGCAGAAGCGGGCTGGGCGGGAAAATTCCCGCCCAGGCAGGTCGAATAGGGAGTCGACACTAGTGTCAACCTCCCCCCCCCCCAGGTCGACTATAGTGTCGACTTGGTCAGTCGGCTAGGGTTTTGACTGAGCCCAATCTTGAGTTGCTGATGTGTCTTTAGGGCTGAGTTGGCAAATTTAACGGTTCAGTTTAGTTCTGAGTTGATCTGATGGTCTAAATAAACCCTAAACTCTATAAATACCTAGGTAGTCTCTCATTCTAATTCACATGAAAAATAGAATAGCCACCGTCATACTGCAGCCATGGAACTCAATATAGCCGCCGCAAACTAAGAAGGAAGAAGCTAATCAAACCCTAATTCTACCCAACTCTAAAGCAAATCAAGACACTCTTTCTTCTCTAAATTGTGAGTATGATGATCTTAACAAGATTATTGTTAAACTAATTAGATTAAATCATGAATGGATTATAAGTGAATGATGTGGATTATCACATATGTTGCTGTAAACCTTATGCTATCATGTATGTTGTAAATCCTATGTTATGTGATGATGATATCCTATATGTTGTAAATCATGCTATGATGATGTTATATATGTTGAAAGTTTCTATGCTAAGTTGTGATAAATCATACATGTTATAAAGTCATGATGTTATTATCTATGCTAGTTAGTTCATATTAATCAAATCATAATGTTTGGGCTATGCTGATCTATATGACAATCATGTATGCAAGTTTAGACTGATTAGTAAAGGCTATGAACATATGCCATGACATCTATTTAGATCTAGAATTATGACATCTAGAATTATGCGATGACATATGTGAATTCTAGGTATTAGATGCTAGTTCACACCATCATTATGTTGCATAAAACCCCATATGCAAGTTCATACATAAATTTGGGTTATGATCATATCATGTAAATTGTGACATTTAACAAGTTGACACCTTTAGATCCTTAACATGTGTAGTTCATGTAAGTTTCACCCCTATTATGATTAGATTTATTTTATTTGTCTATATGTTGTGATAATTTATCTTATGCGTTGAATAAGCGAATGTACAATCGTGGGGTAGGGTAATATTAAGGATTTAATATTAAGAAGTTGGGATGCAATTGATATGATTTTGCATTCCATGAGTGGATGGCCATAATTGAGTCAATTATGGACATCATTAAAATTGGAATTAATTAATAATTTGAATAGGGAATTATTAAAACTGGGGTAAAAGATTGAAAGTGTTAATCAATGCTTAGGACACGAGGTTGGACTCGTTTGTGACGTAAACCTACCCGGAACCGCCTGGCAAATCCAGTGGTCACAAATGTCAGCCCAATGTGAGAGGTTGTAACGACCCAGAAAATCTGAACCAATTTAAAAAATTTAAATTGGCTAAAATAATGGATTTTAAATATTTAAAATAAATATTTTAAATAATAGCGATGAAAAATGAGTTGGAATCGACAATTGAAAACGAATATAATTAATTCTAATTATAAACAAGGCCTGAAATGTCGCGGTAGTTTCAAAAATTGAATTCAAACTTTGTCGGACCGTACCGGGTGCAAAACAAAACGGATTTGAGTAAAACATAAAATATTTAAATCTGTTAGTGAATACCTTTCTAACGAATCTGAAAAATCGAAGTTTCATAGCGGAAAGCAAAAGTTATGGCCAAATGAATTTTCAGAAAGGTCACTATTGAATTTATATAGCCCGTGAAATTGGCCATTTTGCAAACGACCTCGGAATTCGATGAAACCACTTTTTTTGGATCCGGGATGTGAAATTACTGCTAGGTTTCAAATTTCATAATTTTTGAAGCTAGTATGTGAGCGTGGAAAAGGAAACCGTGTTTTGGTCAATTACAGTTAAATTGGATCGACCAGAAATGGGCCTTTTGGCAAACGGTCTCAGAATTTGACGAAACTAGTTTTGTTGGGACCGTATCGTAAAAACATAGCCAGATTTATTTTTCTAGAATTTTTCGAATCAGTTTGTGGCCCTGGCAAATTGAAATGTACGTTCGAATCGAATATTGAATGTTATATATTTTAAATTGAATGGAAACTGACTGAAACAGTCGAATGGGCCTACGAAACATATTCCGTTGTGTTCGGAATGGGGGTAAAATGCTAGGGACGATAGTCGTTGGGTTTAAATTGGTGGTCGTGTCAGAAAACCCCTTTAAAAACCCATCGGCCAATCATAATTTTTATATAAAAAAAATAATAATTCTTCATTTCTCTCTCCTCGACGAACGACGGAAACCGCTCATAACCTTCCCATCTATTTTCTGATCAATCCACACCGAATTAGCTCGTGCCACAGTTGAACTTTTTGAAGATCTTCTCGAGATCTTCAAATCCATATAAAGTTTGGGATTTTTCGTGGCCTGTGGAGGGAGAATCGACGTCTTGAAGTCGACGACTTCAACTCGCCGCCGCCGCCGCCTGGGACCACCGAGCTGGACCCCACCACCACGCGCAAGCGCGCTTCTCCCCCCTCTTCGTCGCTGTGTCGGCCGATCCTCCTATCGATTCACGGTTTGATCGAAAATTGCAAACCTAGTTTTGAACCTTTCAGCTGGGGTACGGCTTGTTTTATTTTCAACTGTTTTAACACCTTTAAACCGTTGCAAACTTTGAAAAATCATATTTTTTCGTTTCTTGTCGAAATTCAGTGAAACAAGAGACAGTGGACTCGTGTGGACGCCTTCTACATTCTAGAAGAGACCGCATATTTTTCTGAGCCTTCTGCTATTTTTGGTGGAGTGGAACCCAATGTGAGATTTCTAATTTATAAACAATACGGAAAACGACGATGTATAAATTATATAGTCGATGTATGAGTTATATAAGCGTTGTACGCCTCATGTATAAGCATTGTGTAAGTTGTACGTTCGATGTATAAGTTATATATGCATTGTAAAAATTATATATGTGTTGAAATAGAAGTGAATTGCTATATATAAATACATATATATATATACGCCCCTCATCACAAACCATGGACGATATTTATTGGTTGTGTTTGGTGTGAAAATTGATTGATAGCGAATGGTTGATTGGAATTGTTTGTGGTTGATATTGATTGATTGTGGTTGAAAAATACCCATTTGTGGTTGAGAAATATTTGGTTGAAACCACATACGATCGGTTTGTGGAAATGAAATAAATATACATGCCGCCGGAAGAGCGAGGAGCCGTACTAGGGACGGTCCCGGTTTTAACTACCCTGCCGTTATGCTGCCGAAATTTTGAATAATATTCATGTGTTTGAATTATTTCCATTTGTTGAAACTATATTTATTCATTGAATAGAAAACCTCCATGTGTGGAAACGATATTCATTTGTTGAGTCGAAGTTCATGTGTTGAATGGTATTCATATTTTGAAATAAATTGTTTTATGATAAAAATCCTATTTTTATTACCTATATAAACTATATAAAATAATAGTGTTTTGAAACAAATTGTTTTACAATAAAAATCACATTTTTATTATATACATGAGTTGTCAAATATAGTGAAGTGTTGAAATAGAAGATAGTTTGATAAAAATATCATTTTTATCAAAAGTATGAAATTCATATGGTTTTGAAATCAAAGTAAATAGAATTGAAATATATTGAAAAACGACGCTGCAGTTCGTATTTTGAAACCGTGATTTCAAACGATTAGTACGGGAGATCCGACCATCGGATTTTCCTAAAATCGCAACCATTGGGTTCGCTTTGGAAATATCTTTCCAACGGCACCAACTTTGTAAAAATCCAACGGTTGGATTATCTGGAATGTTTTATTCAAATCTGAAGAAAAATAGCCCCAGAATCGATTATATTTATATATATATATATAAATATAATTATATTTAATCGAATAACGACGCTGTAGTTTGTATTTTGAAATCGAAACTTCAAACGATTATACCGGGAGATCCGACCGTCAGATTTTCCCGAAACTGAAACCGTTGGATTCGTTTTGAAAAGATCTTTCTAATGATTTAAATTTTGTGAAGATCCAACGGTTAGATTTTCAGATATGTGTAAATCAACTCTGAAGAAAAACAGCGCCACGGCCGCGTTATGGCCCGAAGTGTCGTTTTGAATAAATTGGCTATTTTAAAATAAATAAAAATAGCGATAAATCGTTATAAAATATCATAAATGATATGGAATGGAAATAAACTGAATTTTCTCGATTTATGTGGTATTTGATGGTGGAATGTGTTTGGTGTGAAAATTACTTTAAAGAACAAAATTGGTGTTGTCGAATGATTTAACCATTGAAATAAATTGAACTGAAATTCTAAATATACGTGAATTATTTGAAAAGGCCGAGTTAATTCTTATTTCAAATAATTGACCGACGATTGAAAGTCGAAGATGAAGACGGTGGTAGAAGACCGGAGATCTTCACCTCATTTGGATGGTAACCGAGGTCCTGATTGGGAGGCATCCCGAAATATGGATGATGAGTGGTGATCGTCCAAACGTACGTGGTGATCGATGGGTTTGCGAGGTATTTAGTGCCTCCGGTTTCGTTCAGACCCAGAACGGACTGGTAAATGGACTGTGTGTCTGACATTGGATTTTATTCTGTGTTGATTGATCTCTATTAAATATACATCTGTTTGGCGGCGGGGAATTTATTCTTTTGCTTAACGCCCTTCTCTGAAATGCATGAGCTCAGAGGTTGTATATCGATGGACATCAGTCGCATGGCAGGAATTGCTAGTGTGGCATGCCTAAGGGGCAAATGATCAGGGCTTCTGTTGAAAAGCAGAGTATTGTGGTGATGATCAAACACCGCCTGTGTGGCGTAGCTTTGTGTATAACGTGAATTCGCGAGCCTCACTCCCCGGTATGAACCAGAAACGGGAGAAGGACCTCAGGAAGGGCATGCGTTTCTTTCTAGCAAGGAGTGGTGTCGGTGTTTTTACACGGCCCGACATTTTACTTATGTGGATGATGGATAGCGAGGCACCTCGGATATATCGGTCGATCTGGGACAGATGGAGTCATTCGTTGGCTCACTTACGCCCCATAGGGCGGGGAAACGTAGTGCTCAGGAATTTTAATCCACATCGGTGGACCGGCCCTGTCGCTCCAAGGGTCGATGCGTTCTGATCCTGAGGGGCGGGCTAGAGCGTCTCGAAGTCGGTAAGGACTATCTTTTGCCTTGGTTCATGACGGAAATCCAATTTCCAAATACGTGACTATGTGGTTTTGATTGTATATATATATGGCGACATGATATATGGTACCCATGCCGTCTATGATTGATAGTTATGATTCGAAATTGCTTTTGAAACATATAGACACTAGTAATAATATCAAATTCTTTTGTTTTATTCGTATCAAGCATATTTTGGTCATTATAAGGTAAAACTCTATCCTCCGGTTTGCGTTGCATTGTGTGAAGGGAACTGAGTCTTATAATGGCTTCATTTTTATAAAAAGCATTGCGTTGTTTAAAAGAAAGATTTGTTTTAAAGCACTGGCAACCAATGGAGTAAACCCGTTCCACAAAAGTGGCGTGGTCCTGTGATTAGCCATATTATGAATGTGTTGAGTAGATTTCTCATACCTGTCCCATGACTGACTCGTAGTTTGTTTCACTTTCAAACTCGGGTGCCCCTTTTTCTACATGGGCAGCCTTGTATTCAGGTTTAGCTGGTTCTTTCTGGATAGCTGGAGCTGAAGATGGATTCTATCATTTATCTCTTTTTTATGCTGTTCAGCTCCTATTGTACATATTTTGTTTGTTTTCCGCTGTAGACATTTATGTATAGCTTAACTGTATTTGTACTAAGTAAGATCCTGTATACTGTGTAAATCTGATGATTACTTTTATCCAGTATATTCTATTGTTCATTATCTGGTGTATTTATTTAATTCTGTTCTGCTATTATCTGTTTCTGTGTTATATTCCAAAGATTACCCTTGTCTCCGTCAGTACGGGATTTGGGGTCGTCGCATCGTGGTATCAGAGCTTTGGTTAAGCTTAGTTATGGAATATAACATATTAACGAACTCGTCAGTAATAGAACCAGTAGTGTTCTAGGATGGGCAACTCAATACAGATAGGATCAGTAATATACTAGTATGAGAAGAAGAATAAAATTACACCTCGATAGACACATTTACATTTGAAGTATTTGTCTCTATATTTTGAAATATCTTTTCTGCTGACCTGACACTTTGTCTGCTAATTGCAGACGTACTAGAAAATGAGTGACAGGAACAGAAGAAATAATCGTATGGCTCGACCAGCTAATGAGCCAAATGTGCTCCCGCAGCCAGAATCCAATATAGAAGTTCTATTCAAGAGATTTCAAAATCTGGGTGGATCGCCATTCTTAGGCAAAGACTCCATTATGGAAACACAAGCCTGGATCCGTTCTACAGAGAAAATCTTCGAGGGTTTAAAGCTGAGAGACGATCAGAAAAGATTACTGGCGTCTTGTGCACTCAAAGAAGAAGCTTTGTTTTGGTGGGATTCAGTTATTAAAGATAATCCAGAAGGTAATATCACCTGGGACAGATTCAAAGTGATTTTCCTGGAAAGATTTACTCCTCCAGAAGCGACTGAGCGATTATGTGATGAATTTTCTTATTTAATACAAGGTGATATGACCATCCCAGAATATCATAAGAAATTCAACGAACTTTCTCACTTTGCTCCCCATCTAATTCAAAATACGAGGAGAAAGAATCTGAGATTTATTTACGAGCTTCAAAGGAAATATCAAAATAAAGTAATGGGGCATGTGAAGCTTCCTTTTTCAGAAATGATTTATATGGCTTATCAGTATGAAGATCTCCATAAGAAAGACATGTTGCGCGACGAAGAGGAAGTCAGTTCTAGCAATAAGGTTGAATCAGAAACTGATCGTCCCGAGGCCAGTAAGATGTCAGAAGTCAGTAAGAAGCCTAGTGCCAAGAGAAAAAGGGCTAAATCTGACAAGGACCCGGTAATGACTGCCACATGCTCAAGTTGCAATAGGCAAGGACATTTTGCGATAAGTTGTAAATCTTGGAACAAAAGAAGAAAGGATAAATTTAAGCCCAAGGTCAAGTTCCTAGAGAATAGAAGATGCTGTCAATGCCATCAGACTGGTCATCTTGAAAAGGACTGCAGGCAAATTAAAGAATCCAAAGCGATGCATGTAAATGAAGTGGTAGAAGTACCTGCATCTTCGTCTTCTCAGGAAAGGTCTGATGTTTTAGAAGGCACGCTCAATGTCAAGAACATTCTAGTTAAAGTACTGTTTGATAGAGGCGCGTCACGAAGCTTTATTGCAAAGAGTGCGGTCAAGAAGTTGGATTTGAAATTGAAGAAGCTCAAAGAGCCAATGACTGTCCAAAATCCAGTTGGGGGTTCCATCAATCTCAGTTGGATTTGTGCAGTACCTGTCTCTTTTTCCTGCTATAAATTCCCTACTATCTCTATCGTCATGAATTTTAATGAATTCGATCTTATTCTGGGATTGGATTGGCTAACCAAATATGAAGCAGAGGTTAGATGCGCCGAGAGAGTGGTTAAGGCAAAGGCCCAATCGGGGAATTATATAACCATACCATGTGAAGGCCCGACTTCAAATAGAAAGGACTTCTGGGCAGCTTTGGATGTTTCTCCAGCTCAAATAGAAAATATCCCTGAAGTCACAGAGAATATTCCTAACCTCATCGAAGACATTCCTGTCGTCAAGAACTTTGTGGATTTGTTCGAAGAAGTTGTTCGCTTACCTTCGTAGTGAGAAATAGATTTCAAAATTGCTTTAATTCCGAATGCAAGGCCGGTAGTTCACGCTATTCGAAGAATGTCCTTGAAAGAGAAAGAGGAATTAGACAATCGAACACGACAGCTAGTATGGAAGGGTCTGATAAGGCCTAGTTTCTCTGATTGGGGTGCAGCAGTGGTGTTTGTCCCAAAATCTGACGGTACTCTACGGCTATGTGTGGATTATCGCGATTTGAACAAGAAGACGATAAAGAACAAGTATCCATTGCCGTGGATCGATGATTTATTGGATCGTCTGAATGGAGCACAAATATTCTCAAGGATGGACCTAGCTACCGGCTTCCATCAGCTTCGAATTGCCGAAGAGTGTGTTCCAATGACAGCATTCAGAGGTCCCGACTTATTCTACGAGTGGTTAGTAATGCCGTTCGGCTTATGTAACGCTCCAGATTACTTCGTCGATCTAATGAATAGAGTGTTCAGAGGGGTTTTGAATAAATTTGTTCTGGTTTTTATTGACGATGTTCTAATCTTCTCTAAATCAAAGGCCGAACATGAAAAGCATTTGGTACAAGTTCTGGAAATCCTCAGAAGGAATGTATTAAAAGCCAAACTATCCAAATGTATATTCTGGCAAGATGAAGTGAAATTTCTAGGCCATGTTGTATCGAAAGAAGGAATTGCTGTGGATCCAAGTAAAATCATGGCTATTCAAAACTGGAAACAGCCTAGTACTCCTACAGAAGTCCGCAGTTTTCTCGGATTGGCTAGTTATTACCGGAAGTTCGTTAAAAACTTTTCGAAGATATCTGGTCACTTAACGAAGCTTACAAAGAAGCACTCTAAATTCAAATGGACTCCAGAATGTGAAGAGGCTTTTGAAGAGCTAAAGTTAAGATTAACGACAGCTCCAATGTTAACCATCATCGATGGCAATCAGGATTTGAAAGTCTGGACTGATGCTTCTAGAGAAGGCCTTGGCGTAGTGTTAATGCAAAGAGGCCAAGTGATTGCTTATGCTAGCCGCCAGCTAAAGTCGCACGAGAAGAACAACGTAACTCATGATCTTGAGTTATTGGCTATCGTATTCTCTTTGAAAATCTGGAGACACTATCTGCTGGGGGAGAGATTCGAACTATATACCGACCATCAGTCGTTGAGGTATCTGTTCACTCAGAAAGACTTGAATCTGAGGCAGCAACGTTGGCTGGAGTTTCTTGCAGCACACGATTTTGAGATTATATACACTCCAGGGAAAGCCAATGTCGTGGCAGATGCGTTGAGCCGAAAGAATGAAATGATCGCCAGTTTTATCATCACGACTTCATTGATAGATAAAATATCTGCTCTTCAGAAGGATGATCACTTCATTCAGAGGATCAGAGAGATAATTCAGAAGGGCGAACCCTCGAGTTTTCAGGTTGATAATGAGGGGATTCTAAGACTGAAAGGTCGAATCTGTGTTCCTAACATTGCTGAGATCTGAAAGGAAGTACTGGATGAAAGCCACAAGTCAAAACTTAGTATCCATCCGGGAGTAAGAAAAATGTATAATGACATCAAACGCACTTTCTGGTGGAGGTCGATGAAGAGGGACATTTCTTTATATGTTAGCCGATGCCCTACTTGCCAGCTAGTCAAAAGCGACCAACAGAAGCTAGCTGGATTATTGCAACCGCTAGACGTTCCATGTTGGAAGTGGGAACATATTTCCATGGACTTCATTGATGGTTTGCCCAGAACCAGAAAAGGAAATGACAGTATTTGGGTGATCGTAGATCGCTTCACGAAGACCGCCCATTTCATACCTGTCAGATCAAACAGAACTGCTCAGAGTCTGGTCCAGATTTACTTCAAGGAAATAGTTAGACTACATGGAGTGCCACTCAGTATAGTCAGTGATAGAGATGCATTATTTACTAGTAAATTCTGGGAGGCATTTCAAGTAGAACTGGGAATAAAACTGAACTTGAGCACCGCTTATCATCCTCAGACAGACGGTCAGACTGAGAGGGTGAATCGTATACTAGAAGATCTATTGCATGCTTGTGTTCTAGATTTTCGTGGATCGTGGGAAGACCATCTGCATTTGGCTGAATTCTCATATAATAACAGCTATCAGGCGAGCCTGACAATGTCGCCATTCGAAGCATTATATGGTAGACCGTGCCGATCTCCTGCTTGTTAGGTCGAACCCAGTAATAGACTTGTGTTAGGGCCTGATATGATCTGATAAGCTGCTGACAAAGTCGACTTTATTAAGAAACGATTACTGGCCGCTCATTGCCGACAAAATAGCTATGCCAATAGGAGAAGAAGAGATATATCGTTTGTTGTTGGCGACTACGTATATTTGAAAGTATTGCCGATGAGAGGAGTTATCCGGTTCGGTAAAACTGGAAAGTTGGCACCCAAATTCATTGGTCCGTTTCCTATTTTGGAACGGATCGGAACTCTCGCTTATAGGGTCAAACTGGCTGTTTGGTTACCTGGAGTGCATGATGTATTCCACGTATCTCAACTTCGAAAACACGTTCATGATCCAGACTTGATCGTGGAAGAAGCAGCTCAGCAGGATATTGAAATTACTCCAGAACTAGCTATGAGAAGAGAGCCGCTATAGATCATCGGCAAAGAAACCAAAGAGCTGAGAAACAAGAAGGTTCGCTTAGTCAAAGTGAAATGGAGTAGAGATCTGCGAGATTGCACTTGGGAAACTGAGGAGAGCATTCAGAAGGCTTATCCTAGATGCCGAGTGGATATCTCTGTTTGACTCTGGTGCAAGGTACATTTACCATACTTTGCATTTCTAATAAGTTCTCTACTCTGTTGTAATTTTCTTTCCATGGATGTGTACTTTTAATTCTATAGTCTGAATGGTTTTGAAGGAGTATAGGAATTGATTTGTATGATTTTGAAAAGTTGAAAACAATTTGATTGTTGTTTGTGTAGTGTGATAGTAAATTTGATTAGTTGTATTATTGAAAAAAATAGTTAATTTAATCAACAATGGAATAATGGTAGAATTTATTCATTTAAATCACACATTGAACTGATTAGAAAATAGATAGAAATATGTACATGTGTATTATATATGTTTGAACAGGTAAATGGATTAGATGTTGAGTAAAGATTTTATTTGCGTGCCCGACAAATAGGTAAACCTTAACGAGTTGGATGCGAAATATTATTATATCAACTCCTGTGACTGCCATTAGATGCGGAGTGCTGGTTATTCTGTGTGTAAAAATAAATGTCGCCATAGGATAATAACAATTAATTTTGAACTACGTTACATGGCATACTTCTGAAGATAGGCATACTTCATCATATACCACATAAGCATTTGGAGCTTGTGTGACGAGATGGAATATTTACCACACGAGCGAGAGGCTTGTATGGCGATGACTATATTTTACAGGTTGAATTGATGACTGATATGGACTATTTAAATTGTAACGATTAAATTGCCAGATTAATAAAAACCCCACACGGGTCTGGAGTTGACAATAATCACGTCTCTCTAGTTATTAGATACGGCAGATGGACTATTTGTTTCCCACACGGGACGAGGTGACGAGGATTTGTTGTAACAACCCGAAAATCTGGGCCAGTTTAAAATTTTTATTTTGGCAATTTTAGCGAATTTTGATTATTTAAAATGAATTATTTTAAATAATATCGATGAGAAATTTATTTTGAATATAAATCGAACGTATATATTATATACGCGTCGTCGTTAGAATATAAATATTTATATATAATTATAAATAGAATTGAAAATGGCGCGGTAGTTCGATAATTCGATTTCAAACTTCAATTGAATGTACCGGGTGCAAAACAACCCGGATTTTAGTGAAACCAAAAACATTAGGATCTATTTGATAATATCTTTCCAACGAATCCGAAAAATCAAAATTTCATAGCGGGAATCAAAAGATATGTCCAGTTGAAAATTCTGAATAGTCGCTATGGAATTCAGGCCCTTAAAAATGGACATTTTGCAAGTGACCTCGGATTTCGACGAGACCAGTTTTGTTGGGTCCGTGATGTCAAGTTATTGATAGATTCCAAATTTCATAATTTTTCGAATCAATATGTGAGCGTGGAGAAGGAAAACGCGTTTTGACCATTTCAATTGAATTTAATCGACTGGAAAATGGCCATTTTTCAAACAGTCTCAGAATTCGGCGAAACTAGTTTTGTTAGGACCGTATCGTCAATACGAAGCTAGAAAATATTTTCCTGGAATTTTTTAAGTTAGTATGTGACCCCAGTAATTTGAAATGTACGTTTAAAATTCAATATAATGATTTAAATGTAAATTTAACGGAAACCGATTCAAACAGTCGAATCAGCCTACGATACATATCCCATTGTGTTCGGAATGGGGGTAAAATGCTAAGGACGACAGGCGGTGGGCCTCGTTTCGAGGTCGTATGAAAAGTCAACTTAGGAGAGAGAAATTAAATTAATTAAATAAAAAAAAAGAAGGAAACCCTCTCCTCCCTTAACCAGGTCCCCCGATATCTTTTCAATTCAGAAAAAAAAGAGGAAAAAAAAAGAAAAGAATGGAGAAAGCCGCAGCGCGGCGGCGCTAAGCCCCCCCCCCCCCCCCCACCGTCGATGAGCCGCCGCCGCCTGGCAAATGCCCCCCCCCAACCTCGCATCGCCCACCGCGCCGCTTCAGGCGTGGGCCCCCCCTTCTCGCGACCCCCCCTGCTGCTATCGCGGCTTCTTCTTCTTCTTCCTCCACACCACGCCGCCTTCTCCTCCTCCTTCCCTTCCCTCCCTTCGCCTGCGACCTCGAGCCCCCCCCCCCCCCCCGACCCTGCTGCTGCCGCAAGCACAGTCCCCCCCCCCCCCCCCCCGCTTGGCTACGGGCAACGAAGATGACGAAGATGCGATAGCGATGAAGATTTCTATCAATGAAGTGCCGTGGAGCTAGGATAGCTATTTGTGAGAATTTGTCACCTTTTAATTTCTTTTTCTAGTTATATATATATATATACTAGGATGCAGACGGTGCTTAGTAGCACCCGACACAATCGTCCACGGACCATGGACTTGTTTGTTTGATTGCAAAAAAAATTAGTTAGATCATTTGATTGGATTAAATTGTTTGGTTGTGTAGTTGGTTAGATTATTTGATTTGATTGATGTGTGAATGGCGTGGGCCTTCACTAGACCGGGGATAAGGCTAGGCCTCGTCCCGTTTCTAGTATCGTGTCGTTATGGCGCCGAAATTTTCTAAAATATGTTAGAAAATAAAAATATCATTTTTATTGTGTAAATGAACTGAATAGAAATTCAAGTGTTGAAATAAATATTTTTGACGTTAAAAATATAATTTTTAACGTGGAAGTGAATAAAATAAATATTCATTTACAAACCGGACGGTTTGTTTATGTACACCTATTTGAAGGACGTTGATTGGGACGATAAATTTTACACATCGCCCAGCTGCACAAATAAAATCTGTGTTTGATTGTTTGAAACCCCACACGGGTGTTGGGATGAAATTTGGAAGTTCACTCATCCTGATTGCTTAAATATGTCGATCGATTGATTGACAGGCTGTTATAAGCGTAAGATATCTATATTTGATGCTTATACAGTGTAGTGCACTTTGGTTGATGGTTGATTATTTTTCAATGCTATTATATACATGTGTTGTAGGGAATCCATATAATTAACATTATATGGTGATTGATTGGGCCTCATTCCAATTTAGAAAATAAAGAATATTATAAAATAAAGGTTCATGTGTTGACAGTACTCATCCATTGAGATTGGTCATGTGTTGAACGAAATATTTTAGTAATAAAATTTACATCTGTATCAATATAAAATAAAGGTTCATGTGTTGACAGTACTCATCCATTGAGATTGGTCATGTGTTGAACGAAATATTTTGATAATAACAACTATTTTGAAAAAGAAATATTTGAAATAGAATATTTGAAAATAGAAATTTATGAAGCCGTGTTGATTAGATTGACGCCATTTTGACGTGAACGATATTTATATCGATTTTAAACGATTTCGAAATGAATTGAATTGAAAACGATTTCGAAATGAATTGAATTGAAAACGATTTCGAAATGAATTGAATTGAAAACGATTTCGAAATGAATTGAATTGAAAACGATTTCGAAATGAATTGAATTGAAAACGATTTCAAATTGGATTGAAAGCAAATTGAAATGAATTCAAATTGAATTGAAATTTGAATTGAATAGAAATGAATTTTAAAACGAATTTATAAAGAAGAATTCAATTTTGATTTGAATTGAAAAGGAAGTTGAAATTGCTTTTGAAACGAATTTAAAACGATTTATAAATTTCATTTTAAATAGAAATCGACGAAATATATATTATATATATTATATATATAATATAATGGCCTGAATAGAACGCGCCGCGCCACGGCTGTTCGTGAATTTCGACCATTTATTTCAAACGGACATTACGGGAGATCCGACCGTCGGATTCTCCTAAAACCGGAACCGTTGGGTTCGTATCGAAAAGAGTTTTCTAACGAATATTAGAAATTAGAAATCTAACGGTTGGATTTGGAATTATGTCCAAATCAAATTTGAAAAAGGTCGCTGTAAGTGCAGTTCGATGGCCGTTGATGGAAATCGACTGTACAGGCCTTGATAAAATTATTAAAAATAGTAATAATTTGTGTAAAATCATAAGAAATGATTTAGAAAGAATTGGGATGAAAAACTCCATATTTGAAAAGATAAAAATAGATTTTTATCCAAATGAACTAGTTTTGAACTAGAATTATAATTCTATTTATTTTTAAATAAATAAATTGAATTTGAAAAGGGTTTTAAAAATAACCAGAATTTCCAATGATTGCATTGGAGTGAATTTGAATCGAAATTGTCTTCGGAATATTTCGATGTTGGAATTCGTGATTATACAGATGTTGTTATGGAAATTTGAAAGATATATATTTATATCGTTATTTCCAATACGACATTTGTTAGTCGTAGAATTTGATATTGAATATAAGCCGATATATTTTCTATTCGGAGCCTTGTATTGAATATCAAATGTGATTTTGGTTTGTCGTGAATGGTGTCTTCATTAACACTGTTCTTGAACCCAGTTGAGAAAAGATTAAATCTTTTTATTTAGATTTAATGAAGTGTACCAATTAAATGATATTTAATTGGAATTGAAATGGTATTTATTTTTGGGTTTATCGTGAACAGTGTTTTAAATAACACTTGTTCTTTAACCCGATAATTAATGGAATGATTTTTGGGTTTATCGTGAACCGTGTTTTAAATGACACTGATTCTTTAACCCTGTCGAAGATTAAAACTAAGTGGAGTTTTAATGAATCTTTAATTAGATTGAAATGATCGAAAATGAAGTATCACCAGTTTTGCTCCAGGCGATAGTTAAATCTTTAATAGATTTGAACGTGAAATGGTAATTGAATTTACCGATAACACCGTGGTGTTTGATATTAAGTACTAACCAGTTTTACTTCATGGGATGAATAGGTTGGGATTGGGAAATTAAAACAAATGATTACTTCGGTAAGGTTCGCTAATCCCGACTAGTTTGAATTGAGATTCAAAAATAGAATAAAGAATAAATTCAAGGAATTTATCTTGGATAAAATTAATGGGAACCTTTCCCTATGAATGTGAAATTTAGAAACTAACTGTCGGTTAGCCAAGCAGAATGGTTTTCTGGATATTGATCTGATGTTGGTTTCGGCCTTCGGGGTTAATATTTGGGAAATTATTCTCTTGATTAATTTACGGTTAGTGACTGATGAATTGGAATGAGGCATATGTTGTGTTTGTGTAACACTTATTTAAAATATACGCGAGTTATTTGGAAAGACCGGGTTTATCCCATTCTGAATAACTGATACGACGATAAGTCGAAGATGAAGACGGTGGTCGAAGACCAGAAGTCTTCACGTCGTTTGGGTGATTACTGATGATCTTGATTGGGCTGTACACCCAAGAAGATGGAAACAGTTGGTGATCGTCCAGACGTACTTGGAGATCGATGGATATGCGGGGTACTAGGTGCCTCCGGTTTCGTTCAGACCCAGAACGGACTTGTAAATGGACTGTGTGTCTGACATTGGATTTTAGTCCGTGTGATTGATCTCTATTAAATATATATCTGTTTGGCGGCGGAGAATTTATTCTCTTGCTTAACGCCCTTCTCTGAGACGTACGAGCTCAGGGGTTATATACTGATGGATATCAAACGCATGGAGTAAATTGCCTGTGTGGCATGCCTAAGTGGCAATTGATCAAGGCTTCTGTTGAAAAGCAAAGCCTTGTGGTGATGATCAAAGCACGGCCTTGTGTGGCATAGCTTTGTGTAACGTTGGTTCACGAGTATCACACCCGGTATGAACCAAAAACGGGAGACGGACATTAGGGAGGACATGCGTTTCTTTCTAGTTAGGAGTGGCGTCAGTGCTTGAACTGGCTGACGAGTTTGACTCATGTGGAGTTGCTTATTATTACTTGCTAAAAAGCGAGGCGCCTCGTGATATCGGTTTCGGCCGATGCTTCTGGTCGGCTGACGGGCCAGGCTTACGCCCCAAAGGGTGGGGAAACGCAGTGTTCAGGAATTTTAATCCACATCGGTGGACCGGCCCTGACGATCCAAAGGCTTGACTGAGTACTTGCCTGAGGGGCGGACTAGAGCATCTCGAATCGGTGAGGATCTTGCCCCTAGCCTCGGTTCATACCATAAATGATAACCCAACTTCCAATACGACGTCTTGCGGTTTTGATTGTAAACTTATATATGGCGACATAGTGGTATGGGGCATTCATGCCGCCTATGATTGATACTTATGATTTGAAGTTGTTTTATACACTATGCACTTATAGTAGTATCAAATGATTTGTTTTAAACGTATCAAGCATTCTTTGGCTGTTATAAGGGAAAACCCTATCCCCCGGCTTGCGTTGCATTATGTGATAGGACCTGGGTCTTATAACAGCTTCATTTTTCTCTATTTAGCATTGCGCTGTTGTTTTATGCACTGGTATTCTTGGGAGGAAACCCGTTCCGTGTTATACGGCGTGGTCCCTTGATTTACCTAACTTTAAAAATAAAGATTAATAATTGTTTTAGTTCTCACACCAGTCACATGACTGACCTGGAGTTTATTGTTTTTAACCTAAACTCTGGGTGCCCCTATTTTCGACACGGGAAGCTAGTAGTTTTGGTTTTGCAGATTTATATTCACAGGATCCTGGTTTACAGCTGGAATGATATCTGGAAAGCTTTGTATCCGTATATCTCTTCTAGTTGTGTATTGTATTATTTTCCGCTGCTATGTATTTAAATGTAATTTAAATCTCTGATATTTCTGTGTAATATTCTTTTATACTCTGTATATTCTTGTAATCTGATGCATTATTGTAATATACAATGAAACGTTCTTTTGTATGCGTTCTATTTTGTCGTGTTCTCAAACGATAGGGCGTTTCGAACGGTCTGGGTCGGTTTAGCGACTGGTTCGGACCGAGCGAGATTCCCGATCGTCACACGTGGTATCAGAGCTTTGGTTTACAAAGCAGAGAACAAGGCACATTAGAACCGTACGAAAGAATTCATCAGATATTGGATTAGCAATATCCAATTAGAATGACTCGTTAGAGATAGGATCAGTAGTATCCTAGAACGAGTGTGAAGAGTATATTTTTCAAATGAAAACAATTTTGTTTTGAAAATTTAAATAGTTTTAAACGTATTTGATTATTTATTTATTTTGAATATGGACATTCCAATATATAAAGATTTTGCATATACGCGTCATGAACGTATATTCGAAGTTTTAATATACTGGATAGATATAGCATCACACTCTAGTCGCCCGAAGATGATATTGATGATAGCGATCGCATCATCAACATTTATGTTCGAGTTTCGAAGGTGTGATTTTCTATATATTTCCATTAGACTGGTGTGAGAACCAAAATATAGCTAGAATACATTGTTGTGAATTGGCATCAAAAACATGATTTTTGTATATATATCAAATTATGAATTTGAAACTCTAATTCACTAATTGATTGATGTTTGTGTAGTTTGTTTATTTGTTTGATAAATTTAAACCATTTGGTCAAATTGTACCCAATATTGAATTATATTGAAATTTGGTCGCATTTGCTTGCATATACTTGTACTTACATCGAACAGGTCATAGCAAGGAGGCTAGAGCAGAGAATAAAATTTGTTTGCCCGATAAATAGGTACATGTTTACTACATAATTTACTGTTTTGTTTGGGTGATGATGATTTTATGAGCCTATTGGCTAGCCGCTTGGCTTTTTCTTTTTCTTTTTGAGATTAGAAGGACCGGGGAAGCTATTTGAAATTCCCCGATGCTCCCGGTGCAGGGGAGGTTATGGCGAAATTTTTCGAAAATTTAGGGTGTTAGCCAAATTTTTGAAATATTGAAAATTCTCAGAAACTAAAGAGTTGGAGAATGGAAGCCGGATCAAGCGTAGAGTTGATTGATCAAACCACTTTCGACTTTGTTCCTTTTCGGGGACGAAAAGTTTTAAGTGGGGGAGATTGTAACAACCCGAAAATCTGGGCCAGTTTAAAAATTTTATTTTGGCAATTTTAGCGAATTTTGATTATTTAAAATGAATTATTTTAAATAATATCGATGAGAAATTTATTTTGAATATAAATCGAACGTATATATTATATACGCGTCGTCGTTAGAATATAAATATTTTTATATAATTATAAATAGAATTGAAAATGGTGCGGTAGTTCGATAATTCGATTTCAAACTTCAATTGAATGTACCGGGTGCAAAACAACCCGGATTTTAGTGAAACCAAAAACATTAGGATCTATTTGATAATATCTTTCCAACGAATCTGAAAAATCAAAATTTCATAGCGGGAATCAAAAGATATGTCCAGTTGAAAATTCTAAATAGTCGCTATGGAATTCAGGCCCTTAAAATGGACATTTTGCAAATGACCTCGGATTTCGACGAGACCAATTTTGTTGGGTCCGTGATGTCAAGTTATTGATAGATTCCAAATTTCATAATTTTTCGAATCAATATGTGAGCGTGGAGAAGGAAAACGCGTTTTGACTATTTCAATTGAATTTAATCGACTGGAAAATGGCCATTTTTCAAACAGTCTCAGAATTCGGCGAAACTAGTTTTGTTAGGACCGTATCGTCAATACGAAGCTAGAAAATATTTTTCTGGAATTTTTTAACTTAGTATGTGACCCCAGTAATTTGAAATGTACGTTTAAAATTCAATATAATGATTTAAATGTAAATTTAACGGAAACTGATTCAAACAGTCGAATCAGCCTACGATACATATCCCATTGTGTTCGGAATGGGGGTAAAATGCTAAGGACGACAGGCGGTGGGCCTCGTTTCGAGGTCGTATGAAAAGTCAACTTAGGAGAGAGAAATTAAATTAATTAAATAAAAAAAAAGTAGGAAACCCTCTCCTCCCTTAACCAGGCCCCCCCGATATCTTTTCAATTCAGAAAAAAAAAGAGGAAAAAAAAGAAAAGAATGGAGAAAGCCGCAGCGCGGCGGCGCTAAGCCCCCCCCCCCCCCCCCCCCCACCGTCGATGAGCCGCCGCCGCCAGGCAAACGCCCCCCCCCCCAACCTCGCATCGCCCACCGCGCCGCTTCAGGCGTGGGCCCCCCTTCTCGCGACCCCCCCTGCTGCTGTCGCGGCTTCTTCTTCTTCTTCCTCCACACCACGCCGCCTTCTCCTCCTCCTTCCCTTCCCTCCCTTCGCCTGCGACCTCGAGCCCCCCCCGACCCTGCTGCTGCCGCAAGCACAGTCCCCCCCCCCCCCCCCGCTTGCCTACGGGCAACGAAGATGACGAAGATGCGATAGCGATGAAGATTTCTATCAATGAAGTGCCGTGGAGCTAGGATAGCTATTTGTGAGAATTTCTCACCTTTTAATTTCTTTTTCTAGTTATATATATATACTAGGATGCAGACGGTGCTTAGTAGCACCCGACACAATCGTCCACAGACCATGGACTTGTTTGTTTGATTGCAAAAAAAATTAGTTAGATCATTTGATTGGATTAGATTGTTTGGTTGTGTAGTTGGTTAGATTATTTGATTTGATTGATGTGTGAATGGCGTGGGCCTTCACTAGACCGGGGATAAGGCTAGGCCTCGTCCCGTTTCTAGTATCGTGCCGTTATGGCGCCGAAATTTTCTAAAATATGTTAGAAAATAAAAATATCATTTTTATTGTGTAAATGAACTGAATAGAAATTCAAGTGTTGAAATAAATATTTTTGACGTTAAAAATATAATTTTTAACGTGGAAGTGAATAAAATAAATATTCATTTACAAACCGGACGGTTTGTTTATGTACACCTATTTGAAGGACATTGATTGGGACGATAAATTTTACACATCGCCCAGCTGCACAAATAAAATCTGTGTTTGATTGTTTGAAACCCCACACGGGTGTTGGGATGAAATTTGGAAGTTCACTCATCCTGATTGCTTAAATATGTCGATCGATTGATTGACAGGCTGTTATAAGCGTAAGATATCTATATTTGATGCTTATACAGTGTAGTGCACTTTGGTTGATGGTTGATTATTTTTCAATGCTATTATATACATGTGTTGTAGGGAATCCATATAATTAACATTATATGGTGATTGATTGGGCCTCATTCCAATTTAGAAAATAAAGAATATTATAAAATAAAGGTTCATGTGTTGACAGTACTCATCCATTGAGATTGGTCATGTGTTGAACGAAATATTTTAGTAATAAAATTTACATCTGTATCAATATAAAATAAAGGTTCATGTGTTGACAGTACTCATCCATTGAGATTGGTCATGTGTTGAACGAAATATTTTGATAATAACAACTATTTTGAAAAAGAAATATTTGAAATAGAATATTTGAAAATAGAAATTTATGAAGCCGTGTTGATTAGATTGACGCCATTTTGACGTGAACGATATTTATATCGATTTTAAACGATTTCGAAATGAATTGAATTGAAAACGATTTCGAAATGAATTGAATTGAAAACGATTTCGAAATGAATTGAATTGAAAACGATTTCGAAATGAATTGAATTGAAAACGATTTCGAAATGAATTGAATTGAAAACGATTTCGAAATGAATTGAATTGAAAACGATTTCGAAATGAATTGAATTGAAAACGATTTCGAAATGAATTGAATTGAAAACGAATTCAAATCGGATTGAAAGCAAATTGAAATGAATTCAAATTGAATTGAAATTTGAATTGAATAGAAATGAATTTTAAAACGAATTTATAAAGAAGAATTCAATTTTGATTTGAATTGAAAAGGAAGTTGAAATTGCTTTTGAAACGAATTTAAAACGATTTATAAATTTCATTTTAAATAGAAATCGACGAAATATATATTATATATATTATATATATATAATATAATGGCCTGAATAGAACGCGCCGCGCCGCGGCAGTTCGTGAATTTCGACCATTTATTTCAAACGGACATTACGGGAGATCCGACCGTCGGATTCTCCTAAAACCGGAACCGTTGGGTTCGTATCGAAAAGAGTTTTCTAACGAATATTAGAAATTAGAAATCTAACGGTTGGATTTGGAATTATGTCCAAATAAAATTTGAAAAAGGTCGCTGTAAGTGCAGTTCGATGGCCGTTGATGGAAATCGACTGTACAGGCATTGATAAAATTATTAAAAATAATAATAATTTGTGTAAAATCATAAGAAATGATTTAGAAAGAATTGGGATGAAAAACTCCATATTTGAAAAGATAAAAATAGTTTTTATCGAAATGAACCAGTTTTGAACTAGAATTATAATTCTATTTATTTTTAAATAAATAAATTGAATTTGAAAACGGTTTTAAAAATAACCAGAATTTCCAATGATTGCATTGGAGTGAATTTGAATCGAAATTGTCTTCGGAATATTTCGATGTTGGAATTCGTGATTATACAGATGTTGTTATGGAAATTTGAAAGATATATATTTATATCGTTATTTCCAATACGACATTTGTTAGTCGTAGAATTTGATATTGCCGATATATTTTCGATTCGGAGCCTTGTATTGAATATCAAATGTGATTTGGGTTTGTCGTGAATGGTGTCTTTATTAACACTGTTCTTGAACCCAGTTGAGAAAAGATTAAATATTTTTATTTAGATTTAATGAAGTGTACCAATTAAATGATATTTAATTGGAATTGAATTGGTATTGATTTTTGGGTTTATCGTGAACAGTGTTTTAAATAACACTTGTTCTTTAACCCGATAATTAATGGAATGATTTTTGGGTTTATCGTGAACCGTGTTTTAAATGACACTGATTCTTTAACCTAGTCGAAGATTAAAACTAAGTGGAGTTTTAATGAATCTTTAATTAGATTGAAATGATCAAAAATGGAGTATCACCAGTTTTGCTCCAGGCGATAGTTAAATCTTTAATAGATTTGAACGTGAAATGGTAATTGAATTTACCGATAACACCGTGGTGTTAGATATGAAGTACTAACCAGTTTTACTTCATGGGATGAATAGGTTGGGATTGGGAAATTAAAACAAATGATTACTTCGGTAAGGTTCTCTAATCCCGACTAGTTTGAATTGAGATTCAAAAATAGAATAAAGAATAAATTCAAGGAATTTATCTTGGATAAAATTAATGGGAACCTTTCCCTATGAATGTGAAATTTAGAAACTAACTGTCGGTTAGCCAAGCAGAATGGTTTTCTGGATATTGATCTGATATTGGTTTCGGCCTTCGGGGTTAATATTTGGGAAATTATTCTCTTGATTAATTTACGGTTAGTGACTGATGAATTGGAATGAGGCGTATGTTGTGTTTGTGTAACACTTATTTAAAATATACGCGAGTTATTTGGAAAGACCGGGTTTATCCCATTCTGAATAACTGATACGACGATAAGTCGAAGATGAAGACGGTGGTCGAAGACCAGAAGTCTTCACGTCGTTTGGGTGATTACTGATGATCTTGATTGGGCTGTACACCCAAGAAGATGGAAACAGTTGGTGATCGTCCAGACGTACTTGGAGATCGATGGATATGTGGGGTACTAGGTGCCTCCGGTTTCGTTCAGACCCAGAACGGACTTGTAAATGGACTGTGTGTCTGACATTGGATTTTAGTCCGTGTGATTGATCTCTATTAAATATATATCTGTTTGGCGGCGGAGTATTTATTCTCTTGCTTAACGCCCTTCTCTGAGACGTACGAGCTCAGGGGTTATATACTGATGGATATCAAACGCATGGAGTAAATTGCCTGTGTGGCATGCCTAAGTGGCAATTTATCAAGGCTTCTGTTGAAAAGCAAAGCCTTGTGGTTATGATCAAAGCACGGCCTTGTGTGGCGTAGCTTTGTGTAACGTTGATTCGCGAGTATCACACCCGGTATGAACCAAAAACGGGAGACGGACATCAGGGAGGACATGCGTTTCTTTCTAGTTAGGAGTGGCGTCAGTGCTTGAACTGGCTGACGAGTTTGACTTATGTGGATGTTGCTTATTATTACTTGCTGAAAAGCGAGGCGCCTCGTGATATCGGTTTCGGCCGATGCTTCTGGTCGGCTGACGGGCCAGGCTTACGCCCCAAAGGGCGGGGAAACGCAGTGTTCAGGAATTTTAATCCACATCGGTGGACCGGCCCTGACGATCCAAAGGCTTGACTGAGTACTTGCCTGAGGGGCGGACTAGAGCGTCTCGAATCGGTGAGGATCTTGCCCCTAGCCTCGGTTCATACCATAAATGATAGCCCAACTTCCAATACGACGTCTTGCGGTTTTGATTGTAAACTTATATATGGTGACATAGTGGTATGGGGCATTCATGCCGCCTATGATTGATACTTATGATTTGAAGTTGTTTTATACACTATGCACTTATAGTAGTATCAAATGATTTGTTTTAAACGTATCAAGCATTCTTTGGCTGTTATAAGGGAAAACCCTATCCCCCGGCTTGCGTTGCATTGTGTGATAGGACCTGGGTCTTATAACAGCTTCATTTTTCTTTATTTAGCATTGCGCTGTTGTTTTATGCACTGGTATTCTTGGGAGGAAACCCGTTCCGTGTTATACGGCGTGGTCCCTTGATTTACCTAACTTTAAAAATAAAGATTAATAATTGTTTTAGTTCTCACACCAGTCACATGACTGACCTGGAGTTTATTGTTTTTAACCTAAACTCTGGGTGCCCCTATTTTCGACACGTGCAGCTAGTTGTTTTGGTTTTGCAGATTTATATTCACAGGATCCTGGTTTACAGCTGGAATGATATCTGGAAAGCTTTGTATCCGTATATCTCTTCTAGTTGTGTATTGTATTATTTTCCGCTGCTATGTATTTAAATGTAATTTAAATCTCTGATATTTCTGTGTAATATTCTTTTATACTCTGTATATTCTTGTAATCTGATGCATTGTTGTAATATACAATGAAACGTTCTTTTGTATGCGTTCTATTTTGTCGTGTTCTCAAACGATAGGGCGTTTCGAACGGTCTGGGTCGGTTTAGCGACTGGTTCGGACCGAGCGAGATTCCCGATCGTCACATTTATCCTCTGGAGCATTTAAAATACACACTCCCTCAGGCTTTCACAAGGTGACGAGAATTTATTCTCTGGAGTTATTATCAATACACGCTCCCCTGTAAACACCATAATATATCACTATAAATATGTGTATGCTTATTAGGATTTATTGGGTACCTAATACGGCCCAATAAATTTCCAAACCTCTCTCCGTACAAAGGAGGTTATGGCGAAATTTTTCGAAAATTCCGGGCGTTAGCCAAATTTTTGAAGAATTTGAAAATTCTCAGAAACTGAAAAGTTGGAGAATGGAAGCCAGATCGAATGTAGAGTTGATTAGTCAAACCACTTTCGACTTTGTTCCTTTTCGGGGAAGAAAAGTTTTGAGTGGGGGAGATTGTAATGACCCAGAAAATCTGAACCAATTTAAATTGGCTAAAATAATGGATTTTAAATATTTAAAATAAATATTTTAAATAATAGCGATGAAAAATGAGTTGGAATCGACAATTGAAAAAGAATATAATTAATTCTAATTATAAACAAGGTCTGAAATGGCGCGGTAGTTTCAAAAATTGAATTCAAACTTTGTCGGACCGTACCGGGTGCAAAACAAAACGAATTTGAGTGAAACCAAAAATATTTAAATCTGTTAGTGAATACCTTTCTAACGAATCTGAAAAATCGAAGTTTCATAGCGGAAAGCAAAAGTTATGGCCAAATGAATTTTCAGAAAGGTCGCTATGGAATTTATATAGCCCGTGAAATTGGCCATTTTGCAAACGACCTCGGAATTCGACGAAACCACTTTTGTTGGATCCGGGATGTGAATTTATTTCTAGGTTTCAAATTTCATAATTTTTGAAGCTAGTATGTGAGCGTGGCAAAGGAAACCGTGTTTTGGTCAATTACAATTAAATTGGATCGACCAGAAATCGGCCTTTTTGCAAACGGTCTCATAATTCGACGAAGCTAGTTTGTTTGGGACTGTATCGTCAAAACATAGCCAGATTTATTTTTCTGGAATTTATCGAATCAGTTTGTGGCCCTGGCAAATTGAAATGTACGTTCGAATCGAATATTGAATGTTATATATTTTAAATTGAATGGAAACTGACTGAAACAGTCGAATGGGCCTACGAAACATATTCCATTGTGTTCGGAATGGGGGTAAAACGCTAGGGACGACAGTCGTTGGGTTTAGATTGGTGGTCGTGTCAGAAAACCCCTTTAAAAACCCATCGGCCAATCATAATTTTTATTAAAAAAAAATCTTCATTTCTCTCTCCCCGATGAACGACGGAAACCGCTCATAACCTTCCCGTCCATTTTCTGATCAATCTACGCCGAATTAGCTCGTGCCACAGTTGAACTTTTTGAAGATCTTCTCGAGATCTTCAAATCCATATAAAGTTTCGGATTTTTCGTGGCCTTTGGAGGGAAAATCGACGTCCTAAAGTCGACGACTTCAACTCGCAGCCGCCGCCGCCTGGGACCACCGAGCTGGACCCCCACCACCACGCGCAGGCGCGTGTCTCCCCCCTCTTCCTTGCTGTGTCGGCCGATCCTCCTATCGATTCACGGTTTGATCGAAAATTGCAAACCTAATTTTGAACCTTTCAGCTGAGGTACGGCTTGTTTTATTTTCAATTGTTTTAACACCTTTAAACCATTGCAAACTTTGAAAAATCATATCTTTTTCGTTTCTTGTTGAAATTCAGTGAAACAAGAGACAGTGGACTCGTGTGGACGCCTTATACATTCTAGAAGAGACCGCATATTTTTCTGAGCCTTCTGCTATTTTTGGTGGAGTGGAACCCAATGTGAGATTTCTAATTTATAAACAATATGGAAAACGATGATGTATAAATTATATGGTCGATGTATGAGTTATATAAGTGTTGTACACCTCATGTATAAGCGTTGTATAAGTTGTACCTTCGATGTATAAGTTATATATGCGTTGTAAAAATTATATATGTGTTGAAATATAAGTGAATTGCTATATATAAATATAAATAAATATATATATATATATATATATACATACGCCCCTCGTCCACAAACCATGGACGATATTTATTGGTTGTGTTTGGTGTGAAAATTGATTGATAGCGAATGGTTGATTGGAATTGTTTGTGGTTGATATTGATTGATTGTGGTTGAGAAATACCCATTTGTGGTTGAGAAATATTTGGTTGAAACCACATGGGATTAGTTTGTGGAAATGAAATAAATATACATGCCGCCTGCGTGCGAACTAAATGCATGATCCCCATTGTCAAAAACCGTGAGGTTTTAAGGTAGAGCGAGGAGCCGTACTAGGGACGGTCCCGGTTTTAACTACCCTGCCGTTATGCTGCCGAAATTTTGAATAATATTCATGTGTTTGAATTATTTCCATTTGTTGAAACTATATTTATTTGTTGAATAGAAAACCTCCATGTGTGGAAATGATATTCATTTATTGAGTCGAAGTTCATGTGTTGAATGATATTCATATTTTGAAATAAATTGTTTTATGATAAAAATCCTATTTTTATTACCTATATAAACTATATAAAATAATAGTGTTTTGAAACAAATTGTTTTACAATAAAAATCACATTTTTATTATATACATGAGTTGTCAAATATAGTGAAGTGTTGAAATAGAAGACAGTTTGATAAAAATATCATTTTATCAAAAGTATGAAATTCGTATGGTTTTGAAATCAAAGAATCGATATATATATTTAAATAGAATTTAAATATATTGAAAAACGACGCTGCAGTACGTATTTTGAAACCGTGATTTCAAACGATTAGTACGGGAGATCCGACCATCGGATTTTCCTAAAATCGCAACCGTTAGGTTCGCTTTGGAAATATCTTTCTAACGGCACCAACTTTGTAAAAATCCAACGGTTGGATTGTCTGGAATGTTTAATCCAAATCTGAAGAAAAACAGCGCCAGAATCGATTATATTTATATATATATAAATATAATTATATTTAATCGAATAACGACGCTGTAGTTCGTATTTTGAAATCGAAACTTCAAATGATTATACCGGGAGATCCGACCATCGGATTTTCCCGAAACTGGAACCATTGGATTCATTTTGAAAAGATCATTCTAATGATGTAAATTTTGTGAAGATCCAACGGTTAGATTTTCATATATGTGTAAATCAACTCTGAAGAAAAACAGCGCCACGACCGCGTTATGGCCCGAAGCGTCATTTTGAATAAATTGGCTATTTTAAAATAAATAAAAATAGCGATAAATCATTATAAAATATCATAAACGATATGGAATGGAAATAAACTGAATTTGCTCGATTTATGTGGTATTTGATTGTTGAATGTGTTTGGTGTGAAAATTACTTTGAAGAACAAAATTGGTGTTGCCGAATGATTTAACCATTGAAATAAATTGATCTGAAATTCTAAATATACGTGAATTATTTGAAAAGGCCGAGTTAATTGTCATTTCAAATAATTGACCGACGATTGAAAGTCAAAGATGAAGACGGTGGTAGAAGACCGGAGATCTTCACCTCGTTTGGATGGTAACCGAGGTCCTGATTGGGAGGCATCCCGAAATATGGATGATGAGTGGTGATCGTCCAAACGTACGTGGTGGTCGATGGGTTTGCGAGGTATTTAGTGCCTCCGGTTTCGTTCAGACCCAGAACGGACTTGTAAATGGACTGTGTGTCTGACATTGGATTTTATTCTGTGTTTATTGATCTCTATTAAATATACATCTGTTTGGCGGCGGAGAATTTATTCTTTTGCTTAACGCCCTTCTCTGAAACGCACGAGCTCAGAGGTTGTATATCGATGGACATCAGTCGCATGGCAGGAATTGCTAGTGTGGCATGCCTAAGGGGCAAATGATCAGGGCTTCTGTTGAAAAGCAAAGTCTTGTGGTGATGATCAAAGCACCGCCTGTGTGGCGTAGCTTTGTGTATAACGTGAATTCGCGAGCCTCACTCCCCGGTATGAACCAAAAATGGGAGAAGGACCTCAGGGAGGGCATGCGTTTCTTTCTAGCTAGGAGTGGTGTCAGTGTTTTTACATGGCCCGACATTTTACTTATGTGGATGATGGATAGCGAGGCGCCTCGGATATATCGATCGATCCGGGACCGATGGAGTCATTCGTTGGCTCACTTACGCCCCATAGGGCGGGGAAATGTAGTGCTCAGGAATTTTAATCCACATCGGTGGACCGGCCCTGTCGCTCCAAGGGTCGTTGCGTTCTGATCCTGAGGGGCGGGCTAGAGCGTCTCGAAGTCGGTAAGGACTATCTTTTGCCTTGGTTCATGACGGAAATCAAATTTCCAAATACGTGACTGTGAGGTTTTGATTGTATATATATATGGCGACATGATATATGGTACCCATGCCGTCTATGATTGATAGTTATGATTCGAAATTGCTTTTGAAACATATAGATACTAGTAATAATATCAAATTCTTTTGTTTTATTCGTATCAAGCATATTTTGGTCATTATAAGGTAAAACTCTATCCTCCGGTTTGCGTTGCATTGTGTGAAGGGAACTGAGTCTTATAATGGCTTCATTTTTATAAAAAGCATTGCGTTGTTTAAAAGAAAGATTTGTTTTAAAGCACTGGCAACCAATGGAGTAAACCCGTTCCACAAAAGTGGCGTGGTCCTGTGATTAGCCATATTATGAATGTGTTGAGTAGATTTCTCATACCTGTCCCATGACTGACTCGTAGTTTGTTTCACTTTCAAACTCGGGTGCCCCTTTTTCTACATGGGCAGCCTTGTATTCAGGTTTAGCTGGTTCTTTCTGGATAGCTGGAGCTGAAGATGGATTCTATCATTTATCTCTTTTTTATGCTGTTCAGCTCCTATTGTACATATTTTGTTTGTTTTCCGCTGTAGACATTTATGTATAGCTTAACTGTATTTGTACTAAGTAAGATCCTGTATACTGTGTAACTCTGATGATTACTTTTATCCAGTATATTCTATTGTTCATTATCTGGTGTATTTATTTAATTATGTTCTGCTATTATCTGTTTCAGTGTTATATTCCAAAGATTACCCTTGTCTCCGTCTGTACGGGATTTGGGGTCGTCACAAAGGTGCTAGGCCTAAACTAAAGCATAACAATTGTAAAGACACGAGGTTAGACTCTTTTATGGTGTAAGACTGCCCGGACCTGCCCGGCAAATCCAGCTGCCATAAATGTCAGTCTAATGTGAGAGGTCTTTATGAGGTTATGACCTGAATGAATTAAGAAATACTTAACCAGATAAACATGTAAGGTGGGACATGGGGGTTAAGTAGGTGCCTTGGGTGGCATGAGGAATCTAGTGGGTGCCCTTAGTGGCATGTGAAATACGATTAGTAAGACTTAGCCAAACACACATGTAAATGAACATGACTAAGAGGGTTAAGTGGGATATACTAGTGGACAAGCTTAGGTGGGTAGCTTGTAGGGGCCCATTTCAACCAGTATCCCAAACGTATCTTTGTGGGCTCGACCCTAGTCGATGACGGGACACGCATACTGGGTTCGACTATAAGAGGCCAAAACGGGGTAGCGGTGGCAACGCAAGTCCAACGGGTTTCATATGCGTGTGTGGACCCGGGCTGGTAGGTAAGACGTTGTTGCATCGTGTAGGTATAAGCCGTGCATTCTCAAGTAGTATCGGGTTGCCACTTTAGGGGAGTGATACACCCCACTGTGGGGCCAGCACGGGCATCTACGAGTAGGGAGCCGATCGAAAGTGGGTAGTGGGGTACACCTAGTGGAGATAGGGGCAGACGGCACCTATGTAGTCAGCTAGGGGTACGAAAGGCTATTTATTTAGTTTCTGTGTGAAGCAAGTGGGATCAACCTTTAGGGTGACTTGTGCGGTGCAGTGTAGTAACGTGTGGTGCAGTATAGTAATGTGCGGTGCAGTGTAGTAATGTGCGGTGCAGTATAGTAATGTGTGGTGCAGTGTAGTAATTATTCGTTAGTAATTAGGTGTGCCTTTACCGTTATCTTTATCTGCTCTTCCATACCCACTAGTTCATAGACATTTCCTTGTTTTCCAGCTCATGCCTTAGTCTAGTTATTTTGATCATAGTATTGTTAGAATTATCATACTCGCCAGACTTGATGTCTGACCCCCTCCATTTCTATCCTTTTTCCCCTCCAGGTCCTCAGGTTGGACCCAGCTCTAGTGGAGTTTGATTGGATCGCTTCGTCTCTCTCTTTGGGAAGCTTGGACCGTTGAAGTAAAGTCCAGCTTATTATCTTCTTTAATGGCTATTATTTTAATGGGGTTATGCATTTTGTTTTAAAAGAAGGATATTGTACTTGACTCTGATTATGGGTTTATGATGTAACAAACATGTTTAATTTCCGCTGCAATAAAATGAAGTTTTAGATTTCCAAGTACTACTTATTATCTGTCTTGTTGTAATTTTTCTGTTCTATATTCACTAAAACCTCGATGGAAGTTTATGCATTCCCTTTGTGAGTGACATTAATGGACGTGGGGTGTTGCACGTGGTATCAGAGCATAAGGTTACCAGAACAGATAAAATTTTTAGAAAAATTATTTTTCTAAAGTAATTTTGGAAGAAGTGCTTTCAAAAACATGTCTTAAATGAGTTATTTAAAGAAGAAAGTTTTTATGAAAAACATAATCCCCAATAGCCATATATCTTTATCATTCGAATTCTCCATTTTGAATCTTTCCTTTTTCGTTTCAGCATGGCTGAAGATCTTAACCTTCCTGACGGTCTGACGATACCAGGATGGTATAGGAGGTTATTAGAGGCTAGGGCCGCCGCAGGTCCAGCCAATGTTCCTCCACCACCAGTTGCACCCGTTCCTCCTCCTCCTCGCGTTGATACTTTTGCAAAGACGTGCAAGGAATTTAAAGCTATGGGTGGAAAACCTTTTCAAGGGTCAGAAACATTTGTGGAAGCTAGAGATTCGCTTAAGGAGGTGGAAGAATTGCTAGAAATCTTTGAAGTGGAAGAAGGGAGGAGAGTCAAATTAGCAGCTTGGTTAATGAAGGGAGAGGCCTCGTTCTGGTTGGAGGTCACTAATGGGGAGCATCCTGTTGATTCTTGGGCGAATTTCAAACGTAGGTTTGAGGCGAAGTTTCTCTCGAGGGCAGAAGAGAATCTATATATGGAAAGGTTCTTGACATTGAAGCAAGGAAGCTCATCAGTGAAAGAATATGTCAACAAATTTAATCAGTTAGCAAGGTTTGGCTTGGACTTGGGGAACACGCCGGAGAAGAAGGCGCTGAGGTTCATTAATGGATTGAATGAACCGTTGCAAGGGTTGGCTATGACCCACATCCCTATGGGGGCCACCTTTGAGAAGCTAGTAGACATGGCACTCATGCACGAGGAGAAAGGCGCTAAAGCTGATAGGGCACCCGAGAAGAAAGGGGATCAGAAGAAACCACAACAACAAAACAAGAAGGGTGGTAAAGACAATAATGGCAAGGGAAAGAAGAAATGCTTTAACTGTGGGACACCAGGCCATCTCAGCAAGGATTTCCGAAAGAAAAAGAAGACTGCTGTTTTCACTGTGGTGAAGCTAGACATCTAGTGAAGGACTGCCCAAAGAAGGGCAGAGGGCAGGGTCTACCTCGGGAGGACAGGTGCAGGCTCTTTTGGCACCAGGGCAAGCAAGGAGACAAGTTCAGGCTCTCGCGGTCCCACCGCTGCAAGAATGAGGCAGAACCATTTCTGTTGAAAGCTTAGTTTTTCTGTTTGATCATCCTGTCCGTACCTTATTTGAGTCGGGCGCATCGCATTCGTTTATCTCTACATCATTAGTTGAATAACTGCACTTAAACACCAGTTTGGTAGAGGATCCCTTAGTTGTTTCGAATCCACTTGCGAGCTCAGCTTATTTGTCCATGATGTGTTTGGATTTGAAAATTTCTATACTTAGCATTGAGTTTAGATGTGATGCTTATGTGTTGGGCTTCACGGGCTATGGGCTAATTTTAGGAATGGATTGGTTATCCAGAAATGGGGCCGTTCTTGATTGTGAAAGGAGAGTAGTTAGGCTCATGACTCGCCTTGGTAACGCTCTCGAAATCTTTTGTAATCCATTAAATTCCATTATGCTAAGTTATTTAGAATCGTTTGACGCGTCGGTGGAAAATCTACGATCTGTTAGAGTGGTCCGAGAATATTCGGATGTGTTTAAGGAGGTGAAGGGCTTGCCTCCGAAGCGGGAGATAGATTTTCGAATATATCTTTTGGATAATGCGAAACCAGTATCTTTGCCACTATGCCACATGGCTCCTCGTGAAAGGAGGGAACTCAATAAGCAAGTGAAGGAGTTGCTTGAGAAGGGGTTCATAAGACGAAGTATATCGGAGTGGGGTGCTCCAGTAGTATTTGCCACGAAGGCGGATGGGTCCCTTAGACTTTGTGTGGACTATAGAGAACTTAATAAGCTTACTAAGAAAAACAGACACCCACTGCCGAGGATTGACGATCTCTTCGATCAATTAGTTGGCACCTCAGTGTTTTCGCAGTTGGACTTAGCCACTGGTTTCCATCAGTTGAGAGTGGCTGAGGATAGCATAGACAACGGTTTCTATGAATGGCTAGTGATGCCCTTCGGTTTGACGAACGCCCCAGCATATTTTGTTGATTTGATGAGAAGGGTGTTTAGGGAGTACCTTAACAAATTCGTGGTAGTCTTTGTAGACGACATCTTGATCTTTTCTAAGGATGAAGAAGAGCATGCCCTACATCTTAGGGAAGTGTTGGAGACCCTACGAGCGCATAGCCTTAAAGCTAAATTTTCCAAGTGTCACTTCTGGTGGAAGGAAGTACGATTCTTAGGGCACGTGGTTTCCAAGGAGGGGATAGCTGTGGATCCAGCGAAGGTGGTGGCCATCCAAGATTGGAAGGTCCCTAAAAATGCTACCGAAGTGAGAAGTTTCTTGGGGTTGGCTGGCTACTATAAGAAGTTTATCAAAGACTTCGCAAAGATATCAGCTCCATTAACACGCTTGACGAAGAAGAACCTAGTTTTCACATGGGAGGTAGATTGTGATGATGCGTTCCAACGTTTGAAGAGAGCTTTGACTTCAGCCCCAGTCTTAGTACTGCCAGACGGGAGTAAGCCATTTACTGTTTATACTAACGCTTGTGGGACAGGACTAGGCGCAGTCTTAATCCAAGAGGGTAGGGTAATAGCCTATGGTGGAAGACAGTTGAGAGTGCATGAGAAAAATTACCCTATGCATGACCTAGAGTTGGCCGCTATCGTTTTCGCGCTTAAGTCTTGGGGTCATTATCTTCTTGGCGATAAATTCGAGCTATTCACTGACCACAAATCTTTAAAATACTTATTTTCTCAGAAGGACTTGAACTTAAGGCATCAAAGGTAGATGGAGTTCTTAGCATCCTACGACTTCGAAATAGCATATACCCCTTGCAAGGGCAACGTAGTGGCCGATTCCTTAAGTAGAAAAAGATTATCCTTAATTCCTTTGTTTGTTGAGCGGCGAAGCTTAGAATTCATTTCGATGTTTGACTTTAGACCTTCCGTTGACTTTGTACCCGGTTTGCTAGCATCCTCGGAGGTCAGACCTACGCTTTTGGGATGGATTGGTGAGGCACAGCGAGACGACCCACAGTTGGTTGAGTTAGTAGAAAAGCTCAAAAGAGGGGAGTCGGCAAGCCATCTCCGTCGGTATACCCTAGATGATAAGGGTTGGTTACGTAGGGACGGTAGACTTTGTGTACCAAAAGACAATGACCTAAGAAAGACCATTCTTGATGATGCACATCGTTCGAAGATGACCATTCATCCCGGCGGGGACAAGATGTATAAAGACATGAAGCGAGTTTTCTTTTGGACCGGTATGAAGAGGGACGTGGCCGAGTATGTCGCTAGATGCTTGGTGTGCCAACAAGTAAAAGCGGAGCAGAAGAAACCCGGTGGGTTGCTACACCCATTGGAGGTTCCACTATGGAAGTGGGAAAGTGTCTCGATGGACTTTGTGGATGGATTACCGCGATCAAGGAAGGGTAATACGGGGATTTGGGTTATAGTAGATAGACTTACTAAGAGCGCCCATTTCATTTCCGTGAAGAGTAAGAGGACTGCTCCATGGTTAGCTTTTGTATACGTCCGAGAAATAGTTCGTTTGCACGGTGTTCCTTCTAGCATAGTGAGCGACCGCGATCCTATTTTCACTAGCGAATTTCGGAGAAGCTTACAAGAGGCGGTAGGGACTCAGTTATGTTTGAGCACCGCATATCATCCTCAGACGGACGGCCAAACCAAGAGGGTGAATCGCATTCTAGAGGATCTATTGAGGCTATGTATCCTAGACTTTGGGGGTACGTGGGAAGAGCATCTTCCATTGGTGGAGTTCGCATATAATAACAGCTTTCAGTCTAGCATTGGCATGGCACCATTCGAAGCTCTTTACAAACGGCCGTGTCGTTCGCCTACATGTTGGTGGGAATCTACGGATAAGATCTTACTTGGGCCCGATATGATTAGGGAGACTTCGGAGAAGATCGACTTGATTCAAAGGAGGATGAAAGCAGCGCAGGATAGGCAGAAATCTTATGCGTATAAGAGGAGGACGGATCTTGAGTTTGATGTTGGGGACATGGTCTTTATCAAAGTGTCTCCATTACAGAACGTTGTTCGCTTTGGGTCTGTTGGGAAGTTAGCACCAAGGTTCGTAGGGCCGTTTCCTATTAAGGAAAAGATTGGACAGATGGCGTATAGAGTGGAGTTGCCTGAGAGACTTAGCGGTGTACACGACGTATTCCATGTGACACATTTGAGGAAGTGCTTGCACGAGACCGCAGAAGTGGTAGAGCCGAGCTTGCTTAGAGAGGTGGAGATAGAATGTGATGCGACGATTCGACGAGCTCCTACGCGCATTCTTGGGTCGGAAATCAAGAAGCTGAGAAATCGAGAGGTCAGACTAGTCAAAGTACAATGGGGAGATGATGAGAACAACGCTACTTGGGAGACAGAAGAGAAGATGCGTTCACGATACCCTTTCCTTTTCGAGGGTATGTCCTTTAAATTTCTCCTTTATCGCTTAGCTTGTACATATCTTACCTTTAGAGTATCCTCTCGCTAGTATCTTTGACCTTTAGTTAGGGTAATCCTATGGTTGAAACATGTGTTTGAGACATGTTATGTATGATGGATGCAAAGTGGATGCAAGTGTTTGCTAGTGGTTTGTCGTGGACGCATATACACACACTATTAGGCACTAGATCGGCTCAGTCACTTCATACTGCATATTGCATATAAATGGATGTATTTAGTAAAATGGATGTAAGAGGATTTGTTTTTATCATATGGATGCTGCATTCAGATGATGATTGTGCACGCATATAGAGATAATATGTAGCATTAAGGAACTTTTGCATACATAACGGACGCATGGCACTATCATGGTTTGCATTAAGGAGGTCAACTGAATTAGTGGACCGCCTGATTTTGCATTAGATATGGACATATACACACACTGTGCATTTAAACATGAAAGCATTAGAAGTCTATAAGGACAATGGATGCCTGTGTTTGATGGTTGAGTAGATGGATGATTGGATGTTAGGATATACATTCTTCTTGACTTGAAGATTTCGGGGACGAAATCCTTTAAGGAGGGGAGAATGTAACACCCCGTAATTCTGTTAATATTAATATTCACAAATTAAAGAATAACTAATCTCAGACGTGAGAATTTTGGGAAACGGGTTGCGCCATTGTGTTCGTCTCGGAATTATGGTTGAAATAGAGTCCGAGTTTGCGTGAATTGTACTTCGTATGAAGAAGTTATGGCCAACGGAAGTTTCAGAAAATTCAAAACAGCTCGTAGGAAAATTTAAAATTCAAACGGGAAGTGCAGAAGCGGGCTGGGCGGGAAAATTCCCGCCCAGGCAGGTCGACTAGGGAGTCGACACTAGTGTCGACCTCCCCCTCAGGTCGACTATAGTGTCGACCTGGGTGTCGACCTGGTCAGTCGGCTAGGGTTTTGACTGAGCCCAATCTTGAGCTGCTGATGTGTCTTTAGGGCTGAGTTGGCAAATTTAACGGTTCAGTTTAGTTCTGAGTTGATCCGACGGTCTAAATAAACCCTAAACTCTATAAATACCTAGGTAGTCTCTCATTCTAATTCACATGAAAAATAGAATAGCCACCGTCATACTACAGCCATGGAACTCAGTGTACCCGCCGCAAACTAAGAAGGAAGAAGCTAATCAAACCCTAATTCTACCCGACTCTAAAGCAAATCAAGACTCTCTTTCTTCTCTAAATTGTGAGTATGATGATCTTAACAAGATTATTGTTAAACTAATCAGATTAAATCATGAATGGGTTATAAGTGAATGATGTGGATTATCACATATGTTGTTGTAAATCTTATGCTATCATGTATGTTGTAAATCCTATGTTATGTGATGATGATATCCTATATGTTGTAAATCATGCTATGATGATGTTATATATGTTGAAAGTTTCTATGCTAAGTTGTGATAAATCATACATGTTATAAAGTCATGATGTTATTATCTATGCTAGTTAGTTCATGTTAATCAAATCATAATGTTTGGGCTATGCTGATCTATATGACAATCATGTATGCAAGTTTAGACTAATTAGTAAAGGCTATGAACATATGCCATGACATCTATTTAGATCTAGAATTACGACATCTAGAATTATGCTATGACATATGTGAATTCTAGGTATTAGATGCTAGTTCACACCATCATTATGTTGCATAAAACCCCATATGCAAGTTCATACATAAATTTGGTTATGATCATATCATGTAAATTGTGACATATAACAAGTTGACACCTTTAGATCCTTAACATGTGTAGTTCATGCAAGTTTCACCCCTATTATGATTAGATTTATTTTATTTGTCTATATGTTGTGATAATTTATCTTATGCGTTGAATAAGCGAACGTACAAACGTGGGGTAGGGGTAATATTAAGAAGTTGGGGTGCAATTGATATGATTTTGCATTCCATGAGTGGATGGCCATAATTGAGTCAATTATGGACATCATTAAAATTGGAATTAATTAATAATTTGAATAGGGAATTATTTAAACTGGGGTAAAAGATTGAAAGTGTTAATCAATGCTTAGGACACGAGGTTGGACTAGTTTGTGATGTAAACCTGCCCGGAACCGCCCGGCAAATCCAGTGGTCACAAATGTCAGCCCAATGTGAGAGGTCCTAGGCCTAAACTAAAGCATAACAGTTGTAAAGACACGAGGTTAGACTCTTTTATGGTGTAAGACTGCCCGGACCCGCCCGGCAAATCCAGCAGCCATAAATGCCAGTCTAATGTGAGAGGTCTTTATGAGGTTATGGCCTGAATGAATTAAGAAATACTTAACCAGATAAACATGTAAGGTGGGACATGGGGGTTAAGTAGGTGCCTTGGGTGGCATGAGGAATCTAGTGGGTGCCCTTAGTGGCATGTGAAATACGATTAGTAAGACTTAACCAAACACACTTGTAAATGAACATGACTAAGAGGGTTAAGTGGGATATACTAGTGGACAAGCTTAGGTGGGTAGCTTGTGGGGGCCCATTTCAACCAGTATCCCAAACGTATCTTCGTGGGCTCGACCCAAGTCGAGGACGGGACACGCATACTGGGTTTGACTATAAGACGCCAAAACGGGGTAGCGGTGGCAACGCAAGTCCAACGGGTTTCATATGCATGTGTGGACCCGGGCTGGTAGGTAAGACGTTGTTGCATCATGCAGGTATAAGCCGTGCATTCTCAAGTAGTATCGGGTTGCCACTTTAGGGGAGTGATACACCCCACTGTGGGGCCAGCACGGGTATCTACGAGTAGGGAGCCGATCGAAAGTGGGTAGTGGGGTACACCTAGTGGAGATAGGGGCAGATGGCACCTATGAAGTCAGCTAGGGGTACGCAAGGCTATTTATATAGTTTCTGTGTGAAGCAAGTGGGATCAACCTTTAGGGTGACTTGTGCGGTGCAGTGTAGTAATGTGCGGTGCAGTATAGTAATGTGCGGTGCAGTGTAGTAATGTGCGGTGCAGTATTGTAATGTGCGGTGCAGTGTAGTAATTATTCGTTAGTAATTAGGTGTGCCTTTACCGTTATATTTATCTGCTCTTCCCTACCCAATAGTTCATAGACATTTCCTTGTTTTCCAGCTCATGCCTTAGTCTAGTTATTTTGATGATAGTATTGTTAGAATTATCATACTCGCCAGACTTTATGTCTGACCCCCTCCATTTCTATCCTTTTTCACCTCCAGGTCCTCAGGTTGGACCCAGCTCTAGTGGAGTTTGATTGGATCGCTTCGTCTCTCTCTTTGGGAAGCTTGGACCGTTGAAGTAAAGTCCAGCTTGTTATCTTATTTAATGGCTATTTGTTTAATGGGGTTATGTATTTTTTTTTAAAAGATGGATATTGTACTTGACTCTGATTATGGTTTATGATGTAACAAACATGTTTAATTTCCGCTGCAATAAAATGAAGTTTTAGATTTCCAAGTACTACTTATTATCTGTCTTGTTGTAATTTTTCTGTTCTATATTCACTTAAAACCTCCATGGAAGTTAATGCATTCCCTTTGTGAGTGACATTAATGGACGTGGGGTGTTACATTGACAAGGTATGGGACCACCTGCCGATCGTGTATCTCTAGAGGCGAATACACTGGTTTCAACAAGAACGTCTTGCAATCCGGCCCTCACATGACCGACCACTCATTTCTCTTGAGTGTATCGAATGTATATCACCAACAATTGGACTCAAACCACTGTTTCCCGAATGGGCAGAATCGATAAAGTAAGAAAAAAAAGGAATTTCTCTAGATAGGTGATTATACACCCTAATGGGAGCGACCCACATAGCCATGCTGCCTGCCCATTTTTGTCATCTCCCGGTTGATGAGGCTTGAGGTCAGAACACATCTGATCATCATACTCTTTGAATGCCACATCGTCAGATCCGCCAAATCACTGATTGACATCCACAAGAATATACTGGTCATTAAGCTAGAGAGGTGCCCCTCTCCGCCACTGACAGAGATACGTTTGTAAAAACCAACGTATGTGACTCTTAAGAAATACTCTGTCAAACATCCGTCCATACGAGTCATCCAGGAACAGGATGAACCGAAGGTACTCTCCTACTGCATCCAATATAGGAATCACCCCATGGATCAGTAGAGATCGTCCTTGCAATCCACAGATTCCAACCACGACAGAACCCCAGTATATCCCCGGGTCGAATCAGAGATTGTAAGTGGTTCTTCCGCTTTATGAAGATCCATGGTCTTCACATGCTCCATCTCAATCGTCGCTTGATCTTCTTATACATATTCGTATTTGTTGGTTGGAATGGTTTTCGAATATACATTCAATCCCGGTCTTTCCATACCAACAATCGTAAAGGTCAGACTTGATAGTCGGTTATTTAACTATCAAGTAAACATCAATAAAATCACAAAAATAGATTCACTGGTCTGGTACTCAGCATCACTTGGTTTCTAAAATTTAACGCCCAATCTCCTTTTTATTTCTGTTACTAGGGAAATCTCATTTCCGTTACTTTGGAAATCTTATCACACACTTTCGCCATTACCAACTAGTATCATCTTTGGATCGTCACGAAGTCGTTCAAGTTGGGGTATTTTAATTACCTCTCAGACCTTGACCAACAACGTTTTTATCTTCAGATAAATACGAGTAGTAATTCAAAAACCCTATATTATTATTTCAAATCCTATTTCCAACCTCGTTTACCAATCTCAAAACAAAATTCTTTTATCAATTTCCTTTTCTTTCGAGAAACCCCTTTTAAAACCATTTATTCAACTTAATACCTTTATTAAGTATTTCCAATTTAAAATAACGCTTTAATCCACATTCCATTTATAAACCTCGTTTATGAATTCCCGGTTTAATATAAACCCTTTATATCTCCATCTCCCTTTAATTAATGCAAACGTCAGGCTGACCCTTCATTTAAGCTACGTATTTTCTTAAATCTTTTAATTTGCTTCACTATAAAACTCGAGCTCAAATAACTCATTTCTAGCCTTTTCCCAACACTCGACCATATTTCATTTCAAACTTGTTTACTTAAATGTATTATATTTAAGAAGAGATTATTTCACCATTAATTATTGAAAATTAATTAACTCCTTTATTTACTGAAATAATGAATTTTTTTTAACTCTTATTAAGATTAACCAAATATTCGCTAATTTATTTCAATAATTTAATATCTAACTTAGTTTAAATGGTCGATGGAGTCAACACAGACATGGTTACTTTTCTAATCAATTCTATTTAATTACTCTTTTAAATCAATTAAAATATAATTAATTTAAATAAATTTATTTAATCGTTCACGATTACTCAAATACTTAACTGCTAGGTATTTTCATTTGTTTACAATTCTTATCAACATAAGAAACTGTTTAATAAAACAAATTCCATAATTACATATAACTTTACCAAATAAATAATTAATATTTATTCCTTTTTAAATAACTTTTATTTAAAGTAACAGCTTTCAAAACTCATTCCAATTATAAAATATATTTATAACTCCAACTCTGTCGACTTACAGTCGATAAAATTCATATTTAAAAATCGATTTATTTCTTGACCAGGTGATGCTAATTACCCAACCCATACCATCCACTGGTCCATATCAAAATGAACATTGAAATACTGTTCAACCATCAACAATAAAAATAAATCAACTAACAGCCAATTCAAATAATTCAAACAATTTCAGCACGTTTATAAAGGTGATCAATAAAGGGAAATTCCCTTGCTTGGGTCAAATCAAAATGATTTGTATTTCTTCTGGAATTAACCGACCGTTTAATTTCTAGTAATTAAATCAACAATTAGATAACAGGCAAACTAACAATCAAAACACGAAAAAAATAAAAACCCAATTTATATAAAATATAAATGGGAAGGGCTGAGTGAGTTTAACTCACCTGGGTTTTGAATCCGTCGAAAAATATCGGGTTTTAGTCGAATTAAACTGACGTTTAATTCAAATAAAAATTCTAGTCACTTCAGATCTGGACTAGGCCTACTCAATCTCGAAGTACTCATCTCCACGGTCCCAACGCAACTGACCGCATCAAAATCTGATATCGTATGAGCCCGAAATCGTATAAACAAGTTTATAAATCAAATTATAACATGGATTTCTTTTGGATTTTAAAAATTGGGCTTTTACCGTGGTTAGCCGGCCCACCCAAACAAACCCGACCCGCCTCCCCTTAAAAACCCTCACCCATTCCTTTTTGATCATTTGTCAGCCGCCTCCCAAAAATCCTAAAAACCCTAATCCCTAAATCGTGTAATCGGATCCCCTTCCTCCAGCAAATCGTGGCTCATCTTCATCGCCGGTCAACCCCCAAACACCCATTCGACGTTCACCTGGTCTTCGCCAGTCAACCCCCTTCTGATTTGCGATGAAAACCCGACCCATCCAGAAACAAACGAGCCTCTTCCTCATGATTAAGCTAAGTTTTCTTTTCTCGATCTTCTTATTACTGTATATTTTGATTTTTGATTTCTGGTTTCGAATTGGGGTTTTCTATTTGCTGTACTGGTTTGGGTTGTTGTTGGAATGGATGAAATACCACCGCTTGTATACCTATTTATAGTTGCGGTCTTATTGTAGATAGGATCACTGTCTATCAACATCCACGAATTGTTATTTCAATCAAAATTCAAATCTTTAGGTCAGATTTTGATTCGGATTTTGTATAGGATTTTCCAGTACTTCTTGGTTGGTTCGAGCGTAGATCAAATGAAAAAAAAATATGTATACGGTTTACCTGTTTGATTTGGCCGTATCCTGGATAAATATATCCATATCTGTTTTGATGTTGTTCCCTATACATGATGTATGTATATAAAATTTGCATTAGCTGTTCCTCTCAATTTCTTAGCTGTTCATCTAAGTCATATTATTTCAGATCAGAGATTTCGAAACTGAAACATATATTTTAGGTACAGTTTTCCAGAGATATTGCATGTGAATTCACCGTGTATGCTAGCTGTTCAATCTGTATGCATTGAATTTGATGTATATATAATATATATATATATATATATATACATATTAGTTTTTCTTCTGCTATATTTTTTTTAGCTGTTCTGATTGAGTTAGACAAGATTCACATTCATCAGATATCTTTGAACTGTCATAGAGATTTCTTGCATGGATTCTTTAATGAGATTTTCTGAACGGTTTATTAGATTTGATTTTCCATTTTAAATATATGGGAACAGTGAATTTGTACCACGAATTCATTGTACATACATGTGCATTTACTGTTCTATAAAGATTTCATATATACCAATATATATTAGTTCCTTTCAGCCTCATTCACTGATCAGTTTGCATCCCCCTTTTTTCTATTTTTCTTTAATTATGTATGGTCTTTTTATGGTCACATGTCCCTTTATCATGTACAAGAATTTGTACATGTGGTTGCCTTGCTTATGATGGTCTGTATAGATCAATAGTATATTTCTTGCCACATTCTCTATTGGCCTGAAGCATGAGTATGTTGCCTTAAGCTTGAATTAAACTCTAGATAATTGTTTTCGGAATTTCTCTAAATAATTTACTAGTTTATGTACTCACCTCATAAACTGTCAGCTGAAGTGTACCTAACTAGGTTACTTTTACTTGCATGTAGCATACACACTTAATGTTGCATTGGCTGTTACGTTGGAAGTTCGGTATATTTTTCCTGTAGCAAAGATAAAATATGTGGTACCTTTTATTTGCCTTATATTGAAACTTGTAACAATATCTACCTGTTCACCTTGTACTTTTCATTTCTTTTTCTGTTCATTACTATCATGAAATTGCCTTTTTTAATGGGTTTTCTCTTCTCCTCACATATCAAAGTTGATAGAGATGGATTCACGGTTTCGACAAACATGAAGAAGTTGATCAAAAATGTTGTTTCTTTCTTTTTCTTTTCAACACGTGTATGTGTTTAGCATTTTTAAAATTATTAATGGATTAATGTATGAATATGTTTATTGTTTTTCCTGAAAGAACAATGTTTGTTGGGTTCTGAAATTCTGAAATGAGTTGTATTTTTTTTGTTCTGTGAAAGAACAAAACATGGCATTTGTATTAAAATTGAATCATATTGTTTTGTTTATGTTGGCATTGTTATTTTACTGCCTCTATGTATTGAAACTGCGGCACCATCAATTTGTAAATGCTCGGGTACTCTTGGTTATTTACATGCAAGGTTCGCCGTAATGCATTCACCTATCAGTGCATGCTTTAAGGAGAAGTCGCACCCTACCTTTTAGTCTATAAGTGGATTAAATATATATATATATATATATTAGTTCATGGTTCAAGAAGTACAAGTTTAAGGCCAAACAAGGTATATATCTAAACTTAGTCAGCATATATATAAGTCCAGTCTCACCAATAGCCCAAACAACCAAATCAAGTGATGCGCCTCAGATGCCAATACATATATATGTGTATGCTAAACTAAGTAAATTCTGTTTTCGGTTATCAAAACCTATACGAACAAATAATTCCAATGATGTTAAATTAATATCATTGTAATAATTAAAATAACAGCTTCAATTTCAAATAGTATATAATTCAAAACTTCAACATTAAAATTCTAGCTTAAAATAATATACCATTTATAAATATCCTTTAATATAAATTAATTCGATTAAAATATAATATAATATATAAACAAATTTAAATATTCGAATTTAAATGGTCGAAAAATCCGGGATGTTACAGAATTGTTCACTTGCCAATTTACGGTTAAAGGCTGATGGAATGGAATGTGATTTCGGGTTTATAGTGAACCTTGTTTTAAATGACATTAGTTCTTTAACCCAGTTAAAGACAGGATATGATTTCCCAAGTTAAATAATCATTAATAGTGATTTTTGGGAAGATTAAAACCAAGCGGAGTTTTAATGAATCTTTAATTTGATTGAAATGATTGAGAATGGAGTATCACCAGTTTTGCTCCAGACGATAGTTAAATCTTTAATTAGATTTGAACGTGCAATGGTAATTAAATTTACCGATAACACCATGGTGTTAGATATGAAGTATGACTAGTTTTACTTCGTGGGATGAATAGGTTGGGTTGGGAAATTTAACAAGTGATTACTTTGGTAAGGTTCGCTAATCCCGACTAGTTTGGATAAACCATAATTTGGTTTGAATTGATATTCAAAAGAGGATTAAAGAATAAATTTAAAGAATTTATCTTTGATAAAATTAATGGGAACCATTCCCAAAGTATAAGAATATTTGAATAAAAGAATATTCTGAATTGGAATGAGGCGTATGTTGTGTTTTTGTAACACTTGTTGATTATATACGCGAGTTATTCAGAAAGACCGGGTTAATCCCATTTTGAATAACTGATTCGACGATGTGTCGAGGATGAAGGCGGTGGTCGAAGAACGGAGGTCTTCACATCGTTTGGATAATTGCTGATGATCTTGATTGTGCTGTACACCGAAGAGGAGGGAATCGGTTGGTGATCGTTCACACGTACTTGGAGATCGATGGATATGCGAGGTACAAGGTGCCTCCGATTTTGTTCAGACCCAGAATGGACTTGTAAATGGACTACGTGTCTGACATTGGATATCGTTCTGTGTGATTGATGGATATCGGTTGCATGGGGTGGTTTGCGTGTGTGGCATGCTAAGATGCAAATGATCAAGGCTTTTGTTGAAAAGCAAAGTCTTGTGGTTGATGATCAAAGCACCGCCTGTATGGCATAGCTTTGTGTAGCGTTAATTCGCGAGCCTCACACCCCGGTTGTGAACCAGAAATGGGAGAAGACATCAGGGAGGGCATGCGCTTCTTTCTAGCTAGGTTGGTGTCAGTGACCTACCAACCCTGACATTTATATTATTTTCACTTGTGTGGTTGTTGGATTGCGATGCGCCTCGGATAGACGATGGAGTCATATGACTCATTTACGCCCCAAAGGGCGGGGAAACGAAGTGTTCAGGCATTTTAATCCACATCGGTGGACCGGCCCTGACGATCCAAGGGTCACTCGTGCTCTGATCCTGAGACATGGTAGGCTAGATTGTCTCGAAGCAGTGAGGATGATCCCTGGCCTCGGTTCACAGATGGAAATCCAACTTCGAATACGTGACTTTGCGGTTTTGATTGTAGAGCCTAGTATGGCGACATAGTGGTATGAGGCACTTATACCGTCTATAATTGATACTTATGATTGAAATTGTTTTGACACTATACACTTATAGTAATAATAAAAGATGAAATTTAGCATATCTAGCATTCTTTGGCTTTATAAGGTAAAACCCTATCCTCCGGCTTGTGTTGCATTGTGTGATGGGACCTGGGTCTTATAATAGCTTCATTGTTCTTTGTTTCGCATTGAGCTATTGTTTTATGCACTAGTATTCTTGGGAGGAAGCCCGTTCCGTGTTATACGGCGTGTTCCCTTGATTTACCTAACTTTAAAATAAAGATTAATAAGTGTTTTAGTTCTCACACCAGTCACATGACCGACCTAAAATTTATTGTTTTAACCTAAACTCTGGGTGCCCCTATTTTCCGCATGGGCAGCTAGTAGTTTTGGTTTTGCAAATTTATATTCATAGGATCCTATTTTGCAGTTGGAACGATATTTGGAAAGCTCTGTATATGTATTTTTTTTTAGTTGCGTTTTGTATTATTTTTACGCTACAGTAATGTAATTTAAATCTTTGATATTTATCGAATGTGTAATATTTATTTATACTCTGTATATTCTTGTATTCTGATGGTATTGTTGTAATTAACAATGAAATGTTCTTTTGTTTGTGTTCTGATTCGTCTTGTCCTCAAATCAATCCGTGCTTTCCTTCACGGGGAAGTTCAGGTCGTTATATTTGGTATCAGAGCTCTGGTTTACAGAGCTCGAGAACAAGACACATTAGAACCGTACGAAAGAATTCATCAGAGATTGGATTAGTAATATCCAATAAGAATGACTCGTTAGAGATGGGATCAGTAGTATCCTAGAACGAGTGTGAGGAGTAATGTTTTTAAAATAAAAATGAAAATAATTTTTGTTTTGAAAATTTAAACCTTATTCAACGTATTTGAATATTTATTTGTATTGAATTTGGACAATCCAATATATAAAGATTTTGCATATACGCCTTGCAAATGTATATTCGAAGTTTTAATATATTGGATAGATATAGAATCATGCTCTAGTCTCCCGGAGATGGTATTGATAATTGTCATGACATCATCAGTACTTATGTTTGAGTTTCGAAGGTGTGATATTTATATATTTCCAATTGATTGGTGTGAGAACCAAAACTTGATAGGGTATATTGTTGTGAATTGGCATCAAAAACATGATTTTCTGTTTATGCATCAAAGTTATGAATTTGAAAAGCTAATAAACTAATTGATTGATGGTTGTGTTGTTTGATTATTAGTTTGATATTTTTAACCATTTTGGCCAAATTGAATCAAATATTGAACTGTATTGAAATTTTTTTGAAAATGCATGCATGTACATATATATGTGTGAACAGGTCATAGCAAGGAGGCTAGAGAAGAAGAATAAAATTGTTCGCCCGACAAATAGGTACATGTTTACTAATTTCTTGTGTTTTGGATGATTTTATGAGACGATTAGCTAGCCTCTTGGCTGTTTCTTTTTCTTTTTGGACTGGAGAGGCCTGTATGTAAATTTCGGGATTTTCGCGGTGCCCCCGTGCAGGGGAGGTTATGGCGAAATTTTTCGAAAATTTAGGGTGTTAGCCAAATTTTTGAAAAATTTGAAAAGTTCTTTGAAACTGAAAAGTTGAAGAACTTAAGCCATAATGAAAATAATGAAAGTTGAGTTGATTAGTTAAATAACTTTCAGCTTTGTTCCTCTTTGGGGATGAAAAGTTTTAAGTGGGGGAGATTGTAATAACCCGGAAATCCAAGCCAATTTAAAATTTTTATTTTGGCAATTTTGATGAATTTTGAATATTTAAAATGAATTATTTTAAATAATAGCGACGAGAAATTTATTTTGAATAGAATTAGAACGTATATATTTATATAGCTCGCCGTTAGAATATAAATATTTATTTTTAATTATAAAAGGAATTGAAAATGATGCGGTAGTTCGAAAATTCGATTTCAAATTTCAATTGAATGTATAGGATTCAAAATAAACCGGATTTTAGCGAAACCAAGAATATTAGAATCTATTTGAAAATATCTTTCCAATGAATCCGAAAAATCAAAAATTCATAGCGGGAATCAAAAGTTATGCCCATTTGAAAATTCAGAATAGTCGCTATGGAATTCTGGCCCTTGAAAATCGAAATTTTGCAAACGACCTCTGTTTTCGACGAAACCACTTTTGTTGGATCCGATATGTCGAAATATTGCTAGATTCCAAAAATCGTAATTTTCTGAATCAATATGTGAGTGTGGCGAAGGAAAACGTGTTTTAACAGTTTTAGTCAATTTCGATCGACCAGAAAATGACCATTTTTCTAACGATCTCAGAATTTGATGAAATTAGTTTTGTTAGAATTGTATCGTCAATACGAAGCTACAAAATATTTCTTGGGAATTTTTAGAGTCCGTATGTGGCCCCGGTAAAGTGAAATGTGCGTTCAAATTCAATATATAGATTTATATTTTGATTTTGACGAAAACTTATCGAAACAGTCAAACTGGCTTACGATACATATCCCATTGTATTCAGAATGGGGGTAATTAGCTAGGAACGATAGTCGGTGGGTTTGATTTCGAATTCAAAATAAAAAGGTACTTTTTGAAATTAAATTAAATAAAAAAATCTCTCTCTCGATACCCTCTCTCAGCCCCCTCCTCCCCTTTACTTTTTCAAACAGATTAAAAAAAATGGGGAAAGGAGAAGGGGGCGGAGCCCCGCTCCACCGACCGTCGCACGCCGGAGGCGAGCCACGCAGCGCCGCCTCCCCTCCCTCTCTCCTCCTCCACCGTTCCCACCCCTCCTCCCGTATTGTGAGGCCCCCTCCTCAAATCAAATGCAACCCCCTCCCGAACCCTAAACTGCTGCGCCCTCCGCAGATCGCCACCACACCCTCGAACCCCCCTTCGACGAAGCAGCAACCCGCCCTTGCCACCTCCCCTCAGCTGATGAAGACTAGACAAACCCCCACACCCAATTTCAAACTGTAAGTTTTTATTTATTTTTTATTCTTTATTCTTATATATAAATTAAAAGACCAGTTTTTTTTTCATTCATATACATAGAGAAAAAAAATGAGATTTTTATGTTTATAAAGATTATATTTTGATTAGGAAAAGATCATATTTTAACATTGAAAAGATTAGATCCTTGAAAATATAAAGATTAGATCTTTGAAAATAAAAGATCAGATTTTTATATAAGATGTAGCAATATTAAAATTAGATTTTTGTATATGAAGTAGTGAAATAAAAATATGATTTTTCTATCATAGAGAAAATAAAATTATGATTTTTATATCATAGGGAAAATAAAAATATGATTTTTATATTATAGGGATAATAAAAATATGATTTTTATATTATAGAGATAATAAAAATATTATTTTTATAAGATAGAGAATATAAAAATATAATTTTTATATATGTAGCGAAATAAAAATCTGATTTTTATTATATGTATGTTGAAATAAAAATGTGATTTTTATATCGTCAAAATAAAAATTCAATCTTTATATAAGAAGTAGGAAGATAAAAATATAATTTTTATATAGAAAGAAGCATCGTAAAATTATATGAAGTAGAAAAAAAAATCTGATTTTTATTTATTTGGATGAAGCAATAAAAATATAATTTTTATTATGAACAGCGTAGAGAATACTGCATTGAAATTGCGGGCAAATCCAGACTGTTCTGAATTTCAGAAATGAAATAGAGGAGTGTAACCCTCGGTGAGAACTTTTCACTTTTAATTTGTTTTCTAGTTGAAATATATACTAGGATGCAGACGGTGCTTAGCAGCACCCGACACCCGTTGTCCACAGACCATGGACGACTTGTTTGTTTGTTGTTTGTGGTGTGAATATTGATTATGTGATGTGGAATGGAATAAAATATTTTATAGTTAAAATTATAATTTTTAACGTGTATATAAAATAAATATTTATAAACAAATCGGACGGTTTGTTTATGTACACCCATTTGACTGATATTGATTGGGACGATAAATTTTACACATCGCCCAACTGCACAAATAAAAATCTTTGTTTGTTGATTTGAAACTCCACACGGGTGTTGGGATGAAATTTGGCGTACACTAATCCAAAATAATTAGTCGTATGTCGATCGATTGATTGACAGGCTGTTATAACCGTTAAATGTTTATATTTGATTATTATGTAGTGTAGAATGCACTCTGCATGATGGTTGATTATTTATCGTTGCTATTATATACATGTGTTGTAGGGAATCCATATAATTAACATTATATGGTAATTGATTGGGCCTCATTCCAAGTTGGAAAATAAAGAATATTCATGTGTTTAATAAAAGAAAATTCATGTGTTGAATAAAATATATATTCATGTGTTGAATAAAAGAAAATTCATGTGTTGAATAAAATGTATATTCATGTGTTGAATAAAAGAAAATTCATGTGTTGAATAAAATGTATATTCATGTGTTGAATAAAAGAAAATTCATGTGTTGAAGAAAATATTCATTTGTTGAGTAAAATGACGAAGTTATTAAAATATATAAAGCCGTGTTGATTAGATATGCGCCATTTTGACGCGAACGATATTTATATCGATTATATTCATTTTTATAATGAATATAGAAAAGGAAGTGATTTCGAAATATAATACTTTGAAAATATTATCATTTATATATTAATGATATGGAATATTCATTTTTGATTTAAAATTGAATATGAAGTTGAAACGGTTTTGAAAACGAATTTAAAACGATTTATAAAATACATTTTGAAAGGAAATCGACGAAATATATATATATATATATATATATATATATATATATATTATATTGGCCTGAATAGAACGCATCGCGCAGCGGCAGTTCGCGAATTTCGACCATTGACTTCGAATGGACATTACGGGAGATCCGACCGTCGAATTCTCCTAAAACCGGGACCTTTGGGTTCGTATCGAAAAGAGTTTTCTAACGGATATTAGAGATTTGAAATCTAATGGTTGGATTTGAAATTATGTCCAAATCAAATTTTGAAAAGGTCGTTGTAAGTGCAGTTCGATGGCCATTTATGGAAATCGACTTTACGGGCCTTGATAAAATTATTAAAATAGCAATAATTTGTGTTAAATCATAAGAAATGATTTGGAAAGGATTGGGAAGAAAAATTCTATATCTGAAAAGATAAAAAAATATTTTTATCGAAATGAACTAGTTTTGAACTAGAATTATAATCCATTTATTTATGAAATAAATAAATTGGATTTGAAAGGGGTTTAAAAGTAACCAGAATTTCCAATAATTGAATTGGTATGGATTTGAATCAAAATTGTCTTTGGAATATTTCGATGTTGGATTTCATGATTATACAGATATTGTTATGGAAATTTGAAAGATATATTTATATCGTTATTTCCAATACTATATTAGTTGGTCGTAGAATTTGATATTGAATATAAGCCGATATATTTTCTATTTAGAGCCTTGTATTTAATATCAAATGGGATTTGGGTTTGTCGTGAATGGTGTCTTCATTAACACTGTTCTTAAACCCAGTTGAGAAAAAGATTAAATCTTTTTATTTAGATTTAATGAAGTATACCAATTAAATGATATTTAATTGGGATTGAACTAGAATTGATTTTTGGGTTTGTCTTGAACGGTGTTTTAAATAACACTTGTTTTTTATCCCAATAATTTATGGAACGTGAATTGGGTTTGTTGTGAACTGTGTTTTAACAACATTCGTTCTTTAGCCCGATTCACAGTGAAATGTGATTTGGAATTTATAAATCTTTTGTTAAGATTTAAATGAGATTTTCCAAAGTAAAGTTTTCCAATTTAATAAATAAATTGGAGTGGAATGGAATTCGATTTGGTAATAATCGAAGTGAATTTCTGTGGAGGAAGACAACTAATATATCTGGAATTTAATGGCTTTGCCGTTATTCCGTTTATATTATTAGTCGGATATGGAAGTTTATATCGATTATATATATCGATTTGTTTTCCATGAAGATTCCATTGTAAATGGAATGTGATTTTGGGTTGTCGTGCACGGTATCTTTAATGATACTGTTTTTAGACCCAGTGGGGTTAAGAAAATTAGAAACTAACTGAAGATTAGTTAAGTTGAATGGTTTCCTAGGTATTGATCTGATGTTGGTTTCGGCCTTCGGGGTTATTACATAGGGAATTGCTCACGTGCCATTTTACGGTTAAAGGTTGATGGAATGGAATGTGATTTTGGGTTTATAGTGAACCTTGTTTTATATGACATTGGTTCTTTAACCCAGTTAAAGACAGGATATGATTTCCCAAGTTAAATAATCATTAATAGTGATTTTTGGGAAGATTAAAACCAAGTGGAGTTTTAATAAATCTTTAATTAGATTGAAATGATCGAGAATGTAGTATCACCAGTTTTGCTCTAGGCGATAGTTAAATCTTTAATCAGATTTGAACGTGAAATGGAAATTGAATTTACCGATAACACCGTGGTGTTAGATATGAAGTATGACCAGTTTTACTTCATGGGATGAATAGGTTGGGTTGGTGTAACGACCTGGAAAATCTGAACCAATTTAAATTTTTTAAATTGGCTATTTTAGTGGATTTTAAATATTTAAAATAGATATTTTAAATAGTAACGACGAAAAGTAAGTTTGAATCAAAGTTTGAAAATAAATATAATTAATTTTAATTATATACAAGGCCTGAAATGGCGCGGTAGTTTCAAAATTTGAATTCATACTTTGACTGACTGTTTCGGGTGCAAAATAAAACAGATTCTAGTGAAACCAAATTTTTTAAATCTGTTAGGGAATATCTTTCTACCTAATCTAAAAAATCGATGTTTCATAGCGGGAACCAAAAGTTATGGCTAAGTGAATTTTCAGAAAGGTCGCTATAGAGTTTATATAGCCCGTGAAAATGGTCATTTTGCAAACGACCCCAGAATTCGACGAAACCACTTTTTTTGGATCCGAGATGTCAAATTATTGCTAGGTTTCAAATTTCATAATTTTTGTAATGACCCGGATTTTGAGCGACTTTGGTTATCGACATAAACACGATGTCGATAACCAAAACACCGAAAAATCCTGGTAATTAGTGAAAGAAATTAGAGGGTGAGGAAAGATAAGATAGAAACTTAGAATAGAAGAAGAAGAAGAAGAACACAACATCAGAGTAACACGAATCTCACTGCGGAACGAATAACATATAATGGATACCATATGCTTGAAATAAATCATTATATGTATATAATACATTATCAGAGTACAATACTTACAACACAGCGGAAATAAACTATAGCTATATGATCCTGAAGCCTCCTGCTCCAGCTCTTCCAGTATATCTGTAAAATCCCGACTACTTGACTGCCCGTAAAATTTAGGCACCCAAGAGTTTATGGAAAACAACAAAACAAACTCTGGGTCAGTCATGGGACTGGTATGAGTAAAACAGTTTAAAAACAGTTCGAACAAGTAAACGATATCTCATAAGACCACGCCGCATAACGGAACAGGTTTTTCCCTTATGAGAATCCAAAATAACTTTATATCAAAAACCTTTTTATATTATAATAATGCCTATCAATCACAGTATATATAATCATCTAGCAGAAACGCTTTCATCTCACGTCCTACATATATAGTATACAATCAAAACCGCAAGCACGTATTGGGTAATGGATTTCCAACTATGACAAGGTATGGAACCACCTTTCGCTAGTTTACCTCTAGAGAGGAATACACTGGGTTCAACAAGAACATCTTGCAACCCGGCCACACATGACCGACCACTAATTTCGCTTGAGTGTATCGAATGTATATCACCAACGGTTGGGATCAGCGACCGTTTCCCAAATGGGATAGCATCAACAATAGATTTTTAGGAATAAATGAAACTCTAGATCAGGTGATTATACACCCTAATAGGTGCGACCTACATAACCATGTTGCCTGCCCGATTTCTGTCATTTACCGAATGTGAGGCTAGAAGCTACGCTTTATCATCACACCAGATTCACTTTGAATGCCACATCATCAAATCGATCCAATCACTGATTGACGTCCTCAACAATACATTATGTGTTAGCTAAAAGAAGTTTCCTCCTCCGCTTCCACTCTTGGTACGGTTGGAGAAATCAATATACGTGATCGTCTGGAATTACTCTGTCAAACATCCGTCCATACAAGTCATCCAGGAACAGGATGAACCGAAGGCACTATTCTGTAAACAGGATAGCCCTTGCATTACTCCGTCTTCAATTTCCTTTGGCATATATGATTCACAACGCTTATGCCAATACAGAGTGGTTCTTTGGATAATAATCCAACCGGTCTCTCCATATTAACAACGTTAAAATGGTCAAAACTTCGATAGTCTGTGATTTAACTATAGAATAAAAACAAGTGTGCAAACAACGATATTATTTCCAAATGGAAATTATATCGATCAAACATCATTTAACATTCATCTCCTTAGTTCATTTTTCATCTCCTGTTTCCCTATATTCAACATTTCTTATTTTCTAAATTTAGAAAATATATGCTGTTACCATTGGAAAACATTTCCATTTCTTGTTTTCTTTATTAGAAAACATTTCTGGTTTCTTATTTGATAAAAACATTTCCAAAGCTTCTTCATTGGACTTAGACAGATGTTTAAACAAACCATCGCGATGCCAACTCAAACCATTTCCTTTACTGTCGAACCTTAACTATTCCTTAGTTAAAAACGAAGCCAATCAAGTTGGGGTAGAACTACCTCTCAGACCTTAACTGAACAACATTTCTAACTTTGAAATAGGCAAAGTTCACTTTATATTCCTTTTACTAACTTCCTTACATAACCCTCCTTCGAGTAGCTATATTCGATTGACTCTTTTCACTTAACTCTATTCGATTAACCCTTATCAATTTACTCTATTGGACTAACACTACTGGATTAACTCTATTTGACTAATGCTATTGATTTACTCATTTCACTTAACTCCTTTCGAATAAACTATATTCGATAACTCCTTTTTCTTTATTCGAATAAACTATATTCGATTAACTCCTTTTACTTTCTATTCGAATGGCTATATTCGATTAAATCATTTTACTTTCTATTCGAATAAACTATATTCAATTAACTCATTTTACTTTCCATTCGAATAAACTATATTCGATTAACTCTTTTTACTTTCCATTCGAATAAACTATAATCGATTAACTCATTTTACTTTCTATTCGAATAAACTATATTCGATTAACTCATTTTACTTTCTATTCGAATAAACTATATTCGATTAACTCATTTTCTTTAACTCTAATCGATTAAACTAACATCGATTAACTCCTTTGCTTTAACTCTAATCGATTAAACTAACATCGATTAACTCCTTCGCTTTAACTCTAATCGATTAAACTAACATCGATTAGCTCCTTTTGCTTTAACTCTAATCGATTAAACTAACATCGATTAGCTCCTTTATTCTTTTCGAATAAACTATTCATTTATAAAGATTTTCTTTTAGTAACAGTTCTTCACTTTACAAATGATTTCCCTTTTTATTTACTTTCGAAATTTTTCCTTTTACAAAATCTTTTGATTTTATAAACTCCCTTTATTTCAATATACATTGAAATAATTCTTTTTACATCCCAGGGTCTTTTATGATATTTAAAATATCGAATAAAAATGATCAACATCATTCCAACACCCATAATCCATAACAGATTATATAACACATCATATATCACAATATATGAAAACAGTAAAATAAATGTTGAGGAATCCAGTTGGATTCCTCCAACCTGTTTCCCTGCATCACAGATGTTAAACAATATAGATAACATCACTTTCAGTTCTATATGATATATTCTATTAAACAGAATCAATATAGAAATTCAACTAACTGTCTAGCAGTTCAATCAAACAGTCAGTACACAATCAATCAACCAATATTTAACAGTTCTAAAAATACAACATGAAATTATACTGTTCAATGTTAGTGAGGTTTACTCACATTGGCGCGTTAACCATAAATAATCGGTTTGCGTTCTTTGATTGAGTCGGACAGTTTATTTCGCCATAAATTGTATGTAACACCCCGAAAATTCTATAACTTGAAAGTAACAAATTAAAGTATAATTAATCTGAAATCAAAGAACCAAGGGAGACGGGATACGCCATTGCATTCGTCTCGGAAAAATACGCGAAATAGAGTCCGAGTTTTCGAAAAACGGAGTCCGTATGAAGAAGATATGGCCTTCGGAAGATTTGAATTAAATTTAAAAACTCAAACAGAATTAAGTAATTAAATATTCCGAAGTGGGGCCCATTGGGCCAGAAAAGCGCCGCCTGGGCCACCCAGGTCGACTGGGCTGTCGACCTGGGCTACCCATGTCGACAGGGCTGTCGACAGCCCTGTCGACAGGGGTATCGACCTGGTCGAGCCCAGTCAACCTGGCTGGCCAGGTCGGTGTGTGGTCGAATTTCTGTGGTCTGCTTTGTCATTAGGGCTAGGTGGCGGGTTTTTATTGGTCTCTCTTCCTAATGAATGGCTATGATCTAACCTAGCAACATCAAGGGTCCTAATTAGTTCCTAACCTCTATATAAACAACCCTAGACTAAACCCTAATCTATTCATTAAAAATTAAGAACATAGCCGCCATGTTGCTGAGGAACGACAAAGCATAGCCGCCAACTAAAGAGAGGATTAGGGAGGAAGTTCTAAGGCCTAAAGCAATTCAAGCAACCTAAAGCTAATCAATTCAACAAAGGAATTTGCGTCTTCAATCCCTAAACTAGAGAATTCATCAAACCATTGTAAGTAGAGTATTACTTTGGTATAATAAACAACTGTGTTGATGTGTATGCTTGAATTGTGGCAATGGAAGTAATTCATATTTGTGCGTTCTTATCAATTTATATACGTTTGGATACTCTTGAATTATATTATTCATTATAAAGAACTACATGCGGTAGTTCTATGCAAATATACGTTTGGATTATTGCGCAAATTATGTAGTCTATGTTGAAGCTACATGTATATAGTTGAGTGAAATTTATGCAAGTTTGGGGCTTTGTTATTATGCCATTATGATGTATGTTTTTATGTATAAATCATTTTGCAAGTAATTGAAACAAGTTTGGTTATTATAGTTCATATGAAACTATGTGGAATTTTGACACCATGTATTAGTCATGCTTTTGCAAACTTATGAATATGGCTAGGAATGATATTTGGCATAATTGAGATCTATGATTAAGTCTATCTCGTTTTAAAAAAAATTATATGATGACATGGTTAGATTAGACTCAAAAATCCCCTTTTTGCAAGTTTAAAGCAAAACACCATGATTAGGAATATTTATGCATAAGTATGTTTATACCATCGTTATGTGATTAGGCTTAAATCATGATTAAGTTGAATTATGTTATGATCATGCTAGAGGTATTTTATGCCATGCTTATGTTTGACAATATGCCATGTTTATGCTAGAAGTATTTAGGCCATGCTTATGTTTGACATTATGCCTAAATAAGAATATAGGTTCATGTTGTAGTTAAACCTATGCAAGTTTACATGCCTTGATTTATGTCACCTATGTTGTATGACCAAAATACATGTCACCCCTATGCAAGTACACCAATTTCTATTATGTATTTTCCAACGTCATATGCAAGTTCATGCGCTCACTTTCCCCTCTTTGTGTATACGCCATAAGCCTCCCCTTTCGCATGGCTAAATTGGGCTTTAAAAGGCTAAGCCCAATATATATGAAGGACGTGTAAAACGGGGGAAAACAACGTTGGGTTAAAATGAATTAATGAATGAAAATATGAAATAGAAGGGCCCAAAGTCAAGTATGGGTTGGGCCCATGATTGGTGTAACCTTTACACCATGAACTTAATAATGGGCCGCAAATATTTACATATAAATAAAGAAGAATGACAAAATATGTAAATGTAGGAAAGACGATGTGTTTAACCCGAGGTTGGATTGAGTTGTGATGTAAACCTGCCCGGAACCGCCCGGCCGTCCAGTAGTCACAACAATACCTATCCAATGTGGGAGGTTAAACATGGAGCCCAGCAAAGACCCGAGGTTAGACTGAGTTGTGGCGTAAGACTGCCCGGAACCAACCGGCAACAGGCAGCCACAACAATACCTGTCTAATGTGAGAGGTCAGGGCCTTAATAAGACAATTAAGGCTGAGTCAGGATTGTTAGGATTAAGTGAACTAAAGACTTAATCAAAATGGAACATGCTAAACTAAACGGACTGGTGGGGTTAGGTTAGGAAACACTTAACCAACTTAGCATGTTGGCTAGAGATAGAAAACCTAGTAACGGGGGACCCTTTTCAGCAGTAACCCTAAAAGGTGTATCAGGATACCCTGAAACTAGGCAGGGTGGGGCACGATTACTGGGCTGATTGTAAGAGGTCAAATCGACGGCGGTGGTGTAGCAGTGTAGGTTCTAACGGTGTGCGGGCGTGCACGCACTCCGGCGCAGAAAAATAAAGCACTGGACACCAGTAGCATACCTTTGCACTCTAAGGTTGTGTCGGGTTGCCACTATGGGACTTGATACACCCCATGGTGGGACCAGCATAGGTAACTACAGACATCGGGGGCCGTAAGACACATGTAACTTTGCGAATAGGAGCCGATCATCGTAGAATGGATCACACTACCCTGATTATGGGGTGCAAATTGGAAACTAGTTTATATGGGTTCAGAGATTAACATGGGGTACGATAGTATATTCGAACCTAGATAACTTAACCAAGTTTATAATGTTGCCCACTTCCTGTTTACTTATCATACCCAGTTCTTTATTCATAGACAAAGTAGTACTAGACTTACTCAGGCTTTATGTCTGACTCTATTTTTCTTTCGTCTTCTTTCTTCCGTTTCCCCCCCAGGTCCTCATGGAGGGAACACAGCAGCTTGACCTACCTCAACATCCAGCTTGAAGAAGAGAAATGTATTGCTTGGACTTTCCTGTTTTGAACTATGGCTTTGGACAATTCACTTTGGGGCTTTGGCAGTTTATCTATGTTTTATTTATGCTTCTTTAAAAATAATGTACTCAAGACAGATTATGAAGTATTATGTTATGTTTTTAGAAGGGATGTTGTTGTAACACGTATTCGACTTTATGAAATAAAATTTGTTGTTCTTCCGCTGGTTTACAAATATGTGTTATTATATCTGTCTTGTATATCTGTGACTTGTACTTATAAACCTCCACCAAAATTAGGGCATTCCCTTTGAGAGTGACCCTAACGGAGGTGGGGTGTTTCACTTGGTATCAGAGCATAGGTTTACCAGATAAGATAAAAAGTTTTGGAAATTTATTTTCAAAAAGGAAATTTAAAGAAGAATTTTTAAAAGATAAAAATATTATTTTATTTTAAAAAAAGGCAAAGTCCACTCCCCAAAGCCATAGGTACTATCTCTTATCCTTCGTTTTGAATCTATCCCTTTTGTTTCAGCATGTCCGAAGATCTTAACTTGCCGGAAGGAGTACCAATACCTGGTTGGTTTAGACGATTCTTAGAAGCTAGGGCCACTCAACCAGGTCATACCGTTCCTCCTCCCCCAGCTGCAGGAAATCATCCAGCCGCAGCAGCACCTTTTCCTCCACCTCCTCCACGGGGAAACACATTCGCTAAGATATGTAAAGATTTTAAAGCTATGGGAGGAAGGGATTTCCATGGAACTGAGTCCTTCGTAGCAGCTAGGAATTGGCTAAAAGAAACGGAGGACCTATTCATCGTCTTTGAGGTAGAAGATAGACAAAAGGTACAACTAGCGGTGTGGCTATTGAAGGGCGAGGCTTCCTACTGGTGGGAAGTCACCAATGCTGAAAGACCAGTGGATACATGGGAGGACTTTAGGGCAAGGTTTGAGACTAAGTTTCTCTCAGATGCAGAAAGAAGTTTGCAGTTGGAAAAATTCTTATTTCTTAAGCAAGGAGACAAGACTGTCAGAGAGTATGTAAATCAGTTTGATGAGCTGGCTAGGTTTGGGCTTGACCTAGTCAACACCCCGCACAAGAAGGCTCTCCGTTTCGTCAAGGGGTTAAATGAGCCATTACATAGTTTGGCCATGACCCATATACCCATGGGAGCCACGTATGAAAGATTGGTGCAAATGGCATTGCTGAATGAAGAGGATAAGGGCAAGAAGGAGACAAAGGCAGAAAGCTCTCAAGGGAAGAAAGAGGGTTTGCAGCCTAAGAAGACGGACTTTAAGAAAGGCGGGAAAGGCAACAAGGAGAAGAGGAAGTGTAATTTCTGTGGCAAAGTGGGGCACTTAGTAAAGGACTGCCGGAAAAAGAAGGCCAAGGAGAATGGTGGGTGCTTTTCATGCGGTCAGACAGGCCACAGGGCTAAGGACTGCCCAAGGAAACGAGGGCAGGGGCAGGGGGCTGGATCCACCCCAGGGGCACAGGTTCATGTGCTAGAAGCGCCACCATTGCAACAGCGAGGTACAAATACTTCTGTAGAAAGTGTAGTTTATCTTTATGATCACCCCGTTCGCACTTTATTTGATTCTGGCGCATCACACTCCTTTATCTCGTCTGCTTTAGTAGAATCTCTGCACCTAAAAACTAGTATGGTAGAGGACCCCTTAATTGTTTCAAACCCAATTGGGGGCCCAGCTCATTTGTTTATGATCTGTCTGGATTTGAAAATTTCTATCCTAAGTGTTGAATTTCAATGTAGTGCCTTTGTTTTGGGCTTTTCGGGGTATGGTTTGATTTTGGGTATGGATTGGCTATCCAGTAATGGGGCCATCCTTGATTGTGAGAAAAGGGTTGTTAGGCTCCTAACCCAGCTCGGTAATACTTTGGAAATTTCTTGTAATCCCTCGTATGCGGTTATGCTTAGTTATCTTGAATCGCTAGATGCCTCCGTTGAAAATTTGAAATCAGTTAGAGTGGTCCGGGAATATCCGGATGTCTTTGAAGAGGTGAAGGGCTTGCCTCCGAAGCGGGAGATAGACTTCCGCATATATCTTGTAGATAATGCAAAGCCCGTTGCGTTGCCCGTTAGACATATGGCTCCACGAGAAAGGAAAGAGCTCAGTAAACAAATTAAAGAGCTTCTAGAAAAGGGGTTCATTAGGAGGAGCATTTCAGAGTGGGGCGCTCCAGTGGTGTTCGCTACAAAGGCGGATGGTTCACTCCGTCTATGTGTTGACTATAGGGAGCTCAACAAGCTAACGAAAAAGAATAGGCACCCTCTCCCTAGAATTGACGATTTATTTGACCAGCTTGTAGGAGCGTCTGTTTTCTCCCAACTCGATTTAGCAACCGGTTTTCATCAGCTAAGGGTGGCTGAAGATAGCATCGATAAAACGGCTTTCAGAACCCCAGACGGTTTCTTTGAATGGCTTGTCATGCCTTTCGGCTTGACAAATGCACCTGCTTACTTCGTGGACCTGATGAGTAGGGTATTTAGAGATTTCCTCAACAAATTCGTAGTGGTCTTCGTAGATGATATCCTTATCTTCTCAAAGAGTGAAGAGGAACATGCTCAGCACTTAAGGGCAATCATGGAAACTTTGCGAGTCCATCAACTAAAAGCCAAATTCTCTAAATGCCACTTTTGGAGAGAAGAGGTGAGGTTCCTTGGGCACATAGTATCCAAACAAGGGTTAGCGGTGGACCCTGCTAAGGTAGTGGCGGTACAGGATTGGAAGACGCCAAGGAATGCAACTGAGGTCCGAAGCTTTCTAGGGCTAGCGGGTTTCTATCGGAAATTCATAAGGGATTTTGCGAAAATCTCAGCTCCGCTCACGAAATTGACTAAGAAGAATCAAGTGTTCAATTGGGACTTGGATTGCGAGTTTGCTTTCCAACGACTGAAAAGGGCCCTCACAACAGCCCCAGTTTTGACGCTGCCAGATGGGAGTAAGATGTTCACTGTTTATACGGATGCATGTGGGACAGGGCTAGGCGCCGTCTTAATGCAAGAAGGAAGGGTGGTAGCTTATGGCGGGAGACAGTTAAAGGTGCACGAAAAGAACTACCCAACCCACGATCTAGAGTTAGCCGCCATCGTCTTTGCACTCAAGTCTTGGCGACACTATCTCCTAGGTGAGAAGTTCGAACTTTACACTGACCATAAATCGTTGAAATATCTTTTCTCGCAGAAGGATCTTAACTTGAGGCAACAAAGGTGGATGGAGTTTCTTGCCTCGTACGATTTCGAAATCTCCTATACTCCGGGCAAAGGCAACGTAGTGGCAGACGCGTTGAGCCGAAAGAAATTGACCCTAAGCCCGTTGTTTGTTGAAAGACAAAGCCTAGAGTTTATAGCCAGCTTCGACTTTAGGCCTTCCTCCGATTTCGTACCAGGCTTGCTTGCATCTCTCGAAGTGCGCCCAACTTTAGTAGATTCAGTAGGGGCAGCACAACGCGAAGACCCTCAGCTTGTGGAAATAATTGATAGGCTAATTAGGGGTGAGACTTCAAGTCACCTCAACAGATACTCCATTGACGATAAGGGTGTACTAAGGCGAAATGGAAGACTATGCGTCCCACAGACAAACGATTTAATAAAGAAGGTTCTCGAGGAAGCACATCACTCCAAGATGACGATACACCCCGGCGGAGATAAAATGTACAAAGACATAAAAAGGACTTTCTTCTGGAACGGCATGAAAAAGGACGTAGCAGAATTCGTTTCTAAGTGTATGGTGTGCCAACAGGTTAAGGCGGAACAGAAAAAGCCTGGCGGACTGCTACATCCTTTGGAGGTCCCGCAGTGGAAGTGGGATAGCATCTCAATGGACTTCATCGATGGGCTGCCTAGGTCTAGGAGAGGCAACACCAGTATTTGGGTAATAGTGGATAGGCTTACTAAAAGCGCCCACTTTTTACCTGTCAAAAGTAAAAGAACCGCCTCATCCCTAGCATCACTTTACCTCAAGGAGATCGTTCGACTCCATGGAATACCATCTAGCATCGTCAGTGACCGAGACCCCATCTTCACCAGCGAGTTTTGGCGGAGTCTGCAAGAAGCAGTAGGAACGCAGTTATGCTTGAGTATGGCCTATCATCCCCAAACCGACGGCCAAACAGAGAGAGTGAACAGAGTTTTGGAAGACCTTTTAAGGTTATGCGTCCTCGACTTCGGAGGGACATGGGAAGACCACCTCCCTTTGGTGGAATTTGCCTACAACAACAGCTATCAAGCAACCATCGGAATGGCGCCCTTCGAAGCTTTATACGGAAGACCGTGCCGATCGCCCACTTGTTGGTGGGAGTCTACTGATAAGCTCATACTTGGACCAGACATGATCCGAGAGACCTCAGAGAAAGTAGACTTAATACGAAGAAGGATGAAGACGGCCCAAGACAGACAAACGTCCTATGCCGACAAGAGAAGGACCGACCTTGAATTCGAGGTGGGAGACAGAGTTTTTCTCAAGGTATCACCACTAAGAAACGTTGTTCGTTTTGGAACCACAGGAAAGCTAGCGCCAAGATTCGTAGGGCCATTCCCTATTATCGAGAAAATTGGGAAAATGGCTTATAGATTAGAGCTACCCGAGAAGTTGGCTGGAATCCACAACGTTTTTCACGTTTCACATCTCCGAAAATGTCTGCATGAGTCAGCTGAAGTGGTAGAGCCGAATATCCTCGAAGAGGCCGAAGTGGAACGCGAAGTAACCATAAGAAGAGTTCCAACCCGCATCTTAGGAACGGAAGTGAAGAAGCTACGCAACCGCGAAGTCAAGCTCGTCAAAGTTCAGTGGAGCGACGCCGAGGGAGATGCGACTTGGGAAACTGAAGCTAGAATACGTACTGCTTACCCTTTTCTGTTCGAGGGTACATCCTTGATCTTTCTTTTCCTTAAGTTGCACTTTTATCCATCTATCTTTTTAGGTATATTCCCTCGACCGTATCTTTTAGGTAGAAAACCTTTGGATGAAAACATGTAGTTGAAACATGTTATGTATGATGGTTGCAAGTGGTTGCAAGTGATTGCTAGTGGTTGCTCGTGGTTGCATATACACACACAATCTAGGTTTTAGATCGGCTCAGTCACTTCATATTGCATATGCATATATGTTTGTATTCGTATGTGGTTGAACTATAATGTGTTGTCATGTGGATGTTGCATTTGTATTGAATGGTTGTGCACTCATGTAGAATCAAGGATAGGAAAAATTTGCATACATAATGGATTCATGGCACTAGCATAATTCGCATTAAGGAGGTCAACTGAATCAGTAGACCGACTGATTTTGCATTAGATAAGTACATGTATACACACACACTTTGCATATGATCATGAAGCATTAGAAGTCTTTTAAGGACAATGGATGCTCGTGTTTGATGGATGAGTAGATGGATTATTGGATGTTAGGATTTACATTCCTCCTAACTTGAAGATTTCGGGGACGAAATCCTTTTAAGTGGGGGAGAATGTAACACCCCGAAAATTCTATAACTTGAAAGTAACAAATTAAAGTATAATTAATCTGAAATCAAAGAACCAAGGGAGACGGGATACGCCATTGCATTCGTCTCGGAAAAATACGCGAAATAGAGTCCGAGTTTTCGAAAAACGGAGTCCGTATGAAGAAGATATGGCCTTCGGAAGATTTGAATTAAATTTAAAAACTCAAACAGAATTAAGTAATTAAATATTCCGAAGTGGGGCCCATTGGGCCAGAAAAGCGCCGCCTGGGCCACCCAGGTCGACTGGGCTGTCGACCTGGGCTACCCATGTCGACAGGGCTGTCGACAGCCCTGTCGACAGGGGTATCGACCTGGTCGAGCCCAGTCAACCTGGCTGGCCAGGTCGGTGTGTGGTCGAATTTCTGTGGTCTGCTTTGTCATTAGGGCTAGGTGGCGGGTTTTTATTGGTCTCTCTTCCTAATGAATGGCTATGATCTAACCTAGCAACATCAAGGGTCCTAATTAGTTCCTAACCTCTATATAAACAACCCTAGACTAAACCCTAATCTATTCATTAAAAATTAAGAACATAGCCGCCATGTTGCTGAGGAACGACAAAGCATAGCCGCCAACTAAAGAGAGGATTAGGGAGGAAGTTCTAAGGCCTAAAGCAATTCAAGCAACCTAAAGCTAATCAATTCAACAAAGGAATTTGCGTCTTCAATCCCTAAACTAGAGAATTCATCAAACCATTGTAAGTAGAGTATTACTTTGGTATAATAAACAACTGTGTTGATGTGTATGCTTGAATTGTGGCAATGGAAGTAATTCATATTTGTGCGTTCTTATCAATTTATATACGTTTGGATACTCTTGAATTATATTATTCATTATAAAGAACTACATGCGGTAGTTCTATGCAAATATACGTTTGGATTATTGCGCAAATTATGTAGTCTATGTTGAAGCTACATGTATATAGTTGAGTGAAATTTATGCAAGTTTGGGGCTTTGTTATTATGCCATTATGATGTATGTTTTTATGTATAAATCATTTTGCAAGTAATTGAAACAAGTTTGGTTATTATAGTTCATATGAAACTATGTGGAATTTTGACACCATGTATTAGTCATGCTTTTGCAAACTTATGAATATGGCTAGGAATGATATTTGGCATAATTGAGATCTATGATTAAGTCTATCTCGTTTTAAAAAAAATTATATGATGACATGGTTAGATTAGACTCAAAAATCCCCTTTTTGCAAGTTTAAAGCAAAACACCATGATTAGGAATATTTATGCATAAGTATGTTTATACCATCGTTATGTGATTAGGCTTAAATCATGATTAAGTTGAATTATGTTATGATCATGCTAGAGGTATTTTATGCCATGCTTATGTTTGACAATATGCCATGTTTATGCTAGAAGTATTTAGGCCATGCTTATGTTTGACATTATGCCTAAATAAGAATATAGGTTCATGTTGTAGTTAAACCTATGCAAGTTTACATGCCTTGATTTATGTCACCTATGTTGTATGACCAAAATACATGTCACCCCTATGCAAGTACACCAATTTCTATTATGTATTTTCCAACGTCATATGCAAGTTCATGCGCTCACTTTCCCCTCTTTGTGTATACGCCATAAGCCTCCCCTTTCGCATGGCTAAATTGGGCTTTAAAAGGCTAAGCCCAATATATATGAAGGACGTGTAAAACGGGGGAAAACAACGTTGGGTTAAAATGAATTAATGAATGAAAATATGAAATAGAAGGGCCCAAAGTCAAGTATGGGTTGGGCCCATGATTGGTGTAACCTTTACACCATGAACTTAATAATGGGCCGCAAATATTTACATATAAATAAAGAAGAATGACAAAATATGTAAATGTAGGAAAGACGATGTGTTTAACCCGAGGTTGGATTGAGTTGTGATGTAAACCTGCCCGGAACCGCCCGGCTGTCCAGTAGTCACAACAATACCTATCCAATGTGGGAGGTTAAACATGGAGCCCAGCAAAGACCCGAGGTTAGACTGAGTTGTGGCGTAAGACTGCCCGGAACCAACCGGCAACAGGCAGCCACAACAATACCTGTCTAATGTGAGAGGTCAGGGCCTTAATAAGACAATTAAGGCTGAGTCAGGATTGTTAGGATTAAGTGAACTAAAGACTTAATCAAAATGGAACATGCTAAACTAAACGGACTGGTGGGGTTAGGTTAGGAAACACTTAACCAACTTAGCATGTTGGCTAGAGATAGAAAACCTAGTAACGGGGGACCCTTTTCAGCAGTAACCCTAAAAGGTGTATCAGGATACCCTGAAACTAGGCAGGGTGGGGCACGATTACTGGGCTGATTGTAAGAGGTCAAATCGACGGCGGTGGTGTAGCAGTGTAGGTTCTAACGGTGTGCGGGCGTGCACGCACTCCGGCGCAGAAAAATAAAGCACTGGACACCAGTAGCATACCTTTGCACTCTAAGGTTGTGTCGGGTTGCCACTATGGGACTTGATACACCCCATGGTGGGACCAGCATAGGTAACTACAGACATCGGGGGCCGTAAGACACATGTAACTTTGCGAATAGGAGCCGATCATCGTAGAATGGATCACACTACCCTGATTATGGGGTGCAAATTGGAAACTAGTTTATATGGGTTCAGAGATTAACATGGGGTACGATAGTATATTCGAACCTAGATAACTTAACCAAGTTTATAATGTTGCCCACTTCCTGTTTACTTATCATACCCAGTTCTTTATTCATAGACAAAGTAGTACTAGACTTACTCAGGCTTTATGTCTGACTCTATTTTTCTTTCGTCTTCTTTCTTCCGTTTCCCCCCCCAGGTCCTCAGGGAGGGAACACATCAGCTTGACCTACCTCAACATCCAGCTTGAAGAAGAGAAATGTATTGCTTGGACTTTCCTGTTTTGAACTATGGCTTTGGACAATTCACTTTGGGGCTTTGGCAGTTTATCTATGTTTTATTTATGCTTCTTTAAAAATAATGTACTCAAGACAGATTATGAAGTATTATGTTATGTTTTTAGAAGGGATGTTGTTGTAACACGTATTTGACTTTATGAAATAAAATTTGTTGTTCTTCCGCTGGTTTACAAATATGTGTTATTATATCTGTCTTGTATATCTGTGACTTGTACTTATAAACCTCCACCAAAATTAGGGCATTCCCTTTGAGAGTGACCCTAACGGAGGTGGGGTGTTTCATTGTAACAGACTCCAATTGACTCGCGGTCAGTTCCATTTTGGGGCTCTCGTCCATACGATCCTGTCGGATCTTATTTCCCTGAATTTCGATATCGTATGATAAAGATATCAATTTCCGAAGTTTAAACATTGAATTTAAAAAAAACATGGATTTAAAATAATTAAATGGGCATAACCCTCCTCCTTGACAAAGCCCACCCGTCCACTTTAAAGCCCAGCACCCTCACTTCCGTTCTTCCCCAATTCACCAGTGACACTTCGCTTCAGTAATGGCCATAACCGACCGACTTTGCTCCTCCACCACTCCTCCTCTTCTTAACGAGATTCAAAATGAAACCCATCATTACCCTGCTCGTCTCGCCCTCTTTCTCCCCATACCCATCGAATCGAACTCGAACCCTTCCCAAGAATTCCGTCGACGACCCCTTGGACGCGCAACAGTGAACCACATCGACACTTTTCAGTATCGATCCTCCCCAAACCCTTTCAAAACACTCCCGCTCCACCCTACTATCCCAACGGCCAGCTTGAAATGACCCCGCCGCCACCACAAAGTCGATGTACTTAAACCCTAGCGCTGTTGGAACAGTCCAGCTCGATCTCTGAAATACAGCGAACCTGTTAAGGATGATACCTGATCGTAGTCCACACTTCGACGACCTCAACCCATCTCGTTTCAAGGTCTAAGGATATTCATGGGATTTGTTTTGGATTTTTCTTTGATTTTTTGTTTGCTGTGTGAATTGTTCTATGCGGTCTTTATACTGGTTTTGGGTAGGTTGCATTTGTGGTTGGAAATGATGTGTGTGTGGCCTCCCATATGATAAGAGAATGAAGTGGGATATATTTTATTTTATTTATTTTAGCATTCTAAAAATCCGTGTGATCACACATGATGCTCAAAAATCACCAAACTGGACATGTAGTTAGAGTTTGACATTACGGTCCCAACAAAACTGGTTTCGTCGAATTTCGACTCCGTATGCTCACACAGCGTATTTTTAACTGTCGAAATACTGACTATTTTTCACTCTAAAAATCAGTACGGCCACACAGTGACTCTAAAAATCACCAAACTTGGAATCTAACAATAATTTAATATTGCGGATCCAACAAAATTGGTTTCGTCGAATTCCGACTTCGTTTGCAAGCTCTAAATAGCCTATTTAAATATATAAATATATTTAAATATAATTAAATTTAATATTTAAAAATTAAATATTATCGTCTATATTCATAGTGGAATACCATACAGCTCTAGAATATTCCTATATGAATTTCTAACTTGATATTTCAATCTGGGTCAACCCGATATTCGATTTATATTGAAATTCCTTTTTAAAATATAAATAATTCCTTTATAAGTTATAAAGGAATTCCACAGCGACTTTTCTAAAATTTGATTTGGACGTGAATCAAAATCTACACGACGAAATCCCGATTTTTCTCTTCCACTAGAAAGATATACTCCACCAGCTCCCCATGTTTCTTGTTTCACAGAAATCCGACCTAAAACGAATCCTGTACATTCAGTTGAAGTTCGAATCGCCAATTTACGAACTGCAGCGCCATTTCGAGCTCGTTTATATTTATATTATAAACTATGAGTTCAACTGTCGACGATTGAATATATTCGTTATTCAAATTCAAATTCCAAGCTGAATTAAATATCATAGATGATCCGGTTCACACCATATCGTCATTTCGGCCAATTCTGATTATTTCAAAATTAAATATATTATTTAATTTATTATTTTAATTAAATATTCATCATTATTTAATTCAACGATCATTAAATTCACTAATCACCATTAATATAATTAAATTAATTAATTATAATACCCTCTGCCAATGCGGGTCATTACAATTTTTGAAGCTAGTATGTGAGCGTGGCAAAAGAAAATGTGTTTGGTCGATTTCTATTAAATTGGATCGACCAGAAAAAAGGACATTTTTCAAACGGTCTCATAATTCTACGAAACTAGTTTTGTTGGGACCGTATCGTCAAAATATAGCTAGATTTATTTTTCGGGAATTTTTAGAATCAATATGTGGCCCCGGCAAATTGAAATGTACGTTCAAATTAAATATTGAATGTTTTATATTTTAATTTGAAGGAAAACTGACTGAAACAGTCGAATGGGCCTTCGTAACATATCCCATTGTGTTCGGAATGGGGGTATTTTGTAGCACCCCACCTCCACCAGGGTGGCTCTTGCAAGCACTCTGACTTTGGAGGGGCGTTTGAATCAGGTAAACATGCATAATGATATATCAAGGCAGAACAAGAACATATGTATATATGTAAACAGAGTAAATAACATAGATAAAACAGCGGAAGATTTCAAAACATTTCAAAACAAGTCTGGTACAACATAGCTTTCCAAATAAACAAGTCTAGATAAAACAACATCAACTGAAAAACTGAAATAAATAAGTGCTATCCCCAATTAAGTGGTAACCATAGCTAGCTTCATGTCGAAACCGTACATGAGCTGAAATCCCACAAGCAAGCAATCCGAAATCCAAGCTAAGCTCCAATATTCCCTCCCTGAGAACCTGGGGGGGAAACGGAAGAAAAGAGGCGAAAGAAAACAGGTCAGTCAAAAAGACTGAGTAAGCCCTACTACAATCAATGTAAACTGATAAAGTTAACTGGCATGAGCAGCAGGGATGAACATAAGGATAACAATATACTAGCATGATGATTAACTAACAAGGTAGATAAAGGTGTCATCGCATAATCAGGATTAAGGTTTTGCACCACAGGTGTACTAGCAAACTAACATGACTTGAATAAACAAGTATTGATCCCTTGGCCCAAGCTTTGGCCCAATAACATGAAATGACCCTAATACAAGGTCCAACCAAACGGTCTAGTCGATCGGCTCCCTAATCCTAACTCGTCACGTGTTGGTGTCAATACGGCCCAATCATAATTGTAGTCGAACTGTGCCGGGTCCACCCTTCGGGTGTATCAAGCCCTAGGGTGTCAACCCCTGGACACCATGAACATGAGTGCACAGTCCCGATCTACTGGTACCCGTTCATGTTTTCTCCGGCTACGGACTATGTGCACGACCAGAGTCCGCCCGGAACTACACCGGCGTACCCTCTGCCGTCGCTTTTGGTCACTTACCTCCAGTCCAGTAATCGTGCCCCCACCCTAGCCTAGTCCCTAGGGTCATGATGATACTAACTTGGGATTACTGCTGGAGTGGGCCCCCATTGCTAGGAATTTTCTAGTGGGTTAAGTACGGTTTAACCCTCTTGCTAATCCTGGATTAACTTGGTTAAGTGTAACGATTAGTTCACGACTTAACCCCGATTAATCTACCAAGCCCAAATTGGTTAAGTATTAAGTGGACCATGACTTAACCCTAATCATGTGGCATTAATTAATTTAATGCGCCTTAACCTCTCACATTAGACCTTGTTGTGGTTACTAGTTAAGCCGGGCGGGTCCGGGTAGCTTTACACCACAACTTGGTCTAACCTCGGGTTCAAGGTACAACATGACCAACTTCTCACATTGGGTCCTATTGTTTGTAGCAACTAGTTAAGCCGGTCGGTTCCGGGTAGGTTTACGCTACAAACTCAACCCAACCTCGAGTTGGCCACACTTATCTTTTCTAAGTGTCATGTCCATCATGTTTCCAAAACATGTTACAAGTTTTCAAGCAATTGGGTAGACCTAACTTAATAGGTAAATTCCCAATGGGTAGACCTAACTTAATAGGTAAATTCCCAAGCTTATGTTTTATGTCTTTTAAGTTTACCCAACCCCAAACGCAATCCCATCGCTTACATATCGCAATAGCGCATAAAGGATAGAAAGAGGGAACTTGGTATAATCATGACATAAAGGTATTGAAGCCACAAGCTTAACATGGTGGCATATGAAATGTTCATATGTTCATACACTTGCATATTACATTTTTAGGCCTCAAAAGCATGCATAAAACCAAACTTAGCATATTGGTGATACATGGTGCTAAATGACATGTAGAGATGGCCATAAGTTCGCATTTAGTCTCACATGCAAGTTATCATAAGAGATATGATAACTTACATGTTGCTAAAATGCAACCTTTGGCATAAAGCTTAAAGCTTTATGTTCATAAACCCAAAATAAGCTTGCATAACATGATTGCATGAACAAAATGTTCAACCCAAACTTGCATAACATAACTTGGCATACTTGCATATAAACTTGCATATCACAACATGATAAACTTGCATATAAACTTGCATATCACAACATGATAAACTTGCATATCATACATTTAACTTTAGAGTTTAAGTATGAAAGTAGAATAGGGCTTACAATGCTTAAGAAGTCACAAAAATATGACAAAGCCCTTATGAAATCAATTAAACCCAAAATGCAAGCAAAACCCTTGAGCCAAAATGATCAAGACTCTTTCTTTATGATGCAAATATATAAACTTGACTTGAATGCAAGCTAATGATGCTCATACAAGTTTGAAAACACTTGTATGCATGGAAAATCACTTAGGAATTTATTTAGGAATTTTATGAAGAGAGTGGAGGCCATGAGAGGATTGATTTTGCCATAGTTTAGTTGTATGAATGAATAATGATGATTTAGGGTAGGTTAGGGTCTTATTTATAAATTAGGCAAGTGTTTTAGGCCATAGGATTAAACCTAGATTCAATCCAAGCCATCAAAGCATGTCTTGGGGAAGAAGTCAAGTGTAGGAACCATCTAGGGCCTTTAGATTAAAGATGAACCATGAGAACCATTCAAATGCAAAATCTGCATTTGAGCGAATCGGCCCACGGGTTGACAGCCAAACACCCTGGATTAACCCCTAGTCGACCCAGCGAGCTCGGGTCGACCTCAAAAATCGGCCGGTTCGGTTATTCTCCTCTCCCAATTCGCTGTTTTGAACATTTTTGCATATTTATTTATTTAATTTTCAATTATATATATATATATATATATATCAATATATATATATTTCTCTGCGCAACCCATTTCACTTAATTAAGTATACTTTAAATTGGGAATTTTTCGTGAAACTTCGCGAGGCCATATCTTGGTCATACGGACTCCGATTTTCGAAAACTCGGACTCTATTTCGCGTATTTTTCCGAGACGAACGCAATGGAATAGCCCGTTTCCCTTGATTCAGATTTTACAGTTTAATTCTGCCTCCATTTATGTTATAACATGTTATTCAAAAATACGGGTTGTTACATTCTTCCCTCCTTAAAGGATTTCGTCCCCGAAATCTCCAAGTTAGGAAGAACGTATCCTACCATCCATCATCCATCTACTCAAAACATCATCCACGAGCAATCATTGTCCTTAAAAGGTTCTAAATGCTGTATGATCATATGCAAAGGTGTGTGTATATGTACTTATCTAATGCGAAAATCAGGAGGTTACTGATTCAGTAAACCCCCTTAATGCAAAATATGTTAGTGAAATGAGTCCATATGTATGCAAATTCCAAACATAATTTATAATCTCTACATGAGTGCACATAACATTCATCCATATGCAACATCCACGTGATAGCATAACAAGTTTTCATCCATGAATAAGCATAAACACTCATGCATATGCGGTATGAAAGTGTGTGAGCCGATCTTAGTGCCTAACGTGTATTATGCATCCACGAGTATCCACTTGCAAACACTTGCAACCACTTGCAACCATCAAGCATAACATGTTTCAAACACATGTTTCATCCAAAGGGTTTCTACCTAAGGTTCTCATGACAAGATTAACACGATAAACTAGATAAACATGGATAGCAAAGAGAAAGATATGCTAACAAAGAAAAGAGATTGAGAGTGTACCCTCAAAAAGGAATGGATAAAGCCCACGCATCTTCTCCTCGGTTTCCCAAGTTGCGTCTTCTTCGACTTCACCCCATTGAACCTTCACCAATTTGACCTCTCGATTCCTTAGCTTCTTGGTCTCCGTCCCCAAGATACGAATCGGAGCTCTCCTCAAGGTAGCCTCTTTCTCCACTTCTACATCTTTTAGAACACTTGGCTCAACAACCTCTGCTGATTCATGTAAACACTTCCGGAGATGCGAGACATGAAAAACATCGTGTACTCCAGCAAGCTTCTCGGGCAACTTCACTCTATAAGCCATCTGCCCGATCCTCTCTATAATAGGGAATGGTCCAACAAACCTCGGTGCCGACTTCCCAACATCTCCAAATCGGACCACATTCCGCAAAGGAGAAACCTTCACGAAAACCATATCCCCTACATCAAATTCCAAATCAGTTCTTCGCTTATCAGCATAGGATTTCTGTCGGTCTTGGGCCGCTTTCATCCGTCTCCGAATCAACTCGATCTTCTCGGATGTATCTCTGATCATATCAGGCCCAAGTATAAGCTTATCTGTAGTCTCCCACCAACATGTAGGCGACTTGCACGGCCTCCCATATAAAGCTTCAAATGGTGCCATCCCTATGCTTGCCTGATAACTGTTATTATATGCAAACTCAACAAGAAGAAGATGGTCTTCCCAAGTACCACCAAAATCCAGAATACAAAGCCTCAACAGATCCTCGAGTACCCTATTCACCCTTTCGGTTTGACCGTCCGTATGTGGGTGATAAGCCGTACTTAGATTCAACCTTGTGCCCATGGCTTCTTGCAAGCTATTCCAGAATTGACTTGTAAAGATTGGGTCACGGTCACTGATATACTAGAAGGGACTCCATGAAGTCTCACAATCTCACGAAGGTATACAGACGCTAGCCAAGATGCGATCCTCTTGCTCTTCACCGGAATGAAATGAGCACTCTTCGTAAGTCTATCCACAACAACCCAAATGCTCGTATTCCCTTTCCTTGACCTTGGTAGCCCATCGATAAAATCCATGGAAATACTCTCCCACTTCCATAGTGGAACGTCTAGAGGATGCAATAGCCCACCGGGCTTCTTCGACTCGGCCTTAACTTGCTGGCAAATGATACATCTAGAGACAAATTCTGCCACATCCTTCTTCATCCCAGGCCAAAAGAAAATGCGCTTCATATCTTTATACATCTTATCTCCGCCCGGATGTATAGTCAACTTAGAGCGATGCGCTTCCTCAAGAACTCTTCTTACTAGCTCTTCTACCATTGGAACACATAACCTTCCGTCTCTCCTCAGCCAACCCTTATCATCAATAGAATATCGAGCGAGATGACTAGACGTCTCTCCTCGAATTAGCTTATCCATAATCTCAACTATCTGAGGGTCTTCTCTCTGCGAAGCCCCAACTTGATCAAGAAGGGTAAGTCTGAGTTCCAGAGATGCTAAAGAACCGGTCATCGACTCAATCGCCAAAGAGAAATCAAAGGTTGCCACATACTCTAAATTCTTCATCTCAACGAATAGAGGACTTAGGGTCAACCTTCTTCTACTCAATGCATCTGCTACTACATTCCCCTTGCCAGGGGTATAAGCTACCTCAAAATCGTAGGACGCCAAGAATTCCATCCATCTTTGTTGCCCCAGATTTAGATCCTTCTGAGAAAAGAGATACTTCAATGACTTGTGATCGGTATAAAGCTCAAATCTTTCTCCCAGAAGATAATGGCGCCATGCCTTGAGTGCATATACTATTGCTGCCAACTCTAAGTCATGAGTGGGATAATTCTTCTCATGCACTTTGAGTTGTCTACCGCCAAAGCATATCACTCTTCCTTCTTGCATAAGAACAGCTCCTAACCCCATGCCACATGCATCGGTGTATACTGTAAATAACTTCCCTCCATCGGGCAAAGCTAGAACAGGTGCTGATGTAAGAGCTCTCTTGAGCTTCTGAAAAGTAAGCTCGCATTCTATGTTCCAAGCAAAAACTAAATTCTTCTTCGTCAATTTAGTGAGAGGAGCGGATATCTTTGCAAAGTCCTTGATGAACTTCCGGTAAAAACCCGCAAGACCTAGAAAACTTCTCACTTCGGTTGCATTCCTTGGAGTCTTCCAATCCTGAACTGCAACTACCTTAGCAGGATCCACCGCTAAGCCTTGCTTAGATACTATATGCCCAAGGAATCTAACTTCCCTTCTCCAAAAGTGACACTTGGAGAACTTGGCCTTCAACTGATGCGCTCTAAGCGTATCCATCACCTCCACGAGGTGCCTTGCGTGCTCTTCCTCATCCTTAGAGAAGATCAGAATATCATCTATGAAACCACGACAAACTTGTTCAAGAACTCCCTGAACACCCTACTCATCAAGTCCATGAAATATGCGGGTGCATTAGTCAAGCCGAACGGCATGACAAGCCATTCGAAGAATCCATCTAGAGTTCTGAACGCAGTCTTGTCTATACTATCTTCAGCTACCCTGAGCTGATGGAACCCCATAGCAAGATCAAGCTGAGAGAAAACAGAAGCACCGACAAGCTGGTCAAAGAGATCATCAATCCTCGGTAACGGGTGTCTGTTCTTCTTAGTCAACTTATTCAACTCTCGATAGTCAACGCAAAGTCGGAGAGAACCATCCGCCTTGGTAGCAAATACCACAGGCGCTCCCCATTCAGATATACTTCGTCTAATGAAGTTCTTCTCAAGCAACTCTTTCACTTGCTTACTTAGCTCCCGCCTTTCACACGGAGCCATGTGCCGAACGGGCAAAGAAACAGGCTTTGCATTATCCACCAGATAAATGCGGAAATCAATCTCTCGCTTAGGGGGCAACCCCCTAACTTCATCGAAAACATCCGGATACTCTCGAACCACTCTCACAGGCTGAAGAGTTTCCATTGACGAGTCGAGTGATTCCAGATAGCACAACATGACGGGACCTCTCGGATCACAAGAAATCTCTAGGGTGTTTCCGAGGCGAGTCACGAGCCTCACAACCCTATGCTCACAATCAAGAATGGCTCCATATCTGGACAGCCAATCCATGCCCAATATCAATCCGTATCCCCTAAAACCAAGAACATAAGCACTGCACAAGAACTCTACACTCAGTATAGAGATCCTCAAATCCCCACATATCATAGACAAATGCGCGGAACCCCCAATAGGATTTGAGACACAGACGGGATCATCTACCAAGCTAGTACTAAGGTGCAAACTATCAACAAGATCAGATGAGATAAAGCTATGCGATGCACCAGAATCAAACAAGGTACGAACTGGAAAATCAGAAATATATACAAGGCTCTCAACAGAAATACTACCTCGATCGGGAACTGGAGCGACATTGAGAGCATGAACTTGCCCTCCTGAAGGTCCAGCACGCTGAGTCTGACCCTGGCCTTGCCCTTGCTTCCTCGGGCAATCCTTAATGAAATGTCCAGTCTCACCGCAGAAAAAGCATTCACCATTCTTCCTTTTCCTCTTCTTACAATCCTTAATAAGATGCCCAACTGAACCGCAATAATGGCACTTCCCCTTGTTGTTCTTGCCCTTGTTGTTATTGCCTTTGTTGTTGTTCCCCTTGTTGCCTTGACTCTTGTTCTTGTTCTGATTGCCTTGACTGCTCTGACCACTTGGATTATTCTGATTTCCATTCCCCTGGGAATCAGTCTTCTTGGCTTGAGTATCATTCACCTTGATCTCCTTCTTGACATCTCCCTAAAGTAATGCCATATCAACCAAGCTCTCAAATGTGGCCCCATGGGGAATATGCGACATAGCCAATCCCTACAACGGCTCATTCAATCCTCTAGCAAAACGAAGAGCCTTCTTCTGAGGAGTATTCACCATATCCAAGCCAAAACGAGCTAATTGATTGAACTTGTTCACATATTCTTTGACAGACATATCTCCTTGTCTCAGAGTTATGAACCTCTCCATTTGCAGATTCTCCTCAGCAGAAGATAGAAACTTAAGCATGAACCTTGCCCTAAAATCGGCCGAAGTCTCAACAGGCCTAGTACCATTGGTGACTTCCCACCAATAAGCGGCTTCATCCTTCATAAGCCAAACCGCCAACAAGAGCTTCCTCTGATCGTCTATCCCAAAGATAGCAAATAAATCCTCGGTCTCTTTCAACCAATTTATGGCCTCTACAAAAGTCTCATTGCCTTGAAAGTTCTTGCCACCCATTGCTTTGAAATCTTTGCAAGTCTTTGCGAAGTCCACTTGAGGATGCTGAGGGGGAGGAGGAAGAGGAACCTCAGCGACAGGAGGAGGAGGAACATTAACCACCGGAGGAGGAGGAGGAGGAACATTAACTACCGGAGGAGGAGGAGGAACATCTGCGGGGCCGGCTTCGGTCTCCCTAGCCTCCAAAAGTCTCCTATACCAAACAGGTACGTGTACTCCCTCCGGAATAGCAAAGTTATCGGCCATACTGAAAACGAAGAAAAAGACAGATTCAGAATGGAGAAAAACGAAGGAATTTTGCTAATGGCTTTTTGGGGAATAGCCTTTAAAATAAACTAGACTTTTCTTTGGAAAATACTTTATACCTAGTTTTGAAAATAGTTTTCCAAAAGTTTTCTAAAAGCCTTTTTTGATCCTTCTCGTACCATATGCTCTGATACCAAATGTAACACCCCACCTCCACCAAGGTGGCTCTTGCAAGCACTCTGACTTTGGAGGGGCGTTTGAATCAGGTAAACATGCATAATGATATATCAAGGCAGAACAAGAACATATGTATATATGTAAACAGAGTAAATAACATAGATAAAACAGCGGAAGATTTCAAAACATTTCAAAACAAGTCTGGTACAACATAGCTTTCCAAATAAACAAGTCTAGATAAAACAACATCAACTGAAAAACTGAAATAAATAAGTGCTATCCCCAATTAAGTGGTAACCATAGCTAGCTTCATGTCGAAACCGTACATGAGCTGAAATCTCACAAGCAAGCAATCCGAAATCCAAGCTAAGCTCCAATATTCCCTCCCTGAGAACCTGGGGGGGAAACGGAAGAAAAGAGGCGAAAGAAAACAGGTCAGTCAAAAAGACTGAGTAAGCCCTACTACAATCAATGTAAACTGATAAAGTTAACTGGCATGAGCAGCAGGGATGAACATAAGGATAACAATATACTAGCATGATGATTAACTAACAAGGTAGATAAAGGTGTCATCGCATAATCAGGATTAAGGTTTTGCACCACAGGTGTACTAGCAAACTAACATGACTTGAATAAACAAGTATTGATCCCTTGGCCCAAGCTTTGGCCCAATAACATGAAATGACCCTAATACAAGGTCCAACCAAACGGTCTAGTCGATCGGCTCCCTAATCCTAACTCGTCACGTGTTGGTGTCAATACGGCCCAATCATAATTGTAGTCGAACTGTGCCGGGTCCACCCTTCGGGTGTATCAAGCCCTAGGGTGTCAACCCCTGGACACCATGAACATGAGTGCACAGTCCCGATCTACTGGTACCCGTGCATGTTTTCTCCGGCTACGGACTATGTGCACGACCAGAGTCCGCCCGGAACTACACCGGCGTACCCTCTGCCGTCGCTTTTGGTCACTTACCTCCAGTCCAGTAATCGTGCCCCCACCCTAGCCTAGTCCCTAGGGTCATGATGATACTAACTTGGGATTACTGCTGGAGTGGGCCCCCATTGCTAGGATTTTTCTAGTGGGTTAAGTACGGTTTAACCCTCTTGCTAATCCTGGATTAATTGGTTAAGTGTAACGATGAGTTCACGACTTAACCCCGATTAATCTACCAAGCCCAAATTGGTTAAGTATTAAGTGGACCATGACTTAACCCTAATCACGAGGCATTAATTAATTTAATGCGCCTTAACCTCTCACATTATACCTTGTTGTGGTTACTATTTAAGCCGGGCGGGTCCGGGTAGCTTTACACCACAACTTGGTCTAACCTCGGGTTCAAGGTACAACATGACCAACTTCTCACATTGGGTCCTATTGTTTGTAGCAACTAGTTAAGCCGGTCGGTTCCGGGTAGGTTTACGCTACAAACTCAACCCAACCTCGAGTTGGCCACACTTATCTTTTCTAAGTGTCATGTCCATCATGTTTCCAAAACATGTTACAAGTTTTCAAGCAATTGGGTAGACCTAACTTAATAGGTAAATTCCCAATGGGTAGACCTAACTTAATAGGTAAATTCCCAAGCTTATGTTTTATGTCTTTTAAGTTTACCCAACCCCAAACGCAATCCCATCGCTTACATATCGCAATAGCGCATAAAGGATAGAAAGAGGGAACTTGGCATAATCATGACATAAAGGTATTGAAGCCACAAGCTTAACATGGTGGCATATGAAATGTTCATATGTTCATACACTTGCATATTACATTTTTAGGCCTCAAAAGCATGCATAAAACCAAACTTAGCATATTGTTGATACATGGTGCTAAATGACATGTAGAGATGGCCATAAGTTCGCATTTAGCCTCACATGCAAGTTATCATAAGAGATATGTTAACTTACATGTTGCTAAAATGCAACCTTTGGCATAAAGCTTAAAGCTTTATGTTCATAAACCCAAAATAAGCTTGTATAACATGATAGCATGAACAAAATGTTCAACCCAAACTTGCATAACATAACTTGGCATACTTGCTTATAAACTTGCATATCACAACATGATAAACTTGCATATAAACTTGCATATCACAACATGATAAACTTGCATATCATACATTTAACTTTAGAGTTTAAGTATGAAAGTAGAATAGGGCTTACAATGCTTAAGAAGTCACAAAAATATGACAAAGCCCTTATGAAATCAATTAAACCCAAAATGCAAGCAAAACCCTTGAGCCAAAATGATCAAGACTCTTTCTTTATGATGCAAATATATAAACTTGACTTGAATGCAAGCTAATGATGCTCATACAAGTTTGAAAACACTTGTATGCATGGAAAATCACTTAGGAATTTATTTAGGAATTTTATGAAGAGAGTGGAGGCCATGAGAGGATTGATTTTGCCATAGTTTAGTTGTATGAATGAATAATGATGATTTAGGGTAGGTTAGGGTCTTATTTATAGATTAGGCAAGTGTTTTAGGCCATAGGATTAAACCAAGATTCAATCCAAGCCATCAAGCATGTCTTGGGGAAGAAGTCAAGTGTAGGAACCATCTAGGGCCTTTAGATTAAAGATGAACCATGAGAACCATTCAAATGCAAAATCTGCATTTGAGCGAATCGGCCCACGGGTTGACAGCCAAACACCCTGGATTAACCCCTAGTCGACCCAGCAGGCTCGGGTCGACCTCAAAAATCGGCCGGTTCGGTTATTCCCCTCTCCCAATTCGCTGTTTTGAACATTTTTGCATATTTATTTATTTAATTTTCAATTATATATATATATATATATATCAATATATATATATTTCTCTGCGCAACCCATTTCACTTAATTAAGTATACTTTAATTTGGGAATTTTTCGTGAAACTTCGCGAGGCCATATCTTGGTCATACGGACTCCGATTTTCGAAAACTCGGACTCTATTTCGTGTATTTTTCCGAGACGAACGCAATGGCATAGCCCGTTTCCCTTGATTCAGATTTTACAGTTTAATTCTGCCTCCATTTATGTTATAACATGTTATTCAAAAATACGGGTTGTTACATATTTAGCTTAGGAAGACAGTCGTTGGGTTTGGATTGGTGTTCGTGTGTGACAAAGGGTATTTTCAGATTTTAAAAATTTATAAATATAAAAAAAATATCATTGGTCAATGCTTTTTCTCTCTCCCCGATATACATCGACGCACGGCGATAAACCCTTCAATCTTTCCCGTCCACTTTCCGACCAAACCAAGCAACATCAGTCCCTCCTCCAATTGAAGATTTTGAGGAGCTCGAGACGAGCTTCAAATCCATATGAAGTTTGGATTTTTTCGTGACCTATAGAGCTCAAATCGAGCCAGGGAAGTTCGGGGGTTCGAACCGCCGCCGCCGTCAGCTCCAACCACCGAGTGGGCCCCACCGCCGCGCGCAGGTGCGCCGCTCCTCCCCCTCCGACGCCGCAAAGGCCGATCGACGAAAAGCTACACGGATTCGTTGAAAAATCAAAACCTAGTTTCGAACCCTTCAGCTGAGGTACGGCTGATTTAATTATAAACTATATTATAGAACTTTAAAGCGCTACGGTTTTTGATTTCACTGTAAAAATCATATCTTTTTCGTTTATTGATGAAATTCAGTGAAACAAGAGATAGTGGACTCATGTGGACGTCTTCTACATTCTAGAAGAGACCGCATATTTTTCTGAGCCTTCTACTATTTTTGTTGGAGTGGAACCCAATGTGAGATTTCTGAATTATAAACGATGTTAGCCTGCTTTGTGACCAGGCTACCCAAAGCAAAGATCATGTTGACACACCTCTCGGTAAATGCTGTCTGATATGGAATCTCTGGATAACATCGCTCTCTGGCATTGGAAGCATCGTCAGAAGACACAAGGCAGTTTGGTCAAAATCACAACATCAATATAAGCTGGCCCGAAACCCCTATCAAATGACCTCATTTGGATCTATTCACCTCAAATACTCGCAGCCCTTTGAATTAGCTTCAGTTTGAGCTTTGGTTTGGCTCAATCGGCCTTACGATTTGAAAGTTATGCTCGTTTCCGTGAATGGGTGTAATCTAGCATCGAAGACTCAGGCCATCGCATCGGATCGCTCCCATCAGCTCGCCCTCAATCGGATCGCCCCCCTCGGATCGCCCCTCACGCGTCACGATCCGACTCGTCACCACCCTGCTCGCTCCCTCCGACCACGACCCGTTCGTGGTGCGTACCGTGACCACGATCCAATCCCATTACCACGATCCGACCACCGAACCTGCAGATAAGCGCACTGTTTTGACCTATTCTTAAGGCTATTCCTGCTCCTACTTTCATGGATCACCTGCCACGTGTCCTACCACGACCCAGTCCTCCCAGGAGCTTTCCTACAGCTATAAATACACCTTCAGATGGCATTTTCAGGGGACTTTTGGCATCTCCTCATCCATGGCTGCCATGGCCAACGCTTCTCCATGAATAACCACTATCTTCCTCAATAAATTCAATGGATTCGGAGAGAATTATTCATTGAATTCAAGTGATTGAAAGACAATATTCATTGTAATTGTAATCTATGGGCGAAATGAGAAAATATGAAGTGGACGTAGGCTCGTTAACGCCGAACCACTATAAAAATCTCGTTGTCTTGCTTTTTTCTCTATTTTTCAGTTATTTCTTCATATCCTATGCTCAAAATACGACGATTTGGGTGTTAGGACCATTTTTTGGCTAACATTTTGGTGCTTTCACTGAGAACCGAATTCTCAACCTATCGGATTGTTATTCTACTATTTGGATTTGAAAGTTCGAAGAAAACAGTCCGCGTTTCTACCATTTTTGAATATTTCATTGATTTCAGAAAATCAGAGCTTCATGCCTTCGAAAAAAAAAGCTAAGGGTTCACAAGCTTCACGACCAAATGAGGATAATAAAGAAAATGCACAGGAGCAGGTTAGAGCAAGTGGCCGGTTCTTGGTTCGCGGTTCGCAGGGGGTATCACGAACTGGTTCGCGGTTCGCGGATCGCAGGGGGCATCACAATCCGATTCGCGGTTCGCGGAACGACCTCCATGAACGGAGCCCAAAGAGCCATCACGATCCGATTCGCGGTTCGCGGAACGACCTCCACGAACGGAGCCCAAAGAGCCATCACGATCCGATTCGTAGTTCGCGGAACGACCTCCACGACCCGGGCCCAGAGTGATTTTCACGACCCGACCTAGTGTAGGATCCGCGATCCGATCCGAAGACGTTGATTAATTGACGATCTGAGCCACGAACTAGACGACAGTAGCGAACCGCGACCCAGAAAAGTGGTGACGAACAAGGGTCGCGATCCGACCCAAAAAAGTGACATTTTTTGGAAAAAATGTAATTTTCAGATCATTTCAGAAAAGGCTCTATCTTCCAACCGGCTAGGTCGATCGCCGCCGGGACTGCGGGGCCCCGGACCCCCGCCGGCGCTGCGCCCGGACCCGCTGACGGCCTCGCCTTCGGCTCGGAGCACGGCTCGCCTTCGGCTCGGAGTACATTCTGACCCACAATTATCACAAATGCTTATCGACCAAGATTCGGTAGGTATTCTGAGGATTCTTTCCAGAAGCCATGACCTCTATCTACCGATTTTATTGAATGTGAGGAGTTGTTGAAAAGATTCGACACGCTGGCTATGGCAGTATACAAAATAATGATGGTCTCATAACAACCTCCTCTTCCAGAGCTCCAATGGTGTGCATATTTCACAAATGCAACTGATGATGCTCCTGAGCGAATAGTGATCACCTAGTTTACGTGACTTAAACCTGTCCTACAGGCGAAATCCCAGATGACATTGACATAGAGCAATCCGGATACTATTCTGAGGATGACTCAAAAGATCCCAATGACCATGATTCTCAATAATGGGATACCCGACGGCAAGTAAGGACCCTAGCACTACAAAGTTACCCTTCGCTTGAATGGCATGGTGAAAAACGTATGTCCTACGGTTCACCTATTTGCCGTCAACCGCATCGAGATAGATTGATTTCCACGTGTCCAAGGGTTAGATCGATGTACTTTGGTCCCCAGAGTTAGGAACCAATTGAACCTCCGCAGGCCGTGATTGGATATATGGATCATTGCTGGGATGATAACAACTTGACTGCTCACCAGCCACCTTATGACATTGGTCAAGAAATGAGAACTTGAGATCAACGCAAATATGAATCAACCATTAGCTCTCCACTTCATACAACAGTTGTGATAGGATATACGAACCTTACTTGAAGCCTTGCAAGCCATGCTATTGCATTCAAGCTTATCTGATCGTGGTCTCAACCAACCAGGTCTAGCGGAATTCAGAGCTTACATAACATATGGGTGTTAACCGTTAAATATCCCTACCAAAGACGGAGTGAGACTGGTCTATGGTGACCAAGTTATTGGAGAAGCCGACTGATTAGGAAGGATGGAATATGCTATCGCAACAGAGATTGCGTGAAACCCAAAGACGCTTCCCCTCCAGATGAAATGGAGTGTGAAGGAGGTGTCAATATTGCGAATGATGGGAGCATCGCAAAAGGAATTGCCAAACGACCTGCCCGAAGACATAGATTCCAGAGAGGATGGTGATTCGGGATGAAGAAGGGAGACATCTAATAACGCAACTGCACATGTTCCGACTGGTGACGCCGACCTGACTAAGGTCTTCACATCGGATCTCCTTTAGACCTCTTCCGAACGAGAGAACTTATATGCTTTCTGTAGGCGAGCCTGGATGTGTTCGTTTGGACCAGTGCTAATATTTGCGGGATTTTATCCCAAATTATGAGTCATTTCTTGAGTATAAACCTGAAGTGTGCTCCTGTCAAGCGAATAAGACGTATGCAGTAAGTTCACTATCGCGGGATTTTATAGGGAGTTGCCATTCGAAATGAAAGATGAAATCAAGCACCTGGAAGTTGTATACAGACGGTGCAAGAAATGATCGGCAATCCAACGCCGAAGTTTTGCAGATAACCCCCGAAGGACGACTCGAAAGGAATTCCAGTCGGAGAAACCACAACTCGCAGCTTACCTAGAATGGGCAGAAGAGTTATTGGATGGATTGGAACGTTACAACATACCTCATATTTCATACACAGAAGATCTAAAGTCGAATCATCTGGTCGAATAAGAAAGTTCCGATAATCCAGAAAAGATAGAAATGATCCCCATCAAGACACTATGAAATACAACCATTGATAAAATAGAAGTTGATCCAACGTTGGAGACCAAACCCGGAAGAGAGTCATGGTTAACTCTATGATAAACTTCCTACAGCACAAAATGCATCTAACAAGGTAAAGTGAAAGACGTGCAATCGTTCTTTATGCCTCGAGGTATGACATGCAATTCGACATTGCCTATTTCTCTTGGAAGGTTGTCCCAAAACAAACACCAACGAATGCAATTGCCAAATTCACCGCCCTAAATGATTCGACCAAATCACCAGTCAGCCACCCATTAGATGGGAGATGTACATGAATGAAACTTCTGGCCAACGGCGTTCTGAAGTTAGAAAGTGAAGACTCATACTTCCACTCTTTTCATCGATTATCTGCCAAGTGACTCACTCCCCTAAGTCTGGGGGCAACTACAGATTTGAGCATAAATTGCTCGAGATTACATCATCTAATTCAGAGCTGATACATCAAGAATTTGCCTGGCCAATTGACTTAGTCTTGCCTGAAAGTTAGCGAGTTGAAGATCTAGAATGCTTACGCATGAATGCTGGTTGATTGTCGGCGCACTAACCTTTGTCCCCGATATGGGATCGAGGGTATATCAGCAAATTTATGTGATATGATTATCCCACCAGCAGTAATATCCTATTTCATAGCATGGAAAGTGCAAAAATTTCTATAAGCATGAATCCATTGTTCTCATGTTAATTTACAACCTAACACCAATGCAAAGATGTGCTACCATTAGCAATCCAGTCATGACTTCCTGACACTCTATCCTTACCCTCAACACGGGGGCAAAAAGGCGATTTGAAGGAGATGCGACCTCATCACTCGCTTATAGTACCTACCTAGCCGCCTTTGCCATCTCAAGACCCCGATCAAGCCCTTTATTGACAGAGATAGGGCGAAGCAAAATGGACCTGCAATGAATATGCAACGCCATTTTTCACTCAGAATGATACTCATTCCTTTAACAGGATTATTCTATAACCATGACTCTTATATTTGCATGATTTATGAGTTATTGATGTAATTAACTCAGATGAATTAATATGTGGATGGTGTAGGTATCCAGGATTTGCTACCGATCAAACTTGTAACACCCGCATATAGAGCCATAGAGCAATACTATAACGAGCTCGACTGAACTGCTCGTTTACAAAGCCACGCTCTTCGTCTAAAGAATGCTGTATAGCTCAAGGTGGATCCGGGATGACCATCCAATCCTTGGCTCACACGTGGCAGACCACAAGACAATTGAACATAAATCATTGAGTTACAAAGTCATAGTCCGACTCCAGATGGACGCGGTGTGACCGCCTACATGGCTCGATCCTATGCTCGACGCCACCAGATTACATGAATTCAAATAAAGGAGGCAACATTGCCTCTTAATTTGCTTACTTTTCAATCATAAAATTTGCTTTCACATGCTTTTCGAGTTACTGACGTGACTGATTCGTGCGGTGTGAATAATGCAAGTACCCGAAGTCTGGTGCCAACCATTCCTCCCGTAGACTGTTCGGAGGAACTCAAAGCCTTGGCAAATGCTCCAACTGCTTGTTCGACTGGTTTTGATCCTCGGAGCTTGGATTAAAATATAAACCTAGGATGAGTTTGATGAGCGTGCATGATTGCAGACCGCTTGATCCGTGACTCTAACTCTCCAGAGCGGAGAGAGAGTATAAAGGATGCGAAGATGACGTCCACAAGGCATGGCGGTGTACCATGATCGGAGCCGCCTGAGCAAAAGTCTAACCTTGGCGACCGCCAGGAGAATATAAAAGCGTCCATGATTTGGCGCTGAGAAAGGACTCTTACCCCGCTGAAGGATCGGGGAGCGATGGAACAGATGAGTCCCAACTCTAACTCTCCAGAGTCGAGAGAGAGTATAAAAGCGTCTATGATTTAGCGCTGAGAACTTCTGCTCCGCTGAAGGATCGTTGAGCAGATCGTGAACCGAGCTCGAACTCTAACCCGCTGAAGGATCGGGAGAGTATAAAAGCGCTAGAGATTCAGCGCCCCAACAACTCTAACCCGCTGAAGGATCGGGAGAGTATAAAAGCGCTAGAGACTTAGCGCCTCGGGAAAATTCCTCCCCCGTTAAAGGATCGGGGGGGCAGGATGGAAGCTGATCCCAAATCCTCCATGTCCCGACATGGGGGCAACACAGTTATGGTCCTAATCAATCCTCAACAAGACCTGGCCAGGCACTAAGTTAATGATTGATTGGGGGCATGCCTATACATACATACTACTTTACTGCACTTTCACTTATAAGTTGCACTGATAACTTATAATGTTTCATGACTTGTTTGCTTATTTGCGTTTCAAATGTTTAAATGCATAACTAATTATGGAATGCTCGCAGGTACAGGATAATGCGAAAGGACTCTCACCCCGCTGAAGGATCAGGGAGCGACTGAACAGCTGAGTCTGAACTCTAACCTTGGCGAACGCCAGGAGAGTATAAAAGCGTCTCCGATTGAGCGCTGAGAAAGAACTCTTACCCCGCTGAAGGATCGGGGAGCGACAGAACAACTAAGTTCGAACTCTAACCTTGGCGACCGCCAGGAGAGTATAAAACCGTCTATGATTAAGCGCTGAGAAAGGTGCTGGAGACTCAGCACCCCCCATAATTTCTGCTCCGCTGAAGGATCAGGAGAGTATAAATGCATGACGACATATGCCACTCAAGGGATCCTATCCCGTCACACGACTGGGACCAAGAATGAAAATGGAGCTCGAACCACTCGTTTTCGGGAATGGGGGGCAGCACACGAACACAGCAGTACAAAAAGAAATGGAATTTCATTCACTAAGTACAGGCTCGCAAAACAAAGCTGGACAAAATGCGAGATCCGAACTCGCACAACAACAGCAGACCAGTAGGGAAAAACTAAAGGGCCGCGTCCAGAAGGATGACGTAGGCGTATAATTCTAAGCTGCCTGTGCGACTCACGGCGACGACAGAAAATAAGCCTGGATAGTGAATTGTTCAGCGACATGTTATACAACTTCATACTCGCAACTGGAAGGACCTGGCGAGGCCCTGAGATTTTTTGATGTCTACCCTACCTTAGTACGATCTTGAGTGATCATTGATTCCTTGGCCTTAATACGATTCGACGTAATCGTGGAATTCTGGACATTTATGAATTACAGGTTTCTTGTACCGTCCCAAACACGTCCTACACCATGCTTGGATAGTATGATCGCTTGAATTCTGAAAGTGACTTCCTCTTCTCATGTATACGTGTCTGAATTCGAAAGGGAAGTGATCCAACCGCATGTCTTTCGCACTTACCCTATAACTGGGGCCATGGCTATTGAAAATATTTACAAACGGCATAACTTAAATGCCTGTGTTTAACTTGTGTTGTGATCCTAACAGGCCCCCTTGAGGACCAAGAAACAAATGCAAAGAGAATGTCCATCTGCTGATCCCAACCAACTTCTAGAATGGGAAGCTCATATAAGGCTAGATATATCCCATACAGAAATTGGACAAGATGCAGCTATTTCGCCTCCAACCTCTCCCTTCTTGAAGAAAGCAAGTGGGAACACCCGAGATGAACACGAACCAATCAGCAGTCACACAACGTGCAGCTTCGATTCAGAACGTCGTAGATGGAAACATGGGCGATGGAACGGCTACCTGCAACTTCCTAGATGAGAATGCAAGAATCACAATGAACTTAGGTCATGCACGACCAACTTCAGCTCCAGCTCGAATGGGTACTCAAGCGCTAGAGTACGCTCAACTCCAAGATGGAACGCGACAATTCGAAGAACAGAAGCCCGGTCGAGTTGAATGACTCGACCCGTGATTTGGGAGTAACATCGATGCGGAAAAAAGAAATCCACAAAGACCCCCTTGTAATTTCAGATTCAATACTGGGGGCACCAGCTATGATCTTGAAAATGTTCTGCAATTCTTTGACGGTGATCTGCTCGCCAGTTTAATTCGGCACCTCTCGAGGAGCGGTACTCCTCTAGTTGATGTGGATAACAATAATTACAGCCCTCACACGTGGGACGTCAGGATCCCCTGTTATTCCCCCGGACTTTAAATTTTCTCTATAACAAGACTTGCTCAGAGATTTTGATGAATTCAACCCTGAAGTGGATAGACTTTCATGACAAAAAGGTGTTAGCGTCGAGACGAATGACCTAGAGGCCTTCCTGACTAAAGAATGGAGTACCTTCTAATTCCCAAAACGATAAGGACAAAGGAAAAGCCCTGCAAAACAACGACAAGAATGTGCAATTCCAAAGAGAATCTATACCACTTATCGAGCCCATGATCTTGTTTGTCAAGCTCGATTGAACCGAGCATGAGAAAGAGACTCAATAAGACTGTGATAACCATTTCGGACTATGCTGAAGCATAAACGGTGGAGCCCAACTAACTTCATAACGACATTTATTCACTCGCATTCAACAACCTTACTTGACTCCGCAATTGATCTGATAAGAGTTTCCGAAGTCGCTGATGCCCGATGAGGCAATCCTCACTATCTGACTAAAGAGAAGAGATGATATCAAAGAAAATGTGATTCGACCATTCGCATGTACAACTCGAACTCTTGCTGACTCAAGAAGAGCACAGGACAACTTGGGTCAACTAGAATAGCTGAACTTGCAACTCAGCTACGGCCTGAATCAATTGCAGAGAGTATAAGAGCTTAAAGACCGTATGCCCCAATAACTTAGCTCACCCCCACCGACGCTGGGGGCATAAGCATTAACTTCACTTGTCCTCCAGTGGCCCTCATAGCATGAATGCCGATTCGTAAGCTGACATTGAATATGACCCTGGCCTGGCACATGACCCGAAATGTATACACTATATCTTCAGAATGTGACAGAATGCATCTTGCCCGTTCAAATGAGTTAGTTTACGGGTCAAGTGTGACTTCAAAGGTTTAAATCGCTGCTACACCGGATGGAAGGTGTGACAAATTCCTCCACTGCCTTATGATAGTGACGATCGCACGAGCACTGGTTCACATGGTATCAACTACGTCTCTTACTGACTTGCATATGATTATTGAATTGCGAAGCAATCCAGAGTGATCATGGCCTTCAGATTCCCTACTGTTACGATTCAATGCGATTTTAAGATCCTGGATCAATACCAAGATATCAAGATGATCTAAACTTGAATACAAATGACAAATTCATACGTTGATTCTGATATGCTTCGTCCCAATAGTCCAGTTGTTAGCTCAGAGCCCAAAGATTCTTACATTGCCCCATGATTTAGTTGGCTACTTCATACATTGGCTCATATGAAAAAGAAAGTCCAACCCTACCACGCGCTTGGCTTGCATAGAATAATGATGTTATTTGGCAACGACCTGTGTGTGTAGAATCACGCTCGGGAGCCAACGATTTAGCATGACATCTGACGGATGAATTAGATCCTTTGATCCAACAAGGTTTAAACGATTTCTTGATCATCTCATATACTCCTTCCGTGGAATTTGGCCTGACTATCTCCCAGGGAAGCAATGCAGTAGTTGGATGAAGCCTTCTCAAGGATAAATGACGTTCCAGAGAGATTTAGCTCAACATATTCAAAGCACATCTCATCTTCGATAAGATGTACTTTGGGGGGCAAAATGTTAGCCTGCTTTGTGACCAGGCTACCCAAAGCAAAGATCATGTTGACACACCTCTCGGTAAATGTTGTCTGATATGGAATCTCTGGATAACATCGCTCTCTGGCATTGGAAGCATCGTCAGAAGACACAAGGCAGTTTGGTCAAAATCACAACATCAATATAAGCTAGCCCGAAACCCCTATCAAATGACCTCATTTGGATCTATTCACCTTAAATACTCGCAGCCCTTTGAATTAACTTCAGTTTGAGCTTTGGTTTGGCTCAATCGGCCTTACGATTTGAAAGTTATGCTCGTTTCCGTGAATGGGTGTAATCTAGCATCGAAGACTCAGGCCATCGCATCGGATCGCTCCCATCAGCTCGCCCTCAATCGGATCGCCCCCCTCGGATCGCCCCTCACGCGTCACGATCCAACTCGTCACCACCCTGCTCGCTCCCTCCGACCACGACCCGTTCGTGGTGCGTACCGTGACCACGATCCAATCCCATTACCACGATCCGACCACCGAACCTGCAGATAAGCGCACTGTTTTGACCTATTCTTAAGGCTATTCCTGCTCCTACTTTCATGGATCGCCTGCCACGTGTCCTACCACGACCCAGTCCTCCCAGGAGCTTTCCTACAGCTATAAATACACCTTCAGATGGCATTTTCAGGGGACTTTTGACATCTCCTCATCCATGGCTGCCATGGCCAACGCTTCTCCATGAATAACCACTATCTTCCTCAATAAATTCAATGGATTCGGAGAGAATTATTCATTGAATTCAAGTGATTGAAAGACAATATTCATTGTAATTGTAATCTATGGGCGAAATGAGAAAATATGAAGTGGACGTAGGCTCGTTAACGCCGAACCACTATAAAAATCTCGTTGTCTTGCTTTTTTCTCTATTTTTCAGTTATTTCTTCATATCCTATGCTCAAAATACGACGATTTGGGTGTTAGGACCATTTTTTGGTCTAACAAACGATATGGAAAACGACGATGTATAAATTATATAGTCGATGTATGAGTTATATAAGCGTTGTACACCTCATGTATAAGCATTGTATAAGTTGTACGTTCGATGTATAAGTTATATATGCGTTGCAAAAATTATATATATGTTGGATAGATGTGAAATATTATATATATATATATATATATATATATATATATATATATATATATATACGCCCCTCGTCCACAAACCATGGACGATATTTATTGGTTGTGATTGGTGTGAAAATTGGTTGATAGCGAATGGTTGATTAGAATTGTTTGTGGTTGAAATTGATTGATTGTGGTTGAAAAATACCCGTTTGTGGTTGAGAATTATTTGGTTGAAACCACATAGGATTAGTTTTGTGGAGAAGAAATAAAAATATACATGCCGCCTGCGTGCGAACTAGATGCATGAAATCCCCATTGTCAAAAGTTGCGAGGCTTTAAGGTAGAGCGAGGAGCCGTACTAGGGATGGCCCCGGTTTTAACTACCCTGCCGTTATGCTGTAGAAATTTTCTGAAATATTCATGTGTTAGAATTATTTTCATTTGTTGAAATTATTTTCATATGTTGAAACTGCATTCATGTGTTGAATAGAAATTCATTCGTTGAATAGAAATTCATGTGTTGAATGGTATTCGTGTTTTAAATAAATAACTTTAACAATAAAAATCACATTTTTATTTTGTATATACGAACTATAGAAAACCTTCATGTGTTGAATAGAAATTCATTCGTTGGATAGAAATTCATGTGTTGAATGGTATTCGTGTTTTAAATAAATTACTTTAACAATAAAAATCACATTTTTATTTCATAAATACGAACTATAGAAAACCTTCATGTGTTGAATAGAAATTCATTCGTTGAATAGAAATTCATGTGTTGAATGGTATTCGTGCTTTAAATAAATTGCTTTAACAATAAAAATCACATTTTTACAATATATACGAACTATAGAAAACCTTCATGTGTTGAATAGAAATTCATTCGTTGAATAGAAATTCATGTGTTGAATTGTATTCGTGTTTTAAATAAATTGTTTTATAATAAAAATCATATTTTTATCATCTATATGAATTATATAAAATAGTCATGTTTTGAAATAAATTGTTTTACAATAAAAATCATATTTTTATTATATACATGAATTGTTAAAAATAGTGAAGTGTCGAAATAAATGTCTATTGGATAAAATATCATTTTTATCAAATGTATGAAAAGAATATGGTTTTGAAATCGAAGAATCGATTATATATATATATACATATAATCAAAATATATTGAATAACGAAGCTGCAGTTCGGGTTTTGAAACCGTGATTTCAAACGATTAGTGCGGGAGATCCGACCATCGGATTTTCTCGAAACCGAAACCATTGGGTTCGCCTTGGAAATATCTTTCCAACGACACCCACTTTGTCAAGATCCCACGGTTGGATTGTCTGGAATGTTTAATTCAAATTTGAAGAAAAACAGCGCCAGAGTCGATTATATATATATATATATATTTATATATATATAATTAAATTAAATCGAATAACGACGCTGTAGTTCGTATTTCGAAATCAAAACTTCAAACGATTGTACCGGGAGATCCGACCGTCGAATTTTCCCAAAACTGAAACCGTTGGATTTGTTTTGAAAAGATCTTTCTAATGATATAAAATGTGTAAAGATCCAACGGTTAGATCTTCAGATATGTGTAAATCAAATCTGAAGAAAAGCAGTGCCACAGCCGCATTTTGGCCCGGAGCGTCGTTTGAATGAATTGGCTATAAATAAATAAATAAAAAAGAGATAAATCATTATAAAATATTATAAACGATAGGGAATGGAAATAAACCGAATTTACCCAGTTTATTGAATATTTGATGGTTGAATGTGAAATTTATAAACTAACTTGAGGCTAGCTAAGTCGGATGGTTTCCTGGGTTTTGATCTGATGTTGGTTTCAAACTTCGGGGTTAATATTTGGGAAATCGTTCTCTTACTAATTTACGGTTAGTGAATAATGAATTGGAATGAAGCGTATGTTGTGTTTGTGTAGCACTTGTTAATTATATAGGCGAGTTGCTCAGAAAGACCGGGTTTATCCCATTCTGAATAACTGAATCGACGATAAGAAGTCGAAGATGAAGACGGTGGTTGAAGAACGGAGATCATCACCTCGGTTGGATGATAACTGATCTCCAGATTGGGAGGCATCCTGAAATATGGATAATGAGTGGTGATCGTCCAGACGTACGTGGAGATCGATGGGTATGCGAGGTATATAGTGCCTCCGGTTACGTCCAGACCCAGAACGGACTTGCAAATGGACTGTGAGTCTTACATTGGAATTCATTATGTGTGATTGATAGCCATCAGTTGCATGGTGTGAATTGCCTGTGTGGCATGCTAAGATGCAGTGATCAAGGCTTCTGTTGAAAAGAAAAGTCATGTGGTTGATGATCAAAGCACCGCCTGTGTGGCGTAGCTTTGTGTATAAAGTGAATTCGCGAGCCTCACATCCCAGTATGAACCAGAAACGGGAGAGGACCTCAGGAAGGACATGCGTTTCTTTCTAGCTAGATGTGGTGTTAGTGCGTAAACTGGCTGACATTTATATTATTTTCACCTGTGTGGTTTTTGCTGTTGTGAGGCGCCTCGAATATATCGGTGACTATGTGAAGTCGATGGAGTCATTCGTTGGCTCATTTACGCCCCAAAGGGTGGGGAAACGCAGTGTTTAGGCATAATAATCCACATCGGTGGACCGGCCCTGACGATCTAAGGCTTGTCTGCGCGCTTGCCTGAGGCTCGGGCTAGAGAGTCTCGAAGTTGGTAAGGACTATCTTTTGCCTTAGTTCATGACGGAAATCCAATTTCCAAATACGACATCGTGCAGTTTTGATTGTAAACCTATATTTGGTGACATAGTGGCATGGGATGCTCATGACGTCTATGATTGATATTTATGATTGTGTATGAAATTAGAAACTAACTGGAAACAAGCTAATACAAATGGTTTCCTGGGTATTGGTCTGATGTTGGTTTTGGCCTTCGGGGTTAATACTTAGGGAATCATTCTCTTACTAATTTACAGTTGGAGTCTAATTAAGAATTAAATGACAAAACTTACATTTTAAGTGTTTTATTCGTATCAAGCATATTTTGGCCATTATAAGGTAAAAACTCTGTCCTCCGGTTTGCGTTGCATTGTGTGATGGGAACTGAGTCTTATAATGGCTTCATTTTTATAAAAAGCATTGCGATGTTTAAAAGATTTATTTGTTTTATGAACTGGCAATCCAATGGAGTAAACCCGTTCCGCGAAAGTGGCATGGTCCTGTGATTTGCCATATTATAAATGTGTTAAGTAGATTTCTCATACCAGTCCCATGATTGACTCGTAGTTTGTTTCACTTGCAAACTCGGGTGCCCCTTTTTCTACACGAGCAGCCTTGTATTCAGGTTTTAGCAGGCTCTTTCTGGATAGCTGGAGCTGAAGATGGATTCTATCATTTATCTCTTTTTATGCTGTTCAGCTCCTATTGTACATATTATGTTTGTTTTCCACTGTAAACATTTATGTATAGCTGAACTGTATTTGTACTAAGTATGATCCCATATACTGTGTAACTCTAATGATTACGTTTATCCAGTGTATTCTATTGTACATTATTTGGTGTATTTATTTAATTCTGTTCTGCTATTATCTGTTTATGTGTTATATTCCAAAGATTACCCTTGCCGCCGACAGTGCGGGGTTCGGGTCGTCTCATTTTGGTATCAGAGCTTTGGTTAAGCTTAGCTCTGGTATATAACACATTAACGAACTTGTCAGAGAAAGAACCAGTAGTGTTCTAGGACGGGTAACTCAATACAGATAGGATCAGTAGTATCCCAGTACGAGTATAGCAGAATCAAAATAACTTGTTAGAGATGGGGTCAGAAATGCCCCAGAACGAGTTGAGAGTTATATGTTTATAAATAACGTATTTTTGATTATATATAGTCTGGTTTTAGAAATATGATTTTTGAATATATAAAAGATATATATTTGAAAAGCAAAAGAGTACATGAATTAATTTGTATGATTTTGAAAAGTTAAAAACAAATTGATTGTTGTTCGTGTTGTGTGATAGTGGATATGGTTAATTAAATTATTAGAACGATAGTTAATTTAATCAATAAGAGAATGAATGGTAGAATTTATTCGATTAAATCACACATTAAACTGATAAAAATAGATAGAAATATATACATGTGCATTATATATTTTTGAACAGGTAAAGGATTAGCTGTTGAGTAAAGAATTTATTTGCATGCCCGACAAATCGGTAAACCTTAATGGGTTGGATGCGAAATATTATTATATCAACTCCTGTGAATGCCATTGGGTGCGGAGTGCTAGTTGTTCTGTGTGTAATAATAAACGTCGCCATACGATAGTAACAATTAATTTTGAACTACACTACATGGCATACTTCTCGAAGATAGGCATACTTCATCATATACCACATTAGCATTTGGAGCTTGTGTGATGAGGTTGAAGATTTACCATACGAGCGAGAGGCTTGTATGGCGATGACTATATATTACAGGTCGAACTGATGACTGATATGGACAATATAAAATGTAATGGTATATTCCCAGATTAATAAAAAACCCACACGGGTCTGGAGATGACAATAAACACGTCTCTCTGGTCGTTAAGGCACGAAAACCATTTATAGGGTGACGAGAATTTATTCTCTGGAGTTATGATCTATACACACTCCCCTATGGACACCGGAATATATCACTATAAATATGTGCATGCTTATTAGGATTTATTGGATACCTAATTCGGCCCAATAAATTTCCAAACCCCTCACCGTACAAAGGAGGTTATGGCGATTTTTTTTGAAAATTTAGGGTGTTAGCCAAATTTTTGAAGAATTTGAAATTTCTCAGAAACTGAAAAGTTGGAGAATGGAAGCCAGATTGAAAGTAGAGCTGGTTAATCAAACCACTTTCGATTTTGTTCCTTTTTGGGGATGAAAAGTTTTAAGCGGGGGAGATTATAACGACCCGGAAAATCTGAACAAATTTAAAATTTTTAAATTGGCTATTTAAGTGGATTTTAAATATTTAAAATAGATATTTTAAGTTATAATGACGAAAAGTAAGTTTGAATCGAAGTTTGAAAATAAATATAATTAATTTTAATTGCAAGCAAGGCCTGAAATGGCGCTGTAGTTTCAAAATTTGAATTCAAACTTTGACTGACTGTACCGGGTGCAAAATAAAACAGATTCTAGTGAAACCAAAAATATTTAAATCTGTTAGTGAATATCTTTCTACCGAATCTGAAAAATCGAAGATTCAAAGCGGGAAGCAAAAGTTATGGCTAAATGAATTTTCAGAAAGGTCGCTATAGAGTTTATATAGCCCGTGAAAATGGCCATTTTGCAAACGACCTCAGAGTTCGACGAAAGCATTTTTGTTGGATCTGGGATGTCAAATTATTGCTAGGTTTCAAATTTCATAATTTTTGAAGCTAGTATGTGAGCGTGGCAAAGGAAAATGTGTTTGGTCGATTTCTATTAAATTGGATCGACCAGAAAAAAGGACATTTTTCAAACGGTCTCAGAATTCGACGAAACTAGTTTTGTTGGGACCGTATCGTCAAAACATAGCTAGATTTATTTTTCGGGAATTTTTAGAATCAATATGTGGCCCCGGCAAACTGAAATGTATGTTCAAATTAAATATTGAATGTTTTATATTTTAATTTGAAGGAAAACTGACTGAAACAGTCAAATGGGCCTTCGAAACATATCCCATTGTGTTCGGAATGGGGGTATTTAGCTAGGGACGACAGTCGTTGTGTTTGGATTGGTGTTCGTGTGTGACAAGGGGTATTTTTGGATTTTTAAAATTTATAAATATAAAAAATATCATTGGTCAATTCTTTTTCTCTCTCCCCGATATACATCGACGCACGGCGATAAACCCTTCAATCTTTCCCGTCCACTTTCCGACCAAACCAAGCAACATCAGTCCCTCCTCTAGTTGAAGATTTTGAAGAGCTCGAGACGAGCTTCAAATCCTTATGAAGTTTGGATTTTTTCGTGACCTGTAGAGCTCAAATCGAGCCAGGGAAGTTCGAGCGTTCGAACCGCCGCCACCGTCAGCTCCGACCACCGAGTGGGCCCCACCGCCGCGCGCAGGTGCGCCGCTCCCCCTCTGACGCTGCTAAGGCCGATCGACGAATAGCTACACGGATTCGAAGAAAAATCGAAACCTAGTTTCGAACCCTTCAGCTGAGGTATGGCTGATTTAATTATAAACTATATTATAGCACTTTAAAGTGCTACGGTTTTTGATTTCACTGTAAAAATCATAACTTTTTCGTTTATTGACGAAATTCAGTGAAACAAGAGACAATGGACTCGCATGGACGTCTTCTACATTCTAGAAGAGACCACATATTTTTCTAAGCTCTTTGCTATTTTTGGTGGAGTGGAACCCAATGTGATATTTCTGAATTATAAACGATACGGAAAATGACGATGTATAAATTATATAGTCGATGTATGAGTTATATAAGCGTCGTACACCTCATGTATAAGCATTGTATAAGTTGTACGTTCGATGTACAAGTTATATATGCGTTGTAAAAATTATACATGTGTTGAATAGAAGTGAAATATACTTATATATATATATATATATATGCCCCTCGTCCATAAACCATGGATGATGTTTATTGGTTGTGATTGGTGTGAAAATTGGTTGATAGCAAATGGTTGATTAGAATTGTTTGGGGTTGAAATTGATTGATTGTGGTTGAAAAATATCCGTTTGTGGTTGAGAATTATTTGGTTGAAACCACATAGGATTAATTTCGTGGAAAAGAAATAAAAATATACATGCCGCCTGCATGCGAACTAGATGCATGAAATCCCCATTGTCAAAAGCTGTGAGGCTTTAAGTTAGAGCGAGGAGTCGTACTAGGGACGGCCCAGTTTTAACTACCCTGCCGTTATGCTGCCGAAATTTTCTGAAATATTCATGTGTTAGAATTATTTTCATTTGTTGAAATTATTTTCAAATGTTGAAACCGCATCCATGCGTTGAATAGAAATTCATTCGTTGAATAGAAATTCATGTGTTGTATGGTATTCGTGTTTTAAATAAATTACTTTAACAATAAAAATCACATTTTTATTTTATATATACGAACTATAGAAAACCTTGATGTGTTGAATAGAAATTTTTTCGTTGGATAGAAATTCATGTGTTGAATGGTCTACGTGTTTTAAATAAATTACTTTAACAATAAAAATCACATTTTTTTTATATATACGAACTATAGAAAACCTTCATGTGTTGAATAGAAATTCATTCGTTGAATAGAAATTCATGTGTTGAATGGTATTCATGTTTTAAATAAATTTCTTTAACAATAAAAATCACATTTTTACTATATATACGAACTATAGAAAACCTTCATGTGTTGAATAGAAATTCATTCGTTGAATAGAAATTCATGTGTTGAATGGTATTCGTGTTTTAAATAAATTGTTTTATAATAAAAATCATATTTTTATCATCTATATGAATTATATAAAATAGTCATATTTTAAAATAAATTGTTTTACAATAAAAATCACATTTTTATTATATACATGAATTGTTAAAAATAGTGAAGTGTCGAAATAAATGTCTATTGGATAAAAATATCATTTTTATCAAATGTATGAAAAGAATATGATTTTGAAATCGAAGAATCGAATATATATATATATATATATATAAATATAATCAAAATATATCGAATAACGAAGCTGCAGTTCGGGTTTTGAAATCGTGATTTCAAACGATTAGTGCGGGAGATCCGACCATCGGATTTTCCCGAAACCGAAACCGTTGGGTTCGCCTTGGAAATATCTTTCCAACGACACCCACTTTGTGAAGATCCAACGGTTGGATTGTCTGGAATGTTTAATTCAAATCTGAAGAAAAATAGCGCCAGAATTGATTATATTTATATATATAAATATAATTAAATTAAATCGAATAATGACGCTGCAATTCGTATTTTGAAATCGAAACTTCAAAAGAGTGTACCGGGAGATCCGACCGTTGGATTTTCCCAAAACTGAAACCGTTGGATTCGATTTGAAAAGATCTTTCTAATGATATAAAATTTGTGAAGATCTAACGGTTAGATTTTCAGATATGTGTAAATCTAATCTGAAGAAAAGCAGAGCCACGGCCGCGTTATGGCCCGAAGCGTCGTTTGAATGAATTGGCTATAAATAAATAAATAAAAATAGCGATAAATCGTTATAAAATATTATAAATGATATGGAATGTAAATAAACCGAATTTACCCAGTTTATTGAGTATTTGATGGTTTAATGTGAAATTTATAAACTAACTGGAGGTCAGCTAAGTCGGATGGTTTCCTGGTTTTGATCTGATGTTGGTTTCGGCCTTCGGGGTTAATATTTGGGAAATCGTTCTCTTACTATTTTATGGTTAGTGAATAATGAACTGGAATGAAGCGTATGTTGTGTTTGTGTAGCACTTGTTAATTATATACGCGAGTTGCTCAGAAAGACCGGGTTTATCCCATTTTGAATAACTGAATCGACGATAAGAAGTCGAAGATGAAGACAGTGGTTGAAGACCGGAGATATTCTCCTCGGTTGGATGATAACTGATGTCTTGATTGGGACGCATCCCAAAATATGGATAATGAGTGGTGATCGTCTAGACGTACGTGGAGATCGATGGGTTTGCGTGGTATATAGTGCCTCCGGTTACGTTTAGACCCGGAACGGACTTGCAAATGGACAGCGTGTCTGACATTGGAATTCATTCTGTGTGATTGATATCCATCAGTTGCATGGTGTGAATTGCCTGTGTGGCATGCTAAGATGCAGTGATCAAGGCTTTTGTTGAAAAGCAAAGTCTTGTGGTTGATGATCAAAGCACCGCCTGTGTGGCGTAGCTTTGTGTATAACGTGAATTCACGAGCCTCACACCCAAGTATGAACCAGAAATGGGAGAGGACATCAGGGAGGACATGCGTTTCTTCCTAGCTAGAGGTGGTGTCAGTGCTTAAACTGGCTGACATTTATATTATTTTCACCTGTGTGGTTGTTGCTGTTGTGAGGCGCCTCGGATATATCGGTGTCTATGTGAAGCCGATGGGGTCATTCATTGGCTCATTTATGCCCCAAAGGGTGGGGAAACGCAGTGTTCAGGCATAATAATCCACATCGGTGGACCGGCCCTGATGATCCAAGGCTTGTCTGCGCGCTTTCCTGAGGCTCGGGCTAGAGAGTCTCAAAGTCGGTAAGGACTATCTTTTGCCTTGGTTCATGACTGAAATCCAATTTCCAAATACGACATCGTGCGGTTTTGATTTTAATCCTATATTTGGCGACATAGTGGCATGGGATGCTCATGTCGTCTATGATTGATATTTATGATTGTGTATGAAATAAGAAACTAACTGGAAACGAGCTAAGACGGATGGTTTCCTGGGTTTTGGTCTGATGTTGGTTTCGGCCTTCGGGGTTAATACTTAGGGAATCGTTCTCTTACTAATTTACAGTTGGATTCTAATTAAGAATTAAATGACAAAACTTACATTTTAAGTGTTTTATTCGTATCAAGCATATTTTGGCCATTATAAGGTACAAAACTCTATCCTCCGGTTTGTGTTGCATTGTGTGATGGGAACTGAGTCTTATAATGGCTTCATTTTTATAAAAAGCATTGCGATGTTTAAAAGATTTATTTGTTTTAAGCACTGGCAATCCAATGGAGTAAACCCGTTCCGCGAAAGTGGCGTGGTCTTGTGATTAGCCATATTATAAATGTGTTAGGTAGATTTCTCATACCAGTCCCATGACTGACTGGTAGTTTGTTTCATTTGCAAACTCAGGTGCCCCTTTTTCTACACGGGCAGCCTTGTACTCAGGTTTTAGCAGGCTCTTTCTGGATAGTTGGAGCTGAAGATGGATTCTATCATTTATCTCTTTTTATGCTGTTCAGCTCCTGTTGTACATATTATGTTTGTTTTCCGCTGTAGACATTTATGTATAGCTGAACTGTATTTGTACTAAGTATGATGCTATAAACTTTGTAACTCTGATGGTTACGTTTATCCAGTATATTCTATTGTAAATTATTTGGTGTATTTATTTAATTCTGTTCTGCTATTATCTGTTTATGTGTTATGTTCCAAAGATTACCCTTGCCGCCGTCAGTGCGGTGTTCGGGTCGTCTCAGTTGGGAAATTTAACAAGTGATTACTTCGGTAAGGTTTGCTAATACCCACTAGTTTGGATAAAACATAATTTGGTTTGAATTGATAATCAAAAGAAGATTAAAGAATAAATTTAATGAATTTATCTTTGATAAAATTAATGGGAACCATTCCCAAGTATAAGAATATTCTGAATTGGAATGAGGCGTATGTTGTGTTTGTGTAACATTTGTTGATTATATACGCGAGTTATTCAGAAAAACCGGGTTAATCCCATTCTGAATAACTGATTCAACGATGTGTCGAGGATGAAGACGGTGGTCAAAGACCGGAGGTCTTACATCGTTTGGATAATTACAGAGGATCTTGATTGGGCTGTACACCCAAGAGGAGGGAATCAGTTGGTGATCGCCCAGACATACTTGGAGATCGATGGACATGTAAGGTACATAGTGCTTGCGTTTCGTTCAGACCCAGAACAGACTTGTAAATGGATTGTGTGTCTGACATTGGATATCATTCTGTATGATTGATGGATATCGGTTGCATGGGGTGGTTTGCCTGTGTGGCATGCTAAGATGCAAATGATCAAGGCTTTTGTTGAAAAGCAAAGTCTTGTGGTTGATGATCAAAGCAATGTCTATGTGTCATAGCTTTGTGTAGCGTTAAGTCGCGAGCCTAACACCCCGGTTGTGAACCAAAAATGGTAGAGGACATCCGGGAGGGCATGCATTTCTTTCTAGCTAGGGTGGTGTCAGTGACCTACCAGCCCTGACATTTATATTATTTGCACCTGTGTGGTTGTTGGATTGGGAGGCGTCTCGGATATATCGGTGACTACGTGGAGCTAATGGAGTCATAGGACTCATTTACGCCCCCAAAGGGCAGGGAAACGCAGTGTTCAGGCATTTTAATCCACATCAATGGACCGGCCCTGACGATCCAAGGGTCACTTGAGCTCTGATCCTAAGACATGGTAGGGTAGATTGTCTCGAAGCGGTGAGGACGATCCCTGGCCTCGGTTCACAGACGGAAATCCAACTTCCAATATGTGACTTTGCGGTTTTGATTTTAGAGCCTAGTATGGCGACAGAGTGGTATGGGGCACTGATGCCGTCTATGATTGATACTTATGATTGAATTTTTTTTGACATTATACACTTATAGTAATAATAAAAGATGAAATATAGCGTATCAAGCATTCTTTGGATATTATAAGGTAAAACCCTATCCTCCGTCTTGTGTTGCATTGTGTGATGGGACCTGGGTCTTATAATAGCTTCATTATTCTTTATTTAGCATTGCGCTGTTGTTTTATGCACTGGTATTCTTGGGAGGAAACCCATTCCATGTTATACGGCGTGGTCCCTCGATTTACCTAACTTTAAAATAAAAATTAATAACTGTTTTAGTTCTCACACAAGTCACATGACTGACCTGGAGTTTATTGTTTTAACGTAAACTTTGGGTGCCCCTATTTTCCGCATGGGCAGCTATTAGTTTTGGTTTTACAGATTTATATTCACAGGATCCTGGTTTGCAGCTGGAACGATATTCGGAAAGCTCTGTATCCGTATATTCTTTTTAGTTGTGTTTTGTATTATTTTTCCGCAGCAGTAATGGAATATAAATCTCTGATATTTATCGAATGTGTAATATTTATTCATACTCTGCATATTCTTGTATTCTGATGGAATTGTTGTAATTAACAATGAAATGTTCTTCCGTTTGTGTTCTGATTCGTCTTGTCCCCAAAGCAATCTGTGCTTTCCTTCATGGGGAAGTTCGGGTCGTTATACCAAATTTGACGAAATTAGTTTTGTTAGGACTGTATCGTTAATACGAAGTTAGAAAATATTTTTGGGAATTTTTAGAGACTGTATGTGGCCCCAGTAAATTAAAATGTACGTTAAAATTAAGTATATAAAGACATGTAATTTGATTTAAAGGAAAACTGATTGTAAATGTCGAATTGGCTTACAATACACATCCCATTATGTTTGGAATAGGGGTAATACGCTAGGGGCGACAGTCGTTGGGCGCGAATTAGAGTTCGAATGAAAAACAACTTTTTAGAGAAGGAAAAATAAATAAAATAAATATAAATTATACATCAGCCCCCCTTTATTCCCATTTCCCCCGTCCCCCCTTTTTTCTTTCTCAAATTAAAAAGAAAAACCGCCGCCCCAGATCGCGATTCAGCCTCCCTCCCCCTCGTCGCACAATCGCCTCCGCCGCCAGCCGACCACCCACTGCCGTTCATCCCCTCTGACGCCAGCCCCCTTCCTCTCCTCGCTTCTCTCTCCCGCGAGCACCCTGAAACACCCCCAAACCCATGAGATCCATAACCGCAGCCATCCCCCGACGAGCCTTCGACCGCCTATAGCCTCCACCATCGCCTGCCGCCACTTCCTTGACTCCAGTATCCCCTCTTCCGATCAACACAACAGTGAGTTTTATATTTCTTTTTATCTATAATTCTTTAGATTTAGAAAATCAGTTTTTAATTTATTAAATCAGTCTTTTACTTTAGAAAATCAGTTGTAATTTAGTGAGTTAGTTTTTAAATTAGATTTATAAAAAGGAAAGTTAGAATTTTAATTATAAAAAGATTGACCATTATTAATATAAAGAGTAGATCTTTAGAAACGAAAAGACTAGATTTTTATCATATAAAAGAATAGATTTTTATCGTATAAAAGAATAAATCTTTGTCATATAAAAAGATTAGATTTTTGTTAAAAGAAAAAGATTTGATTTTGATTAGAGAAGAATATGATCTTTATACATATGGTTTTGAAATAAATAAATTGGATTGGAAAGAAAAACGTGATTTTTAAATATAAACATCGTTGATTAAAAATATGATTTTTATTTGGAAGTTAGAAAAATAAAAATTAGATTTTTATACATGAAGTAACAATATAAAAATATATTTTTTTCGTATATATAGCGAATATAAAGGTTCGATCTTTATAATGAGGTAGCGATGTTAAAAAAAATTATTTTTAACACATACCGCGTGAAACGGATCTCGTTGGAAACGCGACAATGAATTTCTACATATGAAGAGTCGCGGCGTTTAGTTTCTAGGTGAGAACTTCTCGCTTTTATTTTATTTTCTAGTTTAAATATATACTAGGATGCAGACGGTGCTTAGCAGCACCCGACACCCGTCGTCCACAGACCATGGATGACTTGTTTGTTTGATTGATGTGTTGTGAAAGTTGATTGTGTGATGTGGAATGGAATAAAATATTTTATATAGTTAAAATTATAATTTTTAACGTGTATATGAATAAAATAAATATTCATAAACAAATCAGACGATTTTTTTATGTACACACATTTGATTGATATTTATTGGGGCGATAAATTTTACACATCGCCCAACTGCACAAATAAAATTCATTATTTGTTGATTGAAACCCCACACGGGTATCGGGATGATATATGACATACACTAGTCCCAATAATTAGTTGTATGTCGATGGATTAGTTGACATGTTGTATAAGCGTTGAATATTTACATTTAATGCTTATACACTGTAGAATGCACTTTGGATTATGGTTGATTGTTTATCATAGTTGTTGTGCACATGTGTGTATGAAATCCATATAAATCAAATTATATGGTAATTGACTGTGTCTGATTCCAATTCAGAAAATAATGAATATTTTAAAATATAAATATTTTAAAATAATATTTAGTAAAAGATCAAAATGTGATTTTGATGTCCGATTTGAAATGGACACGAATAAATTTAAATATATAAAGCCGTGTTGATTAGATTAACGCCATTTTGATGTGAACGATATTTATATGGATTTTATTCATTTTTATAATGAATATCAAAACGGAAATGATTTCGAAATATATTACTTTGAAAATATAATAATTTATATATCGATGATATGGAATATTCAATTTTGATTTGAAATTGAATACGAAGCTGAAATCGTTTTGAAAAAGAATTTAAAACGATTTATAAAATACGTTTTAAAAGGAAATCGACGAAATATATATTATATATATATTATGTATATATTTATATATGTATATATATATATATTATAATGGCCAGAATAGAACGCTCCACGATGCGGCAGTTCATGAATTTCGACTATTGACTTTGAATAGACATTACGGGAGATCCGACCGTCGAATTCTCCTAAAACCAGAACCGTTGGGTTAGTATTGAAAAGATTTTTCTAATGAATTGAGAGATTTGATATCTAACGGTTGGATTTGGAATTATGTCCAAATCAAATTTGCAAAAGGTCACTTTAAGTGCAGTTCGATGGCTGTTTATGGAAATCGACTGTATGGGCCTTGATAAAATTATTTAAAATATCAATAATTTGTGTAAAATCATAATAAATGATTTGGAAAGAATTGGGATGAAAAATTCCATATTTTAAAAGATAAAAATATATTTTTATCAAAATGAACTAGTTGTGAACTAGAAAAATAATTTATTTATTTTTAGAAATAAATAAATTGGATTTGAAATGGTTTTGAAAATAACCAGAATTTCCAATATATGAATTGGAATGGATTGGAATCGAAATTATCTTCGGAATATTTCGATATTGGATTCCGTGGTTATACAGATATTATGGAGGAATTTGGAAGATATATATATCGTTATTCCAATCAATATTTGTTGATTTCAGAATTTGATATTGAATATAAGCCGATACATTTTCTATTCATATCCTTGTATTTAATATCAAATTGGATTTTGGGTTCATCGTGGATGGTTTCTTTAATAATATTGTTCTTGAATCGAATGGAGTTAAGAAAATTAGAAACTGACAAGAGATTAGTTAAGTTGAATGGTTTCCTTGGTATTGATCTGATGTTGGTTTCGGCCATCGGGGTTAATACTTAGGGGATTGTTCTCTTACTAATTTACGGTTGGAGGCAAATGTGAGTTGGGTTTATTGTGAGCTGTGTTTTTAACGACATTCGTTCTTTAACCCGATTTATAGTGAAATGTGATTTGGGATTTATAAATCTTTTTATTTAGATTTAATGGGAATTTTCCAAGGTAACGTTTTCCAATTTAATATGTTAAATTGGAATTGAATGGAATTCAATTTGATAATAATCGAAGTGAATTTCTGTGGACGAAGACTGTTAATACATATGGAATTTAAGAGGCGTTGTCGTTATTCCATTTATATTATTGGTCGGATATGGAAATTGATATCGATTATATATTGATTTGTTTTTCCGTGAAGATTCCATAATTAATGGAATGTGATTTGGGTTGTCGTGAATGGTATCTATTGATTCAAGGAATTGATGGCGTTTTGATTAAATGACAAGGAGAAGTTCAAGATCGACAAAAAGAAGAGATTCAATGATATTTAATATTAGGGGTTGATTATTTAGAGTTTTAGTTGGGTTATAAATGTTAAAATCTATCCTCAAATAATCATATACCTCAATGGTTTGAATATATATATATGTATATATATGTATGCACATTCATTGTGCATACTATCAAAAACCGGTCGACGGGTTTCATTCTGGGCGCTCGACCGTTTCTGGGCAGAAATGCGCAATGAACGTGCACACATGTATATAACGTACATATATTCAAATACCAGTCTACTTGTCATTTTTAACCAGTCGACTGGTCTAAGAACTGAAACAACTTTTCGAATAGACACTCTTATTTATCAAGGGTTGTTTCCTTTTCTCTTCGCCAAAAATCATCTCTATTCGTTGCTTCTCTTCACCAATGATTACAACTCTCCATCCTCTATAAAAGCAACATGAAATCACCTTTTTAAAAATAACAATTCTTTCTATCCTTGCTATCTAATTGCTGATTTCATTCTTGCTCTCTAAAAGCATTCAAAAGCTCATAATTCTCACATATTGTTATTTGAATCCTTGAATCTGTATATTATTATTTAGATTCAAACAACGATATCATCTTCCAAATCATCATAATCACAAGATCATATTTGAGGATAAGATTATAGGAAGGGTGTACAAGAATTGACAAATTCGTGTTATTGAGAACACACATTGTCAAATTACAAGTTTAATTATCTTGTTTTAAGTCCTCGGTGTTGTAAGAGGCAAGTTGTGAAGTCCTCGTATTGATAGAGGCGTGAAATCCTGTTCGGCTGCTCGGGTGTTGTGAACCTCTTCCTCCGGGTGAAGCGAGGTTGTTGATTAGTGAAAATCCAGAGAGAGGTCTGGGACTGGACGTAGGACGGTGCTCCGAACTAGTATAAAAAGCCCTGGTGTGATTTTTCCATTTTTACTGCATTTACTATACTACTGTTCTGTGATTAGCTATTTCATTATACTTGAATATTGTTTGTCATATTACACGATCCTTTGTGTTTTATAGTATCACGTACACATACACTTTTCAATTGGTATCAGAGCGAGGTTATCACATAACTGTAACACAGTTATTTGATATATTCTAGTAATATGGCAAATAACCCAAGTAGTAGCACTAACACTACTTACACAGAAGGTCAATCGACACAAAGACCTCCTTTCTTTAATGGTCTTAACTATAGTTATTGGGCAACACATATGGCTTTTTACATGCAATCAACTACCTATGATGCTTGGAACGCTAGTCAGAAAGAAATAGTCAATCCAACGACTGAGTATGCAGAATGGACGGCTGCTGAGAAAACCGCAGCTGCTGTAAATGCAAAAGCAATTAATATGTTGTTTTGTGCATTAGATCAAAACGAATATAACCGTGTTAGTATCTGCACTACTGCTTACCAAATTTGGCAAACGCTAAAAATCACTCATGAAGGTACTAACAAGGTTAAGCAAGAAAAAATAGCTTTGTTGAAAAGTCAATTTCAAAATGAAACCAAATGAAACTATAAATGAGATGTATTCAAGGTTTCAAGCCATTCATCATGCACTTATCGGATTAGGACAAAAATATTCTGATTTTGATGTATTTTCAACAGTCCTACATTCTCTGACTAATGAATGGGAAGGGAAAGTATTAGCAATAGAAGAAGCTAATGATCTTTCCACCATGAAGCCAGATGAATTGATAGGAAATCTTATGCCCTATGAAGCTAACTTGCAGGCTCGAAAATAACAAAAAGAAGAAAAGAAAATTGTAGCTTTTCATGCCAAGAAAGATGAAGACATCTCAGATTCCGAAGATGAGGATCTAGCATTCATTGCAAAAGGATTCAAGAAATTCTTAAAGCAACGAAAAGCTAGTCGATACAACAAAAAGAAGTTCGGTACAAATAAATCATCATCTTCAAATATAGAATGCTTTAACTGTAACAAAAAGGGACACATGCACAAAGATTGTCCGGAGCAAAAGAAGAAGTCAGAAAATGAAAAATTCAAACACAAGAAGGACAAGTCAAAGAAACGAGCATTCTCAGTGACATGGGATGATTCAGACTCATCTTCATCTGATAGTGAAAGTGACTCAGATGATGAACAAGCAAATATATGTTTTATGGCTAAAGAAGATGAGGTACAAATTCCTTCTTTTGAAGAAGTTCTTGATATAAATGCTGAATTAATATATAAATTTAAAGATATGAAACGACAATGCAAACAAGCTCAAGCTAATTTAAGTAGAGTTGAATTTGAACGAGATATGCTAAAAGATGAGAAGAAAATATTAGAGGAAGAACTTGAAAAAGCTCAAGAATCATCATCTAATATTGATTCTCAACTATCTCTTTTGAGTCAAGAAATTGAAACTCAAAAAAGAAAAATGATGCTCTTACTACCGAAAATCATGAGCTTAAGGCAAAAGTCAAAATGTTAGACCTTGAAAAAGCTAGTTTACAAACAAAGTTAGACGACATTACTCAAAATGTTTCTAACTTTAACAAAGGTTGAGAAAATTTGACAAAAATTATTGAAAGTTCACAATCTTCTACGAATAAACATGGCTTGGGATATAAGAAACAAGTTATCAAGAAACATCTTGGTAATAAAAGAAAAAAGAAAAATAAGGTAGTACAAGAAACTGAAGCTAAGAAAAATCTTAGTTTATTATATTCCAAACCAAAACCGATTGTGAAATTTCAAAAGAAGAATGTCAAGTCTATAAAAATATGGGTTCCTAAAACAAATAACAATTTGATTAGGAATAAGTACATTCAAAAAAATTTGAATTCTGTGCATCACAATGCAAATTATATGTATAAAGGGGATACCGGACCCGTATGGGTTTGGACTCCTAAGACCTAACTCTTAGGACCCTATAAAAAGTGGGTACCATGGACTTAATTTTATTTTTTGCAGGTCCCACTCAAGAAAAGAGGAAAGTGGATACTGGACAGTGGTTGCTCGAAGCATATGACAGGAGATAAGAGCTTATTAACAAATATCACTTATTCAGATGGTGGCTCAGTCACTTTTGGAGATAATTCAAAAGGCCATATCATCGGCAAAGGCGACGTGAGCAATTATGGTACATCTAACTTACCTCTTATTACTAATGTCATGCTAGTTAGAAATTTGAAACATAATTTACTAAGTATCATTCAATTGTGCGACAAAGGTTTTACTATTTCCTTTTTGGACAATAGTTGTAGTATCTTAGATAAAGATCGAAATCGAGTTTTTGAAGGTTATATGGACAGAAATATCTATATTCTGAATATGAAAATCAATCATAACTCAGATATGTGTCTTGTAGCAAATAATAATGATCCATGGCTATGGCACAAACATTTCTGTCACATAAACTTCAGAACTATTGACAAGTTAGCTAAAAATGATCTAGTTAAAGGACTACCCAAAATTAGTTTTACGGTTAATAATCTTTGTGATGCATGTCAGTTAGGAAAATTGACTAAATCGTCTTTCATATCCGGGAAATTCATATCAACGTTACAACCACTTGAGCTATTACATATGGTTTTATTTGGACCAGCACAGGTTCAGTAAATAAACCATAATCGCTATGTGCTTGTAATAGTTGACGATTACTCTCGTTATACGTGGGTGATTTTCTTGAAAAACAAAAGTGACACTTTCAAACATTTCAAATCCTTCATTAAGAGAATTCAAAAGTTAAAAGGACTTAAGGTTAAAAATATAAGAAGTGATCATGGCGGAGAGTTCGAAAATAATGAATTTGAACATTTTTGTACAAAAGAAAGGTATAAATCATAATTTTTCGTTTCCTAGAACTCCATAACAAAACGGAGTTGTAGAAAGGAAAAATCGAACTTTACAAGTATGTGCAAGAACATTATTAAATGGATCCACTCTACCAAAACATTTTTAGGCAGAAGCTGTTGCGACTACGTGTTATGTTTTGAATCGTGTATCCATTCGACCTCTGACCAAGAATACATCCTATGAGCTATTTAATCAAAGAAAGCCAAATATCTCATATTTCAAAGTTTTCGGTTCTAAATGCTTTATTTTAAATACGAAAGACCAACTTGGAAAATTTGATTCAAAATCCGATGAAGGTATATTTGTCGGATATTCAGAACGAAGCAAGGCCTATCTTATATTTAACAAGAGAACTAAAACTATTGAAGAATCACTTCATGTCTCTTTTGATGAATTCTATAAACCATCTCATATCGTATCAGATGACGAAGAGGCCATAGTCACTAATAATCCTATCATCGCAAATAATGACTCTGACTCAGAAATTGTTGACAATATTCCTCAACCTGCTGTGGTACCTTCTCCACCAAGATATAGATCTCCTCCTAGAATTCTAAGAGATCATCCGGTTCAAAATGTTATTGGAGAAGTTACATCACAAATAAGAACAAGGAGTCAACTAAATCAAATGGGTCATGTCGCGTTTCTCTCAAATATCGAACCTAAGAATCCTAAAGAAGCTGCTACTGATGATTACTGGATCATTGCCATGCAGGAAGAACTAAATTAGTTCGAGCGCAATGATGTCTGGGAACTTGTTCAAAGACCGACTGATCAGTCAGTCATTGGTACGAAATGGGTTTATAAAAATAAAGCCGACGAACAAGGAAATATAACCAGAAATAAGGCAAGATTAGTAGCACAAGGACATAATCAGGAAGAAGGTATCGATTATGAAGAAACCTTCACACCCGTAGCTCGATTAGAAGCTACTTGAATCTTACTGTCCTTTGCTTGTCATCATAATTTTAAACTTTATCAAATGGATGTAAAAAGTGCATTCTTAAATGGGTTTATCAAAGAGAATGTATATGTCGAACAACCTCCCTTGTTCGTACATGAGAAATATATGATCATGTATATAAACTTAAAAAAGCTTTATATGGATTAAAACAAGCACCTCGTGCTTGGTACGAATGATTACGAAGCTATCTTATTGATTTTGGTTTTCAAATTAGTAAAGTTGATCAGACTCTATTCATAAAACATTCTCGAAAATATGTATTAGTTATCCGGATATATGTAGACGATATTATCTTTGGTTCAACAAACGATAAACACAGCAAAGAGTTTGCAAATATTATGACCAAAGAATTTGAAATGTCTCATATGGGAGAACTATCGTATTTCCTTGGTCTTCAAATCAAACAACTTTCTAATGGTATTTTTATTAGTCAGGAAAAGTACTGCGGAAATCTATTCAAACGTTTCGGTTAAGAAAATACCTCTGGTAAACCAACTCCTATGAGTATGACCACACATCTTGAAAAAGATGAACATGGTAAGAATGTTGACCAGAAGTTATATCGAAGCATGATTGGTTCTCTCCTGTACCTTACCGCATGTCGTCCAGATATTATGATGAGTGTTTGTTTGTTAGCAAGATTTCAAGCTAATCCTAAAGAATCACATTTACGAGCTGTAAAACGTATAATACGATATCTTAATAAAACCAAAGATTTTGGTCTTTTCTACCCAAAAGATTGTTCATTCGAACTAGTATCATATAGTGATGGTGATTTCGGTGGCTCTCGCACGGATAGAAAGAGTACAAGTGGTACGTGCCATTTTATTGGAAAATCACTTGTCTCTTGGTTTAGTAAGAAACAAAATTGCGTTTCACTCTCGACATATGAAGCTGAGTACATATCAGCAGCTTTAGCTTGTACTCAAGTATTATATATGCAACAAACACTTCGAGATTTTGATATACATTTATCAAACTCCATCATATACTATGATAACACAAGCACAATCAATTTATCGAAAAACCCAGTCAATCATTCCCGAACAAAGCACATTGATATTCGACATCATTTCTTAAGAGACAATATTGAAAAAGGAACAATATGTCTCGAATATGTCTAGACTGACAACCAACTAGCAGACATTTTACTAAGCCTCTCCTTGAATCTAGCTTTATTTCTTTACGAAGAGAGCTCGGCTTAATTTCTAGAACTGAACTCGATGTATAATATACATTGTAATGTTGAGTTCTTATCTAGACAACACACATATTCTTATTAACTTAGCTGGTTAATAGCTTTTTGCTATTATTAGCAAATAATTGTGAGCTTTACAATCTTTTAGTGGCTCATATTCTCTGAATGTTTTAACCATTGCTTTAAAATTTTGTAAATCCTATATATACATACTCCTTTCCTGTTGTTTTCTACATCTCCATCCTTAAACATTCGTATACAAGTTCAGAATTTTTTTATATAATGGCGCACATATGCGATGAATGTGCACAACGATCACATATCTCGGTCACTAGTTACGAACTTGAAGAATACTACTCTCCGGAAACACCAAAGAGTAGACCGAAATGTTCGCATGCCCCCAGAGATACACCAAAACCCAAACGTGCTAAGAAAGCATTATTCTGTTCTCCACGAACAAGAGAGAAGATTAGTGAAATTCATCACTACACTAAACATCAGATAGATCTCCAGCGTCAACTTCATTATGAACAAAAACTCACATCTGATCGTTTAACTCTCTTAGAACGATTGGCGTCATTTTTCTGTAGCATGGATAGACATGGGGTTCACGAACCAATGCCACTTCCTCCATCTACATCTCGAAGTCCTAACTCATGGGATCGTAATTACGCGAGAAATGAAGGAGCAAGAGAAAATTGGTCACCATGGACACTGAGAGTTACGAATATTAAAGAAACATCCAAAGAAAAGTCATCCACCTCTCATTAATTTATATCGTTTTTGTTGCATAATAATTTTTTGTTTTAATTCTTATCTTTTGGTTTTTCATGTATTTTGTTTTTCAAATCCATGTTGAGTTGAAATAAAATTTATATAATTTTTTTAAGCTCTCATAAATCCAGAAAAACAAATATATACAGAAACGGTCGACCGTGAGGAATGGACCGGTCGACCGTCAGGAATGAGCCAGTCGACCGATTAAGTCTCTGGAAATATTTATATTTTGGAACCGGTCGACCGCCAGAAAAATTACCAGTCGACCGTTCAACTCTCTTGAAAATTTTCAACTCAAAAGTCAAGCAGTCGACCGGTCAATATCTCACCAGTCGACCGGCTATCTTCTCTGGAAATTTGTGTTTCAGATACCAGTCGACCGGTATAATTCAACCAGTCGACCGGTAAAGTTCTCTGGAATTAATACTTCTAGACACCAGTCGACCGTTCCAACCCTAACGGTCGACCGGTTACGTGTTTTTCAGTTTTACAACTACAAATACGCACGACAATTCATATATCCCACTTCTTGACTCATTATTTATCCTCTTTCTCTCCAATCCATAAAAAACCAAAACCCCCAAATCAATTCCTCATAATCGATGGCACCACCTCAAAAGGAACACAAGAAATCGAGTTCCACTTCACTCCACCCCATAGATTCTAACATCAAACAATGGCTTTTGGATCCTATTGCAGTAAAACGTTGGAATGTTATGAAGGATTACGCCATTCACGAAGGTTCATTCATCAATCTTTCTGCTTTTATCCTCTATGATGTTGAAGAACTACTGGATAAGGCTCGTATTAAATCACTTCTTACCTTTGATAAGAACAACGTAGAAATTAATCATATTATGATTCGGTTGTTCTATGCCAATCTTAACCTACCAAAATTCAAACCAGAGAATTCTGCTAATTGTCTTTGGTCTGTAGTTTGTGGTCAGCATGTTTTCATTTCAAAGGAACGAATGACCATGGTTCTCAATTCGCCAAATAGTGGAAGAGAATTTTCTTCGGATTTCTGCACTATCCATATTCGTGATAAAATAAGTCATCTTTTTATCGAGGATCATAAAACTAGCACTAAGGCGATTAACTTACGGCCTACAGCTCTTGTTTTACATCATGCCATCACACGCTTGTTATTGCCGAGGGTTGGTAACTTTGATGCCGTATATAAAGAAAACTTCAAGGCATTATATGCAATTTATGGGGATATTGAGATAAATTGGATAAATATGATTTTCGACGAGATTTTGCTTGTCAATGAATGCACAAGGCCACACATTTTCTGCAATGAATATGTTATGAGACTTTTACTCGATTGTGGTGTCAAGTCTTGTGAGTCTAAAATCTCCAAGCCAAAGTGCATCGACAAAGGAACTAAAAAGAGAATGAAGCTCCCTGAACCTTGTGTGAATATCATTCCTTTTGAACTATACCAAAAACAAGGTCCTCAAGAAACCACTTCTTCTACGACTCCCAAGCCTAAACCGGAAGAAGTCAAACTCATTCAACCTTCCTCGTCAACTAAGGATTCACTAGCACCAATTCCTCCTCGAAGCGAGACTTAAACGTACCGACACCAAACCCGAGAGTTTCGATAACAAGCTCGACAAACGATTTTCAAAACTTAAGTTTCTTCGGTATTATTTGGGACGCAATTTCATGTGCATCATCATCTTCCTCTACCCAAATACAAGACCCGAGAAAACGTCCACTGCCTCCCACATTTACGTGGTCATCATCTGACGAAGGCACCACTTCAGGAACCAATATGCGACGTAGTCGTGGGGAATATGAGACCTAGGAGGAAGACGACAACGAGGAAGATGTTCTAGAAGAAGGAGACAAGGAAGAAGGAGGGAACGAACAAATTGAGTGGGACACCACTGAATCCAAATTGTCATCGCATTAGTTTGTTTTTCATCCACGTTTTATGATACTATGCAAAACTTCAAACCGGCACTTGTATGTAAATAGTGCTGTATTTATTTTGGGTTTGTACGTCTTAAGCTATTAGGTACATGACTTGCTTGTGGTATGTTTGGTGTATATTATATGTTGCAATCTTAAAGTTCCTCTTAAGCTATTTGTGTGTTCACTACTCCTTTTTGTCGATGACAAAGGGGGAGAAAAATATTACTAACATTATGTTTTGCAGATTTTTTTTAGTATTTATTTCAGGGGGAGCATATATTCAAGGGGAGTTAAAAACAATTTCAGAGCTATGTTGTCATCAATCAAAAAGGTGGAGAATGTTGAATCAAGGAATTGACGGCGTTTTGATTAAATGACAAGGAGAAGTTCAAGATTGACAATAAGAGGAGATTCAATGGTATTTAATATTAGAGGTTGATTATTTAGAGTTTTAGTTGGGTTATAAATGTTAAAATCTATCCTTAAATAATCATATACCTCAATGGTTTGAATATATATATATGTATATATATATATGTATGCACATTCATTGTGCATACTATCAGAAACCGGTCGACCGGTTTCATTCTAGGCGGTCGACCGTTTCTGGGCAGAAATGCACAATGAATGTGCACACATGTATATAACGTAAATATATTCAAATACCAGTCTACTGGTCATTTTTAACCAGTCGACTGGTCTACGAACTGGAACAACTTTTCGAATAGACACTCTTATTTATCAAGGGTTGTTTCCTTTTCTCTTCGCCAAAAATCATCTCTATTCGTTGCTTCTCTTCACCAATGATTACAACTCTCCATCCTCTATAAAAGCAACATGAAATCACCAATTTAAAAATAACAACTCTTTCTATTCTTGCTATCTAATTGCTGATTTCATTCTTGCTCTCTAAAAGCATTCAAAAGCTCATAATTCTCACATATCGTTACTTGAATCCTTGAATCTATGTATTATTCTTTAGATTCAAACAATGATATCATCTTCCAAATCTTCATAATCACAAGATCATATTTGAGGATAAGATTATAGGAAGGGTGTACAAGAATTGATAAATTTGTGTTATTGAGAACACACATTGTCAAATTACAAGTTTAATTATCTTGTCTGAAGTCCTCGGTGTTGTAAGAGGCAAGTTGTGAAGTCCTCGTATTGATAGAGGCGTGAAATCCCGTTCGGCTGCTCGAGTGTTGTGAACCTCTTCCTCCAGGTGAAGCGAGGTTGTTGATTAGTGAAAATCCAGAGAGAGGTCTGGGACTGGACGTAGGACGGTGCTCCGAACTATTATAAAAAGCCCTGGTATGATTTTTCAATTTTTACTGCATTTACTATACTACTGTTCTGTGATTAGCTATTACTTTATACTTGAATATTGTTTGTCATATTACACGATCCTTTGTGTTCTATAGTATCACGTACACATACACTTCACAGTATCTTTAATAATACTATTCTTAGACCGAATGGTGTTAAGAAAACTAGAAACTAACTAGAGATTAGTTAAGTTGAATCATTTCCTAGGTATTGATCTGATGTTGGTTTCGGCCTTCGAAGTTAATACTTAGGGAATTGTTCACTTTTTGATTTACGGCTAAAGGCTAATGGAATGGAATGTGATTTTGGGTTTATCGTGAACCGTGTTTTAAATGACATTGGTTCTTTAACGCAGTTAAAAACAGGATATGATTTGCCAAGTTAAACAATCGTCAATATTGATTTTTGGGAAGATTAAAACCAAGTGGAGTTTTAATGAATATTTTATTAGATTGAAATGATATCCAAAGGAAGATTAAAGAATAAATTTAAAGAATTTATCTTTGATAAGATTTATGGGAACCTTTCCCAAAGTATATGAATATTTGGATAAAGAAATACTCTGGATTGGAATGAGGCGTATGTTGTTTTTTTATAGCACTTGTTTATTATATACGCAAGTTATTCAGAAAGACCGGGTTTATCCCATTTTGAATAACTGACTCGACGATGTGTCGAGAATGAAGACGGTGGTTGAAGACCGGAGGTCTTCACATCATTTGGATGATTACTGATGTCTTGATTGAGCTTGTACCCCCAAGGCAAGGTAATAAGTGGTGATCGTCCAGACGTACTTAGAGATCGATGGATATGCGAGGGCCTCTCTTCTGCATTGGACATATGGGGAAGGAATAAGGTGCCTCTGGTTTCGTTCAGACCCAGAACGAACATGTAAATGGATGTGTTTCTGACACTGGATTTCATTCTGTGTGATTGATTGACATCGGTCGCATAGCGTGAATTGCCTGTGTGGCAAGCTGAGATGCAAATGATTAAGGCTTCTGTTGAAAAGCAGAGTCTTGTGTTTGTTGATCAAAGCACAGCTTTAATATAGAGTATCTTTGCATAGCGTTAATTCGCGAGCCTAACACCCTGGTGTGAACCAGAAACGGGAGAGGACTTAAGGGAGGACATGCGTTTCCTTCTAGCTAGGAGTGGTGTTAGCGTTTTGTACGCACTGGCATTTTACTTATGTGGGCGATGGATAGCGAGGCGCCTCGGTTATATCGGTCGATCCGGGACCGATGGAGTCATTTGGCTAATTGACGCCCCATAGGGTGGGAAAACGCAGTGTTCAGGCATTTTAATCCACATTGAGTGGACCAGCCTTGACGATCCAAGGGCCCACCTGAGTCTGGGTCCTGAGACATGGGCTAGAGTGTCTCGAAGCGGTAAGGATGATCCCTTTCCTTGGTTCACAGACGGAAATCCAACTTCCAAATACGTGACATTTGCGGTTTTGATTGTAGAGCCTAGTGTTGGCGACAAGATATATGGTACCCATGCTGCCTAGGATTGATGCATTTGTATTTGAAGTTGTTTTATACACTACGCACTTATAATAGTATCAAATGATTTGTTTTAACGTACCAAGCATGTTTGGCTATTATAAGGAAAAACCCTATCCCTCGGCTTGCGTTGCATTGTGTGATTGGACCTGGGTCTTATAATAGCTTCATTTTTCCAAAAACCATTGCGCTGTTTTGTTATATTCACTGGTATTCTTGGGAAGAAACCCGTTTTGTGTTATACGGCGTGGTCCCTTGATATATCTGATTTAAAGTAAAGTTTTAAATAACTGTTTTAGTTCTCACACCAGTCACATGACTGACTTGGAGTTTTTTGTTTTGATCTAAACTCTGGGTGCCCCTATTTTCTGCACGGGAAGCTAGTAGTTTTGGTTTTGCAGATTTATATTCACAGGATCGTGGTTTACAGCTGGAATGATATTCGGAAAGCTCTGTATCCGAGTATCTTTTTCAGTTGTGTTTGTATAATTTTTCCGCTGCTATGTAATGTATTGTAATCTCTGATATTTATAAAATGTATATTATTTGTTCATACTCTGTTATAATCTTATATTCAGATGGAATTGTTGTAATAAACAAAGAAATGTTCTTCTATTTGTGTTCTTATTCGTCGTGCTCTCAAAGCAATCCGTTCTTTCCTTCACGGGGAAGTTCAGGTCGTCTCAGCTTGGTATCAGAGCTTTGGTTTACAAAGCTCGAGAACAAGACACATTAGAATCAAACGAAAGAATTCATCAGAGATTGGATTAGTAATATCCAATGAGAATGACTCATTAGAGATTGGATCAGTAGTATCCTAGAATGGGTGTGAAGAGTGAAAAAATTAAAAATCAAATTTAGTTTTAAAGATTTATAATAATTATTCGTATTTGAATATTTATTTTATATGGAATTTGGACAATCTAGTATATGAAGATTTTGCATATATGCCTAGCTAGCGTGTGTACGAAGTCCTAAATATACTGGATAGACATAGAATCACACTCTAGTCGCCCGGAGACGATTCTGATGATAGTCTAGACATCATCAGCATTTGTGTCCCAGTTTTGAAAGTAGGATATCTATATGATTCCAATTGACTGGTGTGAGAACCAAAACTAGATAGGATATATTGTTGTGATTTGGCTTCAAAAACATGATTTTCTGTATGTATATAAAGATTATGAACTTGAAACGCTAATCAACTAATTGATTGATGATTGTGTTGTGTGATTATTTATTTAAACCATTATGTGAAAGGACGGTACATATAACCAAATTGTATCAAATATTGAACTGTATTGAAAATTGTTTGAAATTGCATGCAGATACACCATTGAACAAGTCATTGGGCTAGAGCAGAAGAATAAAATTGTTTTCCCGACAAATAGGTACATGTTTATTGTATTTCTTGGGTTTTTGATAATTTTATGAGCCGATTGGCAAGCCCCTTGGGTGCTTCTTTTTCTTTTTGGATTGGAGAGGCCCGTATCGCGATTTTCCTGGTGCTCCCGTACCGGGGAGGTTATGGCGATTTTTTTTGAAAATTTTGGGTATTTGCCAAATTTTTGAAAAATTTGAAAAGTTCTTAGAAATTGAAATTCGAAGAACTTAATCCATGATGGAAATAATGAAAGTTGAGTTGATTTGCAAAACAACTTTCAGCTCCGTTTCCTTTTCGAGGACGAAAATATTTTAAGTGGGGGAGATAGTAATAAACCGGTAAATCCGAACCAATTTAAATTTTTTATTTTGGCATTTTTTGTGAATTTTGAATATTTAAAATGAACTATTTTAAATAATAATGACAAAAAATTTATTTTTGAATAAAATTAGAATGTATATATTTATTTGAATCGGCGTTAGAAAATAAATATTTATTTTAATATAAAAGGAATTGGAAATGGCGCGGTAGTTTGAAAATTTGATTTCAAATTTCAAATTTCAAATGAATGTACAGGATTCAAAACAAACTGGATTTTAGCGAAACCAAAAATATTAGAATCTATTTGAAAATATCTTTCCAACGAATCCGAAAAATTGAAATTTCGTAGCGGGAATAAAAAGTTATGCCCAGTTGAAAATTCAGAATAGTCACTATGGAATTTTTGCCCTTAAAAATGGAAGTTTTGCAAACGACCTCCTTTTCGACAAAACCACTTTTGTTGGATCCAGGATGTAAAGTTATTGCTAGATTCCAAAATTCATAATATTTTGAAGCAATATGTGGGCGTGGCAAAAGAAAACGTGTTTTGACAGTTTCAGTCAATTTGAATCGACCATAAAATGGCCATTTTTCAAGAGGTCTCCAAATTTGACGAAATTAGTTTTGTTAGGACCGTATCATCAATACAAAGCTAGAAAATACATATAGATATATATTTTGACTTAAAGGAAAACTGATAGTAACAGTTGAACTGGCTTACGATACACGTCCCATTGTGTTCGGAATGGGGGTAATACGCTAGGGGTGACAGTCGTTGGGCGCGAATTAGAGTTCGAATGAAAGACAACATTTTAGAGTAGGAAAAATAAAATAAATATAAATCATACATCAGCCCCCTCCCCTTTATTCCCATTTCCCCTGACCCCCTTTTTTTTACTTTCTCAAATTAAAAAGAAAAACCGCCGCCCCAGATCACGATTCAGCCTCCCTCCCCCTCGTCGCGCAATCGCCTCCACCGCCAGCCAACCACCCACCACCGTTCATCCCCTCTGACGCCGGCCCTCTTCCTCTCCTCGCTTCTCCCTCCCCGAGCACCCTGAAACAGCCCCAAATCAACGAGATCCGCAACCGCCGCCATCCTCAGACGAGCCTCCGACCGCCTGTAGCCTCCACCACTGCCTACCGCCACCTCCTTGACTCCAGTATCCCCTCTTCCGATCAACTCAACAGTAGTTTTAAATTTCATTTTATCTATAATTCCTTAGCTTTAGAAAATCAGTTTTTGATTTAGTAAATTAGTATTTTTCTTTAGAAAATCAGTTGTAATTTAGTGAATCAATTTTCAAATCATATTTATAAAAAGGAAATTTAGATTTTTAGTTATAAAAAGTTCGATTTTTAATTATAAAAAGTTTGACCTTTATTAATATCAAGAGTAGATCTTTAGAAATGAAAAGACTAGATTCTTATCATATAAAAGAATAGATTTTTATCGTATAAAAGAATAAATCTTTATCATATAAAAAGATTAGATTTTTGTTAGAAGAAAAAGATTTGATTTTGATTAGAGAAGAATATGATCTTTATATATATGTTTTTGAAATAAATAAATTGGATTGGAAAGAAAAATGTGATTTTTAAATATAAACATCGTTGATTAAAAATATGATTTTTATTAGGAAGTTATAAAAATAAAATTAGATTTGTATACATGAAGTAGCGAAATAAAAATATAATTTTTATCGTATATATAGCGAGTATAAAGGTTTGATCTTTATAATGAGGTAGCGATGTTAAAAACATGATTTTTACCATATACCGCGTGAAACAGATCTCGTTGGAAACGCGATGAAGAATTTCTACATATGAAGAGTCGCGGCATTTGGTTTAGCTTTTAGGTGAGAACTTCTCACTTTTATTTTATTTTCTAGTTAAAATATATACTAGGATGCAGACGGTGCTTAACAGCACCCAACACCCGTCGTCTACAGATCATGGATGACTTGTTTGTTTGATTGATGTGTTGTGAAAGTTGATTGTGGGATGTGGAATGGAATAAAATATTTTATAGCTAAAATATTTTATATAGTTAAAAATATAACTTTTTAAAGTGTATATGAATAAAATAAATATTCATAAACAAATCGAACGATTTATTTATGTACATACATTTGATTGATATTGATTAGGACGATAAATTTTGCACATCGCCCAACTACACAAATAAAATTCATTATTTGTTGACTGAAACCCCACACGGGTATTGAGATGATATATGACATACACTAGTCCCAATAATTAGCTGTATGTCAATCGATTGATTGACAGGTTGTATAAGCGTTGAATATTTATATTTAATGCTTATACAGTGCAGAATGCACTTTGGATGATGGTTGATTGTTTATCGTACTTGTTGTGTACGTGTGTGTATGAAATCCATATAAATCAAATTATATGGTAATTGACTGTGTCTGATTCCAGTCCAGAAAATAACGAATATTTCAAAATAACGAATATTTTAAAATAATATTTAGTAAAAGATCAGAATGTGATTTTGATGTCCGATTTGGAATGGACATGAATATATTTAAATATATAAAGCCGTGTTGATTAGATTAACGCCATTTTGACATAAATGATATTTATATCGATTTTATTCTTTTTTATAATGAATATCGAAAAGGAAATAATTTCGAAATATAATACTTTGAAAATATTATCATTTATATATCGGTGATATGGAATATTCAATTTTGATTTGAAATTGAATACGAAGTTGAAATCGTTTTGTAAATGAATTTAAAACGATTTATAAAATACGTTTTAAAAGGAAACCGACGAAATATATATTATATATATATAATATAATGGCCTGAATAGAACGCGTCGTGCCGCAACAGTTCGTGAATTTCGACCATTGACTTCGAATAGACATTACGGGAGATCCGACCGTCGGATTCTCCTAAAATTGGAACCGTTGGGTTCGTTTCGAAAAGATTTTTCTAAAAAAGGTAAGAGATTCGAAATTTAACAGTTGGATTTGGAATTATGTCCTAATCAAATTTGTAAAAGGTCGTTGTAAGTGCAGTTCGATGGCCGTTTATGGAAATCGACTGTACGGGCCTTGATAAAATTATGTAAAATATCGATAATTCATGTAAAATCATAATAAATTTGGAAGAATTAGGATGAAAAATTCCATATTTGAAAAGATAAAAATATATTTTTATCAAAATGAACTAGTTATGAACTAGAAAAATAATTTATTTACTTTTAGAAATAAATAAATTGGATTTGAAATGGTTTTGTAAATAACCAAAATTTCCAATATATGAATTGGAATGGATTGGAATCGAAATTATCTTCGGAATATTTCGATATTGGATTCCGTGATTATACGGATATTGTGGAGGAATTTGGAAGATATATATATCGTTATTCCAATACGATATTTGTTGATTTCTTAATTTGACATTGAATATAAGCCGATATATTTTCTATTTAGAGCCCTTTATTTAATATCAAATTGGATTTTGGGTTCGTCGTGAATGGTATCTTTAATAATACTGTTCTTGAACCGAATGGAGTTAAGAAAATTAGAAACAGACTGGAGATTAGTTAAGTTGAATGGTTTCCTGGGTATTGATCTGGTGTTGGTTTCGGCCTTCGGGGTTAATACTTAGGGGATTGTTCTCTTACTAATTTACGGTTGGAGGCAAATGTGAATTGGGTTTATTGTGAACTGTGTTTTTAATGACATTCATTCTTTAACCCGGTTTACAGTGAAATATGATTTGGGATTTATAAATCTTTTTATTAAGATTTAACGGGAATTTTCCAAGGTAACGTTTTCCAATTTAATATGTTAAATTGGAATTGAATGGAATTAGATTTGATAATAATCAAAATTAACTTCTGTGGAGGAAAACTGTTAATACATATGGAATTTAAGAGGTGTTGCCGTTATTCCATTTATATTATTGGTCGGATATGGAAATTGATATCGATTATATATTGATTTGTTTTTCCATGAAGATTCCATAATTAATGGAATGTGATTTGGGTTGTCGTGAATGGGATCTATAATGATACTGCTCTTAGCACAATGGAGTTAAGAAAATCAGAAACTAACCGGAGATTGGTTAAGTTGAATGGTTTCTTGGGTATTGATCTGATGTTGGTTTCGGCCTTCGGGGTTAATACTTGGGGAATTGTTCACTTGCTAATTTACGGCTAAAGGCTGATCGAACGGAATGTGATTTTGGGTTTATCGTGAACCATTTTAAATGACATTGGTTCTTTAACCTAGTTAAAGACAGGATACGATTTCTGTAACGACCCAAACTCCAAGTAAAAGAAAGACCGGATTGTTTTTGAGAACAGCACACATCAGAACACAAACAGAAGAACATTTTATTGTTGTTACAACAATTACATCAGAGTACAAGGATATTCCAAAGTATGAATGAATGATAAACAATGGAAATATAATATCAGAGTTTAAATTACATTTAAATAGCAACGGAAAGAATAATACAAAACACAACTGAAAGAAATACACGGATACAGAGCCTTCCGAATATCACTTCAGCTGTGGACCAAGATCCTGTGAATGTAATATCTGCAAAACCAAAACTACTTGCTGCCCATGTGGAAAATATGGGCACCCAGAGTTTAGATTAAAACAATAAACTCCAGGTCAGCGATGGGACTAGTATGAGAACTCAAAACAGTTTTTAAGTTGATTTTAAAGTTAGGTAAATCAAGGGACCACGCCGTATAACACGGAACGGGTTTACCCCCAAGAATACCAGTGCATAAAAATAAATAGCGCAATGCTAAATAAAGGAAAATGAAGCTATTATAAGACTCAGGTCCCATCACACAATGCAACGCAAGCCATAGGATAGAGTTTTACCTTATAATAGCCAAATATGCTTGGTACGCGAAATTTATCTTTTAATATTACTATAAGTGCACAGTGCATAAATCAATTTCGAAAGTAAATATATTAATCATAGACGGCATTGGTACCATATACTATGTCGCCATGTATGGGGTTTACAATCAAAACCGTAATGTCATATTGTAAATTGGTTTTCCATTATGAGATCGAGGCGCTGGATCTCCCTCTCCGATTCGAGACACTCTAGCAAATGCCTCAGGATTCCCCGCAGTGAACCCTTGGATTTCAGGGCCGTCCATACCTAACGGTAGTGGATTAGTTATGCTTGAACACACGTTTCTCTATTCTTTTGAACCTCTATATGGCCACTAACAACATATAAAACCGAGGTACCTCATAATCCAACATCCGCATAAGTAAAAAATGTCAAGGCTGGTAGGTCACTGACACCAATCTAGCTAGAAAGAAACGTGTGCACTCCCTGCAGTCCTGATCCCATTTTTGACTCATACCGGGGTGTGAGGCTCACGAAGTAACGCTGTACACAAAGCTGCGCCTATACAGGCTATGCTTTGATCATCCCCCAAGGCCCTACTTTTCAACAAAAGCCTTGATCATTTGTATCTTGGCATGCCACATTGTCAATCCATACCATACCATTGATTTCTACCAATATATAACCTCTAAGCTCATACATCTCAGAGAAGGATGTTAATCACCAAAACAGATATATATTTAGTAGAGATCAATGAATACAGCATAAAGGAATACAATGTCGGACACGCAATCCATTTACAAGTCCGTTCTGGGCCTGAACGAAACCGGAGGCACCTTATTCCTCGCATTTCCATCGATCTCCAAGTACGTTTGGATGATCACCACTTTTCCATCGTCTTGGGTGTACTGTCCAATCAAGATAGCAATAACCATCCAAACGATGTGAAGAACTCTGGTCTTCAACCACCGTCTTCATCTTCGACTCTTGATCGTCGTATTTATTATTCAGTATGGGTTAAATCCGGTCTTTCTGAATAATTCACGTATTTTATAATCAAATGCTATAAAAACATAACATACGCCACATTCAATATCAGAATAAAATCACATTCTTAGGGAAAGATTCCCATTAATTTTATCAAAGATAAATCCTTTAACTTTATTCTTTAATCTTTCATTTTGATCTTTGTTTCAAAAAATTTTACTTTATCCCTTCTCCATATTAACCAAATTATGGTTTATTCAAACTAGTTGGGATTTACGTCTTACCGAAGTAATTATTTATTAATTAATCCCAATCCCGCTTATTCATCCCGATTTGTTCCAGTATATTTAATTACCATTTTCCGTTTAAATCTAATTAAAGATTTAACTATCGCATGGACTTAAACTGGTAGTTCTCCCTTTCCGATCACTTCCTTAATTCAGTAATTTTAATTACTTAATTCCCCTTCAATCTAATTAAAGATTTATTAAAACATTATTTAGTTTTAATTTTCTAAAATCATTATTAAATGATTATCAACTTTCGGGAAATAATCTTATCTTTAATCCGGGTTAAGAATAAATGTCAATTAAAACATAAATCGCGATAAACGCAATTTCGTATTTCATTAATTTCTAATTTAATATATTAAATTAGGGAAATCACATTTAAATCTTAATTAAAAGATTTATTCTTCAAAAAGGTTCAAGAATAGTGTTAATTAAGACCCTATTCACGACAAACCCAAATTTTTATTTGATATTAAATATAAGGCTTCGAATAGGATTTATAACGACTTATATTCAATGTCAAATTATAAAACCAACGGATATCATATCATAAATAACGATATTAAATATCTTACAAATTTCCAACATAATATCCATAAAATCAAAAAAAATCAATATTGAAATAATCCGTAGATAATTTCCATTTAAGTCCAATCCACTATATTCATTGGAAATTCTTAACTAAAATTAAATCCCTTTAAAATCCCTTTTAATTATTTATAAAGTAAATAAATCACTTATTTGACAAAAATATCTTTTATCTTTATAAACTTGGAATTATCATCAAAAACCCCTTTAAAACATTTATTACGATTTTACATAATTTCTCCCTATTTTAAATAATTTTATTTTGGCTCGTACAGTCGGTTTCCAATAACGGCCATCGAATTGCACTTACAACGACCTTTTCTGAAATTGATTTTGACATATCTCCAAATATAACCGTTAGATTTCAACTCTCTTATATCCATTGGAAAGCTCTTTTCGATACGAACCCAACAGTTCTGGTTTTAGGAGCATCCGCGGTCGGATCTCTCGTTACGTCAATTTAAAGTTAATGGTCGAAATTCGCGAACAGTCGCAGCGCGGCGCATTCTATTCAGGCCATTATATATATTATATTATATTATATTTCATCGATTTCCTTTCTAACCATATTCTAAAATGTTTATAAATTCGTTTACAAAATGATTCCAACTTTTATTTCAATTTTAAATCCAAATTGAATATTCTATCTATTATCATATTAAAACAATATTATTTCCAAATTATTAATTTTTAAATTAGCTCTTTTAATATTCATTATAAAATGGATAAAATAAATCGATAAACATGTTCGGGTTAAAATGGCGTTGCTATTTAAAACAGATTAAATAGCCTAATTTCATTATCTTAATCATTTTATACTGGGTCAGACCTCCCATGTTAAGCCTACGACTTGTTGATGCTGGATATGCCGGTTGGTTCCGGGCAGACTTATCCCACAAGTTGGGCTTAACCTCGTGTCATGGCCTGTTCATATTTGCGCACTTGGACCACTCACATTAGGCCCAACATTTGTGGCTGTTGGATATGCCGGTTGGGTCCGGGCAGACTTATACCACAAACGTAACCTGACCTCGTGTCCAAGTACAATTATAATTAATAATTATAATTAGTTTACTGAAAATATTATTTTAAATCGTCCCTTTAAAGTAAAGATATGATCTTTACATTAAATTGTTACTAATTTTATAAAACCCTTTGTTTCTGAATATCCTAACTAACATTTCAAATTTTTAATGAAAAATTGAACTTTCTATATTATTATATTATAATAATAATCTTTTCAAAATGTTCAAATTTTGAAATCAAACCTTCTTATCTTAACATACTGACTGTAAAGATGCAATCTTTTTAATTGAATCCTTTTTATTATAACTTTTAAAAAATAAAGATATAATCTTTCTAATTCATACGTCAATTAATTCCATTAACTGAATATTAAATTAAATATTCCTTTAATTCAAAATTGGAATGAGACCCAATCCATTACCATATAATTTTTATTATATGGATTTCAAACATTGCATTGATTCCACAATAGTGATAAAACATTCAATAACAGCCAAAGCGCATTTTAAACTAATCACAAAGACAATGTGTAGTCAGAATATCAACCCAAGACCCGTGTGGGGTTTCAACCAACAAAAATTCAAATAATATATTATTAATTGTGCTTTTGGACGATATGTGAAAATTTATCATCCAATCAACATAAACAAGACAGACAACTTGTAAATGGTAGTGTAAACAAGTTTTAAACATCATAAATGTCATAACAACATGTTACATATTTCAAATTTCAAACAATTCACAACAGTCATCCAAATCAACATTTATCCAACAAACAATAATTCCAACACACATAATTAATTAATATTTAATAATAAAAATAATTAACTGTTCAAAAACTTGAGTGAGATAAAAGTTCTCACCTTTGCCGGGCTTTAATTGACGGTTCGGGCCCAATTTTGGCCCAAAATCCAACATGCTCTAAAATTGACGAATTTGGTGTCTACGCGAAGCTTATGATTCAACGATCATGGAAAATCCTGTTTCGCGCGATTTTGAGTTCGTATCAAAAATATATGAATTTTCGAAGTCTGAATAATTTAAATAATTAATTTTAAATTATGAAAATTACTCCAATTTTCAAATCGCTTAGAATTGAACGTAGTTAGTGTCATTGCGAAGCTCTCGACTCCACGATCGCAGCAAATCTGAAATCATCAGATTTTGACCTCGTATGTGGAAGATATGGGGACACAAACATTGAATATATTAATTAAATAATTAATTTACAAATTCACCACTATTTCTGGTCAAACAGCCCATCACCTCCTTTGACCGCCATTTGCCGCCGCTATAGGCCACCGCCGGCCAAGCCACCACTGCCATCGGAACCCCCTCTCCACCGCCGACCTTTGCCAGGTGGTCCCCCCTTGATCGGCAGCCGCTGTGTCGGAAATGGCCAAAAAGCGCGGATCTGTTCGAGCCCGATTCCCGAGGCCTCCCTCCAGCAAACACCCCCAAAATTTTACAACACCTAGATCTCATGTAGACGAAAAACTTTCCTTCAGGTGACATCGCCTGGAAGTTCAACATTTGGCCGGAAAATGGTGTTTTCCGTTCGCTGCTTCCAGAATTCCCGTCTGATTCTTTTCTCGATTTTGCCGCCAACCCGATCACTTTCAGTCAAAACACTTCAAAGCAAAGTTGTAGATCTTTGTCTCCTCTGCAATTTCTACAACCAGGCCATCGCCTAATTCTCGACGGTTTGGCCTAGAAACCCCAAAATCCTAAATTGGATTTTTTCATTCAAACTCAGATCCCGAAGAATCCATGCGACGATATGCTATGGAATTTTCGTGGTAGGTAGAGGCTATGATGATCTTCAAAACTCATAAAGGGTTTGGTCAGATTGTTTACAGTTTGTGAGATATAAATTATTTCATTTCAGGGTCTTATTTGCAAAGAAATTTTGGTGGAGGAAGGAGAGCCGCCGCCATGGAAATGAAGATGGAGGCTAGGGTTTTCTTTTAGGGTTATGGGAAAGTTAGGACAATATATAGAGGTGGAGATTTTTAATTTTAACCCTTGCGTGTTTTAATTATATTATAATATATTCATTTTTAGTCCATCTTCATGGTTTAAAAATTCGTGTAATAACCTACGGTTTCAAATTTAGTCGGAAATTGAAATACATCTATTTACTGTTATTCTGGATCCAAGTAAACTGGTCTCGTCGAATTCCGAATCCGTATGTATTAATAATGAATTATTAAAGTCTGAAAATTGACAGTTTACACTGTAAGATCAATTATAATTACATACTGATTCTAAAAATTACAGAAAAATTATTTCTAGCTTTATTTTGACGATTCGATCCCAACAAAACTAATTTCGTTGGATTCTGAGTCCGTTTGAAAAATGGTCATTTTTAAGGCGTATATATATTATATTAAAAATACATATATAAATAAATAAATTCTAAATCTCGAAATATATCAGTGTTTATACTTTTTCAATGCAGAAACATCATTTTGAACTCAATGGAAGTGATTTCGAGTCCCAATTCATTCGTATGTAAATAGTAGCGTTTTGGGTGATGTATACTATATATATAAATTCCATAGCGTTTTCTGAGATTTTGAATTTTTCATAACTTACAAATTATAAACTGAAATATTAATTTCTAAAATTCATTAGAAAGATATCGTCAATACGATCCTAGCATTTCTTGTTTCGTCCCATTTCGACTTAAAATTAATTTTATATAATTTTCCAAAATTTGAAATCACCGCAACATTTCAGGCTTGAAATATAATCAATACAAATTATTCGTTCTAACTTCGATTTAAAATAAATTTTCCGTCGTTATTCTTTAAAATAAATTTCTTAAATATTCAAAAACCAATAAATTAACTAAAATAAAAAAAATTAAATTTGCCCTAGAATTCCGGGTCGTTACAATCTCCCCCACTTAAAATCTTTTCGTCCTCGAAAAGGAACAGAGATGAAAGTCGTTTAATTAACCAACTTAACTTTTAATTCAAATCACTTTTCAATTCAGTTCAATATCAAATTCGATATAGCTAAATTTATCATTCTATTATATATTGGTTTTGTTAATTATCATTCCAATATTTTAATTAGTTAAACTAATTATCAAACATCACAACCAGCAATCAATTAGGTGAATAGCTTTTCAAACATATGTAATTTCTATATATAATCAAAAATCATGTTTTTAGTGCAAATCACAGCAATAGACCCTATCTAGTTTTGGTTCTCACACCAGTCAATGGAAATATATAGATATTCCACTTTCAAAACTCGAACATAAATACTGATGATGATCGATCAATAACCAGAATTATCCCCGGGCGACTAGAGTATGATTTTATATCTATCCAGTATATTAAAACTTTGAATATCCCTTAATTACTCATATATTCGAAATCTTCATATACTCGATTGTCCAAATTAAAATATAATAATATCTCAAATACATATTTTAAGATAAAATTTTCAAAACTAAATTTGTTTTCACTTTTGAGATTAATACTCTTTACACTCATTCTAGGATGCTACTGATCCTATCTCTAACGAGTTATTCTTATTGGATATTACTAATCCAATCTCTGATGTGTGACGACCCCAAACCTCGTACTGACGGAGGCAAGGGTAATCTTTGGAATATAACACATAAACAGATAATAGCAGAATAGAATTAAATAAATACACCAGATAATGTACAAATAATACACTGGATAAACGTAATCATTAGAGTTACACAGTATACAGGATCATACTTAGTACAAATACAGTTCAGCTATACATAAATGTCTACAATGGAAAACAAACATAATATGTACAATAGGAGCTGAACAGCATAAAATAGATAAATGATAGAATCAATCTTCAGCTCCAGCTATCCAGAAAGAGCCTGCTAAAACCTGAATACAAGGCTGCCCGTGTAGAAAGAGGGGCACCCGAGTTTGCAAGTGAAGCAAACTACGAGTCAGTCATGGGACTGGTATGAGAAATCTACTTAACACATTTTATAATATGGCTAATCACAGGACCACGCCACTTTCGCGGAAAGGGTTTAATCCATTGGATTTCCAGTGCTTTACAACAAGTAAATCTTTTAAACATCGCAATGCTTTTTATAAAAATGAATCCATTATAAGACTCAGTTCCCATCACACAATGCAACGCAAACCGGAGGATAGAGTTTTTACCATATAATGGCCAAAATATGCTTGATACGAATAAAACAAAAGCATTTGATATTACTAGTGTTTATATGTTTCAAAAACAATTTCAAATCATAAGTATCAATCATAGACGACATGAGCGTCCCATGCCACTATGTCGCCAAATATAGGTTTACAATCAAAACTGCACAATCACGTATTTGGAAATTGGATTTCCGTCATGAACCAAGGCAAAAGATTGTCCTTACTGACTTCGAGACTCTCTAGCCCAAGCCTCAGGACCCAGACTCAGGTGGGCCCTTGGATCGTCAAGGCCGGTCCACCGATGTGGATTAAAATTCCTGAACACTGCGTTTCCCCGCCCTTTGGGGCGTAAATGAGCCAACGAATGACTCCATCGGTCCCGGATCGACCGATATAACCGAGGCGCCTTGCAACAGCAACAACCACATAGGTGAAAATAATATAAATGTCGGCCAGTTCAAGCATCGAAACCACCTCTAACTAGAAAGAAACGCATGTCCTCCCTGAGGTCCTCTCCCGTTTATGGTTCATACCGGGGTGTGAGGTTTGTGAATTCACGTTATACACAAAGCTACGCCACACAGGCGGTGCTTTGATCATCACCACAAGACTTTGCTTTTCAACAGAAGCCTTGATCACTGCATCTTAGCATGCCACCCAGGCAATTCACACCATGCAACTGATGGTTATCAATCACACAGAATAAAATCCAATGTCAGACACACAGTCCATTTACAAGTCCGTTCTGGGTCTGAACGAAACCAGATGCACTATATACCTCGCATACCCATCGATCTCCATGTACGTCTGGACGATCACCACTCATTATCCATATTTCGGGATGCCTCCCAATCAGGACATCAGTTGCCATCCAAACGAGGTGAAGATCTCTGGTCTTTAGCCATCGTCTTCATATTCGACTTCTTATCGTCGATTCAGTTGTTCGGAATGGGATAAACCCGGTCTTTCTGAGCAACTCACGTATATAATAAAAAGTGCAACATAAACACATCATACGTCTCATTTCAATTCATCAGTCACTAACCGTAGATCATTAAGAGAACGTTTTCCCAAATATTAACTCCGAAGACCGAAACCAACATCAGATGAAAACCCAGGAAACAATTCAACTCAGTTAACCTTCAGTTAATTTCTAAATTTCACATTCCATATCGTTTATAATAATTTATAATGATTTGTCGCTATTTTTATTTATTTATTTATAGCCAATTCATTCAAACGACGTTTCGGGCCATAACGCGGCCGTGGCGCTGTTTTTTTCAGATTTGATTTACATATATCTGAAAATCTAACCATTGGATCTTCACAAATTTTATATCATTAGAAAGATCTTTTCAAAATGAATCCAACGGTTCCAGTTTTGGGAAAATCCGACGGTCGGATCTCCCGGTACAATCGTTTGAAGTTTCGATTTCAAAATACGAGCTGCAGCGTCGTTATTCGATTTAATATAATTATATTTATATATATATATAATCGATTCTAGCGCTGTTTTTCTTCAGATTTGAATTAAACATTCCAGACAATCCAACCGTTGGATTTTTACAAAGTTGGTGACGTTGGAAAGATATTTCCAAGGCGAACCCAACGGTTTTGGTTTCGGGAAAATCCGATGGTCGGATCTCCCGCACTAATCGTTTGAAATCACGGTTTCAAACACGAACTGCAGCTTCATTATTCGATATATTTCAATTCCATTTATATATATACATCGATTCCTCGATTTCAAAACTATATTTTTTTCATACATTTGATAAAAATGATATTTTTATCCAACGACAATTATTTCAACACTTCGCTATTCTTATTCATGTATATAGTAAATATGTGATTTTTATTGTAAAACAATTCATTTCAAAACACGATTATTTTATATAGTTCATATAGGTGATAAAAATATGTTTTTTATTATAAAACAATTTATTTCAAAACACGACTATTTTATATAGTTCATATAGGTGATAAAAATATGATTTTTATTATAAAACAATTTATTTCAAAACACGAATACCATTCAACACATGAATTTCTATTCAATGAATGAATTTCTATTAAACACACTAACATAGTTTCAACACATGAAAATATTTCTAACACATGAACATTATTCAAAATTTCGGCAGCATAATGGCAGGGTAGTTAAAACCGGGGCCGTCCCTAGTACGGCTCCTCGCTCTACCTTAAAGCCTCGCAGCTTTTGACAATGGGGATTTCATGCATCTAGTTCGCACGCAGGCGGCATATTTTTTTTTTTCATTTCCACAAACTAATCCTATGTGGTTTCAACCAAATAATTCTCAACCACAAACTGGTATCTTTCAACCACGATCAATCAATTTCAACCACAAACAATTCTAATCAACCATTCACTATCAATCAATTTTCACACCAATCACAACCAATAAATATTGTCCATGGTTTGTGGACAAGGGGCATATATATATATATATATATATATATATATATATATATAAGTATATCACTTCCATTTCAACACATATATAATTTTTACAACGCATATATAACTTATACATCGAACGTACAACTTATATCACGCTTATACATGAGGTGTACAACGCTTATATAACTCATACATCGACTATATAATTTATACATCATCGTTTTCCATATCGTTTATAAATTAGAAATCTCACATTGGGTTCCACTCCACCAAAAATAGCAGAAGGCTCAGAAAAATATGCGGTCTCTTCTAGAATGTAGAAGACGTCCACACGAGTCCACTGTCTCTTGTTTAACTGAATTTCATCAAGAAACGAAAAAGATATGATTTTTACAGTGAAATCAAAAACCGTAGCGCTTTAAACTTCTATAATATAGTTTAATATAAAATAGCCGTATACCTTTCTGAAATGTTCAAAACTAGGTCTTGATTTTTCTTTGAATCCGCGTAACTATACGTCGATCGGGTTGCGCGAGGTCGAAGGGGGAGGTGAGGCGCATGTTCGCCTGAAGTGGGCCCTAGTTCGGTGGCCAGACGTGGCCGCGGCGGCGAGATGAAGGGCTCTACTTTCGAGCTCGAATTCTCCTCCAATTCTGAACGAAAAAATCCAAACTATATATGAATTTGAAGATCTTCTCTAGTTCTACAAAATCTTCAACTAGAGGATGAGTTTTTATTGAGTGTGGAAGGAGAGATCGGAGGGGGAAGGTTTTGAACGACTTCCGTCGTCGATCTGGGGAGGAAGAAAGAGAAAGCGGGGTGAGGGAGAGTGAGTTGGCCCAATGAGATTCTTTTATTATTTATATATTTTTAAATTTCGAAAATACCCTCTTTCACACACGAACCCCAATTCATACCCAACGACTTTCATCCCTAACGATTTACCCCCATTCCAAACACAATGGGATATTTTTCGTAGGCCCATTCGACTGTTTCAGTCAGTTTTCCTTCAAATTAAAATATAAAACATTCAATATTAGATTTGAACGGACATTTCAGTTTGCCGAGGCCACATATTGATTCTAAAAATTCCCAAAAAAAATCTAGCTATGTTTTTACGATACGGTCCCAACAAAACTAGTTTCGTTGAATTCTGAGACCGTTTGAAAAATGTCCCATTTCTGGTCGATCCAATTTAACTTTAATTGACCAAAACACGTTTTTCTTTGCCACGCTCACATATTAACTTCAAAAATTATGAAATTTGAAACATAACAATAGTTTAACATCCCGGATCCAACAAAAGTGGTTTCGTCGAATTCCGAGGTCGTTTGCAAAATGGTCATTTTCGCGGGCTATATAAATTCTATAGCGACCTTTTTGAAAATTCATTTGGCCATAACATTTGCTTCCCGCTATGAAACTTCGATTTTTCAGATTCGTTAGAAAGATATTCACTAACATATTTAAATATTTTTGGTTTCACTCAAATCCGTTTTGTTTTGCACCCGATACAGTCAGTCAAAGTTTGAAATGAAAATTTGAAACTGCCGCGTCATTTCAGGCCTTTTTTATAATTAGAAATAATTATATTCCTTTTCAATTGTCGATTCAAACTTACATTTCATCATTATTATTTAAAACATTTATTTTAAATATTTAAAATCCACTAAAATATCCAATTTATAAATTTTAAATTGGTTCAGATTTTCCGAGTCGTTACATGATGAATTCCTTCGTTCGGTTCTAATGTGTTTTTTTCTCGAGCTCTGTAAACCAAAGCTCTAATACCAAATGAAACGACCCAAATTTCCCAGTAAAGGAAAGCCCAGATTGCAACGACCCGGATTTTTAGCCGTTGAATTTTGAATATTTAAATTGTTTTAATATTTTATTTGAATTAGATATAGAAATTTATAAGGAATTTATTTAATAAAACCATATTTGAACGTATAATTTATAATATAATTTAAAACGAGTTTAAAATGGCGTGGTAGTTTGAATATTCGATTTCCAATTTCAAATGAATGTACAGGATTCAAAATAAATCGGATTTTAGCGAAATAAGAAATATTTGAATCTGTTTGAAAATATCTTTCCAACGAATGTGAAAAATCCAGATTTCATAGCAGAAATAAAAAGGTATGTCCAAATCAAATTTTCAGAAAGTCGCTATGGAATCGCATATAGACCATAATGGTTTATTTAATATATTTAAATATCGGTCTTGAATTTGGACAAGCCTTTTGAGACGTAATTATAATTTAATTTTTAAGAATTTTACTGTAATTTTTAATTCGCAAAATAAGCTACTTTTTATTTGGAGTATTTTGCACTCTATATCAATATTTTGGGTTTTCACAATAGAAGTCAACCTACAGATATTATTATATTTTTGGGATCATGACACGTCGCTTGACACGATAATATTTTTATTTTTGTCTGTAGCGGTAAATGAATGAAAATCTGCCTAGCCGATACCGTGGTAACTTTAACAAACATATATCGGTGAATGGTCTGCGCCTCGCACATGAGTTGGAGTTGTAATTACATGGTTTGTGTAATATTACTGTTGATTGCTACCTTGCCCTGTACATTTCAAAGGGGTGTTATTCACGTTTTCAGAAACCGTGAGTGCCAGTCAAGGATGTCAATTTTTATAAGCGTGCTCTTCACGGTATCTAAATCGTGCCTGACAAGTAATTTCAACACAGTGCGTGCTAAGAAAATAAAAGTCGTGTGTGCCAAGGCACTTAATGCCGTAGTGCCCAAACTACGTTGCTTTTAAATACAGGAATACCCATTTCAGTTTTCTTTTTCTCATTCCTCCAGTAACCAACAGAAATCACCAATAAGAAATTCAATTAAAAATCAAACTAATTACTAAAAATTTCAAAATATATATCCTTCCATTTGTTGTGAGGTAAACCTTCATTTCTATATCACATTTGTTTGGTGCAATCAGCATCAGATGCTCGTGTTTTGATAGCCGCTGCCTTAGGCACGGTTTTGAGGGATGTACAGACGACATGGGAATTTGATGATTGAAGGAAATCGAAGCAGCAGACGCACGCACAACCACCGGTAGCGGGATGGTGTCAGAAAATGGTTGGAATTTGCCAATTGCTGGCAATGAAGAGTTTTCGGTTATTGGGTTTGACTAGCGAGAGGAGGAGGAGTGGGGTGCGCAAGTCCAGGCTGAGGCACTGGAAGGAAGGGTGGTCATGGCTAAGGGGTTATCGGGGTCTCTGGTGACTTCCGACGGTGGATGGATGTGACGAAGTCGTGTAAAGGAGAAGTCTGTGTTGCCTGGGGGATTACAAGAGAAGAGGCATGTTTGAATTTTACTTTTGCTTTTGATTTTGGACTGAGAAACAATGGTATGGGAGGAATACGTCACTAGTTGATCACGAGGTTTATGGGGGTAATCACGATATGTTTAACATGATTTACAACAAACTGGCATCGAAATTTACATGAAAGTTTGAGCAGCGGTTTTGGTTCCAAGATCCTTTCTGTGATAAGAAAATGAAAGGACAAAAAAGGAATGCTCTTGTATTTTGAACAGAAGGAGGAGAGGACATCGGTTCATAGTAGTAAAGTTGCCTTTGATGTTGTGATTGCGATTAACAGTGGGATGTCGAACTGGGTATCTTAGTAAAGAGGGTAGACAGGTTGTTATGGGATGTAATTTAATTTGTGGAATATTGATGATAGTGCTTTCTGAAGGGAAAGAAATTTGAGCAGATGATGGATGATAGAGTCAGCTTGTTGTTTGTCCAATAGGATTGAGCAGGCTACTGTGTTGGGGGTCAGAAGTTCAATGCGGAGCAAATGAAGGCTCTAAACAAAAATGGCCTGGGTTGATGAGTTTTAGGCGAGGAGATGAGTGGCAAAGTCGGTTTATGAAATCGTGGTGGGTAGCTCAGAGGGTTGGTCGATGGTGCACAGTAATGTCACCGATGGAGGATGGAGCATGCATTATTTCGAATGGAAGAAGAATTAATGCTGACCAATTAGAGATTAAGGGGTAATTATGATTATCAAGGTCACAATTTGGTAATTAAACTAAAAACTAATTTCTATAGCTAAGTATATTATTTTGAAATTAATGTCCAAACTTTTAACTGTAGCTATAACTCAATGGTACATGAACAGAATTCAGTAAAACCGGTCATGGCGCAATGATAGCAACGAAATTGACGTTCTAGCACGGACATGCCGGAGAATCGAGTCTCAAGAATTTCATGGTAGAATCAAACACTCGTTTGATTTTAAACAAAACAAAAGGCAGAACCGTCACCTGCAAAACAATGTAAGTAAATTCACCAACTCTGACTCGTTTATATTTTTATATAAACGAGTTTTAAATCTATTTATAGTAATATTATACTATGTGATGGATGTTTGGATGAATGGCTGATATAATCAGTTGAATTAGTTATATCATTGATCGTTTAATAATTCTGTTCACCATGATATTAATATTGATGTGAAAATAATATTATTGACGTTGATTAACATCTGTGGATGTAGGGAAAAGGTTGGAGGGATCCAATGGGATTCCTCAATATTTATATCATCATATTTGCATTGGTTGTGATATATGCTGTGATACATTAACTATGATTGATCTTGTTGTGTTTAAATATCACTGGCCCTAGAATTTTGGTATAAACACCGTAAAATATTTTCGAACATAGAAAATGAAATTTGAGATTTAAAAAGAAAATATATTTTTGAAAATTTGAAGTGTAATTTCAAATGGATTTAAAAAGCAGAAATTTGTTTATTTAAAACAAGAAGTTGATTTTAAACAGGCCTATAAAATAAATGAATTATTTATCACTGAATAAATTGAAATATAAATTCAAATTGGAATTTATATGAAAAGTGGACATCGGTTTTGAAACCAATATTTGAAATGAGATCTGAACTTAGCAAATGATGAAAGGAAATTATAAACGAGATTTTAAATGATTGCAATACAAGTGAAATTGGTATGGAAAAATCTGAATAAAGTTATAAATAGAATTTGGGTTAATATATTATTTTTAAATACGAAATCAAACTGATTTGATTATATATATAAGTGGGATACATTCATGGGTAAAAGAATAATAGTTTAAAGCAAGTAATTTGCAAATAAAATATTTATAAAGGAAATTCAGATTGGAATATGAATCCAAATTGGATCTTAAATCAAAAAGGGAAATGGATAATTGTTTTAAAATGAAAACGATGAGTTTTGAATATAAAATAAATTGTGATAACATTTATAGAGTGAAATGGATACAAAGGAATTTGGTCAGAAATTGGAAAAGATGAATTCAAGAGTGAAATTAGAATTTGAGTTAACCTAAAACGATAAGATTCATTGCAAAGTTCCGAATATTAATCGAATATAAAGTATTCGAATGATAGTTATTTATTAGAATTCGATTATAACGAATTTAGGGAAGTATTTATTTTTACTTTCCATTTTGAATCAAATCTACTAATTATATATTTAATTATTTATTTATTTACTTATTAATTGAATTAACAAGTAAAAGTTATATTTTTATAAATCAAATATTTGAAAATAATGATTATAATGTTGTTGTTATAGTAAATGTTTTATAAATCTAAACAGCGATTATAACGCTGTTGTTATAGTAAATGTTTTATAAATCTAAACAACGATTATAACGCTATTGCTATTGTAAATGTTTTATAAATCTAAACAGCAATTATAACATTGTCGTTATAATAAATGTTTTGGTAAATCTAAATAGCAATTATAACGTTATCGTTATAATAAATGTTTTGTAAATCTAAACAGCGATATTAACGCTACTGTTATAATAAGTGTTCTATAATTCTAGACAGCGACTATAACGCTGTTGTTAAAAGTAATGTTTTATAAATCAAATATTTGGAGGCAGCGATTATAACGCTACCGTTATAATCAGTGTTTTTCTGTAAAAGGAGTATTGCTTAGATTGAATTCGAAAGTCGTGTAAGCGATGTTTTGTTTGAAGTTGTGAGCTTTGACTATTTCAAAGTTGAGAATGTTGTTCAATTAAGGTCTGAGAGGTAATTATACCCTAACTTGATTGACTTCATGATTGATGGAGGAATGGTTGGGGTTCGATAGTGGAAATTAGTTAGCAATATGGTGATTAAATAAATGATAAATGGTATGAGTTAGAATAACGATGTTTTTATAACATCGGGTTAAATTAAACGGATATTTGAAATGTTTTCCCAAATAAAACGAGATATATTTTCTACGCATAGGATATGAAATGAGTTGGTCAACGACGAGTTTAGAAATGGGATATGAAAATATTTTCGATATTAATAAAGTATATTTTCTGAATATAGAAAATAAAGAATCATGAATATATAGAATTATTTTCTAACTGGAATAAGAGATATTTTCTCGAATAAAGAATTAGGATATTGAAAATGTTTTACAAGAATCGAGAGGGGAAATTGGGCTTCAAAAGGATACGAAAGGTAGGGAAGATGGAAATTATGAATTGATAATAAAATAAGGAATTTATATAAATAGGGGCCAGTATTGCTTAATGGTTGATCAGTAGAAATTTCCATTTGGAAATAGGGTCGTTGATTGTATGGATGTCTCTTTGATAGTTAAATCACCGACTATCAAAGTTTTGTTTTGTTTTATACCTCCGTTGTCAATATGGAGAGACTGGGATCATATTTATTATCTGAAAACCACTCTGTATTGGCATAAGCGTTACATATCAACTTATGTTGAAGAGATTATGAAGACGGAGTAAAATGCAAGGGTTGTTCAGTTAACCCTAGGTAGAAATTGCCCAAGATGGATGAATAGAATGGTGACTTCGGTTTGTCCAGACCCAGGACAACTTGTATGGACGAGTGTCTGACAGAGTATTTCCAAAGGGATTACGTACGTTGATTCCTTCAAACGTATGAAGTTGGTGGCAAAGAAGGGAAACTTCTTTAGCCTAAAAATTTGAGTATTTTTGTGAGAACCAATTAGTGATTTCCGATGGATCTGACGATGTGGCATTCAAAGTGAATGGTGGCCAGATGTTCTGGAAGATAATTCAAACCTCAAGCCTCACAACCGGGAATTGACAAAAATCGGGCAGGCAACATGGCTATGTGGGTCGCTCCCATTAGGATGTATAATCACATATCTAGAGAAATTCTATTTGCTTCTTTAATCTATCGATGTTGTCCCTTTCGGGAAACGGTTGCTGATCCCAACCGTTGGTGATATACATTCGATACACTCAAGCGAAATGAGTTGTTAGTCATGTGTGGGCCAGGTTGCAAGACGTTCTTGTTGAACGCCAATGTATCCCCTCTAGAGTACACTGATCGGAAGGTGTTTCCATACCTTGTCATGTTGGAAATCCAATCTCTAATAAGCGCCCTAGGGTTTTTGATTTTATATTATATATGGAGCGTGAGATGCAAGCGTTCCGCTAGATTCTATTTATTTGTTGTAGACATTAATATAATATCACCGGATTTGATATCAAAAATAATTTTGGTTATCGTAAGGTAATAACCATCCGTGTTTATGTGTGGATCGGTCTTAAGATTATCACTTCTTTCGAAAGGATTTTGAAAGTTAAACCAATGGTTGGAGTTTACTCACACCTGTCCCATTACTGACCCAGAGTTTATTTTGTTTTGTTTTACCTAAACTCTTGGGTCCCCAAATTTGTACAGGCAGTCAAGTAGTTGGGATTTTACGGATTCACTTGGAGGAGCATGAAGCAGGAGGCTTTACCAGTTAGCTATAGACTATCATATTTTTCCGCTGTGTATTATGTTCGTATATGGAAACAGGTGTTTAAAACTGTTCCAGGAATAACTGTTGTGCTCTGATAACGGTATGTGTAACACCCCGTAATTCTATAACACTAGGATTCACAAATCAAGGCGGAATTAAATTTAAAAATCGAAATCAAGGGAAACGACCTGCGCCACTGCGTTCGACTCGGAATTCTGCATGAGATAGAGTTCGAGTTTGCGTTAATCGGACTCCGTATGAAGGAGTTATGGTCTTCAGAAGTTTCAGAATTCGATTTAAAATTCGAACAGGTTAGAAACGACTTCAAATTCGAAAAACAGACCCAGATTGGGCTGGGCGGTAAAATTCCCGCCCAGGACCCAGGTCGACTTGGTAGTCGACCTGGGGGTACCGAGGTCGACTGGGTAGTCGACCTGGGGGTCGACCCCCCTGCTTTTTCCAGATCTGCAGTCGGGTTCGTTTTTCTATATCCGTACGCCATTCTGACCAGATTCGTCCGCCTAATCCTACATAAACAGCCTTAGTCTCCTTCTCTATTCACAAATCTTTTCTATCCTTAAGCTGCCTCTGAGAAAATGTATAAATAAATAATATATAAAATAAATCAAGACGAGGAAATGCTGCTCAAGACTTTCAAGGGGAGATTCAAGTTGAGCTAGGATTCAAGTGAAGATTCAAACGACTTCAACGACTGTTTTTCTACGAATCTAATCTAATCTCTGTAAGTCGATTACTTTTTAGATTTGAACGTTTCTCTCTATTCGTGACATGAAATTAAAGGAATAAAAGAATATGCCAAATCTTTCTATTCGAAACTGTGCCTATATCTTTGGACCTAATTTAGAACTGTTATGATTCGATGACCAAATAGGCCTTGCCTATGACTATGAACATTGCCTATGACTATGAACATTGCCTATGACTATGAACATTGCCTACGACTATGAACATTGCCTATGACTTTGAACATTGCCTGTGACTATGAACATTGCCTATGACTGTGACTGTGACCATGAGAATCATTTCCTTGACTATGAACACAAGCCTATGCCTTTGATTAGGAAACATAAACTACTGCCTATGACATAATAGGGACAACTTTGATTGAACACCTATGATTCATGACTAGGAAAGTGTTGCTTAAGTTTTGTGACTATGAAATTGGGTCTAAACCTGATTATCTATTCTGTCTATTCTTGGTTTTCTTTGGTTTTAGATCTTGGGAATTTACCAATTAAGTTAGGTCTACCCATGTTTATCTATTCTGTCTATTCTTGGTTTTTTTTGGTTTTAGATCTTGGGAATTTACCTATTAAGTTAGGTCTACCCATGCTCTTGAACCTATACTATTCAACCCTTTTCATGTCGTAATATTACCATATCTATATGCTTGTGAATTGTCATCTTATGCCAATTGTTATGTCCGTTCTTTCATGGCATTTTGGCTCATTCCCTTCTATCCACGAATCTAGCTCTATTTATGATCTAGGGTGAATCACGATTATTCGAACGATGGGAATACGTTTTGGGGAAAAACATGAAATGGACTAAACTTGGAAATTGGCATAATTTGATGAAAATTAGAATAACAAGTCTAGTTTTGACATGAACTGAAATTAGAATATTAAATCAGAATTGGGTGGCTAAATTAAGCATGATAAGTATATTAGCATAATTTACATACATTGGGCGTAAATGGTAAATGGTTAAATGGGCCACAAAATAGGTAGTGGTGTGCAAATTAAGTTTTTGGCAGAAACAGTGAACTAGAATATGAAATCTAGTTTGGCATAAACTGTAAACTAGAATATAAAATCTAGTTTTGGCATGAACTATAAATGGGGGTGTTGGACCTAAATTGCTATAAACTGTAAGATAGGCAAATCAAGATTTGGGCCTAGAATACAAGTCCATTAGTAGACATGGCAAATGTATAGGGTATAGGTCAAATTTATTTTAAAAAGGGAAAATAGACATTGAGGATAAGTGGTTAAACTTTGAGGATAATTTGTTAACAATTTATTTATATACAAAGAAAAGGTTTATTAATGACATCTCTTTTAAATAATACATACACCAGAAAAGTTCTAGGGTGACAGAGAGGATAGTGTCTAGGCTTGGGTTTGGAAAATACAAGTTTCCTGCTCTCCCTGGCTATCCCTAACTGATTCGACGGAAGGGATGGTTACTTTCAAAACCTGATTTGAAAATTAATCAAAACCCTTTGGACTTAGAAAACACGAACATGCCTAACCCGAGGTTAGACTGAGTTGCGATGTAAACCTGCCCGGAACCAACCGGCACATCCAGTAATCGCAACAATATCTGTCTAATGTGAGTGGTAGCGGCTTTAATTTATTTAGTTAAAGCTAGAACAAGAATGGTAGGGTTAAGTTAACTAAGGCACTTAACCAATTCAACATGATAACTAGACCGGTGGGTGGGGTTAGGTTCAGACAGACACTTAACGCAGTTAAGCTAGAATGGGAAGGGCTAAATCTATAGGGACACATAACCAACTTAACATGGTAACAAGACAAGATTTGTAAGGGTTAAGTAACTAAGAAAACACTTAGCCAAATTAACATGTTAACTAGACTAGACGGTGGGGTTAAGTAAAGTTAATACACTTAGCCAAATTAACATGTTAACTAGACTAGAGGTTGGGGTTAAGTAAAATTTAATACACTTAGCCAATTTGATATGTTAGCTGGACTAGACCGTAGGGTTAAGTAAACTTGAACACTTAACCATCAGATTGTGATAAAGGAATAGGGTTAAGCCTAAAACATGAAGGGATAATACTTAAACATTAATAACATGTTAGTTAAAGCAGATGGGCAATGTTAAGATAAAAAGGAACACTTAACCAATACAGGATGAATGGGTAGGGTTAAGTAATAAGAAATACTTAACCAATATAACTTGGTTTGTGGTGGGGTTAAGTCAACATGAATTACTGATAACACTTAACCCGTTCAACAGGATAAACGAAGAGGGTTAAGTTAGCTCGAATTGACTAATGACACTTAACCAATCAAAATTGACGGGAAAGAGAACTAAGTAGTAAACCTTAGTTAAAAGAAGCTAAGTAGTAAACCTTAGTTAAGAAAACAGCGATTCTGGAAACTAAGTGGTAAACCTTAGTTAGTAAAACTAAGTAGTAATTCTTAGTATAACACGGGAAAGAGCGAATGTCCGTCTGAGTAAAAAGAAGGCTCCAACGAATTGGGTTACGAAGCCGGAGGCTTCGAGGGGACATGAGGGTACTCTTGGTATCCCTCTGTGAGGCTGCAGATGATCCTCCTGGGCTCATAGAGGTTAAGCTCTGTGTTAGAAGAACCAGGGGTATCCCTTGGTTGCAATATATGGCAACCTAAAAACTAGGATGGACCAGCGTGATTCGGCGAGAAAACGGTAGCCCTGTGATAGCAACTCGTCGCCTACCATCCATCTTGAGTCAGTCGAGATACGTGAAGCGGAAAGGCGGAGAACTCCAAAAGACCATATACTTGCTATCTAGTTATGGGTGAGGATGGCCATAGGTTAGTGGGGCACCGGGGGCCTGCGTATAGTTCTCATTTTTCAAGGTGTGCCTTTCATTAGTTGAGGGAGGGGTCAAGTGGGACCATAGCCACTGGAATAAAAACAGACCTTAGCATCTGCATCGGCAGATATCTGAAAGCTCCCGACCAAGTACTGTATTTCTTGATTTGCCCTGCCACAGGACTCGGGCCGCACATTACAGGACATGTGCATCTAGACAAACGATGACGATTCGCGATACATGCGTGGGGAAGTATAGGAACATATACCACTCTAGGTAGTGTGTCCTAGACCTGGGGGCATCGTTCGACAGGTAGCATAATCCCTAGTTGGACTAGGTGGCATAAACCCAGAATCCGAGAAGCGTTCAGCAGATAGCGTAAAATCTAGTTGAATCTAGAAAGCACTTGACAGAAAACCCTAGATTAGATCTAGGTAACAAATAATAAATGTATGCCTGAAGGCAACGGAAACTACCGGGATTGGGATCACGTTATCGTTACTAGTTGGGACACTAGTTAGGTGGTGCAGAGATATAGAAACCAGTATAACAAGGAAATAGCGAAGCGGCGAAAGTATTAGAGCATATCCAATTTATCTTATCTTAGCGTGTCTTGTGATTATCTTGTCTAATCTTGCTGACCCTATCGTCATGGTGTTATCTTGTATTCAGTTAATTCATGTCATTTTGTTTTTCCATGTTCACATGCTAGAAGTTACTGAACTTACTCAGGCTTTATGTCTGACTCTGTTTTTCTTTCGTCTTCTTTTCTTCCGTCCTCCCCCCCCAGGTAGTAAAGAAGGGAATAGTATAGCTCAGGTTAAGTTGGATTGTCACTCTTTCCCAGCTTGAAGATTTGTCGAAGTTTTGCTTGGATTCTCTTTTCAGATGCTATGGCTGGCTCTAGCTACAATTGGGGAATATAAATGTATTTTTATGCTTCTTTATTTTGTAAGACAGATGATACTCTGATATTATAAAGAAATCGTTGTACAAACTATTTTATCAATAAAGCAAAGTTTTATTTTCCGCTGTTGTAATTTTTGTCTGTCTTGTAATTTATCTGCATCTTTTACCCTACATGCTCCACAGAACTTAGTGCATTCCCTTTGTGAGTGACACTAACGGATGTGGGGTGTTACACGTGGTATCAGAGCTGAAGGTTACCAGATCAGATAAAGGATTTGAAGAATTATTTACAAAACGGTTTTAAAAGAAGCATTTTCAAGAGAAAAGATTTGTTTTAAATGCATATTCCCCAAAGCCATATGCACCATCTTTTGATTCTCTTTTGAGCCCTTGTTTCCTTCTTTCTTGAGTCTCTGGGGCTCCTGGCTTTCTGGGAGGTAACCTCATCGATGGGCAAAGTCGTGCCTGGCTTCCATCTATAGCCATAGTTGTTTCACCTACGGCCAGTTTTCTTTCAAGCTTAGTAGAGTTTTCTGTACGATGGAGGCAGCTTTCGAGAGATTTGTCAACATGATTACACACGAAAGAGGATGTGGAGTTTGGCCAAGAAGCACAACCCAAGGATGAGGAATTCATGGATGTAGATTTAGCTCACGAAGGAGGAAGAAATTATAAAACCCAAGACAAGAGGAAGTATCTTTACTAGGGTATGATAGGGCATATAATTAAGGACTAGGGCAAGAACGAGGAACAAGATTTTCAGAAGGGCAAGTACCTTCTTTCGCCACCAAGCGTATCTAGGAGAAAGGTAGTAAGGTTATGTTGGAAGAGTCTAGTTTTGCTGTTCATACTCTTTCCTTTGGTTTTAGCGCTTCGCATTTGTTCATATCCACTTCCATAGTTGAGTCTCTGCACCATAGTACTTGTATAGTAGAAAGATCCCACTAGAGTCTCAAATCCAATTGGTGGTCTGACCAGTTTATTTTTGGTTAGTAGGGATTTGAGAATAGCTATCGTGTTTGCTTATATCATCTCACGTAGATCGTCAAAATTCGGAGGAGATATTCCTTGGGTGCTTGTCTGAAATTGGTTTAGGCCTTTGGGGCTTGTACTTGAGGAATGTCGAGTTCGACTAGGATGGTTTGCGTGAGAGATGAATAGTTGTTGTTGGCACTCTAAAAAGCACGTAGTGACCTTTCAACCCTTATAGTTATGGCGTGGTGGATAAGAGGGAGACCTCTAATCATCCTAGTACATACACTTGGTACCGTAATTGACATCTGTTTATTTTGGAAATGGAGGTCAGAAACTTCACAATCGTGAAGTTAAATTAGTTAGGACACGGTGGAGTAAAGCTCAAGAAGGCTAGGTACTAGCATCATACCCTTTTCCTTAAGGGTGCATCCTTGATTTCCTTTTTAGGAGCTTTACGCATAACTGTTTCTCTCTTCCCAAAGTATATCCTCTAGGTCGTATCTTTGATCCTTAGGTAGAAGCCAATGGAAGTAAACATGTATTTGAAACATGTTATGGTCGATGGTTGCAAGTGGTTGCTAATGGTTGCTCGTGAATGCATATGCATACGTATTAGGCACTAGATCAGTTCAAACGCTTTCATATTGCATTTACAGATATGTATTTGTTTGTAAGTTGAACTTGATATGTTATCATATGGATGTTGCATATGGATGAATGGCTATGCACACATGTAGTATTTACATAACTAGGATGCTTGCATACATGACTGGACGCATGGCACTGACATGATTCGCAATAAGGAGGTCAACTGAATCAGTAGACCGCCTGATTTTGCATTAGATAAAGACATATACACACAATATGCATATAAACATGAAAGCATTAGAAATCTTTTAAGGACAATGAATGCTTGTGATTGAATGGTTGAGTAGATGGGTGATTGGATGGTAGGACACATTCGTCCTAACTTGAAGATTTCGGGGACGAAATCCTTTTAAGTGGGGGAGAATGTAACACCCCGTAATTCTGTAACACTAGGATTCACAAATCAAGGCGGAATTAAATTTTAAAATCAAAATCAAGGGAAACGGGCTACGCCATTGAGTTCGTCTCGGAATTCTGCATGAGATAGAGTCCGAGTTTGCGTTAATCGGACTCCGTATGAAGGAGTTATGGTCTTCAGAAGTTTCAGAATTCGATTTAAAATTTGAACAGGTCAGAAACGAGTTCAAATTCGAAAAACAGACCCAGATTGGGCTGGACGGGAAAATTCCCGCCCAGGACCCAGGTCGACTGGGTAGTCGACCTGGGGCACCCATGTCGACTGGGTAGTCGACCTGGGGGTCGACCCCCCTGCTTTTTCCAGATCTGCAGTCTGGTTCGTTCTTCTGTATCCGGACGCCATTCTGACCAGATTCGTCCGCCTAATCCTATATAAACAGCCTTAGTCTCCTTCTCTATTCACAATTATTTTCTATCCTTACGCTGCCTCTGAGAAAATGTATAAATAAATAATATATAAAATAAATCAAGATGAGGAAATGCTGCTCAAGACTTTCAAGAGGAGATTCTAGTCGAGCTAGGATTCAAGTGAAGATTCAAACGACTTTAACGACTGTTTTTCTACGAATCTAATCTAATCTCTGTAAGTCAGTTACTTTTTAGATTTGAACGTTTCTCTCTGTTCATGACATGAAATTAAAGGAATAAAAGAATATGCCAAATCTTTCTATTCGAATCTGTGCCTATATCTTTTGACCTAATTTAGAACTGTTATGATTCGATGACCAATTAGGCCTTGCCTATGACTATGACTATGAACATTGCCTATGACTATGAACATTGCCTATGACTATGAACATTGCTTATGACTATGAACATTGCCTATGACTACGAACATTGACTATGACTGTGACCATGAGAATCATTTCCTTGACTGCGAATCATTTCCTTGACGATGAACACAAGCCTATGCCTTTGATTAGGAAACATAAACTATTGCCTATGACATAATAGGGACAACTGTGATTGAACACCTATGATTCATGACTAGGAAAGTGTTGCTTAAGTTTTGTGACTATGAAATTGGGTCTAAACCTGATTATCTATTTTGTCTATTCTTGGTTTTCTTTGGTTTTAGATCTTGGGAATTTACATATTAAGTTAGGTCTACCCATGTTTATCTATTCTGTCTATTCTTGGTTTTCTTTGGTTATAAATCTTGGGAATTTACCTATTAAGTCAGGTCTACCCATGCTCTTGAACCAATAGTATTCAACCCTTTTCATGCCGTAATATTACCATATCTATATGCCTGTGAATTGTCATCTTATGCCAATTGTTATGTCCGTTCTTTCATGGCATTTTGGCTCATTCCCTTCTATCCACGAATCTAGCTCTTTTTATGATCTAGGGTGAATCACGATTATACGAACGATGGGAATACGTTTTGGGGAAAAACATGAAATGGACTAAACTTGGAAATTGGCATAATTTGATGAAAATTAGAATAACAAGTCTAGTTTTGACATGAACTGAAATTAGAATATTAAATTAGAATTGGGTGGCTAAATTAAGCATGATAAGTATATTAGCATAATTTACAAACATTGGGCGTAAATGGTAAATGGTTAAATGGGCCACAAAATAGGTAGTTGGTGTGCAATTTAAGTTTTTGGCAGAAAAGGTGAACTAGAATATGAAATCTAGTTTGGCATAAACTGTAAACTAGAATATAAAATCTAGTTTTGGCATGAACTATAAATGGGGGTGTTGGACCTAAATTGCTATAAACTGTAAGATAGGCAAATCAAGATTTGGGCCTAGAATACAAGTCCATTAGTAGACATGGCAAATGTATAGGGTATAGGTCAAATTTATTTTAAAAAGGGAAAATAGACTTTGAGGATAAGTGGTTAAACTTTGAGGATAAATTGTTAACAATTTATTTATATACAAAGAAAAGGTTTATTAATGACATCTCTTTTAAATAATACATACACCAGAAAAGTTCTAGGGTGACAGGGAGGATAGTGTCTAGGCTTGGGTTTGGAAAATACAAGTTTCCTGCTCTCCCTGGCTATCCCTAACTGATCCGACGGACGGGAAGGTTACTTTCAAAATCTGATTTGAAAATTAATCAAAACCCTTTGGACTTAGAAAACACGAACATGCCTAACCCGAGGTTAGACTGAGTTGCGATGTAAACCTGCCCGGAACCAACCGGCACATCCAGTAGTCGCAACAATATCTGTCTAATGTGAGTGGTAGCGGCTTTAATTTATTTAGTTAAAGCTAGAACAAGAATGGTAGGGTTAAGTTAACTAAGGCACTTAACCAATTCAACATGATAACCAGACCGGTGGGTGGGGTTAGGTTCAGACAGACACTTAACGCAGTTAAGCTAGAATGGGAAGGGCTAAGTCTATAGGGACACTTAACCAACTTAACATGGTAACAAGACAAGATTTGTAGGGGTTAAGTAACTAAGAAAACACTTAGCCAAATTAACATGTTAAGTAGACTAGACGGTGGGGTTAAGTAAAGTTAATACAGTTAGCCAAATTAACATGTTAACTAGACTAGAGGTTGGGGTTAAGTAAAATTTCATACACTTAGCCAATTTGATATGTTAGCTGGACTAGACCGTAGGGTTAAGTAAACTTGAACACTTAACCATCAGATTGTGATAAAGGAATAGGGTTAAGCCTAAAACATGAAGGGATAATACTTAACCATTAATAACATGTTAGTTAAAGCAGATGGGCAAGGTTAAGATAAAAAGGAACACTTAACCAATACAGGATGAATGGGTAGGGTTAAGTAATAAGAAATACTTAACCAATATAACTTGGTTTGTGGTGGGGTTAATTCAACATGAATTACTGATAACACTTAACCCGTTCAACAGGATAAACGAAGAGGGTTAAGTTAGCTCGAATTGACTAATGACACTTAACCAATCCAAATTGACGGGAAAGAGAACTAAGTAGTAAACCTTAGTTAAAAGGAGCTAAGTAGTAAACCTTAGTTAAGAAAACAACGATTCTGGAAACTAAGTGGTAAAGCTTAGTTAGTAAAACTAAGTAGTAATTCTTAGTATAACACGGGAAGGAGCGAATGTCCGTCTGAGTAAAAAGAAGGCTCCAACGAATTGGGTTACGAAGCCCGAGGCTTCGAGGGGACATGAGGGTACTCTTGGTATCCCTCTGTGAGGCTGCAGATGATCCTCCTGGGTTCACAGAGGTTAAGGTCTGCTTTAGAAGAACCAGGGGTATGCCTTGGTTGCAATATATGGCAACCTAAAGACTAGGATGGACCGGCGTGATTCGACAAGAAAACGGTAGTCATGTGATAACAACTCGTCGTCTACCATCCATCTTGAGTCAGTCGAGATACGTGAAGCGGAAAGGCGGAGAACTCCAAAAGACGATATACTTGCTATCTAGTTATGGGTGAGGATGGCCATAGGTAAGTGGGGCACCGGGGGCCTGCGTATAGTTCTCATTTTTCAAGGTGTGCCTTTCATTAGTTGAGGGAGGGATTAAGTGGGACCATAGCCACTGGAATAAAAACAGACCTTAACATCAGCATCGGCCGATATCTGAAAGCTCCCGACCGAGTTCTGTATTTCTTGATTTGCCCTGCAACAGGACTCGGGCCGCACATTACAGGAAATGTGCATCTAGACAAGCGATGACGATCCGCGATACATGCGTGGGGAAGTATAGGAACATATACCACTCTTGGTAGTGTGTCCTAGACCTGGGGGCATCGTTCGACAGGTAGCATAATCCCTAGTTGGACTAGGTGGCATAAACCCTGAATTCGAGAAGCGTTCAGCAGATAGCGTAAACTCTAGTTGAATCTAGAAAGCACTTGATAGAAAACCCTAGATTAGATCTAGGTAACAAATAATAAATGTATGCCTGAAGGCAACGGAAACTACAGGGATTGGGATCACGTTATCGTTACTAGTTGGGACACTAGTTAGGTGGTGCAGAGATATAGAAACCAGTATAACAAGGAAATAGCGAAGCGGCGAAAGTATTAGAGCATATCCAGTTTATCTTATCTTAGCGTGTCTTGTGATTATCTTGTCTAATCTTGCTGACCCTATCGTCATGGTGTTATCTTGTATTCAGTTAATTCATGTCGTTTTGTTTTTCCATGTTCACATGCTAGAAGTTACTGAACTTACTCAGGCTTTATGTCTGATTCTGTTTTTCTTTCGTCTTCTTTTCTTCCGTTCCCCCCCCCCCCCAGGTAGTAAAGAAGGGAATAATATAGCTCAGGTTAAGTTGGATTGTCACTCTTTCCCAGCTTGAAGATTTGTCGAAGTTTTGCTTGGATTCTCTTTTCAGATGCTATGGCTGGCTCTAGCTACAATTGGGGAATATAAATGTATTTTTATGCTTCTTTATTTTGTAAGACAGATGATACTCTGATATGATAAAGAAATCGTTGTACAAACTATTTTATCAATAAAGCAAAGTTTTATTTTCCGCTGTTGTAATTTTTGTCTGTCTTGTAATTTATCTGCATCTTTTACCCTACATGCTCCACAGAACTTAGTGCATTCCCTTTATGAGTGACACTAACGGATATGGGGTGTTACACGTGGTATCAGAGCTGAAGGTTACCAGATCAGATAAAGGATTTGAAGAATTATTTTCAAAACGGTTTTAAAAGAAGCATTTTCAAGAGAAAAGATTTGTTTTAAATGCATATTCCCCAAAGCCATATGCACCATCTTTTGATTCTCTTTTGAGCCCTTGTTTCCTTCTTTCTTGAGTCTCTGGGGCTCCTGGCTTTCTGGGAGGTAACCTCATCGATGGTCCGACCAGTTTATTTTTGGTTACTAGGGATTTGAGAATAGCTATCGAGTTTGCTTATATCATCACACGTAGATTGTCTATATTCGGAGGAGATATTCCTTGGGTGCTTGTCTGACATTGGTTTAGGCCTTTGGGGCTTGTACTTGAGGAATGTCGAGTTCGATTAGGATGGTTTGCGTGAGAGATGAATAGTTGTGGTAGGCACTCTAAAAAGCACGTAGTGACCTTTCAACCCTTATAGTTATGGCATGGTGGATAAGAGGGAGACCTCTAATCATCCTAGTACATAAACTAGGTACCGTAATTGACATCTGTTTATTTTGGAAATGGAGGTCAGAAACTTCACAATCGTGAAGTTAAATTAGTTAGGACACGGTGGAGTAAAGTTCAAGAAGGCTAGGTACTAGCATCATACCCTTTTCCTTAAGGGTGCATCCTTGATTTCCTTTTTAGGAGCTTTACGCATAATTGTTTCTCTCTTCCCAAAGTATATCCTCTAGGTCGTATCTTTGATCCTTAGTTAGAAGCCAATGGATGTAAACATGTATTTGAAACATGATATGGTCGATGGTTGCAAGTGGTTGCTAATGGTTGCTCGTGAATGCATATGCATACGTATTAGGCACTAGATCAGTTCAGACGCTTTCATATTGCATTTACAGATATGTATTTTTTGTAAGTTGAACTTGATATGTTATCATATGGATGTTGCATATGGATGAATGGCTATGCACACATGTAGTATTTACATAACTAGGATGCTTGCATACATGACTGGACGCATGGCACTGACATGATTCACATTAAGGAGGTCAACTGAATCAGTAGACCGCCTGATTTTGCATTAGATAAAGACATATACACACACTATGCATATAAACATGAAAGCATTAGAAATCTTTTAAGGACAATGAATGCCTGTGATTGAATGGTTGAGTAGATGGGTGATTGGATGGTAGGACACATTCTTCCTAACTTGAAGATTTCGGGGACGAAATCCTTTTAAGTGGGGGAGAATGTAACACCCCGTAATTCTATAACACTAGGATTCACAAATCAAGGCGGAATTAAATTTTAAATTCAAAATCAAGGGAAATGGGCTGCGCCATTGCGTTCGTCTCGGAATTCTGCATGAGATAGAGTCCGAGTTTGCGTTAATCGGACTCCGTATGAAGGAGTTATGGTCTTCAGAAGTTTCAGAGCTCGATTTAAAATTCGAACAGGTCAGAAACGAGTTCAAATTCGAAAAACAGACCCAGATTGGGCTGGGCGGGAAAATTCCCGCCCAGGACCAAGGTCGATTGGGTAGTCGACCTAGGGGTACCCAGGTCGACTGGGTAGTCGACTTGGGGGTCGACCCCCCTGCTTTTTCCAGATCTGCAGTCTGGTTCGTTCTTTTGTATCCGGACGCAATTCTGACCAGATTCGTCCGCCTAATCCTATATAAACAGCCTTAGTCTCCTTCTCTATTCACAATTCTTTTCTATCCTTATGCTACCTCTGAGAAAATGTATAAATAAATAATATATAAAATAAATCAAGACGAGGAAATGCTGCTCAAGACTTTCAAGAGGAGATTCAAGTCGAGCTTGGATTCAAGTGAAGATTCAAACGACTTCAACGACTATTTTTCTACGAATCTAATCTAATCTCTGTAAGTCGGTTACTTTTTAGATTTGAACGTTTCTCTCTGTTCGTGACATGAAACTAAAGGAATAAAAGAATATGCCAAATCTTTCTATTCGAATCTGTGCCTATATCTTTGGACCTAATTTAGAACTGTTATGATTCGATGACCAATTAGGCCTTGCCTATGACTATGAACATTGCCTATGACTATGAACATTGCCTATGACTATGAACATTGCCTATGACTATGAACATTGACTATGACTGTGACTGTGACCATGAGAATCATTTCCTTGACTATGAACACAAGCCTATGCCTTTGATTAGGAAACATAAACTATTGCCTATGACATAATAGGGACAACTGTGATTGAACACCTATGATTCATGACAAGGAAAGTGTTGCTTAAGTTTTGTGACTATGAAATTGGGTCTAAACCTGATTATCTATTCTGTCTATTCTTGGTTTTCTTTGGTTTTAGATCTTGGGAATTTACCTATTAAGTTAACTCTACCCATGTTTATCTATTCTTGGTTTTCTTTGGTTTTAGATCCTAGGAATTTACCTATTAAGTTAGGTCTACCCATGCTCTTGATCCTATACTATTCAACCCTTTTCATGTCGTAATATTACCATATCTATATGCCTGTGAATTGTCATCTTATGCCAATTGTTATGTCCGTTATTTCATGGCAATTTGGCTCATTCATTTCTATCCACGAATCTAGATCTATTTATGATCTAGGGTGAATCACGATTATACGAACGATGGGAATACGTTTTGGGGAAAAACATGAAATTGACTAAACTTGGAAATTGGCATAATTTGATGAAAATTAGAATAACAAGTCTAGTTTTGACATGAACTGAAATTAGAATAATAAATCAGAATTAGGTGGCTAAATTAAGCATAATAAGTATATTAGCATAATTTACATACATTGGGCGTAAATGATAAATGGTTAAATGGGCCACAAATTAGGTAGTTGGTGTGCAAATTAAGCTTTGGGCAGAAAAGGTGAACTAGAATATGAAATCTAATTTGGCATGAACTGTAAACTAGAATATAAAATCTAGTTTTGGCATGAACTGTAAATGGGGGTGTTGGACCTAAATTGCTATAAACTGTAAGATAGGCAAATCAAGATTTGGGCCTAGAATACAAGTCCATTAGTAGACATGGCAAATGTATAGGGTATAGGTCAAATTTATTTTAAAAAGGGAAAATAGACTTTAAGGATAAGTGGTTAAACTTTGAGGATAAATTGTTAACAATTTATTAATATACAAAGAAAAGGTTTATTAATGACATCTCTTTTAAATAATACATACACCAGAAAAGTTCTAGGGTGACAGAGAGGATAGTGTCTAGGCTTGGGTTTGGAAAATACAAGTTTCCTGCTCTCCCTGGCTATCCCTAACTGATCCGACGGATGGGATGGTTACTTTCAAAACCTGATTTGAAAATTAATCAAAACCCTTTGGACTTAGAAAACACGAACATGCCTAACCCGAGGTTAGACTGAGTTGCGATGTAAACCTGCCCGGAACCAACCAGCACATCCAGTAGTCGCAAAAATATCTGTCTAATGTGAGTGGTAGCGGCTTTAATTTATTTAGTTAAAGCTAGAACAAGAATGGTAGGGTTAAGTTAACTAAGGCACTTAACCAATTCAACATGATAACCAGACCGGTGGGTGGGGTTAGGTTCAGACAGACACTTAACGCAGTTAAGCTAGAATGGGAAGGGCTAAGTCTATAGGGACACTTAACCAACTTAACATGGTAACAAGACAAGATTTGTAGTGGTTAAGTAACTAAGAAAACACTTAGCCAAATTAACATGTTAACTAGACTAGACGGTGGGGTTAAGTAAAGTTAATACACTTAGCCAAATTAACATGTTAACTAGACTAGAGGTTGGGGTTAAGTAAAATTTAATACACTTAGCCAATTTGATATGTTAGCTGGACTAGACCGTAGGGTTAAGTAAACTTGAACATTTAACCATCAGATTGTGATAAAGGAATAGGGTTAAGCCTAAAACATGAAGGGATAATACTTAACCATTAATAACATGTTAGTTAAAGCAGACGGGCAAGGTTAAGATAAAAAGGAACACTTAACCAATACAGGATGAATGGGTAGGGTTAAGTAATAAGAAATACTTAACCAATATAACTTGGTTTGTGGTGGGGTTAAGTCAACATGAATTACTGATAACACGTAACCCGTTCAACAGGGTAAACGAAGAGGGTTAAGTTAGCTCGAATTGACTAATGACCCTTAACCAATCCAAATTGACGGGAAAGAGAACTAAGTAGTAAACCTTAGTTAAAAGGAGCTAAGTAGTAAACCTTAGTTAAGAAAACAACGATTCTGGAAACTAAGTGGTAAACCTTAGTTAGTAAAACTAAGTAGTAATTCTTAGTATAACACGAGAAGGAGCGAATGTCCGTCTGAGTAAAAAGAAGGCTCCAACGAATTGGGTTACGAAGCCCGAGGCTTCGAGGGGACATGAGGGTACTCTTGGTATCTCTCTGTGAGGCTGCAGATGATCCTCCTAGGCTCACAGAGGTTAAGGTCTGCGTTAGAAGAACCAGGGGTATGCCTTGGTTGCAATATATGGCAACCTAAAGACTAGGATGGACCGGCGTGATTCGGCGAGAAAACGGTAGCCCTGTGATAACAACTCGTCATCTACCATCCATCTTGAGTCAGTCGAGATACGTGAAGCGGAAAGGCGGAGAACTCCAAAAGACGATATACTTGCTATCTAGTTATGGGTGAGGATGGCCATAGGTTAGTGGGGGCACCGGGGGCCTGCGTATAGTTCTCATTTTTCAAGGTGTGCCTTTCATTAGTTGAGGGAGGGGTCAAGTGTGACCATAGCCACTGGAATAAAAACAGACCTTAGCATCTGCATCGGCAGATATCTGAAAGCTCCCGACCGAGTTCTGTATTTCTTGATTTTCCCTGCCACAGGACTCGGGCCGCACATTACAGGACATGTGCATCTAGACAAGCGATGACGATTCGAGATACATGCGTGGGGAAGTATAGGAACATATACCACTCTAGATAGTGTGTCCTAGACTTGGGGGCATCATTCGACAGGTAGCATAATCCCTAGTTGGACTAGGTGGCATAAACCCTGAATCCGAGAAGCGTTCAGCAGATAGCGTAAACTCTAGTTGAATCTAGAAAGCACTTGATAGAAAACCCTAGATTAGATCTAGGTAACAAATAATAAATGTGTGCCTGAAGGCAATGGAAACTACGGGGATTGGGATCACGTTATCGTTACTAGTTGGGACACTAGTTAGGTGGTGCAGAGATATAGAAACCAGTATAACAAGGAAATAGCGAAGCGGCGAAAGTATTAGAGCATATCCATTTTATCTTATCTTAGCGTGTCTTGTGATTATCTTGTCTAATCTTGCTGACCCTATCGTCATGGTGTTATCTTGTATTTAGTTAATTCATGTCGTTTTGTTTTTCCATGTTCACATGCTAGAAGTTACTGAACTTACTCAGGCTTTATGTCTGACTCTGTTTTTCTTTCGTTTTCTTTTCTTCCGTTCCCCCCCCCCCCAGGTAGTAAAGAAGAGTATAATATAGCTTAGGTTAAGTTGGATTGTCACTCTTTCCCAACTTGAAGATTTGTCGAAGTTTTGCTTGGATTCTCTTTTCAGATGCTATGGCTGGCTCTAGCTACAATTGGGGAATATAAATGTATTTTTATGCTTCTTTATTTTGTAAGACAGATGATACTCTGATATTATAAAGAAATCGTTGTACAAACTATTTTATCAATAAAGCAAAGTTTTATTTTCCACTGTTGTAATTTTTGTCTATCTTGTAATTTATCTGCATCTTTTACCCTAAATGCTCCACAGAACTTAGTGCATTCCCTTTGTGAGTGACACTAACGGATGTGGGGTGTTACAGTATGTATATACAGTTACTTATTTGTATTGCTAAGTTTATGTTGTCTAATATATTTTATTCGTTCCGCTGTGAGTTTGTGATCTTCGTTTTCTTCTATTCTAATATTTCTTTCTTTCAATTTCTCATCCTCTAATTTCTTTCTAAAAATGATTTGTATTTATGTGCAATTTGGGTTGGACGTGTGGTGTTATTAGTCCACTCGAAGAGTACGGAAATTCAGGCCATTACACGGATTGTTTTTGAGAACAACACACATCAGAACACAAATAGAAGAACATTTTATTGCTGTTACAACAATTACATTAGAGTACAAGAATATTCCAGATTATGAATGAATGATAAACATTGGAAATACAATATCAGAGTTTAAATTACATTTAAATAGCAGCGGAAAGAATAATACAAAACACAACTGAAAGAAATACATGGATACAGAGCCTTCCAAATATCACTTCAGCTGTGGACCAAGATCCTGTGAATGTAGTATCAGCAAAACCAAAACTACTAGCTGCCTGTGTGGAAAATATGGGCACCCAAAGTTTAGGTTAAAACAATAAACTCCAGGTCAGTCATGGGACAGGTATGAGAACTCAAAACAGTTGTTAAGTTAGGTAAATCAAGGGATCACGCCGTATAACACGGAACGGGTTTACCTCCAAGAACACCTGTGCATAAAAATAAATAGCGCAATGCTAAATAAAGGAAAATGAAGCTATTATATGACTCAGGTCCCATCACACAATGCAATGCAATCCAGAGGATAGAGTTTTACCTTATAATAGCCAAATATGCTTGGTACGCGAAATTTAACTTTTAATATTACTATAAGTGCATAGTGTAGAAATCAATTTCGAAAGTAAATGTATTAATCATAGATGGCATAAGTACCATATACTATGTCGCCATATATGGGGTTTACAATCAAAATCGTAATGTCGTATTGGAAATTGGTTTTCCATCATAAGATCGAGGCTAGGGATCGTCCTCTCTGATTCGAGACACTCTAGCAAATGCCTCAGGATTCCAAGCAGTGAACCCTTGGATCTTCAGGGTCGGTCCACACCTAACGGTAGTGGATTAGTTATGCCTGAACACACGTTTCCCGGTTCTTTTGAACATCTATATGGCCACTAACAACCTATAAAACCAAGGTACCTCATAATCCAATATCCACATAAGTAAAAATGTCATGGCTAGTAGGTCACTGACACCACTCTAGCTAGAAAGAAACATGTGCACTCCCTGCAGTCCAAATCCCGTTTTTGAGTCATACCGGGGTGTGAGGCTCGCGAAGTAACGTTGTACACAAAGCTACGCCTATACAGGCTATGCTTTGATCATCCCATAAGGCCACGCTTTTCAACAAAAGCCTTGATCATTTGCATCTTGGCATGCCACATTGTCAATCCATACCATTGATTTCTACCAATATACAACCTCCAAGCTCGTACATCTCAGAGAAGGGTGTTAAACACCAAAAAGATATATATTTAGTAGAGATCAAGGAATACAGCATAAAGGAATACAATGTCGGACATGCAATCCATTTACAAGTACGTTCTGGGCCTGAACGAAACCGGAGGTGTAACAACCCATATTTTTATAACATATTAAAACAAGAAATCAAGGCAGAATTAAATTTTAAACTCAGAATCAGTGGAAATGGTTTACGCCATTGCGTTTGTCTCGAAATTTTACATGAAATTGAGTCTGAGTTTTCGAAAATCGGAATCCGGATGAAGAAGTTATGGCCTATACAAGTTTCAGCAGTTTTCAGGCAGCACTGGACCAGGGGGTCGACCATAGGGTCGACCTACCCCCCCCCCCCAGGTCGACCATAGTGTCGACCATATGGTCGACTTACCCCCTAGGTCGACCATAGTGTCGACCTCCCCCCTTACAGGTCGACCTGGTCGGCCTGTTTTGACCCAGAACTCATTTTTGAAGCCTTAGACGTGTTTTGATGGTGCGGATTGATTCTAGGGTTAATCTAAGGGCCTAAACTAGTTGCTACGCCTATAAAAACACCGTTAGACCTAACCTAATTCATATCAAATCATTCTTACACCATTATGCTTCTAAAATACCTCTTGAACCATGGCCGCCGTCACCAAATCAAAGTACAAACATTCAAACTCAAATCAATTCAAATAACAAGGCTTCTACAATGATTCAAGACCATAAATCAACAACGCCACAACATTTTTACAACAAATTCAGTTCTTAATTCATTAACCATGCTCTGTAAGTTCTAGTTGTTTTTAGATTTAAACATTTATATTATAATATGGCCATGGAATAAAGTGGAATTGGATTTAAGTATGTTTATTGGTTCAATCTATTTATGTTGCTTCATGAATCTTGAGTTTTGGGACTTTTCTATTCTCATTTTCATGTCAAGCCTATGATCTATTCAGCTTGTTGTAAATCAGTTTTTCTTGATTCATGTCGATATTATTATCAAGATCTATCTTTTACGCCTGAGATGATGTTCTTATGCCAGTTTTCTCTCTGTACTTATTGTTATACAAATTCTACCTTCCCCTATTTATTTTCTTTTGATGAACCTTGGTCAATTTCAGACCTAGGCCTAAACTACGATATATGTACGATTTGTATACGGGGAAATATTAGGATATTACCTATTTGGATATATGTGTGTGGTGGAATTGATGGCATAACATGAAATTTGAAATTTAGGTATTGTCAATATAATTGAAATTGCAAGTTTGGGCATACATGAATTGGCATGTAAATTAAATCTCGAGTTTGGGACTATGTAAATTAAATCAAAAGATTAGGTTTATGTTAATTAGGCATATGTAGAATTGGGAATTTGAACATGAAAGCGATTGTAAACTTGATAATTGGCATAAACATGTATTATGAACTTGGGCAACTGACATGTATTGTAATAAAAAGATTATAGTTTGGGATAACTGCATCATGAATCATGATTGGGTTTATTGGGTATAAAACTTGATACATGTAATTTTGGCTAGAACTTGATATGGTAAAATGGCATAAAATTGGCATACATGTAAAACAACATAAATTGAACATATGTAAATTTGGTACGAATTGGGCATATGTAAAATTTACAGGTAATCTAGAACTTGGGCATATGTTAATTATGTAAAATTTGGAGTTGAAACATATATGATAATTTATGACTTAGTAGAGGTTTAATATGAACACGCCTAAGTTGGGTTTTGGGTAATTGGCATGTATTGTAAATAAAAGGCTATAACTTGGCATAACCTTATAGTGAATTATGATAATAATTTGGGAATACGTTTTGGGGCAAAAACGTGAATCATGAACATTTCTATATGTTAAACACATGAACAAATATTGGGGTTTTGGGTGGAATACGACCATTAATGAACCTTTGACACGAGGTTAGACTCAGTTTGTGGTGTAAATCTACCCGGAACCGCCCGGCAAATCCAGTAGCCACAAAGTGTCAGTCTAATGTGAGAGGTCGAAGGCCAAATTGTAGGCGTAATGGTTTATGACACGAGGTTAGACCAAGTTTGTGGTATAAATCTGCCCGGAACCGCCCGGCAAATCCAGTGGCCACAAAATGCACGGTCTAATGTGAGAGGTCATGATTCGTTCGTCATAATGAATGAATTAAGGAATACTAACCATAATAAGACATAGGTATGGTTAGAGGGTTAGGTGGGATGACATGGAAATTTGACATATAAATGTGGACCTAACCGGTATGAGTTAAGAACATGTAAAACTTATACATGTAGGCTCAACCAATATGATATGAATGGGTTGGTTAATTAACGTGGCTAGGCTAATGACACTTAACCGCTATAACATGACTAGCGGATGGGTTGGGCTAACTTGAATAGGTTGATAACACCCAATCGATGTGTGGTAGGGTTAAGTAAACACACGAGGGTAACACTTAACCATTATAATATGACTGGTGGATGGGGTTAACATGCACTTAACCAATATAACGTGATGCGTGGTAAGGTTAAGTAACAACAGAGGGTAACACTTACCCGTCACAACATGATAAGTAGGTGGGCTAAGTCAATGTACACTTAACCAATATGACATGACATGCGGTGGGGTTATGTTAACACAAGGGAGCACACTTAGCCAGTATAACAAGGCTTGCGATAGGGTTAAGTAACACAAGGAACAACACTTAACCGATATAACATGATGTGTGGTAGGGTTAAGTAAAACAAGAGAAAACACTTAACCAACTTAACGTGATGGACGGAGAGGGTTAAGTACATATCGGTTTGGTTGGTAATATTAGTAAATATAGGCCCACAAACATAACTAGTAGGAAACCCTAGTAACGGGGACCCATTTCAGCAGTAACCCACTAGATGTATCATGGTACCCTGAAACTAGGCAGGGTGGGACACGATTACTGGGCTGATTGTAAGCGGTCAAAGCGATGGCGGTGGGTGCAACAGTGTAGGTTCTAACGGAGTGCGGGCGTGCACACACTTCGGAGCAGACAAACAGGGCACTGGGGGCACCAGTAGTATAACCTATGTATTCTAGAATTGCATCGGGCCGCCACCATGGGTCTTGATACACCCCATGGTGGGACCAACATAGGTATCTACAATCATTGGGGTCCGTATGACACAAATAGGTAGCATAATCCCTAGGTTGGTCCTAGGTGGCATAAACCCTAAATCCGAGAAGTGTTTAATAGGTAGCATAATCCCTAAGTTGGACCTAGGTGGCATAAATCCTGGTTGAATCTAGGAAGCCCTCGATAGAAAACCCTAGATTAGATCTAGGTAATAAATAATAGATGTACACGTGAAAGCAACCTTAATTTCGGGGATCGGGATCACGTTATGATTTTATCATTTTATATTGATTACTAGTAGGGACATTAGTTAGGTGGTGCAGACCAAATAGATATTAATTTAGTGGTGAAGTAGAGAAATCTTGCGATGCTTGATAGAAATCTTGTGAAGCTATACTTAGTTCATCTTGAATGGCAACCTTGCAATGTTATACATGACAGAAATCCTATGATGTTATTCTTAGTTATCGTGCCTGTAGCTTATCTTGTCGTCATGCTTATGTTTACTTTCAGTTTATTCATGCCATGTTATCTTTACCTGTTTTTATGCTGAAAGCCACTAGGACTTACTCAGTCTTTATGACTGACCCAGTTTGTTTCGCCTCTTTTTCTTTCGTCCCCCCCTCCCCGGTTCGCAGGGTGGGAATACAGCTTAGTTCGGATCTTACCAAGCTCGAAGGCTCTTTCACGTACTACTTGGATTTCTCTTGGCTATGGTTTGCTTTGCTTTATTGGGGAATACTACAATTTATTTTCATGCTTCTTTGTTTTTGAGCAAGACAGATATTTTAGCTATGTAATTGGGTATTGGAAGTTGATGGGCTTTTATTGTAAACAATTATATTTAATAAATGATTTGAAGTACTTTTACTTTACTTTCCGTTATTTTCTATATGTCTGTCTTGTAATATTTCTGTTCCAGTACCCATAATGCTCCATTGAAGTTAAGGCATTCCCTTTGTGAGTGACCTTAATGGATGTGAAGTGTTACAGAAGGCACCTTATTCCTCACATTTCCATCGATCTCCAAGTACGTTTGGATGATCACCACTTTTTCATCGTCTTGGGTGCACGGTCCAATCAAGATAGAAATAACCATCCAAACGATGTGAAGAACTCCGGTCTTCAACCACCGTCTTCATCTTCAACTCTTGATCATTGTATTTATTATTCAGAATGGGTTAAACCCTGTCTTTCTGAATAATTTGCGTATTTTATAATCAAATGCTATAAAAACATAACATACGCCTCATTCCAATTCAGAATAAAATCACATTCTTAGGGAAAGATTCCCATTAATTTTATCAAAGATAGATCCTTCAACTTTAATCTTTCCTTTTGATGTTTGTTTCAAAAGATTTTACTTTATCCCTTCTCCATATTAACCAAATTATGGTTTATTCAAACTAGTCGGGATTTACGTCTTACCAAAGTAATTATTTGTTAATTAATCCCAATCCTGACCTATTCATCACGATTTGTTCCGGTAAACTTAATTACCATTTACCGTTTAAATCTAATTAAAGATTTAACTATCGCATGGAGTTAAACTAGTAGTTCTCCATTTCTGATCACTTCCTTAATTCAGTAATTTTAATTACTTAATTCCCCTTCAATCTAATTAAGATTTATTAAAACTTTATTTAGTTTTAATTTTATAAAATCATTATTAAATTATTACCAACTTTCAGGAAATAATCTTATCTTTAATCCGGGTTAAGAATAAATGTCAATTAAAATGTAATTCGCGATAAACCCAGATTCGTATTTCTTTAATTTCTAATTTAATATATTAAATTAGGGAAATCTCATTTAAATCTTAATTAAAAGATTTATTCTTCAAAAGGTTCAAGAATAGTATTAATTAAGACCCTATTCACGACAAACCCAAATTTTTATTTGATATTAAATATAAGGCTTCGAATAGGAATTATAACGACTTATATCCAAGATCAAATTCTAAAACCAACGGATATCATATCAGAAATAACGATATAAAATATCTTCCAAATTTCCAACATAATATCCATAAAATCATAGAAAATCAATATTGAAAAAATCCGTAGATAATTTCCATTCAAGTCTAATTCACTATATTCATTGGAAATTCTTAACTAAAATTAAATCCTTTTAAAATCCCTTTTAATTATTTTTAAAATAAATAAATCACTTATTTGACAAAAATATCTTTTATCTTTATAAACTTGGAATTTTCATCAAAAACTCCTTTAAAACATTTATTATGATTTTACATAATTTCACCCTATTTTTAATAATTTTATTTTTGCTCGTACAGTCGGTTTCCAATAACGGCCACCGACCTACACTTACAGCGACCTTTTCTGAAATTGATTTGGACATATCTCCAAATCCAACTATCAAATTTCAACTCTCTTATATCCATTGGAAAGCTCTTTTTGATACGAACCCAACGGTTCTGGTTTTAGGAGAATCCGACGGTTAGATCTCCCGTTACGTAAATTTAAAGTTAATGGTCAATATTCGCGAACGGTCGTTGCGCGGCGCTTTCTATCCAGGCCATTAAATAAATAAAAATATATATATATATATATATATTTCATCGATTTCCTTTCTAAATATATTCTAAAATATTTATAAATTCGTTGGTAAAATGGTTCCAACTTTTATTTCAATTTTAAATCCGAATTGAATATTCTATCTATTATCATATTAAAACAATATTATTTCCAAATTATGAATTTTGGAATTAGCTCTTTTAATATTCATTATAAAATGGATAAAATAAATCGATAAACATGTTCGGGTTAAAATGGTGTTGCTATTTAAAACAGATTATAGCCCCATTTCATTATCTTATTCATTTAAAACTGGGTCAGGCCTCCCACATTAAGCCTGCGACTTGTGGATGTGGGATATGCTGGTTGGTTCCATGCAGACTTATCCCACAAGTTGGGCTTAACCTCGTGTCATGGCCTGTTCGTATTTGCGCACTTGGACCCCTCGCATTAGGCCCAACATTTGTGGCTGCTGGATATGCCGGTTGGGTCCGGGTAGATTTATACCACAAACGTAACCTAACCTCGTGTCTAAGTACAATTATAATTTATAATTATAATTAATTTACTGAAAATATTATTTTTAAACATCCCTTTAAAGTAAAGATATGATCTTTACATTAAATTGTTACTAATTTTATAAAACCCTTTGTTTCCGAATATCCTAATTGACATTTCAATTTTTTAATGAAAAACTGAACTTTCTCTATTATTATATTATTATAATAACCTTTTCAAAATATTCAAATTTTGAAATCAAACCTTCTTATCTTAACATACTGACCGTAAAGATGTAATCTTTTCAATTGAATCCATTTTATTTTAACTTTTAAATAATAAAGATATAATCTTTCTAATTCATACGTCAATTAATTCCATTAATTGAATATTAAATTAAGTATTCCTTTAATTCGAAATTGTAATGAGATCCAATCCATTACCATATAATTTTAATTATATGGATTTCAAACATTGCGTTAATTCCACAATAATGATAAAACATTCAATAACAGCCAAAGTGCATTTTAAACTACTCACAAAGGCGATGTGTAGTCAGAATATCAACCCAAGACTCGTGTGGGGTTTCAACCAACATAAATTCAAATAATATATTATTAATTGTGCTTTTGGACGATGTGTGAAAATTTATCGTCCAATCAACATAAAAAAGTTAGGCAACTTGTAAATGGCAGTGTAAACTGTTATAAATGTCATAAATGTCATAACAACATGTTATATATTTCAAATTTCAAACAATTCACAACAGTCATCCAAATCAACATTTATCCAACAAACAAAAATTCAAACACAGATAATTAATCAATATTTAATAATAAAAATAATTAACTGTTTAAAAACTTGAGAGAGATAAAAGTTCTCACCTTTGCCGGGCTTTAATTGACGGTTCGGGCCCAATTTTGGCCCAAATTCCAACATGCTCTAAAATTGACGAATTCCGTGTCTACGCGAAGCTTATGATTCAACGATCATGGAAAATCCTGTTTCGCGCGATTTCGAATTCAAATAAAAAAGATATGAATTTTCGATGTCTGAATAATTTAAATAATTAATTTTAAATTATGAAAATTACTCAAATTTTCAACTCACTCAGAATTGAACGTAGTTAGTGTCATTGCGAAGCTCTCGACTCCAGGATCACAGCAAATCTGAAATAGTCAGTTTTTGACCTCGTATGTGGAAGATATGTGGTCACAAACATTGAATATATTAATTAAATAATTAATTTACAAATTCACCAATATTTCTGGTCAAACAGCCCCTCACCTCCTTTGACCGCCATTTGCCACCGTTACAGGCCACCGTCGGCCAAGCCACCACTGCCATCGGAACCCCCTCTCCACCGCCGACCTTTGCCAGGTGGTCCCCCCTCGATCGGCCGCCGCTGCGCCGGAAATGGCCAAAAACCGCGGATCCGTTCGAGCCCGATTCCCGAGGTCTCCCTCCAGCAAACACCACCAAAATTTTACACCACCTAGATCACATGTTGACGAAAAACTTTCCTTCAGGTGACATCGCCTGAAAGTTCACCGTTTGGCCGGAAAATGGTGTTTTCCGTTCGCTGCTTCCAGAATTCCAGTCTGACGTTTTTCTCGATTTTGCCGCCAACCCGATCACTTTCAGTCAAAACACTTCAAAGCAAAGTTGTAGTTCTTTATCTCCTTTGCAATTTCTTTAACCGGGCCATCGCCTAATTCTCTACGGTTTGGCCTAGAAACCCAAGATCCTAAAGTGGATTTTTGCATTCAAACTCAGATCCCGACGAATCCGTGCGACGATATGCTATGGAATTTTCTTGGTAGGTAGAGGCTATGATGATCTTAAAAACCCAGAAAAGGTTTGGTCAGATTGTTTACGGTTTGTGAGATATAAATTATTTCATTTCAGGGTCTTATTTGCAAAAAAAAAATTAGAAGAGGAAGGAGAGCCGCCGCCACGGAAATGAAGATGGAGGCTAGGGTTTTCTTTTAGGATTATGGGAAAGTTAGGATAATGTATAGAGTTGGAGATTTTTAATTTTAACCCTTGCGTGTTTTAATTATATTATAATATATTCATTTTTAGTCCATCTTCATGGTTTAAAAATTCGTGTCATCACCTATGGTTTCAAATTTAGTTGAAAATTGAAACACAACTATTTACTGATATTCTGGATCCAAGGAAACTGGTCTCGTCGAATTCCGAGTCTGTATGTATTAATAATGAATTATTAAAGTCTGAAAATTGACAGTTTACACTATAAAATCAATTTTAATTACATACTGATTCTAAAGATTACAGAAAAATTGTTTCTAGCTTTATTTTGATGATACGGTCCCAACAAAACTAATTTCGTTGGATTCTAAGTCCGTTTGAAAAATGACCATTTTTAAGGCGTATATGTATTATATTAAAAATACATATATAAATAAATAAATTCCGAATCTCGAAATATATCAGCGTTTATACTTTTTCAATGCAGAAACATCATTTTGAACGCAATGGAAGTGGTTTCGAGTCCCAATTCATTCGTATGTAAAAAGTAGCGTTTTGGGTCCTATATATTATATATATAAATTCCATAGCGTTTTTCTGAGATTTTGAATTTGTCATAACTAACAAATTGCAAACTGAAATCTTAATTTCTAAAATCCATTAGAAAGATATCGTCAATACGATCCTAGCGTTTCTTGTTTCGTCCCATTCCGACTTAAAATTAATTTTATATAATTTTCCAAAGTTTGAAATCGAAATTTGAAATTACCGCGACATTTCAGGCTTGAAATATAATCAATAGAAATTAATCGTTCTAACTTCGATTTAAAATAAATTTTCCGTCGTTATTGTTTAAAATAAATTATTTTAAATATTCAAAAACCAATAAATTAACTAAAATAAAAAAAATTAAATTTGCCTTATAATTCCGGGTCGTTACAATTTCCTAAGTTAAACAATCGTCAATATTGATTTTTGTGAAGATTAAAACCAAGTGGAGTTTTAATGAATCTTTAATTAGATTGAAATGATATCCAAAGGAAGATTAAAGAATAAATTTAAAGAATTTATCTTTGATAAAATTTATGGGAACCTTTCCCAAAGTATATGAATATTTGGATAAAGAAATATTTTGTATTTAAATGAGGCATATGTTGTATTTTTACGGAACTTGTTTATTATATATGCGAGTTATTCAAAAAGATCGGGTTTATCCCATTTTGAATAACTGATTCAACGATATGTCGAGAATGAAGACGGTGGTTGAAGACCGGAGGTCTTCACATCGTTTGGATGATTACTGATGTCTTGATTGGGTTGTACACCCAAGGTGAGGCAATAAGTGGTGATCGTCCAGACGTAATTGGAGATCGACGGATATGCGAGGGCCTCTCCCCTGTATTGGACATATGGGGGAGGAATAAGGTGCCTCCGGTTTCGTTCAGACCCAGAACAGACTTGTAAATGGATGTGTGTTTGACATCGGATTTCATTCTGTGTGATTGATTGACATCGGTTGCATAATGTTAATTGCCTGTGTGGCATCCTGAGATCTAAATGATCAAGGCTTCTATTGAAAAGCAGAGTCTTGTGGTTGATGATCAAAGCACGGCTTTAATATAACATAGCTTTGTGTAGCATTAATTCGTGAGCCTTACACCCCGGTGTGAATAGAAACGGGAGAGGACTTCATGGAGGACATGCATTTCCTTCTAGCTAGGAGTGGTGTCAGCGTTTTGCACGCCCTAGCATTTTACTTATGCGGACGATGGATAGCAAGGCGCCTCAGTTATATCGGTCAATCCAGGACCGATGGAGTCATTTGGCTCATTGATGCCCCATAAGGCAGGGAAACGCAGTGTTCAGGCATTTTAATCCACATCAAGTGGACCGGCCCTGCATCCAAGGGCCTACCCGAGTCTGGGTCCTGAGACACGGGCTAGAGCATCTCGAAGCGGTAAGGACTATCCCTTGCCTTGGTTCACAGATGGAAATCCAACTTCCAAATACGTAACATTTGCGGGTTTGATTGTAGAGCCTTGTATTGGCGACATGATATATGGTACCCATGCCGACTAGGACTTATACATTTATATTTGAAGTTGTTTTATACACTATGCACTTATAATAGTGTCAAATGATTTGTTTTAACATACCAGGCATGTTTGGTTATTATAAGGGAAAACCCTATCCCCCGGCTTGTGTTGCATTGTGTGATAGGGCCTGGGTCTTATAATAGCTTCATTTTTCCAAAATGCATTGCTCTGTTTTGTTGTATGCACTAGTATTCTTGGGAGGAAACCCATTCAGCGTTATACGACGTGGTCCCTTGATATATCTGATTTAAAGAAAAGTTTTAAATAACTGTTTCCCTCATCTTGCGTGTACAGCCCAATCGAGATCATCAGTAATCACCCAAACGATGTGAAGACTTCCGGTCTTCAACCACCCTCTTCATCTTCGACATCTCGTCGAATCGGTTATTCAGAATGGGTATAAACCCGGCCTTTCTGAATAACCCACGTATATGATAAACAAATGTTAAACAAACACAACAGACGCCTCATTCCAATTCAGAATATTCTTTTATTCTAGTTTTCGCATTCGTAGGGAATAGGTTCCCATTAATTTTATCAAAGATAAATTCTTCTAAATTTATTCTTTAATCTTCCTTTGGATATCATTTCAAACCGTATTATGGTTTTACAAACTAGTCGGGATTAGCAAACCACACCGAAGTAATTATTTATTTTATTTCCCAATCCCAATCTATTCATCCCATGGAGCAAAACTGGTGATACTCCATATCTAACACCATGGTTTTATCGGTAAAATTAATTACCATTTCACGTTCAAATCTAATTAAAGATTTAACTATCGTTTTGGAGCAAAACTGGTGGTACTCCATTCTCGATCACCTTTCAGATTTGATAATTTAAATTATCAATTCACATTTCAATCTAATTAAAGATTCATTAAAACTCCACTTAGTTTTAATCTTTTCAAAAATCAATATCCTGCCTTTAACTGGGTTAAAGAACCAATGTCATCTAAAACATGGTTCGCGACAAACCCAAATCACATTTGACATTAAATAAAAGGATCTGAATAGAAAATATATTGGCTTATATTCAATATCAAATTCTGAAACCAACAAATATCGTATTGGAAATAACGATATGAATATATCTTTCAAATTCCCATAACAATATTTGTATAATCCCGGAATCCAATATCGAAATATTCCAAAGACAATTTCGATTCAAATCCACTTCCACTTTATATATATTGGAAATTCTGGTTATTTTCAAAACTGATTCAAATTCAATTTATTCATTTCAAAAATAAATTGGTTTTAGTTCTAGTTCAAAACCAGTTCATTTCGATAAAAATCTATTTTTATCCTTTCAAATATGGAGTTTTTCATCCCAGTTCTTTCCAATTCACATATTATGATTTTACACAAATTATTAATATTTTTAATAATTTTATCAAGGCCCGTACAGTCGATTTCCATCAACGGCCATCGAACTGCACTAACAGCGACCTTTTCCAAATTTGATTTGGACATAATTCCAAATCCAACCGTTAGATTTCAAATTTCTAATATTCATTGGAAAGCTATTTTCGATACGAACCCAACGGTTCCGGTTTTAGGAGAATCCGACGGTCGGATCTCCCGTAATGTTCATTCGAAGTCAATTGTCGAAATTCCCGAACTACCGCGGCGCGGCGCGTTCTATTCAGGCCATTATATATATAATATATACATATTATATATATTTCGTTGATTTCCTTTTTAAAACGTGTTTTATATATCGTTTTAAATTCGTTTTCAAAACCATTTCAACACTATATTCAATTTCTAATCAAAATTGAATATTTCATATCATTTCTATATAAATGATAATATTTTCAAAACGTTATATTTTGAAATCACTACCTTTTCTATATTCATTATAAAAGCGAACATAAACGATATAAATATCGTTCATGTCAAAATAGCGCAACTCTAATCAACACGGCTTTATATATTTCAATAAATTCGTTATTCTGTTCAACAAATTAATATTTACTATATTCAACACATGAATTTTCTTTTATAATATTCGTTATTTTCCCGATTGGAATGAGGCCCAATCAATTATGATATAACGTTAATTATATGGATTCCGTACAACACATGTATATAATAGCAATGATAAACAATCAACCATCATCCAAGGTGCACCACACAACTCCATAAGCATCTAATATAAATAATTAACGCTTACATAGCCTATCGACCAATCGATCGACATACCATTAAATAATTGGGATTAGTGTACTCAAATATCATCCCAACACCCGTGTGGGGTTTCAAATCAACAAACACTGAATATTATTTGTGCAGTTGGGCGATGTGTAAAATTTATCATCCCAATCGATATCAGTCAAATCAGTGTATATAAACAAATTGGCCGATTTGTTTATAAATATTCATTTGTTCACATTCACGTTAAAAATTATATTTTTAACGATAATTAATTTATTTCAACACACTAATCTATATTATCGATTTCACATCCACATCACAAACAAATTTCACAACACATCAAACAAACCATCCATGGTCTGTGGATGACGGGTGTCGGGTGCTGCTAAGCACCGTATACACCCTAGTATATATATATATAACTAGAAAAAGAAATTTAGAGTGAGAAGTTCTCACCAATAGCTAATCCAAACCACGACTCTTCTTATGTAGAACATCTTCACCGTGCTCGCCTTTCATCACATTCGTTGCCCGTAGCCCCTACATATATAAAAATCATATTTTTATATTGTTGCTATGTATATAAAAAAAATCACATTTTTATATTGTTGCTATATGGATAAAAATTCTATTTTTACATCGCTACTATATAGATAAAATTCTATTTTTACATCGCTACTATATAGATAAAAATTCTATTTTTACATCGCTACTATATAGATAAAAATTCTATTTTTACATCGATGTTCGTATAATAAAGATTATAATTTTATCACGCTATTCTTCATATAAAGATTTCTCCTTTTTAAATATAAAGGTTTCGCCCTTTTAGATATAAAGATTTCATTTTTATTTCATCACTATAAAAATCACATTTTTATTTTGCTACATATATAAAGATGATATTTTTATCATCATACCTCTATGAAAATTATATTTTTAACTTTTCCACATTAATAAAAATTATATTTCAATACAATCAAAAATCGTAACTTTACTAATCTAACTTCGTACTAAAAATCACATCTTTGTCTATATAAAGATCTCATCTTTATTTGTTGTTCATGTAGATAAAAAATCAAATCTTTTTCAAATCGTATTTCATATGAAAACCGATTTTATATGTTCCTATAACTAAATACCTTAAATGAATAAGAGAAGTAAAAATAAAAATAAAAGGGCTTACAGTGGAAGTTGGGGGTGGAGAGAAGAGGAGGGGACAGTGCAGGAGGGGGGAGGTGAAGGCGAGAGAGGAGGGGAAGAAGGGGGGGGGGGCGAGCGGCGTCGGTCTGGGGGGTGGGGGGGGGGAAGCGAGGTCGCGGTGGAGGGGATTGGTAGGGGAGAAGGGAAGGAGGAAGAAGAAGAAGGGGGGAAGGCAGCGCACCACCTGGGGGAGGGGGGCGCGATGGCGGCGGCGGTGGGTCCCCCCCCCCCCGCGTCGCCCCTCTCAGATTCCTTTTTTTTCGATCTGCGTAATGAAAGGGGGGGTATAAAAGGGTTTTTTTATAAAAATAAATTATATTATTTAATTTCGAAAGGTTGACTTTTTTTATATGACCTCTAAACGAGGCCCACCGCCTGTCGTCCATAGCGTTTCACCCCTATTCCGAACAAAATGGGATATGTACCGTAAGCTGATTCGATCGTTTCGATCAGTTTTCGTTAAAATCCAAATATAACTCTATATATTGAATTTGAACGCGCATTTCATTTTACCGGGGTCACATACGAACTCTAAAAATTCCCGAAAAATATTTTCTAGCTTCGTATTGACGATACGATCATAACAAAACTAGTTTCATCGAATTCTGAGACAGTTGGAAAAATGGCCATTTTCCAGTCGATTAAAATCAACTAAAACTAGTCAAACGCGTTTTCCTTTTCCACGCTCACATATTAATTCGAAAAATTATGAAATTTGGAATCTAGCCATAACTTGACATCACGGATCCAACAAAAGTGGTTTCGTCGAAATCCGAGGTCGTTTGCAAAATAGCTATTTTTAAGGGCCTGAATTCCATAGCGACTATTCAGAATTTTCAACAGGACATATCTTTTGATTCCCGCTATGAAATCTTGATTTTTCGGATTCGTTGGAAAGATATTCTCAATTAGATCCTAATGTTTTTGGTTTCACTAAAATTCGGATTGTTTTGCACCTGGTACATTCAATTGAAGTTTGAAATCGAATTGTCGAACTACTGCGCCATTTTCAATTCCTTTTATAATTATATATAATTATTTATATTCTAACGACGATGTATATAAATATATACGTTCGATTCTATTCGAAATAAATTTTCGTCTATATTATTTAAAATAATCTATTTTAAATGTTCAAAATTCACTAAAATTGCCAAAACAAAAAATTTAAACTGGCTCGCATTTCCGGGTTGTTACAATAATGCAGTTAGAATATATTGAAATAGTGCAGTTAAACCTTGAAGTATTACCATAATTTTCACAATCCAACGCAATAAAAAAATAATAAATATACTAACACAATTAACAATCATTAACATTGTACCTAAAAATAGTACAAAAAAATAAATCCATCACGTCTACAAAAAATCTTGTGCATTATTCACCATCAAGCATTATGAACCACAAACAACATTGTTATCTTCAGCAGATGACTTATCCTTTATCCGCCATAAATCTTCAGTATGCAATATTCCGGATGCAATACTAGCTCTTGATGATTAATTTCTGTTTGAGGTATGGTTGGAATAAGACATCTATCTTTAGAGAGTCTTGTAATGTTTATAATCACATACATTCCGCAATCATATCTGTTGTATGAAAGATAAATCCTTTTTAAGATAGTTAAATTTAACATAAGTTCAAAATTCTTATTACAAAATTAATATATATATATAAGTTAATGTATAAAAAAATATAAATTATTAAAAAAGATAAATGTATTTATTTTATTTTATTTTTTAATAAAAAATTAATATATATTTATTTTTTTATTTTTTTAATTAAAAATTAATATATATTTATTTTATAGTAGCAAAGATGAATATATTATTATAATATAATTTAATATAGTATTAAAACATTTAGTAAATAAGTTTTTCTCTTTTAAAGAATGTAATTTTTTGTATGTATGTTAAACATAAACAGCAAATTATGAAAAAGATAAAATTATTTATATTTTGGTGTTGATGAATTTATGTGGGAAAGTAAATTAAAATATTTGAACAGATAACTAAATTTATTATTTTTTAAACTTCATTTGAAATATAAGAACTAAAACTAATTTACATGTATTTAAAACTAATAAATATACCGACTAATTTTTTTTTAAAAAAAAGTTGAAATTATGTATTTGAATGCATATATTAAAAAACAAATTGGTAAATTAAACAATAAAGAAATTATGTAGTAGTACCCATTACGTTGTTGAGAACATTCTCCAACTATAAGTACAGATGATTTTTTGGCATTCTCCTTGGTATGTTCCTTCTAAAGCATCTATTTATGTCATTGACTAAATTTTGCTGTATACAATAATAAGAATATTTATTAATTAAGTTAAAGTACAAAAAATAAACATTCAAAATGTCTTCTGATTTTTAGTGCGCTATCTTTGTGCCTGGTCGTAAATCTTCCATTTCTACATCTGTTTGATAAAGAATCATACAATGTCCAGTCTGAAAATTCTGGTTCAAATGTTTAAAGTACCCAGTGTGACCCTTTGTGGACCGCAAATAAGAGTATATCACATCGTGAACCTTGTAGTGCTGTTGTCAAAGCTGGAATAATGGAATGAGTTTTGACATTTTCTATGTCAATTGCAGCACTTTTATGTATAAACAAAGTTATATTGTAGTTATACAAACCAGATTTATTAATTAATCATTACGTATATGTATATAATAAAGATCTTACTGTCATTGTGGTATTAAAGTAAGCTATGTTTGAATTGACATTCCACAATTTTGCTACTTTATACTAGAACCAATCAATTATCTGCACAGGCATTATATCATAGAAGTTGCAATAATAAAAAAATATATATACAATAAAGCAATTATAAATTGTTTTTATATGCTAGTAATGGATAATTATATGTGACAGAAATTAAAATTTATTGATACAAAGATAGTAAAACACTTTGCTTATATCATAATATATGTGCATTTTTGCTTTCTAAGTTTTAATTTATAAAAAGATATATGTATTTATATTTTTTGTAATGACAAAAATATTAAAAAGATATTAGCAATTGAAATTATTTGTAATGACCCGGTGGGGATTCGACGCCCGAATTCTGACAATAATATATAATCTCGCGTTACTTGTCAATACTCAAGTATCGAAACCACCACATTGTTATTTGAAAGAATTTAAAGGGTGAGATAAGAAAGAAACAAATATTAGAATAGAAGAAGAAGAATATCCAAAGCGGAACAGCATATAATATAGAAATAAATCTTTATTGATAGCTTGAAAAATACTTACATTTTATCAGAGTACATCAATACACATCGGAACGGTTATAATGACCTGTCCTTGTATACATCACACAGCGGAAAACACTGGATAATATCGTACGCCTGAACTTTTCCAGCATGTCTTTGGACTTCATGGAATTCTATAACCTGAACCTGCAGACCCGGGCTAACCCGAGCATTACAAACACCGGGTCAGTCCGGTGAACCAGAGTTAGAAAACCCCTTAAGTTTAAAATATCATCCAACTTGATTTTAAAGTTCAAATTCCATTCTAAAAGAAAGGGATAATCGTAAGACCAATCCACACATTAACACAGACGGTTTTTACCTTACGATAACCCTAAACAGTTTTTGAAATCAATAGTCCTCTGATACAATAATAGTGTCTAAATACAAATAAATAGAATCTAGCGGAGCGCTTCCATCTCACGCTCCACATATATAGTATATAAACAAAACCACGGGCACTTATTAGAGATTGGATCCCGACTATGACAAGGTATGGGACCACCTGCCGATAGTGTATCTCTAGAGGCGAATACACTGGGTTCAACAAGAACGTCTTGCAACCTGGGCCACACACTGACCACTCATTTCGCTTGAGTGTATCGAATGTATATCACCAACGGTTGGGTGCGACCCACCGTTTCCTGAAGAGGGACAGCATTGAAAATAGATTAAAGAAGCAAAAGCAATTTCTCTATATAGGTGATTATACATCCTAATGGGAGCGACCCATATAGCCATGCTGCCTGCCCGATTTTTGTCATTTCCCGGTTGATAAGGCTTGAGGTTTGAATTCCTTTCAGAACATTTGGCCACTTTTCACTTTGAATGCCACATTGTCAGATCCATTAGATATCACTAATTAACGTCCACAAAAATACTCTATTTGGGGGCCAACCAACCATGATACGTTTTAAGAAATCAACGTGCATGGTCCTTTGGAAATACTTTGTCAGACACTCGTCCTTACAAGTCATCCAGGAACAGGATGAACCGAAGGTATCCTCCTACCACATCCTAGGAATCACCCTATGGATCAGTATCGAGTAGTCCTTGCAATCCATAGATTTCAACGATGATTGAATTACTATCAAAATATCTCTGGTTACAACATCATAGAAATTTATCAAGTATCCCTTCCACTTATGAAGATCCACAGTCTTCAACTGCTCCATCTTGAATCAGCATCCTATCGTATTTGCAGGTTCGGAATGGTTTTTGAATATAAATTTGATCCCGGTCTTTCCATACCAACAACGCATTGGGCATGAGTTTGATAGTCAGTTATTTAACTATCAAGATCAACAATCATAAAACAAAATAAATCCATTGTTTTATTCCACAGCATCACTTGGCCATAATATATCAGTTGTAATACCAAAGATAATATATTAGTTTTAATATATAAATATTCTCAAATCATTTTATTAAAATACTTAAAAGAAATACCTCAAAACCTTTTCCAATTTCTCACTATTATCCTTTAAAACATTTGCCACCACATCTCATACCATCTACAATTACGAGATTAATTTACTTACCATTGTAAAACAATTGTTACAAAATCCCTTTTTTATTTTATTACTACGAAAATATCATTTGATATTCTCACGCTCCTCTTTATTTCCTTTATTTTGAAATCCCATCATATATATATATCCAAATTCTTCAAATAACGTTTCACTATTATTTCCCAAAATAATTTGCTTTAACATTTACACTATCACGACTCATACCATCCTTCGATAATCCTGAAGTTGTTCAAGTTGGAGTATTTTAATTACCTCTTAGACCTTGATCAACAACGTTCTTATCTTAAGATAAATATGAACCGTAATTCAAGAACCCATATTCATTTTGATACCACCTCATTATTGTATTAAAATACGGTTTTATTACCTTCTTGCTTTTGAAATCTCCTTTTAAATATACGGTCATTACTAAATTTATTTAGTAAATGAATAATAAACGTTAACCTTTAAACTTTAACTCCTTTGAAGCTATTTGTCCCATCATTTGGATTTTTTATTTCAAATCCTACACCCAAACGTTTTACCAAATTCAATTACGAAAATCCCTTTCCTAATTCCTTAAATCATTTTCTTTGGGCAACGTACTTTAATCTCATCCATTACACTTAATACCATTCCTAGGTGGCATTAACTTAACATTTAACGCTTTTAACTCCCCATCTCCTTATCCACATTTGTTTACACATCTCTGGTTCAGTATAGAACCATTTCCCATCTCGATTTCCTTTACCCAAAATATTGAGTAATACCTTTTTTAAGCTTACCATATTCGTTTAAAAACGCTTTGTAACACCCCACGTCCATTAATGTCACTCACAAAGGGAATGCATTAACTTCCATGGAGGTTTTAAGTGAATATAGAACAGTAAAATTACAACAAGACAGATATAAAATGGTACTTGGAAATTCAAAAACTTTATTTCATTGTAGCAGAAGTCAAAACATGTTTGATTACATCATAACACCATATTCAATGTCAAGTACAATATCTATCTTGATAAAACAAGTACATAATCCCATTACATGAATAGCCATTAAAAAGAAAGATAACAAGCTGGACTTTACTTCAGCAGTCCAAGCTTTCCAGAAGATAAGCGATCCAACTAGACTCCACTAGAACTTGGCCCAACCTGCGGACCTGAAGGGAGAAAAAGGATGGAAAAGAGGGGGTCAGACATAAAGTCTGGTGAATATGATAATTCTACAATACTATTACCAAAATAACTGGACTAAGGCATAAGCTGGAAAACAAGAAAATGTCTATGAAGAGCAGATTAAGGACATAGACAATCGCTAAAGGCAACGTTATAGGCGCTCCTAAATACTAAAGGATAAACACTATACTGCACCACACCAGTCACCCTAAAGATTCATCCCACTTAGCTTCACTTAGAAACTTTCCCAATGGCTTTACGTACCCCTAGCTGACTACATAGGTGCCGCCTACCCCTATCTCCACTAGGTGTACCCTACTTCCCATTATTCGATCGGCTCCCTAACTCGTAGATACCCGTGCTGGCCCCACAGTGGGGTGTATCACTCCACTAAAGTGGCAACCTGATACAACGGACATGCACGGCTTATACCTACACGATGCAACAACGTCTTACCTACCAGCCCGGGTCCACACACGCATATGAAACCCGTTGGACTTGCGTTGCCACCGCTCCCTGTTTTGGCCTCTTATAGTCAAACCCAGTATGCGTGTCCCGTCCTCGACTTGGGTCGAGCCCACAAAGATACGTTTTGGGATACTGGTTGAAATGGGCCCCCACTATTTACCACAAGCATTCCACCTAAGCTTGTCCCCATTAGTCCATCCCACTTAACCCACTTAGTCATGTTCATTTACATGTGTGTTTGGTTAAGTCTAATCGTATTTCAAATGCCTCTAAAGGCAACCACCAGATTCCTCATGCCACCCAAGGCACCTAGTTAACCCCCATGTCCCACCTTACATGATTATCTGGTTAAGTATTTCTTAGTTCATTAAAGCCATAACCTCATAAAGACCTCTCACATTAGACTGGCATTCATGGCAGCTGGATTTGCCGGGCGGGTCCGGGCAGTCTTACACCATAAAAGAGTCTAACCTCGTGTCTTTACAACTGTTATGCTTTAGTTTGGGCCTAGGACCTCTCACATTGGGCCGACATTTGTGACTACTGGATTTGCCGGGCGGGTCCGGGCAGGTTTACATCACAAACGGGTCCAACCTCGTGTCCTAAGCATTGATTATTAATAATAATCCACTTTCCCCCAATTTTAATAATTCCCTACTTGAATTATTAATTACTTCCAATTTTTAACAATGTCCATAATTGACTCAATTATGGACATCCATTCATGGTATGCAAAATCTTACAAAATTGCACCCAATTTATTAATTCCTAATATTACCCCTACCCCACGTTTGAACGTTTATTCGCAAAATATATGTTAGACTCGAATAGCCTAACTCATAGCATAAAAGAGATTATCATAATAACAACATGTATATGTGACCAAATGAATCATAATAAGGGGTGAAACTTGCATATGTCCAACTTGCATAGATTATACATGTCATGGACCTAAAGATGTCAACTTGTTCAAAATTCACCTAATATAATCTCAATCAATTTTCATAAACTTACATATGAACATGTGTGAATCAACATCATCTAATTTTTTAACAACATGGTTTTATATGGGTACACCTAACTCAATAGGCAAATTCCCATAATCAAGTTTTATTTAATTATAGTTTCAAGTTTATGGGTACACCTAACCTAATAGGCAAATTCCCATAAACAAGATCCATTTAAATTAAAAAAAACATAACTTTAAGCATGTTCCAACAACATCATGATTTTACAACATAATATAGCATGATTTATAACATGGCATAGTATGATAGTATAACATAGCTTGACATGATTCTCAACATAGCACGACATAGCATAAGAGAATTTACAACATAGCATGACATAGCATATATAATTTACATCATACGACAACATAATAACATAATAAGAGATCCACAATATATAGAATTTACAATTACAAATCACATCACTTTCTTGTGATCCATTCATAACTGAGTCAAATTAGTTTGTAATAGTCTTGTGAGAATCATCATACTCACCAACAAAAGAAAAGAATTAGAGAAAGAGAGATCTTTTGATTTGATTTGTGTAGATTTAGTTGTAGATGATTAGGCTTCCTCTTCTTAGTTTGTGACGGCTATGCTGAACTCCATGGCAGCAGCATGACGGTAGCTTCTCTAATTTTACAAGTGATTTAGGTCTAGGGTCTACCCACTTATTTATAGATTTTAGAATGCGTTTAGGCCATTAGATTTAACCTAGAAATAACCGCAGCCGTCCAGACAAGATGGGGTTTATCTTGTTGACTCAGCAATGAGTCAGAAGTGACTCAGCAAACACTCAGCATATTAATAAACTTCTATTCATGTCATAAATATATATATTTTTTCTACAATGTACATATTAGATACATCCCCCTTTACTTATTATTGTTTTTATATACATATTAGATACATCCCCTCTCTCACACACTTATTAATATTTTTATATTCATATTAGATACATCCCCTCTCTTACACACTTATTAATATTTTTATATTCATATTAGATACATCTCCTCTCTTACACACTTATTAATATTTTTATATTCATATTAGATACATCCCCTCTTCTACACACTTATTATTATTTTAGCAACTTTAGTGTTAATAGAAAATTCGGGGTGTTACATTCTCCCCTCCTTTTAGGATTTCGTCCCCGAAATCTTCAAGTCTGGAAGAATGTATATCCTACCATCCAAACGTCCATCTACTCATCCATCATACACAGGCATCCATTGTCCTTACAGACTTCTAATGCTTTCATGTTTAAATGCACAGTGTGTGTATATGTCCGTATCTAATGCAAAATCAGGCGGTCCACTGATTCAGTTGACCTCCTTAATGCAACTATGATCGTGCCATGCATCCATTATGTATGCAAAAGATTCTTAATGCTACATAATACTTCTATATGCGTGCACAACCATCATCTGAATGCAGCATCCATATGATAATACAACCATCGTTCATCCATTTTACTAAATACATCCATATATATGCAATATGCAATATGTAGTGACTGAGCCGATCTAGTGCCTAAAGTGTGTGTATATATGCATCCACGAGCAACCACTAGCAAACACTTGCATCCATTTTGCATCCATCATACATAACATGTCTCAAACACATGTTTCAACCATAGGATTATCCTAACTAAAGGTCAAAGATACTAATGAGAGGACATACTAAAGATAAGATAAGATAAGCTAAGCGATAAAGGAGAAATTAAAAGACATACCCTCAAAAAGAAAATGGTACAACGAACGCATCTTCTCTTCTGTCTCCCAAGTTGCGTTGCTCTCATCATCTCCCCATTGCACTTTAACCAGTCCGAGCTCTCGATTCCTCAACTTTTTGATCTCCGACCCAAGAATGCATGCAGGAGCTCGTCTAATTGTTGCATCACGCTCTATTTCCACCTCTTTAAGCAAGCTCGGCTCTACCACCTCCGCGGTCTTGTGCAAACACTTCCTCAAATGTGATACATGGAATACGTCGTGTACTCCACTAAGTTTCTCAGGCAACTCCACCCTATATGCCATCTTCCCAATCCTGTCTTTTACAGGAAACGGCCCTACAAACCTTGGTGCTAATTTCCCCACGGACCCAAAGCGAACAACATTCTGTAACGGAGATACTTTGATAAAAACCATGTCCCCAATGTCAAACTCAAGATCTGTCCTCCTCTTATCAGCATACGATTTTTGCCTATCTTGTGCTGCTTTCATCCTCCTTCGAATCAACTCAATCTTCTCCGAGGTTTCCCTAACCATATCGGGCCCAAGTAGGATTTTATCGGTAGATTCCCACCAACATGTAGGCGAACGGCAAGGCCTTCCATAAAGAGCTTCGAAAGGTGCCATGCCAATACTAGACTCAAAGCTATTGTTATATGCGAATTCTACTAACGGAAGGTGCTCTTCCCATGTACCCCCAAAGTCTAGGATACAAAGCCTTAAAAGATCCTCTAGAATGCGATTCACCCTCTCGGTCTGGCCGTCTGTCTGAGGATGATATGCGGTGCTCAAACATAGCTGAGTCCCTACCACCTCTTGTAAACTCTTCCAAAATTCGCTAGTAAAGATGGGGTCACGGTCGCTTACTATACTAGAAGGAATACCGTGCAAACGAACTATCTCCTTAATGTATACAGAAGCCAACCACGGAGCAGTCCTCTTACTTTTCACGGGAATAAAATGGGCGCTTTTAGTAAGTCTATCTACTATAACCCAAATCCCCGTGTTACCCTTCCTTGATCTTGGTAATCCATCCACAAAATCCATTGAGATGCTTTCCCATTTCCATAGTGGAACTTCTAATGGGTGAAGCAACCCACCGGGTTTCTTTTGTTCTGCTTTAACTCGTTGGCACACCAAGCATCTAGCGACGTACTCGGCCACATCCTTTTTCATACAGGCCCAAAAGAAAACTCGCTTCATATCTTTGTACATCTTATCCCCGCCGGGATGAATGGTCATTTTTTGAGCGATGAGCATCATCAAGAATGGCCTTCCTTAAGTCTTCGTCTTGTGGTACACAAAGTCTATTATCCCTTCGTAACCAACCCTTATCGTCTAGGGTATACCTACGAAGATGGCTTGACGACTCCCCCCCTTTGAGCTTTTCTACTATCTCAACCAACTGTGGGTCGTCTCGCTGCGCCTCACCAATCTGTCCTAAAAGTGTAGGTCTAACCTCCAAGGATGCTAACAGACCGGGTACTAGGTCAACGGAGGGTCTAAAGTCAAACATAGAGATGAATTCTCAACTTCGCCGCTCAACAAACAATGGACTCAAGGACAACCTTTTCCTACTTAAGGCGTCTGCAACTACGTTACCCTTGCCCGGGGTATATGCTATTTCAAAATCGTAGGAGGCTAAGAATTCCATCCACCGTTGCTGCCTTAAATTCAAATCCTTCTGAGAGAATAAGTATTTTAATGATTTGTGGTCAGTGAACAGTTCGAATTTCTCACCAAGAAGATAGTGACGCCAAGACTTAAGCGCGAAAACAATTGCGGCTAGCTCTAAGTCATGCGTGGGGTAATTCTTTTCATGAACTCTCAACTGCCTTCCACCATAGGCTATTACTCTTCCCTCTTGCATGAGGACCGCGCCAAGTCCCGTCCCACAAGCATCAGTATAGATGGTAAACGGTTTATTCCCGTTTGGCAGCACTAAGACTGGGGCTGAAGTTAAGGCTCTCTTTAAACGTTGGAACGCATCATCGCAATCTTTGTCCCACGTAAAAACCAGGTTCTTCTTCGTTAGCCGTGTTAATGGAGCTGATATTTTTGCGAAGTCTTTGATAAACTTCCTATAATAGCCAGCCAACCCCAAGAAACTTCTTACTTCGGTTGCATTTTTAGGGACCTTCCAATCTTGGATGGCCACCACCTTTGCGGGATCCACTGCTATCCCTTCTTTGGAAACCACGTGCCCTAAGAACCGTACTTCCTTCCTCCAGAAGTGACACTTAGAAAATTTTGCCTTAAGGTTATGCGCTCGAAGGGTTTCCAACACTTCTCTAAGATGTAGGGAGTGCTCTTCTTTATTCTTAGAAAAGACTAAGATGTCATCCACAAAGACTACCACGAATTTGTTAAGGTATTCCCTAAACACCCTACTCATCAAATCAACAAAATATGCAGGGGCGTTTGTCAAACCAAAGTGCATCACTAGCCATTCATAGAATCCGTCAGGAGTCCTAAAAGCAGTCTTATCTATACTATCCTCAGCCACTCTCAGTTGATGAAAGCCAGTGGCTAAGTCCAACTGCGAAAACACTGAGGCGCCAACTAACTGATCAAAGAGATCGTCAATCCTCGGCAGTGGGTGTCGGTTCTTTTTAGTAAGCTTGTTTAGTTCTCTATAGTCCATACAAAGTCTAAGAGACCCATCCGCCTTTGTGGCAAAAACTACTGGAGCACCCCACTCCGATATACTACGTCTTATGAACCCCTTCTCAAGCAACTCCTTTACTTGCTTATTGAGTTCCCTCCTTTCACGAGGAGCCATGTGGCGCACTGGCAAAGATACGGGTTTAGCATTATCCACAAGATAAATTCGAAAGTCTATCTCCCGCTTTGGAGGTAAGCCCTTCACCTCCTCAAACACATCCGGATATTCCCGGACCACTTCTACCGATCGCAGGTTCTCTACAGACGCGTCAAGCGATTCAAGATAACTTAGCATAACGGAATTTATGGGATTACAAAAGATGTCGAGAGCATTACCAAGGCGAGTCACAAGCCTAACTACTCTCCTTTCACAATCAAGAATGGCCCTATTTCTAGACAACCAATCCATTCCTAAAATTAGCCCATAGCCCGTGAAGCCCAATACATAAGCATCACATCTAAATTCAACGCTAAGTATAGAGATTTTCAAATCCAAACATATCATGGTCAAATGAGCCGAACCCCCAATTGGATTTGAAACGACCAAGGGATCCTCTACTAAACTGGTGTTCAAGTGCAGTGATTCAACTAATTATGCAGAGATAAACGAATGAGATGCGCCAGAATCGAATAAGGTACGGACAGGATGATCAAACAGAAAAACTAAGCTTTCAACAGAAATTGTTCTACCTCTTTCTTGCAGCGGTGGGGCCGCAATAGCCTGAACTTGCCCCCTTGCCTGCCCTGGTGCCATAAGAGCCTGCACCTGTCCTTCCGAGGTAGACCCTGCCCTCTGCCCCTTCTTTGGACAGTCCTTCACTAAATGTCCCGCATCTCCACAATGAAAACAACCAGTCTTCTTTTTCTTTCTACAATCTTTGCTGAGATGGCCAGGCGTCCCACAATTGAAGCATTTCTTCTTCCCTTTGCCATTATTGTTTTTACCACCCTTCTTATTTTGCTGTTGGGGTTTCTTCTGATCCCCTTTCTTTTCAACTGCCTTATCCTCATGCATAAGTGCCATTTCTACTAGCTTTTCAAAGGTGGCTCCCATAGGGATGTGGGTCATAGCCAACCCTTGCAACGGTTCATTCAAGCCTCTAACGAACCTCAAAGCTTTCTTCTCTGGCGTGTTCACCAACTCCAAGCCAAACCTTGCTAACTGATTAAATTTATTGACATATTCCTTTACTGATGAGCTCCCTTGCTTTAGTGCCAGGAATTTTTCCATATTTAAGTTCTCCTCTGCCCTTGAAAGAAACTTTGCCTCAAACCTTCGTTTGAAATCCGCCCATGAATCAACTGGACATTCCCCGTTAGTGACCTCCCACCAAAACGAGGCCTCTCCCTTCATTAACCAAGCAGCTAAACGGACTTTCCTCCCATCTTCCACTTCAAAGATATCCAACAATTCCTCAGTCTCCTTAAGCCAATCTCTGGCCTCCACAAACGTCTCAGTCCCTTGAAAAGTTTTTCCTCCCATAGCCTTGAATTCCTTGCACGTCTTTGCAAAAGTGTCAACACGAGGAGGAGGAGGAGGAATGGGTGCAACTAGGGGTGGAGGAATATCCGCTGGGCCTGCAGTGGTGGCCCTAGCCTCCAAGTATCTCCTAAACCACCCTGGAATCGTCACACCTTCTGGGAGATTAAGATCTTCAGCCATGCTGAAACGAAAAAGGAAAGATTCAAAATGGAGAATTCGAAAGATAAAGATAAGGATTTGGCTATTTGGGATTATGTTTTTCATAAAAACTCTCTTTAAATAACATGTTTTTTTTTTTTTTTGAAAGCACTTCTTCCAAAAATACTTTAGAAAAAAAAATATTTTTCTAAAAAATTTTTTTTATCTGTTCTGGTAAACTTATGCTCTGATACTGCGTGTAACACCCCACGTCCATTAATGTCACTCACAAAGGGAATGCATTAACTTCCATGGAGGTTTTAAGTGAATATAGAACAGTAACATTACAACAAGACAGATATAAAATGGTACTTGGAAATTCAAAAACTTTATTTCATTGTAGCAGAAGTCAAAACATGTTTGATTACATCATAACACCATATTCAATGTCAAGTACAATATCTATCTTGATAAAACAAGTACATAATCCCATTACATGAATAGCCATTAAAAAGAAAGATAACAAGCTGGACTTTACTTCAGCAGTCCAAGCTTTCCAGAAGATAAGCGATCCAACTAGACTCCACTAGAACTTGGCCCAACCTGCAGACCTGAAGGGAGAAAAAGGATGGAAAAGAGGGGGTCAGACATAAAGTCTGGTGAATATGATAATTCTACAATACTATTACCAAAATAACTGGACTAAGGCATAAGCTGGAAAACAAGAAAATGTCTATGAAGAGCAGATTAAGGACATAGACAATCGCTAAAGGCAACGTTATAGGCGCTCCTAAATACTAAAGGATAAACACTATACTGCACCACACCAGTCACCCTAAAGATTCATCCCACTTAGCTTCACTTAGAAACTTTCCCAATGGCTTTACGTACCCCTAGCTGACTACATAGGTGCCGCCTTCCCCTATCTCCACTAGGTGTACCCTACTTCCCATTATTCGATCGGCTCCCTAACTCGTAGATACCCGTGCTGGCCCCACAGTGGGGTGTATCACTCCCCTAAAGTGGCAACCTGATACAACGGACATGCACGGCTTATACCTACACGATGCAACAACGTCTTACCTACCAGCCCGGGTCCACACACGCATATGAAACCCGTTGGACTTGCGTTGCCACCGCTCCCTGTTTTGGCCTCTTATAGTCAAACCCAGTATGCGTGTCCCGTCCTCGACTTGGGTCGAGCCCACAAAGATACGTTTTGGGATACTGGTTGAAATGGGCCCCCACTATTTACCACAAGCATTCCACCTAAGCTTGTCCCCATTAGTCCATCCCACTTAACCCACTTAGTCATGTTCATTTACATGTGTGTTTGGTTAAGTCTAATCGTATTTCAAATGCCTCTAAAGGCAACCACCAGATTCCTCATGCCGCCCAAGGCACCTACTTAACCCCCATGTCCCACCTTACATGATTATCTGGTTAAGTATTTCTTAGTTCATTAAGGCCATAACCTCATAAAGACCTCTCACATTAGACTGGCATTCATGGCAGCTGGATTTGCCGGGCGGGTCCGGGCAGTCTTACACCATAAAAGAGTCTAACCTCGTGTCTTTACAACTGTTATGCTTTAGTTTGGGCCTAGGACCTCTCACATTGGGCCGACATTTGTGACTACTGGATTTGTCGGGCGGGTCCGGGCAGGTTTACATCACAAACGGGTCCAACCTCGTGTCCTAAGCATTGATTATTAATAATAATCCACTTTCCCCCAATTTTAATAATTCCCTACTTGAATTATTAATTACTTCCAATTTTTAACAATGTCCATAATTGACTCAATTATGGACATTCATTCATGGTATGCAAAATCTTACAAAATTGCACCCAATTTATTAATTCCTAATATTACCCCTACCCCACGTTTGAACGTTTATTCGCAAAATATATGTTAGACTCGAATAGCCTAACTCATAGCATAAAAGAGATTATCATAATAACAACATGTATATGTGACCAAATGAATCATAATAAGGGGTGAAACTTGCATATGTCCAACTTGCATAGATTATACATGTCATGGACCTAAAGGTGTCAACTTGTTCAAAATTCACCTAATATAATCTCAATCAATTTTCATAAACTTACATATGAACATGTGTGAATCAACATCATCTAATTTTTTAACAACATGGTTTTATATGGGTACACCTAACTCAATAGGCAAATTCCCATAATCAAGTTTTATTTAATTATAGTTTCAAGTTTATGGGTACACCTAACCTAATAGGCAAATTCCCATAAACAAGATCCATTTAAATTAAAAAAAACATAACTTTAAGCATGTTCCAACAACATCATGATTTTACAACATAATATAGCATGATTTATAACATGGCATAGTATGATAGTATAACATAGCTTGACATGATTCTCAACATAGCACGACATAGCATAAGAGAATTTACAACATAGCATGACATAGCATATATAATTTACATCATACGACAACATAATAACATAATAAGAGATCCACAATATATAGAATTTACAATTACAAATCACATCACTTTCTTGTGATCCATTCATAACTGAGTCAAATTAGTTTGTAATAGTCTTGTGAGAATCATCATACTCACCAACAAAAGAAAAGAATTAGAGAAAGAGAGATCTTTTGATTTGATTTGTGTAGATTTAGTTGTAGATGATTAGGCTTCCTCTTCTTAGTTTGTGACGGCTATGCTGAACTCCATGGCAGCAGCATGACGGTAGCTTCTCTAATTTTACAAGTGATTTAGGTCTAGGGTCTACCCACTTATTTATAGATTTTAGAATGCGTTTAGGCCATTAGATTTAACCTAGAAATAACCGCAGCCGTCCAGACAAGATGGGGTTTATCTTGTTGACTCAGCAATGAGTCTGAAGTGACTCAGCAAACACTCAGCATATTAATAAACTTCTATACATGTCATAAATATATATATATATTTTCTACAATGTACATATTAGATACATCCCCCTTTACTTATTATTGTTTTTATATACATATTAGATACATCCCTCTCTCACACACTTATTAATATTTTTATATTCATATTAGATACATCCCCTCTCTTACACACTTATTAATATTTTTATATTCATATTAGATACATCCCCTCTCTTACACACTTATTAATATTTTTATATTCATATTAGATACATCCCCTCTTCTACACACTTATTATTATTTTAGCAACTTTAGTGTTAATAGAAAATTCGGGGTGTTACACGCTTTATATCTTCATTTACCAAATTTGGTTTAAATATAAACCTGTTTATCAATTTCCTTTGACATTAATTTTTTTTTCTAGCTTCAATTACTTAAATGAACTTCATTTAAGAAATAATTCCTTAAATTATAACTTACTTCATCATTACTGGAATTAAATTTCCTTTTTAAAATCTCATTAGGTTAAACAATTATTCGCTAAATCATTTCATTACATTAATCGGCCAATTCTAAGTCAATTAAATAATTAATTAATGATCAAAACGATCGGCTTGGTAAAGCTTAAAACACGATTAACCCAATAATCAACTCTAACAAATCTTCTCATTGGAAATAATAAATAACATTTATTAATCCATAAATCTCATTTACATCGATTATTATTAAACAATAATCTATTTCCAAATAATCTCATTAAATTATTTCTTAAAACAATAAATCCTGGTTATTAATCATCAAGTTAATTCTTTCCTACTTGCCCATCAATCTTATTAACATAAGAATCACCTTTATCAAATTATTTAGTAATTACGGTGAAACACGTGCTTCGCACACGGTGGGATTCAGTACAATAATAGCGGTTAAAACAAATGATATATATATATATGGTTGGTTTATTTCCTTTTATAAACTTCATTTTAAAACATATTCAAAAATCTATATTCATTTATAAAAATAATTTCATAACTTCATTACTAACGGTAAATCAAAACAGTTTGTATTTTGGCAATCTGCTATAAATTTCTCAACCAATACCACCATTGGTTAATTAACCAAACAAATGTTGAATTCAGTTTTAATGATCAATAACCAATCCAATCATATGTGTTCAACAGTTTCATAAGTGATCATATAAAAATAACAATAAATTTGAGGAATACGTTTGGATTCCTCCAACCTGTCATTTCCTGCATCCAATCGGTTGTCTCAAAATCAACAGATCATGATGGATTAATTTAACTAATCACAATCAACCAATAATGACCATTCAATCATCGTTTTAAATTCAATTTATTTATTTATTTATAAACGTAATTAACAGGGTAAATTATCAGTTTGGAGATCATCATTAGGAATAACGATGTCATTCAATTTAAATTAAAAGACCGTTTAATTTAAAAATAAAAATATCTAACACGCATCCAATTAATCATCAAACAATCAATGATTTACAACCATAGCAAACAAATGATAAACCCGACTTATAATTATTATAAGTGGGAACTGAGTGAGATTAACTAACCTTGATCTGTGTTCTGTAAACAGCTTGTTCCAGATAAATTCCAACTTGTCTGATTCAATTCTGTTCCATAACTTCGTTCTCCTTAATACGATTCCAGTCTATATAGAATCGGTCGATTCAGACAGGACATAAATATGTTAATAATACTTAAAATTAACCTTATTTTAAATAACTAGTTAAATTTAAATTAATTTAATTAACAAATAATTTACTTGGTTTGAAAATATTACAGCTCGACCTCTTTATTCACACTTCATATGTCCCGGTCTTGTTCCGAATCGTGACCGCCAATTTCCAGACCCTGACCAATTTTCATTAACTCCTGTCATGTTTTAAATATTATAAAATTATTAACAATTTAAAGTAAAATTTAATTAACCTTTAATTCCATAATTATTTGCACAAAGTATTAGTTAAATAACCTTAGTAGGCCATTTTCTCTTCATTACCACAATTTGGTCCTCCTTGAATTTCCAGCCCAACAACCTTAAGGCCCAATCGCTTCCCCCCAAACCGATCCACGTGTGAAGCCTCTACCAAAATAAAAGAACGGATTTCTTCCTCTTTTACCATCTACTCTTCATTTCTCTTTCGTCTAAAAAAAAACTGCTCTGCCAAACGAAATCGCGGCGGCCCCCAGTCCTCCATCGATCGGAGTTCCAGCGGTTCCCCCCAAATCAGGCGCCCTAGCCCGCTCCTCCTTAACTCGAACCTCGTCACCCCCTGGCCCTGCCATTAGCACGTAATTTGTCCACAAAGCCTATGGGTTTCAGGCGAGATCTCATTCCCTTCGTTGCTTCGGATCCCACTACATCAGGTCACTGAACAGATCTCTTTGTTCTTTATATTTTTGCAGTTAGAAATTTCGAGAGTTGTATGGGTAGAAGAATCGGATGGTTTACTGTTGTTTATTCGTGACTTTGTTTGGGTTGTTTTGGTCGCGATTTTCATTAGTTCCGAAGTGAACTGTTTTGGTTTGGGGGAAATATTGATATGCAGTGGTATTTATAGGTGAAAGAGGGATCAAAGATAAGTATGAAGTCTGGTCAGTAGGATTTTTCAGCCATGTATTCTCTCTTGAGTAATAGTTGTGTAACAGTCCACTGATTTGAAAAGATTGAGGAGAGATACACACTGTTTTTGATAGGTTGAGATCTCCAACATGTATTGTCTTCTCAAAATAGGGTATGTGCTACTGGAAAGGCTAACTTAGGCATGCCGATGCGAAAAAATTTGAGGGGAAAACATACTGGTGGATGGTTGAGCTTTTGTTGTCCTCTTTATAGGTTTGCTTGCTACCGAGAGGATAGACTAGGCATGCTGTCTTCTACAAGTGTTGTCCATCATCAACAGTAAGGTATGCGTGCAATTCCTACTGAAATGAATAGGCTAGGCACACCGTTTTTGTACAAGTAGTCAATTTTATTCCATCACTATAATGACCCGAATTAACGCCATACACAAAACTATGCCACACAGGCCGTGCTTTGATCATCAACTACAAGACTTTGCTTTTCAACAAAAAGCCTTGATCATTTGCCACTTAGGCATGCCACATAGGCAATTCACTCTATGCGATTGATATCCATCAATATATAACCTCTGAGCTCGTACGTCTCAGAGAAGGGCGTTAAGCAAGAGAATAAATTCTCTGCCGCCAAAAAGATATATATTTTATAGAAATCAATCACACAGAATATAATCCAATGTCAGACACGCAGTCCATTTACAAGTTCGTTCTGGGTCTGAACGAAACCGGAGGCACCATGTACCTTGCATATCCATTGATCTCCAAGTACATCTGGACAACCACCAACTGATTCCCTCCTCTTGGGTGTATAGCCCAATCAAGATCATCAGTAATCACCCAAAGGATGTGATGACCTCCGGTCTTCATCCTCGACACAACGTCGAATTAGTTATTCAGAATGGGATAAACCCGATCTATCTGAATAACTCGCGTATATAATAAACAAGTGTTACACAAACACAACATACGCCTCATTCCAATTCAGAATATTCCTTTATTCAAATATTCTTATACTTTGGGGAAGGTTCCTATTAATTTTATCAAAGATAAATTCTTTAAATTTATTCTTTAATCTTCTTTTGAATATCAATTCAAACTAAATTATGGTTTATCTAAACTAGTCGGGATTAGCGAACCTTACCGAAGTAATCACTTATTAAATTTCCCAACCCCAACCTATTCATCCCATGAAGTAAAACTGGTCATACATCATATCTAACACCACGGTGTTATCGGTAAATTCAATTACCATTTCACGTTCAAATCTGATTAAAGATTTAACTATCGCTTGGAGCAAAACTGGTGATACTCCATCCTCGATCATTTCAATCTAATTAAAGATTCATTAAAAATCCACTTGGTTTTTATCGTCCCAAAAATCAATATTAATGATTGTTTAACTTGGGAAACCATAACCTGTCTTTAACTGGGTTAAAGAACCAATGTCATTAAAAACGCGGTTCACGATAAACCCAAAATCACATTCTATTCAATTCCAATTAAATACCATTTAATTGGTATACTTCATTAAATCTAAATAAAAAGATTTAATCTTTTTCTCAACTGGTTTTAAGAACAGTGTAAATGAAGACACCATTCACAAGAAACCCAAATCCCATTTGATATTAAATACAAGGCTCTGAATAGGAAATATATCGGCTTATATTCAATATCAAATTCTACGACAAACAAATATCGTATTGGAAATAACGATATCAATATATCTTTCAAATTCCCATAACAATATCTGTATAATCACGAAATCCAACATCGAAGTATTCCAAAGACAATTTCGATTCAAATCCATTTCCACTTTATATATTGGAAATTCTGGTTATTTTCAAAACCATTTCAAATCCACTTTATTTAATTCAAAAAATAATTGGGATTATAATTCTATTTCAAAACAAGTTCATTTCGATAAAAATCTATTTCTATCTTTTCAAATATGGAATTTTTCATCCCAATTCTTTCCAAATCATTTCTTATGATTTTACATAAATTATTACTATTTTTAATAATTTTATCAAGGCCCGTATAGTCGATTTCCATCAACGGCCATCGAACTGCACTTACAACGACCTTTTCCAAATTTGATTTGGACATAATTCCAAATCCAACCGTTAGATTTCAAATCTCTAATATTCGTTAGAAATCTCTTTTCGATACAAACTAAATGATTCCAGTTTTAGGAGAATTCGACAGTCGGATATCCCGTAATATCCATTCGAAGTCAATGGTCGAAATTCGCGAACTGCCGCAGCGCGGCGCGTTCTATTCAGGCCATTCTATATATATATATATATAATATATACTATATATATTTCATCGATTTCCTTTTAAAACGTATTTTATAAATCGTTTTAAATTCGCTTTCAAATCGATTTCAACTTCATATTCAATTTCTAATCAATATTGAATATTCCATATCATTAATCTGTAAATGATAGTATTTTCAAAACGTTATATTTTGAAATCACTTCCTTTTCATTATTCATTTTAATAATGAATAAAATCGATATAAATATCGTTCACATCAAAATGGCGTAAATCTAATCAACTCGGCTTTTATATATTTCAATAACTTCGTTATTCTATTCAACATATGAATATTTTCTTCAACACATGAATTTTCTTTTATTCAACACATGAATATATATTTTATTCAACACATGAATTTTTATTTTATTCAACACATGAATATATATTTTATTCAACACATGAATTTTCTTTTATTCAACACATGAATATATATTTTATTCAACAAATGAATTTTCTTTTATTCAACACATGAATATATATTTTATTCAACATATGAATTTTCTTTTATTTTCTAACTTGGAATGAGGCCCAACCAATTACCATACAGTGTGATTGATATGGATTTCATACACACATGTACGCTACAACAATCAAATACAGTCAATGTAACACCCCGAATTTTCGAATAATCAGATTAACTAAATTTAAGAATACTTAATTTCAAATGTGGGAATTAAGGGAAATTGGGTCGTTCCATTCCGTTCGTCTCGGAATTCTGCTTGAGATAGAGTCCGAGTTTGCGTAAAACGGATGCCGTATGAAGAAGATATGGACGAACGAAGTTAGGTAGAAAAACCAGAAACGGGCCAGAATGCACTGGCGCACTTGGGAAGTGCGCCAGAACAAAATTGCACTGGCGCACTTGGGAAGTGCGCCCATGCAATATTGCACTAGCGCACTTGGCAGGTGCACCCAGGCCGAGGTCAAAACCTATACAGATTTCTGAGGCTTTGATTCAACCAGTGAGTCAGTGCTGAGTCATTTCTAACTAGTTAATGAGTCATTAGTATTTCTGGAAAGTTCGAATCTGGACTGAGTGGTTTTGATTAGCTCTAGGGTCATCCGGCGGCTATAATTAAATTTAAATTCTATATAAACATGTGTAGACTCAAACCCTAGAATCAAATCAGAATTAGATCAGTGGTCGTCATGTTGTCACTCCAAACCCTAGAGTGGCCGCCACCAACTAGAAGAAAGTTAAAGACAACAATTCAATTCAAATCAAGCCTAAAACTACAACAATGTAATTGTCTACAACAAGGGAACGCTAATCAATTATAGAATTCAGAACCCAGAACTCAAGGTCCCTTATTTGGTGAGTTCTAGTCACTTTTAGGTTTAAATAAATAAAAGTGAATCGTGGTAGACTATGATTTGGGTATGTGTTGTTTGTAGTTATGCAAGTTCATTGTTGTATTGTTATGAATCATGAAATGATGTAAAGTTCCTTATTATTGTGAATCATGAAGTTATACAAGCTCATTATTGTTGTGAATCATAAAATGATGCAAGTTCATTATTGTTGTGAATCATGAAGTTATGCAAGTTATTATGTTAAGAAACTATGAACCTATGTAATTTACCTATGCAAGTTGTTGCGTTGTTAATTCATGAATCTATGCTAGTTGTTGTGTTATGAATCATGAACCTATGAAGTTACCTATGCAAGTTCATAAGTTGTTAATTCATGAACCTATGCTAGTTGTTATGTTGTGGATCATGAATCTATGTAATTCACCTATGCAAGAAGTTATGTTATGGATTATGCAAGTTGTTATATTGTGAATCATGAACCCATATATGTTGTTGACTATGTTGAGAATCATGAACCTATGTTGGTTGTTAATTATGTTGTTAATTCATAAACCTATGCAAGATGTTATGAATCTATGCAAACTGCTAATTATGTGGTGAATCATAATTATATGCGAAGTTATCATGTCATTTTCCCTAGTTGTCATGCTTATAAATTGTACTGAAAACGATCACCTTGTCATTCCCTTTATTTTATTGTTATGGCGAGACTATTTTGTAGCCTCGATGATGCCAAAAACGCAAACGGTTATGCTAGTTAAGAAACGGGGGAAAAAGGGAATTTGTAATAGGCATAATTTACTTAGTGATTATGTAAATTGGATACATGATTCTGGTAGGGAAACATATAAATAATTACCTATTATGACATGGGTAAAATTGGGTAAAAATAGTATAATTTGAATATGAACATTTATGGATAAGAAATCCAAATTGTTAATAAGATAGGTATTGACACCTATGATAATGGAAAGGATTAATTAATTAATTTAATAAATCAAAAGAGGAATGTTTAAGCAATTAAAGTCTGAAGATTTAATATTGAGAATTGGCATAAAATAAATTTGTGATGAAAGTTGGTATGATTTTTCATACCATAAATAGATGGACATAGTTGAGTCAATTATGGCCATAGTGAAATTTGGAATCAATTGATAATTTGAATAGGGAAAGTAATTCAAATTGGGGAATGATTAATTAGGAGTAATTAATCGCCTAAGACATGAGGTTAGGCTCTTTTGTGGTGTAAGACTGCCCGGACCCGCACGGCAAATCCGGCTGCCACAAATGCCAGTCTAATATGGGAGGTCTTAGGCACAAATTAAATGTGTGACAGTTGTAAAGACACGAGGTTAGGCTCTTTTGTGGTGTAAGACTGCCCGGACCAGCCCGGCAAATCCAGCTGCCATAAATGCCAGTTTAATGTGAGAGGTCTTTATAAGGTTACGATCTTAATGTATTAAGAAACACTTAACTAGATAAACATGTAGTGGGACACGAGGGGTTAAGTGGGTGCCTTGGGTGGCATATGGAATTAAGTGGGTGCCTGGGGTGGCATGTGAAATACGATTAGATATTTCAATAATTAATTAATGTTGATTAAAGACTACTTAACCTAGCTTAATACATATGGACTGTATGATGATAGACATAAGTTAGGGTTAAGTAAAACGAATTGCATTGTGGGTGGGTTAAGTACAACTGATGGGTAGGTGGGTAATATTTATAGGCCCACAAACTTAAGCATTAAATAAACAGGGTTAAATCAGTAGGTGGGTTTAGTACAACTGATGGGTAGGTGGGTAATATTAGTATATATAGGCCCACAAACTTAACCATTAAATAAATAGGATTAAATCAGTGGGAGGGTTAAGTACAACTGAAGGGTAGATGGGTAATATCAATACATACATGCTCACAAACTTAACCATTAAAAAGGGGTTATGTAATTAAAGACACCTAATGGTATACATAACTGGGGCAGAATAGGTAAATTTATGTATTAAAGACACCCTCAGGGGTACGCATAACTAATGGGAATAGGTAAAGTTATGTATTAAAGACACCCTTAGGGGTACGCATAACTAGTGGGAGTAGGTAAAGTTCAGTATTAAAGACACCCTTAGGGGTACGCATAACTAATGGGAATAGGTAAAGTTATGTATTAAAGACACCCTCAGGGGTACGGATAACTAATGGGAGTAGGTAAAGTTATGTATTAAAGACACCTATAGGTACGCATAACCGATAGGTAGAATAGGGGTTATGTATTAAAGACACCTATTGATACGCATAACTGATTGAGGGCTATGTAATTAAAGATATCTCAGGGTATACATAGTCAGTAGAAAACCTAGTAGGGACACAAGACATAGGGGATAGCTTGTATCATGTTGTATGCGACCCATTTCAGTCAGTAACCCGGAGAGGTATCAAAGTGAAAAATCTCCGTACTAGGCGGGGAAGGGGCACGCTTACTAATTGATTGTAAGAGATCCAAAACGAGACGGATGGTGTGGGCGGCGCAAACCGACCGGGGACATGTGCGTGCATGGGTCGGGCAGAGGGGGACAAGACGACCATGACACCAGTAGGTATAACTGTGCACACCTTAGGTTGCCACTTTAGGGAAGTGATACCCCTAGTTGTAGGACCAGCACAGGGTATCTACGGAGTAGGAAGCCGATCGATTAGGGTAGTGGTTAGGGTATATCCGGACATATGCCCTAAGTCTACCAATTTGTAGTAGGAGGGTAGTGGGTACGACTAGTTGAGATAGGAGCAGGCGACACCTATGGCAGCAGCTAGGAATACACGAAACTACCACCATCATTATCATGATTAGCAGAAGGGATTATCCCATCTTGATTTGACTATTAATAGTGCAGAGTAGTTAGTAGTGAATCATGCGTACACCTTACCTTATTTGTCCTGTCATACCTGTCATCTGTACCGTGATCCTCTTATCCACTTTGTATGCCTGTCATGTTTACCTTTATTTATTTACCGGCTAAAAGTTACTGGACTCACCAGACGTATGTCTGACCTAGTTTTTTTTGCCTCTTTTCTTCCGTTCCCCCCCCCCCCCCGAGGTTCTCAGGGAGGGAACACCCACGTTTAGTCAGGATTTGGATATCATCTTCTAGGAGCTACTTCTGAAGTATGGCTCGAGTCTCTGTTTCTTATATGGCTTGCTCTTTAATTTGGGAAATGATGATTTTCTTTTAAAAACCTATGTACTTTGATAATATAAGACAGAAGTGTTTTGTTGTAATAGTTTTATGACTCATGGTATTATGTAACAAAGTATTTTGGAGATTTAATAAAGTTATTTGTTTCCGCTGCAAAAAAATTATATCTGTCTTGTGATATTCTGTGTCTGTTTACCAAAAATGCTCCACTGAAGTTAAGGCATTCCCTTTGTGAGTGACCTTGTTACACTTGGTATCAGAGCTGAAGGTTACCAAATTAGATAAAAGTTTTGAAAATATTTTCAAAAAGGGTTTTAAAAGAAAGTATTTTCAAAAAGGAAAGCCTGTTTTGAATAACATCCCGAAAAGCCATATGTAGTATCCTTCGGTCCTTTGTCTAGAATCTCTTCCTTGATAGGATAGGCAAATGCTCTCACGGCCGATGGATAGGATAGGGATAGGAAAATTTATGTAGAAGTTTTAATTTCCTTACAGGGTTATGAAGTTAAGACTCTTTTGGATTCTAGCATTGAGACTCTGCACTTTAGTACTAGTCTTGTTTCTGATCCCGTAGTTGTTTCAAACCTCATTTGTGGTTCGGCTCAATTGTTAGTGGTTTGTAGGGGTTTGAAATTATCTGTGATAGGCATCAAAAATTTGAATGTGACATTTGTATGCTCAAGTTTATGGGCTATGGGTTGGTTCTAAATGATCCAGCTTTCTATGTAGAGGGTCGTTCTAGATTTTGAGAGGAGGGTCGTTGAGTTTCTAACTTGTCATGGGAAGACCCCCAAAGTTTCTTGTGACCCGCAAGGGTCTGTTATGCTTAGCTTTCTGAGAACCATTCTGTAATCTGATCTGTACCAGTGGTCTGTAAGTATCTAGATATTTCTAAAGGATACGGGTTTCTACTCGAAGCATGGAGTTGATCTCCATTTTTGACATTGTTTAATGGGGGTAATTCTTTGGGTGTCAGTCTGATGTTGATTTCGGTCTTCGGGGCTGAGACTTAGGGAATTATTCTCTTAATCGATGTCAAATCGGAACAGAGCTTTTGTTTTAGTTATATCATTTGTTTGTATCCCATCAACCGAATCTTCGACCTTTAGATTGGAAATCCATGGACGTAAACAAGTGCTTGGGACATGTTATGTTTGATGGTTGCAAGTGGATGCAAGTGTTTGCTAGTGGTTGCTCGTGGATGCATTTACACACACATTAGGCACTAGATCAGCTCAAATCACTTTCATATTGCATATAAATGTGTGTGCATATTTAGGTTAATGAATGAACAATGGTTGTGTTATCATATGGATGTTGAATTTTGATGAATGGTTGAGCACACATGCAGAAATAATATGTATCGATAGGACTCTTTCGCATACATAATGGATGCATGGCACTATCATGGTTTGCATTAAGAAGTCAACTGAATCAGTAGACCGCCTGATTTTGCATTAGATAAGGAACATATACACACACTTTTGCATATGTTCATACAACATTTGAAGTTTTCTAAGGACAATGGATGCTTGTGGATGATGGTTGAGTAGATGGGTGATTGGATGGTAGGACACATTCTTCTTAACTTGAAGATTTCAAGGGTAAAATCCTTTAAGTAGGGAAGAATGTAACACCCCGAATTTTCGAATAATCAGATTAACTAAATTTAAGAATACTTAATTTCAATTGTGGGAATTAAGGGAAATTAGGTCGTTCCATTGCGTTCGTCTCGGAATTCTGCTTGAGATAGAATCCGAGTTTGCATAAAACGGATGCCGTATAAGAAGATATGGACGAACGAAGTTAGGTAGAAAAACCAGAAACGGGCCAGAATGCACTGGCGCACTTGGGAAGTGCACCAGAACAAAATTGCACTGGCGCACTTGGGAAGTGCGCCCGTGCAATATTGCACTGGCGCACTTGGCAGGTGTGCCCAGGAGGAGGTCAAAACCTATACAGATTTCTGAAGCTCTGATTCAACCGGTGAGTCAGCGCTGAGTCATTTTTGACTAGTTAATGAGTCATTAGGGTTTCTGGATGGTTCTAATCTAGACTGAGTGGTTTTGATTAACTCTAGGGTCATCCGACGGCTATAATTAAATTTAAATTCTATATAAACATGTGTAGACTCAAACCCTAGAATCAAATCAGAATTAGATCAGTGGCCGTCATGTTGTCACTCCAAACCCTAGAGTAGCCGCCACCAACTAGAAGAAAGTTAAAGACAACAATTCAATTCAAATCAAGCCTAAAACTACAACAACGTAATTGTCTACAACAAGGGAATGCTAATCAATTACAGAATTCAGAACCCAGAACTCAAGATCCCCTATTCGGTGAGTTCTAGTCACTTTTAGGTTTAAATAAATAAAAGTGAATCGTGGTAGACTATGATTTGGGTATGTGTTGTTTGTAGTTATGCAAGTTCATTGTTGTATTGTTTTGAATCATGAAATGATGTAAAGTTGCGAATCATGAAGTTATGCAAGCTCATTATTGTTGTGAATCATAAAATGATGCAAGTTCATTATTGTTGTGAATCATGAAGTTATGCAAGTTATTATGTTAAGAAACTATGAACCTATGCAAGTTACCTATGCAACTTGTTGCGTTGTTAATTCATGAATATATGCTAGTTGTTGTGTTATGAATCATTAACCTATGAAGTTACCTATGCAAGTTGATAAGTTGTTAATTCATGAACCTATGCTAGTTGTTATGTTGTGGATCAAAAATCTATGTAATTCACCTATGCAAGAAGTTATGTTATGGATTATGCAAGTTGTTATATTGTGAATCATGAACCCATATAAGTTGTTGACTATGTTGATAATCATGAACCTATGTTGGTTGTTAATTATGTTGTTAATTCATAAACCTATGCAAGTTGTTATGAATCTATGCAAATTGTTAATTATGTGGTAAATCATAATTATATGCGAAGTTATCATGTTATTTTCCCTAGTTGTCATGCTTATGCCAAAAATTGTACTGAAAACGATCACCTTGTCATTCCCTTTATTTTATTGTTACGACGAGACTATTTTGTAGCCTCGATGACGCCAAAAACGCAAACGGTTATGCTAGTTAAGAAACGGGAAAAAGGGAATTTGTAATAAGCATAATTTACTTAGTAATTATGTAAATTGGACACATGATTCTGGTAGGGAAACATATAAATAATTACCTATTATGATATGGGTAAAATTGGGTAAAAATGGTATAATTTGAATATGACCATTTATGGATAAGAAATCCAAATTGTTAATAAGATAGGTATTGACACCTATGAAAAAGGAAAGGATTAATTAATTACTTTAATAAATCAAAAGAGGAATGTTTAAGCAATTAAAGTCTGAAGATTTAATATTTAGAATTGGCATAAAATAAATTTGTGATGAAAGTTGGTATGATTTTTCATACCATAAATAGATGGACATAACTGAGTCAATTATGGCCATAGTGAAATTTGGAATTAATTGATAATTTGAATAGGGAAAGTAATTCAAATTGGGGAATGATTAATTAGGAGTAATTAATCGCCTAAGACACGTGGCTAGGCTCCTTTGTGGTGTAAGACTTCCCGGACCCGCCCTGCAAATCCAGCTGCCACAAATGCCAGTCTAATGTGGGAGGTCTTAGGCATAAATTAAATGCGTGACAGTTGTAAAGACACGAGGTTAGGCTCTTTTGTGGTGTAAGACTGCCCGGACCAGCCCGACAAATCCAGCTGCCACAAATGCCAGTTTAATGTGAGAGGTCTTTATAAGGTTACGGTCTTAATGAATTAAGAAACACTTAACCAGATAAACATGTAGTGGGACATGAGGGGTTAAGTGGGTGCCATGGGTGGCAATTGGAATTAAGAGGGTGCTTGGGGTGGCATGTGAAATACAATTAGATATTTCAATAATTAATTAATGTTGATTAAAGACTACTTAACCTAACTTAATACATATGGACTGTATGATGATAGACATAAGTTAGGGTTAAGTAAAACGAATTGCATTGTGGGTGGTTTACGTACAATTTATGGGTATGTGGGTAATATTTATAGGCCCACAAACTTAACCATTAAACAAACAGGGTTAAAACAGTAGGTGGGTTAAGTACAACTGATGGGTAGATGGGTAATATTAGTATATATAGGCCTACAAACTTAACCATTAAATAAATAGGATTAAATCAGTGGGAGGGTTAAGTTCAACTGAAGGGTAGGTGGGTAATATCAATACATATAGGCCCACAAACTTAACCATTAAAAAGGGATTATGTAATTAAAGACACCTAATGGTATACATAACGGGGGCAGAATAAGTAAAGTTATGTATTAAAGACACCCTCAGGGGTACGCATAACTAATGGGAATATGTAAAGTTATGTATTAAAGACACCCTCAGGGGTATGCATAACTAATGGGAGTAGGTAAAGTTATGTATTAAAGACACCCTTAGGGGTACGCATAACTAATGGGAATAGGTAAAGTTATGTATTAAAGACACACTCTGGGGTACGCATAACTAATGGGAGTAGATAAAGTTATGTATTAAAGACACCTATAGGTACGCATAACCGATAGGTAGAATAGGCGTTATGTATTAAAGACACCTATAGGTACGCATAACTGATTGAGGGCTATGTAATTAAAGACACCTCAGGGTATACATAGTCAGTAGAAACCCTAGTGGGGATACAAGACATAGGGGAGAGCTTGTATCATGTTGTATGGGACCCATTTCAGTCAATAACCCGGAGAGGTATCAAAGTAAAAATCTTCATACTAGGCGGATAAGGGGCACGCTTACTGATTGATTGTAAGAGATCCAAAACGAGAAGGATGGTGTGGGCGGCGCAAACCGACTGGGGACATGTGCGTGCATGGGCCGGGCAGAGGGGGACAAGACGAATGTGACACCGGTAAATGTATAACCGTGCACACCTTAGGTTGCCACCTTAGGGAAGTGATACGCCCTAGTTGTGGGACCAGCACAGGGTATCTACGGAGTAGGGAGCCGATCGATTAGGGTAGTGGTTAGGGTATATCCGGACATATGCCCTAAGTCTACCAATTTGTAGTAGGAGGGTAATGGGTACGACTAGTTGAGATAGGAGCAGGCGGCACCTATGGCAGCAGCTAGGAATACACGAAACTACCACCATCGTTATCATGGTTAGCAGAAGGGATTATCCCATCTTGATTTGACTAGTAATAGTGCAGAGTAGTTAGTAGTGAATCATGCGTACACCTTACCTTATTTGTCCTGTCATACCTGTCATCCGTACCGTGATCCTCTTATCCACTGTGTATGCCTGTCATGTTTACCTTTATTTATTTACTGGCTAAAAGTTACTGGACTCACCAGACGTATGTCTGACCTAGTTTTTTTTGCCTCTTTTCTTCCGTTCCTCCCCCCCCCCCCCGATGTTCTCAGGGAGGGAACACCCACGTTTAGTCAGGATTTGGATATCATCTTCTAGGAGCTACTTCTGAAGTATGGCTCGAGTCTCTGTTTCTTATATGGCTTGCTCTTTAATTTGGGAAATGATGATTTTCTTTTAAAAACCTATGTACTTTGATAATATAAGACAGAAGTGTTTTGTTGTAATAGTTTTATGACTCATGGTATTATGTAACAAAGTATTTTGGAGATTTAATAAAGTTATTTGTTTCCGCTGCAAAAAAAATATATCTGTCTTGTGATATTCTATGTCTGTTTACCAAAAATGCTCCACTGAAGTTAAGGCATTCCCTTTGTGAGTGACCTTAATGGAGGTGGGGTGTTACAGTCAACCATCACCCAAAGTGCATTCTACACTGCATAAGCACCAAATATAAATATTTAACGGTTATAACAGTCTGTCAATCAATCGATCAACATACAGCTAATTATTGGCACTAGTGTATAGCCAATTTCATCCCAACACCCGTGTGGGGTTTCAGTCAACAAACACATATTTTATTTGTGCAGTTGGGCGATGTGTAAAATTTGTCGTCGATATTATTTAAAATAAATCATTTTAAATGTTCAAAATTCACTAAAATCACCAAAATAAAATTTTTGCAAACGACCTCGGTTTTCGACGAAACCACTTTTGTTGGATCCGGGATGTCAAGTTATTGCTAGGATTCAAAATAAACCGGATTGTAGAGAAACCAAATATATTAGAATCTATTGGAGAATATCTTTCCAACAAATCCAAAAAATCAAAATTTCATAGCGGGGATAAAATGTTATGTCCAGTTGAAAATTCAGAATAGTCGCTATGGAATTTTGGCCCTTAAATATAATATTGTTTGCCCGACAAATAGGTACATGTTTATTGTATTTCTTGGGTTTTTGATGATTTTATGAGCCGATTGGCTAGCGTACCAAGCTCCGATACCAAGCTGTGACGACACAAATTAACGCCATACACAAAGCTATGCTACACAGGCCGTGCTTTGACCATCAACCACAAGACTTTGCTTTTCAACAAAAAGCCTTGATCATTTGCCACTTAGGCATGCCACACAGGCAATTCACTCCAGGCGATTGATATCCATCAATATATAACCTCTGAGCTCGTACGTCTCAAAGAAGGGCGTTAAGCAAGAGAATAAATTCCCCGCCCCCAAACAGATATATATTGAATAGAAATCAATCACACAGAATAAAATCCAATGTCAGACACACGGTTCATTTACAAGTTCCATCTGGGTCTGGACGAAACCGGAGGCACCTTGTACTTCGCATATCCATCAATCTCCAAGTACGCCTTGACGATCACCAACTGATTCCCTCCTCTTGGGTGTACAGCCCAATCAAAATCATCAGTAATCACCCAAACGATGTGAAGACCTCCGGTCTTCGACCACCGTCTTCATCCTCGACACATCGTCGAATAAGTTATTCAGAATGGGATAAACCCGGTTATTCTAAATAACTCGCGTATATAATAAACAAGTGTTACACAAACACAACATACGCCTCATTGCAATTCATAATATTCTTTTATTCAAATATTCTTATACTTTGGGGAAGGTTCCCATTAATTTTATCAAAGATAAATTCTTTGAATTTATTCTTTAATCTTCTTTTGAATATCAATTCAAACTAAATTATGGTTTATCCAAACTAGTCGGGATTAGAGAACCTTAATGAAGTAATCACTTATTAAATTTCCCAACCCCAACCTATTCATCCCATGAAGTAAAACTGGTCATACATCATATCAAACACCACGATGTTATCGGTAAATTCATTTACCATTTCACGTTCAAATCTAATTGAAGATTTAACTATCGCCTAGAGCAAAACTGGTGATAGTCCATCCTCGATCATTTCAATCTAATTAAAGATTCATTAAAACTCCACTTGGTTTTAATCATCAAAAAATCAATATTAATGATTATTTAACTTGGGAAACCATATCATGTCTTTAACTTGGTTAAAGAACCAATGTCATTAAAAATGTTGTTCGTAATAAACCCAAAATCACATTCTATTCAATTCCAATTAAATACCATTTAATTGGTGTAATAAACCGGAAATCTGAGCCAATTTAAAAATTTTATTTTGGCAATTTTAGCGAATTTTGATTATTTAAAATGATTTATTTTAAATAATAATGACTAGGAATTTATTTTAAATAGAATTAGAACGTATATATTAATATAGATCGACGTTAGAATATAATATTTATTTTTATTTATAAAAGGAATTGAAAATGGCGCGGTAGTTCGAAAATTCGATTTCAAAATTTAAATGACTGTACATGATTCAAAATAAACCGGGTTTTAGCGAAACCAAAAATATTAGAATATAATCGAGAATATCTTTCCAACGAATCCGAAAAATTGAAATTTCATAGTGGGAATAAAAAGTTATGTCCAGTTGAAAATTCAGAATAGTCGCTATGGAATTATGGCCCATAAAAATGAAAATTTTGCAAACGACCTCGGTTTTCGACGAAACCACTTTTGTTGGATCCGGGATGTAAAGTTATTGCTAGATTTCAAATTCGTAATTTTTCGAATCGATATGTGAGCGTGACACGGGAAAACGCGTTTGACTAATTTCAGTTGATTTTAATTGACTGGAAAATGGCCATTTTTCAAACGGTCTCAGAATTCAATGAAATTAGTTTTGTTAGGAACGTATCGTGAATACGAAGCTAGAAAATATTTTTCTGGAATTTATAGAGTAAGAATGTGGCCCCGGTAAATTGAAATGTGCGTTCAAGTTCAATATATAGATTTATATTTTGATTTTGGCGAAAACTGATCGAGAGAGCCGAATTGGCTTACGATACATATCCCATTGTGTTCGGAATGGGGGAAATTACCCGAGGACAACAGTCGGTGGGTCTGATTTCGAGTTCGAAAACAAAACTTTCCTTTTATGGAAAAAAAACATATAAAAAAAACTAAATCTAAACCATAACTCAGCCTCCCATCTTCTTGAACAAAACTCGACTTTCTTCAAAACCCCTCCCCAAATCAATCTCGTTGGCCCCTTGCCCCCATCGTCGGAGCACCGCGCGCGCCCCTCCTCTGCTGGCCATCTTCTCCTCCACCTCCCCCTTCCCTCCCCCTTCTCCACTTCGTGACCGAGACCCCCCAAACCCCCTCCACAGCCCTAAATCGAGACCACCGCGAGAAATCTGGCCGCCGCTGCCTCTGGCTGGACCCCACCGCGGGCAGCGCTCCTCTGCCGGCCACCTGGCTCCCCCACCGCGGCCTGTCAGCTCGAGTTAGACTGAAGGTGAGTTTTTTTGTAACACCCCACGTCCATTAATGTCACTCACAATGGGAATGCATTAACTTCCATGGAGGTTATAAGTGAATATAGAACAAAAAAATTACAACAAGACAGATAATAATTAGTACTTGGAAATCTAAAACCTCATTTTAATGCAGCGGAAATTAAACATGTTTGTTACATCATCAAACCATAAATCATAGTCAAGTACATTATCCATCTTTCTAAAACAAAATTACATAATCCCATTACAAAAATAGCCATTAAAGAAGATAACAAGCTGGACTTTACTTCAACGGTCCAAGCTTTCCAAAGAGAGATGAAGCAACCCAATCAAACTCCACTAGAGCTGGGTCCAACCTGAGGACCTGGAGGGGAAAAGGATGGAAATGGAGGGGGTCAGACATAAAGTCTCGCGAGTATGATAATTCTAACAATACTATTATCAAAATAACTAGACTAAGGCATAAGCTGGAAGACAATTAAATGTCTATTAACTATTAGGAAGATAAAGATAGCGTTTAAGATAACGTTAAAGATAATGGTAAAGGCACACCTAATTACTAACGAATAATTACTACACTGCACCGCACATTACTACACTGCACCGCACCTGTCACCCTAAAGGTTGATCCCACTTGCTTCACACAGAAACTTTATAAATAGCCTTGCGTACCCCTAGCTGACTACATAGGTGCCGTCTGCCCCTATCTCCACTAGGTGTACCCCACTACCCACTTTCGATCGGCTCCCTACTCGTAGATACCCGTGCTGGCCCCACAGTGGGGTGTATCACTCCCCTAAAGTGGCAACCCGATACAACTTGAGAATGCACGGCTTATACCTACACGATGCAACAACGTCTTACCTACCAGCCCGGGTCCACACACGCATATGAAACCCGTTCAACTTGTGTTGCCACCGCTCCCCGTTTTGTCCTCTTATAGTCAAACCCAGTATGCATGTCCCGTCCTCGACTTGGGTCGAGCCCACAACGATACGTTTGGGATACTGGTTGAAATGGGCCCCCACAAGCTACCCGCCTAAGCTTGTCACCACTAGTATATCCCACTTAACCCTTTTAGTCATATACATTTACATGTGTGTTTGGTTAAGTCTTACTAATCGTATTTCACATGCCACTAAGGGCACCCACTATATTCCTCATGCCACCCAAGGCACCTACTTAACCCCCATGTCCCACTTTACATGTTTATCTGGTTAAGTATTTCTTAATTCATTCAGGCCATAACCTCATAAAGACCTCTCACATTAGACTGGCATTTATGGAAGCTGGATTTGCCGGGTGGGTCCGGGCAGTCTTACACCATAAAAGAGTCTAAACTCGTGTCTTTACAACTGTTATACTTTAGTTTGGGCCTAGGACCTCTCACATTGGGCTGACATTTGTGACCACTGGATTTGCCGGGCGGGTTCGGGCAGGTTTACGACACAAACGAGTCCAACCTCGTGTCCTAAGCATTGATTATCACTTATAATCTTTTACCCTAGTTTTAATAATTCCCTATCCAAATCATTAATTAAGTCCACTTTTAGTGATGTCCATAATTGACTCAATTATGGTCATCCACTCTTGGCATGCAAAATCATATCAATTGCACCCCAACTTCTTATTATTAAATCCTTAATATTACCCCTACCCCCACGTTTATACGTTCGCTTATCCAACGCAGAATATACGTTAGACTCGAATAGTCTAACTCATAGCACAAAATAAATTATCACAACATATAGACAATTAAAATGAATCTAATCATAATATGGGTGAAACTTGCATAAACTACCCATGTTAAGGATGTAAAGGTGTCAACTTGTTAAATGTCACAATTTACATGATATGATCATACTCAAATTTATGTACAAACTTGCATAAGGGGGTTTTAGGCAACATAATGATGGTGTGAACTAGCATAGGATTTCACATATGTCATAGCATAATTCTAGATGTCATAATTCTAGATCAAAATAGAGGTCATAGCATATGTTCATAATCTCAACCTAAACTTTCATATGTGACTTGTCATATAGATTAACATAACCCAAATAACATTAACATCATGATGTGATTAACATGAACTAATTAGCATAAACAATAACATCATGACTTTAAAGCATGTATGATTTATCATAATTTAGCATAGAAACTCTCAACATACATAACATCATCATAGCATGATTTACAACATATAGGATACATAGCATAGGATTGATAACATACATGATAGCATAAAGTTTACAACAACATATATGACAATTCACATCATCTACTCATAATCCATTCATGACTTAACCTAATTAATTTAATAATAATCTTGTTAAGACTATCATACTCACAATTTAGAGAAGAAAAGAGTCTTGCTTTGCTTTAGAATTGAGTAGAATTATGTTTTGATTAGCTTTTCTTCTTAGTTGGCGGCGGCTCCACTGAGTTCCATGGCGGCGGTATGACGGTAGCAATTCTATTTTTCTTATGAATTAGGGTGAGAGACTACCTAGGTATTTATAGAGTTAGGATTTATTTTAGATCGTCAGATCAACACAGGACTAATCCCAGCCAACTAGATTAGGTCAAAACCCTAATGGGTCATCACTCAGTCAAAACAGGCTCAGTCAAAAACCCTAGCCGCCAGACCCAGGTCGACACCCAGGTCGACACTACAGTCGACCTGGGGGGGGGGGGGGGGGGGAGGTCGACATGGTAGTCGACCTGGGGGGGGAGGGGGATGTCGACACTATTGTCGACTCCCCAGTCGACCTGCCTGGGAAACCAGCCCGCTTCTGCACTTTCTGTTTTGAATTTTAAATTTCCTGCGAGCTGTTATAAATTTTCAGAAACTTCCGATGGCGATAACTCCTTCATACGAAGTCCAAATCACGCAAACTCGGATTCTATTTCAACCAGAATTCCGAGACAAACAAGTTGGCGCAACCCGGTTCCCACAGTTCTCACGTCTGAGATTAGTGATTCTTTAATTTGTGAATATTAATATTATCAAAATTACGGGGTGTTACATTCTCCCCTCCTTAAAGGATTTCGTCTCCGAAATCTTCAAGTTAAGAAGAATGTATATCCTAACATCCAATCGTCCATCTACTCAACCATCAAACACAGGCATCCATTGTCCTTATAGACTTCTAATGCTTCCATGTTTAAATGCAAAGTGTGTGTATATGTCCATATCTAATGCAAAAATAAGGCGGTCCACTGATTCAGTTGACCTCCTTAATGCAAACCATGATAGTGCCATGCATCCATTATGTATGCAAAAGTTCCCTAATGCTACATATTATCTCTATATGCGTGCACAATCATCATCTGAATGCAACATCCATCTAATAATACAATCGTCATACATCCATTTTACTAAGTACAGCCATTTATATGCAATATGCAGTATGAAGTGACTGAGCCGATCTAGTGCCTAATAGTGTGTGTATATGCGTCCACGAGCAACCACTAGCAAACACTTGCATCCACTTTGCATCCATCATACATAACATGTCTCAAACACATGTTTCAACCATAGGATTATCCTAACTAAAGGTCAAAGATACTAGCGAGAGGATACTCTAAAGATAAGATAAGTCAAGATAAGCGATAAAGGAGAAATTAAAAGACATACCCTCAAAAAGAAAAGGGTATCGTGAATGCATCTTCTCTTCTGTCTCCCAAGTAGCATTGCTCTCGTCATCTCCGTATTGTACATTGACTAGTCTGACCTCTCGATTCCTCAACTTCTTGATCGCTGACCCAAGAATGCGCGTAGGAGCTCGTCGAATCGTCGCATCACGCTCTATCTCCACCTCTCTAAGCCAGCTCGGCTCTACCACTTCCGCGGTCTCATGCAAGCACTTCCTCAAATGTGACACATGGAATACGTCGTGTACACTACTAAGTCTCTCAGGCAACTCCACTCTATACGCCATCTGTCCAATCTTCTCCTTAATATGAAACGGCCCTACGAACCTTGGTGCTAATTTCCCAACGGACCCAAAGCGAACAACGTTTCATAATGGAGACACTTTGACAAAGACCATGTCCCCAACTTCAAACTCGAGATCTGTCCTCCTCTTATCCGCATAAGATTTCTGCCTATCTTGCGCTGCTTTCATCCTCCTTCGAATCAAATCGATCTTTTCTGAAGTCTCTCAAATTATATCGGGCCCAAGTAAGATCTTATCCGTAGATTCCCACCAACATGTAGGTGAACGACAAGGTCATCCATAAAGAGCTTCGAAAGGTGCCATGCCAATGCTGGACTGAAAGCTGTTGTTATATGCGAACTCCACTAATGGGAGATGCTCTTCCCATGTACCCCCAAAGTCTAGGATACATAGCCTTAATAGGTCCTCTAGAATACGATTCACCTTCTCGGTCTGGTCGTCCGTTTGAGGATGATATGCGGTGCTCAAACATAACTGAGTCCCTACCGCCACTTGCAAGCTTTTCCAAAATTCGCTAGTGAAAATAGGATCGCGGTCGCTCACTATGCTAGAAGGAACACCGTGCAACCGAACTATCTCTCGAACGTATACAGAAGCTAACCATCGAGCAGTCCTCTTACTTTTCACGGGAATAAATTGGGCGCTCTTAGTAAGTATATCTACTATAACCCAAATCCCCGTATTACCCTTCCTTGATCTTGGTAACCCATCCACAAAATCCATCGAGACACTTTCCCACTTCCATAGTGGAACCTCCAATGGGTGAAACAACCCACCGGGTTTCTTTTGCTCCGCTTTTACTTGTTGGCACACCAAGCATCTAGCGACATACTCGGCCACATCTTTCTTCATGCCGGCCCAAAAGTTAACTCTCTTCATGTCTCTGTACATCTTGTCCCCACTGGGATGAATAGTCTTCCTTAGGTCATCGTCTTTTGGTACACAAAGTCTACCGTCCCTACATAACCAACCCTTATCATCTAGGGTATACCTACGGAGATGGCTTGATGACTCCCCTCCTTTGAGCTTTTCTACAAACTCAACCAACTGCGGGTCGTCTCGCTGTGCCTCGCCAATCCGTCCCAAAAGCGTAGGTCTGACCTCCAAGGATGCTAGCAAACCGGGTACAAAGTCAACGGAAGGTCTAAAATCAAACATAGAGATGAACTCTAAACTTCGCCGCTCAACAAACAAAAGACTTAAGGACAATCTTTTTCTACTTAAGGCATCTGCCACCACGTTACCCTTGCCAGGGGTATATGCTATCTCAAAGTCGTAGGACGCCAAGAACTCCATCCACCTTTGCTGCCTTAAGTTCAAGTCCTTCTGAGAGAATAATTATTTTAAAGATTTGTGGTCAGTGAATAATTCGAATTTCTCGCCAAGAAGATAATGACGCCAAGACTTAAGCGCGAAAACAATAGCGGCGAACTCTAGGTCATGCGTGGGGTAATTCTTCTCATGCGCTCTTAACTGCCTTCCAGCATAGGCTATTACCCTGCCCCCTTGCATTAGGACTGCGCCTAGTCCTGTCCCACAAGCGTCGGTATAAACAGTAAACGGCTTACTCCCGTCTGGCAATACTAATACTGGGGCTGAAGTCAAAGCTCTCTTCAAACGTTGGAACGCATCATCACAATCTACGTCCCATGTGAAAACTAGGTTCTTCTTTGTCAGGCGTGTCAATGGAGCTGATATCTTTGCGAAGTCTTTGATAAACTTCCTATAGTAGCCAGCCAACCGCAAGAAACTTCTCACTTCAGTAGCATTTTTAGGGACCTTCCAATCTTGGATGGCTACCACCTTCGCGGGATCCACATCTATCCCTTCTTTGGAAACCACGTTCCCCAAGAACTGTACTTCCTTCCTCCAGAAGTGACACTTAGAAAATTTAGCCTTAAGGCTATGCGCTCGAAGAGTCTCCAACACTTCCCTAAGATGTAGGGCATGCTCTTCTTCATCCTTAGAAAAGATCAAGATGTCGTCTACAAAGACTACCACGAATTTGTTAAGGTACTCCCTAAACACCTTACTCATCAAATCAACAAAGTATGCGGGGGCGTTTGTCAAACCGAAGGGCATCACTTGCCATTCATAGAAACCGTCTGGAGTCCTAAAGGTAGTCTTGTCAATGCTATCCTCAGCCACTCTCAATTGATGGAAACCAGTGGCTAAGTCCAACTGCGAAAACACTGAGGCGCCAACTAACTGATCGAAGAGATCGTCAATCCTCGGCAGTGGGTGTCTGTTCTTCTTAGTAAGCTTATTAATTTCTCTATAGTCCACACAAAGTCTAAGGGACCCATCCGCCTTCGTGGCAAATACTACTGGAGCACCCCACTCTGATATACTTCGTCTTATGAACCCCTTCTCAAGCAACTCCTTCACTTGCTTATCGAGTTCCCTCCTTTCACCAGGAGCCATGTGGCGTACTGGCAAAGATACTGGTTTCGCATTATCCACAAGATATATTCGAAAATCTATCTCCCGCTTCGGAGGCAAGCCCTTCACCTCCTCAAACACATCCGAATACTCTCGGACCACTCTAACAGATCATAGATTTTCCTCAGACGCGTCAAGCGATTCTAGATAACTTTGCATAACAGAATTTATGGGATTACAAAAGATTTCGAGAGTGTTGCCAAGGCGAGTCACGAGCCTAACTATTCTCCTTTCACAATCAAGAACGGCCCCATTTCTGGATAAACAATTCATTCCTAAAATTAGCCCATAGCCCGTGAAGCCCAACACATAAGCATCACATCTAAACTCAACGCTAAGTATAGAAATTTTCAATTTCAAACACATCATGGACAAATGAGCTGAGCCCCCAATTGGATTCGAAACAACTAAGGGATCCTCTACTAAACTGGTGTTTAAGTGCAGTGATTCAACTAATGATGTAGAGATAAACGAATGCGATGCGCCTGAATCGAATAAGGTACGGACAGGATGATCAAACAGAAAAACTAAGCTTTCAACATAAATGGTCCTACCTCGTTCTTGCAGCGGTGGGACCGCGAGAGCCTGAACTTGTCCCCTTGCCTGCCCTGGTGCCATAAGAGCCTGCACCTGTCCTCCCGAGGTAGTCCCTGCCCTCTGCCCCTTCTTTGGGCAGTCCTTCACTAGATGTCCCGCATCGCCACAATGAAAACAACCAGTCTTCTTTTTCTTTCGGCAATCCTTGCTGAGATGGCCTGGTGTCCCACAGTTAAAGCATTTCTTCTTTCCCTTGCCATTATTATCTTTACCACCCTTCTTGTTTTGCTGTTGTTGTTTCTTCTGATCCCCTTTCTTCTCGGGTGCCTTATTAGCATTAGCGCTTTTCTCCTCGTGCATGAGCACCATTTCTACTAGCTTCTCAAAGGTGGCCCCCATAGGGATGTGGGTCATAGCCAACCCTTGCAACGGTTCATTCAAGCCATTCACGAACCTCAGCGCCTTCTTCTCCGGCATGTTCACTAAGTCCAAGCCAAACCTTGCTAATTGATTAAATTTATTAACATATTCTTTCACTGATGAGCTTCCTTGCTTTAATGTCAAGAACCTTTCCATAAATAAATTTTCTTCCGCCCTTGAGAGAAACTTCGCCTCGGACCTACGTCTGATATCCGCCCAAGAGTCAACAGGACGCTTCCCATTAGTGACCTCCCACCAAAATGAGGCCTCCCCCTTCATTAACCAAGCTGCTAAACGAACTTTCCTCCCTTCTTCTACTTCAAAGATTTCTAGCAATTCTTCCACCTCCTTAAGCCAATCTTTAGCTTCCACAAACGTTTCTGACCCTAGAAAAGGTTTTCCATCCATAGCCTTGAATTCCTTGCACGTCTTTGCAAAAGTATCTATGCGAGGAGGAGGAGGAGGAACGGGTGCAACTGGTGGTGGAGGAACATTGGCTGGACCTGCAGCGGCCCTAGCCTCTAATAGCCTCCTATACCATCCTGGTATCGTTACACCGTCAGGTAGGTTAAGATCTTCAGCCATGCTGAAACGAAAAAAGAAAGATTCAAAATGGAGAATTCGAAAGATAAGGATATATGGCTATTTGGGGATTATATTTTTCTTTAAAACTTTCCTCTTTAAATTACTCATTAAAACATGTTTTTGAAATCACTTCTTCAAAAAATACTTTAGAAAAATAGTTTTTCTAAAAAAATTATCTGTTCTGGTAACCTTAAGCTCTGATACCACGTGTAACACCCCACGTCCATTAATGTCACTCACAATGGGAATGCATTAACTTCCATGGAGGTTATAAGTGAATATAGAACAAAAAAATTACAACAAGACAGATAATAAGTAGTACTTGGAAATCTAAAACCTCATTTTATTACAGCGGAAATTAAACATGTTTGTTACATCATCAAACCATAAATCATAGTCAAGTACATTATCGGCCATCTTGCTAAAACAAAATTACATAATCCCTTTACACAAATAGCCATTAAAGAAGATAACAAGATGGACTTTACTTCAACGGTCCAAGGTTTCCAAAGAGAGATGAAGCAACCCAATCAAACTCCACTAGAGCTGGGTCCAACCTGAGGACCTGGAGGGGAAAAAGGATAGAAATGGAGGGGGTCGGACATAAAGTCCGGCGAGTATGATAATTCTAACAATACTATTATCAAAATAACTAGACTAAGGCATAAGCTGGAAGACAAGTAAATGTCTATGAACTATTACGAAGATAAATATAGCGTTTAAGATAACGTTAAAGATAACGGTAAAGGCACACCTAATTACTAACTAATAATTACTACACTGCACCGCACATTACTAAACTGCACCGCACCAGTCACCCTAAAGGTTGATCCCACTTGCTTCACATAGAAACTTTATAAATAGCCTTGCGTACCCCTAGCTGACTACATAGGTGCCGTCTGCCCCTATCTCCACTAGGTGTACCCCACTACCCACTTTCGATCGGCTCCCTACTCGTAGATACCCGTGCTGGCCCCACAGTGGGGTGTATCACTCCCCTAAAGTGGCAACCCGATACAACTTGAGAATGCACGACTTATACCTACACGAAGCAACAACGTCTTACCTACCAGCCCGGGTCCACACACGCATATGAAACCCGTTGGACTTGTGTTGCCACCGCTCCCCGTTTTGGCCTCTTATAGTCAAACCCAGTATGCGTGTCCCGTCCTCGACTTGGGTCGAGCCCACAAAGATACGTTTGGGATACTGGTTGAAATGGGCCCCCACAAGCTACCCACCTAAGCTTGTCACCACTAGTATATCCCACTTAACCCTCTTAGTCATGTACATTTACATGTGTGTTTGGTTAAGTCTTACTAATCGTATTTCACATGCCACTAAGGGCACCCACTATATTCCTCATGCCACCCAAGGCACCTACTTAACCCCCATGTCCCACTTTACATGTTTATCTGGTTAAGTATTTCTTAATTCATTCAGGCCATAACCTCATAAAGACCTCTCACATTAGACTGGCATTTATGGAAGCTGGATTTGCCGGGCGGGTCCGGGCAGTCTTACACCATAAAAGAGTCTAACCTCGTGTCTTTACAACTGTTATGCTTTAGTTTAGGCCTAGGACCTCTCACATTGGGCTGACATTTGTGACCACTGGATTTGTCGGGCGGGTCCGGGCAGGTTTACGTCACAAACGAGTCCAACCTTGTGTCCTAAGCATTGATTATCACTTATAATCTTTTACCCCAGTTTTAATAATTCCCTATCCAAATCATTAATTAAGTCCACTTTTATTGATGTCCATAATTGACTCAATTATGGTCATCCACTCTTGGCATGAAAAATCATATCAATCGCACCCCAACTTCTTATTATTAAATCCTTAATATTACCCCTACCCCACGTTATATGTTCGCTTATCCAACGCAGAATATACGTTAGACTCGAATAGTCTAACTCATAGCACAAAATAAATTATCACAACATATAGACAATTAAAATGAATCTAATCATAATAGGGGTGAAACTTGCATAAACTACCCATGTTAAGGATGGAAAGGTGTCAACTTGTTAAATGTCACAATTTACATGATATGATCATACTCAAATTTATGTACAAACTTGCATAAGGGGGTTTTAGGCAACATAATGATGGTGTGAACTAGCATAGGATTTCACATATGTCATAGCATAATTCTAGATGTCATAATTCTAGATCAAAATAGAGGTCATAGCATATGTTCATAATCTCAACCTAAACTTTCATATGTGACTTGTCATATAGATTAACATAATCCAAATAACATTAACATCATGATGTGATTAACATGATCTAATTAGCATAAACAATAACATCATGACTTTAAAGCATGTATGATTTATCACAATTTAGCATAGAAACTCTCAACATACATAACATCATCATAGCATGATTTACAACATATAGGATACATAGCATAGGATTGATAACATACATGATAGCATAAAGTTTACAACAACATATATGACAATTCACATCATCTACTCATAATCCATTCATGACTTAACCTAATTAAATTAATAATAATCTTGTTAAGACTATCATACTCCCAATTTAGAGAAGAAAAGAGTCTTGCTTTGCTTTAGAATTGAGTAGAATTAGGTTTTGATTAGCTTTTCTTCTTAGTTGGCGGCGGCTCCACTGAGTTCCATGGCGGTGGTATGACGGTAGCTATTCTATTTTTCTTATGAATTAGGATGAGAGACTACCTAGGTATTTATAGAGTTAGGATTTATTTTAGACCGTCAGATCAACACAGGACTAATCCCAGTCAACCAGATTAGGTCAAAACCCTAATGGGTCATCACTTAGTCAAAACAGGCTCAGTCAAAAACCCTAGCTGCCAGACCCAGGTCGACACTATAGTCGACCTGGGGGGGGGGGGAGGTCGACATGGTAGTCGACCTGGGGGGGAGGGGCGAGGTCGACACTAGTGTCGACTCCCCAGTCGACCTGCCTGGGAAACCAGCCCGCTTCTGCACTTTCTATTTTGAATTTTAAATTTCCTGCGAGCTGTTTTAAATTTTCAGAAACTTCCGATGGCCATAACTCCTTCATACGAAGTTCAAATCACGCAAACTCGGATTCTATTTCAACCCGAATTCCGAGACAAACACAATGGCGCAACCCATTTCCCACAAATCTCATGTCTGAGATTAGTTATTCTTTAATTTGTGAATATTAATATTATCAGAATTATGGGGTGTTACATTTTTTATTTTTCTAGTTCACTTAAATTCTGAAATTAAATAAAATTAGTTTATATATATAGTAGCATTTATAAAATCAGTTTTTGCTTTGTTATTGTTGGCTAGCTTTTTGGCCACGCCACCAAGGTTCACACATGAGAAAAGAGTATAAGGCTTCATGCCTTTAATCCAGAGAAAACTCGATAGCGGTCATTCGCCAGGCTTCGGATCGCCACACTCCCATCGGATCGCCACGAGCTGGTGCGAGCCGATCCGCCTACCACTTCGCGACACCATCGGATCGCCACAAGATGGTGCGAACCGATCCGTCCACCTCATCGCGACCCGATCCAGTCTGAGCCCAGAAGACGCAACGGTTACCATGAACTGGTCTTCAGCGGTCCGAGATGCATAGATCCAGCGACACCTGTCCACAACTGTCATATTCACCAATTCTTCATCAAGCTTCGATCCGATCCGATATTCTTGGGATTTGCGCCACGTGTGACCGCGATCCGCCTGACAGAATCAGCTATAAATAGCCCAGAGATTGGCATTTTTCGGGATCTTTTGGCAGTATTGAGTATCGATTCCACCATTGCTGTCGCACCACTATTTCTTATCAGTTTTACTTCGAGATTGCTGAGAAAAATCATAATTGTAAGAGTGAGTTTGAGAGAAATCATTGGTTGTACTAGCATTCAAAGTATAATCAATAGCATATAAAGTGGACGTAGGCTCGTTAACGCCGAACCACTATAAACCTTGTGTGTTCTGTGCTTTTTTCTCATTTTTCAGTTAGAATTCTCTGCAAATCGGAACAATTTGGGTGTTAGATCCAAATTTTGATGTAACATTTTGGTGCTTTCACTGAGAATTGAACCCAAGATATTGGATTGTTTCTCCGTTGTTTGGATATTCAAGTCCGAAGAAAACAGTCCCGAAACCTCACTGTTCAGGCCTTCGAAGATTTCAACAATACCTGATATCATGGCTGGAAAGAAGTCTAAGGAAGTGGAGCTTCACAGGTGGGTGAAGCTGCGAATGAAGCGATTGAAGAAAGCGTGCATGAACAGGTCAACGAAAGACCCTCGGATCGCGGAATGGAAACGGCGAACCGAATCGTGGTGGGCGATCCAAACCGAACTGTTGAAGGGGTTGTCACTCGGTCCCATGATAACACCACGAACCTCCCTCCCAATGTTACCACGATCCGATCTCAGGGGGATGCTGCGAGCCGCCGACACCGAACCACCATGATCCGAGATGACGACCGGATTACAACTCGACCTGCAAAGGAGCCTATGGCTCGCTCTTCCCATCCTGGTCCCTCTGTTCAACCTGGTTCAAGCTCTCTGCGCATAAGGGAAAATATTGATGATCAGTATGACCCCTCTGCTCCAGTTACTGAAAGAGATCTCTCTCGCTTCATTGAAATATGGGATAAGCTGTTTGATGAAACAGCTGCTCAAAGGCAGGAAAACTCCATGCTGCGACAGAATTTGACTGCTATGGATAGACGTCTGGATGATCTTGTAAGGCAAAGAACGCCTCCTCCAGTCCGTCCGCTCACCCCAGAATATTCTTCTTTATTGGAAGAATCGCCAAAACCTCCGCGGCGACCATATGAGCGGGCAGAAAACATAGAGCAGCTCTGATTTGGAACCTTGCCGTCACGGGAGGAAGAGACACTTGATGAGGGACCCTCAAACTGCAACTTTAATAATCACGCTGCAACTCTTAGAGCTCGAGTTATGAATAATCCTGTTGAGAATAGACCACCTCAGCTCCTCCTCCATGCAAATGCTCATAGTAACAGGGGGCAGCGAAGCCCAATCCAAGCTCCGGACTTTGTGGATGTTCCTAGAAGAGAGATCAGAGAATTCCACCGAGCTAGAATCACTGACCCCGAGCCTCCGATGACCAGTGCAAACGTTGCGGCTATAGTCCATCAAATCCTGGCAGATAGCCGTGGACAAAGGAATGAAGACTGGGGGATTGATCGCAGCCACACCCCTTTTACCGATGACATTCTAGATGTAACATTCCCTAGACGCTTCAACATGCCTCAAATGAACCGTTACATGGGTAGATCTGATCCAATCCAACATCTAATGAGATATTCTTGGTCAGTGACCGCAGCGGCAGCCTCCGACGCTGTAAAGTGCAAGGCATTCCCTATATTCCTGGAGGATGTAGCGTTATTATGGTTTACTCTCTTACCAGCAAGATCAATTTCCAAGTTCAGGGAATTGAGTGAAAAGTTCGTAGAACAGTTCCGTATCTACGCTCAAAGATCGAAAAGTGTGATTGACCTGTTCCTTGTCAAACAACGACCAAGTGAGAGTTTGAGGGGGTATTTGGATCGTTTCAACCTAGCCGCCACCGAAGTGAAGGATCCTCATGAGCCGACCGTTGTGGCAGCCCTAATTGATGGGGTAGATAAAGATACTGAATTTGGGAGATACCTGGCTGGTAAACCACCTCATACTAGAGAATTGTTTTACGAGAAAGCAAACGTACGCTTACGTCAGGAGGAGGTATATGCTAACCGAGAGATGAAAAAGGCAAATGAGGAGGAAATCCAAAGTAATGTCGCCGTCAAGCAAACCGGAGACAGCTCGGGAAAGGTTGAAGTCAACGTTGGAAACCGAAACCAGGGTGGCGGCCGCCAGTCAGGAAACAATGGTAACAACAGTAATGGAAATAATCGGAAGAAAAATCAAGGGAACGATTCCCAGAGAGGACCCGTCCCAGGTCTTTCGAAAATTATACGCCAATAAATGATACTTTGGAGAATATATTCGTCGACTCATACAACATTCTCCAAAATAAAAGGCCTCCTCCAAGAGATTCGACGGAGAAAGAACGTGAGACAGGGAAGTTTTATCTCTTCCATCAGACTCATGGCCACTTTACAAATGAATGCCATCATCTGAGAGACGTAGTTCAGAGGCTGCTCCGAAAAGGGAAGTTGGATGAGTACCGAGTGACTCCTAGAGACAGGGGGCAAGCTATTCAGACCCCGAACCAAAACCAGAATCAACCTACCACCAGGCCAACTGCCCAGCAAAAAGGAAAGGATCTTGTTATTAATACCATAATCGGAGGGCTTCACCTAGCCGGGCATAGTTTCAGGGCGATGGACCAGTACGTAAACGCAGCAAAGCATCATCTCGAGGCAGAAGATTACAGCAACCCTGAAGACAATGTCCCGGTAAAACAACAAAAGATAATGTCGGACGACGTCATTTTCCGCAACCGAGAGAGTATTGGAGTCCACGCTCCGATTGAAGATCCATTTGTAATCACAGTTCCTATTGGTGCGGCCATTGTCCATAATGTTTTAGTGGATAATGGGAGTTCAGTCAACATTCTATTCAAAAAGACGTTCGATCTAATGAACCTTGAATTGAAAGATTTAAAGCCGTGTGAAGGATGGATCCGTGGATTTAATGAGGCATCAACTACTCCAATGGGATATGTAGAACTGCCAGTGACACTTGGGGAAGGAGAACGCCAGAGAGTGAGAATTCTTCCCTTCGTAGTTTTGGATATTGAATCACCTTATAATGCCTTCTTGGGCCGACCGGCCCTAGCAAAGTTTAGAGCTTGTATAGCCCCCTGGTGCTTGTTATTGAAGTTTCCTACAGAAGCTGGTGTTGGCATAGTCAGAGGAGATCAGGCTGCTGCACGTGCATGTTACATTGCAAGCAAAAGCTACTCCGTAAAGGAAAAGATATTGAGATTAAAGACGCTTCTTCCCCCACGAGGGAGGAGACGTCATAGCAATTAAAGAGAATCACTGTAGGTGAGTCGCCCAGAGAACTGCCCGAGGATATAGATCCCAGAGAGGACGAAGAGACTGGAGGCAGAAAGGCGGCTCCCAACGAAACGACTGTGGATGTACCAATCGATGATAACAACCCAGAGAAGATCCTGAAGATTGGATCCCAGTTGGATCCAGTTCGAGCTAAAGAACTGACGGATTTCCTGAAAGATAACTTAGATGTATTTTCTTGGACCCACGCGGATATGTGTGGGACATCTCCATCAATCATGAGCCATTTGTTGAACATTAACCCAAAGCACCCCCCTGTAAAACAAAAAAGGAGAATGATAGGCCCAGAGAGGTCCGCAGCCTTAAAAGAAGAAGTTGAAAAGTTAAGGAGTAACGGTTTCATCAGAGATTCAACCTACCCAGATTGGATTTCAAATCCAGTTTTGGTAAAGAAAGCCAATGGAAAGTGGCATACGTGTATTGATTTTTCGGATTTGAATAAAGCTTGCCCAAAAGATAGCTTTCCGTTACCCAGAATTGATCAGTTGGTAGATTCAACGGCAGGTCATGAGCTTCTTTCTTTCATGGATGCTTATTCAGGATATAACCAGATTCCTATGCATGTTCCAGATCAAGAACACACTAGCTTCATTACTGATCTGGGATTATACTGCTACGTGGTAATGCCTTTTGATTTGAAGAACGCAGGTGCTACATATCAACGGTTAGTGAACAGAATGTTCTATAACCAGATTGGGAAAACGATGGAGGTGTATGTTGACGACATGTTGGTTAAGTCCAGACAATCGTCCGATCACACTACAAACTTGGCAGAGATGTTTGGCATTCTTCGAAAGTATGGGATGAAACTCAACCCAACAAAATGCTCATTTGGAGTTGCATCCGGGAAATTCTTGGGATTCATTGTCAGCTCGCGCGGGATTGAAATTAATCCAGAACAGATTGCAGCCATCAGAGACATTCAGGAGCCTAGACAAATCAAAGATGTGCAAAGCCTTTCGGGGAAAGTAGCGGCATTAAGCAGATTCATCTCTAGAGCGACAGACAAATGCATCCTATTCTTTGAATTGATAAAGCGAGGAAAACGCAACTTTAAGTGGACTCCTGATTGCATTGAAGCATTCCAGAACTTGCTGAATCATCTGGAGAGACCTCCGATACTGTCTAAGCCGGTGGATCACGAGGATTTATTCGTGTACTTAGCAGTGTCATCCCACGCGATCAGTTCAGCGTTAGTGAGAGAAGAAGACAAGATTCAAAGGCCAGTGTACTACGTGAATAAAAATTGGCGGCAGCTGAACGCAATTATCCGAGGATCGAAAAGATGGCATACAGTTTATTGATTGCATCTAGGAAACTCCGACATTATTTCCAAGCTCATCCTATTACCGTGTACATGGATCATCCGCTCAAGCAAGTTCTATAGAGACCAGAAGCTTCTGGAAGGTTGCTTAAGTGGAACATTGAACTGAGTCAATTTGATTTAAATTTTCAGCCCCGACAATCAATACGGGGGCATGTGCTGGCATATTTCATAGCAGAATTTACTGCCTCGGAGGACGACAAGGTAAACGAAGAGGCTGACCCCCCAAAGTTACTTCTCGATCCCAGTGCATGGAAATTGTATATTGATGGCGCTAGGAATGATAAACGATCAGGTGCCGGAGTGGTGTTTGAAACTCCTGAGAAAAGACTGATATCTTATGCTATCCGGCTGGAATTTCACGCCACTAACAACGACTCCGAATATGAAGCCCTGATAGCCGGGTTAAGGATCGCAAAAGAATTAAAGATCGCGAAGCTGGACATATTTTGTGACTCCAAGTTGGTTGTAAATCAGGTTTTTGGAAAATTTCGAGCCAAGAGTCCAAGATTGATTTCGTATTTGGAAAAAGTAAAAGAGTTGCTGATAAGTTTTGATCACTACAGTATCTCTCATATTCCGCGGTCAGAGAACCAACAGACAGATAAATTGGCCAAGATGGCTAGTTCCGACGATCCTGAAGAGATCAGACTAGCCCCAGTTGAAGTGCTTCAGTTCCCTAGTATAGATCAGATAGAAATTGATCTGGTACTAGAAACCGAGCCAGAAAGGGAATCATGGATGACCCCACTAAAGAATTTTCTACTGAATGGAACGCTTCCGACCAAGAAGAGCGAGAGGCATAAAATAATTCGTAAAGCTTCCAGATATGTTCTGCAAGACGGAGTCCTGTATAGACAAGGATTTTCGATGCCTCTCCTTCGGTGTATAGCCCATGACGACATCAAGCGTGTACTACAGGAAGTGCACGAGGGTGAATGTGGCGACCACATGGGAGGACATGCTCTGGCAAAAAAGGTGTTGCGGTATGGTTATTTCTGGCCTACCATGAACAGAGATGCAATGAAGTACGCGTGACGTTACGATGCTTGCCAAAGATTTTCGAGGATTCCCACGGCACCTCCCGGTCAGTTGAAAACGATGACAAGTCCATGGCCTTTCGCTATGTGGGGAATTGATATTATTGGAACTCTCCCTATAGCAAAAGGTGGAGCAAAGTTCGCCATTGTAGCTGTAGACTACTTCACTAAGTGGGTTGAGGCCGAACCGTTGACTGCAATTACAACCAAGCGAGTGATCAATTTCGTAGTTAAAAACATTATTTGCCGGTTCGGGATTCCGAAGATCGTAATAACTGACAATGGCACCCAGTTTGACAGCAGCGAATTCAGGAACTTCTGCCAGAAATACCACATTGAGAAACGATACACCTCTGTGGAACACCTGCAGTCGAACGGACAGATCGAAGCAGCAAATAAAGTGATTAAGTCCATTATCAAAAGGAGATTGAAGCGGGCCAAAGCTATGTGGGTCGATGAGTTACCCTTGGCATTATGGGCCTATAGAACGACATATAAATCGGCAACAGGCCATACCCCCTTCTCCCTTGCTTTTGGAGCGGAAGCGGTCATCCCGATTGAGCTAAAAGTACCGTCTCACCGAGTTCCTTATTACGATCCAATGACTAATAACGAGTTGCTCCTCGAATCCCTAGATTCAATAGAAGAGAAGAGGGATGAAGCAGACATGCGTGCCTTGAGACACAAGCAGCAGATCGCCCGATACTACAATAAAAAGGTTCGACCCAGAACCTTTGAACCCGTAGACTTGGTTCTGAAGCGTGTCTTTCCACCCCCGACTTATATGGGTGCGAAGTGGGAAGGACCGTACTCCATTCTATGAAAGCTTGATAATGGAACCTTCAAGCTAGCTACAGTGGATGGAGAGGAAATCCCCAGAGTATGGAATGCCCAAAATTTGCGGCCTTATCTGACATAAAGATGTCGAATTTATTCTTTTGTTTCATAGGACAATGTAAAAGGCACGACTTGCCTAGAATAGTCCTATTTTTTAAGCAAAATATTAAAAAGTGGACGTAGGTTACGATTTGACCGAACCACTATAAAAATACCGTGTGTCGTTTACCTTTATTGCAGTATTATTTATCCACTTTTTTATCTTTATGAAATTTGCTGCAAACCATGCGGCAATCACAGGAACATGTGACTCCAAGTGCCTTCCATCAGGATGGAGAGCAATCTGCAGCTATAACTTTGAAGGTATAATGGAATGAATCACATCATTGACAGAACTCTAGCCTGGGTGACCGCCAGGAGATTATAAAAGTGTCCATGATTGAGCGCTGAGAAAGAGCTCTTACCCCACTGAAGGATCGGGGGGCGATTGAATAGCCGAGTTCGAACTCTAACCTTGGCGACCACCAGGAGAGTATAAAAGCGTCCATGATTGAGCGCTGAGAAAGAGCTCTTACCCTGCTGAAGGATCGAGTGGCGATTGAACAGCCGAGTTCGAACTCTAACCTTGGCGACTGCCAGGAGAGTATAAAAGCGTCCATGATTGAGCGCTGAGAAAGAGCTCTTACCCCACTGAAGGATCGGGGGCGATTGAACAGCCGAGTTCGAACTTTAACCTTGGCGACCGCCAGGAGAGTATAAAAGCGTCCATGATTGAGCGCTGAGAAAGAGCTCTTACCCCGCTGAAGGATCGGGGGGCGATTGAACAGCCGAGTTCGAACTCAAACCTTGGCGACCACCAGAGAGTATAAAAACCTTTGCAATTAAGCCCTAACAAGGATGCTGGAGACTCGGCGTCCCCAGAATTCTTGCCACGTCAGAGGATCGGTGAGCAGATCATGATACAAGTTCAAACTTTAACCTGCTGATGAATCGGGAAAGCATAGAGGCACCGGAGATTCGGCGCCTCAAGGACTATAGTTCTACTAAAAAATTCCAAGTCCCCCGTACTCGAATTTATGGGGCAACATGCATAGAAATTGTTAAATTCTTTCTGTTGCTTGAATGATTTATGATATAATTTTAGTTTGGTTGTAGCCAAGTGACTATTGACTAAATATGAAGAGTTTATTGACTGCAGGTACACGGTGATGCAAAAGAAATAAACTTTCATTCATAAGCTGCAAACCTACAAGATAAAGAGGAACCTAAACAAAAGTGAGGGCCATTCTCACAATTACATTTCATGGCCAGTGGAAAGCCTAAAAAATCATAAGGACAAAATATGAACTGATATCTGCCTCCTACTTATGCTGGGGGGAGGAGACTATGTAGACTTCTTGCTCTTTTTCTGCTTCCCTGAAGCCTCCTTGTAAACATCCGAACGAACACCTTTTTTCCTCTTCCTCTTATCAACAAGAGGCTCCGGTGAAGAACTAGAGGATTGAGAGGCTAGTTGTGAAGTTATCGATTGGGAGGAAAATCTTACGACCAACCCTGTTTTGTGGTCGATCTTAGAAATAGGGGACACATATACTGGATCCTGTCCCCCTTTCATAAGGAGCAACTGCTCCTCCCCTTCGGCCTGTTGTTCAGCTAAGATTTCCTCATCACCGCCTCGGCTCTCTTTGGTAATGGCGACTTCCTCTTCACCACCGTCGTGGCGCCCGTCCATGTCTCTCAAAGCCTCGATAGTTTCAGCATCTTAGGGGACATCAGCACCAACGCCTGGCAGGATGTCAATCTTCTCCGCCTCTGCCTTGTTTTCAGCATCATTATCAATCGGCCCGCTACCTGTATCATGAGAAACAAATGTTATTTTGGGAGAGAATGCGGTTTGGTCAGTTGATTGTCCGACAAAGCGACAACAAGTGACAATTGCTTTTGCAAGTTGCGGAGAAAATATAGAGATACCTTCCGCCGATCCTCAATCCAAGCTAGCAGCAGAACCCCCGACAGTTAGAGGAGTTGGACCCAGAGGAATCAATGGATAATCTGGATTGTATTCCTCAATTTTGGAAGCCTTGGGCTCTGCGGCTGAGCTCGGGCCTTCTTCCATTTTCTCTTTGCCCTTCGCCTGAGTTTTCTCTTTTTCAATTTCTTCTCGGAGCAGGCGTCTGCCTTTCTCTAAATCATCAGGCTCATTATCCCTCAGAATGGTCCGCATCAACTCATTCTCATCAATCTCGTCAACTCCTAATCGCTGTTTCTCACTCTCAACGATTGCATCCGATATGTTGGCTAGAGTGACATGATAGTCTGGGATCCAGGAGATGTTACGGGTCTTGATGACCTGACCAAGGAAGTCGAATAACATTTCTTCAAATCGTTCGATCTCCTTCTCTCTCTCAAGGAGCTTTTCATTAGAAACAGTGGCCATTTCAATGGCACTCTCCACATTATTTTCAGCAAGAATAGCTCGCTTCTCTGCACGAGCGAGTTGATCATTCAGAATCACCTTCTCCTTTTCGGCCAGAGCTAAGCTATCTTTCAAACTTTCCTTTTCTTTCTCCCAAACAGCTCTTTCGGCCTCGAAGTGATCCTGTGCTGTTTTCAGTTCAGAGTTGGCCATCCTGAGATCTTCCACCTCTTGCTTCAATAACGCTCGCTCTTTGCTATTAGAATCAAGCTCATTATGGAAACGTTGCCTGGCCTCCTCCAACTCTGTTTTGTAAGCTTTAGCGTCTCGTTGAGCCAAGGCAAGCAGAGATTGTGCATCCTCTAAGTCCTTCTCCGTTTTTGCCCTGGCCCTTTCATTGTTATCTATCTTCACTTTGGATCTATGTTCTTCCATCTCAAGCGTTTGGAATACCTCTGAAAGATTAACAGCATGTTTTTTCATCGCCTCATACTGCCTGGCTACATGGCGAATTTGCCCGTTGACTTCAGTATCCCAGTTCCTAGGGACTGGTTCCAAGGCTAGAACAAACATCCTCCTTTCGAAGAAGATATCGGGGAATTGTTCTCGCAACTTTTCCAGCTTAGCCCGAGTCTCAGGACCATGGATGTAATCTCGTGACCCAGGGGCAATCAAACCTTGTTGGCTGGAAGGGACAATGTCAATTTTCTCCTTCTCAGAATCCTTGATTGGATCCTTGCTTTTATCCTTGGGCTCGTAGTGTCTTTTTGATGACCTGCTGTGAGAGGGTGCACTCTTCGGAGGGGTTAAGTCTTTGGGAAGTTGTTTTCCCCCTGTAGGTGGCACCGAATGACTGGGAAGCTCGCCAGAGATTAGTTTTGATGGAGACCTGGATTATGAAGAAGTAGGCTTGTGAGAAAGGCCGCGAGCACGCTCATGATTTGGATGAAGGCTGGGTGTACCTTCACGGAGAGAGCGATAGGAATAAGATCGCCTATGAGACATTTTTCCTGCAAAAGAAACAAGAGCATATTAAGACCTTGAATACTGTTGATATAAAAGTGTAGGGTCAGGCAGTGCAAGTGATTTGTGCATCCCATATGATTCCCCCTAACAGACCAGGGCACGAAGTCAGGCTCATCTGAGTGGTTTCTCGTTCTCCAGATGGAACAGTTGTTTCCTCAGAAACAGGGAAAAATGGCTCCCCTTCGAAGTCTCTCTGTGTATATACATCATCAGGCAAAGGAATTTTGCTCAGCTCTTTAAATAGCTGCTCTTCTGTTAAATCATCGGGAGCAGCAGGTTCAACCGGAAGAGAGGCCCTTGAGGGGAAACCCCCCGGAGAAACTGGGATTTCCTTAGACTTATCACCACGGGCCTCATCTCCTCTATATATGTTTAGGTCTTCGTCGTCTTGGATGACTATCGGCGAAGGACTCTTACGAAATTTAACTGTTTCTGCTACCCATGACGTTCCTTCTCCCTCTGTCGGGGGCACGTATTTGTAGGGTTTGCTGCCTGCACCAAGTCCAAACCTTATATCCAGATGGTGGTGCTTGTGAAGGTTCTCGTCAGTAATGCATTTCTTGATCTTTAGAAAATCGGATTTTCTTTGCAGAAGAAGAGACAGTCGATTATTGTATACCGAGCCTTCTGTCTTGGGAAAGGCGTGATCTGCTTAGAGAAAAAAAAAGGGCATGTTAATGCTTCGATTTCTTAAACAAGTTATTCAGTCAAAAGTTTAAAGTTTACTTGATTTAAGCCATCTTCTTGAACATTCAGCCTGTCTCTTTATATAGAACCAATCGGCCTTGGGATCCCCTATGTTGCTATATCCGTCAGACAAAACCTTCCTATTTGCTGCCGATTCGAAAAAAGAGAAATTTGGGGTTGCCGAGGAGCGATGCTTGAAAAGATAAAAGAATTTCAAATCTTTAAACGTGAGCTCGGCATGCAGGATTTTCGCATATGCGATATATAGAGTGTATAGAGCTGCGTAGGCATTGGGATGAAGCTGCATTGGAGCAATACCCAATCGTTTTAGGGTCTCAATGACGATTGGAGGAAATGGAGGAATAGCTCCTACCCAGCACATGAGTCGGCTGACTGTCATATACCCCTCCAGAGCCAAATGAGGTCTATATTCGCTGCCGGGTGTCCTCACATCATCCCAGGGGATCCCATGTCTCAAGCAAATTCTCTTAAGCTTTATGTCATCAAGTCTGGAAGCTAAAGAGTCTGTGAATTTCTCTATTTCTATTGCACCAGGAATTTCGTCGGGAGCTCGGCCATCTACCTCTGACTCTTCATCAGGCGAGGTACTCTCAGACGGATTCGATTCTGTTTCTGCCTCATATTCGGATCCAGAATCCGCACCCTCTAGATTAGTTGGAAGAACCTCGGGGTTGAGATGCTCATACACCTCGGGATCCGTCTCTGTGTCAGATCTTGAAGGGGAACGATTATCCGACATTACTGTTTAGGCGAGTAAACATGAGAAATAAGAATATAAATACCCGTCCCCCCTGTGTGTGTGAGTGCAAGTGTGTGAATGTGCATGTCCTAAAGAAAAAGCATAAAGGTTATCAAGAGCATCGAAGTATTAGTCGTCATATGCGGTCAAGTTATGCTTCTGTCCAGTCCGGGAAGTTCGTTTCCAAGGTTCTAGCCTAACTGTCCATTGATGTATCGGGGTTAAGTTAGATTGCTTATTTTTACAAGTTTGTTGGGTCGTTCGCCATATGGATCGTGATACATCTCCGGATCGTGTGTGGTGGCATTCGGATCGCGGCGTGAATCTGGATCGTGAAGCGAGTATGGATCCGCAGCGGGGGCGCTAGCCCATGAGAGTGTTCCGGATCGGGTCGCTATGAGCTCATCGCGATCCGTATCCTCGTTACATCACCACGATCCGCACCCTTGCTTCGAGCATGATTCGATCCGATGCCAGACTCTACACCATAACTTCCTATCTGACCCTTGCATCACCACGAACCGATGCCCCGATCCGACTGCCAACCAAATCCCATCGTCTCGCCTCACTCACGATCCGATTCGACCTGCTCCTTTCTTCTCCTTCCTCTTCCCTGCCTCACCTCCGAGCTCGAACGACAGGATTCATGGCATCTCCCTAGCCTCCAACACCTCAAAAACAACTGAATTCCGCCCATTCCTTCCTCAAATCAGTCAAATAACTCAGAAATCACGAGAGAGAAAGCTTTTAATATAATTACCTTTCTTAAAGATTGGAAAAGCGAGTGGATTTTTGGAGATTGAAAGGGAAATTAGGATTTTCTTTCAAGAGGTTTGGCGGCGTAACAAGGAATGAAAAAGAAAAGGAAAAAGTAAAGGGGGTTCGGTTTATATAGACCGGGAGGCGACCGTTAATCTTCCCTTTTTTGTCTTACTCGACCCGTGAAAATAGATGGGCTGTGGATCGAAGCCCATCGCGATTCGTGATGAAGCCCGCTCCGCCAACCAAAGCCCACCACGTTCCGAAGAGAAGCCTGTTGCGCTCCATGGACAAACCCGAGATGAACACTTCACCCCTCGGATCGTGACACGAATATGCGGTCCGAGCCAATGATTTAAAAATAAATATATAATAATATATATATAGAAGTTTACCCGGCAAATTGGAGAATGAAGTCTTCAAAGATTCCATAAATAAGAACTGCTCAATGAATGAAGAAACGATGGACGAGTTATACTGATATTTATAGCGGTCAAAGAATGCAACTTTCCTGAGAAACACGGCATTTTAGACAGATGCGACCATTGATTCACACCGTTCGGTGAAAAGATATCTCTGCAATTTCGAAGCATGTTCCATCCTCAATAAAACATACTTCGAGGGGGAAAAATATTGGCTAGCTTTTTGGCCACGCCACCAAGGTTCACACATGAGAAAAGAGTATAAGGCTTCGTGCCTTTAGTCCAGAGAAAACTCGATAGCGGTCAATCGCCAGCCTTCGGATCGCCACACTCCCATCGGATCGCCACGACCTGGTGCGAGCCGATCCGCCTACCTCTTCGCGACTCCATCGGATCACCACAAGATGGTGTGAACCGATCCGTCCACCTCGTCGCGACCCGATCCAGGCTGAGCCCAGAAAACGCAACGGTTACCATGAACTGGTCTTCAGCGGTCCGAGATGCATGGATCCAGCGACACCTGTCCACAACTGTCATATTAACCAATTCTTCATCAAGTTTCGATCCGATCCGATATTCTCGGGATTTGCGCCACGTGTGACCGCGATCCGCCTGACAGAATCAGCTATAAATAGCCCAGAGATTGGCATTTTTCGGGATCTTTTGGCAGTATTGAGTATTGATTACACCATTGCTGTTGCACCACTATTTCTTATCAGTTTTACTTCGAGATTACTGAGAAAAATCATAATTGTAAGAGTGAGTTTGAGAGAAATCATTGGTTGTATTAGCATTCAAAGTATAATCAATAGCATATAAAGTGGACGTAGGCTCGTTAAAGCCGAACCACTATAAACCTTGTGTGTTCTCTGCTTTTTTCTCATTTTTCAGTTATAATTCTCTACAAATCGGAACAATTTGGGTGTTAGAGCCAAATTTTGATCTAACAGTTATAAAGAGTATATTTTTTTATCGTATAAAGATTATATTCTTAGTTTAGAAATATTATATTTTTGAAAAGATTTGGTTTTTACATCATGTAAAGCTTTGATTTTTACAACGATAAAGATATGACTTAAAGAAATAAAAAGGTTAGATCTTTGAAAATAAAAAGGTTAGATCTTTAAAAATAAAAAGGTTGGATTTTTAAATAAAGAATGACGAGAGAAAATTATGATTTTTATATAGTAGAGATTTGAAATAAATATTCGATTTATATATATATGAAGTAGCGATAAAAATTCGATTTATATATATATGAAGTGGGGATAAAAATATGATTTTTATATAGTAGAGATTATAAAAATATGATTTTTATAAGATAGAGAAAATAAAAATATGATTTTTATATGTGTTGTAGCAAAATAAAATCTGGATTTTTATATATGAAGTAGCCATATAAAAATAGATTTTTTTACCTATACAGTAGCCATATGAAAATAGAATTTTTATCTATATAGTAGCGGTATAAAAATGTGATTTTTAACGTAAAAACCGTGTGTAACAGATCTCGTTGGAAGCACGGCGTAGATGTTCTACATATGAAGAGTAGCGGCATTTGGTTTAGCTCTCAGTGATAACTCCTCACTTTTATTTTAATTTCTAGTTGAAATATATACTAGGATGCAGACGGTGCTTAGTAGAACCCGACACCCGTCGTCTAAAGACCATGGACGACTTGTATGTTTGTGTGATTGTTTGTGTTGTGAAATAAAATATATATTCATGTGTTGAAATAAAATATATATTCATGTGTTGAAATCAAATATATATTCATGTATAGAAATAAAATAAATATTCATGTGTTGAAATAAAATATATATTCAAGTGTTGAAATAAAATATCTATTCATGTGTTGGAATCAAATATATATTCATGTGTTGAAATCAAATATATATTCATGTGTTGAAATCAAATATATATTCATGTGTTGATAAAATATATATTCATGTGTTGAAGTAAAATATATATTCATGTGTTGAAATAAAATATATATTCATGTGTTGAAATAAAATATATATTCATGTTTTGAAATAAAATATATATGCATGTGTTGAAATAAAATATATATTCATGTGTTGAAGTAAAATATATATTCATGTGTTGAAGTAAAATATATATTCATGTGTTGAAATCAAATATATATTCATGTGTTGAAGTAAAATATATATTCATTTGTTGAATAAAATATATATTCGTGTGTTGAAGTAAAATAAATATTTATTAACAAATCGGATGATTTGTTTGTATACCCCGATTTGACTGATATTAATTGGGATGATAAATTTTACACATTGCCCAAATGCACAAATAAAATATGTGCTTGTTGATTTGAAACACCACACGGGTATTGGGATGATATTTGACATACACTAATCCCGATTGTTTAGTTGTATGTTAGTCGATGGGTTGACAGACTATGTAAGCGTTAATTATTTATATTTAATGCTTATGCAGTTGTGTGGTGCACTCTAGATGATGGTTGATTATTTATCGTTGCTATAATGTACATGTGTTGTGGAAAATCCATATAATTAACATTATATGGTAATTGATTGGGCCTCATTCCAATTTAGAAAATAAATTCATGTGTTGAATAGAAAATAAATTCATGTGTTGAATTGAAAATAAATTCATGTGTTGGATTGAAAATAAATTCATGTGTTGAATTGAAAATAAATTCATGTGTTGAATTTAAAATAAATTCATGTGTTGAATAGAAAATAAATTCAGGTGTTGAATAGAAAATAAATTCATGTGTTGAATAGAAAATATATTCGTGTGTTGAATTGAAAATATATTCGTGTGTTGAATAGAATAAATTCATGTGTTGAATAAAAGCCGTGTTGATTAGATTGACGTCATTTTGACGTGAACGATATTTATATCAATTTTATTCATTTTTATAATGAATATAGAAAAAGAAATTGATTTCAAAATATAACGTTTTTAAAATATTATCATTTGTATGTCGATGATGTGGAATATTCAATTTTGATTCGAAATTGAATATGAAGTTGAAATCGTTTTGAAAACAAATTTAAACGATTTATAAAATATGTTTTAAAAGGAAATCGATGAAGTATATGTAATATATTATATATATATATATATATATATATATAATGGCCTGAATAGAACGCGCCGCGCCGCGGTAGTTCGCAAATTTCGACCATTGACTTTGAATGGATATTACGGGAGATCTGACCGTCTGATTCTCGTAAAACTGGAACCGTTGTGTTCATATCTAAAAGAGCTTTGTAAGAATATTAGAGATTTGAAATCTAATGGTTGGATTTGGAATTATATCCAAATCAAATCTGGAAAAGGTCGCTGTAAGCGCAGTTCGATGGCCGTTGATGGAATTCAACTGTATGGGCCTTGATAAAATTATTAAAAATAGTAATAATTTGTGTAAAATCATAATAAATGATTTGTGAAGAATTGGGATGAAAAACTCCAAATTTGAAAAGATAAAAATAGATTTTTATCGAAATAACCTAGTTTTGAACTAGAATAATGCTTTATTTATTTTTAAATAAATAAATTGGATTTGAAAGGGTTTTAAAAGTAACCAGAAGATTCAATAATTGAACTGGAATGAGGCGTATGTTGTGTTTGTGTAACACTTGTTTATTATATACGCGAGTTATTCAGAAAGACCGGGTTTATCCCATTCTGAATAACTGATTCGACGTGGTGTCGAGGATGAAGACGGTGGTCGAAGACCGGAGGTCTTCACATCGTTTGGGTGATTACCGATGATCTTGATTGGGCTGTACACCCAAGAGGAGGGAATCAGTTGGTGATCGTTTAGACGTACTTGGAGATCGATGGATATGCGAGGTACAAGGTGCCTCCGGTTTCGGTCAGACCCAAAATGGACGTGTAAATGGACTGTGTGTCTGACAATGGATATCATTCTGTGTGATTGATGGATATAGGTTGCACGGAGTGGTTTGCCTGTGTGGCATGCTAAGATGCAAAAGATCAAGGCTTCTGTTGAAAAGCAGAGTCTTGTGGTTGATGATCAAAGCACAACCTATGTGGCACAGCTTTGTGTAGCGTTAATTCACGAACCTCACACCCCGGTTGTGAACTAGAAACGGGAGAGGACTTCAGGGAGGGCATGCGTTTCCTTCTAGCTAGAAGTGGCGTCGGTGGTTTTACATGCCCTGACGAGTTTGATTTATGTGGTTGTTGGGCTGCGAGGCGCCTCGGATATATCGGTGACTGTGTGGAGCCGATGGAGTCATTTGGCTTAATTAAGCCCCAAAGTGCAGGGAAACGCAGTGTTCATGCATTTTAATCCACATCGGTGGATCGACCCTGACGCTCCAAGGGTCGATGCATTCTATCCCTGAGACATGGGGTAGATCATCTCGAATTCAGTAAGGACGATCCCTTGCCTTGGTTCACAGATGGAAATCCAACTTCCAATACATGACTTTGCGGTTCTGATTGTAGAGCCAAGTATGGCGACATAGTGGGATGGGGCAGTTATGCCGTCTATGATTGATACTTATGATTGAAATTGTTTTTGACACTATACACTTATAGTAATAATATAACCTGAAATTTAGCGTATCAAGCATTCTTTGGCTATTATAAGGTAAAACCCTATCCTCCGGCTTGTGTTGCATTGTGTGATGGGACCTGGGTCTTATAATAGCTTCATTGTTCGTTTTTTAGCATTGCGCTGTTGTTTTATGCACTGGTGTTCTTGGGAGGAAACCCATTCCGTGTTATACGGCGTGGTCCCTTGATTTACCTAACTTTAAAATAAAGATTAATAACTGTTTTAGTTCTCACACCAGTCACATGATTGACTTGGAGTTTATTGTTTTAACCTAAACTCAGGGTGCCCTTATTTTCGACACGGGTAGCTAGTAGTTTTGGTTTTGCAGATTTATATTCACATGAACCTGGTTTATAGCTGGAACGATATCCAGAAAGCTCTGTATCTGTATATCTATTTCAGTTGTGTATTTTATTATTTTTCCGCTGCTATGTAATGTAATTTAAATATCTAATGTTTTCTGTGTAATATTTATTCGTACTCTGTATATTCTTGTATTCTGATGGAATTGTTGTAATTAACAATGAAATGTTCTTCTGTTTGTGTTCTGATTCGTCTTGTCCTCAAAGCAATTCGTTCTTTCTCTTCTCTTCGGAGATTGGGGAAGTCCGGGTCGCTTCATTTGGTATCAGAGCTTTGGTTTACAAAGCTCGAGAACAGGGCACGTTAGAACCAAATGAAAGAATTCATCAAGATTGGATTAGTAATATCCAATAAGAATGACTCGTTAGAGATGGGACCAGTAGTATCCTAGAAGGAGTGTGAAGAGTATATTTTGAAAATGAAGACAATTTTTTGTTTTGAAAATTTAAACTTTATTATTCATATTTGAGTATTTATTTTAAATTGATTTGGACAATCCAATATATAAAGATTTTGCGTATACGTCTAATCTGCATGTATTTGAAGTTTTAATATACTGGATAGATATAAAATCACACTCTAGTCGCCCAAAGATGGTTCTGATGATCGCAATAGCGATCACATCATCAGTATTCATGTTCGAGTTTCGAAAGTGGGATTTCTATATATTTCTTATTGACTGGTGTGAGAACCAATATTAGATAGGGCTTATTGTTGTGATTTGGCATCAAAAATCTGATTTTTGGACTATGTATCAAAGTTATATGATTGAAAAGCTAATCAACTAATTGATTGCTGGTTGTGTTGTTTGATTATAGTTTGACTAATTAAAATGTTGAACCTTTAGCCAAATTGTATCAAATAGTGAGTGTATTGAAAATTAGTCGCATTTGCTTGCATATACATGTACTTACATTGAACAGGTCATAGCAAGGAGGCTAGAGCAGAGGAATAAAATTGTTTGCCCGACAAATAGGTACATGTTTACAAATTTATTGGGTTTGGATGACTTTATGAGCGGATTGGCTAGCCGCTTGGCTGTTTCTTTTTCTTTTTGCATTGGTGAGTGCCATGGGAGGCTATTTGAAATATCCCAAAGTCCCCGGTGCAGGGGAGGTTATGGCGAAATTTTTCGAAAATTTAGGGTGTTAGCCAAATTTTTGAAAAATTTGAAAAGTTCTTAGAAATTGAAAAGTTGAAGAACTAAAGTCATAATGAAAATAATGAAAGTTGAGTTGATTTGTTAAACAACATTCAGCTTCGTTCCTTTTCGGGGACGAAAAGTTTAAAGTGGGGGAGATTGTAATAACCCAGAAATCTGAGCCAATTTAAAATTTTTATTTTGGCAATTTTAGCGAATTTTGATTATTTAAAATTATTAATTTTAAATAATAACAATGAGGAATTTATTTTAAATAGAATTAGAACATATATAATTATATAGATGGACGTTAGAATATAAATATTTATTTTTATTTATAAAGGGAATTGAAAATGGCACGGTAGTTCGAAAATTCGATTTCAAAATTCAAATGACTGTACAGGATTCAAAATAAACCAGATTTTAGTGAAACCAAAAATATTAGAATCTAATCGAGAATATCTTTCCAACGAATCTGAAAAATTGAAATTTCATAGCGGGAATAAAAAGTTATGTCTAGTTGAAAACTCAGAATAGTCGCTATGAAATTTTGGCCCTTAAAAATGGAAATTTTGCAAACGACCTCGGTTTTCGACGAAACCACTTTTGTTGGATCCAGGATGTCAAGTTATTGCTAGGTTTCAAAATTCGTAATTTTTCGAATCAATATGTGAGCGTGGCACAGGAAAACGCGTTTGACCAATTTCAGTTGATTTTAATCGACTGGAAAATGGCCATTTTTCAAACGGTCTCAGAATTTGATGAAATTAGTTTTGTTAGGACCATATCGTTAATAAGAAGCTAGAAAATATTTTTCTGGAATTTATAGAGTCAGTATGTGGCCCCAGTAAATTGAAATGTCCGTTCAAATTCAATATATAGATTTATATTTTGATTTTGGCGAAAACTGATCGAGACAGCCGAACTAGCTTACGATACATATCCCATTGTGTTCGGAATGGGGTTAATTAGCTAAGGACGACAGTCAGTGGGTCTGATTTCGAGTTCGAAAACAAAACTTTCCTTTTATGGAAAAAAACATATAAAAAAAACCTAAATCTAAGCCATAACTCAGCCGCCCCTCTTCTTGAACAAAACCCGACTTTCTTTAAAACCCCACCCCAAATCAATCTCATCGGCCTCTTGCCCCATCATCGGAGCACTGCGCGCGCCCCTCCTCTACTGACCGTCTTCTCCTCTACATTCTCCTTCCCTCCTCCTTCTCCAATTCATAACCAAGACCCCCCAAACCCCCTCCACAGCCCCAAATCGAGACCACCGCGAGACATCAGGCTGCGCTGCCTCTGGCTGGACCCCACCGAGGGCAGCGCTCCTCCGCCGGCCACTTGACTCCCCCACCGCGGCCTGTTAACTCGAGTTAGACTGAAGGTGAGTTTTTTTTATTTTTCTAGTTCATTTAAATTCTGAAATTAAATAAAATTAGTTTATATATATAGTAGCATTTATAAAATACGTTTTTGCTTTGTTATAAAGAGTATATTTTTTTATCGTATAAAGATTATATTTTTAGTTTAGAAATATTAGATTTTTGAAAAGATTAGATTTTTACATCATGTAAAGCTTTGATTTTTATAACGATAAAGATATGACTTAAAGAAATACAAAAGGTTAGATCTTTGAAAATAAAAAGGTTAGATCTTTAAAAATAAAAAGGTTGGATTTTTAAATAAAGAAAGACGAGAGAAAAATATGATTTTTATATAGTAGAGATTTGAAATAAAAATTCGATTTATATATATATATGAAGTAGCGATAAAAATTCGATTTTTATATATATGAAGTGGGCATAAAAATATGATTTTTATAAGATAGAGAAAATAAAAATACGATTTTTGTATGTGTTTTACCAAAATAAAAATTGGATTTTTACATATGAAGTAGCCATATAAAAATAGAATTTTTATCTATATAGTAGCCATATGAAAATAGAATTTTTATCTATATAGTAGCGGTATAAAAATGTGATTTTTAACGTAAAAACCGCGTGTAATAGATCTCGTTGGAAGCACGGCGAAGATGTTCTACATATGAAGAGTCGTGGCGTTTGATTTAGCTCTCGGTGAGAACTCCTCACTTTTATTTTAATTTCTAGTTGAAATATATACTAGGATGCAGACGGTGCTTAGTAGCACCCGACACCCGTCGTCCACAGACCATAGACGACTTGTATGTTTGTGTGATTGTTTGTGTTGTGAAATAAAAGATATATTCATGTGTTGAAATAAAATATATATTCATGTGTTGAAATCAAATACATATTCATGTGTTTGAATAAAATATATATTCATGTGTTGAAATAAAATATATATTCATGTGTTGAAATCAAATATATATTCATGTGTTGAATTAAAATATATATTTATGTGTTGAAATAAAATATATATTCATGTGTTGAAGTAAAATATATATTCATGTATTGAAGTAAAATATATATTCATGTGTTGAAATCAAATATATATTCATGTGTTGAAATAAAATATATATTGATGTGTTGAAATAAAATATATATTCATGTTTCGAAATAAAATATATATTCATGTGTTGAAGTAAAATATATATTCATGTGTTGAAATCAAATATATATTTATGTGTTGAAGTAAAATATATATTCATGTGTTGAATAAAATATATATTCGTGTGTTGAAGTAAAATAAATATTTATAAACAAATCGGACGAATTGTTTATATACACTGATTTGACTGATATTGATTGGGTTGATAAATTTTACACATCGCCCAACTGCACAAATAAAATCTGTGTTTGTTGATTTGAAACACCACACGGGTATTGGGATGATATTTGATGTACACTAATCCCGATTGTTTAGTTGTATGTCAATCGATGGGTTGACAGACTGTGTAAGCATTAATTATTTATATTTAATGCTTATGCAGTTGTGTGGTGCACTCTTGATGATGGTTGATTATTTATCGTTGCTATTATATACATGTGTTATGGAAAATCCATATAATTAACATTATATGGTAATTGATTGGGCCTCATTCCAATTTAGAAAATAAATATTTATCGTTGCTATTATATACATGTGTTATGGAAAATCCATATAATTAACATTATATGGTAATTGATTGGGCCTCATTCCAATTTAGAAAATAAATTCATGTGTTGAAAAGAAAACAAATTCGTGTGTTGAATTGATAATAAATTCATGTGTTGGATTGAAAATAAATTCATGTGTTGAATTGAAAATATATTCATGTGTTGAATTGAAAATAAATTCATGTGTTGAATTGATAATAAATTCATGTGTTGAATTGAAAATAAATTCATGTGTTGAATAGAAAATAAATTCATGTGTTGAATAGGAAATACATTCACGTGTTGAATTGAAAATATATTCGTTTGTTGAATAGAATAAATTCATGTGTCGAATAAAAGTCGTGTTGATTAGATTGACGCCATTTTGATGTGAACGATATTTATATCGATTTTATTCATTTTTATAATGAATATAGAAAAAGAAATTGATTTCAGAATATAATGTTTTGAAAATATTATCATTTGTATATCGATGATGTGGAATATTCAATTTTGATTCGAAATTGAATATGAAGTTAAAATCGTTTTGAAAACGAAATTAAAACGATTTATAAAATACGTTTTAAAAGGAAATCGATGATATATATATAATATATATATATTATATATATATATATAATGGCCTGAATAGAACGCGTCGCGCCGCGGCAGTTCGGAATTTCAACCATTGACTTCGGATGGATATTACGGGAGATCTGACCGTCCGATTCTCCTAAAACCGGAACCGTTGGGTTCGTATCAAAAAGAGATTTGTAACGACTATTAGAGATTTGAAATCTAATGGTTGGATTTGGAATTATGTCCAAATCAAATTTGGAAAGGGTCGCTGTAAGTGCAGTTCAATGGCCGTTGATGGAATTCGACTGTACGGGCCTTGATAAAATTATTAAAAATAGTAATAATTTGTGCAAAATCATAAGAAATGATTTGTGGAGAATTGGGATGAAATGCTTCAAATTTGAAAAGATAAAAATAGATTTTTATCGAAATGAACTAGTTTTGAACTAGAATAATAATTTGTTTATTTTTAAATAAATAAATTGGATTTGAAAGGGTCTTAAAAGTAACCAGAAGTTCCAATAATTGAATTGGAATAGGGCGTATGTTGTGTTTGTGTAACACTTGTTTATTATATACGCAAGTTATTCAGAAAGACCGGGTTTATCCCATTCTGAATAGTTGATTCGACGTGGTATCGAGGATGAGAATGGTGGTCGAAGACCAGAAGTTTTCACATCGTTTGGTTGATTACTGATGATCTTAATTGGGCTGTACACCCAAGATGAGGGAATCAGCTGGTGATCGTCCAGACGTACTTGGAGATCAATGGATATGCGAGGTACAAGGTGCCTCCGGTTTCGTTCAGACCCAGAACGGACTTGTAAATGGACTGTGTGTCTGACATTGGATATAATTCTATGTGATTGATGAATATCGGTTGCATGGAGTGGTTTGCCTGTGTGGCATGCTAAGATGCAAATGATCAAGACTTCTATTGAAAACCAGAGTCTTGTGGTTGATGATCAAAGCACAGCCTGTGTGGCACAGCTTTGTGTAGCGTTAATTCGTGAGCCTCACACCCCCGTTGTGAACCAGAAACGGGAGAGGACTTCAGGGAGGGCATGCGTTTCCTTCTAGCTAGAAGTGGCGTCAGTGGTTTTACACGCCCTGACGAGTTGGACTTATGTGGTTGTTTGGTTGCGAGGCGCCTCAGATATATCAGTGAGTGTGTGGAGCCGATGGAGTCATTTGGCTCATTTACGCCCCCAAAGGGCGGGGAAACGTAGTGTTTAGGCATTTTAATCCACATTGGTGGACCGGCCCTGACGCTCCAAGGGTCGATGCGTTCTGTCCCTGAGACATGGGCTAGATTGTCTCGAATTCGGTAAAGACGATTCCTTGCCTTGGTTCATAGATGGAAATCCAACTTCCAATACATGACTTTGCGGTTTGTATTGTAGAGCCTAGTATGGAGACATAGTGGGATGAGGCACTTATGCCATCTATGATTGATACTTATGACTGAAATTGTTTTTGACACTATACACTTATAGTAATAATATAACCTGAAATTTAGCGTATCAAGCATTCTTTGGCTATTATAAGGTAAAACTCTATCCTCCGGCTTGTGTTGCATTGTGTGATGGGACCTTATAATAGCTTCATTGTTCTTTATTTAGCATTGCGTTGTTGTTTCATGCACTGGTGTTCTTGGGAGGAAACCCGTTCCGTGTTATATGGCGTGGTCCCTTGATTTACCTAACTTTAATATAAAGATTAATAACTGTTTTAGTTCTCACACCAGTCACATGACTTACCTGGAGTTTATTTTTTTAACCTAAACTCTGGGTGCCCTTCTTTTCGATACGGGCAGCTAGTAGTTTTGGTTTTGCAAATTTATATTCACAAGAACCTGGTTTACAGCTGGAACGATATCCGGAAAGCTCTGTATCCGTATATCTCTTTCAGTTGTGTATTGTATTATTTTTCCGCTCCTATGTAATGTAATTTAAATCTCTAATATTTTCTGTGTAATATTTATTTGTACTCTGTATATTCTTGTATTCTGATGGAATTGTTGCAATTAACAATGAAATGTTCTTCTGTTTGTCTTCTGATTCGTCTTGTCCTCAAAGTAATTCGTTCTTTCTCTTCTCTTTGGAGATCGGGGAAGTTCGGGTCGCTTCAATTGGTATACTTCATTAAATCTAAATAAAAAGATTTAATCTTTTTCTCAACTGGGTTTAAGAACAGTGTAAATGAAGACACCATTCACAACAAACCCAAATCTCATTTGATATTAAATACAAGGCTCTGAATAGGAAATATATCGGCTTATATTCAATATCAAATTCTTCGACCAACAAATATCGTATTGGAAATAATGATATCAATATATCTTTCAAATTCCCATAACAATATCTATATAATCACGAAATCCAACATCGAAATATTCCAAAGACAATTTCAATTCAAATCCATTTCCACTTTATATATTGGAAATTCTAGTTATTTTCAAAACCATTTCAAATCCACTTTATTTATTTCAAAAAATAATTGGGATTATAGTTCTAGTTCAAAACTAGTTCATTTCGATAAAAATCTATTTTTATCTTTTCAAATATGGAATTTTTCATCCCAATTATTTCCAAATCAATTCTTATGATTTTACACAAATTATTACTATTTTTATTAATTTTATCAAGGCCCGTACAGTCGATTTCCATCAACGGCCATCGAACTGCACTTACAGCGACCTTTTCCAAATTTGATTTGGATATAATTCCAAATCCAACTATTAGATTTCAAATCACTAATATTCGTTAGAAAGATCTTTTCGATATGAACTAAATGGTTCCGGCTTGAGGAGAATCCGACGGTCGGATCTCCCGTAATATCCATTCGAAGTCAATGGTCGAAATTCGCGAACTGCCGCAGCACGGCACATTCTATTCAGGCCATTCTATATATATTATATATATTTCGTCTATTTCCTTTTAAAACGTATTTTATAAATCGTTTTAAATTCGTTTTCAAAACGATTTCAACTTCATATTCAATTTCTAATCAAAATTGAATATTCCATATCATTAATCTATAAATGATAATTTTTTCAAAACGTTATATTTTGAAATCACTTCCTTTTCAATATTCATTTTAAAAATGAATAAAATCGATATAAATATCGTTCACGTCAAAATGGCGTAAATCTAATCAACACGGCTTTTATATATTTTAATAACTTCGTTATTCTATTCAACACATGAATATTTTCTTCAACACATGAATTTTCTTTTATTCAACACATGAATATATATTTTATTCAACACATGAATTTTTATTTCATTCAACACAAGAATATATATTTTATTCAACACATGAATTTTCTTTCATTCAACACATAAATATATATTTTATTCAACACATGAATTTTCTTTTATTCAACACATGAATATACATTTTATTCAAGACAGGAATATATGTTTTATTCAACACATGAATTTTCTTTTATTTTTGAACTTGGAATAAGGCCCAATCAATTACCATACAATGTGATTGATATGGATTTCATACACATATGTACACTACAACAATCACCATCACCCAAAGTGCATTCTACACTTCATAAACATCAAATATAAATATTTAACGCTTATAACAGCCTGTCAATCAATCGATCGACATACAACTAATTATTGGGACTAGTGTATGGCCAATTTCATCCCAACACCCGTGTGGGGTTTCAGTCAACAAACACAGATTTTTATTTGTGCAGTTGGGCGATATGTAAAATTTATCGTCGATATTATTTAAAATAAATCAATTTAAATATTAAAAATTCACTAAAATCGCCAAAATAAATTTTTTAAATTGGCTCAGAATTTCCGGGTTGTTACAGTCACTCAACACATGTGTAGAGATTTTGCAGAAGTACACATGTATCTTATTGATGGTTTGGGAGGAGTCCGCTTTAGTATTAAAGTGGGTTGGATTTGGCAAAAATCTTGGTACACAAGAACATGAATGTGCAGAACTGTTCCCACCTTTCTCTTATATTTACTCTACTTATTTTATTTGATATCATGCTTTGTAATTAAATATATTTGGGTGGAAATTTCTTTCTATCAAAGCTGTGAGGCTATCTATGCTATTGAGTTGTAAATGTGCAGATTGGATATTCATATTGGCAGAATAGTTGTAGATTTGTACATGAACAAATTTGAAATAAAATTGTTTTGCTAATACTGAGTTGGTTTACATTGTTTCCAAGTATTATCATTCATTATATTTGTAGAAGTATCATATTTACTTGACGTTTCTGATCTAATAGATTGGTGGTGAATTTGCGTACAATTTGGGACCAAGTTCATTATACTCTCTTTACAGCAAAATTAAGAACACACAAGGACTAGAAACATCCATCACGTCCTTCTTTATTTATTTAATATACTATGCTTTGTAACTTTCCAACCAGTATGTAAATTACTAGTTGGCTTGGCAGAAACATTGGTGTAGGGTACATGTACATAAATAAACTGTTTTTTTATTATATTGTCCCGGTTCTCTATTTTCTTATATTGATGTTATGATGGATTTCACTTCTTGTTGCAATAGTTTATTTCATCAAAATAAATTATAAGTTTGGTTGTTGTCTCATTCATTACAAACTTAATACATGTTGTATGTATGATTTGTTACGCGTACACTTGGAGTTTTATATTTACCATAAAATGATTATATGCCGCTGCGTTTGTCATATTGTTTTACACGAGGCCTAGGTGTTATGTTATTTTCCTATACACGTACAAGTTGGGTTTGTAACTATATAAACAGCCGATAAAATAATATTGATAAATTATTTAATAAAATACCAAAACTATTAAATTCAAAATAAATAAATAAATTATTATCGAAAATTATGCTTGTATGGAATATCACTTCAGATTTAGCCAATATCGAATTAAAATTCCACATTAATAGGTTCGAATCAATCGGTATCGAAAATTTATATAAAAACGTTATTAAATTTATTAAATAAACGTTATAGTTGTTAATGATTTCCATAACGACTATTTTAAAATTTGAATTGGACATAACTAACAATCTATGAACTGAAATCCTGATTTTTCTCTTTCGTTAGAAAATTATCATCAAACAAATTTAAATGTTTCTCGTTTCACAAAATTCCAACTTATATCGGCTCTTGTATATTCAATTGAAGTTCAAAACTGAATATTACGAACTGCAGCGCCATTACGAGCTTATTTGTAATTATATATATATATATTATATCGTTTAAACTTCGAATCTAAATATTTAAAATCCATAAATATTTCAATTAAAATATTTAAAACAAAATCAAATATTCAAATTACAATGGCTAAAAATCTGGGTCGTTACATTCTTCCCCCCTTAAAATAATTTCGTCCTCGAAATGTCTAAGGTAAGAAAAACGTCACAACCGATTTCATTTTCTAAATCCAATTCATTTTAAATCAAAAACCTATTCAATATCGTAAATAAAAATTTCCAAAAATATCAAAAAAATTCAGACCCTTTAAATTCTTGAAAAAAAAATTTTTTTGGCATAATCTCCCCAGTACGGAGTGACATCTGCGATATCGCAGGAAAATAATATATACATTGACTCACATGGTCGGAAAACAAAATCCAAAACCCAAAATTTATATTTTCACGTAGGCGTACCTTATGCGATCGCTATTGAATATATTTGCTCAACTTATTGCGTTTTACTTAACTAATATCAATCTACACTGCCTCCTGGCACCTGTACTTAACTCAATTCCACATGTAAGTGATCATTACATGAAATTTATAAATAACACTTCATTGGTCAAGTAGTATAATTTTACCAATCCCAGTGCATCATTTAAAAAGGTATATGCAGATATAAGTTTAAATCACCAGTTTTAATCATAAACAGTTCCATTCAAATTTTATTATACTGGAATTTAGTTTCCAATCCATTCATCTTTTTAATTATGCTATTGATGAATTTATTTCAAACAATCTTATATCTAAATAACAACCAACACTCAGTCAATTCAACTAATCATTGAATTTATATTCATCGTTAATATTTACTTCACCAAATTAAGTTTTAGCTCATATCTAATTACCAAGTTGATTTTTCAAACATTTCCTTTTATAATTACAATCCTAATTCTACTTCAAACACCATCACTCCAATTTATTCCGTTTTAACTTATCTTAAATAAACTTCTGATTTTCAATTTCATACCAAAATTCTCTTTTACAATTATATATGTGAAATTTTGGTTATATTATCCATTTAAATTCAAATTTCCATTTGAATTCCACTCAGATAAATCAATCAAACCACAATATATTCATGATTTAATAAATTTATTTCCTTTATATACAAAACATAATTTGGGTAAAATTATATCATTTACCTTATTTAAAAATAATATTGTGTACATTCCCAATCCAAAGCTTTTCAACACTTGAACCGATCAACAACACAATACAAAACATTTGCATATAAAATCAATAAATACGCTCTCATATATAAACACTCAACTCGATCTAGGGTATTACTAACCCCATCTCTACCGAGTCATGCCATAGAGCCAAGGTTATTACTAAACCAATAGCTCTGATACCGACCGGTAGGGATTCGACGCCCGAATTATGACAATAATATATAATCCCGCATTACTTGTCAAAACTCAAGTATCGAAACCAACAGATTATTATTTGAAAGAATTTAGAGGGTGAGATAGGAAAGAAAGAAATACTAGAATAGAAGAAGAAGAAGAAGATCCAACACAACACAGGGTCTCACATCGCAGCGGAACAAAATATAATATAGAAATAAATCTCTATTGAGAGCTTGAAAAATACTTACATTTTATCATAGTACATCAATACACATCGGAACGGTTATAATGACCTATCCTTATATACATCACACAGCGGAAAACACTGGATAATATCATACGTCTGAACTTTTCCAACACGTCTTTGGACTTTATGGAATTCTATAACCTGAACCTGCAGATTCGGGTAAACCGAGCATTACAAACACCGGGTCAATCTGGTGAACCTGAGTGAGAAAACCCCTTAAGTTTAAAATATTATCCAACTTGATTTTAAAGTTCAAATTCCTTTCTAAAAGAAAGGGATAATCATAAGATCAATCCACATATTAACACGGACGGTTTTTACCTTACGATAACCCCAAACAGTTTTTGAAATCAATACTCCTCTGATATTATAATAATGTCTAAATACAAATAAATAGAATCTAGTGGAGCGCTTGCATCTCACGCTCCATATATATAGTATACAAACAAAACCACGGGCACTTATTGGAGATTGGATTCTGACTATGACATGGTATGGGACCACCTGCCAATAGTGTATCTCTAGAGGCGAATACACTGGGTACAACAAGAACGTCTTGCAACCCGGCCCACACATGATCGACCACTCATTTCGCTTGAGTGTATCGAATGTATATCACCAACGGTTGGGTGCGACCAACCGTTTCCCAAAATGGGACAGCATCGAAAATAGATTAAAGAAGCAAAAGGAATTTATCTAGATAGGTGATTGTACATCCTAATGGGAGCGACCCACATAGCCATGCTGCCTGCCCGATTTTTGTCATTTCCCAGTTGATGAGGCTTGAGGTTTGAATTCCTTTCAGAACATCTGGCCACTTGTAACACCCTGTAATTCTATTAATATTAGTATTCACTAATTAAAGAATAACTAATCTCAAACGTGAGAATTGTGGGAAACGGGTTGCGCCATTGTGTTCGTCTCGGAATTCTGGTTGAAATAGAGTCCGAGTTTGCGTGAATTAGACTTCGTATGAAGAAGTTATGGCCAATGGAAGTTTCAGAAAATTCAAAACAGCTCGCAGGAAAATTTAAAATTCAAACTGGAAATGCAGAAGCGGGCTGGGTGGGAAAATTCCCGCCCAGGCAGGTCGACTGGGGTGTCGACACTAGTGTCGACCTCCTCCCCCCTAGGTCGACTATAGTGTCGACCTAGGTGTCGACCTGGTCAGTCGGCTAGGGTTTTGACTGAGCCCAATCCTGAGCTGCTGATGTGTCTTTAGGGCTGAGTTGGCAAATTAAACGGTTCAATTTAGTTCTGAGTTGATCTGATGGTTTAAATAAACCCTAAACTCTATAAATACCTAGGTAGTCTCTCATTCTAATTCACATGAAAAATAGAATAGCCACCGTCATACTGCTGCCATGGAACTCAGTCTAGCCGCCGCCAACTAAGAAGGAAGAAAAGCTTATCAAAACCCTAATTCTACTCAACTCTAAACCAAATCAAGACTCTCTTTCTTCTCTAAATTGTGAGTATGATGATCTTAACAAGATTATTGTTAAACTAATTAGATTAAATCATGAATGGATTATAAGTGAATGATGTGGATTATCACATATGTTGTTGTAAACCTTATGCTATCATGTATGTTGTAAATCCTATGTTATGTGATGATGATATCCTATATGTTGTAAATCATGCTATGGTGATGTTATATATGTTGAAAGTTTCTATGCTAAGTTGTGATAAATCATACATGTTATAAAGTCATGATGTTATTATCTATGCTAGTTAGTTCATGTTAATCAAATCATAATGTTTGGGCTATGTTGCTCTATATGACAATCATGTATGCAAGTTTAGACTGATTAGTAAAGGCTATGAACATATGCCATGACATCTATTTAGATCTAGAATTATGACATCTAGAATTATACTACGACATATGTGAATTCTATTTATTAGAAGCTAGTTCACACCATCATTATGTTGCATAAAACACCATATGCAAGTTCTTACATAAATTTGGGTTATGATCATAACATGTAAATTGTGACATTTAACAAGTTGACACCTTTAGATCCTTAACATGTGTAGCTTATGCAAGTTTCACCCCTATTATGATTAGATTTATTTTATTTGTCTATATGTTGTATGATTTAGACTCAACGTATATTATGCGTTGAATAAGCGAACGTATAACGTGGGGTAGGGGTAATATTAAGGATTTAATATTAAGAAGTTGGGGTGCAATTGATATGATTTTGCATGGCATAAGTGGATGGCCATAATCGAGTCAATTATGGACATCATTAAAAATTGGAATTAATTAATAATTTGAATAGGGAATTATTAAAACTGGGGCAAAAGATTATAAGTGATAATCAAAGCTTAGGACACGAGGTTGGACTCGTTTGTTACGTAAACTTGCCCGGACCCGCCCGGCAAATCCAGTGGTCACAAATGTCAGCCCAATGTGAGAGGTCCTAGGCCTAAACTAAAGCATAACAGTTGTAAAGACACGAGGTTATACTCTTTTATGGTGTAAGACTGCCCTGACCCGCCCGGCAAATCCAGCTGCCATAAATGCCAGTCTAATGTGAGAGGTCTTTATGAGGTTATGGCCTGAATGAATTAAGAAATACTTAACTAGATAAACATGTAAGGTGGGACATGGGGGTTAAGCAGGTGCCTTGGGTGGCATGAGGAATCTAGTTGGTGCCCTTAGTGGCATATGAAATACGATTAGTAAGACTTAACCAAACACACATGTAAATGAACATGACTAAGAGGGTTAAGTGGGATATACTAGTGGACAAGCTTAGGTGGGTAGCTTGTGGGGGCCCATTTCAACCAGTATCCCAAACGTATCTTTGTGGGCTCGACCCAAGTCGAGGACGGGACACGCATACTGGGCTTGACTATAAGAGGCCAAAACGGGGAGCGATAGCAACGCAAGTCCAACGGGTTTCATATGCGTGTGTGGACCCGGGCTGGTAGGTAAGACGTTGTTGCATCGTGTAGGTATAAGCCGTGCATTCTCAAGTTGTATCGGGTTGCCGCTTTAGGGGAGTGATACACCCCACTGTGGGGCCAGGACGGGTATCTACGAGTAGGGAGCCGATCGAAAGTGGGTAGTGGGGTACACCTAGTGGAGATAGGGGCAGACGACACCTATGTAGTCAGCTAGGGGTACGCAAGGCTATTTATATAGTTTCTGTGTGAAGCAAGTGGGATCAACCTTTAGGGTGACTGGTGCGGTGCAGTGTAGTAATTATTCGTTAGTAATTAGGGGTGCCTTTAACGTTATCTTTATCTACTCTTCCATACCCAATAGTTCATAGACATTTCCTTGTTTTCCAGTTTATGCCTTAGTCTAGTTATTTTGTTGATAGTATTGTTAGAATTATCATACTCGCCGGACTTTATGTCTGACCCCCTCCATTTCTATCATTTTTCCCTTCTAGGTCCTCAGGTTGGACCCAGCTCTAGTGGAGTTTGTTGGATCGCTTCATCTCTCTTTGGAAAGCTTGGACCGTTGAAGTAAAGTCCAGCTTGTTATCTTCTTTAATGGCTATTTATGTAATGGGATTATGTATTTTGTTTTGAGAAGATGGATATTGTACTTGACTCTGATTTATGGGTTTATGATGTAACAAACATGTTTAATTTCCGCTGCAATAAAATGAAGTTTTAGATTTCCAAGTACTACTTATTATCTGTCTTGTTGTAATTTTTCTGTTCTATATTCACTTAAAACCTCCATGGAAGTTAATGCATTCCCTTTGTCAGTGACATTAATGGACGTGGGGTGTTACACGTGGTATCAGAGCTTAAGGTTACCAAAACAGATAATTTTTTTAGAAAAACTATTTTTCTAAAGTATTTTTGGAAGAAGTACTTTCAAAAACATGTCCTAAATGAGTTATTTAAAGAGGAAAGTTTTTATGAAAAACATAATCCCCAATAGCCATATATCTTTATCTTTCGAATTCTCCATTTTGAATCTTTCCTTTTTCGTTTCAGCATGGCTGAAGATCTTAACCTACCTGATGGTGTAACGGTACCGGGATGGTATAGGAGGTTATTAGAGGATAGGGCCGCCGCAGGTCTAGCCAATGTTCCCCCACCGCCAGTTGCACCCGTTCCTCCTCCTCCTCCTCCTCGCGTTGATACTTTTGCAAAGACGTGCAAGGAATTTAAGGCTATGGGTGGAAAACCTTTTTAAGGGTCAGAAACATTTGTGGAAGCTAGAGATTGGCTTAAAAAGGTGGAAGAATTGCTAGAAATTTTTGAAGTGGAAGAAGGGAGGAAAGTCAAATTAGCAGCTTGGTTAATGAAGGGAGTGGCCTCGTTCTGGTGGGAGGTCACTAATGGGGAGCGTCCTGTTGATTCTTGTGCGGATTTCAGATGTAGGTTTGAGGCGAAGTTTCTCTCGAGGGCAGAAGAGAATCTATATATGGAAAGGTTCTTGACATTGAAGCAAGGAAGCTCATTTGTGAAAGAATATGTCAACAAATTTAATCAGTTAGCAAGGTTTGGCCTGGACTTAGTGAACACGCCGGAGAAGAAGGCTCTGAGGTTCGTTAATGGATTGAATGAACCATTGCAAGGGTTGGCTATGACCCACATCCCTATGGGGGCCACCTTTGAGAAGCTAGTAGACATGGCACTCATGCACGAGGAGAAAGGCGCTAAAGCGGATAAGGCACCCGAGAAGAAAGGGGATCAGAAGAAACCACAACAGCAAAACAAGAAGGGTGGTAAAGAAAATAATGGTAAGGGAAAGAAGAAATGCTTTAACTGTGGGGCACCAGGCCATCTCAGCAAGGATTGCCGAAAGAAAAAGAAGACTGGCTGTTTTCACTATGGTGAAGCGGGACATCTAGTGAAGGACTGCCCAAAGAAGGGGCAGAGGGCCGGGTCTACCTCGGGAGGACAGGTGCAGTCTCTTATGGCACCAGGGCAGGCAAGGGGACAAGTTCAGGCTCTCGCGGTCCTACCGCGGCAAGAACGAGGTAGAACCATTTCTGTTGAAAGCTTAGTTTTTCTGTTTGATCATCCTGTCCGTACCTTATTTGTTTCGGGCGCATCGCATTCTTTTATCTCTACATCATTAGTTGAATCACTGCACTTAAACACCAGTTTAGTAGAGGATCCCTTAGTTGTTTCGAATCCAATTGGGGGCTCAGCTTATTTGTCCATAATGTGTTTGGATTTGAAAATTTCTATACTTAGCATTGAGTTTAGATGTAATGCTTATGTTTTGGGCTTCATGGGCTATGGGCTAATTTTAGGAATGGATTGGTTATCCAGAAATGGGGTCGTTCTTGATTGTGAAAGGAGAGTAGTTAGGCTCATGACTCGCCTTGGTAACGCCCTCGAAATCTTTTGTAATCCATTAAATTCCGTTATGCTAAGTTATCTAGAATCGCTTGACGTGTCGGTGGAAAATCTACGATCTGTTAGAGTGGTCCGAGAATATTCGGATGTGTTTGAGGAGGTGAAGGGCTTGCCTCCGAAGCGGGAGATAGATTTTTGAATATATCTTGTGGATAATGCGAAACCAGTATCTTTGCCAGTACGCCACATGGCTCCTCGTGAAAGGAGGGAACTCGATAAGCAAGTAAAGGAGTTGCTTGAGAAGGGGTTCATTAGACGAAGTATATCGGAGTGGGGTGCTCCAGTAGTATTTCCCACGAAGGCGGATGGGTCCCTTAGACTTTGTGTGGACTATAGAGAACTTAATAAGCTCACTAAGAAAAACAGACACCCACTGCCGAGGATTGACGATCTCTTCGATCAATTAGTTGGCGCCTCAGTGTTTTCGCAGTTGGACTTAGCCACTGGTTTCCATCAGTTGAGAGTGGCTGAGGATAGCATTGATAAGACTGCCTTTAGGACTCCGGACGGTTTCTATGAATGGCTAGTGATGCCCTTCGGTTTGACGAACGCCCCAACATATTTTGTTGATTTGATGAGTAGGGTGTTTAGGGAGTACCTTAACAAATTCGTGGTAGTCTTTGTAGACGACATCTTGATCTTTTCTAAGGATGAAGTAGAGCATGCCCTACATCTTAGGGAAGTGTTGGAGACCCTACGAGCGCATAGCCTTAAAGCTAAATTTTCCAAGTGTCACTTCTGGAGGAAGGAAGTACGATTCTTAGGGCACATGGTTTCCAAGGAAGGGATAGTTGTGGATCCCATGAAGGTGGTGGCCATCCAAGATTGGAAGGTCCCTAAAAATGCTACCGAAGTGAGAAGTTTCTTAGGGTTGGCTGGCTACTATAGGAAGTTTATCAAAGACTTCGCAAAGATATCAGCTCCATTAACACGCTTGACGAAGAAGAACCTAGTTTTCACATGGGACGTAGATTGTGATGATGCGTTCCATGGTTTGAAGAGAGCTTTAACATCAACCCCAGTCTTAGTGCTGCCAGACGGGAGTAAGCCATTTACTGTTTATACTGACGCTTGTGGGACAGGACTAGGCGCAGTCTTAATGCAAGAGGGTAGGGTAATAGCCTATGGTGGAAGGCAGTTGAGAGCGCATGAGAAAAATTACCCTACACATGACCTAGAGTTGGCCGCTATCGTTTTTGCGCTTAAGTCTTGGCGTCATTATCTTCTTGGCGAGAAATTCGAACTGTTCACTGACCACAAATCGCTAAAATACTTATTTTCTCAGAAGGACTTGAACTTAAGGCAGCAAAGGCGGATGGAGTTCTTAGCGTCCTACGACTTCGAAATAGCATATACCCCTGGCAAAGGTAACGTAGTGGCCGATGCCTTAAGTAGAAAAAGATTATCCTTAAGTCCTTTGTTTGTTTAGCGGCGAAACTTAGAATTCATCTATATGTTTGATTTTAGACCTTCCGTTGACTTTGTACCCGGTTTGCTAGCATCCTTGGAGGTCAGACCTACGCTTTTGGGACGGATTGGCGAGGCACAGCGAGACGACCCGCAGTTGGTTGAGTTAGTAGAAAAGCTCAAAAGAGGGGAGTCATCAAGCCATCTCGTAGGTATACCCTAGATGATAAGGGTTGGTTACGTAGGGACGGTAGACATTGTGTACCAAAAGACGATGACCTAAGGAAGACCGTTCTTGATGATGCACATCGTTCGAAGATGACCATTCATCCCGGCAGGGACAAGATGTACAAAGACATGAAGCGAGTTTTCTTTTGGGCCGGTATGAAGAGGGACGTGGCCGAGTATGTCGCTAGATGCTTGGTGTGCCAACAAGTAAAAGCGGAGCAAAAGAAGCCCGGTGGGTTGCTTCACCCATTGGAGGTTCCACTATGGAAGTGGGAAAGTGTCTCGATGGACTTCGTGGATGGATTACTGCGATCAAGGAAGGGTAATACGGGGATTTGGGTTATAGTAGATAGACTTACTAAGAGCGCCCATTTCATTCCCGTGAACAGTAAGAGGACTGCTCCATGGTTAGCTTCTGTATACGTCCGAGAAATAGTTCGTTTGCACGGTGTTCCTTCTAGCATAGTGAGCGACCGCGATCCTATTTTCACTAGCGAATTTTGGAGAAGCTTACAAGAGGCGGTAGGGACTCAGTTATGTTTGAGCACCGCATATCATCCTCAGACAGACGGCCAAACCGAGAGGGTGAATCGTATTCTAGAGGACCTATTGAGGCTATTTATCCTAGACTTTGGGGGTACATGGGAAGAGCATCTTCCATTGGTGGAGTTCGCATATAATAACAGCTTTCAATCTAGCATTGGCATGGCACCTTTCGAAGCTCTTTATGGACGACCTTGTCGTTCACCTACATGTTGGTGGGAATCTACGGATAAGATCTTACTTGGGCCCGATATGATTAGGGAGACTTCGGAGAAGATCGACTTGATTCGAAGGAGGATGAAAGCAGCGCAAGACAGGCAGAAATCTTATGTGGATAAGAGGAGGACGGATCTTGAGTTTGATGTTGGGGACATGGTCTTTATCAAAGTGTCTCCATTATGGAACGTTGTTCGCTTTGGGTCCGTTGGGAAGTTAGCACCAAGGTTCGTAGGGCCGTTTCCTATTAAGGAAAAGATTGGATAGATGGCGTATAGAGTGGAGTTGCCTGAGAGACTTAGTGGCGTATACGACGTAATCCATGTATCACATTTGAGGAAGTGCTTGCACGAGACCGCGGAAGTGGTAGAGCCGAACTTGCTTAGAGAGGTGGAGATAGAGCGTGATGCGACGATTCGACGAGCTCCTACGCGCATTCTTGGGTCAGAGATCAAGAAGTTGAGAAATCGAGAGGTCAGACTAGTCAAAGTACAATGGGGAGATGATGAGAGCAACGCTACTTGGGAGACAGAAGAGAAGATGCGTTCACGATACCCTTTCCTTTTCGAGGGTATGTCCTTTAAATTTCTCCTTTATCGCTTATCTTGTACTTATCTTACCTTTAGAGTATCCTCTCGCTAGTATCCTTGACCTTTAGTTAGGATGATCATATGGTTGAAACCTGTGTTTGAGACATGTTATGTGTGATGGATGCAAAGTGGATGCAAGTGTTTGCTAGTGGTTGCTCGTGGACGCATACACACACACTATTAGGCACTAGATCGGCTCAGTCACTTCATACTGCATATTGCATATAAATGGCTGTATTAATTAAAATGGATGTATGAGGATTTGTTTTATCATATGGATGTTGCATTCAGATGATGATTGTGCACGCATATAGAGATAATATGTAGCATTAAGGAACTTTTTCATACATAATGGACGCATGGCACTATCATGATTCGCATTAAGGAGGTCAACTGAATCAGTGGACCGCCTGATTTTGCATTAGATATGGACATATACACACACTGTGCATTTAAACATGAAAGAATTAGAAGTCTATAAGGACAATGGATGCCTGTGTTTGATGGTTGAGTAGATGGATGATTGGATGTTAGGATATACATTCTTCTTGACTTGAAGATTTCGGGGACGAAATCCTTTAAGGAGGGGAGAATGTAACACCCCTAATTCTGTTAATATTAATATTTACTAATTAAAGAATAACTAATCTCAGACGTGAGAATTGTGGGAAACGGGTTGCGCCATTGTGTTCGTCTCGGAATTCTGGTTGAAATAGAGTCTGAGTTTGCGTGAATTGGACTTCGTATGAAGAAGTTACGGCCAATAGAAGTTTCAGAAAATTCAAAACAGCTCGCAGGAAAATTTAAAATTCAAACTGGAAGTGCAAAAGCGAGCTGGGTGGTAAAATTCCCGCCTAGGCAGGTCGACTGGGGTGTCGACACTAGTGTCGACCCCCCCCCCCCTCCGAGGTCGTCTATAGTGTCGACCTGGGTGTCGACCTGGTCAGTCGGCTAGGGTTTTGACTGAGCCCAATCTTGAGCTGCTGATGTGTCTTTAGGGCTGAGTTGGCAAATTAAACGGTTCAGTTTAGTTCTGAGTTGATCTGACGGTCTAAATAAACCCTAAACTCTATAAATACCTAGGTAGTCTCTCATTCTACTTCACATGAAAAATAGAATAGCCACCGTCATACTGCTGCCATGGAACTCAGCCTAGCCGCCGCCAACTAAGAAGGAAGAAAAGCTTATCAAAACCCTAATTCTACTCAACTCTAAAGAAAATCAAGACTCTCTTTCTTCTCTAATTTGTGAGTATGATGATCTTAACTAGATTATTGTTAAACTAATTAGATTAAATCATGAATGGATTATAAGTGAATGATGTTGATTATCACATATGTTGTTGTAAACCTTATGCTATCATGTATGTTGTAAATCCTATGTTATGTGATGATGATATCCTATATGTTGTAAACCATGCTATGGTGATGTTATATATGTTGAAAGTTTCTATGCTAAGTTGTGATAAATCATACATGTTATAAAGTCATGATGTTATTATCTATGCTAGTTAGTTCATGTTAATCAAATCATAATGTTTGGGCTATGTTGATCTATATGACAATCATGTATGCAAGTTTAGACTGATTAGTAAAGGCTATGAACATATGCCATAACATCTATTTAGATCTAGAATTATGACATCTAGAATTATGCTATGATATATGTGAATTCTATGTATTAGATGCTAGTTCACACCATCATTATGTTGCATAAAACCCCATATGCAAGTTCTTACATAAACTTGGGTTATGACCATATCATGTAAATTGTGACATTTAACAAGTTGACACCTTTAGATCCTTAACATGTGTAGCTTATGCAAGTTTCACCCTATTATGATTAGATTTATTTTTTTTGTCTATATGTTGTATGAGTTAGACTAACGTATATTATGTGTTGAATAAGCGAACGTATAACGTGGGGTAGGGGTAATATTAAGGATTTAATATTAAGAAGTTGGGGTGCAATTGATATGATTTTGCATGCCATAAGTGGATGACCATAATTGAGTCAATTATGGACATCATTAAAAATTGGAATTAATTAATGATTTGAATAGGGAATTATTAAAACTGGGGCAAAAGATTATAAGTGATAATCAATGCTTAGGACACGAGGTTGGACTCGTTTGTGACGTAAACCTGCCCGGACCCGCCCGACAAATCCAGTTGTCACAAATGTCATCCCAATGTGAGAGGTCCTAGGCCTAAACTAAAGCATAACAGTTGTAAAGACATGACGTTAGACTCTTTTATGGTGTAAGACTGCCCGGACCCGCCCGGCAAATCCAGCTGCCATAAATGCCAGTCTAATGTGAGAGGTCTTTATGAGGTTTTGGCCTGAATGAATTAAGAAATACTTAACCAGATAAACATGTAAGGTGGGACATAGGGGTTAAGCAGGTGCCTTGGGTGGCATGAGGAATCTAATGGGTGCCCTTAGTGGCATATGAAATACGATTAGTAAGACTTAACCAAACACACATGTAAATGAACATGACTAAGAGGGTTAAGTGGGATATACTAGTGGACATGCTTAGGTGGGTAGCTTGTGGGGGCCCATTTCAACCAGTATCCCAAACGTATCTTTGTGGGCTTGACCCAAGTCGAGGACGGGACACGCATACTGGGCTTAACTATAAGAGGCCAAAACGGGGAGCGGTGGTAACGCAAGTCCAACGGGTTTCATATGCGTGTGTGGACCCGGGCTGGTAGGTAAGACGTTGTTGCATCGTGTAGGTATAAGCTGTGCATTCTCAAGTTGTATTGGGTTGCCACTTTAGGGGAGTGATACACCCCACTGTGGGGCCAGCACGGTTATCTACGAGTAGGGAGCCGATCGAAAGTGGGTAGTGGGGTACACCTAGTGGAGATAGGGGCAGACGACACCTATGTAGTCAGCTAGGGGTACGCAAGGCTATTTATATAGTTTCTGTGTGAAGCAAGTGGGATCAACCTTTAGGGTGACTGGTGCGGTGCAGTGTAGTAATGTGCGGTGCAGTGTAGTAATCATTCGTTAGTAATTAGGTGTGCCTTTAACATTATCTTTATCTGCTCTTCCATACCCAATAGTTCATAGACATTTCCTTGTTTTCCAGTTTATGCCTTAGTCTAGTTATTTTGATGATAGTATTGTTAGAATTATCATACTCGCCAGACTTTATGTCTGACCCCCTCCATTTCTATCCTTTTTCCCCTCCAGGTCCTCAGGTTGGACCCAGCTCTAGTGGAGTTTGATTGGATCGCTTCATCTCTCTTTGGAAAGCTTGGACCGTTGAAGTAAAGTCCATCTTGTTATCTTCTTTAATGGCTATTTATGTAATGGGATTATGTATTTTTTTTTTTTGAGAAGATGGATATTGTACTTGACTCTGATTTATGGGTTTATGATGTAACAAACATGTTTAATTTCCGCTGCAATAAAATGAAGTTTTAGATTTCCAAGTACTACTTATTATCTGTCTTGTTGTAATTTTTCTGTTCTATATTCACTTAAAACCTCCATGGAAGTTAATGCATTCCCTTTGTGAGTGATATTAATGGACGTGGGGTGTTACACCACTTTTCACTTCGAATGCCACATTGTCAGATCCATCAGATATCATAAATTGACGTCCACAAAAATACTCTAGTTGCGGGCTAACCAACTATGATACGTTTGAATAAATCAACGTACGTGGTCCTCTGGAAATACTTTGTCAGACACTCGTCCTTACAAGTCATTCAGGAATAGGATAAACCGAAGGTACCCTCCTACCACATCCTAGGAATCACCCTATGGATCAGTAGTGTGTAGTCATTGCAATCCATAGATTCCAACCATGACCGAATTACTATCAAAATATCTCTGGTTGCAACATCAGAGAAATTTAAAAAGTAGCCCTTCCGCTTATGAAGATCCACGGTCTTCAACTGCTCCATCTTCAATCAGCATCCTATCGTATTTGCTGGTTCGGAATGGTTTTCGAATATAAATTCGATCCCGATCTTTCCGTACTAACAACGCATTTGGCATAAGTTTGATAGTCGGTTATTTAACTATCAAGATCAACGATCATAAAACAAAATAAATCCATTGGTTTATTCCACAACATCACTTGGCCATAATATATCAGTTGTAATACCAAAGATAATATATTAGTTTTAATATACAAATATTCTCAAATCATTTTATTAAAATACTTGAAAGAAATACCTCAAAACCTTTTCCAATTTCTCATTATTGTCCTTTAAAACATTTGCCACCACATCTCTTACCATTTACAATTACGAGATTAATTTACTTACCATTGTTAAACAATTGTTACAAAATCCCCTTTTTATTTCATTACTACGAAAATACCATCTCATATTCTCATGACCCTCTTTATTTTCTTTATTTCGAAATCCCATCATATACATATACCCAAATTCTTCAAATAACGTTTCACTCTTATTTCCCAAAATAATTTTCTTTAATGTCTCCAGTATCACGACTCATACCACCCTTCGACAATCCTGAAGTTGTTCAAGTTAGGGTATTTTAATTACCTCTCAGACCTTGATCAACAACGTTCTTATCTTAAGATAAATATGAACCGTAATTCAAGAACCCATATTCATTTTGAAACCACCTCATTATTTATTAAAATACAGTTTTATAACCTTCTTGCTTTTGAAATCTCTTTTTAAATATATGGTCATTACTAAATTTATTTAGTAAATGAATAATAAACGTTAACCTTTAAACTTTAACTCCTTTGAAACTATTTGTCCCATCATTTGGATTTTTTATTTCAAATCCAATTCCCAAACATTTTACCAAATTCAATTATGGTAATCCCTTTCCTAATTCCTTAAATCATTTTCTTTGAGCAAAGTACTTTAGTCTCATCCATTAGACTTAATACCATTCCTAGGTGGCATTAACTTACCATTTAACGCTTTTAACTCCCCATCTCCTTATCCACATTTGTTTACACATCTCTGGTTCAGTATAGAACCATTTCCCATCTCGATTTCCTTTACCCAAAATATTGAGTAATACCTTTTTTAAGCTTACCATATTCATTTAAAAACGCTTTATAGCTTCATTTACCAAATTTGGTTTAAATATAAACTCGTTCATCAATTTCCATTGACATTAAATTATATTTTTTTCTAACTTCAATTACTTAAATGAACCTCATTTAAGAAATAATTCCTTAAATTTTAACTTACTTCATCATTACTGGAATTAAAATTCCTTTTTCAAAATCTCATCAGGTTAAACAATTATTCGCTAAATCATTTCATTAGATTAATCGGCCCAATCTAATTCAATTAATAATTAATTACTGATCAAAACAGTTGGCTTGATAAAGCTTAAAACATGATTAACCCAATAATCAACTCTAACAAATCTTCTCATTTGGAATTAATAAATAACATTTATTAATCCATAAATCTCATTTACATCGATTATTATTAAACAATTATCTATTTCCAAATAATTTCATTAAATTATTTCTTAAAATAATAAATCCTGGTTATTAATCATCAAATTAATTCTCGCCTACTTGCCAACCAATATTATTAACATAAGAATCACCTTTATCAAATTATTTAATAATCATGGTGAAACACGTGCTTCACACACGGTGGGATTCAGTACAACAATACCGGTTAAAACAAATGATATATATATGGTTGGTTTATTTTCTTTTATAAACTTCATCTAAAAACATATTCAAAAATCTATATTCATTTATAAAAATAATTTAATAACTTCATTACTAGCGGTAAATCAAAACAATTTGTATTTTGGCCATCTGCTATAAATTTCTCAACTAATACCACCATTGGTTAATTAAGCAAACAAATGTTGAATTCAGTTTTAACGATCAATAACCAATCCAATCTTATGTGTTCAACAGTTTCATAAGTGATCATATGAAAATAACAATAAATTTGAGGAATCCGGTTGGATTCCTCCAACCTATCCTATCCTACATCCAATCGATTGTCTCATAAACAACAGATCATGATGGATTAATTTAACTAATCACAATCAACCAATACTGACCATTCAATCATCGTTTTAAATTCAATTTATTTATTTAATTATAAACGTAATCAACAGGGTAAATTATCAGTTTGGAGATCATCGTTAGGAATAACGATGTCATTCCATTTAAATTAAACAACCGTTTAATTTAAAAATAAAAATATCTAACACGCATCCAATTAATCATCAAACAATCAATGATTTACAGCCGTAGCAAACAACTGATAAACCCGTCTTATAATTATTATAAGTGGGAACTGAGTGAGATTAACTCACCTTGATCTGTGTTCTGTAAACAGCTTGTTCTAGATAAATTCCAACTCGTCTGATTCAATTCCGTTCTATAACGTCGTTCTTCTTAATACGGTTCCAGTCTATATAGAATCGGTCGATTCAGACATGATATAAATATGTTATTAATATTTAAAATTAACCTTATTTTAATAAGACGACCCCAAACCCCGTACTGACGGTGGCAAGGGTAATCCTTGGAATATAACACAGAAACAGATAATAGCAGAACAGAATTAAATAAATATACCAGATAATGCACAATAGAATACACTGGATAAACGTAATCATCAGAGTTACACAGTATACAGGATCATACTTAGTACAAATACAGTTCAGCTATACATAAATGTCTACGGCGGAAACAAACAAAATATGTACAATAGGAGCTGAACAACATAAAAAGAGATAAATAATAGAATCCATCTTTAGCTCCAGCTATCCAGAAAGAGCCAGCTAAACCTAAGTACAAGGCTGCCTGTGTAGAAAAACGGGCACCCGAGTTTGAAAGTGAAACAAACTACGAGTCAGTCATGGGACTGGTATGAGAAATCTACTCAACACATTTTAAATACGGCTAATCACAGGACCACGCCACTTTCGTGGAACGGGTTTACTCCATTGGATTGCTCGTGCTTTAAAAACAAATCTTTCTTTTAAACCTTGCAATGCTTTTTATAAAAATGAAGCCATTATAAGACTCAGTTCCCATCACACAATGCAATGCAAACCGGAGGATAGAGTTTTACCTTATAATGGCCAAAATATGCTTGATACGAATAAAAAAAAGCATTTGATATTACTACTAGTGTTTATATGTTTCAAAAATAATTTCAAATCATAATTATAAATCATAGACGACATGAGCGTCCCATGCCACTATGTCGCCAAATATAGATATAAAATCAAAACCGCACAGTCACGTATTTTGAAATTGGATTTCCGTCATGAACCAAGGCAAAAGATAGTCCTTACCGAATTCGAGACTGCCTAGCCCGAGCCTCAGGACCCAGACACAGGTGAGCCCTTGGAGCGACAGGGTCGGTCCACCGATGTGGATTAAAATTCCTGAACACTACGTTTCCCCGCCCTATGGGGCGTAAATGAGCCAACGAATGACTCCATCGGTCCCGGATCGACCGATATATCTAAGGCGCCTCGCTATCCATCATCCACATAAGTAAAATGTCAGGCCGTCTAAAAACACTGACACAACTCCTAGCTAGGAAGAAACGCATGCCCTCCCTGAGGTCCTTCTCCAGTTTCTGGTTCATACCGGGGTGTGAGGCTCGCGAATTCACGTTATACACAAAGCTATGCCACCCAGGCGGTGCTTTGATCATCACCACAAGACTTTGCTTTTCAACAGAAGCCCTGATCATTTGCCACTTAGGCATGCCACACTAGCAATTCATGCCATGCGACTGATGTCCATCGATATACAACCTCTGAGCTCATGCATTTCAGAGAAGGGCGTTAAGCAAAAGAATAAATTCTCCGCCGCCAAACAGATGTATATTTAACAGAGATCAATCTACATTGAATAAAATCCAATGTCAGACACACAGTCCATTTACAAGTCCGTTCTAGGTCTGACCGAAACCGGAGGCACTATATACCTCGCAAACCCATCGACCACCACGTACGTCTGGACGATCACCACTCATTATTCATATTTCGGGATGCCTCCCAATCTGGACCTCGTTTACCATCCAAACGAGGTGAAGATCTCCGGTCTTCGACCACCGTCTTCATCTTCGATTTCTTATCGTCAATTCAGTTATTCAGAATGGGATAAACCCGGTCTTTCTGAACAACTCGCGTATATAATAAACAAGTGCAATAGTAACATACATACGCATCATTTCAATTCGTTAGTCACTAACCGGCAATTAGTAAGAGAACGATTTCCCAAATATTAACCCAGAAGGCCAAAACCAACATCAGATCAACACCGAGGAAACCATTAGACTTAGCCAACCCTCAGTTAATTTCTAAATTTTACATCCATATCGTTTATAATATTTTATAACGATTTATTGCTATTTTTATTTATTTTAAAATAGCCCATTTATTCAAAACGACGCTTCGGGCCATAACGCGACCGTGGCGCTGTTTTTCTTCAGATTTGATTTACACATATTTGAAAATCTAACCGTTGGATCTTCACAAAATTTACATCGTTAGAAAGATCTTTTCAAAATGAATCCAACGGTTCCAGTTTCGGGAAAATCTGACGGTCGGATCTCCCGGTATGATCGTTTGAAGTTTCGATTTCAAAATACGAACTGCAGCGTCGTTATTCGATTAAATATAATTATATATATATATAATCGATTCTGGCGCTGTTTTTCTTCAGATTTGAATAAAACATTCCAGACAATCCAACCGTTGGATTTTTACAAAGTTGGTGCCGTTGGAAAGATATTTCCAAAGCAAACCCAACGGTTGCGATTCCAGGAAAATCCGATGGTCGGATCTCCCGCAATAATCATTTGAAATCACGGTTTCAAAATACGAACTGCAGCGTCGTTATTCGATATATTTCAATTCTATATATATATATATATATATATATATACATATATCGATTCTTCGATTTCAAAGCTATATTCTTTTCATACATTTTGATAAAAATTATATTCTTGTCTAACAGTCTTCTATTTCAACACTTCACTATATTTAACAATTCATGTATATAATAAAAATGTGATTTTTATTGTAAAATTCATTTCAAACCACTATTATTTTATATAGTTCATATAGGTAATAAAAATAGGATTTTTATTATAAAACAATTTCTTTCAAAACAAGATTATTTTATATAGTTCATATAGATGATAAAAATGTGATTTTTATATTTAAAACACGAACACCATTCAACACATGAATTTCAATTCAACGAATGAATATAGTTTCAACAAATGAAAATAATTCAAACACATGAATATTATTCAAAATTTCGGCAGCATAACGGCAGGGTAGTTAAAACCGGGACCGTCCCTAGTACGGCTCCTCGCTCTACCTTAAAACATCGCGGTTTTTGACAATGGGGAATCATGCATCTAGTTCGCACGCAGGCGGCATGTATATTTATTTCATTTCCACAAACTAATCCTATGCGGTTTCAACCAAATATTTCTCAACCACAAATGGGTATTTTTCAACCACAATCAATCAATATCAACCACAAACAATTCCAATCAACCATTCGCTATCAATCAATTTTCACACCATTCACAACCAATAAATATCGTCCATGGTTTGTGGACGATGGGCGTATATATATATAGCAATTCACTTCTATTACAACACATATATAATTTTTACAATGCATATACAACTTATACATCGAACGTACAACTTATACAACGCTTATACAATAGGTGTACAACGCTTATATAACTCATACATCGTCTATATAATTTATACATCGTCGTTTTCCATATTGTTTATAAATTAGAAATCTCACATTGGGTTCCACTCCACCAAAAATAGCAGAAGGCTCAGAAAAATATGCGGTCTCTCCTAGAATGTAGAAGACGTCCACACGGTCACGATGTTTCCTGTTTCATCGAATTTCATCAAGAAACGAAAAAGATATGATTTTTATAGTGAAATCAGAAACGGTAGCGCTTTAAACTGCTATTAAATGTTTTAAAATAAAAACAGCCGCACCTTGCTTCGAATGTTCGAAACTAGGGTTGGCAAATACTTCCAATCCGTTGCTCGAGGTGATGATCGGCCTTCACCATGACGGAGAGCTACGAAGCGCGCACCCGAAGAGCCAGGTAGGGCCCAGTTCGATCTCGTGTAGCTGCGGCGGTGGCGCGATGAAGTCGCGGTCTTTGATGGCCTCGATCTCGTCGAACACGCACTGGTAGGGGATGAATCCAGTATGAATTGGAAGAGGAGAGGAGGCTCTTCAAAAAGTTGCAATGGAGGTCGTGCTGAAGATGAACAGAATCGCCAGAATCGGCCTGGGAATGGTGGAGCCCGTTTCCGCCGTATATCGCTGTAGCGGGAGAGAGAAAAAAAAAGTTTTTTCTTTTTTTTTATAAAAAAATATGATTGGCCTGTGGGTTTTAAAGGGGTTTTCTGACACGACCACCGATCTAAACCCAACGACTGTCATCCCTAGCGTTTTACCCCCATTCCGAACACAATGGGATATGTTTTGTAGGCCCATTCGACTGTTTCAGTCAGTTTTCCTTCAAATTAAAATATAAAACATTCAATATTTGATTTGAACGTGCATTTCAATTTGCCAGGGCCACAAACTTATTCGAAAAATTCCAGAAAAATAAATCTAGCTATGTTTTGACGATACGGTCCCAACAAAACTAGTTTTGTCGAATTCTGAGACCGTTTGCAAAAAGGCCCATTTCTGGTCAATCCAAATTAAATGTAATTGATCAAAACACGTTTTCCTTTGCCATGCTCACATACTAGCTTCAAAAATTATGAAATTTGAAACTTAGCAATAACTTGTCATCCCGGATCCAACAAAAGTGGTTTCGTCGAATTCCGAGGTCGTTTGCAAAATGGCCAATTTCACGGGCTATATAAATTCCATAGCGACCTTCTGAAAATTCATTTGGCCATAACTTTTGCTTTCCACTATGAAACTTCGATTTTTCAGATTCGTTAGAAAGGTTTTCACTAACAGATTTAAATATTTTTGGTTTCACTCAAATCCATTTTGTTTTGCACCCGGTATAGTCTAACAGAGTTTGAATTCACTTTTTGAAACTACAGCGCCATTTCAGGCCTTGTTTATAATTAGAATTAATTATATTCGTTTTCAATTGTCGGTTCAAACTCAGTTTTCATTTCTATTATTTAAAATATTTATTTTAAATATTTAAAATCCATTATTTTAGCCAAATTAAAAAAATTAAATTGGTTCAGATTTTCTGGGTCGTTACATTTAAATAACTACTTAAATTTAAATAAATTTAATTAACGAACAATTTACTTGTTTTGAAAATATTACAGCTCGACCTCTTTATTCACGCTTCATATGTCCCGGTCTTGTTCCGAATCGTGACCGCCAATTTCCAGACCCTGGCCAATTTTCCTTAAATCCTGTTATGTTTTAAATATTATAAAAATTTTATCAATTTAAAGTAAAATTTAATTAACTTTTAAATTCATAATTATTTGCACAAAGTATTAGTTAAATAACCATAGTAGGCCATTTTCTCTTCATTACCACAATTTGGACCTCCTTGAATTCCCAACCCGACAACCTTAAGGCCCAATCGCTTCCCCCCAAACCGATCCACGTGTGAAGCCTCTACCGAAATAAAAGAACGGATTGCTTCCTCTTTTACCATCTACTCTTCATTTCTCTCTCGTCTAAAAAAAACTGCTCTGCCAAACAAAATCGCGGCGGCCCCCAGTCCTCCATCGATCGGAGTTCCAGAGGTTCCCCCCAAATCAGGCGCCCTAGCCCGCTCCTCCTTCAGCTCGAACCTCGTCGCCCCTAGCCCTGCCATCAACACGGAATTTGTCCACAAAGCCTATGGGTTTCAGGCAAGGTCTTGTTCCCTTTGTTGCTTTGGATCCCACTACATCAGGTTAGTGAACAAATCTCTTTATTCTTTATATTTTTGCAGTTAGAAATTTCGAGACTTGTATGGGTAGAAGAATCATATGGTTTACTGTTGTTTATTCGTGACTTTGTTTGGGTTGTTTTGGTCGCGATTTTCATTAGTTTCGAAGTGAACTATTTTGGTTTGGGGGAAATATTGATATGCATTGGTATTTATAGGTGAAAGAGGGATCAAAGATAAGTATGAAGTCTGGTCAGTAGGGTTTTTCAGCTATGTATTCTCTCTTGAGTAATAGTTGTGTAACAGTCCACTGGTTTGAAAAGATTGAGGAGAGAAACACACTATTTTTGATGGGTTGATATATCTAACATGTACTGTCTTCTCAAAATACGGTACGTGCTACTGGAAAGGCTAACTTAGGCCTGTTGATGCGAAAAGATTTGAGGGGAATACATACTGGTGGATATATGACACGCACTAATCCCAATACTTAGTTGTATGTCGATCGATTGGTTGACAGACTGTTATAAGCATTGAATATTTATATCTGATGCTTATACAGTGTAGAATGCACTTTGGATGATGGTTGATTATTTGTCATTGTTGATATATACATGCGTTGAATGGAAATCCATAGAAATAAAATCTATGGTAATTGATTGGGCCTCATTCCAGTTTTGAAATAGAATATTTGAATAGAATATTTGAATAGAAATATTTGAAATAGAATATTTGAAATAGAATATTTGAAATAGAATATTTGAATAGAATATTTGAATAGAAATATTTGAAATAGAATACTTGAAATAGAATATTTGAAAAAGAAATATTTGAATAGAAATATTTGAAATAGAATATTTGGAAATAGAAATATATGAAGTCGTGTTGATTAGATTTGCGCCATTTTGACGCGAGCGATATTCATATCGATTTTATTCGTTTTTATAACGAATATCGAAAAGGAAGTGATTTCAAAATATAACGTTTTGAAAATATTATCATTTATGTGTTAATGATATGGAATATTCAATTTTGATTTGAAATTGAATATAAAGTTGAAACCGCTTTGAAAACGAATTTAAAACGATTTGAAAAATAAATTTTTAAAAGGAAATCGACGAAATATATATAATATATATATTATATATATAGAATGGCCTGAATAGAACGCGCCGCATTGCGGAGTTCGTAAATTTCGACCATTGACCTCGAATGGACATTGCGGGAGATCCGACTGTCGGACTCTCCTAAAATCGGAACCATTGGGTTTGTATTGAAAAGAGCTTTCTAACGAATATTAGAAATTAGAAATCTAATAGTAGGATTTGGAATTATGTCCAAATCAAATTTGGAAAAGGTCGCTGTAAGTGCAGTTCGATGGCCGTTGATGGAAATCGACTGTACGGCCTTAATAAAATTATTAAAAATAATAATAATTTGTGTGAAATCATAAGAAATGATTTGTGAAGAATTGGGATGAAAATTTCCATATTTGAAAGGATAAAAATAGATTTTTATCGAAATGAACTAATTTTGAATTAGAATAATAATTTACTTATTTTAAAATAAATAAATTGGATTTGAAATGGTTTTAAAAGAAACTAGAATTTCCAATAATTGAATTGGAACGGATTTGAATCGAAATTGTCTTTGGAATATTTCGATGTTGGATTTCGTGATTATACAGATAGCGTTATGGAAATTTGAAAGATATATAGATATCGTTATTTCCAATACGATATTTCTCTGTCGTAGAATTTGATATTGAATATAAGCTGATATATTTTCTATTCAGAGCCTTGTATTTAATATCAAATGTGATTTGGGTTTGTCGTGAATGGTGTCTTCATTAACACTGGTCTTAAGCCCAGTTGAGAAAAAGATTAAATCTTTTTATTTAGATTTAATGAAGTTTACCAATTAAATAATATTTAATTGGAATTGAATTGGTATTGATTTTTGGGTTTATCGTGAACCGCTTTTTAAATGACACTGATTCTTTAACCTAGTCAAAGATTAAAACTAAGTGGAGCTTTAATGAATCTTTAATTAGATTTAAAAGATCGAGAATGGAGTATCACTAGTTTTACTCCAAACAGTAGTTAAATCTTTAATTAGATTTGAACGTGAAATGGTAATTGAATTTACCGATAACACTGTGGTGTTAGATATGAAGTATGACCAGTTTTACTTCATGGGATAAATAGGTTGGGATTGGGAAATAAAATAAATAATTACTTCGGTGTGGTTCGCTAATCCCGACTAGTTTGAAGTGATATTCAAGTGAAGATTAAAGAATAAATTTAAAAGAATTTATCTTTGATAAAAATTAGTGGGAACCTTTCCCTAAGAATGTGAAATTTAGAAACTAACTATAGCTTGGCTAAGATGAATGGTTTCCTGGGTATTGATCTGATGTTGGTTTCGGCCTTCGGGGTTAACATTTGGGGAATTGTTCTCTTACTAGTTTACAGTTAGTGACTGATGAATTGGAATGAGGCGTATGTTGTGTTTGTGTAACACTTTTTTATTATATACGCGAGTTATTCGGAAAGACCGGGTTTATCCCATTCTGAATAACTGATTCGAAGATTAGTCGAAGGTGAAGACGGTGGTTAAAGACCGGAGGTCTTCACGTCGTTTGGGTGATTACTGATGATCTGGATTGGGCCGTACACCCAAGAGGAGTGAATCAGTTAGTGGTCGTCTAGACGTACTTGGAGATCGATGGATATGCGAGGTACAAGGTGCCTCCGTTTTCGTTCAGACCCAGAACGAACTTGTAGATGGACTGTGTGTGATCGATGGATATCGGTTGCATGGAGTGGTCTGCCTATGTGGCATGCTAAGATGCAATTGATCAAGGCTTCTATTGAAAAGCAGAGTCTTGTGGTTTATGATCAAAGTACGGCCTTTGTGGCATAGCTTTGTGTAGCGTTGATTCGCGAGCCTCACACCCCGGTTGTGAACCAGAAACAGGAGAGGACATCAGGGAGGACATGCGTTTCTTTCTAGTTACAAGTGGCGTCAGTAGTTTTACACGCCCTGACGAGTTTAACTTATGTGGTTGTTGCTGTTGCGAGGCACCTTGGATATATCGGTGACTATGTGAAGCCGATGGAGTCATTCGTTGGCTCATTTACGCCCCAAAGGGTGGGGAAACGTAGTGTTCAGGCATAATAATCCACGTCGGTGGACCGGCCCTGACGATCCAAGGCTTGTCTGCACGCTTGCCTAAGGCTCGGGCTAGAGAGTCTCGAATCGGTAGAGGATGATCCCTGGCGTTGGTTCATAGATGGAAATCCAATTTCCAAATACGTGATTTTGCGGTTTTGATTGTATACCTATATATGGCGACATAGTGGTATGGGACATTCATGTCGTCTATGATTGATATTTATGATTGTATATAAAATCAGAAATTAACAGGAAACGAGCTAAGATGGGTGGTTTCCTGGGTATTGGTCTGATGTTGGTTTCGGCCTTCGAGGTTAATACTTAGGGAATTGTTCTCTTACTAATTTACGGTTGGAGTCTGATTAAGAATCAAAAGATGAAATTTACCGTATCAAGCATTCTTTGGCTATTATAAGGTAAAAACCCTATCCTCCGGCTTGCGTTGCATTGTGTGATGGGACCTGGGTGTTATGATAGCTTCATTTTTCTTTATTTAGCATTGCGCTGTTTGTTTTATGCACTGGTATTCTTGGGAGGAAACCCGTTCCGTGTTATACGGCGTGGTCCCTTGATTTACCTAACTTTAAAAATAAATATTAATAACTGTTTTAGTTCTCACACCAGTCACATGACTGACCTAGAGTTTATTGCTTTAACCTAAACTCTGGGTGCCCTTATTTTGACACGGGCAGCTAGTAGTTTTGGTTTTACAGATTTATATTCACAGGATCCTGATTAACAGCTGGAACGATGTTCGGAAAGCTCTGTATCCGTATATCTCCTTCAGTTGTGTATTGTATTATTTTTCCGCTGCAGTAATGTATGTAAATGAAATTTAAATCTATGGTATTGTCTGTGTAATATTTATTCATACTCTGTATATTCTTGTATTCTGATGGAATTGTTGTAATTAACAATGAAATGTTCTTCTGTCTGCGTTCTTTTGTGTGTTGTTCTCAAAGTATCCGCTCTTTCCTTACCGGGGAAGTTACGGGTCCTTACTATGGTATCAGAGCTTTGGTTTACAAAGCTCAAAGAACAAGACATGTTTGAACCAAACGAAAGAATTCATCAGAGATTGGATTAGTAATATCCAATGGGAATGACTCGTTAGAGATGGGATCAGTAGTATCCTAGAACGAGTGTGAAGTGTATATTTTTAAAATGAGAACAAATTTTGTTTTTAAAATTTAAATCAACTATTCGTATTTGATTATTTATTTATATTGAATTTGGACAATCTAGAATATATAGATTTTGCATATACGTCTGATCCACGGGTATTCGAAGTTTTAATGTACTGGATAGATATAGAATCACACTCTAGTCGCCCGGACATGATTCTAGTGATGCCCGGGCATCATCAGTAATTGTGTTCGTGTTTCGAAAGTGAGATTTCCATATATTTCCAATTGACTGGTGTGAGAACCAAAATTAGATAGGGCCTATTGTTGTGATTTGGCACCAAAAATGTGATTTTTGACTATGTATCAAAGTTATGAATTTGAAAATCTAATCAACAAATTGATTGCTGCTTGTGTTTTTTGATTATTGTTTGATTAATTAAATGTTGAACCCTTAGACAAATTGAACCAGATAGTGAATTGTATTGAAAATGTGTCGCATTTGCATGCATATACATGTACTTACATTGAATAGGTCATAGCAAGGAGGCTAGAGCAAAATAATAAAATTGTTTGCCCGACAAATAGGTACATGTTTACCATAATTTACTGTTTTGTTTGGGTGATGATGATTTTATGAGCCGCTTGGCTAGTTCTTTTTCTTTTAGTTTGTAGAAGGCCATGGGAGGCTATATGAAATATCCCGAAGTCCCCGGTGCAGGGGAGGTTATGGCGAAATTTTTCGAAAATTCAGGGTGTTAGCCAAATTTTTGAAAAATTTGAAAAGTTCTTAGAAACTGAAAGATTGAAGAACTTAAGCCGTAATAAAAATAATGAAAGTTGATTTGATTAGTTAAACAACTTTCGGCTTCGTTCCTTTTCGGGGACGAAAAGTTTTAAGTGGGGGAGATTGTAATAACCCGGAAATCCGAGCCAATTTAAATTTTTTATTTTGGCAATTTTAGCGAATGTTGATTATTTAAAATGGATTATTTTAAATAAAAACGACGAGCAATTTATTTTGAATAAAATTAGAATGTATATATTTATATCAATCTTCAATAAAATATAATTATTTTATTTTAATTATATAACGAGCCTGAAATGGCGCGGTAGTTCAAAAATTCGATTTCAAAGTTCAAAAGAATGTACAAGATTCAAAATAAATTGGATTTTAGCGAAACCAAAAATATTTGAATCCAATTGAGAATATCTTTCCAACGAATCCGAAAAATTGAAATTTCATAGCGGAAATCAAAAGTTATGTCCAATTGAAAATTCAGAATAGTCGCTATGGAATTCTGGCCCTTAAAAATGGAAATTTTGCAAACGACCTCGGTTTCCGACGAAACCACTTTTGTTGGATCCGTGATGCCAAGTTATTGCTAGGTTTCAAAATTCGTAATTTTTCGAATCAATATGTGAGCGTGGCCAAGGAAAATGCATTTGGCTAGTTTATTTGATTTTAATCGACTGGAAAATGGCCATTTTTCAAACGGTCTCGGAATTTGATGAAACTAGTTTTGTTAGGACCGTATCGTCAATACGAAGCTAGAAAATATTTTTTGGGAATTTTTAGAGTCCGTATGTGTCCCAAGAAAATTGAAATGCGCGTTCAAATTCAATATATAGAGTTATATTTTGATTTTGACGAAAACTGATCGAAATGATCAAATCAGCCTACGATACATATCCCATTGCGTTCAGAATAGGGGTAATCAGCTAGAGGCGACAGTCGGTGGGTTTGATTTCGTGTTCGAAATAAAAAGATACTTTTTTTTAATTTTAAAATAAAAATAATATAAAACTTTTATAAAACCCCCTCCCCCTTATATTTTCTTCAGATAACCCCCCCCTTAAATGTGGAAATCGCGATGGTCCTTCCCCCCCCCTCCCCGTCGATCTCGAGACGCTGGACCTTCCCCTGCCGCCGCACCCTCCCTCCGGCCTTGCCCCTCTCCAGCGCCTCCCCTCCTCTTCCATCGTTCCCTCTCTCTCCTTTTAAGCCCTAGACCACCGCACGCCTCTGCGAGCCTCCACCGTCGCTGAGAGAACCGCCACCACCATAACGGACCTGCCTCCGACCAATCTTCGGCCTTGCAACTGATGAAGGTGATTTTTATATTCTTTTCTTAATTTATTTTATTAAATCAGTTTTAAGTTAACTTTAGTTTTATTAGAAATCAATTTTACATGTAATATAATATTGATAAGGAAATAAATGATGTTTATTTATGTAGTAAAGTTTAAAAATATGATTTTTAGTTTAAAAATATGATTTTGTTCAGAGTAAAAGTATGATTTTGTTAATAGGAAAAATATGATTTTTATTGTGAAGAATAGAGAAACCAAAATGTGATTTTTATATAGATAGTGGCGAGATAAAGATTCGATTTTTATTATATAAACATCGTTTTAAAAATATAATCTTTACATATGTAGTAGAGCGATAAAAATATAATCTTTACATATGTAGTAGAGCGATAGAAATTAAATTTTTTATATAAGGTAGAAAATAAAAATATAGTTTTTACATAAGTAGTGAATCAAAAATATAATTTTTATATAGTGAGAAGAATAAAAATGTGATTTTTTATATGCATAGCAACAATATAAAAGTGGGATTTTTATATATGTAGTGGCTACGGGCAATGTAATTGAGAAAAGGCGAGCACGACGGAGATTTTCTACATATGAAGAGTCGCAGTGTAATGGATTAGCTAGTCGGTGAGAACTTCTCACCTTTAATTTAATTTTCTAGTTAAAATATATAATAGGATGCAGACGGTGTTTAGTAGCACCCAACACCCGTCGTCCACATACCATGGACGGCTTGTTTGTTTGTTTGATTTTGATGTGTAGTTGATTGTGTGATGTGGAATGGAATAAAATATTTATATAATTAAAAATAATTTATAGTTAAAAATAGAATTTTTAACGTGTATATAAAATTAAATTAATTATGTTCGATTTGTTTATATACACGCATTTGACTGATATTGATTGGGACGATAAATTTTACACATTGCCCAACTGCACAAATAAAATCTGTGTTTGATTATTTGAAACCCCACACGGGTATTGGGGTGACATATTACATACACTAATCCCAATAATTAGTTGTATGTCGATCGATTGATTGACAGACTGTTATAAGCGTTGATGAAACGACCCGAAATCCCCCTTACGAGAAATCGCGGATTGAGTTGAGAACAAGCCACAACAGAACGCAGACGGAAGAACATTTCATTGTTTATTACAACAATTCCAACAGAATACAAGAATAAACAGAGTATGAATAAATATTTCACATTCGATACATATCAGAGATTACAATAAATTACAAAGAAGCGGAAAATAATACAATACACAACTGAAGGAGATATACGGATACAAAGCCTTCCGGATATCATTCCAGCTGTAAACCAGGATCCTGTGAATATAAATCTACAAAACCAAAACTTCTAGCTGCCCGCGTCAAAATAAGGGCACCCAGAGTTTAGGTTAAAACAATAAACTCCAGGTCAGTCATGGGACTGGTGTGAGAACTAAAACAGTTATTAATATTTATTTTAAAGTTAGGTAAATCAAGGGACCACGCCGTATAACACGGAACGGGTTTCCTTCCAAGAATACCAGTGCATAAATCAACAACACAATGCTAAATAAAGAACAATGGAGCTATTGTAAGACCCAGATCCCATCACACAATGCAACACAAACCAGAGGATAGGGTTTTCCCTTATAATAGCCAAAGCATGCTTGATACGTTTAAAACAAATCATTTGATACTATAATAGGTGTATAGTGTTTAAAACAATTTCAATCATAAGTATCAATCACAGACGGCATGGGTACCATATATCATGTCCCCATACTAGGCTCTACAATCTAAACCGCAAATGTCACGTATTTGGAAGTTGGATTTCCGTCTATGAAACGAGGCAAAAGATAGTCCTCTACCGATTCGAGACGCTCTAGCCCGCCCCTCAGGAACAAAACGCATCGTCCCTTGGATCGTCTGGGCCAGTCCACCGATGTGGATTAGACGAAATCCTGAATGCTACGTTTCCCGACCCTATGGGGTGTCAATGAGCCAACGAATGACTCCATCGCTTCGAGAATGACCGATATATCCGAGGCGCCTCGCAACAGCAACAACCACATAAGTCAAACTTGTCAGGGCATGTAAAACCACTGACGCCGCTTCTAGCTAAAAGGAAACGCATGCCCTCCCTGAAGTCCTTCTCCCGTTTTTGGTTCACAACCGGGGTGTGAGGCTCGCGAATCAACGCTACACAAACTATGCCACACAGGCTGTGCTTTGATCATCAACCACAAGACTTTTCTTTTCAATAGAAGCCTTAATCATTTTCATCTTAGCATGCCACACAGGCAATTCACGCTATGCAGCCGATATCAATCACACAGAACGAAATCCGATGTCAGACACACATCCATTTACAAGTCCGTTCTGGGTCTGAACGAAACCGGAGGAACCTTATTCCTCGCATATCCATCGATCTCCAAGTACGTCTGGACAATCACAACCTGATTCCCTCCTCTTGGGTGTACATCCCAATAAAGATCATTAGTAATTATTGTAGGATCGATAATAACCCTAGAGGGGGGGTGAATAGGGTTTTTAACGATAAATTTAAACTAAACACAGTAATAAAGAAATGCAGTAAAAATAAAAATCACACGCGGATATACCCAGCTTCGGCAAACTGTGCCTACTGCTGCCTTTCTAAGATTTTTATTAGGAGATACAAACAGATCCCGCTTACAATCCTATGCAAACTCGCAACTCCTGCTCCTGTTTATCCCTTAGCTCAAAATCTTAGACTAGTCTGTATACCCTAGACTAGATTTTTTTTTCAGAATATACTTCACTATTCTGTGCTCACTAGTTTTTACAATAAAACTAGAAAAGAAAATTAAAAAAAATAAAAAGACTAAAAAGAAAATTAAAACAAGGAGTTAAAAGAGGGGGTCATCCCCTTTTCTTTTGCATTAGTTAAAAAGTGGTCGGGCCACTTTATTTTTTGCGATGCCCCCTTGTATTTTCTTTAGCCCGAGCCTTTCTTTCTCTCTGAAACAAAAAATGGCGGCGGCGATTTAGGGTTTCAGTGATTTCTCCCTAAATTACTATCGATGTTGTGTGTACTGGTTCTTTGGAAGCTTGCTTTGTTTCTCTAGGGTATCTCCTTCGTCCTTGCGATCGATCTGAGTAAGTTTTATCAATTTTTGCAATTTAGGGTTTCGGATTTCTTTTTGTGTGTAAATCCTATGAAGTCGATGATGAATTTGTGTGTTTATATAGGGATTCCGAACCCCTTGTACTCTGATTTCTATTGAAGACTTGCCCGATTTGATTTGGGAATATTCGAATGTGATTGTTTGTGGTTTCCCCTTTTAAAATTTTCTTGAATGGATTTCTGCCTTGATTAAAATCTTTGAACTTGCTGTGACTTAAATTGTGCCCCTCTGGATTGAGAAAAATATGCCATAGATTCCTGATGTTGAAATACTGGACTTGATTGTGTGATTTTCCTCGGCTTTGAATAGTCTGTGGCCCAAAAAAAATCGTGAATTCCTGAAATAAATTGTTGCCTCTTTGAAAAAAACTTGATTTAAAAAAAACTTGAATGACTTTATCAAATCTGGAAAAAAGTCCATGATTTCCTCTTTTGGCTCCCTTGAAAAAAAACTTGCGTGATTTTACATACATAAGATCATTTCTGGAAAAAACAGAATATATGATTTGTTGCCTTTAATTCCTTGTGTGATTGAAACATTTATGGAAATAAATTGTTTCTCAAAACAGTTTTTAATCTTTGCCAAATATTGTTTTCTCTGATTTGTTTGATTAAAAACAGTTTTAAAGCTGCCTTGAATTCTCACTGCCATTTTTGGAATTGTTGATTGAACTTCCATATATGTTTTGCCTATTTTTAAATCTTGCCGAATGAAAACAGTGAATTCTTTAGGCAATATGGAATGCAGTCTTTACTTCTTTCCAAACAGAAAAAATGCTCCTCTGAATTTCCATATCTGGAAACTAATTTTACTTGCCAAAGATGTTTATGTTTTCTGATCTGTTTATACCCATGCACTATTTGGTTTATTGTTGACATACATGTAGCTGCTGTGTTCATATTTGCTGTGAAACCATGAATGTACATCACCACCTGTCTTTGAGTAATGCTGAACCATTCGAGAGCCAAAACATGTTCATAGAATTGCATGTCATATTTGAGCTTGCTGTTTTTAAAACATGCAGCTGTGTGAACTTGTGAGCACTAGCTTGTCTTTGTCATATCTTTGATTTGTGTACCTTGCTTTCTATTTTATTGCTGTGAACATATGAGTTGCACCATATTACATCCTACAACATCATTGTAGCTGCATTTCTGGCTCATTCTTGTATTTGAGCAGATGTGTTTCATGAAGTTGTTGCCATGCTGTATTGTATTAACACTTGCATATCCATCACTGAGTCACTTGCTGCTCCATGCTGCACCTGTTTTCTTCTTGTTTGACCATGCTCGATCATGCTGAACCATTTGTTTCATCTGCTCACTAAATTTTGTTGATGCTACACTTGAAATTGCTAAAAAGGCTTTGCCCATTGTTGACTTTGTAGCTTTGTTTGGCCATTCTTCATTTCATTGAACCATGCTTTTCACAGGTGCACCATGCACTTGTACACCATATACACAATCCATGTTAATCTGCCATGTTTCTTTTTGTTGGTCTACCACTTTTGTTTCTCTCTTTTGAACTGAATTATTTGCACTGCCATGTTTCTTTTTGTCTTTTGATTTTATCTTGTGACCCTGAAACATAAAAACAAATAGCAGTCAAACTGTACTGTGTTGAGGCTGTTCAGAATCAGTTGGTTCTGATCAGCAAACCAGTATGGTTTTGATGTGGCTGTTTTAAGTCTGAAATATGATGAGAAAAACACACAGAGAGCTGAGACAAAATGAATCAGTCACACAGAAAAACATTTTTGTCAAAAAATATTTATTTTAGTTCCAGTGTACTGTGTATTTTTCTTTCTTTTGTGACAGGTTACAGGATGATGCTTTGGACAGCTAAGGTGTTCTCAACAAGAATAATCCAGCTAGAAATGAGAAAAAAAAAATGAAGTGCTTGTAAAAAAATTGTATGTACTGAAATTACTTGTACAGTGATTTGTGTGTAAATGAATTGTAAAATAAATAATATTATTGGAAATAAAATGTATTTGATTTTTCTTTATTCTGTGTAAATTCTGTGTTATTTTATTTTTCCAATAATACTAGATATTCCACAATCAAACACTCCAGTAACAAAAATCTATTTGTTATCATCAAACAAAAAATATTAGTATCAACAAACTCCCCCTTTTGATGATGACAAACAGACTTAAGATTTTTGTAAATAACGAGATGTGTTTGAACAAGGGCTCCCCCTACATTTGAGCTCCCCCTATCAGTTGTAAACAGGCATGAGTAAAAAATTGAAAATGAAGAGAAAAAAAAAAAATTAAGCACTTAGCATTAATGGCAAAATAAAATCTATAGACGTCAGTAAACAACACAAAATCTTAACATCTTCTCCCCCTTTGTAATCATCAAAAGAATAACAATCCTGGACATTTTAAAAGGTATGGACTGTAAATAGTAATCAAGTCATCTGACATTATCAGATTCAGACACTCCGAACAATCAAACAAAAAAACATTAGAATAATCTGTAAAAGAAGAACACATTTCACAAGACAGAAGATGGAATGATGAAATATTTAATATATATCAGGGACATTTCAATAGCAAACTAACCACGCATGACCATAGCTTGGATTTTTAAATGGAATTAGCTGCAACATGAAACAAATTCAGTACTATACTGACCACGCATAACCAGATCTTGGATTTTTAAATGGAATCAGTAATAGCATGAAAAATAAGTATTCTCATAACCATGCATGACCAGAGCTTGGATTTTTAAATGAGATTAGAGAAATACCTTTTTTTTTTTTTTTTTTTTTTTTTTTAATCCCTTTGATATATATACAATAATAATGATTGATAGAAGGGTGATAGAGACAGAAGATGAAAGTGAACAAAAAGTTCTTCAATTACTCATATTATAAAGCATATTTGATCGTATCAGAGCTACAAATTTTCAAACATCTCATATTCTGAAAATTTACACAGTCACAAATTTATCATAAATGTCCAAAAACAAACTGGTCTTTTCTTGATGATTTGAAGCATGGATTATTTGTCAGAAAGATAATTGCCAACAGAACATCTTAAGAGAAAATTTATCCAAAAATGCTAAAAGATTAATTTATTTCTATAATTCCCAAATCCAAACGTAATCTGCAAAATCTGTCTTCAGGAAGGGGTTTTGTAAAAATATCAGCAAGTTGAGATTCGGTTGGAATAAATTCTATACAAATATCTTCACAAGCAATATGATCTCTAAGAAAGTGGTGTCTTACATCAATGTGTTTTGTGCGTGAGTGATGTACTGGATTATTTGATAAGTCAATTGCACTCTTACTGTCACATTTTAAAGGAACTCGTTTATAACAAAGTCCAAAATCAGATAAAGTCTGCATCATCCATAAAATCTGTGCACAGCAACTTCCTAAAGCAATATATTCAGCCTCAGTGGTGGATAAAGCAACACAGTTTTGTTTTCTACTTGACCACGACACAAGTGAATGACCTAGCATGAAACACGTTCCACTAGTACTTTTTCTATCGGTGAGTGAACCAGCATAATCAGCATCAGTGAACCCAACTAAATTAAAGTTATCACAAGAAGGATACCATAAGCCCAAATTTGGTGTGTGTAACAAATATCTTAGAATCCGTTTTGTGGCTTTTAGATGAGATTCCTTGGGATTTGATTGAAAACGAGCACACAAACAAACAGAAAACATAATATCGGGTCTAGAAGCAGAAAGATAAAGAAGTGAACCGATAATACCGCGATATTTCTTTTGATCCACAGCAACGCCTTTTTCATCTTTGTCAAGTTTGGTTGTTGGACTCATCGGTGTTTTCATTGGCTTTGCATTTTGAACTCCAAATTTCTTTAGCAACTCCATCACGTACTTCGTTTGAGAGATGAAGATCCCTTTGCTACTTTGTTTGATTTGGAAACCAAGGAAGAATTTCAGCTCTCCAACCAAACTCATCTCAAATTTGCCCTGCATAACTTTTTCAAATTTTTCACACAATACATCATTAGTAGCACCATATATGATATCATCAACATAAATTTGGACAATTAAAAAATCATCACCATCATGAGATAAAAACAAGGTTGTGTCAGCACTTCCCTTTTTAAAACCATTTTCCAAGAGATATGTACACAGACAGTCATACCAAGCTCGAGGAGCTTGCTTAAGGCCATATAATGCTTTTTTCAGTTTGTATACATGATTTGGATAATCGTGACTCTCAAAACCAGGGGGTTGTTCAACATACACTTCTTCTTTCAGTTCTCCATTCAGAAAAGCACTCTTCACATCCATTTGCTTTAATTTGAACCCCTTAAAGCACGCAAAACTTAACAAAATTCTGATTGCTTCAAGCCTAGCAACTGGGGCAAAAGTTTCATCAAAGTCAACACCTTCTATTTGATTGTATCCCTTAGCGACCAACCTAGCTTTGTTTCTTGTTACGTTTCCAGATTCGTCAAGCTTATTTTTGAATACCCATTTTGTTCCTACAACTGGATAGTCTTTTGGTCTGGGTACCAAGGTCCAGACTCTGTTTCTCTCAAACTGGTTAAGTTCCTCCTGCATAGCTAACAACCAAAATTCATCATTAAGAGCAACATCATAAGAACTTGGTTCTATTTCAGATACAAAGGCATTATGAATACAAAGGGTACAAACTTCCTTATTGAGAGAGGATCGTGTACGAACACCAGCAGTTGGACTTCCAATTACCAAATCTGGAGGATGACTTGGTTTGAATTTTAGTTTTTCGATATCTGTTGCTGCTTCAGTGACTTTTTCATTGTTTGTCTCAAGATCATTGTTTTCTTGTTCAATTTCTTGTGCACCAGCATCATCTTTATCATCTTCAGGTATCGTATCCATATCTGATTCATTGAACTTTACGTTGACGGTTTCCACGATTGTTCTTGACTGTTTATTGAAGATTCTGTAAGCCTTACTTCTTGATGAATAACCCATGAAGATTCCATCAACCGTTTTTGACTCAAATTTCCCAAGCTGTTCACCTGTGTTCAAAATATAACAAGGACATCCAAACACTTTAAAATATGAGATGTTAGGCTTTTTGTTAGACCACAGTTCATATGACGTTTTATTAAGTATTGGTCTAATCATAACTCTGTTCATTACATAGTACGAAGTATTAACTGCCTCAGCCCAGAAAGTTTGAGGCAATTGATATTCACATAACATAGATCTAGCCATTTCTTGTAATGTACGATTTTTCCTTTCAACCACCCCATTCTGTTGAGGTGTTCGTGGAGCGGAAAATTCATGTTTGAAACCATTTTCTTCACAAAGATTTTCAAAGTCCAAGTTTTCAAATTCACCTCCATGATCACTTCTTAAAGTTTTAATTGAAACCCCTTTTTCATTTTGGACAAGTTTTGAAAATTTTAAAAAATAATCAAAAGCTTCAGACTTTTTGGCTAGAAAGTAAACCCATGTATACCTAGAGTAATCATCAACCAATACATAACAAAAACGTTTACCATTTAAACTAGCAGTATCAGTAGGTCCAAACAAGTCCATATGAATCAATTCAAGCACTCGTGAAGTGCTAACAACATTTTTTGGACGGAAGGATGAACGACTAAGTTTTCCCATGGTACAAGCTTTACATACTTTGTTATTTTTGAAATTCTGATGTGGTAAACCCCTGACAAGTTCATTTGTTTTTAGTCTTTCAAGAAGTCCCATACTTGCATGTGCTAATCTTCTGTGCCATAAGATTGCCTCCTCTTCTGTTGCTACCAAACACCTAGATACTGTTACATCATCGAAAGAGAGAGTATAGACATTTCCTTTTCTTTTCCCTGTAAACACAACCTTTCCAGAGGAGATCTCAATGATTTTACAACTATTACTATCAAACACAACATTCATTCCTTTATCACAAAGTTGACTGATGGAGATAAGATTGTGAAAAAGATTATCAACATATAAAACATCAGTTAAGGCAAAGATACTGTTACCTACTTTTCCTTTACCAATAATTTTACATTTGCTGTTGTCTCCTAACGTCACATTCCCACCTTTATGTTTTTCCAGGCTAAGGAACAGTCTTTTATCACCCGTCATATGTCTGGAGCAACCTGAATCCAAGTACCATCTTTGTTGCTCCTTAGCCCGCCAACATACCTCAGTGGTTTCTTCGTCAGTATCTTCAAGGTCTGATTTTGCCATGAAGCACAAATTGGTTTCCTCCTCACTGCTGTCTGAATCTTCTTCTCCTTCCTCGTCATCCCAAGTTACAGCAAAAGCTTTCTTTTTCTTTTTGTTCCTTTGGAGAAGTGGACAATTTGGTTTTATGTGTCCAGGCTTTTGACAGTTGTAGCAGAGTGGTTCGTCTTCTGAATTGTTGCTCTTTGGTTTATTTCTTCGAGGTTTGAATTTTCTCCACTTCGTGAGTTGTCTGACTGCCATGGCAAGCTGTTCAATAGGATCTTCACTATCGCTGGTGACAGTGTTGGACAAAGCTATTGACTTCTTTTTCAGATCTGAGTTGTTTCGATCTTCTCTTGCTTTCAGCTCCATTTCATATGTCATCAGATTTCCGATAAGCTCTTCCATGCTCAGCTTGCTCAGATCTTTGGATTCTTGAATGGCTGTGACTTTTGCTTCAAAGTTCATGGGCAGAACACGCAGAATCTTCCTCACAAGTTCCACTTCTGTATAGACCTTCCCGAGGGCTCTGGCATTGTAAACTAGTACGGAGAAGCGTCCATACATGTCCTTGATGCTCTCGTCCTTCTGCATGTTGAAGTTTTCATATTCATTACTAAACATGGCAAGACGAGATTCTTTAACCTGAGAAGTTCCTTCGTGTGTAACTTCCAGAGTATGCCAAATTTCCTGGGCTGTATTACAATGAGAAATTCTGTTATATTCTGTTTTATCAAGAGCACAAATCAAAGCATTCATAGCTTTAGAATCTATAGAGTATAGTTTCTTATCATTTGCATCCCACCTACTTTTTGGTTTAGGTGTTACAATACCATTAACAGTTTCAGTTGGAGGTGTATATCCAGTTTCAATGATATCCCAGACATCATAATCAACAGACACTAGATAAATTTTCATCCTAGCTTTCCAATACGCGTAATCACTACCATTAAACATTGGTGGTCTAGCAATAGATTGACCTTCAGAAAAAGCATTGTTCATTGATGTCATGATTCTAGGGTTCAAACACCTGCTCTGATACCAATTGTAGGATCGATAATAACCCTAGAGGGGGGGTGAATAGGGTTTTTAACGATAAATTTAAACTAAACACAGTAATAAAGAAATGCAGTAAAAATAAAAATCACACGCGGATATACCCAGCTTCGGCAAACTGTGCCTACTGCTGCCTTTCTAAGATTTTTATTAGGAGATACAAACAGATCCCGCTTACAATCCTATGCAAACTCGCAACTCCTGCTCCTGTTTATCCCTTAGCTCAAAATCTTAGACTAGTCTGTATACCCTAGACTAGATTTTTTTTTCAGATTATACTTCACTATTCTGTGCTCACTAGTTTTTACAATATAACTAGAAAAGAAAATTAAAAAAAATAAAAAGACTAAAAAGAAAATTAAAACAAGGAGTTAAAAGAGGGGGTCATCCCCTTTTCTTTTGCATTAGTTCAAAAGTGGTCGGGCCACTTTATTTTTTGCGATGCCCCCTTGTATTTTCTTTAGCCCGAGCCTTTCTTTCTCTCTGAAACAAAAAATGGCGGCGGCGATTTAGGGTTTCAGTGATTTCTCCCTAAATTACTATCGATGCTGTGTGTACTGGTTCTTTGGAAGCTTGCTTTGTTTCTCTAGGGTATCTCCTTCGTCCTTGCGATCGATCTGAGTAAGTTTTATCAATTTTTGCAATTTAGGGTTTCGGATTTCTTTTTGTGTGTAAATCCTATGAAGTCGATGATGAATTTGTGTGTTTATATAGGGATTCCGAACCCCTTGTACTCTGATTTCTATTGAAGACTTGCCCGATTTGATTTGGGAATATTCGAATGTGATTGTTTGTGGTTTCCCCTTTTAAAATTTTCTTGAATGGATTTCTGCCTTGATTAAAATCTTTGAACTTGCTGTGACTTAAATTGTGCCCCTCTGGATTGAGAAAAATATGCCATAGATTCCTGATGTTGAAATACTGGACTTGATTGTGTGATTTTCCTCGGCTTTGAATAGTCTGTGGCCCAAAAAAAATCGTGAATTCCTGAAATAAATTGTTGCCTCTTTGAAAAAAAACTTGATTTAAAAAAAACTTGAATGACTTTATCAAATCTGGAAAAAAGTCCATGATTTCCTCTTTTGGCTCCCTTGAAAAAAAACTTGCGTGATTTTACATACATAAGATCATTTCTGGAAAAAACAGAATATATGATTTGTTGCCTTTAATTCCTTGTGTGATTGAAACATTTATGGAAATAAATTGTTTCTCAAAACAGTTTTTAATCTTTGCCAAATATTGTTTTCTCTGATTTGTTTGATTAAAAACAGTTTTAAAGCTGCCTTGAATTCTCACTGCCATTTTTGGAATTGTTGATTGAACTTCCATATATGTTTTGCCTATTTTTAAATCTTGCCGAATTAAAACAGTGAATTCTTTAGGCAATATGGAATGCAGTCTTTACTTCTTTCCAAACAGAAAAAATGCTCCTCTGAATTTCCATATCTGGAAACTAATTTTACTTGCCAAAGATGTTTATGTTTTCTGATCTGTTTATACCCATGCACTATTTGGTTTATTGTTGACATACATGTAGCTGCTGTGTTCATATTTGCTGTGAAACCATGAATGTACATCACCACCTGTCTTTGAGTAATGCTGAACCATTCGAGAGCCAAAACATGTTCATAGAATTGCATGTCATATTTGAGCTTGCTGTTTTTAAAACATGCAGCTGTGTGAACTTGTGAGCACTAGCTTGTCTTTGTCATATCTTTGATTTGTGTACCTTGCTTTCTATTTTATTGCTGTGAACATATGAGTTGCACCATATTACATCCTACAACATCATTGTAGCTGCATTTCTGGCTCATTCTTGTATTTGAGCAGATGTGTTTCATGAAGTTGTTGCCATGCTGTATTGTATTAACACTTGCATATCCATCACTGAGTCACTTGCTGCTCCATGCTGCACCTGTTTTCTTCTTGTTTGACCATGCTCGATCATGCTGAACCATTTGTTTCATCTGCTCACTAAATTTTGTTGATGCTACACTTGAAATTGCTAAAAAGGCTTTGCCCATTGTTGACTTTGTAGCTTTGTTTGGCCATTCTTCATTTCATTGAACCATGCTTTTCACAGGTGCACCATGCACTTGTACACCATATACACAATCCATGTTAATCTGCCATGTTTCTTTTTGTTGGTCTACCACTTTTGTTTCTCTCTTTTGAACTGAATTATTTGCACTGCCATGTTTCTTTTTGTCTTTTGATTTTATCTTGTGACCCTGAAACATAAAAACAAATAGCAGTCAAACTGTACTGTGTTGAGGCTGTTCAGAATCAGTTGGTTCTGATCAGCAAACCAGTATGGTTTTGATGTGGCTGTTTTAAGTCTGAAATATGATGAGAAAAACACACAGAGAGCTGAGACAAAATGAATCAGTCACACAGAAAAACATTTTTGTCAAAAAATATTTATTTTAGTTCCAGTGTACTGTGTATTTTTCTTTCTTTTGTGACAGGTTACAGGATGATGCTTTGGACAGCTAAGGTGTTCTCAACAAGAATAATCCAGCTAGAAATGAGAAAAAAAAAATGAAGTGCTTGTAAAAAAATTGTATGTACTGAAATTACTTGTACAGTGATTTGTGTGTAAATGAATTGTAAAATAAATAATATTATTGGAAATAAAATGTATTTGATTTTTCTTTATTCTGTGTAAATTCTGTGTTATTTTATTTTTCCAATAATACTAGATATTCCACAATCAAACACTCCAGTAACAAAAATCTATTTGTTATCATCAAACAAAAAATATTAGTATCAACAATTATCCAAACGACGTGAAGACCTCCGGTCTTCAACCACCGTCTTCATCTTCGACTTATCGTCATAACAGTTACTCAAAATGGGATAAACCCGGTCTTTCCGAATAACTCGTGTATATAATAAACAAGTGTTACACAAACACAACATACGCCTCCTTCTAATTCATCAGTCACTAACCGTAAATTAGTCAAGAGAATAATTCCCCTAATATTAACCCCGAAGGCCGAAACCAACATCAGATCAATACCCAGGAAACCATTCTAGTTAGCTAACCTATAGTTAGTTTCTAAATTTCACATTCTTAGGGAAAGGTTCCCATTAATTTTATCAAAGATAAATTCCTTGAATTTATTCTTTAATCTTCTTTGAATATCGATTCAACTAGTCAGGATTAATGAACCTTACTGAAGTAATCATTTGTTTTGATTTCCCAATCCCAACCTATTCATCCCATTAAGTAAAACTGGTTATACTTCATATCTAATACCACGGTGTTATCGGTAAATTCAATTACCATTTCACGTTTAAATCTAACTAAAGATTTAACTATCACCTGGAGCAAAACTGGTGATACTCCATTCTCGATCTTTTCAATCTAATTAAAGATTCATTAAACTCCACTTAGTTTTAATCTTTAACTGGGTTAAAGAATCAATGTCATTTAAAACACGGTTCACGATAAACCCAAAATCACATCACATTTCAATCAGTACCTAACCGTAAAATAGCAAGTGAGCAATTCCCTAAGTATTAACTGCGAAGACCGAAACCAACATCAGATCAATACCTCAGAAACCATTCAACTTAACTAATCTCCAGTTAGTTTCTGATTTTCTTAACTCCTTTGGGTCTAAGAACAGTATTACTGAAGATACCGTTCACAACAACCCAAAATCACGTTCCATTAATTATCGGGTTAAAGAACAAGTGTTATTTAAAACACTGTTCACGATAAACCCAAAAATCAATACCAATTCAATTCCAATTAAATATTATTTAATTGGTACACTTCATTAAATCGAAATAAAAAGATTTAATCTTTTTCTCAACTGGGCTTAAGAATGGTGTTAATAAAGACACCATTCACGACAAACCCAAATCACATTTGATATTAAATACAAGACCCTGAATAGAAAATATACCGGCTTATATTCAATATCAAATTCTACGACCAACAAATATCGTATTGGAAATAACGATATATATATATATATATATCTTTCAAATTCCCATAACAATATCTGTATCATCACGAATCCAAAATCGAAATATTCTGAAGAGAATTTCGATTCAAATCCATTCCAATATAATTATTGGAAATTCTGGTTATTTTCAAAACCATTTCAAATCCAATTTATTTATTTAAAAATAAATAGAATTATAATTCTAGTTCAAAACTAGTTCATTTCGATAAAAATCTATTTTTATCTTTTCAAATATGGAGTTTTTCACCCAAATTCTTCCCAAATCATTTCTTATGATTTTACACAAATTATTACTATTTTGAATAATATTATCAAGGCTCGTACAGTCAATTTCCATCAACGGCGATCGAACTGCACTTACAGCGACCTTTTCCGAATTTGATTTGGACATAATTCCAAATCCAACCGTTAGATTTCAAATCGCTAATATTCACTAGAAAGCTCTTTTCGATACGAACCCAATGGTTCTGGTTTAAGGAGAATCCAACGTTCAGATCTCCCGAAATATCCATTCGAAGTTAATGGTCGAAATTCACGAACTACCGCAGCGCGGCGCGTTCTATTCAGGCCATTATATTATATATATAATATATATAATATATAGTTCATCGATTTCCTTTGAAAACATATTTTATAAATCGTTTTAAATTCGTTTTCGAAACGATCTTAACTTCATTTTCAAATTCTAATCAAAATTGAATTTTTCCAATATAAATTCATTTTAAATTCATTTCAAATCGATTTCAATTCAAATTGATTTCTAATTCAATTTCAGTTCTAATTCAATTCAATTTAATTTCAATTCGAATTCATTTTTATTCAATTTCAATTCGAATTCATTTCTATCCAATTTCAATTCGAATTCATTTCTATTCAATTTAATTCGAATTTCAATTCTTTTCAAAATATCAGATTTTGAAATCACTTTCGATATTCATTGAAAAATGAATAAAATCGATATAAATATCGTTCACGTCAAATTGGCGTCAATCTAATCAATACGGCTTTCAAATATTTCTACTTTCAAATATTCTATTTCAAATATTCCTTTTTCAAATATTTCTACTTTCAAATATTCTATTTCAAATATTCTATTTCTAAACTGGAATGAGGCCCAATCAATTACCATATAATGTTAATTATACAACACGTATATAACAGCAACGATAAATCATCAGCCATCATCCAAAGTGTGTTCTACACTGTATAAGCATCAAATATAATTATTTAACGCTTATAACAGTCTGTCAATCAATCGATCGACACACAACTAACTATTCGGATTAGTGTATGTCATATATCACCCCAATACCCGTGTGGGGTTTTCAAACAATCAAACACAGATTTTATTTGTGCAGTTGGGCGATGTGTAAAATTTATCGTCCCAATCAATATCAGTCAAATGTGTGTATATAAACAAATCGTCCAATTTGTTTATATTTATTTCATTTCATATACACGTTAAAAATTCTATTTTTAACTATAAAATATTTTCCACTATAAAATATTTTATTTCATTTCACATCACATCACGCAATCAACTACACATCAAAATCAAACAAACAAGCATACAAGCTGTCCATGGTCTATGGACGACGGGTGTCTGGTGCTACTAAACACCGTCTGCATCCTAGTATATATTTCAACTAGAAATAAATTTAAAAGTGAGGAGTTCTCACCGAATTGCTAAACCAAACGCCGCGACTCTTCTTATGTAGGAAATCTTCACCTTTTCGTCTTTTTTCACTTTCGTTGCCCGTATTCACTACATATATAAAAATCACATTTTTAATTTTCTCTTTACTTCACGATTAAATAAAGTTCAGATTTTTATTTATTTAAAATCGTATTTTTACCCGTCTAAAAATATAATATTTCATGAATGAAAATCGTATTTTTACTTTTACTCTTTACTCAATTAAAAATCACATTTTTAATTCTTGCTTTTCATATTAAAAACCATATTTTTATTATGTCGCTATATATATATAAATCAAATTTTTATCTTCGCTTTCCTTTGTATAAAAATCAAATTTTTTTATCTATTAAAAATCTAATCTTTTTACTTATCAGAGTTCAACTTTTACCATATAAAAATTCAAACCTTTTACTTATCAAAATTCAAACCTTTACCATATAAACATTCAAACTTTTTACTTATCAAAATTATAAGAAAACTGAAAAGAACATTAAATAAAAACTCACCTTTTAATTTGAGGATGGGGGGTTTTCACATTGTTTTCAGATCGGGGGGAGGAGTAGTGGTCGTCGCCGGTTGGGAGGAAGAGCTCCGGCGCGACATTGGTCCAGAAGAGGGGTGCAGGTGGCGCGGCAGGCCAATGGGGTGGCGGTGGAGGACTTCTGGTGTGCGGTTTTGGGTTGTTAGGGTTTGGGGGACCGAATTAACGAAGATAGAGAGAGGAGCGAGATGGGAGGGGGATGGTGGAGGTGTCGTGGTCGGAGCAGGTGCTGGCGGCGCTCCGATGGGAGACGCGATGTGGGGGGGGGGGGCAACGGCGGAAAAAGGGGATTGACCTTTCTTCCTTTTTTTTATTCGACAGTTGACTTGAGAATGAGGGAAGGGCGGTTAGTTTATATAATTTTATTTAATTAATATTTTATTCTTTCAAGAATTGTTGACTTTCCACCCGAACTCGAAACGCAACCCAACGACTGTCGTCCCTAGCTAATTACCCCCATTCTGAACACAATGGGATATGTTTCGAAACCCAATTCACTTGTCACGATCAATTTCCATCAAATTCAACATATAACTCTATATATTGAATTTGAATGCGCATTTCAATTTACTGGGGTCACATACTAACTTGGAAAATTCCAAAAAAATATTTTCTAGCTTCGTATTGGTGATACGGTCCTGACATAACTAATTTCGTCAAATTCTGAGACCGGTTGAAAAATGGCCATTTTCCAGTTGATTAAAATCAACTAAAACTGGTCAAACGCGTTTTCCTTTGCCACGCTCACAAATTGATTCGAAAAATTATGAAATTTGAAACCTAGCAATAATTTGACATCGCGGATCCAACAAAAGTGGTTTCGTCGAAAACCGAGGTCGTTTGCAAAATGGCCATTTTCAAGGGCCAAAATTCCATAGCGACTATTCTGAAATTTCAACTGGATGTAACTTTTGATTTTTCCGATTCGTTGGAAAGATATTCTCAATTAGATTCCATTATTTTTGGTTTCGCTAAATTCTAGTTTATTTTGCACCTGGTACATTCATTTGAAATTTGAAATTTGAAATTGAATTATCGAACTACCGCGCCATTTTCAATTCCTTTTATAATTTAAAATAAATATTTATATTCTAAAGACGACGTACATAAATATATACGTTCTAATTCTATTCAAAATAAATTTCTCATCATTATTATTTAAAATAATTAATTTTACATAATCAAAATTCACTAAAATTGCCAAAATAAAATTTTTTAATTTGCCCAAATTTTCGGGTCATTACAATCTGTAATGACCTGCACTGGCAGAGGTATTATAATTAATTTATTTAATTATATAAATAGTGATATAGTGAATTAAATGGTCGTGGAATAAAATAATAATGAATATTTAATTAAAATAATAAATTAAATAATATATTTGATTCAGTAATAATCAGAATTGGCTGAAATGGTGATGTGGTGTGAACTGGATCATCTGAGTATTTAATTCAGCTTGGAATTGAATTTGAATAATGAACATATTATTTGAACGACAGTTTGAACATAGAATTATAATATAATTAAAAATGAGCTCGAAATGGCGCTGCAGTTCGTAAATTGGCGATTTGAACTTCAACTGAATGTACAGGATTCGTTTTAAGCCGGATTTCTATGAAACATGAAACATGTGGAGCTGGTGGAGTATATCTTTCTAGTGGAAGAGAAAAATATGGATTTCGTCGGGTAGATTCTGATTTACGTCCAAATCAAATTTCAGAAAAGTCGTTGTGGAATTCCTTTATAATATGCAACGTTTTATATACGTTATAAATGGATTTTCAGTATAAACTGAATATCGAGATAATCTAGAATCTGAAATATCAAGCTATAAATTCTGATCTGATATTCTGGAGCTGTACGATATCATATGTGAATATATACGATAATATTAATTTATTTATATTAAATTTAATTATATTTAAATATATTTATATATTTAAATGGGTCATCCAGAGCTTTAAAAATACACTGGGTGAGCCTACGAAATCAGAATTCAACGAAACCAGTTACGTTGGGACCGTGATGTCGAACTCTAGCAGCATGTCAGTTTTCATGATTTTTGAATATCACATGTAGACGTAGTGATTTTTAAGAACGCAAGACGAGTGGAAAATCATTAATATAAAATAGAAAAAAATCAAAATATCCTAAACAATTTCTGATCCTTAAGAGGCCACGCATACTTTTTTCTCCACCACAAACTCACTGATAAAAACACGGGATCAAAATATCCAGCCCTCAGAACAAAACCGCACAAAAGAAAAATGAAATCAAAAGAGAGAACAATTCTAAAATCCTAAATCTTCGACCTTAGTCTCGAAATGGGGTTCTCTACCATTCATAAGTTGTTTCGTCTGGTGCAACGCTGTTTTTCCAATGCTGGAAAAGTACAGCGTGGAGTGAAGTTGAAGAAATCTGAGGACCGAAGCCTTTATTCATGAAGCAGATGTTGAATCTGTGGTTAGGAGCGGAAATAGCACGGATTTGGCAAGTTTTGAAGGATTTCCTTCTGATTTGGGTCGATCGAATCTGTGTAGGTGCGAGCAAGATTCTGAAGTCGCGATGCCAGTAATACGTTCGAGTTCAATGATTTCGGGTTTGGGTTGTTCAGGATTTTGAAGAGATGAGGATGGGGTGTTATGTTGAGTTTGTCGAGTGAGGAAGGGGAACCAGAGACCTTTTCCGTCGATGCCATCGTTGGGAACGTCGGAGTCGCGACGCTCAAATGGCCATCGAGCTGAGTGATAAATACATGGAAGGGAAGAGGAGGAGTGAGAGATTTAATGGTGGTATTTTTTTTGAAGTCGGTGGAGGAATAAAGGGGGAACGGGTGCGAAGTCATGGATGATTTCCTGTGGAGGACTTCCTGAAGCTTTCGGTTGGGGAAGATGGGTCTTGGAGGATGTGGGTTTGGGCTTTAACATTAGTGGGTGGGTTAAAATCTTTAAATGGGGTGAGGGCCAGTCTAATAAAAATATGTTTAGTTTAAGTTCAATTTAAATAGTGTTGAATTTGAAATTATATAACTTGTCCATTCGTAATCGGAATTCAGTGAAACAAGTTGCGTCGGGATCGTACGGACGTCAGCTACAGCATGGAACTGGGTGGAAGTCCATCCAAGCTCGTTACAATTTATAGTGAAATAAATTGTCCGATCTGAATCAGCGACAATTATCGTTAACTAACAATGATAGTCCAATGTAAGTAAATCTCACTAACTCTGAACAGTTTATAATTTCATGTTGTATTTTTAGAACTGTTAAATATTGGCTGATTGACTATGCGTTGATTGTTTGATTGAACTGCTAGTCAGTTAGTTGAATTTCTATATTGATTTTGTTTAACAGAATATATCATATGGAACTGAAAGTGATGTTATTTATATTGTTTAACATCTGTGATGCAGGGAGACAGGTTGGAGGAATCCGACTGGATTCCTCAACATTTATTTTATTGTTTTTCAAATATGGTGATATATGATATAATATATAATCTATTATGGATTATGTATGTTGAAATGACATTGATCATTGTTATTCAATATTTTTAGTATCAGAAAAGACCCTGGGATGTAAAAAGAATTATTTCAATGTATATTGAATTAAAGGAATTTTATAAAATCAATAAATTTTATAAAAGGAAATATTTCGAAAGTAAATAAAAGGAAAATGTTTATAAAACGAATAGAGTTTTATAAAAGGGAAATTTTTTGATAAAACAAATAGAATAAAATAAAGGAATATTTATTTAGGAAGTAAATAGGATTTTAAAAGGAGTTAATCAAACGTAGTTTATTAAAAGGAGTAAATCAGACATAGTTATATAGGATAAGTTACCATTTTGCACGACTGCTAGCGAAATTCGCAGGGATGCAGATAGCCTACGGCGGCCGGATGTTTCCTGAGGGAATCAGGCGTAACCATTGTGATCGCTGCGATCTAGAGTCAAGCGAATGGAGTTAAATCGAATATAGTTATTCGAAATAAAGTTAAAACATATATTAGTTATTCGTATTAGAATAAATCGATCAGAGTTAATCGATGTTAGTTTAATCGATTAGAGTTAAAGTTAAAAGGAGTTAATCGATGTTAGTTAATCGATTAGCGTTAAAGTAAAAGGAGTTAATCGATGTTAGTTTAATCGATTAGAGTTAAAGTTAAAAGGAGTTAATCAATGTTAGTTAATCGATTAGAGTTAAAGTTAAAAGGAGTTAATCGATATTAGTTAATCGATTAGAGTTAAAGTAAAAGGAGTTAATCGATGTTAGTTAATCGATTAGAGTTAAATTAAAAGGAGTTAATCGATGTTAGTTTAATCGATTAGAGTTAAAGTAAAAGGAGTTAATCGAATATAGTTTATTCGAAGAAAGTAAAAGGAGTTATCGAATATAGTTTATTCGGAAGGAGTTAAGTGAAATGAGAAAATCAATAGCGTTAGTCAAATAGAGTTAATCCAATAGTGTTAGTCCAATAGAGTTAATTGATAAGGGTTAATCGAATAGAGTTAAGTGAAATGAGTCAATCGAATATAGCTATTCGAAGGAGGGTTAAGTAAGGAAGTTAGTAAAAGGAATATAAAGTGAACTTTGCCTATTTCAAAGTTAGAAATGTTGTTCAGTTAAGGTCTGAGAGGTAGTTCTACCCCAACTTGATTGGCTTTGTTTTTAACTAAGGAATAGTTAAGGTTTGGCAGTAAAGGAAATAGTTTGAGTTGGCATAGCGATGTTTGTTTAAATATCTGTCTAAGTCCAATGAAGGAGTTTTGGAAATGTTTTCCAAATAAGAACCATAAATGTTTCCGGATATAGGAAAACAAGAAATGGAAATGTTTTCCAAAGGTAATAACATAAATTTTCTAAATTTAGAAAATAAGAAATGTGGAATATAGGGAAACAGGAGATGAAAAACAAACTAAGGAGATAAATGTTAAATGATGTTTGATTGATAGAATGAGACGACCCGAACTTCCCCGTGAAGGAAAGCGCGGATAGAATTGAGGACAAGACAAAATAGAACGCAAACAGAAGAACATTTCATTGTTATTACAACAATTCCATCAGATACAAGAATATACAGAGTACAAATGAATAAATTACATTCGATAAATATCAGAGATTACAATAAATTACATAGCAACGGAAAATAATACAAAAGCACAACTAGAAGTGATACACGGATACAGAGCTTTCCGAGCATCGTTCCAGCTGTATATCAGGACCCTGTGAATATAAATCTGCAAAACCAAAACTACTAGCTGCCCGTGCGGAAAATAGGGGCACCCAGAGTTTAGGTTAAAACAATAAACTCCAGGTCAGTCATGTGACTGGTGTGAGAACTAAAAGCAGTTATTATTTTAACTTTAAAGAAGAGTAATTCAAGGGACCACGCCGTATAACACGGAACGGGTTTCCTCCCAAGAATACTAGTGCATATAACAAAACAACGCAATGCTCTTTGGAAAAATGAAGCTATTATAAGACCCAGGTCCCATCACACAATGCAACGCAAGCCGGAGGATAGGGTTTTCCCTTATAATAGCCAAACAAGCTTGGTACGTTTAAAACAAATCATTTGATACTATAATAAGTGTATAGTGTCAAAACAATTTCAATCATAAATATCAATCATAGGCGGCATGGGTACCATCTATCATGTCGCCATACTAGTTCTACAATTAAAACCGCAATATCACGTATTGGAAATTGGATTTCCATCATGAGTCGAGGCAAGGGGCAAGCTCCTCTCCGCGTTCGAGACACTCTAGCAAATGCCTCAGGACCCCACTATGATCCTTGGAATCGGCTGGGCTGGTCCTCTCTTACTTTTGAGGATTGGCAATTCCTGAACACACGTTTCCCGGTCCTTACAGACCTATATCCGAGGCGCCTCGTATCCAACAACCAAACAGGTGAAAAGTATATAAATGTCAGGGCTGGTAGGTCACTGACACCACCCTAGCTAGAAAGAAACGTCGTGCTCTCCCAGCGGTCCGTCTCCCGTTTTTGACTCATACCGAGGTGTGAGGCTCGCGAATTCACGTTATACACAAAGCTACGCCACACAGGCCGTGCTTTGATCATCAACCACAAGACTTTGCTTTTCAACAGAAGCCTTGATCAATTGCCACTTACGCATGCCACATTGGCAATTCACTCCATGCGACTGATGTCCATCGATATACAACCTCTGAGCTCGTACGTCTCAGAGAAGGGCGTTAAGCAAGAGAATAAATTCTCTGCCGCCAAACAGATGTATATTTAATAGAGATCAATCAACACAGAATAAAATCCAATGTCAGACACACAATCCATTTACAAGTTCGTTCTGGGTCTGAACGAAACCGGAGGCACTTTCCTCGCATATCCATCCATCTCCAAGTACGTCTGGACGATCACCAACTGTTTCCCTCATCTTGGGTGTACAGCCCAATCAAGATCATCAGTAATCACCCAAACGATGTGAAGACTTCCGGTCTTCAACCACCGTCTTCATCTTCGACATCTCGTCGAATCGGTTATTCAGAATGGGTATAACCCGGCCTTCCTGAATAACCCACGTATATGATAAACAAATGTTACACAAACACAACGAACGCCTCATTCCAATTCAGAATATTCTTTTATTCACAAAATCACATTCTTAGGGAAATGTTCCCATTAATTTTATCCAAGATAAATTCTTCTAAATTTATCCTATAATCTTCCTTTGGATATCATTTCAAACTAGTCGGGATTAGCGAACCACACCGAAGTAATTATTTGTTTTATTTCCCAATCCCAACCTATATATCCCATGGAGCAAAACTGGTGATACTCCATATCTAACACCACGGTGTTATCGGTAAAATTAATTACCATTTCACGTTCAAATCTAATTAAAGATTTAACTATCGCTTTGGAGCAAAACTGGTGATACTCTACTCTCGATCACTTTTCAGATTTGATAATTTAAATTATCAATTCACTTTTTAATCTAATTAAAGATTCATTAAAACTCCATTTAGTTTTAATCTTCTCAAAAATCAATATTATGTCTTTAACTGGGTTAAAGAACCAATGTCTTCTAAAACACGATTCACGACAAACCCAAATCACATTTGATATTTTAATACAAAGCTCTGAATAGAAAATATATCGGCTTATATTCAATATCAAATTCTGAAACTAACATATATCGTATTGGCAATAACGATATAAAATATATCTTTCAAATTCCCATAACAATATCTGTATAGTCACGAAATCCAACATCGAAATATCCCGAAGATAATTTCGATTCAACTCCAGTCCAATCCACGTATTGGGAATATTGATTATTTTTAAAATCACTTTCAAATTCAATTTATTTATTTCACAAATAAATTGATTTTAATTCTAGTTCAAAACTAGTTCATTTCGACAAAAATCTATTTTTATCATTTCAAATGTGGAATTCTTCATCCCAGTTCTTTCCAATTCACATATTATGATTTTACACAAATTATAGATATTTTTAATAATTTTATCAAGGCCCGTACAGTCGATTTCCAACAACGGCCATCGGACTGCACTAACATCGACCTTTTTCAAATTTGATTTGGACATAATTCCAAATCCAACCGTTAGATTTCAAATTTCTAATATTCATTGGAAAGCTCTTTTTGATACGAACCCAACGGTTCCGGTTTCAGGAGAATCCGACGGTCGGATCTCCCGCAACGTCAATTCGAAGTCAATGGTCGAAATTTACGAACTGCCGCGGAGCGGCGCGTTCTATTCAGGCCATTATATATATAATATATATATATTATATATTATATATATTTCGTCAATTTCCTTTTAAAACGTATTTTATAAATCGTTTTAACTTCGTTTCAAAACCATTTCAACACTATTTCAATTTCTAATCAAAACTGAATATTTTATATCATTACTATATAAATGATAATATTTTCAAAACGTTATATTTTGAAATCACTTCTTTTCTATATTCGTTATAAAAATGAATATAATCGATATAAATATCGTTCACATCAAAATAGCGCAACTCTAATCAACACGGCTTTATATATTTCAATAAATCTGTTATTCTATTCAACAAATGAATATTTATTCCATTCAACACATGAATCTATATTTCTTCCAACACCTGACTAATCTCAACACATGAGTACTGTCAACACATCATTATTTTTGTTATGTAAAATATTTTATAAAACTATGGTATCTATCGTTTGATTTTTAATTAGACTTCTACTGGGAAGTAGTTCTAATTTTAAATATGATAAAGATGTAAATTTCATTGTATAAAATATTTCACTCAACACATGAACATCGTCAACACATGACTATTTTTATATTCAACACATGAATTTTCTTTTATAATATTCCTTATTTTCCCGATTTGAAATGAGGCCCAATCAATCACCATATAGTGTTAATTATATGGATTCCATACAACACATGGATATAATAGCATTGAAAAGTAATCAACCATCAACCAAAGTGCACTACACTGTATAAGCATCAAATATAGATATCTTACGCTTATAACAGTCTGTCAATCAATCGATCGACATATTTAATCAATCAGGATGAGTGAACTTCAAATTTCATCCCAACACCCGTGTGGGGTTTCAAACAATCAAACACAGATTTTCTTTGTGCAGTTAGGCGATGTGTAAAATTTATCATCCCAATCAATATCAGTCAAATAGGTGTACATAAACAAACCGTCCGGTTTGTAAATGAATATTTATTTATTCACATTCACGTTAAAAATTATATTTTTAACGTCAAAAATATTTATTTCAACACTTGAATTTCTATTCAGTTCATTTACACAATAAAAATGATATTTTTATTTTTCTAACATTTTTTAGAAAATTTCGGCGGCATAACGGCACGATACTAGAAACGGGACGAGGCCTAGCCTTATCCCCGGTCTAGTGAAGGCCCACGCAATTCACACATCAATCAAATCCATTCCATTTCACCAAACAATTCAATTCAAACCAAATAAACTAACCAACTACTCAACCACACAATTTAACAAACAAGCCATCCATGGTCTGTGGATGACGGGTGTCGGGTGCTACTAAACACCGTCTACATCCTAGTATATATATATAACTAGAGAAAGAGATTTTGAGTGAGAAGTTCTCACTGATAGCTATCCAACTTCACGATACTTCATTGATAGAAATCTTCATCGTTATCCCATCTTCGCCATCTTCGTTGCCCGTAGTCACTATATATATAAAAATCACATTTTTATATTTTGATGTCTTTAAAATAAAAGCCACATTTTTATTTCGCTATTCAATATATAAAAATCATATTTTTATAATCACTTCATATATTTAGAAATCGAATTTTTACTATGCTATTCAATATATAAAAATCGAATTTTTACTTTGGTGTCCTATAGATAAAAATTCCATTTCAAAAATATTGATTTCGCCTTTACAAAAATAATGTTTTCGCCTTTATAAAAATAAAGTTTTCTCCTTTCATCACTATAAAAATTCCCTCTTTATTTCAACATATATAAAATAAAAATCGGATTTTTATTTCGCTACATATACAAAGATGATATTTTTACATTCTATATCTCATAAAGATTACATTTCTATAGTTCCTACTATGCAAAAGTCATATTTTTAACCCACTACCTATGTAAACATCTCACCTTTCTCCATTTAAAAATATCGTCTTTCTTCTTTTAAAAATCTAATCTTTTATATGTTAAAAATCAAATCTTTTCTAATTTAAAAATCAAATCTTTTCTAATTTAAAAATCTAATCTTTTCTAATTTAAAAATCAAATCTTTTCTAATTTAAAAATCAAATCTTTTCTATACTTTCTTTTAAAAATCCTAATCTGAAAAATAAATAATAAAGTAAATAAAGTATATAAATAAAAACAAAATTAACATGAAAACTTACAGTCAATTTGCCGAAGAAGGGGGGGGGGGGTTTGCGGGTTCGGGTCTGGGTGGGGTCGGGCGTCGCAGGCGAAGGGAAGGGGAGGAGGAGGAAGCGGCGGTGGCTCATTGGGTGGGGGGGGGGGGGGCGATGCGGCTGAGGCTGCGGTGGAGAGAGAAGAAAGGAAGAGGAGGAAGAAGAGGAGAGGGCGGCTATAGGGAGGAGGTGGGCATCGCGAGGTCAGGGGAAGAGGGGGAGGCGGAGGTGGTGGCCCACCAGGCCGCGGCGGCGTCGATCATCTGGGGCGGCGGCGACGAGTTCCCCCCACCCCGCGTCCGTCTCTTCCTTTTTTTTTTTTTTAATCTGATCGAATGAACGGGGAAAGGGAAAATATAGGGGGGGGGTTTATATATATTTTTATTTATTTATTTATTTATTTATTTTATTTTCAAAGAAGTTGACTTTTACATACGAACTCAGAATCGAACCCACCGACTGTCGTCCCTAGCATATTACCCCTATTCCGAACACAATGGGATATGTATCGTAGGTTGATTTGATCGTTTGAATCAGTTTCCGTTAAATTTACATTTAAATCACTATATTGAATTTTAAACATACATTTCAAATTACCGGGGTCACATATTAACTTTAAAAATTCTAGAAAAATATTTTGTAGATTCGTATTGACGATACGGTCCTAACAAAACTAGTTTCGTCAAATTTTGAGACCGTTTGAAAAATGGCCATTTTCCAGTCGATTAAAATCAACTAAAACTGGTCAAACGCGTTTTCCTTTGCCATGCTCACATATTGATTCGAAAAATTAAGAAATTTGGAATCTAGCAATAACTTTACATCACGGACCCAACAAAACTGGTTTCGTCGAAATCCGAGGTCGTTTGCAAAATTCCTATTTTTAAGGGCCTGAATTCCATAGCGACTATTCAGAATTTTCAACTGGACATATCTTTTAATTCCCGCTATGAAATTTTGATTTTTCGGATTCGTTAGAAAGATATTCACAATTAGATTCCATTATTTTTGGTTTCACCAAAATCCGGATTGTTTTGCACCCGGTACATTCAATTGAAGTTTGAAATCGAATTATCGAACTACCGCGCCATTTTCAATTCTATTTATAATTATATATAAATATTTATATTCTAACGACGACGCGTATAATATATACGTTCGAATTATATTCAAAAATAAATTTCACGTCGATTTTATTTAAAATAATTCATTTTAAATGTTCAAAATTCACTAAAATTGCCAAAATAAAAATTTTAAACTGGCCCAGATTTTCGGGTTATTACAATCTCCCCCACTTAAAACTTTTCGTCCCCGAAAAGGAACAAAGTCGAAAGTGGTTTGATTAATCAACTCTACGTTCGATCTGGCTTGCCTTCTCCAACTTTTCAGTTTCTGAGAATTTTCAAATTCTTCAAAAATTTGGCTAACACCCTAAATTTTCGAAAAATTTCGCCATAACCTCCCCTGCACCGGGAGCATCGGGGAATTTCAAATAGCTTCCCCGGTCCTTCTAATCTCAAAGAGAAAAAGAAAAAGCCAAGCGGCTAGCCAATAGGCTCATAAAATCATCATCACCCAAACAAAACAGTAAATTATGTAGTAAACATGTACCTATTTGTCGGGCAAACAAATTTTATTCTTCGGCTCTAGCCTCCTTGCTATGACCTGTTCAATGTAAGTATATGTATATGCAAGCAAATGCGACCAATTTTCGATACAATTCAATATTTGGTTCAATTAGGCATAAATGGTTAAAAATTAGCAAACAAATAGGCAAACAACACAAACATCAATCAATTAGTGGATTAGAATTTCAAATTCATAATTTTGATACATATATACGGAAAATCTTGTTTTGATGCCAATTCACAACAATGTATTCTAGCTATATTAGTTTTGGTTCTCACACTAGTCTAATGGAAATATATAGAAATCACACCTTCGAAATTCGAATATGAATACTGATGATGATGCACCATCATCAGAATCAGCCCCGGATATCTAGAATGTGATTCTATATCTACCCAGTATATTAAAACTTCGAATATACGTTCATGACACGTATACGTGAAATCTTTATATATTGGATTGTCCATATTTAAAATAAATAAATAATCAAATACGTATAAAGCGATTTAAATTTTCAAAACAAAATTGTTTTCAATTGAAAAATATACTCTTCACACTCGTTCTAGGATACTACTAATCCTATCTCTAACGAGTCATTCTAATTGGATATTACTAATCCAATATCTGATGAATTCTTTCGTATGGTTCTAATGTGTCTTGTTCTCGAGCTCTGTAAACCAAAGCTCTGATACCAAACTGAGAAGACCCGAACTTCCCCGTGAAGGAAAGCGCGGATAGAATTGAGGACAAGACAAAATAGAACGCAAACAGAAGAACATTTCATTGTTATTACAACAATTCCATTAGATACAAGAATATACAGAGTACAAATGAATAAATTACATTCGATAAATATCAGAGATTACAATAAATTACATAGCAACGGAAAATAATACAAAAGCACAACTAGAAGTGATACACGGATACAGAGCTTTCCGAGCATCGTTCCAGCTGTATATCAGGACCCTGTGAATATAAATCTGCAAAACCAAAACTACTAGCTGCCCGTGCGGAAAATAGGGGCACCCAGAGTTTAGGTTAAAACAATAAACTCCAGGTCAGTCATGTGACTGGTGTGAGAACTAAAAGCAGTTATTATTTTAACTTTAAAGAAGAGTAATTCAAGGGACCACGCCGTATAACACGGAACGGGTTTCCTCCCAAGAATACTAGTGCATATAACAAAACAACGCAATGCTCTTTGGAAAAATGAAGCTATTATAAGACCCAGGTCCCATCACACAATGCAACGCAAGCCGGGGGATAGGGTTTTCCCTTATAATAGCCAAACATGCTTGGTACGTTTAAAACAAATCATTTGATACTATAATAAGTGTATAGTGTCAAAACAATTTCAATCATAAATATCAATCATAGGCGGCATGGGTACCATCTATCATGTCGCCATACTAGTTCTACAATTAAAACCGCAATATCACGTATTGGAAATTAGATTTCCGTCATGAGTCGAGGCAAGGGGCAAGCTCCTCTCCGCGTTCGAGACACTCTAGCAAATGCCTCAGGACCCCACTATGATCCTTGGAATCGGCTGGGCCGGTCCTCTCTTACTTTTGAGGATTGGCAATTCCTGAACACACGTTTCCCGGTCCTTACAGACCTATATCTGAGGCGCCTCGTATCCAACAACCACACAGGTGAAAAGTATATAATTGTCAGGGCTGGTAGGTCATTGACACCACCCTAGCTAGAAAGAAACGTCGTGCTCTCCCAGCGGTCCGTCTCCCGTTTTTGACTCATACCGAGGTGTGAGGCTCGCGAATTCACGTTATACACAAAGCTACGCCACACAGGCCGTGCTTTGATCATCAACCACAAGACTTTGCTTTTCAACAGAAGCCTTGATCAATTGCCACTTACGCATGCCACATTGGCAATTCACTCCATGCGACTGATGTCCATCGATATACAACCTCTGAGCTCGTACGTCTCAGAGAAGGGCGTTAAGCAAGAGAATAAATTCTCTGCCGCCAAACAGATGTATATTTAATAGAGATCAATCAACACAGAATAAAATCCAATGTCAGACACACAATCCATTTACAAGTTCGTTCTGGGTCTGAACGAAACCGGAGGCACTTTCCTCGTATATCCATCCATCTCCAAGTACGTCTGGACGATCACCAACTGTTTCCCTCATCTTGGGTGTACAGCCCAATCAAGATCATCAGTAATCACCCAAACGATGTGAAGACTTCCGGTCTTCAACCACCGTCTTCATCTTCGACATATCGTCGAATCGGTTATTCAGAATGGGTATAACCCGGCCTTCCTGAATAACCCACGTATATGATAAACAAATGTTACACAAACACAACGAACGCCTCATTCCAATTCAGAATATTCTTTTATTCACAAAATCACATTCTTAGGGAAATGTTCCCATTAATTTTATCCAAGATAAATTCTTCTAAATTTATCCTATAATCTTCCTTTGGATATCATTTCAAACTAGTCGGGATTAGCGAACCACACCGAAGTAATTATTTGTTTTATTTCCCAATCCCAACCTATATATCCCATGGAGCAAAACTGGTGATACTCCATATCTAACACCACGGTGTTATCGGTAAAATTAATTACCATTTCACGTTCAAATCTAATTAAAGATTTAACTATCGCTTTGGAGCAAAACTGGTGATACTCTACTCTCGATCACTTTTCAGATTTGATAATTTAAATTATCAATTCACTTTTTAATCTAATTAAAGATTCATTAAAACTCCATTTAGTTTTAATCTTCTCAAAAATCAATATTATGTCTTTAACTGGGTTAAAGAACCAATGTCTTCTAAAACACGATTCACGACAAACCCAAATCACATTTGATATTTTAATACAAGGCTCTGAATAGAAAATATATCGGCTTATATTCAATATCAAATTCTGAAACCAACATATATCGTATTGGCAATAACGATATAAAAATATCTTTCAAATTCCCATAACAATATCTGTATAGTCACGAAATCCAACATCGAAATATCCCGAAGATAATTTCGATTCAACTCCAGTCCAATCCACGTATTGGGAATATTGATTATTTTTAAAATCACTTTCAAATTCAATTTATTTATTTCACAAATAAATTGATTTTAATTCTAGTTCAAAACTAGTTCATTTCGACAAAAATCTATTTTTATCATTTCAAATGTGGAATTCTTCATCCCAGTTCTTTCCAATTCACATATTATGATTTTACACAAATTATAGATATTTTTAATAATTTTATCAAGGCCCGTACAGTCGATTTCCAACAACGGCCATCGGACTGCACTTACATCGACCTTTTTCAAATTTGATTTGGACATAATTCCAAATCCAACCGTTAGATTTCAAATTTCTAATATTCATTGGAAAGCCCTTTTCGATACGAACCCAACGGTTCCGGTTTTAGGAGAATCCGACGGTCGGATCTCCCGCAACGTCAATTCGAAGTCAATGGTCGAAATTTACGAACTGCCGCGGAGCGGCGCGTTCTATTCAGGCCATTATATATAATATATATATATATATATTATATATTATATATATTTCGTCAATTTCCTTTTAAAACGTATTTTATAAATCGTTTTAACTTCGTTTCAAAACCATTTCAACACTTTCAATTTCTAATCAAAACTGAATATTTTATATCATTACTATATAAATGATAATATTTTCAAAACGTTATATTTTGAAATCACTTCTTTTCTATATTCATTATAAAAATGAATATAATCGATATAAATATCGTTCACATCAAAATAGCGCAACTCTAATCAACACGGCTTTATATATTTCAATAAATCTGTTATTCTATTCAACAAATGAATATTTATTCCATTCAACACATGAATCTATATTTCTTCCAACACCTGACTAATCTCAACACATGAGTACTGTCAACACATCACTATTTTTGTTATGTAAAATATTTTATAAAACTATGGTATCTATCGTTTGATTTTTAATTAGACTTCTACTGGGAAGTAGTTCTAATTTTAAATATGATAAAGATGTAAATTTCATTGTATAAAATATTTCACTCAACACATGAACATCGTCAACACATGACTATTTTTATATTCAACACATGAATTTTCTTTTATAATATTCCTTATTTTCCCGATTTGAAATGAGGCCCAATCAATCACCATATAGTGTTAATTATATGGATTCCATACAACACATGGATATAATAGCATTGAAAAGTAATCAACCATCAACCAAAGTGCACTACACTGTATAAGCATCAAATATAGATATCTTACGCTTATAACAGCCTGTCAATCAATCGATCGACATATTTAATCAATCAGGATGAGTGAACTTCAAATTTCATCCCAACACCCGTGTGGGGTTTCAAACAATCAAACACAGATTTTATTTGTGCAGTTGGGCGATGTGTAAAATTTATCATCCCAATCAATATCAGTCAAATAGGTGTACATAAACAAACCGTCCGGTTTGTAAATGAATATTTATTTATTCACATTCACGTTAAAAATTATATTTTTAACGTCAAAAATATTTATTTCAACACTTGAATTTCTATTCAGTTCATTTACACAATAAAAATGATATTTTTATTTTTCTAACATTTTTTAGAAAATTTCGGCGGCATAACGGCACGATACTAGAAACGGGACGAGGCCTAGCCTTATCCCCGGTCTAGTGAAGGCCCACGCCATTCACACATCAATCAAATCCAATCCATTTCACCAAACAATTCAATTCAAACCAAATAAACTAACCAACTACTCAACCACACAATTTAACAAACAAGCCATCCATGGTCTGTGGATGACGGGTGTCGGGTGCTACTAAACACCGTCTACATCCTAGTATATATATATAACTAGAGAAAGAGATTTTGAGTGAGAAGTTCTCACTGATAGCTATCCAACTTCACGATACTTCATTGATAGAAATCTTCATCGTTATCCCATCTTCGCCATCTTCGTTGCCCGTAGTCACTATATATATAAAAATCACATTTTTATATTTTGATGTCTTTAAAATAAAAGCCACATTTTTATTTCGCTATTCAATATATAAAAATCATATTTTTATAATCACTTCATATATTTAGAAATCGAATTTTTACTATGCTATTCAATATATAAAAATCGAATTTTTACTTTGGTGTCCTATAGATAAAAATTCCATTTCAAAAATATTGATTTTGCCTTTACAAAAATAAAGTTTTCGCCTTTATAAAAATAAAGTTTTCTCCTTTCATCACTATAAAAATTCCCCCTTTATTTCAACATATATAAAATAAAAATCAGATTTTTATTTCGCTACATACACAAAGATGATATTTTTACATTCTATATCTCATAAAGATTACATTTCTATAGTTCCTACTATGCAAAAGTCATATTTTTAACCCACTACCTATGTAAACATCTCACCTTTCTCCATTTAAAAATATCGTCTTTCTTCTTTTAAAAATCTAATCTTTTATATGTTAAAAATCAAATCTTTTCTAATTTAAAAATCAAATCTTTTCTAATTTAAAAATCAAATCTTTTCTAATTTAAAAATCAAATCTTTTCTATACTTTCTTTTAAAAATCCTAATCTGAAAAATAAATAATAAAGTAAATAAAGTATATAAATAAAAACAAAATTAACATGAAAACTTACAGTCAATTTGCCGAAGAAGGGGGGGGGTTTGCGGGTTCGGGTCTGGGTGGGGTCGGGCGTCGCAGGCGAAGGGAAGGGGAGGAGGAGGAAGCGGCGGTGGCTCATTGGGGGGGGCTATGCGGCTGAGGCTGCGGTGGAGAGAGAAGAAAGGAAGAGGAGGAAGAAGAGGAGAGGGCGGCTACAGGGAGGAGGTGGGCATCGCGAGGTCAGGGGAAGAGGGGGAGGCGGAGGTGGTGGCCCACCAGGCCGCGGCGGCGTCGATCATCTGGGGGGGCGGCGACGAGTTCCCCCCCACCCCGCGTCCGTCTCTTCCTTTTTTTTATTTTTTTTTATTTTAATCTGATCGAATGAACGGGGAAAGGGAAAATATAGGGGGGGTTTATATATATTTTTATTTATTTATTTATTTATTTATTTTATTTTCAAAGAAGTTGACTTTTACATACGAACTCAGAATCGAACCCACCGACTGTCGTCCCTAGCATATTACCCCTATTCCGAACACAATGGGATATGTATCGTAGGTTGATTTGATCGTTTGAATCAGTTTCCGTTAAATTTACATTTAAATCACTATGTTGAATTTTAAACGTACATTTCAAATTACCGGGGTCACATATTAACTTTAAAAATTCTAGAAAAATATTTTCTAGATTCGTATTGACGATACGGTCCTAACAAAACTAGTTTTGTCAAATTCTGAGACCGTTTGAAAAATTCCTATTTTTAAGGGCCTGAATTCCATAGCGACTATTCAGAATTTTCAACTGGACATATCTTTTAATTCCCGCTATGAAATTTTGATTTTTCGGATTCGTTAGAAAGATATTCACAATTAGATTCCATTATTTTTGGTTTCACCAAAATCCGGATTGTTTTGCACCCGGTACATTCAATTGAAGTTTGAAATCGAATTATCGAACTACCGCGCCATTTTCAATTCTATTTATAATTATATATAAATATTTATATTCTAACGACGACGCGTATAATATATACGTTCGAATTATATTCAAAAATAAATTTCACGTCGATTTTATTTAAAATAATTCATTTTAAATGTTCAAAATTCACTAAAATTGCCAAAATAAAAATTTTAAACTGGCCCAGATTTTCGGGTTATTACATAGAATTTCCATCTGGAAATAATATCATTGTTTGCACGTGTTTTTCTTCGATAGTTAAATCACAGACTATCGAAGTTTTTGACCATTTTAACGTTGTTAATATGGAGAGACCGGTTGGATTATTATCCAAAGAACCACTCTGTATTGGCATAAGCGTTGCGAATCATATATGCCAAAGGAAATTGAGGACGGAGTTATGCAAGGGCTATCCTGTTTACAGAATAGTGCATTCGATTCATCCTGCTCCTGGATGACTTGTATGGACGGATGTCTGACAGAGTATTTCCAGACAATCACGTATATTGATTTCTCCAACCATACCAAGAGTGGAAGCGGAGAAGGAAACTTCTTTTAGCTAACACATAATGTATGGTTGAGGATGTCAATCGGTGATCTGATGGATTTGTTGATGTGGCATTCAAAGTGAATCTGGTGTGATGATAAAGCGTAGCTTCTAGCCTCACATCCGGTAAATGACAGAAATCGGGCAGGCAGCATGCCTAAGTCGGTCGCACCGAAGTAGGGTGTATAATCACCTGATCTAGAGTTTCATTTACTACTAAAAATCTATTGTTGATGCTGTCCCATTCGGGAAACGGTTGCTGATCCCAACCGTTGGTAATATACATTCGATACACTCAAGCGAAATGAGTGGTCGGTCATGTGTGGCCGGGTTGCAAGATGTTCTTGTTGAACCCAGTGTATTCCTCTCTAGAGGTACACTAGCGAAAGGTGGTTCCATACCTTGTCATAATTGGAAATCCGTTACCCAATACGTGCTTGCGGTTTTGATTGTATACTATATATGTAGAAAGTGAGATGAAAGCGTTTCTGCTAGATGATTATTATATTTTGTTGATAGACATTATTGTAATATCAAAAGGGTTTTTGATATAAAGATAATTTGGATTCTCATAAGGGAAAAATCCGTTCCGTTATACGACGTGGTCTTATGAGATATCAATTACCTGCTTGAACTATTTTAAACTGTTTTACTCATACCAGTCCCATGACTGACCCAGAGTTTATTTTGTTGTTTTCCCTAAACTCTTGGGTGCATAAATTTGTACGGGCAGTCAAGTAGTCGGGATTTACAGATATATTGGAAGAGCTTGGAGCAGGAGGCTTCAGGATCATATAGTTATAGTTATTTCCGCTATGTTGTAATTGCTGTACTTTGATAATGATATGTATATTCAAGTACAGATTTGTATTTCAAAATTATGTTATGAAATATATTTATTCGTTCCGCTGTGAGATTCGTGTTACTCTGATGTTGTGTTCTTCTTCTTCTATTCTAATTTTCTATCTTATCTTTCCTCACCCTCTAATTTCTTTCACTAATGACTGGTATTTTTCGATGTTTGGTTAGTCATCATTGAGTTTATGGTGATAACCAAAGTCGACAAAATCCCGGGTCATTACAGTTGGTATCAGAGCAGAAGGTTAATTGATTAACTTGGCTCTGTGGCGTGACTCGGTAGAGATAGGGTTAGTAATACCCTAGATTGAGTTTGAGTGTACGTATTTGTTATTGATATAAAGTGGTTTTATATTGTGGAGATTCATTGGTTGAGTTGTTTATGGATTCTGGTCGATCAGTTTGATCCACTGTATTGATAAGTGTTACTAAACACTTGAATACGATGGGTCGACACGGTATGTTTTGAAAAGAGGGTAAATGAAAATAATTTTACCCAAGTATATTTTGATATATATATTGGATATATTGGTTGTTATTATAATCGAGTAAGATTATAAATTAAATGGTTATGTAAATATCCAATCAGAATTCATATAAGTGAAATACGTGAAATCAGATGAGTTAAATCTGAAGTTTAAACCAGAAATTGAATTAAAATTCTGGAAAATTGGATAAGTGTTTGTAAATGGATTTGGATTAAAAATAAGGAAAATTTAAGATCCTAGGAGATTTTAAATTTATTTTACAAGCCGTGTGAATAATATTTTGAAATGAATTTCAAAGTGGAAATGTTTAGAAATGATTTTATAGTATTGAACTCACTTTGATCGCTGGAAAATAGATTCTGATGATGACAGCTGCATCATCAGTATTCATTTTCGAGTTGTAAGTGACGAGTTACTACCAGAGATACTGTTTTGAATTTGTTTTGGGAAAGACAAGTTGTGTTGAATTTCAAAATAGCATTTGAATAATAGAATTTGAATTTTTAAATAGATTTGAAATATTAACTTGTTTAAAAGAAATAAAACGAGAAGTTCCTTTATAAACGAAGTTTATAAATAGTTCTTTTATAAACGAAGTTTATAAATGAAGTGAAGAGAATTATCATTGGATAATTCAGAAATAAAAATACAAGTGTGAAATTGAAAGGGAAATCTATTTTCCAAAGGTAGAATTATTGATTTCAAAAGGAATTGAAATCGAAACTTATGTAAAGAATGAATAAAAAAAGTTTGAAAAGGAATTTGAATAAAGGAAGTTCAAACATAGAATGTAAATAAGAAAATTCAAAGGGGATTTGAATATAGAAAATTCAAAAGGGATTTGAATATAGAAAATTCAAAGGGGATTTGAACATAGAAATTCAAATGAGATTTGAATAAAGAAGATTTAAATAATGGAAAATTGAATATAAAATTCATATAGAGTCATAATGAAATTTGAATATAGAATTCAAATAGTTTAAAATGAAATTTGAATATAGAATTCAAATAGAGTTGAAATGGGAATTGGAATATATAATTCAGTGGAGTTAGAAAATATAGGGTTTGAATATCGAAGGTGAAATGGAATTTGAATATATAATTCAAATGGAATTTAAACTATAGAATTTGAATATATAAAATTTGAATAGAAATTGAATGGAATTAACTAAGTCGAAGAGGAATTAGTTAATCGAGTTTTGAATTTGAAGTTGAACTTTGAAAGGTGAATTGGATTTGTAAATGGGTATTCAAAATCGAATATAGAACTTAAACTTGAAATTTGGATTCAAATTAGTTAATAAGCAAGTTAAATATATATTTGAACATGTCATATTTAAATATAAAAGTGAAATAGACTAAAGGGTTAATTAACAAATTAGTTAACGAATTGAGTTAAAACGATCAGGTATAGTTAAAATAGATTGGGTAGGTATAAATATACATGAGATAGGTATGGATAAGGTATGAAGGTATATAAATAGAATGCTCGACGAAAAGGTATGTATTTAATTCATATATGAGATTTTATGCGCTGTATCGGCTAGCCGTTTGGCTTTTTCTTTTTCTTTTGGATTGGTGAGGGCCATGGGAGGCCATTTGAAATATCCTGATGCTCCCGATATAAAGGAGGTTATGGCGAATTTTTCCGGGAATTTAAGGAGTTAGAACATTTTTAAGTTAATTTGATAGTTAGAAATCAACGTATCGATATATATATATATATATAGAAGTCAATAAGGAAACGAACTTAGAAATAGAATAGTAAAATCAAAAAGGAAGACTAAGAATTAAATCTAGTAAGAATAGAAAGAAGAAGCGTATACATGTTTAAAAGTGAATAAGTAGTTGTATGGTATTGATTATTCGAGTAAGTAGTCATATCTGTTTTGACGTTATAAATGTTATTCAGTCAAGGTCTGAGAGGTAGTTATACCCCAACTTGATTGATTTCATTATTAACAAATAAATAGTAAGATTTCAGGCTCGAAGATCAATGTTGAATAAGAGTTAGTTGAATATAGTATTTGGGTTGTCGTAACAATGTTTTACACAACATCCGTTTTAACCCAAATAAGCGTAAGCTTGGAAATATAATAAAGAATATTTCCTAAGTATAGAAATAAACGAGATCGGAAAAGAGATAAGTAATTGGAATATTTTTCCAATTATAAATAGCATATATTTTCTAAAGTTTAGAAAAAAAAAGAAGGCGATATTCGGAAATGTTTTCCAAATAACGTAAAAGGCCAATATGGTTATTGAAAATATTTGGTTAACGAATATTGATAAAGAAATAGAGAAGTGATTTAACTAATGGAATATTAATTAAGGGCTCAGTGACATGTTCAAAAGGAAAATTTGATTTTTTTGAAAAGAGTAAACTATTTGAAAACTCCCAGGGAAAGACTGTTTGAATTAAAAACAAATTTAACAGAAATTTGTGAAAACAAATTTGAATTAAAGTAAAGCCAGTAAAGTGGTAACTGAGATTGAATTAGAATGATATCAAGACAAATTGGATTGTGAGATTCAAATTTGAAGTGTAATGTGATAATCAAGTTAAGAGTTGGGAATCGAGAAGAAACTCGAGTTGAAATGATATTTGGCTCGGATATAAGCGAATGGTTGTGTTGTGGATAAAAGCAGATTGGAATTTGATTGGGATGACCCTTGTATCCGCTGAATTGATAACAGGTGGAAATGATATAATGATATGCCGACAAAAGGTACAAGTTTATATTTCTATTGGATATAAGATTTATGAGCCGAATTTGGCAAGCCGCTTGGCTGTTTGGTTTTCTTTTGGGTTGGAGAAGGCCCAGAGAGGCGAGTTGGAGTTTGACCGATTGACCAGTACAAAGGAGGTGCTGGCGAATTTTTTTGAAAAGTTAAGGTGTTATAAAAATTTCAGGATTTTTGAAAATTTTCGTTGATAAGAATAAATTAATAATTTAACCGAAATTAAAACTGGTTCAGTTGAAACTGGAGTTAAGAAGTGAACAAATATGTTCTAACCAGTCGATAGGGTCGTCCTCTACCTTTTACCAATTTCGAGGACGAAATTATTTTAAGTGGGAAAGATTGTAATGACCCGCATTGGCAGAGGTATTATAATTAATTTATTTAATTATATAAATAGTGATATAGTGAATTAAATGGTCGTGGAATAAAATAATAATGAATATTTAATTAAAATAATATATTAAATAATATATTTAATTCAGTAATAATCAGAATTGGCTGAAATGGCGATGTGGTGTGAACTGGATCATCTGAGTATTTAATTCAGCTTGGAATTGAATTTGAATAACGAATATATTATTTGAACGATAGTTTGAACATAGAATTGTAATATAATTAAAAATGAGCTCGAAATGGCACTGCAGTTCGTAAATTGGCGATTTGAACTTCAACTGAATGTACAGGATTCGTTTTAAGCCGGATTTCTATGAAACAAGAAACGTGTGGAGCTGGTGGAGTATATCTTTCTAGTGGAAGAGAAAAATCTGGATTTCGTCGGGTAGATTCTGATTTACGTCCAAATCAAATTTCAGAAAAGTCGTTGTGGAATTCCTTTATAATTTGCAACGTTTTATATACGTTATAAATGGATTTTCAGTATAAACTGAATATCGAGATAATCTGGAATCTGAAATATCAAGCTGTAAATTCTAATATGATATTCTGGAGCTGTACGATATCATATGTGAATATATACGATAATATTAATTTATTTTATTTAAATTTAATTATATTTAATTATATTTATATATTTAAATGGGTCATCCAGAGCTTTAAAAATACACTGTGTAAGCATACGAAGTCTGAATTCGACGAAACCAGTTTCGTTGGGACCGTGACGTCGAACTCTAGCAGCATGTCAGTTTTCATGATTTTTGAATATCACGTGTAGACGCAGTGATTTTTAAGAATGCAGGATGAGTGGAAATTCATTAATATAAAATAGAAAAAATCAAAATAAAAATATCCTAAACAATTTCTGATCCTTAAGAGGCCACGCAGACATTTTTCTCCACTACAAACTCACTGATAAAAACACGGGATCAAAATATCTAGCCCTCAGAACAAAACCGCACAAAAGAAAAATGAAATCAAAAGAGAGAACAATTCTAAAATCCTTAATCTTCGACCTTAGTCTCGAAATGGGGTTCTCTACCATTCATAAGTGGTTTCGTCTGGGGCGACGCTGTTTTCCGATGTTGGAAAAGTACAGCGTGGAGTGAAGTTGAAGAAATCCGAGGACCGAAGCCTTTATTCATGAAGTAGATGTTGAATCAGTGGTTAGGAGTGGAAATAGCACGAATTTGGCAAGTTTTGAAGGATTTCCTTCTGATTTGGGTCGATCGAAACTGTGCAGGTGCGAGCAAGATTCTGAAGTCGCGATGCTAGTAATACGTTCGAGTTCAATGATTTCGGGTTTGGGTTGTTCAGGATTTTGAAGAGATGAGGATGGGGTGTTATGTTGATTTTGTCGAGTGAGGAAGGGGAACCAGAGACCTTTTCCGTCGATGCCATCGTTGGGAACGTCGGAGTCGCGGCGCTCAAATTGCCATCGAGCTGAGTGATAAATACATGGAAGGGAAGAGGAGGAGTGAGAGATTGAATGGTGGTATTTGTTTTGAAGTCGGCGGAGGAATAAAGGGGGAACGGGTGCGAAGTCATGGATGATTTCCTGTAGAGGATTTCATGAAGCTTTCGGTTGGGGAAGATGGGTTTTGGAGGATGTGCGTTTGAGCTTTAACGTTAGTAGGCGGGCTGAAATCTTTAAATGGGGTGAGGACCAGTCTAATAAAAATATGTCTAGTTTAAATTCAATTTAAATAGTGTTGAATTTAAAATTATATAACTTGTCCATTCGTAATCGGAATTCAGCGAAACAAGTTGCGTGGATTGTACGGACGTCAGCTACAACATGGAACTGAGTGGAAGTCCATCCAAGCTAATTACAATTTATAGTGAAATAAATTGTCCGATCTGAATCAGCGACAATTATCGTTAACTATCGATGATAATCCAATGTGAGTAAATCTCACTAACTCCGAACATTTTATAATTTCATGTTGTATTTTTAGAACTGTTAAATATTGGCTGATTGATTGTGTGTTGATTGTTTGATTGAACTGCTAGTCAATTAGTTGAATTTCTATATTGATTTTGTTTAACAGAATATATCATATGGAACTGAAAGTGATGTTATCTATATTGTTTAACATCTGTGATGCAGGGAGACAGGTTTGAGGAATCCGACTGGATTCCTCAACATTTATTTTATTATTTTTCATATATTGTGATATATGATGTGATGTATAATCTGTTATGGATTATGTGTGTTGAAATGACATTGATCATTGTTATTCAATATTTTTAATATCAGAAAAGACCCTGGGATGTAAAAAGAATTATTTCAATGTATATTGAAATAAACGAATTTTATAAAATCAATAGATTTTATAAAAAGGAAATATTTCGAAAGTAAATAAGAGGAAAATGTTTATAAAACGAATAGAGTTTTATAAAAGGGAAAAATGTTGATAAACAAATAGAATAAAATAAAGGAATATTTATTTAGGAAATAAATAGGATTTTAAAAGGAGTTAATCAAACGTAGTTTATTAAAAGGAGTAAATCAGACATAGTTATATATGATAAGTTACCATTTTGCACGACTGCTAGCGAAATTCGCAGGGCTGCAGATAGCCTACGGCGGCCGGATGTTTCCTGAGGGAATCAGGCGTAACCATTGTGATCGCTGCGATCTAGAGTCAAGCGAATGGAGTTAAATCGAATATAGTTATTCGAAATAAAGTTAAAACATATATTAGTTATTCGTATTAGAATAAATCGATCAGAGTTAATCAATGTTAGTTTAATCGATTAGAGTTAAAGTTAAAAGGAGTTAATCGATGTTAGTTAATCGATTAGATTTAAAGTAAAAGGAGTTAATCGATGTTAGTTTAATCGATTAGAGTTAAAGTTAAAAGGAGTTAATTGATGTTAGTTAATCGATTAGAGTTAAAGTTAAAAGGAGTTGATCGATTAGAGTAAATGTAAAAGGAGTTAATCAATGATAGTTAATCGATTAGAGTTAAAGTAAAAGGAGTTAATCGATGTTAGTTAATCGATTAGAGTTAAAGTAAAAGGAGTTAATCGATGTTAGTTTAATCGATTAGAGTTAAAGTAAAAGGAGTTAATCGAATATAGTTTATTCGAAGAAAGTAAAAGGAGTTATCGAATATAGTTTATTCGAAAGGAGTTAAGTGAAATGAGTAAATCAATAGCGTTATTCAAATAGAGTTAATCCAATAGTGTTAGTCCAATAGAGTTAATTGATAAGGGTTAATCGAATAGAGTTAAGTGAAAAGAGTCAATCGAATATAGCTATTCGAAGGAGGGTTAAGTAAGGAAGTTAGTAAAAGGAATATAAAGTGAACTTTGCCTATTTCAAAGTTAGAAATGTTGTTCAGTTAAGGTCTGAGAGGTAGTTCTAACCCAACTTGATTGGCTTCGTTTTTAACTAAGGAATAGTTAAGGTTCGGCAGTAAAGGAAATGGTTTGAGTTGGCACAGCGATGTTTGTTTAAACATCTGTCTAAGTCCAATGAAGGAGTTTTGGAAATGTTTTCCAAATAAGAATCAGAAATGTTTCCAGATATAGGAAAACAAGAAATGGAAATGTTTTCCAATGGTAATAACATATATTTTCTAAATTTAGAAAATAAGAAATGTGGAATATAGGGAAATAGGAGATGAAAAATGAACTAAGGAGATAAATGTTAAATGATGTTTGATTGATAGAATTTCCATCTGGAAATAATATCATTGTTTGCACACGTGTTTTTCTTCGATAGTTAAATCACAGACTATCGAAGTTTTTGACCATTTTAACGTTGTTAATATGGAGAGACCGGTTGGATTATTATCCAAAGAACCACTCTATATTGGCATAAGCGTTGCGAATCATATATTCCAAAGGAAATTGAAGACGGAGTTATGCAAGGGCTATCCTGTTTACAGAATAGTGCCTTCGGTTCATCCTGTTCCTGGATGATTTATATGGACGGATGTCTGACAGAGTATTTCCAGACAATCACGTATATTGATTTCACCAACCGTACCAAGAGTGGAAGCGGAGAAGGAAACTTCTTTTAGCTAACACATAATGTATGGTTGAGGACGTCAATCGGTGATTTGATGGATTTGATGGTGTGGCATTCAAAATGAATCGGGTGTGATGATAAAGCGTAGCTTCTAGCCTCACATCCGGTAAATGACAGAAACCGGGCAGGCAGCATGGCTAAGTCGGTCGCACCGAAGTAGGGTGTATAATCACCTGATCTAGAGTTTCATTTACTTCTAAAAATCCGTTGTTGATGCTGTCCCATTCGGGAAACGGTTGCTGATCCCAACCGTTGGTAATATACTTTCGATACACTCAAGCGAAATGAGTGGTCGGTCATGTGTGGCCGGGTTCCAAGGTGTTCTTGTTGAACCCAGTGTATTCCTCTCTAGAGGTACACTAGTGTTAGATCAAAATTTGACTGTAACACCCAAATTGTCGTATTTTGAGCATAGGATATGAAGAAATAACTGAAAATATAGAAAAAGCGAGGCAACAAGATTTTTATAGTGGTTCGGCGTTAACGAGCCTACGTCCACTTCATATTTTCTCATTTCATTCATGGATTACAATTACAGTGAATATTCTCTCCAAATTCATTGATTTTTATTGAGGAAGATGATAGTTATTCATGGAGAAGTGTTAGCCATGGCTGCCATGGACAAGGAGATGCCAAAAGTCCCCTGAAAATGCCATATGAAGGTGTATTTATAGCTGTAGTAAAGCTCCTGGGAGGACTGGGTCGTGGTAGGACACGTGGCAGGCGATCCATGAAAGTAGGAGCAGGAATAGCCTTAAGAATAGGTCAAAACAGTGCGCTTATCTGCAGGTTCGGTGGTCGGATCGTGGTAATGGGATTGGATCGTGGTCACGGTACGCACCACGAACGGGTCGTGGTCGGAGGGAGCGAGCAGGGTGGTGATGAGTCGGATCGTGACGCGTGAGGGGCGATCCGAGGGGGGGGATCCGATCGAGGGCGAGCTGATGGGAGCGATCCGATGCGATGGCCTGAGTCTTCGATGCTAGATTACACCCGTTCACGGAAATGGGCGTAACTTTCAAACCGTAAGTCCGATTGAGCCAAACCAAAGCTCAAACTGAAGCTAATTCAAAGGGCTACGAGTATATGAGGTGAATAGATCCAAATGAGGTCATTTGATAGGGGTTTCGGGCCAGTTTATACTGATGTTGTGATTTTGACCAAACTGCCTTGTGTCTTCTGATGATGCTTCCAATGCCGGAGAGCGATGTTATCCAGAGATTCCATATGAGACAGCATTTACCCAGAGGTATGTCAACATGATCTTTGCTTTGGGTAGCCTGGTCACAAAGCAGGCTAACATTTTGCCCCCCAAAGTACATCTTATCGAGGATGAGATGTGCTTTGAATATGTTGAGCTAAATCTTTCTGGAATATCATTTGTCCTTAAGAAGGCTTTATCCGATTGTTGCATTGCTTCCATTGGAGCTAATCAGGCTAAGTTCTATCAGAGGAGTATTCGAGACGATCAAGAAATTGTTTAAACCTTGTCAAATCAAAAGATCTAATTCATCCGTCAGAAGTTATGCTAAATTGTCGGTTCCCGAGCGTGCTCCTACACGCATAGATCGTCGCCAAACAACATCATCACTCTATGCAAGCCAAGCGCGTGGTAGGGTTGGACTTTCTTTTACATATGAGTCAATAAATGGAGTAGCCACCCAAATCATGGGGAGATGTAAGAATCTTTGGGCTCTGAGCTAACAACTGGACTGTTGGGATAAAACACATCAGAATCAACATACGAATTTGTCATTTGTACTCAAGATTGGACTAGCCTGATATCTTGATATTGATTCAGGATCTTAAAATCGCATTGAATCGTAACAGTAAGGAATTCAAAAGCCATGATCACTCTGGATCGTAGTCGAGAGAATCCACAACTGTTACGGATCATTTCTTAATCCAATATTCACATATGAAGTAGTCAGTAAGGGACGTTATTAAAATTATGTGGACCAGTGCCTATAGAATTGTCACCATCGCAAGGTAGTAGATAGGTTTGTCACACCTTCCATTTGGTGTAGTTTGAGTCTTTAAGTTCACATTCGATCCACAAGCTAGCTCGCTTGGTCGGCAAAGATGAGTAAGGTTGTACTCCGGAGGCATGACGTACATGTTTTGAATCCCATTTCATGTCAGGATTGTCTTCAAAGTTAGTCTATGAACCGACACTTGTGCTTTCAGTGCCATCGGAGGACAAGCGAGGTCAGTACTTATGCCCCCAGTATCGATGGAGGTTGAGTTGAGTCAATAAGGCATTTAATCTTGAAGATTTTATACTTCCTGTCGTTGCATCTGGTAAGAGTTGCAGGTTCAGCAATCTTAGCCGACCCAGATCATTCTGTACTGTTTCTCAATTTAGCAAAAAATCGGAATTGTATATGCAAATGGTTGAACCACGTTTGCTTTGATATCATCTCTTCTCTTTATTCAGATAGTGAGGATTGCCTCATTGGGCATCAGCGACTTCGGTTACTCTCATCAGATCAGTTGCGGAGTCAAGTAAGGTTGTTGAATGCGAATGAATAAATGTCGTTATGAAGTTAGTTGGGCTCCACCGTTTATGCTTCAGCATAGTCCGAAATGGTTATCGCAGTCTTATTGAGTCTCTTTCTCATGCTCGGTTCAATTGTGCTTGACAAATAAGATCATGGGCTCAATAAGTGATATAGATTCACTTTGGAATTGCACATTCTTGTCATTGTTTTCCAGGGCTTTTCCTTTGTCCTTATCAGTTCGGGAGTCGGATGATTCTCCATCCTTTATCATAAAAGCATTGAGATTTTCTATCTCGACATTAACACCTTCTTATCATAGAAGTATGTCCACCTCAGGGTTGAATTCATCAAAGCTTCTAAACAACTCTCGTTAGAGAGAAAATTTAAAGTCTAGGGGAATAACAGGGGATCCTGACGTCCCACGTGTGAGGGCTGTAATTGTTGTTATCCATATCATCTCGAAAAGTGTCGCCTCTCGAGAGGCGCCGAATCAGACTAGCGAGCTGGTTGCCATCAAAGAATTGATGCACATTATCAAGATCCTGGCTGGTGCCCCCAGCATCGAATCTGAGATTACAAAGGGGGTCTTTGCTGATTTCTTGTTTCCACGTCGATATTGCCCCCGGGTCATGGTTCGAGTCATTCGACCTGACCGGGTTCCTGTTTTTCGAATTGTTGCGTTCTTCCTTAGAGCTGAGTATGAAATGTCGCTCGAGTATTCATTCGAGTTGGAGTTAAAACTGATCGTGCATGATCTGAGTTTGTCACAATTCTTGCATTCTCATCTAGGATGTTGCAGGTAGCTGTTCCATTGCCCGTGTTTCCATCCATGACGTAGGGAATCGAAACCGCATGTTGCGCGCCTGCTGATTGGTTTGTGTTCAACCCAAGCTGATGGTTGATATCTGACTGTGCCAAGTTCGTCACTACCTGAGCTTCAATTTTATCATTTCCAGCGAATTGATGATTGTTGCTCGGCCTTCCAGTTCATTCCTGAAATAGGTGAAGGTCGGCCTCAGGCTTCTTGATTCATGTGCCCCCTATCCACAGGGGTTTTTGTTGAGCAGTACACTTCGAATTCACGTCTTCTCTAGATTCATGTTCACTTCTCGCATCAAGAGCCGGAGTTGAGTGCAAAAATGAATTGTTGGTATTCAGCCCATGCTAAGCCCTAGTCTCCCATCCAAGCTCCGAGGACAGAAATCAAGCGGTAAAGGGTCAGATTGTAGTCGCCTCGAGTGCTCCCGTTTGCTCTTTGCATCAAGGGAAAGGTCGAGGATGAAATGGTTGCATCATGTTCAATTATTACGTGGGATATATCCAGCCTTATCTGAGCTTCCCATTCTGGAAGTAAGTTGGGATCAGCAGATGGACGTTCTCTTTGCATCTGCTTTCTGGTCTTCAAAGGGGCCTGCATCATCCTTCTGGACGCGACCCTTTGTTTGTTTTCCATTAGCACGTTGCCATCATTGCGAGTGAGGCCCTCACGTTCTTGACTAGTTATCTTTTGTAAACCTGCGTTTAGTAATAAAAATTCTGTTCCTTTCGCATTGTCTTGTACCTGCGAATGGGCAAATAAGTCATGAAGCGTTATAAGTAGTCAACGCAATTATAAATGAAAATGCACTAAAGTAGTATGTGTGTATAGGTATACTCCCAATCAATCATTAACTTAGTGCCTGGCCAGGGCTTTGTTGAGGATTGATTAGGACCTTAACTGTTTTGCCCCCATGTTCGGACATGGAGGATCCGGGCTCCGAGTTCAGTCAGTCACCAGACACTCTGGCGGGGTAGGAGCCCTTGTGGCGCTAAGTCTCTAGCGCCTTTATACTTTCTCTGGAGTTCGTCCTCAGCTTTCAATCTGCTCCCCAATCCTTCAGCGGGGTAGGAGTTCTAGCTTGTTTCATGATATGCTCAACGATCCTTCAGCGGAGCAGAAATTATGGGGGGTGCTGAGTCTCCAGCACCATTCTCAGCGTTTAATCATAGATGCTTTTATACTCTCCTAGCGGTCGCCAAGGTTAGAGTTCGAGCTCAGCAGTTCTATCGCTCCCCGATCCTTCAGCGGGGTAAGAGCTCTTTCTCAGCGCTCAATCGGAGACGCTTTTATACTCTATCTCTACTCTGGAGAGTTAGAGTTCGAGTTCAGCAGTTCTATCGCTCCACGATCCTTCAGCGGGGTGAGAGCTCTTTCTCAGTGCTCAATCGGAGACGCTTTTATACTCTCTCTCGACTCTGGAGAGTTAGAGTTGGGACTCAGCCGTTCCATCGCTCCCCGATCCTTCAGCGGGGTAAGAGTCCTTTCTCAGCGCCAAATCGTGGACGCTTTTATATTCTCCTGACGGTCGGCAAGGTTAGACTTTTGCTCAGGCGGCTCCGATCATGGTACACCGCCATGCCTTGTGGATGTCATCTTCGTGTCCTTTATACTCTCTCTCAGCTCTGGAGAGTTAGAGTCACGGATCAAGCGGTCTGCAATCATGCACGCTCATCAAACTCGTCCTAGGTTTACATTTTAATCCAAGCTCCGAGGATTAAAACCAGTCGGACAAGCAGTTGGAGCATTTGCCAAGGTTTTGAGTTCCTCCGAACAGTCTACGGGAGGAATGGTTGGCACCAGACTTCGGGTACCTGCATTATTCACACCGCACGAATTAGTCACGTCAGTAACTCGGAAAGCATGTGAAAGCAAATTTTATGATTGAAAAGTAAGCAAATTAAGAGGCAGTGTTGCCTCCTTTATTTGAATTCATGTAATCTGGTGGCGTCGAGCCATGTAGGCGGTCACACCGCGTCCATCTAGAGTCGGACTATGACTTTGTAACTCAATGATTTATGTTCAATTGTCTTGTGGTCTGCCACGTGTGGGCCAAGGATTGGATGGTCATCCCGGATCCACCTTGAGCTATACAGCATTCTTTAGATGAAGAGCGTGGCTTTGTAAACGAGCAGTTCAGTCGAGCTCGTTATAGTATTGCTCTATGGCTCTATATGCGGGTGTTACAAGTTTGATCGGTACCAAATCCCGGATACTGTTAAAGGAATGAGTATCATTCTGAGTGAAAAATGGCGTTGCATATTCATTGCAGGTCCATTTTACTTCGCCCTATCTCTGCCAATAAAGGGCTGCCAAAGTCCTTTAGTTGATGAGGGGTATCTTTTCAGATTATCATGGGGGTGGCAGTCCCAAAAAATGAATAGACCTTGGTCGGGGTCTTGAGATGGCAAAGGCGGCTAGGTAGGTACTATAAGCAAGTGATGAGGTCGCATCTCCTTCAAATCGTCTTTTTGCCCCCGTACTGAGGGTAAGGATGGAGTGTCAGGAAGTCATGACTGGATTGCTAATGGTAGCACATCTTTGCATTGGTGTTAGGTCGTAAATTAGCATGAGAACAATGGATTCATGCTTATAGAAATTTTTGCACTTTCCATGCTAGGAAATAGGATATTACTGCTGGTGGGATAATCATATGACATAAATTTGCTGATATACCCTCGATCCCATATCGGGGACAAGGGTTAGTGCGCCGACAATCAACCAGCATTCATGCGTAAGCGTTCTAGATCTTCAACTCGCTAACTTTCAGGCAAGACTAAGTCAATTGTCCAGGCAAATTCTTGATGTATCAGCTCTGAATTAGATGATGTAATCTCGAGCAATTTATGCTCAAATCTGTAGTTGCCCCCAGCCTTAGGGGAGTGAGTCACTTGGCAGATAATCGATGAAAAGAGTGGAAGTATGAGTCTTCACTTTCTAACTTCAGAACGCCGTTCGCCAGAAGTTTCATTCATGTACATCTCCCATCTAATGGGTGGCTGACTGGTGATTTGGTCGAATCATTCAGGGCGGTGAATTCGGCAATTGCACTCGTTGGTGTTTGTTTTGGGACAATCTTCCAAGAGAAATAGGCAATGTCGAATTGCATGTCATATCTCGAGGCATAAAGAACGATTGCACGCCTTTCACTTCACCTTATTAGATGCATTCTGTGTTGTATGAAGTTTATCATGGAGTTAACCATGACTCTCTTCCGGGTTTGGTCTCCAACGTTGGATCAACTTCCATTTTATCAATGGTTGTATTTCATAGTGTCTTGATGGGGATCATCTCTATCTTTTCTGGATTATCGTAACTTTCTTATTCGACCAGATGTTTCGACTTTATATCTTCTGTGTATGAAATATGAGGTATGTTCTAACGTTCCAATCCATCCAATAACTTTTCTGCCTATTCTAGGTAAGCTGCGAGTTGTGGTTTCTCCGACTGGAATTCCTTTCGAGTCGTCCTTCGGGGGTTATCTGCAAAACTTCGGCGTTGGATTGCCGATCATTTCTTGCACCGTCTGTATACAACTTCCAGGTGCTTGATTTCATCTTTCATTTCGAATGGCAACTCCATATAAAATCCCGCGATAGTGAACTTACTGCATACGTCTTATTTGCTTGACAGGAGCACACTTCAGGTTTATACTCAAGAAATGACTCATAATTTGGGATAAAATCCCGCAAATATTAGCACTGGTCCAAACGAACACATCCAGGCCCGCCTACAAAAAGCATATAAGTTCTCTCGTTCGGAAGAGGTCTAAAGGAGATCCGATGTGAAGACCTTAGTCAGGTCGGCGTCACCAGTCGGAACACGTGCAGTTGCGTTATTAGATGTCACCCTGCTTCATCCCGAATCACCATCCTCTCTGGAATCTATGTCTTCGGGCAGGTCGTTTGGCAATTCCTTTTGCGATGCTCCCATTATTCGTAATATTGACACCACCTTCACACTCCATTTCATCTGGAGGGGAAGCGTCTTTGGGTTTCACGCAATCTCTGTTGCGTAGCATATTCCATCCTTCCTAATCAGTTGGCTTCTCCAATAACTTGGTCACCATAGACCAGTCTCACTCCGTCTTTGGTAGGGATACTTAACGGTTAACACCCATATGCTATGTAAGCTCTGAATTCCGCTAGACCTGGTTGGTTGAGACCACGATCAGATAAGCTTGAATGCAATAGCATGGCTTGCAAGGCTTCAAGTAAGGTTCGTATATCCTATCACAACTGTTGTATGAAGTGGAGAGCTAATGGTTGATTCATATTTGCGTTGATCTCAAGTTCTCATTTCTTGACCAATGTCATAAGGTGGCTGGTGAGCAGTCAAGTTGTTATCATCCCAGCAATGATCCATATATCCAATCACGGCCTGCGGAGGTTCAATTGGTTCCTAACTCTGGGGACCAAAGTACATCGATCTAACCCTTGGACACGTGGAAGTCAATCTATCTCGATGCGGTTGACGGCAAATAGGTGAACCGTAGGACATACGTTTTTCACCATGCCATTCAAGCGAAGGGTAACTTTGTAGTGCTAGGGTCCTTACTTGCCGTCGGGTATCCCATTATTGAGAATCATGGTCATTGGGATCTTTTGAGTCATCCTCAGAATAGTATCCGGATTGCTCTATGTCAATGTCATCTGGGATTTCGCCTGTAGGACAGGTTTAAGTCACGTAAACTAGGTGATCACTATTCGCTCAGGAGCATCATCAGTTGCATTTGGGAAATATGCACACCATTGGAGCTCTGGAAGAGGAGGTTGTTATGAGACCATCATTATTTTGTATACTGCCATAGCCAGCGTGTCGAATCTTTTCAACAACTCCTCACATTCAATAACATCGGTAGATAGAGGTCATGGCTTCTGGAAAGAATCCTCAGAATACCTACCGAATCTTGGTCGATAAGCATTTGTGATAATTGTGGGTCAGAATGTACTCCGAGCCGAAGGCGACCCGTGCTCCGAGCCGAAGGCGAGGCCGTCAGCGGGTCCGGGCGCAGCGCCGGCGGGGGTCCGGGGCCCCGCAGTCCCGGCGGCGATCGACCTAACCGGTTAGGTCGAAAATGTGGGCACCGCACGATTTTTTCGATTTTGGAAGATAGAGCCTTTTCTGAAATGATCTGAAAATTACATTTTTTCCAAAAAATGTCACTTTTTTGGGTCGGATCGCGACCCTTGTTCGTCACCACTTTTCTAGGTCGCGGTTCGCTACTGTCGTCTGGTTCGTGGCTCGGATCGTCAATTAATCAACGTCTTCGGATCGGATCGCGGATCCTACACCAGGTCGGGTCGTGAAGGTCACTCTGGGCCCGGGTCGTGGAGGTCGTTCCGCGAACTACGAATCGGATCGTGATGGCTCTTTGGGCTCCGTTCGTGGAGGTCGTTCCGCGAACCGCGAATCGGATCGTGATGCCCCCTGCGATCCGCGAACCGCGAACCAGTTCGTGATACCCCCTGCGAACCGCGAACCAAGAACCGGCCACTTGCTCTAACCTGCTCCTGTGCATTTTCTTTATTATCCTCATTTGGTCGTGAAGCTTGTGAACCCTTAGCTTTTTTTTTCGAAGGTATGAAGCTCTGATTTTCTGAAATCAACGAAATATTCAAAAATGGTAGAATCGCGGACTGTTTTCTTCGAACTTTCAAATCCAAATAGTAGAATAGCAATCCGATAGGTTGAGAATTCGGTTCTCAGTGAAAGCACCAAAATGTTAGATCAAAATTTGACTCTAACACCCAAATTGTCGTATTTTGAGCATAGGATATGAAGAAATAACTGAAAAATATTGAAAAGGCGAGGCAATAAGATTTTTATAGTGGTTCGGCGTTAACGAGCCTACGTCCACTTCATATTTTCTCATTTCATTCATGGATTACAATTATAGTGAATATTCTCTCCAAATTCATTGATTTTTATTGAGGAAGATGATAGTTATTCATGGAGAAGTGTTAGCCATGGCTGCCACGGACAAGAAGATGCCAAAAGTCCCCTGAAAATGCCATCTGAAGGTGTATTTATAGCTGTAGTAAAGCTCCTGGGAGGACTGGGTCGTGGTAGGACACGTGGCAGGCGATCCATGAAAGTAGGAGCAGGAATAGCCTTAAGAATAGGTCAAAAACAGTGCGCTTATATTGAAAAGACCCTGGGATGTAAAAAGAATTATTTCAATGTATATTGAAATAAAGGAATTTTATAAAATCAATAGATTTTATAAAAAGGAAATATTTCGAAAGTAAATAAAAGGAAAATGTTTATAAAACGAATAGAGTTTTATAAAAGGGAAAAATGTTGATAAAACAAATAGAATAAAATAAAGGAATATTTATTTAGGAAATAAATAGGATTTTAAAAGGAGTTAATCAAACGTAGTTTATTAAAAGGAGTAAATCAGACATAGTTATATAGGATAAGTTACCATTTTGCACGACTGCTAGCGAAATTCGCAGGGCTGCAGATAGCCTACGGCGGCCGGATGTTTCCTGAGGGAATCAGGCGTAACCATTGTGATCGCTGCGATCTAGAGTCAAGCGAATGGAGTTAAATCGAATATAGTTATTCGAAATAAAGTTAAAACATATATTAGTTATTCGTATTAGAATAAATCGATCAGAGTTAATCAATGTTAGTTTAATCGATTAGAGTTAAAGTTAAAAGGAGTTAATCGATGTTAGTTAATCGATTAGATTTAAAGTAAAAGGAGTTAATCGATGTTAGTTTAATCGATTAGAGTTAAAGTTAAAAGGAGTTAATCTATGTTAGTTAATCGATTAGAGTTAAAGTTAAAAGGAGTTGATCGATTAGAGTAAAAGTAAAAGGAGTTAATCGATCACAGTTAATCGATTAGAGTTAAAGTAAAAGGAGTTAATCGATGTTAGTTTAATCGATTAGAGTTAAAGTAAAAGGAGTTAATCGAATATAGTTTATTCGAAGAAAGTAAAAGGAGTTATCGAATATAGTTTATTCGAAAGGAGTTAAGTGAAATGAGTAAATCAATAGCGTTATTCAAATAGAGTTAATCCAATAGTGTTAGTCCAATAGAGTTAATTGATAAGGGTTAATCGAATAGAGTTAAGTGAAAAGAGTCAATCGAATATAGCTATTCGAAGGAGGGTTAAGTAAGGAAGTTAGTAAAAGGAATATAAAGTGAACTTTGCCTATTTCAAAGTTAGAAATGTTGTTCAGTTAAGGTCTGAGAGGTAGTTCTAGCCCAACTTGATTGGCTTCGTTTTTAACTAAGGAATAGTTAAGGTTCGGCAGTAAAGGAAATGGTTTGAGTTGGCACAGCGATGTTTGTTTAAACATCTGTCTAAGTCCAATGAAGGAGTTTTGGAAATGTTTTCCAAATAAGAACCAGAAATGTTTCCAGATATAGGAAAACAAGAAATGGAAATGTTTTCCAATGGTAATAACATATATTTTCTAAATTTAGAAAATAAGAAATGTGGAATATAGGGAAATAGGAGATGAAAAATGAACTAAGGAGATAAATGTTAAATGATGTTTGATTGATAGAATTTCCATCTGGAAATAATATCATTGTTTGCACACGTGTTTTTCTTCGATAGTTAAATCACAGACTATCGAAGTTTTTGACCATTTTAACGTTGTTAATATGGAGAGACCGGTTGGATTATTATCCAAAGAACCACTCTATATTGGCATAAGCGTTGCGAATCATATATTCCAAAGGAAATTGAAGACGGAGTTATGCAAGGGCTATCCTGTTTATAGAATAGTGCCTTCGGTTCATCCTGTTCCTGGATGATTTATATGGACGGATGTCTGACAGAGTATTTCCAGACAATCACGTATATTGATTTCACCAACCGTACCAAGAGTGGAAGCGGAGAAGGAAACTTCTTTTAGCTAACACATAATGTATGGTTGAGGACGTCAATCGGTGATTTGATGGATTTGATGATGTGGCATTCAAAGTGAATCGGGTGTGATGATAAAGCGTAGCTTCTAGCCTCACATCCGGTAAATGACAGAAATCGGGCAGGCAGCATGGCTAAGTCGGTCGCACCGAAGTAGGGTGTATAATCACCTGATCTAGAGTTTCATTTACTTCGAAAAATAAGTTGTTGATGCTGTCCCATTCGGGAAACGGTTGCTGATCCCAACCGTTGGTAATATACTTTCGATACACTCAAGCGAAATGAGTGGTCGGTCATGTGTGCCCGGGTTCCAAGGTGTTCTTGTTGAACCCAGTGTATTCCTCTCTAGAGGTACACTAGTGTTAGATCAAAATTTGACTCTAACACCCAAATTGTCGTATTTTGAGCATAGGATATGAAGAAATAACTGAATAATATAGAAAAAGCGAGGCAACAAGATTTTTATAGTGGTTCGGCGTTAACGAGCCTACGTCCACTTCATATTTTCTCATTTCATTCATGGATTACAATTACAGTGAATATTCTCTCCAAATTCATTGATTTTTATTGAGGAAGATGATAGTTATTCATGGAGAAGTGTTAGCCATGGCTGCCATGGACAAGGAGATGCCAAAAGTCCCCTGAAAATGCCATCTGAAGGTGTATTTATAGCTGTAGTAAAGCTCCTGGGAGTACAGGGTCGTGGTAGGACACATGGCAGGCGATCCATGAAAGTAGGAGCAGGAATAGCCTTAAGAATAGGTCAAAAAAGTGCGCTTATCTGCAGGTTCGGTGGTCGGATCGTGGTAATGGGATTGGATCGTGGTCACGGTACGCACCACGAACGGGTCGTGGTCGGAGGGAGCGAGCAGGGTGGTGACGAGTCGGATCGTGACGCGTGAGGGGCGATCCGAGGGGGGGATCTGATCGAGGGCGAGCTGATGGAAGCGATCCGATGCGATGGCCTGAGTCTTCGATGCTAGATTACACCCATTCACGGAAACGGGCATAACTTTCAAATCGTAAGGCCGATTGAGCCAAACCAAAGCTCAAACTGAAGCTAATTCAAAAGGCTACGATTATTTGAGGTGAATAGATCCAAATGAGGTCATTTGATAGGGGTTTCGGGCCAGTTTATACTGATGTTGTGTTTTGACCAAACTGCCTTGTGTCTTCTGATGATGCTTCCAATGCCGGAGAACGATGTTATCCAGAGATTCCATATGAGACAGCATTTACCCAGAGGTATGTCAACATGATCTTTGCTTTGGGTAGCCTGGTCACAAAGCAGGCTAACAACTAGCAAAAGGTGGTTCCATACCTTGTCATAGTTTGAAATCCATTACCCAATACGTGCTTGCGGTTTTGATTGTATACTATATATGTAGAACGTAAGATGAAAGCGTTTCTGCTAGATGATTATTATATTGTGTTAATAGACATTATTATAATATCAAAAGGGTTTTTGATATAAAGATAATTTGGATTCTCATAATGGAAAAATCTGTTCCGTTATACGACGTGGTCTTATGAGATATCAATTACCTGCTTGAACTATTTTAAACTGTTTTACTCATACCAGTCCCATGACTGACCCGGAGTTTATTTTGTTGTTTTCCCTAAACTCTTGGGTGAATAAATTTGTACGGGCAATCAAGTAGTCGGGATTTACAGATATATTGGAAGAGCTTGGAGCAGGAGGCTTCAGGATCATATAGTTATAGTTATTTCCGCTGTGTTGTAAGTGCTGTACTTTGATAATGATATGTATATTCAAGTACAGATTTTTATTTCAAAGTTATGTTATGAAATATATTTATTCGTTCCGCTGTGAGATTCGTGTTACTCTGATGTTGTGTTCTTCTTCTTCTTCTATTCTAATTTTCTATCTTATCTTTCCTCACCCTCTAATTTCTTTCACTAATGACTGGTATTTTCCGATGTTTGGTTAGTCATCATTGAGTTTATGGTGATAACCAAAGTCGACAAAATCCCGGGTCATTACACAATCTCCCCCACTTAAAACTTTTCGTCCCCAAAAAGTAACGAAGCCGAAAGTTGTTTCACAAATCAACTCAACTTCCAGTATTTTCACTAAGGCTTAAGTTCTTCAACTTTTTAGTTTCTAAGAACTTTTCAAATTTTTCAAAAATTTGGCTAACACCCTAAATTTTCGAAAAATTTCGCCATAACCACCCCTGCACCGGGAGCACCGGGAAAATCCCGAAATTGTCATACAGGCCCTCTGATCTCAAAAAGAAAAAGGCAAGCGGCTAGCCAGTCGGCTCATAAAATCATCATCACCCAAACAAAACAGTAAATTATGGTAAACATGTACCTTTTTGTCGGGCAAACAATTTTATTCTTCTGCTCTAGCCTCTTTGCTATGTCCTGTTCAATGTAAGTACATGTATATGCAAGCAAATGCGACTAATTTTCAATACAATTCACTTTTTGATCAATTTGGCTATAGGGTACAAATTTTAATTAATCAACCAATAATCAACAACACAACCATCAATCAATTAGTTGATTAGCTTTTCAAATTCATAACTTTGATATACAGTCAAAAAATCAGATTTTTGATGCCATATCACAACAATAGGCCCTAACAAGTTTCGGCTCTCACACCAGTCAATTGGAAATATATAGAAATCTCACTTTCGAAACTCGAAAATAAATACTGGCGATGGTGCCCTGTCACCAGAATTATCCCCGGGCACTAGAGGGATTCTATATCTACCCAGTATATTAAAACTTCGAACACACATTTGAAAGACATATATACAAAATCTTTATATATTGGATTGGCCAAATTCAATACTAAATAAATATTCAAATACGTTGAATAAAGTTTAACTTTTCAAAACAAAAATCGTTTTCATTTTAAAAACATACTCTTCACACTCGTTCCAGGATACTACTGATCCCATCTCTAACGAGTCATTTTCATTGGATATTACTAATCCAATCTCTGATGAATTCTTTCATATGGTTCTAATGTGTCTTGTTCTCTGAGCTTTGTAAACCAAAGCTCTGATACCACGCTGAAACGACCCGAAATCCCCCTTACGGGAAATCGCGGATTGAGTTGAGCACAAGCCACAACAGAACGCAGATGGAAGAACATTTCATTGTTTATTTCAATAATTCCATCAGAATACAAGAATAAACAGAGTATGGATAAATATTTCACATTCGATACATATCAGAGATTACAATAAATTACAAAGCAGCGGAAAATAATACAATACACAACTGAAGGAGATATACGGATACAAAGCCTTCCGGATATCATTCCAGCTGTAAACCAGGATCCTATGAATATAAATCTAAAAAACCAAAACTACTAGCTGCCCGCGTCAAAATAAGGGCACCCAGAGTTTATGTTAAAACAATAAACTCCAGGTCAGTCATGGGACTGGTGTGAGAACTAAAACAGTTATTAATCTTTATTTTAAAGTTAGGTAAATCAAGGGACCACGCCGTATAACACGGAAAGGGTTTCCTCCCAAGAATACCAGTGCATAAATCAACAGCGCAATGCTAAATAAAGAACAATGAAGCTATTATAAGACCTAGGTCCCATCACACAATGCAACACGAACCGGAGGATAGGGTTTACCCTTATAATAGCCAAAGCATGTTTGATACGTTTAAAACAAATCATTTGATACTACAATAGGTGTATAGTGTTTAAAACAATTTCAATCATAAGTATCAATCATAGACGGCATGGGCACCATATATCATGTCGCCATACTAGGCTCTACAATCTAAACCGCAAATGTCACGTATTTGGAAGTTGGATTTCCGTCGGTGAACCGAGGCAAAAGATAGTCCTCTACCGATTCGAGATGCTCTAGCCCGCCCCTCAGGAACAGAACGCATCGTCCCTTGGATCGTCAGGGCCGGTCCACTGATGTGGATTAGACGAAATCCTGAACACTACGTTTCCCCACCCTATGGGGTGTCAATGAGCCAACGAATGACTCCATCGGTTCGAGAATGACCGATATATCTGAGGCGCCTCGCAACAGCAACAACCACATAAGTCAAACTCGTCAGGGCGTGTAAAAACCACTGACGTCACTTCTAGCTAGAAGGAAACGCATGCCCTCCCTGAAGTCCTTACCCCGTTTTTGGTTCACAACCGGGGTGTGAGGCTCATGAATCAACGCTACACAAAGCTATGCCACACAGGTTGTGCTTTGATCATCAACCACAAGACTTTGCTTTTCAACAGAAGCCTTGATCATTTGCATCTTAGCATGCCACACAGACAATTCACGCTATGCAACCGATATCAATCACATAGAGTGAAATCCGATGTCAGACACTGTAGTGACCCGAAAATCCGGTCCAATTTGAGCTGACTAAATAACACAAGTCCAAACCACAAATTGCACTGAAAATTCAAGAAACTAATAGAAAGAAGATAGAGGGTGAGGAAAGATAAGGTAGAACTATTAGAATAGAAGAATAAGAAGAACATCCTCATCAGAGAAAACACGAATCTCACAGCGGAACGAATAAAATATAACATAACTTTTGAAATACAAACAGTTATATATACAATAGCACTTATCAGAGTACAACACTTACAACAACAGCGGAAATAAATATAGCTATAGAATCCTGAAGCCTCCTGCTCCAGCTCTTCCAGTATATCTGTAAAATCCTGAACTACTTGACTGCCCGTACAAATTTAGGCACCCAAGAGTTTAGGTAGAACAAAACAAATAAACTCCGGGTCAGTCATGGGACTGGTGTGAGTAAACTCAAATCATTTAAACAGGTATATGATATCTCATAAGACCACGCCGTGAATACGGAACGGGTTTTTCCCTTATGAGAATCCAAACATCTTTGAAAAGCAATATCATTCTGATATTATGATAATGTCTAAATACAAATAGATATCAATCTAGTAGAAACGATTGCATCTCACGTTCTACATATATAGTATACAATCAAAACCGCAAGCACGTATTGGGTAATGGATTTCCAACTATGACAAGGTATGGATCCACCTTCCGATCAGTGTACTCTAGGAACGATACACTGGAGTTCAACAAGAACATCTTGCAACTCAGCCACACATGACCGACCACTCATTTCGCTTGAGTGTATCGAATGTACATCACCAACGGTCGGGATCAGCAACCGTTTCCCGTATATATATGGGACAGCATTGATAGATTAAAGAAGCAAATGAATATTCTCTAGATAGGTGATTATACACCCTACTTTGGTGCGACCGACTTAGCCATGCTGCCTGCCCGATTTTTGTCATTTACCAGATGTGAGGCTAGAAGCTACGCTTACTTTCCATTCATTGATAACACGATCACTTTGAATGCCACATTATCAGATCCGTAAATCATTAGTTGGATCTGCACAAATAAATTCTCGATATTATGCGAAGGGAATAAATCCGTTGGCCACCATATATATTTGTACAGTCCAACTCTTCCGATCATTGGAACTATTCTGTCAGACATTCGTCCATATACGTTCGTTCTGTGACTGAACGAAATCGAAGGCACTATTCTGTAAACAGGACAGCCCTTGCACTTTACTCCGTCTTCAATTTCTTCATCGTATTTGATCACAATGCTTATGTCGATGCGGAGTGGTTCTTCGGATAATAATCCAATCGGTCTCCCCATATTAACAACGTAAAATGGTCAAAACTTCGATAGTCTGTGATTTAACTATCAAATGAAAATATGTCGGTGTACAAACAACGATCTTAATTCCAAATGGAATTATCGATCCAATCATCAATCATATATATATATACATATATTTCCTTATTTTCTAAAACTAGAAAATATACATTTTCAACATTGGAAAACATTTCCCATCCTCATTTACGCATCACTATCATTCCACAACTATTAGTCCCTAACTGTAAACTAGTAAGAGAACAATTCTCTAAGTATAAACCCCGAAGGCCGAAACCAACATCAGATCAACACTCAGAAAACTATTCAACTTACTAATCTCTAGTCAGTTTCTAATTTTTGTTTAACTTCACTTCTTAATTTCTATATTCGATTAACCCCTTTTTATAAACTACGTTTGATTAACTCCTTTTTATAAACTACGTTTGATTAACTCCTTTTTATAAACTACGTTTGATTAACTCCTTTTTATAAACTACGTTTTCCGTTACAACTATTTCCTTTTTATAACGTTTCTCCACTTATAAGGATTTCCTTTTACAGCGTTTAATCACTTTTAATGTTTTCCTTATAACAGCGTTTAATCACTTTTAATGTTTTCCTTATAACAGCGTTTAATCACTTTTAATGTTTTCCTTTTAACAGCGTTTAATCACTTTTAATGTTTTCCTTTTTAATCCTATTTATTTTCCAAATAAATATTCCCTTATTAGATCCTCATTATAAATTGATAAGTGAATAAACTTCTCAGTGTTAATCCCGAAGGCCGAAACCAACATCAGATCAACACTTTGAAATTTACTCAACTCAGTCAACGTATAACATGTTCCAATTATTCATGACCCATACCCTATCCTATTTAACATTTTAAATCGATTCTATTTATTTTCTAATAAATATTCCTTTATTCTATTTATTTTCTAAATAAATATTTCCTTTTTATAAAACTCTATTTGTTTTATAAATACTTCCTTTTATAAAACCGTGTTCGTTTTATAAATAATTTCCTTTTATAAAATCCTATGATTTTATAAAATTCCTTTATTTTAATATACATTGAAATATTCCTTTTTACAACTCAGGGTTTCTTATGATATGTAAAATATCGAATAACAATGATTAATATCATTCTAACACACAAAATCCAGAACATATTATATAACACATCATATAACACAATATATGAAAACAGTAAAATAATTGTTGAGGAATCCAGTCGGATTCCTCCAACCTGTCTCCCTGCATCCACAGATGTTACACAGTATAATATGCATCAATTTAATCCCAACATGAAATATACTGATAATCAGAATCCATATTTGATTGACGGTTCTCTATATATAACTATATCTACGTTTTCAATCAAATCTATTTAACAGTCCAGATTATCAATACATAGCAATCAATCAACAGTTATCAAAAATAAAGTACAAAGTTAGTGAGTTTTACTCACATTTGTCGGTTATCGTTAATAACGGTAATCGTTGTTGATTTGATTCAGTCGTCCCATTTAGACGAACTCCAAATCATCTTGAATCAGTTTCAGCTTTATATTCCTTCTCCTCATTTGATATTGCTCCTCGCTGTTACACCGAGAACCCACAACCTTTCAGATGTTTGATCACTGTGCCTCCATGTCCATCGTCGGATGTTGCTCCATTGTTCCAGCTCCGACTAAATTCTTCACGCAATACTGCTTTGTCTTCCCGCATAAATTAGTTTTTATCACATTGGTTAATAGCTTCCCTTAACACGTTGTTTACCTTCACTTCCCCTTTCTGCTGTTACACCATTCTTTCTGATACACAGTTTGTTTCCCCTTTTGAACCAACTAGTCCATTCGAATTTCCTTCTGCCTCGTCATGTTTAAAATGATCCCAGTCCTCATTGAAACTGCGTCTTCCCCAATCCATACTCACCCAACTTCCATCTCCCCGCACCACTTAAGACCACAACAAACATTGAAACTCCCCCAACCGCATCAGTTTCCACAAAAACAGTAGCACTCGAAACACCTCTCCCCTTTAACATAGCCGTTCACGGCATCAGTTTTCAACCCAACTGCTCTAGTTAAACAACAATTGAACTCTCAATCTTTCATCGAACTGACCAAATCAAGGCCACTAGTTTTCATCTCCTTTACGTACATCTCGCACCATCGAAGAAGAACGCGTCTCCTCCACCATCGTGGCACGCTACAGGTTTTCAACGACCAAATATCAACCGAACTCCACATTTAACTGCCAACTTCCCCAAACATATTCACAGTCGAAATCCCCTTTGAACGCCATCGCACCCATCCTTCCTTACTGCGAGAGCCCATCTCGAGTTCCAGTTTCTCTTCGCGATTTTGATTCGCCGTTTTCATTTTTGTTTTTGATTACTTTTTGATTTAAAGGGATTCGGTTTTCATTTTTAGGTTCGAGATTCTACTTTGCTGGAAAGATGAGGAGGGAGTGGCGGCTATTAGTATTAGGTTGGAATGGTTTATATCATTTTGTTTTGATTTGATTATTGAAGGCCACATCTTCGATTGAGAAACACTAATTTCTGTGGTTAAAAATAGAGGATGCGTGGATCCTTTTTGGTCCCAAAAATGACTTAGGATATTTATTTTAAAGTTTTCAAAAAGTTAACCACCCCACTATGTACGTTTATACTCATATATAAGCGTTGCAGACTGAGATAATAATACAGTTCTGTTCAGTGAGGTGCCGCGATCCTGAAAATATAATAATACCGGTAGATTAACACATATTGTGAAACCTCAAAATGTTGATTACAGGGTGCAAAATACTTCAAATAAAAATTGCTTATTTAATTAATTAAAAATTACAGTAAAATTCTAAAAATTAAATTATCGTTATGTCTCAAAAGAACCTTGTCTAAATTCAAACCCGATCTCTAGTTATTTTGAAATAACCGTTATGGCCGATAAACGATTCTATAGCGACTATTCTGAAATTTGATTTGGACCTATCTCAAAATCTACCCGACGAAATCCTGATTTTCCTCTTCCACTAGAAAGATATACTCCACCAGCTCCACACGTTTCTTGTTTCATAGAAATCCGATTTAAAACGAACTCTGTACATTCAGTTGAAGTTCGAATCGCCAAATTACGAACTGCAGCGCCATTTCGAGCTCGGTTTTAATTATAATATAATTATACGTTCTAACGTCGTCGATTAATTAATATATTCGTTATTTAAATAATTAAATAAGTTAATTATTCCACTGTTAAAATACGGGTCATTACATTCTTCCCTACTTAAAATAATTTCGTCCTCGAAATTGCTAAGGTAGTGGACGACCCTATCTACTGGAATTCCTAAGATTTGTTTACCCCATATTTCTGATTTAAACTGAACAAATTAATATTGACTAAAATATTAATTCCTTCCGACTAACCTAAATTTTCAAAAATTCTGAAAATTTTCTAACGCTTAAATTTTTCGGAAAATTTCGCCATAACCTCCTTTGTACAGCCCTATCGGTAAAACCACAACTTGCCTCTCTAGGCCTTCTCCAACCCAAAAGAAAATCAAACAGCCAAGCGGCTTGCCAAATCGGCTCATAAATTCCAACTCATATGAAATATAAACTTGTACCTTTTTGCTGACCATATCATTATACCATTCCCATTGGTTATCAACTTAACATATATCAATGTCATTCCAATCCATCTCCTGTCAGTTTTTATCCTCAAACTCAAGCAATTGCTTATACTCAAGTCAAATTCCATTTCAAACTTAAGTACAATTCTTGATTCCAAATCCTTATAAAATCAACCAACTTATCGATATCATCCCAATATAATTCCATATTATATATAACCTTGTCCAAGTTTAATTCAAATTAATTTATTCACTTTTACTATTTTAATCCATTTAACTTCATAAGTTAAATCTTAATTCCAGAATTTATATTCCTGGGTTTATTTCAAATCAATTTGAAACCATAATACCAATTCAAAACCTTTGAATTTCTAAACACTTGTTTTCCTTAAACAATTCAAAAACACAACCTTTGGTAGTAATCCGTCACTTAGAACTCGAAAATGAACACTGATGATGTGGCCACACTCATCAGGGTTATTTCCCAGTTTATCGAAGTGAGTTCAATACTATAACACTTCCAATTTGAAAACATTTTCAAAATCTCCCAGGAACTTAAAATTTCCTTATTATAATTCCTGATTCTGATTAAATTTCAGATTTAATTCATCTTATTTCATATACTTTACTTATATGAATTCTGATTAGTTATCTATAACCATTTCGCCTTTTTATAATCTCATCTGATTATAATAACAACCAACACAACCAATTATACTATGTTAATGTCAAAACATATCATGTTGGTTCATCGTATTCGAGTGTTTAGAAACCCCTATCGATATTGTTGTGCCCCACCATCGACCAGAATTTATAGGCCACTCAACCAATAAAGCTCCACAATATAAAACAAATTTTTATATCAAATAACAAATACGTTCACTCGTATATATACACTCAAACTCAATCTAGGATATTACTAACCCCATCTCTACTGAGTAACGCCACAGAGCCAAGGTAATTCGCTTAACTTAAGCTCTGATACCAACTGTAGTGACCCGAAAATCCGGTCCAATTTGAGCTGACTAAATAACACAAGTCCAACCACAAATTGCACTGAAAATTCAAGAAACTAATAGAAAGAAGATAGAGGGTAAGGAAAGATAAGGTAGAACTATTAGAATAGAAGAATAAGAAGAACATCCTCATCATAGAAAACACGAATCTCACAGCGGAACGAATAAAATATAACATAACTTTTGAAATACAAACAGTTATATATACAATAGAACTTATCAGAGTACAACACTTACAACAACAGCGGAAATAAATATAGCTATAGAATCCTGAAGCCTCCTACTCCAGCTCTTCCAGTATATCTGTAAAATCCTGAACTACTTGACTGCCCGTACAAATTTAGGCACCCAAGAGTTTAGGTAGAACAAAACAAATAAACTCCGGGTCAGTCATGGGACTGGTGTGAGTAAACTCAAATCATTTAAACAGGTATATGATATCTCATAAGACCACGCCGTGAATACGGAACGGGTTTTTCCCTTATGAGAATCCAAACATCTTTGAAAAGCAATATCATTCTGATATTATGATAATGTCTAAATACAAATAGATATCAGTCTAGTAGAAACGCTTGCATCTCACGTTCTACATATATAGTATACAATCAAAACCGCAAGCACGTATTGGGTAATGGATTTCCAACTATGACAAGGTATGGATCCACCTTCCGATCAGTGTACTCTAGGAACGATACACTGGAGTTCAACAAGAACATCTTGCAACTCAGCCACACATGACCGACCACTCATTTCACTTGAGTGTATCGAATGTACATCACCAACGGTCGGGATCAGCAACCGTTTCCCGTATATATATGGGACAGCATTGATAGATTAAAGAAGCAAATGAATATTCTCTAGATAGGTGATTATACACCCTACTTTGGTGCGACCGACTTAGCCATGCTGCCTGCCCGATTTTTGTCATTTACCAGATGTGAGGCTAGAAGCTACGCTTACTTTCCATTCATTGATAACACGATCACTTTGAATGCCACATTATCAGATCCGTAAATCATTAGTTGGATCTGCACAAATAGATTCTGGATATTATGCGAAGGGAATAAATCCGTTGGCCACCATATATATTTGTACAGTCCATGTAAACACCCGCAACTTCCCCGTAAAGGAAAGCGTCGGATAGTTCGAGAACAAACCACAACAGAACGCATATAAAAGAACATTTCACTGTATATTACAACAATGCATCAGATTACAAGAATATACAGAGTATAAATGAATATTACACAGAAATATCAGAGATTTAAATTACATTTAAATACATGGCAGCGGAAAATAATACAATATACAACTAGAAGTAGATATACGGATACAAAGCTTTCCGGATATCGTTCCAGCTGTAAACCAGGATCCTGTGAATATAAATCTGCAAAAACCAAAACTACTAGCTGCCCGTGTCAAAATAAGGGCACCCAGAGTTTAGGTTAAAACAATAAACTCCAGGTCAGTCATGTGACTGGTGTGAGAACTAAAACAGTTATTAATCTTTATTTTTAAAGCTAGGTAAATCAAGGGACCACGCCGTATAACACGGAACGGGTTTCCTCCCAAGAATACCAGTGCATAAAACCAGCAGCGCAATGCTAAATAAAGAAAAATGAAGCTGTTATAAGACCCAGGTCCCATCACACAATGCAACGCAGCCGAGGATAGGGTTTTCCCTTATAACAGCCAAACATGCTTGATACGTTTAAAACAAATCATTTGATACTATAATAAGTGTATAGTGTCAAAACAACTTCAATCATAAATATAAATCATAGACGGCATGAGTGCCCCATCCCACTATGTCGCCATACTAGGCTCTACAAATAAAGCCGAAATACACGTATCGGAAATTGGATTTCCATCATGGTGGCTCCTGATTCGAAAGATCGCTCGCGTAGTACAAATCACCGCGGCTTACGTCTCAGCGAGAGAAAACACCGCTATGCACATCCGCACTTTTGGGGACTCAAGTATCACCGCGGCTTACGTCCCAGCAAGAGAAAACACCGCTTACTCTATCCCTCCGAGCACGAAGCTCAATATCGGTCGACCGAATCCACTACACTAAAAAAAATGTATACTGATCAAACCATCAGTTTACCACCATCCCGGGCTGTGAGGCTCGCGGATCAACGCTATACACAAAGCCATGCTATATCAGCTGCGCTTTGATCATCAACCACCAAACTTTGCTTTTCAACAAAAGTTTGGATCACTGCATCTCAGTATGCCACACTATCAATCCATATCGTACCGCTGATTTCTGCCAATATATAACCTCTGAGCTCATATGTCTCAGAGAAGGGCGTTAAGCAAGAGAATAAATTCTCCGCCGCCAAACAGATATATATTTAGCAGAGATCAACAAATACAATATAAAGGAATACAATGTCAGACACACCATCCATTTACAAGTCCGTTCTAGGTCTGAACGAAACCGGAGGCACCTAGTACCCCGCATATCCATCGATCTCCAAGTACGTCTGGACGATCACTAACTGTTTCCATCTTCTTGGGTGTACAACCCAATCAAGATCATCAGTAATTACCCAAACGACGTGAAGACTTCCGGTCTTCGACCATCGTCTTCATCTACGACTTATCGTCGTATCAGTTATTCAGAATGGGATAAACCCGGTCTTTCCGAATAACTCGCGTATATTTTGAATAAGTGTTACACAAACACAACATACGCCTCATTCCAATTCATTAGTCACTAACCGTAAATTAATCAAGAGAATAATTCCCCAAATATTAACCCCGAAGGCCGAAACCAACATCAGATCAATACCCAGAAAACCATTCTGCTTGGCCAACCGACAGTTAGTTTCTAAATTTCACATTCATAGGGAAAGGTTCCCATTAATTTTATCCAAGATAAATTCCTTGAATTTATGTTTGAATCTCAATTCGAACTAGTCGGGATTAGCGAACCTTACCGAAGTAATCATTTGTTTTAATTTCCCAATCCCAACCTATTCATCCCATGAAGTAAAAACTGGTTATACTTCATATCTAACACCACAGTGTTATTGGTAAATTCAATTACCATTTCACGTTCAAATCTAATTAAAGATTTAACTATCGCCTGGAGCAAAACTGGTGATACTCCATTTTCGATCATTTCAATCTAATTAAAGATTCATTAAAACTCCACTTAGTTTTAATCTTTGACTGGGTTAAAGAATCAGTGTCATTTTAAAAACAAGGTTCACGATAAACCCCAAAATCACATTCATTAATCATCGGGTTAAAGAACGAGTGTTATTTAAAACACTGTTCACGATAAACCCAAGAATCAATATCGCTTCAATTCCAATTAAATGTTATTTAATTGGTACACTTCATTAAATCTAAATAAAAAGATTTAATCTTTTCTCAACTGGGTTCAAGAACAGTGTTAGTGAAGACACCATTCACGACAAACCCAAATCACATTCGATATTCAATACAAGGCTTTGAATAGAAAATATATCGGCCTATATTCAATATCAAATTCTACGATTAACAAATGTCGTATTGGAAATAACGATATAAATATATATCTTTCAAATTTCCATAACAACACCTGTATAATCACGAATTCCAACATCGAAATATTCCGAAGACAATTTCGATTCAAATCCACTCCAATGCAATCATTGGAAATTTTGGTTATTTTCAAAACCCTTCTCGAATTCAATTTATTTATTCAAAAATAAATAGAATTATAATTCTAGTTCAAAACTAGTTCATTTCGATAAAAACCTATTTTTATCTTTTCAAATATGGAGTTTTTCATCCCAATTCTTTCTAAATCATTTCTTATGATTTTACACAAATTATTACTATTTTTAATAATTTTATCAAGGCCCGTACAGTCGATTTCCATCAATGGCCATCGAACTGCACTTACAGCGACCTTTTTCGAATTTGATTTGGACATAATTCCAAATCCAACCGTTAGATTTTAAATTTCTAATATTCATTAGAAAGCTCTTTTCGATACGAACCCAACGGTTCCGGTTTTAGGAGAATCCGACGGTCGGATCTCCCGTAATGTCCGTTTGAAATAAATGGTCGAAATTCGCGAACTACCGCGGCGCGGCGCGTTCTATTCAGGCCATTATATTATATATAATATATATAATATATATTTCGTCGATTTCTATTTAAAACGAATTATATAAATAGTTTTAAAATCGTTTCAAAAGCTATTTCAACTTTCTTTTCAATTCAAATCAAAATTGAATTCTTCTTTATAAATTCGTTTTAAAATTCATTTCTATTCAATTCAAATTTCAATTCAATTTGAATTCATTTCAATTCACTTTCGATTAAATTTGAATTCGTTTTCAATTCAATTCATTTTGAATTCGTTTTCAATTCAATTCATTTCGAAATCGTTTTCAATTCAATTCATTTTGAATTCGTTTTCAATTCAATTCATTTCGAAATCGTTTTCAATTCAATTCATTTTGAATTCGTTTTCAATTCAATTCATTTCGAAATCGTTTTCAATTCAATTCATTTCGAAATCGTTTTCAATTCAATTCATTTCGAAATCGTTTTCAATTCAATTCATTTCGAAATCGTTTTCAATTCAATTCATTTTGAATTCGTTTTCAATTCAATTCATTTTGAATTCGTTTTCAATTCAATTCATTTTGAATTCGTTTTCAATTCAATTCATTTCGAAATCGCTTTTCAATATTCATTTTTAAGATGAATAAAATCGATATAGATATCGTTCACGTCAAAATGGCGTCAATCTAATCAACACGGCTTCATAAATTTCTATTTTCAAAATAGTTGTTATTATCAAAATATTTCGTTCAACACATGACCAATCTCAATGAATGAGTACTGTCAACACATGAACTTTTATTTTATATCGGTAAAGATGTAAATTTTATTACTAAAATATTTCGTTCAACACATGACCAATCTCAATGAATGAGTACTGTCAACACATGAACTTTTATTTTATAATATTCTTTATTTTTCAAATTGGAATGAGGCCCAATCAATTACCATATAAAGTTAATTATATGGATTTTCATACAACACATGTATATAATTACTTTGAAAAATAATCAACCATCAACCAAAGTGCACTACACTGTATAACATCAAATATAGATATTCAACGCTTATAACAGCCTGTCAATCAATCGATCGACACATTTAACCTATCAGGATGAGTGAACTTCAAATTTCATCCCAACACCCGTGTGGGGTTTCAAACAATCAAACGCATATTTTATTTGTGCAGTTGGGCGATGTGTAAAATTTATCGTCCCAATCAATGTCATTCAAATAGGTGTACATAAACAAACCGTCCGGTTTATAAATGAATATTTTATTTTATTCACTTCACGTTAAAAATTATATTTTTTAACGATAAAACATTTTATTTCAACCTATGAATTTCTATTCAATTCATTTACACAATAAAATGATATTTTTATTTCTCTAACATATTTTAGAAAATTTCGGCGGCATAACGGCACGATACTAGAAACGGGACAAGGCCTAGCCTTATCCCCGGTCTAGTGAAGGCCCACGCCATTCACACATCAATCAAATCAATTTCATCTCACCAAACAATTCAATTCATTTCAAACAAATAATTCAACTAATCTATGCAACCAAACAAACAAGTCCATGGTTTGTGGACGATTGTGTCGGGTGCTACTAAGCACCGTCTGCATCCTAGTATATATATATAATTAGAAAAGAAATTGAAAGGTGAGAAATTCTCACATATAGCTATCCAGCTCCACGGCTCTTCATTTGCAGAAGTCTTCCTCGTTATCGCCTCTTCGTCATCTTCGTTGCCCGTAGTCACTATATATATAAAAATCGAATTTTTACTTCAAAGTTCAATATATAAAAATCGAATTTTTAGTTCAAAGTTCAATATATAAAAATCGAATTTTTAGTTCAAAGTTCAATATATAAAAATCGAATTTTTACTTCAAAGTTCAATATATAAAAATCGAATTTTTACTTCAAAGTTCAATATATAAAAATCGAATTTTTACTTCAAAGTTCAATATATAAAAATCGAATTTTTACTTCAAAGTTCAATATATAAAAATCGAATTTTTAGTTCAAAGTTCAATATATAAAAATCGAATTTTTAGTTCAAAGTTCAATATATAAAAATCGAATTTTTACTTCAAAGTTCAATATATAAAAATCGAATTTTTACTTCAAAGTTCAATATATAAAAATCGAATTTTTAGTTCAAAGTTCAATATATAAAAATCGAATTTTTAGTTCAAAGTTCAATATATAAAAATCGAATTTTTACTTCAAAGTTCAATATATAAAAATCGAATTTTTACTTCAAAGTTCAATATATAAAAATCGAATTTTTACTTCGATGTTCAATATATAAAAATTTTATTTTTCTATCGAAGTTCAATATATAAAAATTCTATTTTTAAAAATGCAGTTTTACTCTTATTAAAAATGCAGTTTTTATTTTATCTTTTTCAATTGCAGTTTTTTTCCTTTTAGAAAAATAGTTTTCATCTTCTAGAAAAATGCAGTTTTAAAAATCCCTTTTAAAAAATGAATGCAGTTTCTGATTTCTTTTAAAAACAGTTTTTGATTTCTTTAAAAACAGTTTTTAAAACTCTAAAAAAAAAACAGTTTCTTTTTATTTCTTTTAAAAAATCCTGTTTTTCTTTTCTTTTAAAAATCCTGTTTTTCTTTTCTTTTAAAAATCCTGTTTTTCTTTTCTTTTAAAAATCCTGTTTTTAAATCTAAAAGAAAAATACAGTTTTCAATTCACTGTTAAAACAAAAATAAAAACAAAACAAAATAACTTAAACACTCACCGAGATTTCGAATGGGAGGAGGAGAGTTGGCGGCTCTGGTGGCGTTCGGAGGTTCGCGGCAGGGTTCCAGGCTTCGACGGGGCTGCTTCGTCGGCGACTTCGAGATCGCGTTCGTCGGTGAAGGCGCTGCTTCGAGGGAAGGAGGAGGTCGTGCGGTGGGGGTTCGGAGGTTGGCGCGGAGGTGGGTGATCGACAGGAGGCGACGATGGAGAGAATCGATTTGGGGGTGGGTCTGGGTATCGGGGTCAACGGGTGGGTTTTTTTTCTTTAGTTCGATCGGGAAAAATGAAAAGGAGGGGGGGCCTGAGGGTATAAAGCAAAAGGTTTTTTTTTTATTTTATTTTATTTTATTTAGTTTATTTATTTTCAAAAAGTAGCTTATATTTTCGAACACGAAATCGAACTCACCGCCTGCCGCCCATAGCGTATTACCCCCATTCCGAACACAATGGGATACGTATCGTAAGCCGGTTTGATCGTTACAATCAGTTTCCGTTGAATTTACATTTAAATCCTTATATTGAATTTTAAACGTACATTTCAAATTACCGGGGTCACATACTAACTAGAAAAATTCCCGAAAAATATTTTCTAGCTTCGTATTGGCGATACGGTCCTAACAAAACTAGTTTCGTCGAATTCTGAGACCGTTTGAAAAATGACCAATTTCCAGTCGATTAAATTCAATAGAAACTGGTCAAACGCGTTTTCTTTTTGCCACGCTCACATATTGATTCGAAAAATTATGAAATTTGGAATCTAGCAATAACTTTACACTGCGGAACCAACAAAAGTGGTTTCGTCGAAATCCGAGGTCATTTGCAAAATGTCCATTTTTAAGGGCCTGAATTCCATAGCGACTATTCAGAATTTTCAACTGGACATATCTTTTGATTCCCGATAGGAAATCTTGTTTTTTCGGATTCGTTGGAAAGATATTCACAATTAGATCCCATTATTTTTGGTTTCACTAAAATCCGGATTGTTTTGCACCCGGTACATTCAATTGAAGTTTGAAATCGAATTATCGAACTACCGCGCCATTTTCAATTCTATTTATAATTATATATAAATATTTATATTCTAACGACGACGTATATAATATATACGTCGAATTCTATTCAAAATAAATTTCTCGTCGATATTATTTAAAATAATTCATTTTAAATAATCAAAATTCGCTAAAATTGCTAAAATAAAAATTTTAAACTGGCCCAGAATTTGCGGGTTGTTACAATCTCCCCCACTTAAAACTTTTCGTCCCCGAAAAGGAACAAAGTCGAAAGTGGTTTGATTATTCAACACTACGTTCGATCTGGCTTCCATTCTCCAACTCTTTAGTTTCTGAGAATTTTCAAAATTTCAAAAATTTGGCTAACACCCTAAATTTTTGAAAAATTTCGCCATAACCTCCCCTGCACCGGGAGCATCGGGGAATTTCAAATAGCTTCCCCGGTCCTTCAGATCTCAAAAAGAAAAAGAAAAAGCCAAGCGGCTAGCCAATAGGCTCACAAAATCATCATCACCCAAACAAAACAGGAAATTATGTAGTAAACATGTACCTATTTGTCGGGCAAACAAATTTTATTCTCTGGCTCTAGCCTCCTTGCTATGACCTGTTCAATGTGAGTATATGTATATGCAAGCAGATGCGACCAAATTTCAATATAATTCAATATTTGATTCAATTAGGCTAAATGGCTAAAAATTAGCAAACAACTAAACAAACAACACAAACATCAATCAATTAGTGAATTAGAGTTTCAAATTCATAATTTTGATACATATACAAAAATCAGATTTTTGATGCTAAATCACAACAATAGGCCCTATCTAGTTTCGGTTCTCACACCAGTCTATATGGAAATATATAGATAACCCACTCTCGCCAGTCGAACACAACACAGATGACGATGCCTCATCATCAGAATCATCTCCGGCAACTAAAGTGTGATCCTATATCTATCCAGTATATTAAAACTTCGAATACAAGCCGCTAAGCGTGTATGCAAAATCTTTATATACTCGATTGCCCAAATTCAATTTAAATAGACTATTCAAATACGAATACTTAAGATTTGAATTTCCAAAACAAAGTGGGTTTTCACTTTTATTTTCAAAAACAACACTCTTTCGACTCGTTCTAGGACACTACTGATCCCATCTCTAACGAGTCATCCTCATTGGATATTACTAATCCAATATCTGATGAATTCTTTCGTATGGTTCTAATGTGTCTTGTTCCCTGAGCTTTGTAAACCAAAGCTCTGATACCACGTGTAAACACCCGCAACTTCCCCGTAAAGGAAAGCGTCGGATAGTTCGAGAACAAACCACAACAGAACGCATATAAAAGAACATTTCACTGTATATTACAACAATGCATCAGATTACAAGAATATACAGAGTATAAATGAATATTACACAGAAATATCAGAGATTTAAATTACATTTAAATACATGGCAGCGGAAAATAATACAATATACAACTAGAAGTAGATATACGGATACAAAGCTTTCCGGATATCGTTCCAGCTGTAAACCAGGATCCTGTGAATATAAATCTGCAAAAACCAAAACTACTAGCTGCCCGTGTCAAAATAAGGGCACCCAGAGTTTAGGTTAAAACAATAAACTCCAGGTCAGTCATGTGACTGGTGTGAGAACTAAAACAGTTATTAATCTTTATTTTTAAAGCTAGGTAAATCAAGGGACCACGCCGTATAACACGGAACGGGTTTCCTCCCAAGAATACCAGTGCATAAAACCAGCAGCGCAATGCTAAATAAAGAAAAATGAAGCTGTTATAAGACCCAGGTCCCATCACACAATGCAACGCAGCCGAGGATAGGGTTTTCCCTTATAACAGCCAAACATGCTTGATACGTTTAAAACAAATCATTTGATACTATAATAAGTGTATAGTGTCAAAACAACTTCAATCATAAATATAAATCATAGACGGCATGAGTGCCCCATCCCACTATGTCGCCATACTAGGCTCTACAAATAAAGCCGAAATACACGTATCGGAAATTGGATTTCCATCATGGTGGCTCCTGATTCGAAAGATCGCTCGCGTAGTACAAATCACCGCGGCTTACGTCTCAGCGAGAGAAAACACCGCTATGCACATCCGCACTTTTGGGGACTCAAGTATCACCGCGGCTTACGTCCCAGCAAGAGAAAACACCGCTTACTCTATCCCTCCGAGCACGAAGCTCAATATCGGTCGACCGAATCCACTACACTAAAAAAAATGTATACTGATCAAACCATCAGTTTACCACCATCCCGGGCTGTGAGGCTCGCGGATCAACGCTATACACAAAGCCATGCTATATCAGCTGCGCTTTGATCATCAACCACCAAACTTTGCTTTTCAACAAAAGTTTGGATCACTGCATCTCAGTATGCCACACTATCAATCCATATCGTACCGCTGATTTCTGCCAATATATAACCTCTGAGCTCATATGTCTCAGAGAAGGGCGTTAAGCAAGAGAATAAATTCTCCGCCGCCAAACAGATATATATTTAGCAGAGATCAACAAATACAATATAAAGGAATACAATGTCAGACACACCATCCATTTACAAGTCCGTTCTAGGTCTGAACGAAACCGGAGGCACCTAGTACCCCGCATATCCATCGATCTCCAAGTACGTCTGGACGATCACTAACTGTTTCCATCTTCTTGGGTGTACAACCCAATCAAGATCATCAGTAATTACCCAAACGACGTGAAGACTTCCGGTCTTCGACCATCGTCTTCATCTACGACTTATCGTCGTATCAGTTATTCAGAATGGGATAAACCCGGTCTTTCCGAATAACTCGCGTATATTTTGAATAAGTGTTACACAAACACAACATACGCCTCATTCCAATTCATTAGTCACTAACCGTAAATTAATCAAGAGAATAATTCCCCAAATATTAACCCCGAAGGCCGAAACCAACATCAGATCAATACCCAGAAAACCATTCTGCTTGGCCAACCGACAGTTAGTTTCTAAATTTCACATTCATAGGGAAAGGTTCCCATTAATTTTATCCAAGATAAATTCCTTGAATTTATGTTTGAATCTCAATTCGAACTAGTCGGGATTAGCGAACCTTACCGAAGTAATCATTTGTTTTAATTTCCCAATCCCAACCTATTCATCCCATGAAGTAAAAACTGGTTATACTTCATATCTAACACCACAGTGTTATTGGTAAATTCAATTACCATTTCACGTTCAAATCTAATTAAAGATTTAACTATCGCCTGGAGCAAAACTGGTGATACTCCATTTTCGATCATTTCAATCTAATTAAAGATTCATTAAAACTCCACTTAGTTTTAATCTTTGACTGGGTTAAAGAATCAGTGTCATTTTAAAAACACGGTTCACGATAAACCCCAAAATCACATTCATTAATCATCGGGTTAAAGAACGAGTGTTATTTAAAACACTGTTCACGATAAACCCAAGAATCAATATCGCTTCAATTCCAATTAAATGTTATTTAATTGGTACACTTCATTAAATCTAAATAAAAAGATTTAATCTTTTCTCAACTGGGTTCAAGAACAGTGTTAGTGAAGACACCATTCACGACAAACCCAAATCACATTCGATATTCAATACAAGGCTTTGAATAGAAAATATATCGGCCTATATTCAATATCAAATTCTACGATTAACAAATGTCGTATTGGAAATAACGATATAAATATATATCTTTCAAATTTCCATAACAACACCTGTATAATCACGAATTCCAACATCGAAATATTCCGAAGACAATTTCGATTCAAATCCACTCCAATGCAATCATTGGAAATTTTGGTTATTTTCAAAACCCTTCTCGAATTCAATTTATTTATTCAAAAATAAATAGAATTATAATTCTAGTTCAAAACTAGTTCATTTCGATAAAAACCTATTTTTATCTTTTCAAATATGGAGTTTTTCATCCCAATTCTTTCTAAATCATTTCTTATGATTTTACACAAATTATTACTATTTTTAATAATTTTATCAAGGCCCGTACAGTCGATTTCCATCAATGGCCATCGAACTGCACTTACAGCGACCTTTTTCGAATTTGATTTGGACATAATTCCAAATCCAACCGTTAGATTTTAAATTTCTAATATTCATTAGAAAGCTCTTTTCGATACGAACCCAACGGTTCCGGTTTTAGGAGAATCCGACGGTCGGATCTCCCGTAATGTCCGTTTGAAATAAATGGTCGAAATTCGCGAACTGCCGCGGCGCGGCGCGTTCTATTCAGGCCATTATATTATATATAATATATATTTCGTCGATTTCTATTTAAAACGAATTATATAAATAGTTTTAAAATCGTTTCAAAAGCTATTTCAACTTTCTTTTCAATTCAAATCAAAATTGAATTCTTCTTTATAAATTCGTTTTAAAATTCATTTCTATTCAATTCAAATTTCAATTCAATTTGAATTCATTTCAATTCACTTTCGATTAAATTTGAATTCGTTTTCAATTCAATTCATTTTGAATTCGTTTTCAATTCAATTCATTTCGAAATCGTTTTCAATTCAATTCATTTTGAATTCGTTTTCAATTCAATTCATTTCGAAATCGTTTTCAATTCAATTCATTTTGAATTCGTTTTCAATTCAATTCATTTCGAAATCGTTTTCAATTCAATTCATTTCGAAATCGTTTTCAATTCAATTCATTTCGAAATCGTTTTCAATTCAATTCATTTCGAAATCGTTTTCAATTCAATTCATTTTGAATTCGTTTTCAATTCAATTCATTTTGAATTCGTTTTCAATTCAATTCATTTTGAATTCGTTTTCAATTCAATTCATTTCGAAATCGCTTTTCAATATTCATTTTTAAGATGAATAAAATCGATATAGATATCGTTCACGTCAAAATGGCGTCAATCTAATCAACACGGCTTCATAAATTTCTATTTTCAAAATAGTTGTTATTATCAAAATATTTCGTTCAACACATGACCAATCTCAATGAATGAGTACTGTCAACACATGAACTTTTATTTTATATCGATAAAGATGTAAATTTTATTACTAAAATATTTCGTTCAACACATGACCAATCTCAATGAATGAGTACTGTCAACACATGAACTTTTATTTTATAATATTCTTTATTTTTCAAATTGGAATGAGGCCCAATCAATTACCATATAAAGTTAATTATATGGATTTTCATACAACACATGTATATAATTACTTTGAAAAATAATCAACCATCAACCAAAGTGCACTACACTGTATAACATCAAATATAGATATTCAACGCTTATAACAGCCTGTCAATCAATCGATCGACACATTTAACCTATCAGGATGAGTGAACTTCAAATTTCATCCCAACACCCGTGTGGGGTTTCAAACAATCAAACGCATATTTTATTTGTGCAGTTGGGCGATGTGTAAAATTTATCGTCCCAATCAATGTCATTCAAATAGGTGTACATAAACAAACCGTCCGGTTTATAAATGAATATTTTATTTTATTCACTTCACGTTAAAAATTATATTTTTTAACGATAAAACATTTTATTTCAACCTATGAATTTCTATTCAATTCATTTACACAATAAAATGATATTTTTATTTCTCTAACATATTTTAGAAAATTTCGGCGGCATAACGGCACGATACTAGAAACGGGACAAGGCCTAGCCTTATCCCCGGTCTAGTGAAGGCCCACGCCATTCACACATCAATCAAATCAATTTCATCTCACCAAACAATTCAATTCATTTCAAACAAATAATTCAACTAATCTATGCAACCAAACAAACAAGTCCATGGTTTGTGGACGATTGTGTCGGGTGCTACTAAGCACCGTCTGCATCCTAGTATATATATATAATTAGAAAAGAAATTGAAAGGTGAGAAATTCTCACATATAGCTATCCAGCTCCACGGCTCTTCATTTGCAGAAGTCTTCCTCGTTATCGCCTCTTCGTCATCTTCGTTGCCCGTAGTCACTATATATATAAAAATCGAATTTTTACTTCAAAGTTCAATATATAAAAATCGAATTTTTAGTTCAAAGTTCAATATATAAAAATCGAATTTTTAGTTCAAAGTTCAATATATAAAAATCGAATTTTTACTTCAAAGTTCAATATATAAAAATCGAATTTTTACTTCAAAGTTCAATATATAAAAATCGAATTTTTACTTCAAAGTTCAATATATAAAAATCGAATTTTTACTTCAAAGTTCAATATATAAAAATCGAATTTTTAGTTCAAAGTTCAATATATAAAAATCGAATTTTTAGTTCAAAGTTCAATATATAAAAATCGAATTTTTACTTCAAAGTTCAATATATAAAAATCGAATTTTTACTTCAAAGTTCAATATATAAAAATCGAATTTTTAGTTCAAAGTTCAATATATAAAAATCGAATTTTTAGTTCAAAGTTCAATATATAAAAATCGAATTTTTACTTCAAAGTTCAATATATAAAAATCGAATTTTTACTTCAAAGTTCAATATATAAAAATCGAATTTTTACTTCGATGTTCAATATATAAAAATTTTATTTTTCTATCGAAGTTCAATATATAAAAATTCTATTTTTAAAAATGCAGTTTTACTCTTATTAAAAATGCAGTTTTTATTTTATCTTTTTCAATTGCAGTTTTTTTCCTTTTAGAAAAATAGTTTTCATCTTCTAGAAAAATGCAGTTTTAAAAATCCCTTTTAAAAAATGAATGCAGTTTCTGATTTCTTTTAAAAACAGTTTTTGATTTCTTTAAAAACAGTTTTTAAAACTCTAAAAAAAAAACAGTTTCTTTTTATTTCTTTTAAAAAATCCTGTTTTTCTTTTCTTTTAAAAATCCTGTTTTTCTTTTCTTTTAAAAATCCTGTTTTTCTTTTCTTTTAAAAATCCTGTTTTTAAATCTAAAAGAAAAATACAGTTTTCAATTCACTGTTAAAACAAAAATAAAAACAAAACAAAATAACTTAAACACTCACCGAGATTTCGAATGGGAGGAGGAGAGTTGGCGGCTCTGGTGGCGTTCGGAGGTTCGCGGCAGGGTTCCAGGCTTCGACGGGGCTGCTTCGTCGGCGACTTCGAGATCGCGTTCGTCGGTGAAGGCGCTGCTTCGAGGGAAGGAGGAGGTCGTGCGGTGGGGGTTCGGAGGTTGGCGCGGAGGTGGGTGATCGACAGGAGGCGACGATGGAGAGAATCGATTTGGGGGTGGGTCTGGGTATCGGGGTCAACGGGTGGGTTTTTTTTCTTTAGTTCGATCGGGAAAAATGAAAAGGAGGGGGGGCCTGAGGGTATAAAGCAAAAGGTTTTTTTTTTATTTTATTTTATTTTATTTTATTTAGTTTATTTATTTTCAAAAAGTAGCTTATATTTTCGAACACGAAATCGAACTCACCGCCTGCCGCCCATAGCGTATTACCCCCATTCCGAACACAATGGGATACGTATCGTAAGCCGGTTTGATCGTTACAATCAGTTTCCGTTGAATTTACATTTAAATCCTTATATTGAATTTTAAACGTACATTTCAAATTACCGGGGTCACATACTAACTAGAAAAATTCCCGAAAAATATTTTCTAGCTTCGTATTGGCGATACGGTCCTAACAAAACTAGTTTCGTCGAATTCTGAGACCGTTTGAAAAATGACCAATTTCCAGTCGATTAAATTCAATAGAAACTGGTCAAACGCGTTTTCTTTTTGCCACGCTCACATATTGATTCGAAAAATTATGAAATTTGGAATCTAGCAATAACTTTACACTGCGGAACCAACAAAAGTGGTTTCGTCGAAATCCGAGGTCATTTGCAAAATGTCCATTTTTAAGGGCCTGAATTCCATAGCGACTATTCAGAATTTTCAACTGGACATATCTTTTGATTCCCGATAGGAAATCTTGTTTTTTCGGATTCGTTGGAAAGATATTCACAATTAGATCCCATTATTTTTGGTTTCACTAAAATCCGGATTGTTTTGCACCCGGTACATTCAATTGAAGTTTGAAATCGAATTATCGAACTACCGCGCCATTTTCAATTCTATTTATAATTATATATAAATATTTATATTCTAACGACGACGTATATAATATATACGTCGAATTCTATTCAAAATAAATTTCTCGTCGATATTATTTAAAATAATTCATTTTAAATAATCAAAATTCGCTAAAATTGCTAAAATAAAAATTTTAAACTGGCCCAGAATTTGCGGGTTGTTACAGTCCAACTCTTCCGATCATTGGAACTATTCTGTCAGACATTCGTCCATATACGTTCGTTCTGGGACTGAACGAAACCGAAGGCGCTATTCTGTAAACAGGACAGCCCTTGCACTTTACTCCGTCTTCAATTTCTTCATCGTATTTGATAACAACGCTTATGTCGATACGGAGTGGTTCTTCGGATAATAATCCAATCGGTCTCTCCATATGAACAACGTAAAATGGTCAAAACTTCGATAGTCTGTGATTTAACTATCAAATGAAAATATGTCGGTGTACAAACAACGATCTTAATTCCAAATGGAATTATCGATCCAATCATCAATCATATATATATATATACATATATTTCCTTATTTTCTAAAACTAGAAAATATACATTTTCAACATTGGAAAACATTTCCCATCCTCATTTACGCATCACTATCATTCCACAACTATTAGTCCCTAACTGTAAACTAGTAAGAGAACAATTCTCTAAGTATAAACCCCGAAGGCCGAAACCAACATCAGATCAACACTCAGAAAACTATTCAACTTACTAATCTCTAGTCAGTTTCTAATTTTTGTTTAACTTCACTTCTTAATTTCTATATTCGATTAACCCCTTTTTATAAACTACGTTTGATTAACTCCTTTTTATAAACTACGTTTGATTAACTCCTTTTTATAAACTACGTTTGATTAACTCCTTTTTATAAACTACGTTTTCCGTTACAACTATTTCCTTTTTATAACGTTTCTCCACTTATAAGGATTTCCTTTTACAGCGTTTAATCACTTTTAATGTTTTCCTTATAACAACGTTTAATCACTTTTAATGTTTTCCTTATAACAGCGTTTAATAACTTTTGATGTTTTCCTTTTAACAACGTTTAATCACTTTTAATGTTTTCCTTTTTAATCCTATTTATTTTGCAAATAAATATTCCTTTATTAGATCCTCATTATAAATTGATAAGTGAATAAACTTCTCAGTGTTAATCCCGAAGGCCGAAACCAACATCAGATCAACACTTTGAAATTTACTCAACTCAGTCAACGTATAACAAGTTCCAATTATTCATGACCCAAACCCTATCCTATTTAACATTTTAAATCGATTCTATTTATTTTCTAATAAATATTCCTTTATTCTATTTATTTTCTAAATAAATATTTCCTTTTTATAAAACTCTATTTGTTTTATAAATACTTCCTTTTATAAAACCGTGTTCGTTTTATAAATAATTTTCTTTTATAAAATCCTATGATTTTATAAAATTCCTTTATTTTAATATACATTGAAATATTCCTTTTTACAACTCAGGGTTTCTTATGATATGTAAAATATCGAATAACAATGATTAATATCATTCTAACACACAAAATCCAGAACATATTATATAACACATCATATAACACAATATATGAAAACAGTAAAATAATTGTTGAGGAATCCAGTCGGATTCCTCCAACCTGTCTCCCTGCATCCACAGATGTTACACAGTATAATATGCATCAATTTAATCCCAACATGAAATATACTGATAATCAGAATCCATATTTGATTGACGGTTCTCTATATATAACTATATCTACGTTTTCAATCAAATCTATTTAACAGTCCAGATTATCAATACATAGCAATCAATCAACAGTTATCAAAAATAAAGTACAAAGTTAGTGAGTTTTACTCACATTTGTCGGTTATCGTTAATAACGGTAACCGTTGTTGATTTGATTCAGTCGTCCCATTTAGACGAACTCCAAATCATCTTGAATCAGTTTCAGCTTTATATTCCTTCTCCTCATTTGATATTGCTCCTCGCTGTTACACCGAGAACCCACAACCTTTCAGATGTTTGATCACTGTGCCTCCATGTCCATCGTCGGATGTTGCTCCATTGTTCCAGCTCCGACTAAATTCTTCACGCAATACTGCTTTGTCTTCCCGCATAAATTAGTTTTTATCACATTGGTTAATAGCTTCCCTTAACACGTTGTTTACCTTCACTTCTCCTTTCTGCTGTTACACCATTCTTTCTGATACACAGTTTGTTTCCCCTTTTGAACCAACTAGTCCATTCGAATTTCCTTCTGCCTCGTCATGTTTAAAATGATCCAGTCCTCATTGAAACTGCGTCTTCCCCAATCCATACTCACCCAACTTCCATCTCCCCGCACCACTTAAGACCACAACAAACATTGAAACTCCCCTTGAGAACAACCGCATCAGTTTCCACAAAAACAGTCGCACTCGAAACACCTCTCCCCTTTAACATAGCCGTTCACGGCATCAGTTTTCAACCCAACTGCTCTAGTTAAACAACAATTGAACTCTCAATCTTTCATCGAACTGACCAAATCAAGGCCACTAGTTTTCATCTCCTTTACGTACATCTCGCACCATCGAAGAAGAACGCGTCTCCTCCACCATCGTGGCACGCTACAGGTTTTCAACGACCAAATATCAACCGAACTCCACATTTAACTGCCAACTTCCCCAAACATATTCACAGTCGAAATCCCCTTTGAACGCCATCGCACCCATCCTTCCTTACTGCGAGAGCCCATCTCGAGTTCCAGTTTCTCTTCGCGATTTTGATTCGCCGTTTTCATTTTTGTTTTTGATTACTTTTTGATTTAAAGGGATTCGGTTTTCATTTTTGGGTTCGAGATTCTACTTTGCTGGAAAGATGAGGAGGGAGTGGCGGCTATTAGTATTAGGTTGGAATGGTTTATATCATTTTGTTTTGATTTGATTATTGAAGGCCACATCTTCGATTGAGAAACACTAATTTCTGTGGTTAAAAATAGAGGATGCGTGGATCCTTTTTGGTCCCAAAAATGACTTAGGATATTTATTTTAAAGTTTTCAAAAAGTTAACCACCCCACTATGTACGGTTATACTCATATATAAGCGTTGCAGACTGAGATAATAATACAGTTCTGTTCAGTGAGGTGCCGCGATCCTGAAAATATAATAATACCGGTAGATTAACACATATTGTGAAACCTCAAAATGTTGATTACAGGGTGCAAAATACTTCAAATAAAAATCGCTTATTTAATTAATTAAAAATTACAGTAAAATTCTAAAAATTAAATTATCGTTATGTCTCAAAAGAACCTTGTCTAAATTCAAACCCGATCTCTAGTTATTTTGAAATAACCGTTATGGCCGATAAACGATTCTATAGCGACTATTCTGAAATTTGATTTGGACCTATCTCAAAATCTACCCGACGAAATCCTGATTTTCCTCTTCCACTAGAAAGGTATACTCCACCAGCTCCACACGTTTCTTGTTTCACAGAAATCCGATTTAAAACGAACTCTGTACATTCAGTTGAAGTTCGAATCGCCAAATTACGAACTGCAGCGCCATTTCGAGCCCGGTTTTAATTATAATATAATCATACGTTCTAACGTCGTCGATTAATTAATATATTCGTTATTTAAATAATTAAATAAGTTAATTATTCCACTGTTAAAATACGGGTCATTACAGACACACATCTATTTACAAGTTCGTTCTGGTTCTGAACGAAACCGGAGGAACCTTATTCCTCGCATATCCATCGATCTCGAAGTACGTCTGGACGATCACCAACTGATTCTCTCCTCTTGGGTGTACATCCCAATCAAGATCATCAGTAATTATCCAAACGACGTGAAGACCTCCGGTCTTCAACCACCGTCTTCATCTTCGACTTATCGTCGTAACAGTTACTCAGAATGGGATAAACCCGGTCTTTCCGAATAACTCGCGTATATAATAAACAAGTCTTAAACAAACACAACATACGCCTCATTCCAATTCATCAGTCACTAACCGTAAATTAATCAATAGAATAATTCCCCTAATATTAACCCCGAAGGCCGAAACCAACATCAGATCAATACCCATGAAACCATTCTACTTAGCTAACCTACAATTAGTTTCTAAATTTCACATTCTTAGGGAAATGTTCCCATTAATTTTATCAAAGATAAATTCCTTGAATTTATTCCTTAATCTTCTTTTGAATATCGATTCAACTAGTCAGGATTAACGAACCTTACTGAAGTAATCATTTGTTTTAATTTCCCAATCCCAACCTATTCATCCCATGAAGTAAAACTGGTTATACTTCATATCTAACACCACGGTGTTATCGGTAAATTCAATTACCATTTCACGTTTAAATCTAATTAAAGATTGAACTATCACCTGGAGCAAAACTGGTGATACTCCATTCTCGAACTTTTCAATCTAATTAAAGATTCATTAAAACTCCACTTAGTTTTAATCTTTAACTGGGTTAAAGAATCAATGTCATTTAAACCACGGTTCACGATAAACCCAAAATCACATCACATTTCAATCAGTCCCTGACCGTAAAATAGCAAGTGAGCAATTCCCTAAGTATTAACCCCGTAGGCCGAAACCAACATCAGATCAATACCTCAGAAACCATTCAACTTAACTAATCTCCAGTTATTTTCTGATTTTCTTAACTCCTTTGGGTCTAAAAACAGTATTATTGAAGATACCGTTCACGACAACCCAAAATCACGTTCTATTAATTATCGGTTAAAGAACAAGTGTTACTTAAAACACTATTCACGATAAACCCAAAAATCAATACCAATTCAATTCCAATTAAATATTATTTAATTGGTACACTTCATTAAATCTAAATAAAAAGATTTAATCTTTTTCTCAACTGGGCTTAAGAATAGTGTTAATAAAGACACCATTCACGACAAACCCAAATCATATTTGATATTAAGTACAAGGCTCTGAATAGAAAATATACCGGCTTATATTCAATATCAAATTCTACGACCAACAAATATCGTATTGGAAATAACGATATATATATATCTTTCAAATTCCCATAACAATATCTGTATCATCACGAAATCCAACATCGAAATATTCCGAAGACAATTTCGATTCCAATCCATTCCAATATAATTATTGGAAATTCTGGTTATTTTCAAAACCATTTCAAATCCAATTTATTTATTTAAAAATAAATAGAATTATAATTCTAGTTCAAAACTAGTTCATTTCGATAAAAATCTATTTTTATCTTTTCAAGTATGGAGTTTTTCATCCCAATTCTTCCCAAATCATTTCTTATGATTTTACACAAATTATTACTATTTTTAATAATTTTATCAAGGCACGTACAGTCGATTTCCATCAACGGCCATCGAACTGCACTTACAGCAACCTTTTCCAAATTTGATTTGGACATAATTACAAATCCAACCGTTAGATTTCAAATCTCTAATATTCACTAGAAAACTCTTTTCGATACGAACCGAACGGTTCTGGTTTTAGGAGAATCTAATGGTCGGATCTCCCGAAATATCCATTCGAAGTTAATGGTCGAAATTCACGAACTACCGCAGCGCGGCGCGTTCTATTCAGGCCATTGTATTATGTATATAATATATACAATATATACTTCATCAATTTCCTTTTAAAAAGTATTTTATAAATCGTTTTAAATTCGTTTTCGAAACGATTTCAACTTCATTTTCAAATTCAAATCAAAATTGAATTTTTCCAATATAAATTCGTTTTAGATTCATTTCAAATCGATTTCAATTCAAATTGATTTCTAATTCAATTTCAGTTCTAATTCATTTCAATTCGAATTCATTTCTATTCAATTTCAATTCGAATTCATTTCTATTCTATTTCAATTTGAATTCATTTCTATTCAATTTAATTAGAATTTCAATTCTTTTCAAAATATCAGATTTTGAAATAACTTTCGATATTCATTAAAAAATGAATAAAATCGATATAAATATCGTTCACGTCAAAATGGCGTCAATCTAATCAACACGGCTTTCAAATATTTCTACTTTCAAATATTCTATTTCAAATATTCCTTTTTCAAATATTTCTACTTTCAAATATTCTATTTCTAAACTGGAATGAGGCCCATTCAATTACCATATAATGTTAATTATACCACACGTATATAACAGCAACGATAAATCATCAACCATCATCCAAGTGCGTTCTACACTGTATAAGCATCAAATATAAATATTTAACGCTTTTAATAGTTTGTCAATCAATCGATCGACATACAACTAACTATTCGGATTAGTGTATGTCATATATCACCCCAATACCCGTGTGGGGTTTTCAAACAATCAATCCCAGATTTTATTTGTGCAGTTGGGCGATGTGTAAAATTTATCGTCCCAATCAATATCAGTCTAATGTGTGTATATAAACAAATCGTCCGATTTGTTTATATTTATTTCATTTCATATACACGTTAAAAATTCTATTTTTAACTATAAAATATTTTCCATTGTAAAATATTTTATTTCATTTCACATCACATCACGCAATCTACTACACATGAAAATCAAACAAACAAGCATACAAGTCGTCCATGGTCTGTGGACAATGGGTGTCGGGTGCTACTAAACACCGTCTGCATCCTAGTATATATTTCAACTAGAAATAAATTTAAAAGTGAGGAGTTCTCACCGAATTGCTAAACCAAACGCCGCGACTCTTCTTATGTAGGAAATCTTCACCTTTTCATCTTTTGTCACTTTCATTGCCCGTATTCACTACATATATAAAAATCACATTTTTAATTTTCTCTTTACTTCACGATAAAATAAAGTTTAGATTTTTATTTTTTAAAAATCGTATTTTTACCCGTCTAAAAATATAATCTTTCATGAATAAAAATCGTATTTTTACCTTTACTCTTTACTCAATAAAAAATCACATTTTTAATTCTTGCTTTTCATATTAAAAACCATATTTTTATTATGTCGCTATATATATATATAAATCAAATTTTTATCTTTGCTTTCCTTTGTATAAAAATCAAATTTTTTTATCTATTAAAAATCCAATCTTTTTACTTATCAGAGTTCAGCTTTTACCATATAAAAATTCAAACCTTTTACTTATCAAAATTCAAACCTTTACCATATAAAAATTCAAACTTTTTACTTATCAAAATTCATAAGAAAACTGAAAAGAACATTAAATAAAAACTCACCTTTTTGATTTGAGGATGGGGGGTTTTCACATTGTTTACAGATCGGGGGGAGGAGTAGTGGTCGTCGCCGGTTGGGGGGAAGAGCTCCGGCGCGGCATTGGTCCAGGGGAGGGGTGCAGGTGGCGCGGTAGGACAATGGGGTGGCGGTGGAGGACTTCCGGTGTCGGGTTTTGGGTTGTTGGGGTTTGGGGGACCGAATTAGCGAAGATAGAGAGAGGAGCGAGATGGGAGGGGGACGGTGGAGGTGCGGTGATCGGAGCAGGTGCTGGCGGCGCTCTGATGGGAGGCGCGATGTGGGAGAGGCAACGGCGGAAAAAGGGGATCGGCCTTTCTTCTTTTTTTATATTTATTTATTCGACAGTTGACTTGAGAATGAGGGAAGTGGGGTTAGTTTATATAATTTTATTTAATTAATATTTTATTCTTTCAAGAGTTGTTGACTTTCCACCCGAACTCGAAACGCGACCCAACGATTGTCGTCCCTAGCTAATTACCCCTATTCCGAACACAATGGGATATGTTTCGAAACCCAATTCACTTGTCACGGTTAGTTTCCGTCAAAATCAATGTATAACTCTATATATTGAATTTGAATGCGCATTTCAATTTACTGTGGTCACATACTAACTTGAAAATTTCCAGAAAAATATTTCCTAGCTTCGTATTGATGATACGGTCCTAACAAACTAATTTCGTCAAATTCTGAGACCGTTTGAAAAATGGCCATTTCCCAGTCGATTAAAATCAATTGAAACTGGTCAAATGCGTTTTCCTTTGCCACGCTCACATATTGATTCGAAAAATTATGAAATTTGAAACCTAGCAATAATTTGACATCGCGGATCCAACAAAAGTGGTTTCGTCGAAAACCGAGGTCGGTTGCAAAATGGCCATTTTCAAGGGCCGAAATTCCATAGCGACTATTCTGAAATTTCAACTGGACGTAACTTTTGATATTTCCGATTCGTTGGAAAGATATTCTCAATTAGATTCCATTATTTTTGGTTTCGCTTAATTCCAGTTTATTTTTCACCTGGTACATTCATTTGAAATTTGAAATCGAATTATCGAACTACCGCGCCATTTTCAATTCCTTTTATAATTTAAAATAAATATTTATATTCTAACGACGACGTATATAAATATATACGTTCTAATTCTATTCAAAATAAATTTCTCGTCATTATTATTTAAAATATTTCATTTTAAATAATCAAAATTCACTAAAATTGCCAAAATAAAAATTTTAAATTGGCCCAAATTTCCAGGTCATTACAGTTGAATATTTATATCTGATGCTTATACAGTGTAGAATGCACTTTGGACGATGGTTGATTAATTTTCATTGTTGATATATACATGCGTTGTATGGAAATCCATAGAAATAAAATCTATGGTAATTGATTGGGCCTCATTCCAGTTTTGAAATAGAATATTTGAATAGAATATTTGAATAGAAATATTTGAAATAGAATATTTGGAAATAGAAATATATGAAGCCATGTTGATTAGATTTGCGCCATTTTGACGCGAGCGATATTCATACCGATTTATTCGTTTTTATAATGAATATCGAAAAGGAAGTGATTTCAAAATATAACGTTTTGAAAATATTATCATTTATATGTTAATGATTTGGAATATTCAATTTTGATTTGAAATTGAATATAAAGTTAAAACCGCTTTGAAAACGAATTTAAAACGATTTGAAAAATACGTTTTTAAAAGGAAATCAACGAAATATATATAATATATATATTATATATATAGAATGGCCTGAATAGAACGCGCCGCGCTGTGGCAATTCGTGAATTTTGACCATTGACTTCGAATGGACATTGCGGGAGATCCGACCGTCGGATTCTCCTAAAATCGGAACCGTTGGGTTCGTATCGAAAAGAGATTTCTAACGAATATTACAAATTAGAAATCTAACGGTTGGATTTGGAATTATGTCCAAATCAAATTTGGAAAAGGTCGCTGTAAGTGCAGTTCGATGACCGTTGATAGAAATCGACTGTAAGGGCCTTGATAAAATTATTAAAAATAGTAGTAATTTGGGTTAAATCATAAGAAATGATCTGCGAAGAATTGGGATGAAAATTTCCATATATGAAAGGATAAAAATAGTTTTTTATCGAAATGAACTAATTTTAAATTAGAATAATAATTTATTTATTTTTAAATAAATAAATTGGATTTGAAATGGTTTTAAAAGAAACCAGAATTTCCAATAATTGAATTGGAATGGATTTGAATCGAAATTGTCTTTGGAATATTTCGATGTTGGATTTCGTGATTATATAGATAGCGTTATGGAAATTTGAAAGATATATAGATATCGTTATTTCCAATACGATATTTGTTGGTCGTAGAATTTGATATTGAATATAAGTTGATATATTTTCTATTCAGAGCCTTGTATTTAATATCAAATGTCATTTGGGTTTGTCGTGAATGGTGTCTTCATTAACACTGTTCTTAAGCCCAGTTGAGAAAAAGATTAAATCTTTTTATTTAAATTTAATGAAGTGTACCAATTAAATAATATTTAATTGGAATTGAATTGGCATTGATTTTTCAGTTTATCGTGAACCGTGTTTTAAATGACACTGATTCTTTAACCCAGTCAAAAATTAAAACAAAGTGGATTTTTAATGAATCTTTAATTAGATTGAAAAGATCGAGAATGGAGTATCACCAGTTTTACTCCAAACGGTAGTAAAATCTTTAATTAGATTTGAATGTGTAATGGTAATTGAATTTACCGATAACACCGTAGTGTTAGATATAAAGTATGACCAGTTTTACTTCATGGGATAAATAGGTTGGGATTGGGAAATAAAATAAATAATTACTTTAGTGTGGTTCGCTAATCCCGACTACTTTGAAGTGATATTCAAAGGAAGATTAAAGAATAAATTTAAAAGAATTTATCTTTGATAAAATTAATGGGAACCTTTCCCAAAGAATGTGGAATTTAGAAACTAAATGTAGGATGCTAAGATGAATGGTTTCCTGGGTATTGATCTGATGTTGGTTTCGGCCTTCGGGGTTAATATTTGGGGAATTGTTCTCTTACTAGTTTACGGTTAGTGACCGATGAATTGGAATGAGGCGTATGTTGTGTTTGTGTAACACATGTTTATTATATACGCGAGTTATTCGGAAAGACCGGGTTTATCCCATTCTGAATAACTGATTCGACGATTAGTCGAAGGTGAAGACAGTGGTTGAAGACCGGAGGTCTTTACGTCGTTTAGGTAATTACTGATGATCTGGATTGGGCCGTACACCCAAGAGGAGGGAATCAGTTAGTGGTCGTCCAGACATACTTGGAGATCGATGGATATGCGAGGTACAAGGTGCCTCCGGTTTCGTTCAGACCCAGTATGGACTTGTAGATGGACTATGTGTCTGACGTTGGATATCATTCTGTGTGATTGATGGATATCGGCTGCATGGAGTGGTCTGCCTTTGTGGCATGCTAAGATGCAAATCATCAAGACTTCTGTTGAAAAGCATAGTCTAGTGGTTGATGACCAAAGAACGGCCCGTGTGGCATAGCTTTCTGTAACGTTGATTCGCGAGCCTCACACCCCGGTTGTGAACCAGAAACGGGAGAGGACATCAGGGAGGACTTATGTGGTTGTTGCTGTTGCGAGGCGCCTCAGATATATCGGTGACTATGTGAAGCCGATGGAATCATTCGTTGGCTCATTTACGCCCCAAAGGGTGGGGAAACGTAGTATTCAAGCATAATAATCCACGTCAGTGGACCGGCCCTGACGATCCAAGGCTTGTCTGCGCGCTTGCCTGAGGCTCGGGCTAGAGAGTCTCGAATCGGTAGAGGACGATCCCTGGCCTCGGTTCATAGATGGAAATCCAATTTCCAAATACGTGATTCTGCAGTTTTGATTGTATACCTATATATGACGACATAGTGGTATGGGACATTCATGCCGTCTATGATTGATATTTATGATTGTATATAAAATAAGAAACTAACTGGAAACGAGCTAAGATGGATGGTTTCCTGGGTATTGGCCTGATGTTGGTTTCGGCCTTCGGGGTTAACACTTAGGGAATCGTTCTCTTACTAATTTACAGTTGAAGTCTTATTAAGAATTAAAACATGAAATTTAGCGTATCAAGCATTCTTTGGCTATTATAAGGTAAAAACCCTATCCTCTGGCTTGCGTTGCATTGTGTGATGGGACCTGGGTCTTATAATAGCTTCATTTTTCTTTATTTAGCATTGTGCTGTTTGTTTTATGCACTGGTATTCTTAGGAGGAAACCCGTTCCGTGTTATACGGCGTGGTCCCATGATTTACCTAACTTTAAAAATAAAGATTAATAACTGTTTTAGTTCTCACACCAGTCACATGACTGACCTGGAGTTTATTGTTTTAACCTAAACTCTGGGTGCCCTTATTTTGACACGGGCAGCTAGTAGTTTTGGTTTTGTAGATTTATATTCACAAGATCCTGATTAACAGCTGGAATGATATCCGGAAAGCTCTGTATCCGTATATCTCCTTCAGTTGTGTATTGTATTATTTTTCCGCTGCAGTAATGTATGTAAATGAAATTTAAATCTCTGATATCATCTGTGTAATATTTATCCATACTCTGTATATTCATGTATTCTGATGGAATTGTTGTAATTAACAATGAAATGTTCTTCTGTCTGCGTTCTTTTGTGTTTTGTTCTCAAAGTATCCGCTCTTTCCTTACCAGGGAAGTTACGGGTCCTTACAAGAATAATCAAATTTGAATTATATTGACAACAATAACTCGTATTGTTTGTTAATATAATTTTTATTCAGTTTGGATCTTTATGTTGAAAGTTGAAACTTAATATTTAAATATTTTGATTTGTTTAAATAATTGTTGAAATAAAAAAATTGGAATTTAATAGGAAAAAAATTTGATTTACTAAGTAAGATTAAATTTTATTTTCGATTAAAATAAAGTTGGGAAGTAATTATAATATTTGCTTGAAAACTATAGATTTATGAATATGATTGGAATTACATTAAATAACAAACATTGTGTTTCATTTCTTTATTTATTTTAAATCAGTATGAAATGTATGTGGTTAAAAATGTTAGATAATAAATTTTTTAGACCATAATTATATCATGAATTTTAACTAACGTTTATTGTTTTCATAGAGACTTATAACTTGTTGATTTGTAATTGGAAAGATTATTAACTTAATTATCGTTAATAATAAAATTGGAAATTAAAATAAACGATTATTATGGATTTAAATGGAAATGTAAGAAAGAAGAATTTGATTCGATTTAAAACTTTTTCCTAATGATATAACAAGTATAGTAGTTAATATAACTATGATTTAGGATGCTAATAAATTTGAAATGGGAAATTCAGCAGGTTAATTAATTTCTTCAAATTGGTAACTACAAATATAAAAGTCACATAAATAAACGTAATTGTAAATGATCTATTTTGGGTCTTCATAAATTAGATTTATAACTATAACCATTATAATCATATTTGGAATTAAATTTTGGTTTGTTTTGGTAAGTATTAAAACTAATATTTATGTATTTGAATGAAATGAAATTAATTAATTTATAATTGGAATTAAAATTAAATTTGGATAATAATTCAAAATTCTAATTAATGGGAATCAATGCATTGGAATAATTGTTTATTTCTCCAATTCTATTTCCTATAGCCGCCTCGCCTTATTTTCGTTCATAAGAAAAATGGTTGTTTCTTTTCCAGTTTTCAACAAATAATGTAAAACCAGTCTTCCATTAAATCGAATGGAAATTTATTCATTGGACTCATATGGTGATGGGCTTCGCAATGATATTCCTAAGCTTGAACTCGATGGAAACTAGGTAGCTCGACATTTTCACAGTAAATCTAGGGTTCTAAAACATAAGGAATTGAAGCAGATTCACGTGAATCGGATATCATATTTGGATTCATGAAGGAAAATATCATCATATGGCAAAATTTGAATGGATTCAATGATATTTTTGTCACAAACCTGTAGGAGTAGTGAGATTTTGAGGACGTGAATGCAATTTTGTGAGGATACCCGAGTTTAAGAAGATGGTGATGTAGAGGTAGGGTTCGAGAAGAGAAGAACAACGATGTAAACGGTTCGAGTTTTCATTGAGCGAAGGGGAAGGGATGGAGGAGAGAAGGCTAACATTTTAGGACATGGATGGGTTTTATTTTGCTGTGGAGAACGTGTAGGATAAGGAGGGATGATGACGTGGCAAAGAGGTGAGGTGTCTTTATTATTATTTTATTCCGATTTAAAATCAAATCCGTATAACTTGTAATGCATATAACTTTTTCATACGAACTCAAAATGATGCGCGGTTTGTTGTGTTGGAATCGTATCAACGAGCGCTTCGCAATGCCGCTGGTTTGGACTGATTTTGAGACTGTCAAATTTTGGGCCTATTTTGGAGTTTACATGCGTTTAGGACCAAAGGTGAGTGATTAAACCCACTCACGCGTAACTAAATTATTCTAATTCTAGTTAAATTAATGTCTTGTCATGATATGATTGTATGGATTGATGTTTGAAAGTTAAATTGCATGTCTATATTGATTTGCATCGATAATGTAATTAAATTTGACTGTTAAATACAAATTTTCAGTTATCTTAAAAATTTGACATATCATTTCTGTTTAAAAACTAACATCTGAAATTTGTAAATTAATATGATATTGGACTGTTTTGTATGTATTGATGTGATGAGTGGCTTGAATTTGATATGTTTGACATATTGATGTTAATTGTGTGAATTTATTTGTTATTCACATTTATTCATATATGACCATTGTTTGTGCCGATTAATCCCAGTCATTACCCTAGATGTTACGGGCATCGAATAAACCCGGGATTAATCATTAAAATGAATTAAGAACGTAGGTTGAAATGGTAAATACCTATAACCCTGATTTGGATTGAATTGATATATATCCTTTCCCCAAAATACTAAAATTAAAATTAAAATTTAAGTATCACTTGGCCATAGGATAAAAAATTATATCGGACACCGATTGGTTAAATAAAATTGGTTTTAATCATGAATTTTGAAATATTGTTTTAAAGACAATATAAGTGATGCTTTATAATTTATTTCCTTTGAACTTGACCCTTGAATTTTGAAATATAAACAAAAAGGGGAATAAGTTAGTATTGTAACTAAAGCTAAATAAAGTGAAATATAATGTAAATCGAATTTATTGAAATTGAATGATTTCATGCACCTTTGAAATTTATTATGAATCAACATTGATTTGAATTATATATGAATTGTAAACTCGATATTTGTTATAAATTGAAATCATTGAAAATGAGAATCTCATTTGGAATGTAACTATTTGAATTAATTTGATCGAATTGAAATGAATATAAATTGGAAGTTTAATCGATGGAATTATACAAAATTGAGTTGGTTGAATTGAAGTTGAAATATAACTTCAAGTTTAATTGAAAATGTTAGAGAAACGATTCTAATTCCAACTATAGTATTTCGAATCATTTTATAAACTATTTTAATAATAATAAATTTTTTTTATAAAATATTTTACTTTATTACTATTTTATTTTATAAATTATTTTGAATAAATCATTTTATAATTAACTATTTATTTTATAAATTACTTAATTTTTAACTATATATTTTAATAAATTCGATAAATTCTATTTTAATTACAAACTATTTATTTTCAAATTATTTCAATTATATATCTAAACTATTTTAAATATACTATTAAAAATTTTAATATTCAAATTATTAAAGTTGGATTTTTTTCAAGATTTTAATTGGTTTAAGTGGAGATTTAATATGAATAATATTCTATCTTGAATATTGAATGATTTTGAAATTCTGATATTTTGATATGAAGTATGAACCTCTTCGAAATGTAAAAGAACCGACCAGTGTGAAAAATGTAACGATTGGTTATTAAAGAGACCAGGATCGGATATTGTCATACTCCCTACCACTACCAAAAACCACTTTAACAACTATGTACGCGGTGGAGTTCCAGAAAGGGTGTTGGATGGATTTGGAGGCGACTACTGGGTTTGAAGAAAGAGAACGATAATGGTTATCCTTGACCTTCGGGTCATAATTAAAATGACTAAAACAGGGCTATACCGTGACCAAGTGGGGTTAGCTACCTCCATCGGCAACACTTCTTCCTTTATTACTATAGTCCCTCGGTTTGATTGATTTGATGTGCATCCGTGATTTGGGAGTGTTGTCCGAGGTGGGCGGTAGTTGCGGCTATGCGTTACCACCAGTCCGGGCGTGCAACTAGTATATTCATACTCTGGGCATTCCTCATGTGCCTTATCATATTATCCTGATCGAGCCCCCTACGATTTTGATTTAACGTTGTCATATCACGGCGCATCCCTATCCGCCGACATACTGGTGTGTTATATGCAAACTGTACAGCAACGGTATAAACAGTGTAAGGGTAATAATGGTAATCCCGCTTACACTATTTTATTATGTTATATTTAACCATAAACATTATTATAATAGCGTATTATATTATATATTATTAGTTTGATGGATCCTTAAGAGATGGAAATTCCCGTAACATCTCTTAAGTTATTTCACTCATATTATTGCATGAAAATTGACTTAACTAATATGAGAATGATTTAGTTCTGATCTGAGTTGCAGTTAGCTAACTTTTACTTGCTTTGAAGATACCATTATGAAGATGAAGATGGAGCTCAACAGACGTATTATTACTATTATTATTCCGCTGCAAAATGCATTGGTATGTTGTATGTTAATTTACTCTGGTAATCATTGTAAAATATAATAAAATGTATGTTTTAACAGCTTCGTGAACTGTTATTTATTTATTAAATTTTGTCCTTCTGCCACGAGATTCTGCATTTGTTTTCTTCTTTCTTCTTTTTCTTATATTAATCCCAATAACTATTTGTATTTTTTGATTTGTTTAAATCGACATTGAGGATCATTGTCGATTTGAACAGTCAAAAATCACGGATGTTACATTTGGTATCAGAGCTTTGGTTTAGCGAAAACCTTGGCTTTATTTGGGATTAACTCATTAGAGATAGGGTAGTAATAAGCTAGAATGATTTTGAGTGTATATTAGAGAACAGACTTATTAGTTTAATATAAAATGATTTGGTATTGTGTTGGTTTGTTCCGTTGAGTATTTATGAATTCTGGTCGGTACTTGCGACGCCAAGGCATCGATAAGGATTCTTAAACACTTGAATAGGACTCATTGACATAATATTTTTTTGAATTATATTATATTTATATATAAAATTATTTGAAAATGTATATATTTCGATTTTGTTGATGATAATATTAGATTTTCATCATTTATCATTCAATTGATCAATAATTTAAAACTATCGGTTACTGAATGATTTAAGAAAAATGAAATATTGAAAATTAATTCAGTAATGAAATAAGAAATTAAATAGAAATTTGAGAATTTAATTTCGGGTGGTTTTGTAATATCGTTTTGCAAATGGTTCAAAATAATATATTTATATTTTATGTAACAACCCGGAAAATCTGAACCAGTTTAAAAAATTTAAATTGGCTATTCATAGTGGATTTTAAATATTTAAAATAAATATTTTAAATAATAATGACGAAAAGTGTGTTTGAATCAATGTTTGAAAATGAATATAATTATTTTTAATTATAAACAAGGCCTGAAATGGCGCGGTAGTTTCAAAATTTCAATTCAAATTTTGACTGACTGTACCGGGTGCATAACAAAACGGATTTTAGTGAAACCAAAAATATTTAAATCCGTTAGTGAATATCTTTCTAACGAATCTGAAAAATCGAAGTTTCATAGCGGAATCAAAAGTTATGGCTAAATGATTTTTTAGAAAGGTCGCTATGGAGTTTATATAGCCCATGAAAATAGTCATTTTGCAAACGACCTCAGAATTCGACGAAACCACTTTTGTTGGATCCGGGATGTCAAATTATTACTAGGTTTCAAATTTCATAATTTTTGAATTTAGTATGTGAGCGTGGCGAAGGAAACTGTGTTTGGTCGATTTCTGTGAAATTGGATCGACCAGAAAAGGGCCATTTTTCAAATGGTCTCAGAATTCGACGAAACTAGTTTTGTTGAGACCGTATCGTCAAAACATAGCTAGATTTATTTTTTGGGAATTTTTAGAATCAGTATGTGGCCCCGGAAAATTGAAATGTACGTTCAAATCGAATATTGAATGTTTTATATTTTAATTTGAAAAGAAATTGACTGAAACAGTCGAATGGGCCTACGAAACATATCCCATTGTGTTCGGAATGGGGGTATTTAGTTGGGGACGATAGTCGTTGGGTTTGGATTGGAGTTCGTGGGACATAAGGGGTATTTTCGAATTTTAAAAAGATATATAAATAAAAGGAAAAAATCTATTGGCTAGTCAAACCCTCTCTCTCCCCGATCTTCTTCTGCTCGACGATGGAAAGATCTCCCGTGCTTCCCTCCTCCTTATCTCCCTCCTCACGCACCGATAGCCAACGCACCAGTTAAGGTTTTGAAGTACTCTTCACGCTCTTCAAATCCATACTCGTCCCCCCTCCTCGTCTTGCATTTTGGTCGAATTGACCCCCTGAAGAACCGTCGTTCGAAGCCCTCCACCTCCTCCTAGTCGCCGTCGAGTTCATCAGAGGGGGGACCCGCCAGAGCGCCTCTCGGAGATGGAGAACATGGTGCAACCTGATCGGCCTCACATGCTACGGATCGGAAGTAATTTCAAAACCTAGTTTCGAAGAATTTTGAAAGGTAACGGCTTTATTATATTAAACTATTTTATAGCACTTCTAAATGCTATGGTTTATGATTTCACTGTAAAAGTCGTATCTTTTTCATTTCTTGTCGAAATTCAGTGAAACAAGAGATAGTGGACTCGTGCGGACGTCTTCTACATTCTAGAAGAGATCGCACATTTTTCTGAGCCTTCTGCTATTTTTGGTGGAGTGGAACCCAATGTGAGATTTCTGAATTATAAACGATATGAAAATAACGATGTATAAATTATATATTCAAAGTATGAGTTGTATAAGCATTGTACACCTCATGTATAAGCGTTGTATAAGTTGTATAAGATATATATGCTTTGTAAACATGATATATGCGTTGAGTTAAATTGAAATTGTGACGGCCCGCCCCGCACCAACCAACATTTACTCCAGAAGTGCGCTGTACACATGTCCAGTTAGCTCGGAACGGGTCGTCAGAAGGAAAGGGAAGAAGGCAATGAACATACAAAGAACCTGTAGAATGTCTCACAGCGCATATGATAAAATATAATAATAATATACTTGACATAAAACAGGTGAGACAGTGCATAAGCTGAAACGACTAACATAGCAGCAGAAAATGTAAGTACAGCTTATGATCCAAAGTTAAACATTATTACAACTTTTCAAACTGTCTCAAAGCAAAAGCAAGATAAAGGAGGCACACTATTAATGCCCAAGTAGTGACCACCAACGACACACGGAGAATGTGCATATATATATATATATCATACGTGGAAGCCTCCTGCCCGCCTCCGAATCAGCTACTCGCGCATCACCAGCTAACCTGTCTCTAGTCTACTCGTGTGAGCACCCAGAGTAATAAGAGGAGACATAAAACTCTGGGTCAGACATAAAGCCTGGTATGAGCGATAAGCATCTAAAGTGAACAATAACAGGTAGACTAAAACATACCGGAACCTGGACCTGCAACCAAAGAGTTAGCACTACATACAGTACAACACTCTAAGGCGCCATATAAAGCAATGTAAAGATACGGAGGTGGGGGAGGTGTGCATGTCATAGTGATGGCAAACAATCACACATAGCATCCATCCTCACATCTCTCACTCAGTGCGTAAAGCATACGATATTCACCACTTCGATCACCCAACATACCTTGCTACGATCACTTTGCCCCATGATGTCATAAATGGCTTCACTGCACTGATAACGTAGCCAAAAATCCTTCGCTATGTCCACTTTGCCCCATGTAGTCACAAGAACCCCACTGCACTGGCTCATAGCCTTACTAATCCTTACTATGTCCACTCTGCCCCATGGAGTCACAAGAACCCCACTGTACAGGCTCATAGTCTTACTACGCATCACCTTGCCCCTCGGGTCATAATGACCCTACTGCACTGATAACGTAGTCTTGCTACTATCACCTTGCCCATCGGGTCATAATGACCCTACTGCACTGATAAGTAGCCCATAATTCATTTTCAGTGGTGAATCGAAGTTATGAACATCGGCAACTCCTTAGCACACGTCCCGCAGCAAAGTCCAACTCATGAAGTCCACTCATTGGTTCGTATCTGGATCCTGAGTCAATACCCTTCATTTGGACTACCTTTGCATCTCGGGTTATCAGTCTTCATCGGTTCGGTTCGGCCTTCCATACCCCATTTGGATCAGATCGGCTCTTCAGCACGCTACGGTTCGGATCGTCATCGCGGTCCTCTTTCTCTTTGCTTCAGATCGTGCTCCTCTCCTCGGTTCGGATCGGAATACCCCATACGGGTCGGATCGCGCTCCTCCAGCTCGTGGCTCCCCCTAGTTCGGATCGGCGTCTCGTAGTGCAACGGATCGTGGATGCTGCTTTCCTCTAGTCGGATCATGATACGAAGCACGAATGGATCGGATCGGGTAGCAGTTCATGGTTGATGTTCTTGGACCTTGAGCATATGGTTCGGCTCGGAGGAGATGACTTGACTCGTGGTGATGTCCCACGATCCCATAGGGTGATCCGATCGACCCCCAATCCCCATCTGATCCGAACTCCTGCACCTTGTCCAGCGAGTTGTTTACGCCCCTCCACGGCGTTTTCGACCATTCCAACTATTCTAATCAGTCACAAAGCATACCATACAGTCATGGAAACATATATAGTCAACCAAAAACATCAAAACAACAATATGATAGGTTAAAATGGATCAAACGTAGCCAAAACCCCATTTTTCCCCATAAGCATGTTTAGGTGAAACTAATGATAGGATTAGCAAAACTTAACCAAATTAACCCAAATTCATATCAGAGGTCTAAAACATCATTCCGAATTTTATAAACATTTTTCCAGAATTTTATCATGTTTAAATTCGCTAATTAACACTAATCATCCCTAATTAGCCATAATTAGTGCAAAACTATGCAAATCACTCACCTTAGCCACAAATAAACTAAGATCTGAAATAAATCTCTGATTTGATGTGAATCTCAATGCCAAACCGCAGCTCCAATATTGCTTTAGTGTAGATCTTCCTTGATTAGAGGTTGCTAAGCCAAATCCTTGACCAAAAGGTGATTTGGAGGTGTTTTAGAGGTTGGAGGCCATTTTTAGGGTTCCTTGGTGATAAGTGGAGGCTAGGAAACTGAAATGGAATGATCCTCTATCTCATTTCAGCCTCCCCATAACCCTAATCCCGAAATGGGTTATGGGCCTACTCACTAATCAACCGATTTGGCCCGGTTAAGCAGTTTTTCTCCTTCCAAACCTTATTTCAGTCATATCTCCCAAACGGTAAATCCGTTTGGCTATAATGACCACTCTACGGAAAGGTAAACCATCAAACGAATCCAATGGAAGTGGTTTCAGGTCAAAATTCCTTTCCAACCAAAAGTTATGGCCAAAACAGTACCAACTAGGGGCAAAATGGTCATTTAAAAATCGACAAAAATCATGAACATGGGAAATGACTCTAATAGATGTTTCCCAAAGTTACATGACCATACGACTTCACATGGGAAAGAAATAAATATTCTACGATCCCCGATGCGTAGAATGCAGGTCGTTACACTCTCCCCCCCTTAAGAAATTTCGCCCCCGAAATTCCCTAATCAAAACACACACAAAGGTCCCGCATGCCTATCAATCATAAAACAACAATCAAACATGCAACAAGCAAAACAAGTCTACCCTAGCATGCGGAAAATCTAAATTACGAAGTAAGTCTTACCAGGCAAAGAGTTCCGGATATGCTTTCCTAATGCTCTCCTCTATCTCCCAAGTACAATCATTCTCGTCCTCGCCCCCACTGAACCTTGACTAGCCTCACCGCCTTCCTTCGAAGTTGCTTCGTATCGTGCCCCACAATACGAATCGGCTTGCGGTTCCCAACCGCCTCGGGTACTACTTCGAAGTCCTCTAACTGATCAGGTGAAATAGTCATATCTGAGTCGTGAACGAACTTCCTTAGTTGGGAAACATGAAATACATTGTGAACTCCTGCCATTTTCTCTGGTAAGCCAACTCTATATGCCAAATTCCCGACTAGTGCAAGAACAGGGAATGGGCCAACAAATTTTGGTTCCAACTTGCCTCTCCTGCCAAATCGAATCACGCTCTTTAACGGAGAGACCTTGACAAACACCAAGTCACCAACGGAGAATTTTAAATCTCTTCTCCTCTTATCAGCATAACTCTTCTTCCTATCTTGGGCAGCTTTCATTCATTGTTGAATGATCTTGATCTTATCAGAAGTTTCCCTCACCACATCTGGTCCAAGCACAAACTTCTCACCATTCTCTATCAAACATTATGGTGAGTTGCCCGATCTTCCGTACAAAGCTTCATATGGAGCCATACCGATATTGGATTGGTAGCTATTATTATATGCAAACTCTACTAGATGCAAATGGTCATCCCATGATCCACCAAAATCCAATATACAAGCTCTCAAGAGATCTTCCAATATACGATTCACCCTCTCTGTCTGACCGTCGGTCTGAGGATGATATGCGGTACTGAGATGTAATCTTGACCCTAGAGCCTCTTGTAAGCTTTTCCAAAACCCACTAGTGAACAACGGGTCTCGGTCACTCACAATGCTTTTGGGTACTCCATGAAATCTCACTACCCACTTCATATACAATTCTGCCAACTTGGCTGCCGTTCTGGTTGATTTGACTGGTATAAATCTTGCACTTTTAGTCAATCGATCCACAATTACCCAAATGTTATCATATCCCGATCGAGTCCTTGGTAAACCATCGATGAAATCCATCGAGACTTGCTCCCGCTTCCATTCGGGAATTTTTAATGGTTGCAATAACCCACTAGGCTTCTTTTGCTCGGCTTTAACTAGCTGGCAATTCATGCATTTGGATATGAACTTCCCAACGTCTCTTTTCATCCCTTCCCAGTAGTAGGTTTGCTTCATGTCTCGATACATCTTATTACCACCGGGATGTATAGTCAGTTTTGAGTGATGACATTCTCTAAGCACTTCATCCCTCAAACCATTTACGTCGGGCACAACTAGTCTTCCATTCTTTCGAAGCCATCCATCTCGATCAAGCCCATACACATTCATCTCCTCATCGATACCCACCTCTAACTTGGAGATGATTTCCAATAGGTTAGGATCGTCCCTCTAACTAGAGCCAATGCGCTCTATCAAAGTGGGTCTGATCGTCAAACTAGCTAGCATGACTGGATCCAATTCGCACCTTGGTCTGAAATCAAACCACGCGATATACTCCAGTTGCTTCCACTCAAGAAACATTGCCCGTAAACTGGCATGTCTCCTACTCAAGGCATCGGCTACCGCATTACCTTTCCCAGGTGTATATGCGATATCAAAATCATACGAAGCCAAGAACTCTAACCATCTCTGCTGATGGAGATTCAGATCTTTCTGAGAGAAGAGATATTTCAACGATTTATGATCAGTAAACAACTCAAATCTTTCTCCCAAGAGATAGTGTCTCCACATCTTCAGCGCAAATACAATCGCTGCCAATTCCAAATCAAGGGTAGGATACTTCTTCTCTTGCGGCTTTAGCTGTCGACTAGCATAAGCTACAACCCTACCTCCTTGCATCAATACAGCACCCAGTCCGGTACCACAAGCATCCGTGTATACCGTCATCTCTTCATTCCCTTTAGGAATGACTAACACTGGCGCACGCGTCAACTTCTCTTTTAGACTCTTGAAGGCATCCTCACACACTCCGTCCCAGACGAAGGACTGATTCTTCTTAGTCAACTGAGTCAACGGTGCTGCTATCTTGGAGAAGTCCTGGATAAACTTACGATAATATCCAGCTAATCCCAAGAAACTTCTTACATCGGTTGCATTCTTTGGTGTAGGCCAATCCTGTACCGTAGCCACCTTTGCAGGGTCCACGGCAATACCACTCTCTGAAACAACATGACCCAAGAATCTCACTTCCCTTCTCCAAAAATGACACTTAGAGAATTTCTCTTTCAATTGGTGTTTCCTCAGCACCTCCATCACTATCCTCAAGTGCCCCTTGTGTTCCTCCTTTGTCCTTGAGTAAACAAGGATATCATCCACGAACACAAGAACAAACTTATTCAACTGATCTCTGAATACTCGATTTATAAGATCCACAAAGTAGGCTGGTGCATTGGTCAACCCAAATGGCATGACCAACCACTCATAAAATCCAGACGGCGTCCTGAATGATGTTTTCGGAACACTCCCATCTGCTACTCTAAGCTGATGAAATCCTGTCGCGAGGTCCAACTGGGAGAACACTCTTGCCCCTTCCAGTTGATCAAACAAATCATCTATCCGTGGTAGAGGATACTTATTCTTCCTCGTTACCTTATTCAACTCGCGATAGTCCACACATAAACGAAGGGAACCATCTGCCTTAGTGGCAAACACAACTGGTGCTCCCCACTCGGAGACACTCCTTCTAATAAATCCCTTCTTCAAAAGATTGCTGACTTGCACCCCGAGCTCTCGCTGCTCCCATGGTGCCATACGACGAAGTGGCATCACTATAGGTCTGGCATCTTTCACTAAATCAATACGGAACTCAATCTCTCGGTGTGGTGGAAGCCCGGTCACCTCCTCGAAGACGTCCGGATACTGGCCAACCACGGGCACATCTGACAACTCATCTTGCGGGATGTCGAGGGAATTTACAAAACTAGCCATAACCCCATCACTAGATAGACTACCAAACACTACCCTCCGCCCATCATCCGCCCTCACTGTCACCAAAAAGCCCTCATAGTCTACCACCACCCCGTATCTTTGGAGCCAATCGACTCCCAATATAATGCCATACCCAGTAAAGCCCAAAACAAAGCAATCACAAACAAACATACATCCATAACTCGATAAGACTAAATTCCTGCAAATCATACTAAGGCGAGTCGAACCACCAATCGGGTTCGTCGGAACCAATGGTCTATCGACTATCTCGGGTTCCAGTCCCAACCTATCTACCAGGTCACTAGATATGAAGGAACGGGAAGCCCCAGTATCAAACAAAACTCGAACTGGTACATCATAAATAGAAAGCATACCTTGAATAACAACGTTCTTTCCTTTCTCCGCCGCAGTTGGGGCATTCGACGAAGAAGGAACAGAATCAATAGCATATGCTTTCACAATCTGCTTCTCCTTAAGAGGTTGCGGACACTTATCCTTATGATGTCCCACTTGACCACAGTTGTAGCACTTCCTTTCCGCTGGCTTGGCCCGACATTCTTTAGCATAATGGCCCTTCTTACCACAGCTGAAGCACTCAACATCCTTCTTGCTCTTTTTCTGGCCACCCTTAGATTGGTCCTGCTTCCTCTTATTCTGAGAGTTATTCTTGCCTCCACCGCCTGCTTGCGGCTTTGGCCCTTCTGCAGATGCAGCCTCAGTCTTTGACTTAGGGTAAAGACTCTCTGATCTCAAAGCCTTCCCCACAATCGATTCAAAAGTCTCATCGATGTGGTTGATAAGCCTTTCCCCCAAGTATCCATCCAAACTAGTAATGAACTTCTCATTCTTCTTCTCAGGAGTGTCGATAAGAGACAGTCCATACTTCGACAAAGTGTCGAACTCAGCAATATAATCAGAAACTGCCCTTCCGTTCTGCTTGAGTTCCAAGAACCTCTTAAACAACACTGACTTCTGGGCAGCTGGAATAAACTTCTCGCTAAAGAGAGCCTTGAACTGATCCCAAGTAACCTGATACTCTGGAGTAGCTGTTCTAATGGCATTCCACCAATTCATCGCTCGCCCTTGCAGCTGACGAGACGCTAGCCTTCTCTTCATCGCATCCTCAAGACCCAAGTCATCGAAGATACGATCATAGCTATCCATCCAGTCTTGAACATCTGTGGCCGACTCCGTCCCGTGGAACGGCTTCCCACCAAGATTAGTGTAATCTTGGCACAACTTGGCGAAATCCACCCTAGGCGCCTGCACTACTGGGCCCACACCAACTCCGGGATTGGGAACTGCCCCTTGCACTTCTCTAAGCATGTCTTTCATGAGGTTAGTAAACATCGCCCTCATGTCAGCGGCATTCCCTTGGTTGGTCCCTCTACCAGCACCCCTCGTGTCTCGGCTCATCGTCAATCTGAAAAAGGGAAACGATTAACGACCCCATAGTGGTGCTAGTGCAGTGCGACTTCATTCTTATACTACTAATAGTATATATATACATAGCTTTTGAAAACCAAAGTAATCACAAATACGCACTCTCACATACGTACTATCTCTCCCTAGTGTCTTTCCCTAGGTCAACTATGCAACCTAGAGCTCTGATACCAAGTGTGACGGCCTGCCCCGCACCAACCGACATTTACTCCAGAAGTGCGTTGTACACATGTCCAGTTAGCACGGAACGGGTCGTCAGAAGGAAAGGGAAGAAGTGAATGAACATACAAAGAACCTGTAGAATGTCTCACAGCGCATAGGATAAAATATAATAATAATATACTTGACATAAAACCGGTGAGACAGTACATAAGCTGAAACAACTAACATGGCAGCGGAAAATGTAAGTACAGCTTATGATCCAAAGTTAAACATTATTACAACTTTTCAAACTGTCTCAAAGCAAAAGCAAGATAAAGGAGGCACACTACTAATGCCCAAGTAGTGACCACCAACGACACAGGGAGAATGTGCATATATATATATATATATATATATATATCATACGTGGAAGCCTCCTGCCCGCCTCCGAATCAGCTACTCGCGCATCACCAGCTAACCTGTCTCTAGTCTCCTCGTGTGAGCACCCAGAGTAATAAGAGGAGACAAAAAACTCTGGGTCAGACATAAAGCCTGGTATGAGCGATAAGCATCTAAAGTGAACAATAACAGGTAGACTAAAACATAACTGAACCTGGACCTGCAACCAAAGAGTTAGCACTACACACTGTACAACACTCTAAGCCGCCATATAAAGCAATGTATAGATATGGAGTTGGGGGAGGTGTGCATGTCATAGTGATGGCAAACAATCAAACATAGCATCCATCCTCACATCTCTCACTCAGTGCGTAAAGCATACGATATTCACCACTTCGATCACCCAACATACCTTGCTACGATCACTTTGCCCCCATGAAGTCATAAATGGCTTCACTGCACTGATAACGTAGCCAAAAATCCTTCGATATGTCCACTTTGCCCCATGGAGTCACAAGAACCCCACTGCACTGGCTCATAGCCTTACTAATCCTTACTATGTCCACTCTGCCCCATGGAGTCACAAGAACCCCACTGGACTGGCTCATAGTCTTACTACGCATCACCTTGCCCCTCGGGTCATAATGACCCTACTGCACTGATAACGTAGTCTTGCTACTATCACCTTGCCCCTCAGGTCATAATGACCCTACTACACTGATAAGTAGCCCATCATTCATTTTCAGTGGTGAATCGAAGTTATGAACGTCGACAACTCCTTAGCACACGTCCCGCAGCAAAGTCCAACTCATGAAGTCCACTCATTGGTTCCTATCTGGATCCTGAGTCAATACCCTTCATTTGGACTACCTTTGCATCTCGGGTTATTAGTCTTCATCGGTTCGGTTCGGCCTTCCATACCCCATTTGGATCAGATTGGCTCTTCAGCACGCCACGGTTCGGATCGTCATCGCGGTCCTCTTTCTCTTTGCTTCAGATCGTGCTCCTCTCCTCGGTTCGGATCGGAATACCCCATACGGGTCGGATCGCGCTCCTCCGGCTCGTGGCTCCCCCTGGTTCGGATCGGCGTCTCGTAGTGCATCGCATCGTGGATGATGCTTTCCTATAGTCGGATCGTGATACGAAGCACGAGTGGATCGGATCGGGTAGCAGTTCACGGTTGATGTTCGTGGACCTTGCGCAGATGGTTCGGCTCGGAGGAGATGACTTGACTCGTGGTGATGTCCCACGATCCCATAGGGCGATCCGATCGACCCCCAATCCCCATCCGATCCGAACTCCTGCACCTTGTCCAGTGAGTTGTTTACGCCCCTCGACGGCTTTTTTGACCATTCCAACTATTCTAATCAGTCACAAAGCATACCATAAAGTCATAGAAACATATATAGTCAACCACAAACATCAAAACAACAATATGATAGGTTAAAATGGATTAAACATAGCCAAAACCCCATTTTTCCCCTTAAGCATGTTTAGGTGAAACTAATGATAGGATTAGCAAAACTTAACCAAATTAACCCAAATTCATATCAGAGGTCTAAAACATCATTCCGAATTTTATAAACATTTTTCTAGAATTTTATCATGTTTAAATTCGCTAATTAACACTAATCATCCCTAATTAGCCATAATTAGTGCAAAACTATGCAAATCACTCACCTTAGCCACAAATAAACTAAGATCTGAAATAAATCTCTGATTTGATGTGAATCTCAATGCTAAACAGCAGCTCCAATGTTGCTTTAGTGTAGATCTTCCTTGGTTAGAGGTTGTTAAGCCAAATCCTTGACCAAAAGGTGATTTGGAGGTGATTTAGAGGTTGGAGGCCATTTTTAGGGTTCCTTGGTGATAAGTGGAGGCTAGGAAACTGAAATGGAATGATCCTCTATCTCATTTCAGCCTCCCCATAACCCTAATCCCGAAATGGGTTATGGGCCTACTCACTAATCACCCGATTTGGCCCGATTAAGCAGTTTTTCACCTTCCAAACCTTATTTCAGCCATATCTCCCAAACGGTAAGTTCGTTTGGCTGTTATGACCACTCTACGGAAAGGTAAACCATCAAACGAATCCAATGGAAGTGGTTTTAGGTCAAAATTCCTTTCCAATCAAAAGTTATGGCCAAAACAGTACCAACTAGGGGCAAAATGGTCATTTAAAAATCGACAAAAATCATGAATATGGGAAATGACTCTAATAGATGTTTCCCAAAGTTACATGACCATACGACTTCACATGGGAAAGAAATAAATATTCTACGATCCCCCGATGCGTAGAATGCAGGTCGTTACAGAAATGATATTGAAATGAAATCGAAATATAGTTATATACGTATATCTATATATATATATACTCCTCTCGTCCACAAACCATGGACGATATATACTGGTTGTGATATTGTTTGGATTATTGGTTGATGTGAAATTTGGTGAATATCATGAATGGTTGGTTTGAAATGATTGATTGTGATTGAAATCCCAATAGGATTAGTATATAGCAAAAATTCGTCTGCGTACGAACTAGATATTGGAAATCCCCATTGTCAAAAGCTGCGAGGCTTTAAGGTAGAGCGAGGAGCCGTACTAGAGACGGTCCCGGTTTTAACTACCCTGCCGTTATGCTGCCGAAATTTTCTGAAATACTTCTGTGTTTGATATAAATTCATGTGTTGAATGTTGAAATAAAATTCATGTGTTGAATGTTGAAATAAAATTCATGTGTTGAATGTTGAAATAAAATTCATGTGTTGAAGTAAATTCATGTGTGGAATGGAGTTCGTGTATTGAATAAATTCTTTGAAAGATAAAATTAACTTTTTTATCATATATATAGACTATATATAATATTAGTGCTTTAAATAAATTGTTTTAACACCAAAAATAACATTTTTACCTTATATATAAACTATATAAAATAATTGTGTTTTGAAATAAATTGTTTTGTAATAGAAATCACATTTTTATTATATATATAAACTATATAAAGTAATCGTGTTTTGAAATAAATTGTTTTGCAATAAAAATCACATTTTTATTATATATATAAACTATAGAAAATATTCATGTGTTGAATGTTGAAATAGAAATTCCTGTCTTGAAATAAAATAATCAAAATTCATGTGTTGAAACAAATATCTGTTGGATAAAAATATCGTTTTTATCAAATATATGAGGTGAAAATTGTTTTGAAGTCGAAGAATCGATTATATATATATATATATATAAATATAATTAAAATATATCGAATAACGAAGCTGCAGTTCGTGTTTTTAAACCGTGATTTCAAATGATTAGTGCGGGAGATCCGACCATCGGATTTTCCCGAAACCGAAACCGTTGGGTTCGCCGTGGAAATATCTTTCCAATGACACCCACTTTGCAAAGATCCAACGGTTGGAATGTCTGGAATGTTCAATTCAAATCTGAATAAAAACAGCGTCAGAATCAATTATATATATATGTATAATTAAATTTAATCGAATAACGACGCTGCAGTTCGTATTTTGAAATCAAAACTTCAATCGATTATACCGGGAGATCCGACCGTCGGATTTTACCAAAATTGAAACCGTTGGATTCGTTTTGAAAAGTTCTTTCTAATGATATAAAATTTGTGAAGATCCAATGGTTAGATTTTTAGATATGTGTAAATCAAATCTGAAGAAAAACAGCGCCACGGCCGCGTTATGGCCTGAAGCGGCGTTTCAATGAAATGGCTATTTTTAAATAAATAAAATACCAATAAATAGTTATAAAATATTATAAACGATATGGAATGGAAATAAACCGAATTTACCCGGTTTAGTGGATATTTGATGGTTGAATGTGTTTGGCGTGAATTGTTGTCGAAGAATTTAACCATTGAAATGAATTGATTTAAACACTAAATATACATGAATTATTTGAAAAGGCCGAGTTAAATCTCATTTCAAATAATTGATCGGCGATAAGAAGTCGATGATGAAGACGGTGGTTGAAGACCGGAGATCTTCACCTCAGTTGGATGATAACTGACGTCTTGATTGGGAAGCATCCCGAAATATAGATAATAAGTGGTGATCGTCCAGACGTACTTGTAGATCGATGGATATGCAAGGTATATTGTGCCTCCGGTTTCATTCGGACCTAGAACGAACTTGTAAATGGACTGTGTGTCTGACATTGGATTTTGTTCTGTGTTGATTGATCTCTATTAAATATATATATCAATTTGGCGGCGGAGAATTTATTCTCTTTCTTAACGCCCTTCTCTAAGACGTACGAGCTTAGAGGTTATATATCGATAGAAATCAGCCACATAGAGTGAATTGCCTGTGTGGCATGCCTAAGTGGCAGATGATCAAGGCTTCTGTTGAAAAGCAAAGTCTTGTGGTTGATGATCAAAGCATGGCCTGTGTGGCATAGCTTTTTGTATGACGTGAATTCGCGAGCCTCAAACCCCGTTATGAACCAGAAACGGGAGAGGACCTCAGGGAGGGCATGCGTTTCCTTCTAGCTAGGGTGGTGTCAGTGACCTACCATCCTTGACATTTATATTATTTTCACCTGTGTGGTTGTTTCTGTTGCGAGGCGCCTCGGATATGGAGTCATTGGGCTCATTTTCGCCCCAAAGGGCGGGGGAACGCAGTGTCCAGGGTTTACGTTTAATCCACATCGAGTGGACCGGCCCTGACAATCCAAGGGTCACTCAAGCTCTGATCCTAAGACATGGTAGGCTAGATTGTCTCGAAGCGGTGAGGACGATCCCTGGCCTCGGTTCATGACGGAAATCCAATTTCCAAATACGTGACTTTGTGGTTTTGATTGTATACCTATATATGGCGACATAGTGGTATGGGGCATTAATGTTGTCTATGATTGATACTTATTATTTGAAGTTGTTTTTGAAACATATAAACACTAGTAATAATATCAAATGCTTTTGTTTTATTCGTATCAAGCATATTTTGGCCATTATAAGGTAAAAACTCTATCCTCCGGTTTGCGTTGCATTGTGTGATGGGAACTGAGTCTTATAATGGCTTCATTTTTATAAAAAGCATAGTGATGTTTAAAAGATTTACTTGTTTTAAAGCACTGGCAATCCAATGGAGTAAACCCGTTCAGCGAAAGTGATGTGGTCCTGTGATTGGCCATATTACAAAATATGTTAGGTAGATTTCTCATACCAGTCCCATGACTGACTCGTAGTTTGTTTCACTTGCAAAATCGGGTGCCCCTTTTTCTACACGGGCAGCCCTGTATTCAAGTTTTAGCAAGCTCTTTCTGGATAGCTGGAGCTGTAGATGAACTCTATCATTTATCTCTTTTTATGCTGTTCAACTCCTACTGTACCTATTATGTTTGTTTTCCGCTATAGACATTTATGTATAGCTGAACTGTATTTGTACTAAGTATGATCATGTATACTGTGTAACTCTGATGATTATGTTTATCCAGTGTATTATTTGTACATTATTTGGTGTATTTATTTATTTCTGTTCTGCTATTATCTGTTTATGTGTTATATTCCAAAGATTACCCTTGCCACCGTCGTATGGGGTTTTTGGGGTCGTCGCATTTTAAAAGTTGTTTCATATAGAAATTATTTTTAAATGAATTTTGAAATAAGTGCATATTTTCCCCTTTGCCTTTGGAAAATGATTTCGATGATGAGTGCACGCATCATCGACATCTATTTTCAAGAGACTGAGTGGGGGGATCACTTAGAACTTTTATACTTTGTTCGTGGAACTGAAGTTCATTTAAATCTTTTATAATATGGTTCTATATAAGAGATATAATATTTTGAATGTTGATTTGGAAATGAACCCGAATTTATATTCTTAAATTCTAGAATAATTGAAGAAATGAAAAAAAAAACCTTGAAATTTTAGAAAATTTCTGAATTGTGAAATAAATGAAATGAATTTATGGAAAATAAGAGATAAGGTAATCTCTTAAGAATGTGATATGGTAAAATTGAAGCAAATTGGGTAATATTGAATATATATAATATTAAGCGTTTTCTATAACATATATCACTTACCATAGTATTTAAGATGTGAAATGTTATAGGAATTGACAATTACATAATATACAAGTATAGTTATGAAAAAAAATGGTGAAATTATATTAATAGGTTGTAAAATTTAAGAAGACTTAAGTTATGACCAAAACAATATACGCTTGGATTGTTTGAAAATTTAATCCAAAGAAGTAAAGTAAAGAAAGTTGGACTTCGACATAAATTGAATTAGAGTATAATGGCAATGAAATGATATTACCACTTAAATGAAATAAATAAAAGAACTGATGAAATAAACATTAAATTTAGAAGTGTAAAGTGAAATTGATAGTAAATTGAAATTTTATAGGAATTTGAACTGTAATTAACTTATGTCGAAATGATGACATAATAGAGTGCGTGAATGAAAATTAATGTTTGAGTATAATACGTTTGGGTTGAATGAAAAGGCTGAAAGGGAAAATATAAGTTAAATAAAAGAAAAGATAACAACGACTCAACTGAATCAGTTAAAACAAATAAAAGTGAATAAATGTCTCAGAAATACAATTGAAGTGAATCAATTAGAGGTTAAATGAATTAAATGTGAATCTATATAATTATTCGAAAAAAAATTGAATGTCAGTAAGTGAATGTAAATAAAATGAAAAATGATAGAAGGTAATATATAATAAACAAAGCATTGACATTAGAAATAAATGGGTAATGAAATATAACAAATGAAAATATTAATTGTTTAAGGGTGAATGAACAAACGAAATAGTAAAAATAAAATAAGACATTGACTTTTAAAATTTGTTATAGTGCTTATTTGGGTAAACATAATTATTTAGATATTTTATTTGTCACCCTAGTTGTAATGGCTATTTTATGTATGTTTATGGTAAAAAAAATTGATTTATTTCTTTATACGGCTGTCATAATTTGTTGTTATGTGCTTTAGTTAGTGTGGATGGCATTTATTTGCTTGGTTTTGGAGCTTCTTGTGCATGAAACATTATTTTGCTCGCTCTAAAATAAGCCAAATCACTAATAATGCAAATAAAAGGTATGTATATCGAGTTATATATCGTATTTTAAAATTTATATACTGCTTCCTCAATTGGGATGCCTCATCACTGAGATAATATGTATATTTATGATTATATATATATATATATAAATATATATATGTATATATATATATGTATATATATGTTTTTTGGGATCTAATCGTACAAAGGAGACTCTGTTGAAATTTTTCGTGAATTTATGACTTAGAAAATTTTGTGAAAATTTGAGTTTTGTAAATGTTTTCTAAGTTTAGTAGAGATTTTATACTATTTTAATTTTATGTTGCACTTCATTCTACGTTCCTTTTCGAGGATGAAAAGTTTTAAGTGGCAGAGAATGTAACATCCCAAGATTTTGCGGTAATTTATATTATTAAATTTAATATGGTTTTGGATACTATATGGTTTTAAATAAAAATTTATAATTTAATTGTGGAATTCTCTAATGATAACTTAATTGAGTGGTCTATAATAATGAAATTCGAATTATATTGACAACAGTAACTCGTATTGTTTGTTAATATAATTTTTATTTAGATTGGATCTTTAAATGTTGAAAGTTGAAACTTAATATTTAAATATTTTGATTTGTGTAAATAATTGTTGAAATATAAAAATTGGAATTCAATAGGAATAAAATTTGATTTACTATGTAAGATTAAATTTTATTTTCGATTAAAATAAAGTTGGCAAGTAATTATAATATTTGCTTGAAAACTATAGATTTATGAATATGATTGGAATTACTTTAAATAACAACCGTTATGTTTCGTTTCTTTATTTATTTTAAATCAGTATGAAATGTATGTTGTTAAAAATGTTAGATAATAATTTTTTTAGACAATAATTATATCATGAAATTTAACTAACGTTTATTGTTTTCATAGAGACTTATAACTTGTTGATTTGTAATTGGAAAGATAATTAACTTTAATATCGTTAATAATAAAATTGGAAATTAAAGTAAACGATTAATATGGATGTAAAGGGAAATTTAAGAAAGAAGAATTTGATTCGATTCGGAACTTTTTCCTAATGATATAACAAGTATAGTAGTTAATATAACTATGATTTAGGATGCTAATAAATTTGAAATGGGAAATTCAGTAGGTTAATTAATTTCTTCAAATTGGTAACTACATATTTAAAAGTCACATAAATAAATGTAATTGTAAATGATCTATTTTAGGTCTTCATAAATAAGATTTACAACTATAACCATTTTAATCGTATTTGGAATTAAATTTTGGTTTGTTTTGGTAAGTATTAAAACTAATATTTATGTACTTGAATGAAATGGAATTAATTAATTTATAATTGGAATTAAAATTGAATTTGGATAATCAATCAAAATTCTAATTAATAAGAATCAATGCATTGGAATAATTTTTTATTTCTCCAACTCTATTTCCTGTAGCCGCCTCGCCTCATTTTCGCTCATAAGAAAAATGGTTGTTTCTTTTCCAATGTTCAACAAATAATATAAAACCAGTCTTCCCTTGAAATGGAATGGAAATTTGTTCGTTGGACTCATATGGCGATGGGCTTCGCAATGATATGCCTAAGCTTGAGCTCGATGGAAACTTGGTAGCTCGACATTTTCACAGTAAATCTAGGGTTCTAAAACATAAGGAATTGAAGCAGATTCACGTGAATCGGATGTCATATTTGGATTCACGACGGAAAATAGCATCATATGGCAAAATTTGAATGGATTCAATGATATTTTTGTTGCAAACCAGTAGGAGCAGCGAGCTTTTGAGGACGTGAACGCAATTTTGCGAGGACACCCTAGTTTAAGAAGATGGTGATGTAGAGGTCGGGTTCAAGAAGAGAAGAACAACGATGTAAACGGTTTGAGTTTTCATTGAGCGAAGGGGAATGGAGGGAGGAGAGAAGGCTAACATTTTAGGACATAGATGGGTTTTATTTTGTTGTAGAGAACGTGTAGGAGAAGGAGGGATGATGACGTGGCAAAGAGGTGAGGTGTCTTTATTATTATTTTATTCCGATTTAAAATCAAATCCGTATAACTTGTAACGCATATAACTTTTTCATACGAACTCAGAATGACGCGCGGTTTGTTGCGTTGGAATCACATCGACGAGCTCTTCGCGATGCCGTTAGCTTGGACTGATTTTGAGACTGTCAAATTTTGGGCCTATTTTGGAGTTTAAACGCGTTCAGAACCAAAGGTGAGTGATTAAACCCACTCACGCGTAACTAAATTATTCTAATTTTTGTTAAATTAATATCATGTCATGACATGATATGATTGTATGGATTGATGTTTGAAAGTTAAATTGCATGTCTATATTGATTTGCAACGATAGTGTAATTAAATTTGAGTGTTAAATATAAATTTTCAGTTAACTTAAAAATTTGACATATCATTTCTGTTTAAAACCTGATATCTGAAATTTGTAAATTAATATAATATTGGACTGTTTTGTATGTATTGATGCGATGAGTGGCTTGAATTTGATATGTTTGACATATTGATCTTAATTGTGTGAATTTATTTATTATTCACATTTATTCATATATGACCATTGTTTGTGCCGATTAATCCCAATCATTACCCTAGATGTTACGGGCATCGAATAAACCCGGGATTAATCATTAAAATGAATTAAGAACGGAGGTTGAAATGATAAATACCTATGACCCTGATTTGGATTGAAATGATATATATCCTTTCCCCAAAATACTAAAATTAAAATTTAAGTATCACTTGGCCATAGGATAGAAAATTATATACGGACACCGGTTGGTTAAATAAAATTGGTTTTAATCATGAATTTTGAAATATTGTTTTAAAGACAATATAAGTGATGTTTTGTTATTTATTTCCTTTGAACTTGAACCTTGAATTTTGAAGTATAAACAAAAAGGGGAATAAATTAGTATTGTAACTGAAGCTAAATAAAGTGAAATATAATGTAAATCGAATTTATTGAAATTGAATGGTTATTATGAATCAACATTGATTTGAATTATATATGAATTGTGAACTCGATATTTGTTATAAATTGAAGTCATTGAAAATGAGAATCTGATTTGGATTGTAACTATTTGAATTAATTTGATCGAATTGAAATGAATATAAATTGGAAGTTTAATCGATGGAATTATAGAAAATTGAGTTGGTTGAATTGAAGTTGAAATATAACTTCAAGTTTAATTGAAAATGTTAGAGAAACGATTCTAATTCCAACTAGAGTATTTCGAATCATTTTATAAACTATTTTAATAATAATAATTTTTTTATAAACTATTTCACTTTATTACTATTTTATTTTATAAATTATTTTAGATAAATCATTTTATAATTAATTATTTATTTTATAAATTACTTAATGCTTTAACTATATATTTTAATAAATTCGATAAATTCTATTTTGATTACAAACTATTTATTTTCAAACTATTTCAATTATATATCTAAACTATTTTAAATATACAGTTAAAAATTTTAATATTCAAATTATCAGAGTTGGAATTGTTTCAAGATTTTAATTGGTTTAAATGGAGATTTAATATGAATAATATTCTATTTTGAATATTGAATGATTTTGAAAATCTGATATTTTGATATGAAGTGTGAACCTCTTCGAAATGTAAAAGAACCGACCGGTGTTAAAAATGTAACGATTGGTTGTTAAAGAGATCGGGATTGGATATTGTCATACTCTCTGCCAATACCAAAAACCACTTTAAAAACTATGTATGTGGTGGAGTTCCAGAAATGGTGTTGGATGGATTTGGAGGCGATTACTGGATTTGAAGAAAGAGAACGATAATGGATATCCTTGACCTTTGGGTCATAATTAAAATGACTAAAACAGGGCTATTCCATGACCAAGTGGGGTTAGCTACCTCCATCGGCAACACTTCTTCCTTTATTACTATGGTCCCTCAGTTTGATTAATTTGATGCGAATCCGTGATTTGGAAGTATTATACGAGGTGGGCGGTAGTCGCGGCTATGCGTTACCACCAATCCTGGCGTGCAACTAGTATATTCATACTCTGGGCATTCCTCGTGTGCCTTGTCATATTATCCTGATCGGGATCCCTACCATTTTGATTTAACATTGTCGTATCATGGCGCATGCCTCTCGGCCGATGTACTGGTGTATTATATGCAAACTGTACGGCAACGGTATAAACGGTGTAAGGGTAATAATGGTAATCCCGCTTACACTATTTTATTATGTTATATTTAACCATAGACATTATTATAATAGCGTAGTATATTATATAGTATTAGTTTGACGGATCCTTAAGAGATGGAAATTCCCGTAACATCTCTTAAGTTATTGCACTCATATTATTGCATGAAAATTGATTTAACTAATATGAGAATGATTTAGTTCTGATCCGAGTGTTTGTTGTGTTTTTTTGCAATACGCTCGAGTCTGACCGAGTTGCAGTTAGTGGAGTTTTACATGCTTTGAAGATGCCATTATGAAGATGAAGATGGAGCTCAACAGACGTATTATTATTATTATTCCATTGCAAAATGCTTTGGTATGTTGTATGTTAATTTACTCTGGTAATCATTGTGAAATATAAAAAAAAAATAACAGCTTTATGAACTATTATTTATTTATTATATTTTGTCCTTCCGCCGTGAGATTCTGATTTGTTTTCTTCTTTCTTATTTTACTTATTTTAATCCCAATAACTATTCGTATTTTTTGATTTTTTTAAGTCGACATTGAGGATCATTGTCGATTTGAACAGTCAAAAATCATGGATGTTACAGCTACTTAACAAGGCTTCATATTTCAATATTCTTGTGTCCATCCAAAATTGGACGTTGAAATCATGATTTTATTCTTCACTGAATATTGTTTTAAAATATTCATTATTTAAAATATTCTTTATTTAATACACTCCTTATTTAAAATATTCTTTATTATAAAGTATTCTTTACATTAAAATGTTCTGGTACATTAAAATATTCTTTTACATTATTTACATTATAAATGTTCTTTTACATAAAAATGTCCTTTTACATTATATACATAATAAATGTTCGTTTACGTTAAAATGACTCTTTTACATTGAAATGATTTTTATGTTTTGTTGACAATTTTGTTTCAACAAAATGATTAAAATTGATTCTTTTATTTTGTTGACAATTCTATTTCAACAAAATAATTAAAAATGATTCTTTATTTAAAAATACTCTCTACATTCTGAATCGGAATGCGACTCAATCAATTACCATATAATTTCAGTTATATGGATTTCATACATCACATGTATACAACAATGACGATAAATAATCAACAAACAGTCCATTCACATCCAAAGTGAAATTTACAACTGTGTGAGCATTAAAATAAATAAATAAATAACGCTCATCACAGACTGTCAATCCATCGGTTGACATATTATTAAATTCAGAGGAGATGTGAATAAATTATCATCCCCAGACCCATATAGGGTTTTCAAACAACAACAGTTTATTTACACAAATTATTGTTTAATAAATTTGTAATGACCCAGGATTTTGACGACTTTGGTTATCGCCATAAACTCAATGATGACTAACCAAACATCGAAAAATACTAGTCATTAGTGAAAGAAATTAGAGGGTGAGCAAAGATAAGATAGAAAATTAGAATAGAAGAAGAAGAACACAACATCAGAGTAACACGAATCTCACGGCGGAACGAATAAATATATTTCATAACATAACTTTGAAATACAAATCTGTACTTGAGTATACATATCATTATCAAAGTACAGCACTTACAACACAGCGGAAATAACTATAGCTATATGATCCGGAAGCCTCCTGCTCCTAGCTCTTCCAGTATATCTGTAAATCCCGACTACTTGACTGGCCGTACAAATTTAGGCACCCAGAAGTTTAGGGAAAACAACAGAATAAACTCCGGGTCAGTTATGGGACTGGTGTGAGTAAAACATTTTAAAACAGTTCAAATAGGTAATTGATATCTCATAAGACCACGCCGTATAACGGAACGGGTTTTTCCCTTATGAGAATCCAAATATCTTTATATCAAAAACCTTTTGATATTATAATAATGTCTATCAACACAATATAATAATCATCTAGCAGAAACGCTTTCATCTCACGTTCTACATATATAGTATGCAATCAAAACCGCAAGCACGTATTAGGTAATGGATTTCCAACTATGATAAGGTATGGAACCACCTTTCGCTCGTGTACCTCTAGAGAGGAATACACTGGGTTCAACAAGAACATCTTGCAACCTGGCCACACATGACCGACCACTCATTTCGCTTGAGTGTATCGAATGTATATCACCAACGGTTGGGATCAGCAACCGTTTCCCGAACGGGACAGCATCAACAATAGATTTTTAGAAGTAAATGAAGCTCAAGATCAGGTGATTATACACCCTACTTCGGTGCGACCGACTTAGCCATGCTGCCTGCCCGATTTCTGTCATTTACCGGATGATGAGCCAAGAGGCTACGCTTTATCATCACACCAGATTCACTTTGAATGCCACATCGTCAAATCAATCAAATCACCAATTGACGTCCTCAACCATACATTATGTGTTAGCTAAAAGAAGTTTCCTTCTCCGCTTCCACTCTTGGTACGGTTGGAGAAATCAATATACGTAATCGTTTGGAAATACTCTGTCAGACATCCATCCATACAAGTCATCCAGGAACAGGATGAACCGAAGGCACTATTCTGTAAACAGGATAGCCCTTGCATAACTCCGTCTTCAATTTCCTTTGGCATATATGATTCGCAACGCTTATGCCAATACATAGTGGTTCTTTGAATAATAATCCAACCGGTCTCTCCATATTAACAACGTTAAAATGGTCAAAACTTCGATAGTCTGTGATTTAACTATCGAATAAAAACAAGTGTGCAAACAACAATATTATTTCTAAATGGAAATTTATATCGATCAAAAACATCATTCAACATTTATCTCTTTATTTCCTTAATTTACTTAACTCCTGTTTCCCTATATTCAATATTTCTTATTTTCTAAATTTGGAAAATATACGTTATTAACAATGGAAAACATTTACATTTCTTGTTTTCTTTATTAGTAAACATTTGTGGTTTCTTATTTGGAAAACATTTCCAAAGCTTCTTCATTGGACTTAGACAGATGTTTAAACAAACCATTGCGATGCCAACTCAAACCATTTCCTTTAATTACTAAATTCACTTAACCATCCTTTACTATCGAACCTTAATCATTCCTTAGTTAAAAATGAAGTCAATCAAGTTGGGGTAATACTACCTCTCAGACCTTAACTGAACAACGTTTCTAACCTTGAAATGGGCAAAGTTCACCCTTCTAATTCTTTAACAAACTTCCTTACTTACCCCTCCTTCGAATTATCTCTTATTCGATAATTCTTTCCTTCGAATAAGGTATATTCGATAACTCTATTCAATTTACTCTATTTGATTAACCCTTATCAATTAACTCTATTGGACTAATGCTATTTGATTAACTCTATTTGACTAACGCTATTGATTTACTCATTTCACTTTACTCCTTTCGAATAAACTATATTCGATAGCTCCTTTTAATTTCTTCAAATATCTATATTCAATTAACTCATTTGCTTCTATTCGAATAAACTATATTCGATTAACTCATTTGCTTTAACTCTAATTGATTAAACTAACATCGATTAACTCCTTTCGATTAAACTAACATCGGTTAACTCCTTTTAACTTGAATAAACTAACATCGATTAACTCCTTTTACCTTCTTCCAATAACTATATTCGATTAACTCCTATTTGCTGTAGCTCTAACTGATAAACTCTAACTGGTTTAACTCTATGGTTTAACCTAACTGATTTACTCTAACCAATTAACTCTAACTGGTTAACCCTAACTGATTAACTCTGTTTGATTAACTCTAATCAATTAATTCTATTCGATGAAATTCTGATCGAATAACTCCTTTTGGCTAAACTATATTCGAATACCTCCTTTTAACTTTATTCGATAACTTCCTTTATTTTATTCGAATAACTAATTCGATTAACTCCTTTTCAAATAAACTATTCATTTATAAAGATTTACTTTTAGTAACGGTTCTTCACTTTACAAATGATTTCCTTTTTATTCTAACTTATCCTTTGATTTTATAAATATTTCTTTTATAAAAATCCTTTTCCTTTTCTATATAAAATCCATTGATTTTATATAAATAATTCATTTTCAAAATACACTTTGAAAATCCCCTTTCCCGTATCCAGTATTTCTTATGGTATTTAACATACCATATAACAACGATAAATATCGTCCAAACACACATAATCAACAACAGATTATATACCACATCATATATCACAATATATGAATCACAGTAAAATAAATGTTGAGGAAACCAGTTGGATTCCTCCAACCTGTTTCCCTGCATCACAGATGTTAAACAATATAGATAACATCACTTTCAGTTCCATATGATACATTCTGTTAAACAGAATCAATATAGAAATTTAACTAACTGACTAGCAGTTCAATCCACCAAATCAACACACAACAATCAACAGATGATTAACAGTTCTAAAAATACAACTTGAAATTATAAACTGTTCAGAGTTGGTGAGTTTTACTCACATTACACGTCAACCGTTATATAACGATTTGCGTTAGTTGATTCTGATCAGACAATTTATTTCACCATAAATTGTAACGAGCTCGGATTCACTCCCCGTCAGTTCCATGTGTAGCCACCGTCCATACGATCCTAACGTGACTGACCGTTCAGAAAACTGATAAAGTATGAACAAATTATACCTTATACAAGTTTGTATAAAAATTAAAGGGATTAACTTTATTTAAATAGATTTTGGGCTTTACCCATCAAAACCTGGCCCATTTCCTTCACAAGCCCACCCTCATACGTCTCCTTCCTCAAAACTGAAAACCGCATACTCCAGGAATTTCCTCCACCATTTCATTCGTTCGATCCTCCCAATCCACCCTCATTCCTCCATTAAAAATACACTAGAAATCACCACAATTCCTTACTCAATCTCCTCTCCCTTACCATACCATTTTCGTTCATCTCACACTCAACTGTTCCGTCGCGACATCGACTCCAACACAGGCACCCTCGACACCAACGACGACCGACTTCCACCAAAACCTCACCAACCGAGCGCCTCGCCATCCTGATCACCCTGCTAACCCCCGTTCCCCTCCTCATTGCCAAAAATCACCATCCAATCCAGCCCTAGTCTCATGTTCAGAAAACCCCAATTCGAAATATTTCGATTACACCCTATACGAATGGTGCTGGGTCGAAGATCCTCCTCTCTTGAGTCCAAAAATACCAATTCGGTTATTTATAGGAATTTGTGGGATTTGTTTGTGATTTTTCTTTTTGGAATTTTTGCTGTAATGGGTTTGTTATGCGGTTATATAGGCTGTTCTTGGTTGGTGGCACTTGTGGCTGGGAATACAGGCTGCGTAGCCTCCATGTTGTCCAAGAAAAATGGATGGATATTTTTATATTTGATTTTTATATTTTATTTTAATGATTTCATGTTCGTCTCCGACTTCTAAAAATTCCTACGACCACATACGATGCCCTAAAATCACGAAAATTGACAAGCTACTAGATTTTGACATTACGGTCCCAACGAAACTGGATTCGTCGAATTCCGACTCCGTTTGCAAAACTGGCTATTTTTAAAGCTCTGGATGGACCATTTAAATATATAAATATATTTAAATATAATTAAATTAAATATTAATAAATAAATATTATCGTATATATATTCACAGACGATATCATACAGCTCCAGAATATTCCTATATGAATTTCTAACTTAATATTCACTTCTGGGTCAACCCGATATTAGATTTATATTGAAATTCCTTTTAAAAATATAAATAATTCCTTTATAAATTATAAAGGAATTCCACGGCGACTTTTCTAAAATTTGATTTGGACGTGAATCAAAATCTACACGACGAAATCTCGATTTTTCTCTTCCACTAGAAAGATATACTCCACCAGCTCCACACGTTTCGTTTTTCATAGAAATCCGGCTTAAAACGGATCCTGTACATTCAGTTGAAGTTCGAATTGCCAATTTACAAACTGCAGTTCCATTTCAAGCTCGTTTATAATTATATTATAAACCATACGTTCAAACTGTCGTTTATATAATATATTCGTTATTCAAGTTCAAATTTCAAACTGAATTAAATATCCCAGATGATCCAGTTCACACCTTATCGCCATTTCAGCCAATCCTGATAATTTCAGAATTAAATATATTATTTAATTTATTATTTTTAATTAAATATTCACCATTATTTAATTAGACCACCATTTAATTCACTATATCACTATTTATATAATTAAATAAGTTAATTATAATACCTCTTCCAATGCGGGTCATTACAATCTTCCCCACTTAAAATAATTTCGTCCTTGAAATTGCTAAAAGGTAGAGGATGACCCTATCGACTGGTTAGAAAATATTTGTTCACTTCTTAACTTCAGTTTCAACTGAACCAATTTAATTTCAATTAAATTATTAAGTAATTCTTATCAACGAAAATTTCCAAAAATCTTGAAAATTTTCTAACGCCTTAACTCTTCGAAAAATTTCGCCATAACTTCCTTTGTACGGATCAATCGGTCAAATCACCGCTCGCCTCTCTGGGCCATCTTCATCCCAAAAGAAAATCAAACAGCCAAGCGGCTTGCCAATTCGGCTTCTATATCTTATATCCAATAGAAATATAAACTTGTACCTTTTGTCGGCATATCATTATATCCTTTCCACTTGTTATCAATTCCGCGGATACAATTGTTATCCCAAATCAAACTCCGAAATCACTTTTATCTCCAACACAACCATTCGCCTTTTACCAAACCAAATATCATTTCAACTCGAATTTCTTCTCGATTCCCAATTCTTAACTTGATTATCACATTACACTTCAAATTTTAATCTCACAATCCAATTTGTCTTGATACTATTCTAATTCAATCTCAGTTACCACTTTATTGGCTTTACTTTAATTAAATTTTGCTTTCACAAATTTCTGTTAAATTTGTTTTTAATTCCAACAGTCTTTCCCTGGGAGTTTTTAAACAGTTTACTCTTTTCAAAAATAAAATTTTCCTTTTGAACATGTCACTGAGCCCTTAATCAATATTCCATTAGTTAAATCACTTCTCTATTCTTTATCAATATTTGTTAACCAAATATTTCCAATAACCATATTGGTCTTTTTTTTGTTATTTGGAAAACATTTCTGAATATCGCCTTCCTTTATTTTCTAAACCTTAGAAAATGTATGCTATTTATAATTGGAAAATATTCCAATTACTTATCTCTTTTCCGATCTCGTTTATTTTTATACTTAGGAAATATTCTTTATTATATTTCCATGCTTACACTTATTTGAGTTAAAACGGATGTTGTGTAAAACATCGTTACGACAATCCAAATACTATATTCAACCAACTCATACTCAACATCGATCTTCGAGCCTGAAATCTTACTATTTATTTGTTAATAATTAAATCAATCACGTTGGGGTATAACTACCTCTCAGACCTTGACTGAATAACATTTATAACGTCAAAACGGATATGACTACTTACTCGAATAACCAATACCATACAACTACTTATTCACTTTTAAACACGTATACGCTTCCTCTTTCTATTCTTACTAGATTTTATTCCTAGTCTTCCTTTTTGATTTTACTATTCTATTTCTAAGTTCGTTTCCTTATCGACTTCTATATATATATATATCAATACGTTGATTTCTAACTATCAAATTATCTTAAAAATATTCTAACTCCTTAAATTCCCGAAAAAAATTCGCCATAACCTCCTTTGTACCAGGAGCATCGGGATATTTCAAATAGCCTCCCATGGCCCTCACCAATCCAAAAGAAAAAGAAAAAGCCAAGCAGCTAGCCGATACGGCGCATAAAATTTCATATATGAATTAAATACATACCTTTTCGTCGAGCATTCTACTTATATACCTTCATACCTTATCCATACCTATCTCATGTATATTTATACCTACCCAATCTATTTTAACTATACCTGATCGTTTTAATTCAATTCGTTAATTAATTTGTTAATTAACTCTTTAGTCTATTTCACTTTTATATTTGAACATGACATGTTCAAATATATTCTAACTTGCTTATTAACTAATTTGAAACCAAATTTCAAACTTAAGTTCTATATTCGATTTCGAATATCCATTTACAAATCCAATTCACCTTTCAAAGTTCAACTTCAAATTCAAAACTCGATTAACTAATTCCTCTTCGACTTAGTTAATTCCATTCGATTTTTATATCACTTCTATTATTCAACTTCTATATATTCAAATTCTATAGTTTAAATTCCATTTGAATTCTATATTCAAATTCCATATTTGAATTTCTATATTCAAATTCCATTTCACTTTCGATATTCAAATCCTATATTTGAATTCCATTTGAATTATATATTCCAATTCCTATTTCAACTCTATTTGAATTCTATACTCAATTTCATTATTACTCTATATGAATTCTATATTAAATTTTCCATTATTTAAATCTTCTTTATTCAAATCTCATTTGAATTTCTATATTCAAATCCCCTTTGAATTTTCTGTATTTAAATTCTATGTTTGAACTTCCTTTATTCAAATTCCTTTAAATAAGTCTCGATTTCAATTCCTTTTGAAATCGATATTTCTACCTTTTGAAAATAGATTTCCCTTTCAATTTCACACTTGTATTTTTATTTATGAATTATCCAATGATAATTCTTTTCACTTCATTTGTAAACTTCGTTTATAAAAGAACTATTTATAAACTTCGTTTGTAAAGGAGCTTCTCGTTTTATTTCCTTTAAACAAGTTAATATTTCAAATCTATTTAAAAATTCAAATTTTATTATTCAAATTCTATATATCAAATTCTATTTTGAAATTTAACACAACTTGTCTTTCCCAAAACAAATTCAAAACAGTATCTCTGGTAGTAATTCGTCACTTACAACTCGAAAATGAATACTGATGGTGCAGCTGTCATCATCGGAATCTATTTTCCAGCGATCGAAGTGAGTTCAATACTATAAAACCATTTCTAAACATTTCCACTTTGAAATTCATTTCAAAATATAACGCACACCGCATGTAAAACAATTTAAAATCTCCTAGGATCTTAAATTTTCCTTATTTTTAATCCAAATCCATTTACAAACACTTATCCAATTTTCCAGAATTTTAATTAAATTTCTGGTTTAATTTTCAGATTTAACTCATTTGATTTCATGTATTTCACTTATATGAATTCTGATTGGTTATTTACATAACCATTTAATTTATAATCTTACTCGATTATAATCACAACCAATATATCTATTATATTATAATTTTGATATATATATCTTTTCTATATCAAGATATTCCTTAGGTAAACTTATTTTAATTTACCCTCTTTTCAAAACATTTTGTGTCGATCCATCGTATTCGAGTGTTTATAAACTCCTACCGATACAGTGGATCAAACTGATCGACTAGAACCCATAAACAACTCAACCAATGAATCCCCACAATATAAAACAAATTTTATATCAATAACAAATATGCTCACTTGTATATATACACTCAAACTCAATCTAGGGTATTACTAACCCTATCTCTACCGAGTCACGCCACAGAGCCAAGGTAATTCTTTACTTAAGCTCCGATACCAACTGTAATGACCCGGGATTTTGACGACTTTGGTTATCGCCATAAACTCAATGATGACTAACCAAACATCGAAAAATACCAGTCATTAGTGAAAAAAAATAGAGGATGAGGAAAGATAAGATAGAAAATTAGAATAGAAGAAGAAGAAGAACACAACATCAGAGTAACACGAATCTCACAGCGGAACGAATAAATATATTTCATAACATAACTTTGAAATACAAATCTGTACTTGAATATACATATCATTATCAAAGTACAGCACTTACAACACAGCGGAAATAACTATAGCTATATGATCCTGAAGCCACCTGCTCCTAGCTCTTCCCGTATATCTGTAAATCCCGACTACTTGACTGCCCATACAAATTTAGGCACCCCAGAGTTTAGGGAAAACAACAAAATAAACTCCGGGTCAGTCATGGGACTAGTGGGAGTAAAACATTTTAAAACAGTTCAAACAGGTAATTGATATCTCATAAGACCACGCCGTATAACGGAACGGGTTTTTCCCTTATGAGAATCCAAATATCTTTATATCAAAAACCTTTTGATATTATAATAATGTCTATCAACACAATATTATAATCATCTAGCAGACACGCTTTCATCTCACGTTCTACATATATAGTATACAATCAAAACCGCAAGCACGTATTAGGTAATGGATTTCCAACTATGACAAGGTATGGAACCACCTTTCGCTCGTGTACCTCTAGAGAGGAATACACTGGGTTCAACAAGAACATCTTGCAACCTGGCCACACATGACCGACCACTCATTTCGCTTGAGTGTATCGAATGTATATCACCAACAGTTGGGATCAGCAACCGTTTCCCGAATGGGACAGCATCGACAATAGATTTTTAGAAGTAAATGAAACTCTAGATCAGGTGATTATACACCCTACTTCGGTGCGACCGACTTAGCCATGCTGCCGGCCCGATTTCTGTCATTTACCGGATGATGAGGCTAAAGGCTACGCTTTATCATCACACCAGATTCACTTTGAATGCCACATCGTCAAATCAATCAAATCACCATACATTATGTGTTAGCTAAAAGAAGTTTCCTTCTCCGCTTCCACTCTTGGTACGGTTGGAGAAATAAATATACGTGATCGTCTGGAAATACTCTGTCAGACATCCATCCATACAAGTCATCCAGGAATAGGATGAACCGAAGGCACTATTCTGTAAACAGGATAGCATTTGCATAACTTCGTCGTCAATTTCCTTTGGCATATATGATTCGCAACGCTTATGCCAATACAGAGTGGTTCTTTGGATAGTAATCCAACCGGTCTCTCCATATTAACAATGTTAAAATGGTCAAAACTTTGATAGTCTGTGATTTAACTATCGAATAAGAACAAGTGTGCAAACAACAATATTATTTCCAAATGGAAATTTATATCGATCAAAAATTGCATTCAACATTTATCTCTTTATTTCCTTAATTTACTTATCTCCTATTTCCCTATATTCAATATTTCTTATTTTATAAATTTGGAAAATATACGTTATTAACAATGGAAAACATTTACATTTCTTGTTTTCTTTATTAGTAAACATTTCTGGTTTCTTATTTGGAAAACATTTCCAAAGCTTCTTCCTTGGACTTAGACAGATGTTTAAACAAACCATTGCGATGCCAACTCAAACCATTTCCTTTAATTACTAAATTCACTTAAACATCCTTTACTATCGAACCTTTATCATTCCTTAGTTAAAAATGAAGTCAATCAAGTTGGGGTAATACTACCTCTCAGACCTTAACTGAACAACGTTTCTAACCCTGAAATAGACAAAGTTCACCCTTCTAATTCTTTAACAAACTTCCTTACTTACCCCTCCTTCAAATTATCTCTTATTCGATAATTCTTTCCTTCGAATAAGGTATATTCGATAACTCTATTCAATTTACTCTATTTGATTAACCCTTATCAATTAACTCTATTGGACTAATGCTATTTGATTAACTCTATTTGACTAATGCTATTGATTTACTTATTTCGCTTAACTCCTTTCGAATAAACTATATTTGATAACTCCTTTTACTTTCTTAAAATAACTATATTCGATTAACTCATTTGCTTCTATTCGAATAAACTATATTCGATTAACTCATTTTCTTTAACTCTAATTGATTAAACTAACATCGATTAACTCCTTTCGATTAAACTAACATCGATTAACTCCTTTTAACTTGGTTAAACTAACATCGATTAACTCCTTTTACTTTCTTCAAATAACTATATTCGATTAACTCCTATTTGGTTTAGCTCTAACTGGTTTAACTCTACGGTTTAACCTAACTGATTTACTCTAACCAATTAACTCTAACTGGTTAACCCTAACTGGTTAACTCTGTTTGATTAACTCTAATCAATTAATTCTATTCGATGAAATTCTGATCGAATAACTCCTTTTGGCTAAACTATATTCGAACGCCTCCTTTTAACTTTATTCGATAACTTCCTTTATTCTATTCGAATAACTAATTCGATTAACTCCTTTTCGAATAAACTATTCATTTATAAAGACTTACTTTTAGTAACGGTTCTTCACTTTACAAATGATTTCCTTTTTATTCTAACTTATCATTTGATTTTATAAATATTTCTTTTATAAAAATCCTTTTCCTTTTCTATATAAAATCCATCGATTTTATATAAATAATTCATTTTCAAAATACACTTTGAAAATACCCTTTCCCATATCCAGTATTTCTTATGGTATTTAACATACCATATAACAACGATAAATATCATCCAAACACACATAATCAACAACAGATTATATATCACATCATATATCACAATATATGAATCACAGTAAAATAAATGTTGAGGAATCTAGTTGGATTCCTCCAACCTGTTTCCCTGCATCACAGATGTTAAACAATATAGATAACATCACTTTCAGTTCCATATGATATATTCTATTAAACAGAATCAATATAGAAATTTAACTAACTGACTAGCATTTCAATCCACCAAATCAACACACAACAATCAACAGATGATTAACAGTTCTAAAAATACAACATGAAATTATAAACTGTTCAGAGTTGGTGAGTTTTACTCACATTACGCGTTAACCGTTATATAACGATTTGCCTTAGTTGATTCTGATCAGACAATTTATTTCACCAAAAATTGTAACGAGCTCGGATTCACTCCCCGTCAGTTCCATGGTGTAGCCACCGTCTATACGATCCTAACGTGACTGACCGTTCAGAAAACTGATAAAGTATGAATAAATTATACCTTATACAAGTTTGTATACAAATTAAAGGGGTTAACTTTATTTAAATAGATTTTGGGCTTTACTCATCAAAACCTGGCCCATTTCCTTCACAAGCCCACCCTCATACGTCTCCTTCCTCAAAACTGAAAACCGCATACTCCAGGAATTTTCTCCACCATTTCATTCTTTCGATCCTCCCAATCCACCCTCATTCCTCCATTAAAAATCCACTAGAAATCACCACAATTCCTTACTCAATCTCCTCTTTCTCACCATACCATTTTCGTTCATCTCCCACTCAACTGTTCCGTCGCGACATCGCCTCCAACACAGGCACCCTCGACACCAACGATGACCGACTTCCACCAAAACCTCACCAACCGAGCGCCTCGCCATCCTGATCACCCTGCTAACCCCCGTTCCCCTCCTCATTGCCAAAAATCACCATCCGATCCAGCCCTAGTCTCACGTTCAGAAAACCCCAATTCGAAATATTTCGATCGCACCCTATACGAATGGTGCTGGGTCGAAGATCCTCCTCTCTTGAGTCCAAAAATACCAATTTGGTTATTTATAATAATTTGTGGGATTTGTTTGTGATTTTTCCTTTTGGAATTTTTGTTGTAATGGGTTTGTTATGCGGTTATATAGGCTGTTCTTGGTTGGTGGCACTTGTGGCTGGGAATACAGGCTTCGTGGCCTCCATGTTGTCCAAGAAAAATGGATGGATATTTTTATATTTGATTTTTATATTTTACTTTAATGATTTCATGTTCGTCTCTGACTTCTAAAAATTCTTACGACCACATACGATGCCCTAAAATCACGAAAATTGACAAGCCACTAGATTTTGACATTACCGTTCCAACGAAACTGGTTTCGTCGAATTCCGACTCCGTTTGCAAAACAGGCTATTTTTAAAGCTCTGGATGACCCATTTAAATATATAAATATATTTAAATCTAATTAAATTAAATATTAATAAATAAATATTATAGTATATATATTCACAGACGATATCATACAGCTCCAGAATATTCCTATATGAATTTCTAACTTGATATTCACTTCTGGGTCAACCCGATATTAGATTTATATTGAAATTCCTTTTAAAAATATAAATAATTCCTTTATAAATTATAAAGGAATTCCACGTCGACTTTTCTAAAATTTGATTTGTACGTGAATCAAAATCTACACGACGAAATCCCGATTTTTCTCTTCCACTAGAAAGATATACTCCACCAGCTCCACACATTTTGTTTTTCACAGAAATCCAGCTTAAAACGAATCTTGTACATTCAGTTGAAGTTCGAATTGCCAATTTACGAACTGCAGTGCCATTTCAAGCCCGTTTATAATTATATTATAAACCATACGTTCAAACTATCGTTTATATAATATATTCGTTATTCAAGTTCAAATTTCAAACTGAATTAAATATCCCAGATGATCCAGTTCACACCTTATCGCCATTTCAGCCAATCCTGATAATTTCAGAATTAAATATATTATTTAATTTATTATTTTTAATTAAATATTAACCATTATTTAATTAGACCACCATTTAATTCACTATATCCCTATTTATATAATTAAATAAGTTAATTATAATACCTCTGCCAATGCGGATCATTACAAAATTTAACCAAATTTCACTATTCAAATTATAAATAAATATTTATAATCTAATTTCAACTACCAAATTTATGTTAACAATATTTTTAATCATTTCAACATCATAAACAACATACAATATAGTCAATTTAAATCGTTCATGGTTTGTGGATGAGGGAAGTGATCTAACAAGCACCTTGTATAGTTTATAATGGTTAAACTGATAAAAATATAAATTTGCAATTCTATATGTTTTTCAGTTATGAAAGTAAATAAATAAATGTGTAGAAATTTTGGTCAGGAGTTCTCACCTTGACCTTGCTCCAGTACGCAGTTTTCTTCACCGTGATCTCAACGTAATCTATTTCATGTATTTTTATATTAAAAATCACATTTTTAATAATACCTTATATGTAATTAAAAATCACATTTTTAATTCGATGATCTTATATATAAAAATCGTATTTTTAATGATGTTATATACATGTGGTAAAAATCATATTTTTATTTATGCTATGTTTATATAAAAAACATATTTTTATATTTCTATTTTGAAACAACGCGGTTTTTATGTTCCAAAACAATGTAAATTTTACTTTTCAAACAATGTATATTTTATTTTTCAAAACATTGTTTATTTTATATTTCAGAACAATGTTTTTCTTTTGTTTACAAAAACAATGTTATTCTTTTGTTTACAAAATCAATGTTATTCTTTTGATATTAAAAAACAGTGTTCTATTTTAATTTCATAACGGTGATATTTTATATTTTCAAAATATTGACATTTTATATTTTTAAAGCAATGGTTTATTTTCTTTTCAAGACAATGCAATTTTTCTATGTTAAAAACCATGCAATCTTTGCATTAAGACAATGTAATCATTGCATTAAAAACATTGTAATTTTTATTAAAAATAATGTAAATTTTTTTTTACAAAAACAATATTTAGTTTATTTACAAAACCGATATTTAGTTTATTTTTACAAAACACTTGTTTTTTTAATTTTCAAATCATATGCTAGTTCTTAATACAAATCATACGCTAGTTCTTAGAACAATGCGAATTATATTTTTATGGAATTGATGTTATTCATTTATATTAACAAATAATGCATATTTATGAATTATTTTCAGATTTTTAAAACCATGAATTTATGAATTATTTTCAGATTTTTTTTAAATCATGAATTTGGTAAAAACAAAAGGAATTACCCTTATTACGTTTTGAATCAATTAGGGCCGCCCATCCCTGTTTCCTGCTCTTCGTTAACACGAGGATTTCCACTTCTGTTCGCACTCAAAACCGCCCTCTAGGGCTTAAGATTGCTAGCGCCAGAACAGATCGGAGCGTGATCCAGTAGCCTCACGTCATCGGCCAACGCAAGGAGCTCCACCGCCATGTACAGCGTCAAAATTAGTTCTCCCTCCTCGTCGAATTTTGGTCCCAATCCCACGGCTTTCGAGGGTGCGATTCACGCTCAACTCAACACCATCGGTGATCATCACCATACCATCTTGAAGCCCTCGATCCTCTGTTGAATTTCCACTTTGATTTCATAATTTAATTCGATTTAGATTTAGGGACTTTAAGGGAAAAAGAATTGACCATTTCTGGCCTTACATTCGAGCGGCGGCTATATGTTTGAGATGGGCTAGGGTATCGTATTTCGACTGTATTTATATAGTATAATATATATTATATAATTTTTTAATTATTGAATTCAAAAATAGCTTGTTAAACAATCCGAAATCCAATGAGGCCCAACAACTATCGCCTCTAGCTAATAACCCCCATCCCGGACACAATGGGATATGTGTCGTAAGACGATTTGCCAGTTTTGATCAGTTTTTTCTTTAAATTAAAATATAAATCAATTTATATTTAATTTGATCGTACATTTTAATTTACCGGGCTACATATTGACTCTAAAATTGCAGGAAAAATATTTCTAGCTTTGTTTTAACGATACGGTCCTAACAAAACTAATTTCGTCAAATTTGGAGACCGTTTGAAAAATGGCCATTTTCTGGTCGATCCAAATTGACTAAAGCTGACAAAACACGTATTCTTTTGCCACGCTCATATATTAATTCCAAAAACTATGAAAATTGGAATCTAAAAATAATTTGACATTTCGGATCCAACAAAAGTGGTTTCGTCAAAAACGGAGGTCGTTTGCAAAATGGCGGTTTTTAAGGGCCATATATTATATTACAATATAATTAAATTCCACAGCGACTTTTCTGAATTTTAAACTGGACATAACTTATAATTTATAAAGTGAAATCTGGATTTTTCACATTCATTAGAAAATACGATTAAATAGATTTAAATATTTCTAGTTTTACTGAAATCCGATTTATTTTGAATCCTGTACATTCAGTCAAAGTTTAAAATCGAATTTTCAAACTACCGCGCCATTTCACACTCCTTTTATAATTAAAATAAATTTATACGTTCTAACGTCAATTAAAATAAATTTTTCGTTGTTATTATTTAAAATTAATTATTTTAAATATTCAAAATTCATTAAACAGTTAAAATAAAAATTTAAATTGGTTCTGAAATCCCAGGTCGTTATAATATCCTCCACTAAAATCTTTCCGTCCTCGAAAAGGAACAGAGCTGAAAGTTGTTTTACTAACCACCTCAACTTTCCATTCTAATCAATTTACAATCCAGTTTAATATTAAATTCGATTTAGTTAAATTTATAATTCTTTCTCGTATTGGTTAAATTAATTACCGTTCCAATATTTTAATTAGTTAAACTAGTTATCAAATATCACATCCAGCAATCAATTAGGTGATTAACTTTTTAAATATATATATAACTTTTGATATAATCAAATATCATATTTCAGTGCAAATCACAACAATTTAAACCCTATCTATATTTTGGTTCTCAAATATATAGATATACCACTTTTGAAACTCGAACACAAATAGCTCCATTATAAGAATCATCTCTGGGCGACTAGAGTGTGATTCTATATCTATCCAGTATATTAAAACTTCGAATATTCGTTAATTACGCATATATTCAAAATCTCATATACTCGATTGTACAAATTGAAATAAAATAATATACTTAAATACATATAATATGATAAAATTTTCGAAACTAAATTTGTTTTCATTTTAATTTTAAAGAGAATAATACTCTTCACACTCGTTCTAGGATACTACTAATCCTATCTCTAACAGGTTATTCTCATTGGATATTACTAATCCAATCTCTGAAGAATTCCTTCATTCAATTCTAATGTGTCTTATTCTCGAACCCTGTAAACCAAAGCTCTGTTACCAAATGAAACGACCCAAACTTCCCCGTAAAGGAAAGTACAGATTGCTTTGAGAACAACATTAGAACACAAACAGAAGAACATTTCATTTCTTATTACAACAATTACATCAGAGTACAAGAATATTTTAGAGTATGAATAGATAATATACAATAGAAATACACTATCAGAGATTTAAATTACATTTTAAATAGCAACGGAAAAATAATACAGAATACAACTGAAAGAAATACACGGCTATGGAGCTTTCTGAATATCGCTTCAGGTGTAAACAGGATCCTGTAAGTATAATATCTGCAAAACCAAAACTACTAGCTGCCCATGTGTAAAATATGGGCACCCAGAGTTTAGGTTAAAACAATAAACCCCAGGTAAGTCATGTGAATGGTGTGAGAAATTAAACAGTTATTAGCTTGTTTTTAAATTTGGGTAAATCATGGGACTACGCCGTATAACACGGAACAGGTTTACTCCATATGATCCCTAGTTTAGAATGAAACAACGCAATGCTTTTTTGGAAAAATGAAGCTATTATAAGACTCAGGTCCCAGCACACAATGCAACGCAAGCCGGAGGATAGAGTTTTCCATTATAATACCAAAAATGCTTGATACGGCAAATTTCACTTTTATTATTACTATAAGTGCATAGTGTAGAAATCAATTTCGAAAGTAAATGTATTAATCATAGACGGCATGGGTACCATATATCATGTCTCCATACTAGTTCTATAATCGAAACAGTACAGTGTCGTGTTGAAAGTTTGATTTCCATCCTTAACCAAGGCAAGGGATCGCCCTTGCCGAATTTGAGACACTCTAGCCCGTGCCTCAGGATCAGAGCGCGAGTGACCTTAGGAGCGCCAAGGCCGGTCATCCGTTGATGATTAGTTATACCATAAACTATATGTTAGCCTGCCCTATGGGGAATAAAATAATCTAGCCAGTAATGTCGACCAGACCACTATCAATATATAAATCCGAGGCGCCTCTCTATCCATTAAGTAATAATAAGCAATATCCACATAAGTAAAATGCTAGGGCTTGTAAACGCTAACACCCCTCCTAGCTAGAAACTAACATATGTCCATTTCCCTAGGGTCCTTCTCCCGTTTCTGGTTCATACCGGGGTGTGAGGCTCGCGAAGTAACGATGTACACAAAGCTATGCCTAAAATGGGTTGTGCTTTGATCATCTACCATGTAACGACCCGCATTCTACGCATCATAGGATCGTAGAATATTTATTTCTTTCACATACGAAGTCATATGGTCATGTAACTTTGGAGGACGACTATTGGGGTCATTTCCCATGTTCATGATTTTTCCTGATTTTTAAATGACCATTTTACCCCTAGTTGGCACTGTTTTGGCCATAACTTTTGACTGGAAATGATTTTTTACCTGAAACCACCTCCATTGGCTTCGGAAAATGGTTTCTCTTTCCGTAGAGTGGTCACATTAGCCAAACGGACTTACCGTTTGGGAGATATGGCTGAAACAAGTTTCAGATGGTGAAAAACAGCTTAATTTGGCTTAACCGGGTGATTAGCAGCTAGGCCCAGAGGGGAATTTCGGGTTTAGGAGTATATAGGGGCTGATTAGGGTTAGAAAACATTTCTTTAGACATTTTCCAGCCGCCACTTTCATTCCTCTTAACCTAGCCATGGCCTCCACTCTCTAAATCTCTTCAAAACACCTCTTAATCACTTTCTAATTGAAGATTAGGCTTAGCAAACATCAAATCAAGGAGTATTAGCACGAGAACCGAGGTAGAGCTGCTGTGTAAGATTGGGAACAGCGCCAAATCAGAGAATATTTCAGTTTTGGGGTTTTAGTTGTGGCCAAGGTGAGTGATAGCATAGTTTTGACACTAATTACAGTTAATTAAGGGTGATTAGTGAAGATTAGCGAATTTATACACTAAATAAATTCTGGAAAAATGTTTAGAAATTCTGAAATAATATTTCATGTCTCTGTTAGAAAATCTAGACGATTTGATTAAGTTTTACTAAGTATGTGCTTAAAAATGATTAAGAAGGATTATGGGAAAATGTGAGGTTTTAGCCACTTTTGATCCATTTTGATTCATTTGGATTGGTGTTTGCTGTTTGTGATTGCTATTACATGTTGCTATGACTCTATGGTATGTTTTATGATTGATTAGAATAGTTAAATTTGTCGAAAACGTCGTCGAATGGCGTAGAAAGCTCGCTGGAAAGTTGCAGAAATGTGCAGGTTCCGAACCGGTTCGGATCGGAGCAGGGGTCGGATCGGATTAGTGAACTGACCAAGGAAATCCGAACTGGATTGGGATTTGTCACTGGAGGAGGCTTGGCGAGAAGGAAGGCCGTTTACTTTGAGTTGGAGTGGACGAGGGGATCGGATCGGAATTATAGAGAGCGGATCGGATCGGAAGAATAATGGAGGCCAGATCGGATCGGATAGGAGACGCAGGGCTCGGATAGGAAGTAAGCTCTTTGGAGGACTAGCAAGAGGGAAAGCCACGCGGATCAGACAGCAAGTGGGGATCGGATCGGAATACGTGAAAAAACGTGGGAGCGGATCGGAACACGAGAAGGAAGACAGCAACCCTAACCGACCCGGAGGAGGACACCGACCCGACCCGATGTGGAGTATCCGACCCGAATCGAATGAAAAGATGACCACCGAACCGAACCGTCGAGGGTGATGACTACCGAACTGAACCGAATTCTAGGACTGCTACTGCATGACAACTCTTCTGAAGACCCACTCCAATTCGACCAAACCCGAGATGCAAAGGAAGTCCAAATGAGAAGTTAGAGCTCAAGATTCAGATGGGAATCAACGAGTTCGCTTCATGGTTGGGCTTTGCTGCGGGACGCGTGCCAAGGAGTTATCGACGTCTATAGCTTTGGACCACTATGGTAGGAGGTACGAAGGCGGATTCAGGGCCATTATGGCATCGGTAGAACCAAGCGCTACAACCAATGAAGTGGGTCATTGAAATGTTTGGTCATGACTCCATATGTTTAGCTTGGTCATAGCAGGGTTTCTACAAGTCGGGATTCGTCGTTGCCTCAATTTGTCTAGTGTTCCAAAGTGGTAGATATCGTATGCTTTACGCACTGAGTGAGAAATGTGAGGATGGTTGCTATGGATGATTTGTTTGCTATCATTATGACATGCACACCCCACCCCCGTATTCTTGCACTATTTATTATGGCACCTTAGAGTATTGTACGGTATGTGGTACTAACTCTTTGGTTGCAGGTCCAGGTTCAGGTATGGTTTAGTATACCTGTTATTGTTTTGTTTGGATGCTTATCGCTCATACCAGGTTTTATGTCTGACCCAGAGTTTTATGTCTCCTCTTATTACTCTGGGTGCTCACACGAGCAGACTAGAGACAGGTTAGCTGGTGATGCACGGGTAGATGATCCGGAGACGAGCAGGAGGCTTCCACGTAGTATATACATAGTATTCTCCCTGTGTTGTTGAAGATCACTGCTTGGGCATTGGTGGTGAATCTTCTACTTTAGCTTTCTTTTGTTTAGAGACAGTAAAATTGGAAAATTGTAATAAGCTGTATTTGGATTTCCGCTGCCCTGATGATTGATGATTGATTTTAGTTATCAGCTTATGCACTGTCTCACCTGTTTTATGTCAAGTATGTTATTATTACATTTTATTCCATGCGCTGTGAGACATCCTACAGGTTCCTTGATTAGTTCATTCCCTTCTTTCCTTTCTTTGGCGACCGTTCTGTGCTAGTCGGGCATGTGTACAGCGCACTTCCGGAGGAAATGCAGGCTGGTGCGGGGCGGGCCGTCACACTTGGTATCAGAGCTCTAGGTTGCGTAGTTAACCTAGGGAAGTTATCAGGGAGAGATAATATACGTATACGAGAGAGCGTATTTGTGATTACTTTGGTTTTTAAAAGCTATATATATATATATATATATATACTATTAGTAGTATAAGGATGAAGTCGTACTGCGCTAGAACCACTATGGAGTCGTTAATCGTTTCCTTTTTCAGATTGACGATGAGCCGATATACTAGAGGTGCTGGTAGGGGAGCCAACAATGGGAATGCTGCTGACATGAGGACGATGTTTACAGACCTCATGAGAGAGATGCTTAGAGATGTACAGAGGGCAGCTCCCAATGGTGGAAATGGTGGTGGTCCAATAGTGCAGGCGCCAAGAGTTGACTTCGCCAAGCTGAATAAGGATTATACCAGTCTTGGTGGGAAGTCATTCCATGGAACGGAGTCGGCTACGGATGTTCAGGATTGGTTGGATAGTTGCGAACGTATCTTCGAGGATTTGGGTATCGAGGATGCGATGAAGAGAAAGCTAGCGTCCCGTCAGTTGCAAGGGCGGGCAATGAATTGGTGGAATGCTATAAAGGTAGCTACTCCCGAAGATCAGATTACTTGGGAGCAGTTTAAGGCTCGCTTTAGCGAGAAGTTCATTCCAGCTGCTCAGAAGTCAGTGCTGTTTAAGAAATTCTTGGAGCTCAAGCAGAATGGCAGAGCTGTCTCGGAGTACATTGCTGAATTTGATACTTTGTCAAAATATGGGTTATCTCTTATTGATACTGCCGAGGTTTGGATCAATACTTGGGGGAAAAACTTATTAACCACATCGATGAGACGTTTGAATCGATTGTGGGGAAAGCGTTAAGATCAGAAAGTCTCTACCCTAAGTCGAAGACTGAGGTTGCATCTGCAGAAGAGCCAAAACCACAAGCAAGTGGTGGAGGCAAGGGCGGTTCCCAGAATAAGAGAAAGCAGAACCAAGCTAGGGATGGCCAGAAGAAAAAGAATAAGCAAGATGTGGAGTGCTTCAGCTGTGGTAAGAAGGGCCATTATGCTAGTAATTGTCGGGCCAAGCCAGCAGATAGGAAGTGCTTCAACTGTGGCCAAATGGGACATCACAAGGACAAGTGTCCACAGCCCCCTAAGGAAAAGCAAATGGTGAAAGCATATGCTCTTAATGCTATTCCTTCTTCGTCGAATGCCCCAACTGCGGCGAAGAAGGGAAAGAATGTCGTCATTCAAGGTATGCTTTTTGTTTATGATGTTCCTGTTAGAGTTTTGTTTGATACCGGAGCTTCCAGTTCTTTCATATCTAGTGACCTGGTAGATAGGTTGGGATTGGAGCCCGAGATTGTCGATAGACCTTTAGTAGTGACGAACCCGATTGGTGGTTCTACTAGCCTTAGCATGATTTGTCGTAATGTGGTCTTATCGAGTCATGGATGCATGTTTGTTTGCGATTGCTTTGTTTTGGGCTTTACTGGGTTTGGCATTATTTTGGGAGTAGATTGGCTCCAAAGATACGGGGTGGTGGTAGACTGTGAGGGCTTGTTGGTGACAGCTAGAGCGGATGATGGGCGGAGGATAGTGTTTGGTGGTCTACCCAGTAAGGGGGTATTGGCTAGTTTTCTAAACTCCCTCGACATTCCGCATGGTGAGTTGTCAGGTTTGCCCGTGGTTGGCCAGTATCCGGATGTTTTCGAAGAAGTGACCGGACTTCCACCACACCGAGAGATTGAGTTTCGTATTGATTTGGTAAAAGATGCCAGGCCTATAGTGATGCCACTTCGTCGTATGGCACCAAGGGAGCAGCGAGAGCTCGAGGTGCAAGTCAGCGATCTTTTAAAGAAGGGATTTATCAGAAGGAGTGTTTCTGAATGGGGAGCACCAGTTGTGTTTGCTACCAAGGCGGATGGTTCCCTTCGTTTGTGTGTAGACTACCGCGAATTGAATAAAGTGACGAGGAAGAACAAGTATCCTCTCCCACGGATAGATGATTTGTTCGATCAGTTGAGTGGCGCGAGAGTGTTTTCTCAGTTGGATCTCCCGACAGGTTTTCATCAGCTTAGAGTAGAAGCTTAGAGTATAGCTAAAACGGCATTTCGGACGCCGTCTGGATTTTATGAGTGGTTGGTCATGCCATTCGGGCTGACCAATGCCCCAGCATATTTTGTGGATCTTATGAATAGGGTATTCAGAGATCAGTTGAATAAGTCTGTCCTTGTGTTCGTTGATGATATTTTGGTCTATTCGAGGACAGAGGAAGAACACAAAGAACATTTAAGAGTAGCGATGGAGGTGTTGAGAAAACACCAATTGAAAGCAAAGTTTTCTAAGTGTCACTTCTGGAGGAGGGAAGTGAGGTTCTTGGGCCATGTTGTATCAGAGAACGGTATTGCCGTGGACCCAGCAAAGGTGGCTACGGTACAAGATTGACCTACGCCCAAGAATGCAACAGATGTAAGAAGTTTCTTGGGGTTAGCTAGATATTATCGTAAGTTTATCCAAGGTTTCTCCAAGATAGCAGCACCATTGACCCAGTTGACCAAGAAGAATCAAGCTTTTGTCTGGGATGAAAGGTGCGAGAATGCATTTAAAAGTCTAAAGGACAAGTTGACAAGCGCACCAGTGTTAGTCATTCCTAAGGGGGATGAAGAGATGACGGTATACACGGACGCCTGTGGTACCGGACTGGGTGCTGTATTGATGCAAGGCGGTAGGGTTGTAGCTTATGCAAGTCGGCAATTGAAACCGTACGAGAGAAGATACCCTACCCATGATTTAGAATTGGCAGCGATCGTGTTCGCGTTAAAGATGTGGAGACACTATCTCTTGGGAGAAATATTTGAGCTGTTTACTGATCATAAGTCATTAAAGTATCTCTTCTCTCAGAAAGATCTGAATCTCCGTCAGCAGAGATGGTTAGAGTTCTTAGCTTCCTATGATTTTGACATCGCATACACACCGGGAAAGGGCAATGCGGTGGCTGATGCATTGAGTAGAAGACATGCCAGCTTAGGGACTATGTTCCTTGAATGGAAGCAACTGGAGTTTATCGTGGGGTTTGATTTCAGACCAAAGTGCGAATTGGATCCAGAAATGTTAGCAAGTTTGACGATCAGACCCACTTTGATTGAGCGGATCGGCTCTAGTCAGAGGGACGATCCTAACCTATTGGAAATCATCTCCAAGTTAGAGATGGGTATCGATGAGGAGATGAACAAGTATGGGCTTGATCGAGATGGATGGCTTAGAAAGAATGGAAAGCTTGTTGTACCCAATGTCAATGGATTGAGGGATGAAGTGCTTAGAGAATGTCATCACTCAAAGCTAACTATACACCCCGGTGGTAACAAGATGTATCGAGATATGAAATAGACTTACTACTGGGAAGGGATGAAAAGAGACGTTGGGAAGTTTATATCCAAGTGCATGAATTGCCAGCTAGTTAAAGCCGAGCAAAAGAAGCCTAGTGGGTTGTTACAGCCCTTAGAAATTCCCGAATGGAAATGGGAGCAAGTCTCGATGGATTTCATCGATGGTTTACCAAGGACGAGATCGGGATATGACAGCATTTGGGTAATTGTAGATCGACTGACTAAAAGTGCAAGGTTTATACCAGTCAAATCGACCAGAACGGCAGCTAAGTTAGCAGAATTGTATATGAAGTGGGTAGTGAGATTTCATGGAGTACCTAAAAGCATTGTGAGCGACCGAGACCCGTTGTTCACTAGTGGGTTTTGGAAGAGCTTACAAGAGGCTCTAGGGTCAGAGTTACATCTCAGTACCGCATATCATCCTCAGACCGACGGTCAGACGGAGAGGGTGAATCGTATTTTGGAAGATCTCTTGAGGGCGTGTATATTGGATTTTGGTGGATCATGGGATGACCATTTGCATCTAGTAGAGTTCGCATATAATAATAGCTACCAATCCAGTATCGGTATGGCTCCGTTTGAAGCTTTGTACGGAAGACCGTGCAACTCACCATCATGTTGGATAGAGACTGGCGAGAAGTTTATGCTTGGACCAGATGTGGTGAGGGAAACTTCAGATAAGATCAAGTTCATTCAACAACGAATGAAGGCTGCCCAAGATAGGCAGAAGAGTTATGCTGATAAGAGAAGAAGAGACCTAAAATTCTCCGTTGGTGACTGGGTGTTTGTCAAGATTTCTCCGTTGAAGAGCGTAATACGATTTGGTAGGAGAGGCAAGTTGGCACCAAGATTTGTTGGCCCATTCCCTGTTCTTGAACTAGTCGGGAATTTGGCATATAGGATTGACTTACCAGAGAAGATGGCGGGAGTTCATAACGTATTTCATGTTTCCCAACTAAGGAAGTTCGTTCACGACTCAGATATGACTATTTCACCTGATCAGTTAGAGGGCTTCGAAGTAGAACCCGAGGCGGTTGGGAACCGCAAGCCGTCCCGTATTGTCGCGCACGACATGAAGCAACTTCGAAGGAAGGCGGTGAAGCTAGTCAAGGTACAGTGGAGCGAGGACGAGAATGATTGTACTTGGGAGACAGAGGAGGACATTAGGAAGACACACCCAGAACTCTTTGCCTGGTAAGATTTTGACTTCGATTTAGTTTTCCGCATGCTAGGATAGGCTTGTTTGCTTGTTTTGTATGTTTGATTGTTGTATGTGGTTGTGAGGCAAGCGGGATCCTTTGTATGTCTTGGGTTAAGGAATTTCGGGGACGAAATTTCTTAAGGGGGGGAGAGTGTAACGACCCGCATTCTACGCATCATAGGATCGTAGAATATTTATTTCTTTCACATACGAAGTCATATGGTCATGTAACTTTGGGGGACGACTATTGGGGTCATTTCCCATGTTCATGATTTTTCCCGATTTTTAAATGACCATTTTACCCCTAGTTGGCACTGTTTTGGCCATAACTTTTGACTGGAAATAATTTTTTACCTGAAACCACCTCCATTGGCTTCGGAAAATGGTTTCTCTTTCCGTAGAGTGGTCACATTAGCCAAACGGACTTACCGTTTGGGAAGTATGGCTGAAACAAGTTTCAGATGGTGAAAAACAGCTTAATTGGGCTTAACCGGGTGATTAGCAGCTAGGCCGAGAGGGGAATTTCGGGTTTAGAGTATATAGGGGCTGATTAGGGTTAGAAAACATTTCTTTAGACATTTTCCAGCCGCCACTTTCATTCCTCTTAACCTAGCCATGGCCTCCACTCTCTAAATCTCTTCAAAACACCTCTTAATCACTTTCTAATTGAAGATTAGGCTTAGCAAACATCAAATCAAGGAGTATTAGCATGAGAACCGAGGTAGAGCTGCTGTGTAAGATTGGGAACAACGCCAAATCAGAGAATATTTCAGTTTTGGGGTTTTAGTTGTGGCCAAGGTGAGTGATAGCATAGTTTTGACACTAATTACAGTTAATTAAGGGTGATTAGTGAAGATTAGCGAATTTATACACTAAATAAATTCTGGAAAAATGTTTAGAAATTCTGAAATAATATTTCATGCCTCTGTTAGAAAATCTAGACGATTTGATTAAGTTTTACTAAGTATGTGCTTAAACATGATTAAGAAGGATTACGGGAAAATGTGAGGTTTTAGCCACTTTTGATCCATTTTGATTCATTTGGATTGTTGTTTGTTGTTTGTGATTGCTATTACATGTTGCTATGACTCTATGGTATGTTTTATGATTGATTAGAATAGTTAAATTTGTCAAAAACGTCGTCGAATGGCGTAGAAAGCTCGCTGGAAAGTTGTAGAAATGTGCAGGTTTCGAACCGGTTCGGATCGGAGCAGGGGTCGGATCGGATTAGTGAACTGACCAAGGAAATCCGAACTGGATTGGGATTTGTCACTGGAGGAGGCTTGGCGAGAAGGAAGGCCGTTTACATTGAGTTGGAGTGGACGAGGAGATCGGATCGGAATTATAGAGAGCGGATCAGATCGGAAGAATAATGGAGGCCAGATCGGATCGGATAGGAGACGCAGGGCTCGGATAGGAAGTAAGCTCTTTGGAGGACTAGCAAGAGGGAAAGCCACGCGGATCAGATAGCAAGTGGGGATCGGATCGGAATACGTGAAAAAACGTGGGAGCGGATCGGAACACGAGAAGGAAGACAGCAACCCTAACCGACCCGGAGGAGGACACCGACCCGACCCGATGTGGAGTATCCGACCCGAATCGAATGAAAAGATGACCACCGAACCAAACCGTCAAGGGTGATGACTACCGAACCGAACCGAATTCTAGGACTGCTACTGCACGACAACTCTTCTGAAGACCCACTCCAATTCGACCAAACCCGAGATGCAGAGGAAGTCCAAATGAGAAGTTAGAGCTCAAGATTCAGATGGGAATCAACGAGTTCGCTTCATGGTTGGGCTTTGCTACGGGACGCGTGCCAAGGAGTTATCGACGTCTATAGCTTTGGACCACTATGGTAGGAGGTACGAAGGCGGATTCAGGGCCATTATGGCATCGGTAGAACCAAGGGCTACAACCAATGAAGTGGGTCATTGAAATGTTTGGTCATGACTCCATATGTTTAGCTTGGTCATAGCAGGGTTTCTACAAGTCGGGATTCGTCGTTGCCTCAGTTTGTCTAGTGTTCCAAAGTGGTAGATATCGTATGCTTTACGCACTGAGTGAGAAATGTGAGGATGGTTGCTATGGATGATTTGTTTGCTATCATTATGACATGCACACCCCACCCCCGTATTCTTACACTATTTATTATGGCACCTTAGAGTATTGTACGGTATGTGGTACTAACTCTTTGGTTGCAGGTCCAGGTTCAGGTATGGTTTAGTATACCTGTTATTGTTTTGTTTAGATGCTTATCGCTCATACCAGGCTTTATGTCTGACCCAGAGTTTTATGTCTCCTCTTATTACTCTGGGTGCTCACACGAGCAGACTAGAGACAGGTTAGCTGGTGATGCACGGGTAGATGATCCGGAGACGAGCAGGAGGCTTCCACGTAGTATATACATAGTATTCTCCCTGTGTTGTTGAAGATCACTGCTTGGGCATTGGTGGTGCATCTTCTACTTTAGCTTTCTTTTGTTTAGAGACAATAAAATTGGAAAATTGTAATAAGCTGTATTTGGATTTCCGCTGCCCTGATGATTGATCATTGATTTTAGTTATCAGCTTATGCACTGTCTCACCTGTTTTATGTCAAGTATGTTATTATTACATTTTATTCCATGCGCTGTGAGACATCCTACAGGTTCCTTGATTAGTTCATTCCCTTCTTTCCTTTCTTTGGCGACCGTTCTGTGCTAGTCGGGTATGTGTATAGCGCACTTCCGGAGGAAATGCAGGCTGGTGCGGGGCGGGCCGTCACATACCACAAGGCTCTGCTTTTCAACAATAAGCCTTAATCATTTGCATCTTAACATGCTACATTGTCAATCCATACCATACCACTGATTTCTGCCAATATATAACCTCTAAGCTCGTACGTCTTAGAGAAGCGTGTTAAGCAAGAGAATAAATTCTCCACCACTAAACATATATATATTTAGCAGAGATCAACGAATACAGCATAAAGGAACATAACGTCAGACATACCATCCATTTATAAGTCTGTTCTAGGTCTAAACAAAACCGGAGGCACCTTATTCCTCGTCCTATATGTCCAATACAGGAGAGAGGTCCTCGCATATCCATCGATCTCCAAGTACGTTTGGACGATCACCACTTATTACCTTGTCTTGGGTGTACGGCCCAATCAAGACATTAGTAATCACCCAAACGATGTGAAGAACTCCGGTCTTCAACCACTGTCTTCATCTTTGACTCTTAATCATCGTAGTAATTATTCAGAATGGGTTAAACTCGGTCTTTCCGAATAACACGCATATTATATAAACTAGTGCTGTAAAAACACATCAAATGCCTCATTCCAATTCAAAATATTATTTTAATAAAATATTCACATTATTAATCTAATTTTAAGATTCACTAAAACTCTAATTCAGTTTTAATCTCAAAAATCATTACTTAATGATTATTCAAATTTAAGAAATTAATCTTATCTATAATTGGGTCAAAGAACCAATGTCATTAAAAACAAAGTACACGGCAAACCCAAAACCATCTTCCATTAAATATGGAATCTTCGCAGAAATCAGATCAATATATAATCGATATAAATTTCAGTATCACACTAATAATATAAATGGAATAATGGGAAGGCCTTTTAAATTCCATATATAGTAACAGTCTTCATTCACAGAAGCTCATCTCGATTATTACCAAATTGAATTCCATTCAATTCCAATTTAATATATAATTGGAAAACTTTACTTTGGAAAATTTTCATTTGAATCTTAATAAAAGATTTATAAATTCAAAATTATATTTTTATTGTTCATCGGTTTAAAGAACGAATGCCGTTAAAAACACAGTTCACAATAAACCCAATTCACATTTCATTTTATTCCAATTACAAAATATAATTGGAAAATTTAATAATCTTAATTAAAAGATTTATTCTTTTCTAAACTGGGTTTAAGAACAGTGTTATTAAAGACACCATTCACGACAAACCCAAAATCCAATTTGACATTAAATATAAGGTTCTGAATAGAAATTATATTGGCTTTTATTCAATATCAAATTCTGAGACCAACAAATATTGAACTGGGAATAACGATATATATATATATCATCCAAATTCCTCACAATATTCGTATAATAACGGAATCAAACATCGAAATATTCCAAAGATAATACCCATTCAAATCCATTCTAATATATATAGGAAAATTTTAGTTATTTTAAAACCATTTTCAAATCTAATTTATTTATTTCCAAAAATAATTAAATTATTATTCTAGTTAATAACTAGTTCATTAAAGAGTTCATTTCGATAAAAATATATTTTATCTTTACAAATTTGGAATTTTTCATCCAAGTTCTTTCCAAATCATTTATTATGATTTTACATAATTTTACCATATTTTTAATAATTTTATTATCGCCCGTACAGTCGGTTTCCAATAACAGCCACCGAACTGCATCCATAGCGGCCTTTTTCAAATTTGATTTGGACATAATTTGAAATCCAAACATTAGATTTCAAAATTCTTACATTCATTGAAACCTCTTTTTGATACAAACCCAAGGTTCCAGTTTTAGGAGAATCCAACGGTCGGATCTTCCGTAATGTCAATTTGAAGTCAATGGTCGAAATTCGCAAACGGTCGTTGTGCGGCGCGTTCTATTCAGGCCATTAATATATATATACATATATATATATTTATAAATATATATTATATATATTTCGTCGATTTCCATTTAAAGCGTATTTTATAAATTCGTTTCAAAATGATTCCAACTTCATTTTCAATTTTAAATCAAAATTGAATATTCTATATCATTATAACAATAAAATGATAATATTTTCAAAATATTAGAATTTGAAATCATTTCTTTCCGATATTCATTATAAAATGAATAGAATCGATCGATAAACCCGTTCGGGTTAAAATTGAAACGACCCGAACTTCCCTGGTAAGGAAAGCCCGGATTGAAGTGAGAACGAGCCACATCGGAACGCAAACAGAAGAACATTTCATTGTTAATTACAACAATTCCATCAGAATACAAGAATATACAGAGTATAAACAAATAATATACATCAGAAAAATATCAGAGATTAGAATACATTACATAGCAGCGGAAAATAATACAATACACAACTAGAAGTAATACACGGATACAGAGCTTTTCGAGTATCGTTCCAGTTGTAAATCAGGATCCTGTGAATATAAATCTGCAAAAGCAAAACTACTAGCTGCCCGTGTCGAAAATAAGGGCACTCTGAGTTTAGGTTAAAACAATAAACTCCAGGTCAGTCATGTGACTGGTGTGAGAACTAAAACAATTATTAATCTTTATTTTAAAGTTAGGTAAATCAAGAGACCACGCCATATAACACGGAACGGGTTTCCTCCCAAGAATACCAGTGCATATAACAAACAGCGTAATGCTAAATAAAGAAAAATGAAGCTATTATAAGACCCAGGTCCCATCACACAATGCAACGCAAGCCGGAGGATAGGGTTTTACCTTATAATAGCCAAGAATGCTTGGTACATGAAATTTCATGTTTTATTATTACTATAAGTGTATAGTGTCAAAACAATTTCAAATCATAAGTATCAATCATAGACGGCATGGGTACCATATATCATGTCGCCATACTTGGCTCTACAATCAAAACCGCAAAGTCACGTATTTAGAAATTGGATTTCCATCTATGAACCGAGGCAAAAGATAGTCCTCACCGATTCGAGACTCTCTAGCCCGAGCCTCAGGACAAGTACTCAGTCAAGCCCTTGGATCGTCAGGGCCAGTCCACCGATGTGGATTAAAATGCCCGAACACTGTGTTTCCCCACCTATTGGGGCGTAAATGAGCCAAATGACTCCATCGGCTCCACACAGTCACCGATATATCCGAGGCGCCTCGCAACAGCAACAACCACATAAGTCAAACTCGTCAGGGCATGTAAAAACACTAACGCCACTTCTAGCTAGAAGGAAACACATGCCCTCCCTGAGGTCCCCTCCCATTTCTGGTTCACAACCGGGGTGTGAGGCTCGCGAATCCCCGCTACACAAAGCTATGCCACACAGCCTGTGCTTTGATCATCAACCACAAGACTTTGCTTTTCAACAAAAGCCTTGATCATTTGCCACTTAGGCATGCCACACGGGCAATTCACTCCATGTGATTGATATCCATCAATATATAACCCCTGAGCTCGTACGTCTCAGAGAAGGGTGTTAAGCAAGAGAATAAATTCTCCACCGCCAAACAGATATATATTTAATAGAAATCAATCACACAGAATAAAATCCAATGTCAGACACACAGTCCATTTACAAGTTCGTTCTGGGTCTGAAGGGAACCGGAGGCACCTGGTACCTCACATATCCATCGATCTCCAAGTACTTCTGGACGACCACTAACTGATTCCCTCCTCTTGGGTGTACGACCCAATCAAGATCATCAGTAATCACCCAAACGACGTGAAGACCTCCGGTCTTCAACCACCGTCTTCATCCTCGACACCACGTCGAATCAGTTATTCAGAATGGGATAAACCCGGTCTTTCTGAATAACTCGCGTATATAATAAATAAGTGTTACACAAACACAACATACGCCTCATTCCAATTCAGAATATTCTTTTATTCCAATATCCTTATACTTTGGGAAAGGTTCCCATTAATTTTATCAAAGATAAATTCTTTAAATTTATTCTTTAATCTTCTTTTGAATATCAATTCAAACTAGTCGGGATTAGCGAACCTGTAATGACCCAGAATTTTGGTGACCTTGGTTATCCGATATACAACACATATCGAACATCCAAGGGTCGAAAATTCCGGATGATTAAAGAAAGAAATTAGAGGGTGAGGAAAGATAAGATAGAAACTTAGAATAGAAGAAGAAGAAGAAGAAGAAGAAGAACACAACATCAGAGTAACACGAACCTCACAGCGGAACGAATAACATATGATATATATAACATAACTTGAAATATACATTTTTACTTGAATATACATCATTATCAAAGTACATCACTTACAACACAGCGGAAATAAACTATAGCTATATGATATCCTGAATCCTCCTGCTCCAGCTCTTCAAGTATCTGTAAATCCCGACTACTTGACTGCCCGTACAAAATTGGGCACCCAAGAGTTTAGGGGAAACAAAACAAAATAAACTCCGGGCCAGTCATGGGACTTGTGTGAGTAAAACAGTTTAAAACAGTTCAAGCAGGTAAATGATATCTCATAAGACCACGCCGTATAATGGAACGGGTTTTTCCCTTATGAGAATCCAAATTATCTTTATATCAAAAAACTTTTGATATTATAATAATGTCTATCAACCACAATATAATAATCATCTAGCAGAAACACTTCCATCTCACGTTCTATATACATAGTATACAATCAAAACCGCAAGCACGTATTGGGTAATGGATTTCCAACTATGACAAGGCATGGAACCACCTTTCGCTAGTGTACCTCTAGAAAGGAATACACTGGGTTCAACAAGAACATCTTGCAACCCGGCTACACATGACCGACCACTCATTTTGCTTGAGTGTATCGAGTGTATATCACCAACAGTTGGGATCATCAACCGTTTACCGAATGGGACAGCATCAACAATATATTTTTAGAAGTAAACGAAACTCTAGATCGGGTGATTATACATCCTAATAGGTGCGACCTACATAGCCATGCTGCCTGCCTGATTTCTGTCATTTACCGGTTGATGAGGCTAGAAGCTACGCTTTATCATCACACCAGATTCACTTCGAATGTCACATCGTCAAATCCATCAAATCACCGATTGACGTCCTCAACAATAAATTATGTGTTAGCTAAAAGAAGTTTCCATCTCCACTTCCACTCTTGGTATGGTTGGAGAAATCAATATACGTGATCGTCTGGAAATACTGTGTCAAACATCCGTCCATACAAGTCATCTAGGAACAAGATGAACCGAAGGCACTCTTCAGTACATCCATCTTAGGTACTGTTGTCTAAGACTTATACAATAGCTCTTGTACTTTACTTCGTCTTCAGTTATCTTTGGCATATATGATTCGCAACACTTATGCCAATACAGAGTGGTTCTTTGGATAATAATCCAACCGGTCTCTCCATATTAACAACGTTAAAATGGTCAAAACTTCGATAGTCTGTGATTTAACTACCAAAGGAAACAGGTGTGCAAACAACGATATCATTTCCAGAAGGAAATTCTATTGATCACTCATCAATCAACATTTATATATATATATATATATATTCACATTTCCTTATTTTCTATGTTTAGAAAATATATGTTATTAACGCTGGAAAACATTCCCATTGCTTATTTACATATCACTATCATTTCGCAACTATCAGTCCCTGATTGTAAACTAGTACGAGAACATTCTCTAAGTATAAACCCCGAAGGCCGAAACCAACATCAGATCGATACTCAGAAAACCATTCAATTTACTAATCTCTAGTCAGTTTCTAATTTTGCTTAACTCTATTTGATTTACTCTGTTCGATTAACTTGATTTGATTAACTCTTCTATTTATTTTCTAAATAGAAAATCCTTTATTCCATTTATTTTGCTTAACATCTCTTTTATAACTTATTCAATTTCTAAGTCAATATCCCTTTATCATAACTTATTCATTCCCTAAATAAATAATCTATTTAATATCCTATTTATTTATTCTAAATGTTTCCTTTAATAACCCTATTTATTTAACAAATAAATACGTCCTTTCTTTATTCTATTTATCTAACAAATAAATAAATCCATTATCTTATCCTATTTATCTAACAAATAAATATCTCACTTATTATCTCCTATTTATTTCTAAGTGAATAATCCCTATTTAATATTTTATTTATTTATCCTAAATAAATAATTCACTTTATAATTATTCCAATTTATAAATATTTCTTATTTATAAATATTCCAATTTATACATATTCTGATTTCAATATCACGTTGAAAATCTCCTTTTTCCATTTCGATATTTTATGGTACTTAACACATCAAATCACGATGAACAATATCGTCCAAACACGTATAATCAACCATGGATTATAAACCGCATCATATATCATAATATATGAAAAACAATAAAATAACTGTTGAGGAATCCAGTCGGATTCCTCCAACCTGTTTCCCTGCATCCATAGATGTTACACAATAAAATCAACATCACTTTCAGTTCCATATGATATATTCTCTTAAACAGAATCAATATAGAAATTCAACTAACTGACTAGCAGTTCAATCAAACGGTCAAAACAAAGTCAATCAACCAATATTTAACAGTTCTAAAAATACAACATGAAAATATAATCTGTTCAGAGTTAGTGAGATTTGCTCACTTTGGACTATCATCGTTAATTAACGATAATTGTCACTGATTCAGATCGAACAATTTATTTTGCTATAAATTGTAACGAGCTTCGATTCGCTCCCCGTTAGTTCCTATGTGTAGCCGTCGTCCATACGATCCCAATGGATCTTGTTTCGTTGAAAACCGATATTGTATGATGAAGTTATTCAACTTTGAAGTTTATACACAATTAAATTAAATAAAAACATAAATCTTTATTCCTTGGGCTTACTTAAATTTCCTGGCCCAATAAGAATCTGCGCTGACCCATTAACAGAAATGGACCCGCCCCCATTATATTTACTTTCTTCCTCGATGGTTCTGACCTCCCGCTTATTGCGACTCCAGGACAGCCATAACCGAAAATATCACCTCCCTTTCTCCTTCATCTCACCGCCATCCTACTTGAAACAACTTCCATCTCTCATCTCTTCTCCTTCACCGAACACAGCGTGCTCCTGCCATTACCGCACCTTCAATTTCTACCACTCCTTCCACCGATTCAACATCCAACTTCATTTAAACTCAGTATGTAAAACTAGAACAATACACCTTCTTTCACATACACATGACCAAACTCCTCCACTATAGCATACCTGCTCACCATATCACGCACCCACCTCTCCATGCAGGCATGCTTTATGCACCCCTCTACATCTTCCTCTCGCACAAACAAACTCCACCTCTCATGTTGAACAACTTAGCAATTTAAACCACACCAGGGTATCAAGACTCTCAACGCGACCCTCAAACTGGGTTTACCCGTGTGTTCCGGCTTCTAAGCTCGCCCAATATTCCTATAGAAGCGAAGCTTTCCAAGAAAACAGCGTCTCGATATTGTTTTATGATTTATAGTAGAGTATTTAATTTTACAGTGGAGTAGAAATTTTCGGATAGTCATTGAGGCTCTGGGATCTAATTCCAGAAAAGAAAGAAGAAAGTATTGGATCCTATATTTATAAACTATCGAAACATATCAGTGAAGTCTCGTACACTATGGGTTATACGTTGTAGCAGAGGTGAGGTTGTCAAGAGGTAGACCATATATTCGTTTGTGATACTAAGCCCTCCACGTTCACAAGCAGTACCTACTTTTGAAGTGGGGACGTACGAGACTTAGTTTCCACACAAGTGAAGATTTTTATATAAATAAATTTACTCAATAATACCCGAGAACGTATGTTATCTCATTACCATGTATTAAAATATCGTAATGTTTATCGTTATAAATAAAGTGATATTGTACCATCTAGATTGTTTAAATAGTATCACATTCGCCATTTGGATATTTAAGTTATATAACATGTCCCACTCAATAAAATTGTATCCATATAGAAACGCTACAGACTAAAATAAAAATACCATTGTGATCAACACCGTCTCACGATCCCAAAAATATAATAATATCGGTAGGTGGTCTTATATTTTGAAACTTCAAAATGTTGATTACAGGGTGCGAGATACTTCAAATAAAAAGTCGCTTATTAAATTAATTAAAAATTACAGTAAAATTCTAAAAATTAAATTATCACTATGTCCCAAAAGACCTTGTCTAAATTCGAAACCGGTATCTAGTTATATCGAATAAACTGTTACGGTCGATAAAAGATTTTATAGCGACTATTCAAAAATCTACACGACGAAATCCCGATTTTTCTCTTGCACTAGGAAGATATACTCCACCAGCTCCACACGTTTCTTATTTCACAGAAATCCGGCTTAAAATGAATCCTGTATATTCAGTTTAAGTTCAAATCGCCAATTAACGAACTGCCATGTCATTTCCAGCTCGATTTTAATTATAATATAATTATACGTTCAAACTTCGTTCAAATAATATATTCGTTATTCTAATTCAATTCTAAACTGAATTAAATATCACAGATGATCCAGTTCACACTATATCGCCATTTTAGCCAATTCTGATTATTTCAGAATTAAATATATAACTTACTTATTATTTTAATTAAAAATTCACCATTATTTAATTCAACGACCATGAAATCCTTTTAATCACCTTTTAAATAATTAAATAATTAATTATTATACCGCTGAAAATGCGGGTCATTACATTTTTCCCGACTTAAAATAATTTCGTCCTCGAAATTGCTAAGTTAGAGAACAAACCCTATTGACTGGTTAGAACATATTTATTCACTTCTTAACTTCAGTTTCCACTGGACCAATTTAATTTCAATTAAATATTAATTAATTCTTATCAACGAAAATTTTCAAAGATCCTGAAAATTTTCTAACTCCTAAACTCTTCGAAAAATTTGGCCAGCACCTCCTTTGTACTGGTCAATCGGCCAAACTCCAACTCGCCTCTCTGGGCCATCTCCATCCCAAAAGAAAATCAAACAGCCAAGCGGCTTGCCCATTCGGCTCATAAATCTCATGCTTATATCGAATATAAACTTGTACCTTTTTGTCGGGCATATCAACTCTATCACTTCCATATGCTATCAACTCAGCATATACTAATGTTATCCCAATCAAATTCCAATCTGCTTTTATCCACAAGACCACCATTCGCTTATATCTGAGCTAAATATCATTTTAACTTGAGTTTCTTCTCGATTCCCAACTCTTAACTTGATTATCACATTACACTTCAAATTTGTATCTCACAATCCAATTTGTCTTGATATCATTCTAATTCAATCTCAATTACCACTTTACTGGCTCTACTTTAATTCAAATTTGCTTTCACAAATTCCTGTTTAATTTGTTTTTAATTCAAACAGTCTTTCCCTGGGAGTTTTTAAACAGTTTAATCTTTTCAAAAATCAAATTTTCCTTTTTGAAATTCAACATAACTTGTCTTTCCCAAAACAAATTCAAAACAGTACGTCGGGTAGTAATTCGTCACTTACAACTCAAAAATGAATACTGATGATGCAGCTGTCGTCATTAGAATCTATTTTCCAGCGATCGAAGTGAGTTCAATACTATAAAACCATTTCTAAACATTTCCACTTTGAAAGTCATTTCAAAATATAATTCACACTGCTTGTAAAACAATTTAAAATCTCCCAGGATCTTAAATTTTCCTTACTTGTAATCCAAATCTATTTACAAACACTTATCCAATTTTCCATAATTTCAATTCAATTCCTGGTTTAAATTTTAGATTTAACTCATCTGATTTCACGTATTTCACTTATATGAATTCTGATTGGTTATTTACATAACCATTTAAATAATAATCTTACTCGATTATAATAACAACCAATATATCCACTATATTATAATTTTGACATATATATATATATATATATATATATATATATCTTCTCTATATCGAGATATACCTTGTGTAAACTTATTTTAGTTTACCCTCTTTTCAAAACATATCGTGTCGACCCATCGTATTCGAGTGTTTAGTAACTCCCACTGATACAGTGGATCAAACTGATCGACCAGAACTCATAAACAACTCAACCAATAAATCACCACAATATAAAACAATTTTTATATCAATAACAAATACGCTCACTCGTATATATACACTCAACTCAATCTAGGTTATTACTAACCCCATCTCTACTGAGTCACGCCACAGAGCCAAGGTAATTCTTAACTCTAAGCTCTGATACCAACTGTAATGACCCGGAATTTCGGCGACCTTGGTTATCTGATATACAACACATATCGAACATCCAAGGGTCGAAAATACCGGATGATTAATGAAAGAAATTAAAGGGTGAGGAAAGATAAGATAGAAACTTAGAATAGAAGAAGAAGAACACAACATCAGAGTAACACGAACCTCACAGCGGAACGAATAACATATAATATATATAACATAACTTGAAATATACATCTGTACTTGAATATACATCATTATCAAAGTATAGCACTTACAACACAGCGAAAATAAACTATAGCTATATGATATCCTAAAGCCTCCTGCTCCAGCTCTTCAAGTATCTGTAAATCCCGACTACTTGACTGCCCGTACAAAATTAAACACCCAAGAGTTTAGGGGAAACAAAACAAAATAAACTCTGGGTTGGTCATGGGACTAGTGTTGTAACAACCCAAAAAATCTGAACCAATTTAAAAAATTTAAATTGGATAATTTAGTGGATTTAAAATATTTAAAATAAATATTTTAAATAATAACTATGAAAAGTAAGTTTGAATCGAAGTTTGAAAATAAATATAATTAATTCTAATTATAAACAAGGCCTAAAATGGCGCGGTAGTTTCAAAATTTGAATTCAGACTTTGACTGACATTACCGGGTGCAAAACAAAATGGATTGTAGTGAAACCAAAAATATTTAAATCTGTTAGTGAATATCTTTCTAACGAATCTGAAAAATCGAAGTTTCATAGCGGGAAGCAAAAGTTATGGCTAAATTAATTTTCAGAAAGGTCGTTATAGAATTTATATAGCCCGTGAAAATGGCCATTTTGCAAACGACCTCAGAATTCGACGTAACCACTTTTGTTGGATCTGGGATGACATATTATTGCTAGGTTTCAAATTTCATAATTTTTGTAGCTAGTATGTGAGCGTGGAAAAGGAAAATGTGTTTGGTCGATTTCTATTAAATTTATCGACCAGAAAAAGGCCATTTTTCAAACGGTCTCAGAATTCGATGAAACTAGTTTTGTTGGGACCGTATCGTCAAAACATAGCTAGATTTATTTTTCAGAAAATTTTAGAATCAGTATGTAGCCCCGGAAAATTGAAATGTACGTTCAAAATAATTATTGAATGTTTTATATTTTAATTTGAAGGAAAACTGACTGAAACATTCGAATAGGCCTACAAAACATATCCCATTGTGTTCGGAATGGGGGTTTTAGCTGGGGACGACAGTCGTTGGGTTTGGATTGGAGTTCGTATGAGATAAGGGGTATTTTCGAATTTTTAAAATATATAAATATAAAAAAAATCTCATTGGTCGGTCAAACCTCTTTCTTCCCCGATACCCATGAACCCGACGGCGGAACTCCTCTGATTCTTCCTTCCTCCTTTTCTCTTCCATCTCTCAACAAAAGTAACTGCTCCTTTGGGGAATTTTGAAGAGAATTCAATGCTCTTCAAATCCATATAGGATTCGCCCTCCCTCGTTGCTTCTCCATCGAGATCCGTGGATGGGAAGTTCGGAGCTTTAAAGCTCCGCCGTGGCCACGTCAGACCACCGAAGTGGACCCCACTTCAGGCGCACGTGCGCCTCTCAAGGCTCGACAACGTGGTGAAGGCCGATCGGCCCCTAGCTACACGGATTCGGAGAAAAATCCAAACCTAGTTTTGAACAACTTTGAAAGGTAACGGCTGAAATTATTTTAAACTATTCTATAGCACTTTAAAGCGCTACGGTTTTTGATTTCACTGTAAAAATCATATCTTTTTCGTTTCTTGACGAAATTCAGTGAAACAAGAGACAGTGGACTCGTGTGGACGCCTTCTACATTCTAGAAGAGACCGCATATTTTTCTGCGCCTTCTGCTATTTTTGGTGGAGTGGAACCCAATGTAAGATTTCTAAACTATAAACGATATGGAAAACGATATAAATTATATAGTCGATGTATGGGTTATATAAGCGTTGTACACCTCATGTAAAAGCGTTATATAAGTTGTACGTTCGATGTATAAGTTCTATATGCATTGTAAAAAGTACATATGTGTTGAATAGAAGTGAAATATACTTATTTAAATATATATATACGCCCCTCATCCACAAACCATGGACAATATTTATTGGTTGTGATTGGTGTGAAAATTGGTTGATAGCGAATGGTTGATTAGAATTGTTTGTGGTTGAAATTGATTGATTGTGGTTGAAAAATACCCATTTGTGGTTGAGAATTATTTGGTTGAAACCACATAGGATTACTTTGTGGAAATGAAAAAAAATATACATGTCGCCTGTGTGCGAACTAGATGCATGAAATCCCCATTGTCAAAAGCTGCGAGGCTTTAAGGTAGAGCGAGGAGCCGTACTAGGGACGGCCCCAGTTTTAACTACCCTGCCGTTATGCTGCCGAAATGTTCTGAAATATTCATGTGTTGAAATTATTTTCATATGTTGAAACCGCATTCATGTGTTGAATAGAAATTCATTCGTTGAATAGAAATTCATGTGTTGAATTGTGTTCGTGTTTTAAATAAATTGTTTCAACAATAAAAATCACATTTTTATTTTATATATACGAACTATAGAAAACTTTCATGTGTTGAATAGAAATTCATTCGTTGAATAGAAATTCATGTGTTGAATGGTGTTCGTGTTTTAAATAAATTGTTTCAACAATAAAAATCACATTTTTATTTTATATATACGAACTATAGAAAACCTTCATGTGTTGAATAGAAATTCATTCGTTGAAAAGAAATTCATGTGCTGAATGGTATTCGTGTTTTAAATAAATTGTTTTAACAATAAAAATCACATTTTTATTTTATATATACGAACTATAGAAAACCTTCATGTGTTGAATAGAAATTCATTCGTTGAATAGAAATTCATGTGTTGAATGATATTCGTGTTTTGAAATAATTTGTTTTATAATAAAAATCATATTTTTATCACCTATATGAACTATATAAAATAGTCGTGTTTTGAAATAAATTGTTTTATAATAAAAGTCATATTTTTATCACCTATATGAACTATATAAAATAGTCGTGTTTTGAAATAAATTGTTTTACATTAAAAATCACATTTTTATTATATGCATGAATTGTTAAAAATAGTAAAGTGTCGAAATAAATGTCGGTTGGATAAAAATATCATTTTTATCCAATGTTTGAAAAGAATTTGGTTTTGAAATCGGAGAATAGATTATTTATATATGTATATATATATATATATATATATATAATTTAAATGAATCGAATGATGAAGCTGCAGTTCATGTTTTGAAACCGTGATTTCAAACGATTAGTGCGGGAGATCCGGCCATCGGATTTTCCCGAAACCGTTGGGTTCGCTTTGGAAATATCTTTCCAACGACACCAACTTTGTAAAGATCCAACGGTTGGATTGTCTGGAATGTTCAATTCAAATCCAAAGAAAAACAGCGCCAAAATCGATTATATTTATATATATATAAATAAATATAATTAAATTAAATCGAATAACGACGCTGCAGTTCGTATTTTGAAATCGAAACTTCAAACGAGTGTACCGGGAGATCCGACCGTCGGATTTTCCCAAAACTAGAACCGTTGGATTCGTTTTGAAAAAATCTTTCTAATGATATAAAATTTGTGAGGATCCAATGGTTAGATTTTCAGATATGTGTAAATCAAATCTGAAGAAATACAGTGCCACGGCCGCGTTATGGCCCGAAACGTCGTTTGAATGAATTGGCTATAAATAAATGAATAAAAATAGCGATAAATCGTTATAAAATATTATAAATGATATGGAATGGAAATAAACCGAATTTACCTAGTTTATTGAATATTTGATGGTGGAATGTGAAATTTATAAACTAACTGGAGGTTAGCTAAGTCGGATGGTTTCCAGGGTTTTGATCTGATGTTGGTTTCAGCCTTCGGGGTTAATATCCGGGAAATCGTTCTCTTACTAATTTACAGTTAGTGAATAACGAATTGGAATGAAGCGTATGTTGTGTTTGTGTAGCACTTGTTAATTATATACGCGAGTTGCTCAGAAAGACCGGGTTTATCCCACTCTGAATAACCGAACTGACGATATGAAGTCGACGATGAAGACGGTGGTTGAAGACCGGAGATCTTCACCTCAGTTAGATGGTAACTGATGTCCTGATTGGGAGGCATCCTGAAATATGGATAATGAGTGGTGATCGTCCAGACGTACGTGGAGATCGATGGGTATGCGAGGTATATAGTGCCTCCGGTTTCGTTCAGACCCAGAACGGACTTGTAAATGGACTGTGTGTCTGACATTGGAATTCATTCCGTGTGATTGATAACCATCAGTTGCATGGTGTGAATCGCCTGTGTGGCATGCTCAGATGCAGTGATCAAGGCTTCTGTTGAAAAGCAAAGTCTAGTAGTTGATGATCAAAGCATCGCCTGTGTGACATAGCTTTGTGTATAATGTGAATTCGCGAGCCTCACACCTTGGTATGGACAAAAAAGGGGAGGGGACCCCAGGGAGGGCATGCGTTTCCTTCTAGCTAGAGGTGGTGTCAGTGCTTAAAACTGGCTGACATTTATACTATTTTTCACCTATGTGGTTGCTGCTGTTGCGAGGCGCCTCGGATATATCGGTGACAATGTGAAGCCGATGGAGCCATTCGTTGGCTCATTGACGCCCCCAAAGGGCGGGGAAACGCAGTTTTCAGGCATTTTAATCCACATTGGTGGACCGGCCCTGTCGCTCCAAGGCGATGCGTTCTGATCCTGAGACACGGTCTAGAGCGTCTTGAAGTTGGTAAGGACTATCTTTTTCCTTGGTTCATGACGGAAATCCAATTTCCAAATACGTGATTGTGTGGTTTTGATTGTATACCTATATATGGCGACATGATATATGGTACCCATGTCGTCTATGATTGATAGTTATGATTGAAATTGTTTTTGAAACTTATAAACATTAGTAATACTATCAAATACTTTTGTTTTATTCGTATCAAGCATATTTTGGCCATTATAAGGTAAAACTCTATCCTCCGGTTTGCGTTGCATTGTGTGATGGGAACTGTGTCTTATAATGACTTCATTTTTAACAAAAGCATTGCGATGTTTAAAAGATTTACTTGTTTTAAATCACTGGCAATCCAATGGACTAAACCCATTCCACGAAAGTGGCGTGGTCCTATGATTAGCCATATTATAAATTGTGTTAATTAGATTTCTCATACCATCCCATGACTGACTCATAGTTTTTTTCACTTGCAAACTCGGGTGCCCCTTTTTCTACATGGGCAGCCTTATATTCAGGTTTTAGAAGGCTCTTTCTGGATAGCTGGCACTGAAGATGGATTCTATCATTTATTTCTTTTTATGTTGTTCAGCTCCTATTGTACATATTATGTTTGTTTTCCGCTGTAGACATTTATGTATAGCTGAACTGTATTTATACTAAGTATGATCCTGTATACTTCGTAACTCTAATGATTATGTTTATCCAGTGTATGATTGTTACATTATCTGGTGTATTTATTTATTTCTGTTCTGCTATTATCTGTTTATGTGTTATATTCCAAAGATTACCCTTGCCGCCGTCGGTACGGGGTTTGGGGCCGTCACAGCTTGGTATCAAAGCTTTGGTTAAGCTTAGCTCTGGTATATAACACATTAATGAACTCGTCAGAGATAGAACCAGTAGTGTTCAAGGACGGGTAACTCAATACAGATAGGATCATCAATCTCCTAGTACGAGTATAGCAGAATCAGAATAACTCGTTAGATATGGGGTCAGAAGTGCCCCAGAACGAGTTGAGAGTTATATGTGTATAAATAACGTATTTGTAATTATATATATAATCTAGTTTTAGAAATATAATTTTTAAATATATAAAGGATATATATTTGAAAAGCAAAAGAGTTTTTGAATTAATTAGTATATTTTTGAAAAGTTAAAAACAAATTGTTTGTTGTTTGTGTTGTGTGATAGTAGATTTGATTAATTTAATTATTAGAACGATAGTTAATTTAATCAATAAGAGAATGAGTGGTAGAATTTATTCGATTAAATCACACATTGAACTGAGTTAAAAATAGATAGAAATATATACATGTGCATTATATATGTTTGAACAGGTAAATGGATTAGCTGTTGAGTAAAGAATTTATTTGCGTGCCCGATAAATAGGTAAACCTTAATGAGTTGGATGCGCAATTTTATTATTATATCAACTCCTGTGAATTCCATTGGATGCGGAGTGCTGGTTGTTCTGTGTGTAATAATAAACGTCACCATGGATAGTAACAATTAATTTTGAACTACACTACATGGCATACTTCTTGAAGATAGGCATACTTCATCATATGCCACATAAGCATTTGGAGCTTGTGTGATGAGATTGAAGATTTACCATACGAGCGAGAGGCTTGTATGGCGATGACTTTATATTACAGGTTGAACTGATGACTGATATGGACCATATAAAATATAACGGTAAATTGCCAGATTAATAAAAAAACCACATGGGTCTGGAGTTGACAATAATCATGTCTCTCTAGTTATTAGATACGGCACATTGATTATTTATTTCCCAGACAGGACGAGGTGACGAGAATTTATTCTCTGGAGTAATTAAAAATACACACTTCCCTCAGGCTTAGACAGGGTGACGAGAATTTATTCTCTAGAGTTATTATTTATAAACGCTCCCCTGTAAACACCAGAATATATCACTATAAATATGTGTATGCTTTATAGGATTTATTGTGTACCTAATACGGCCCAATAAATTTCCAAACCCCTCCCCGTACAAAGGAGGTTATGGCGAAATTTTTCGAAAATTCCGGGTGTTTGCCAAATTTTTGAAGAATTTGAAAATTCTCAGAAACTGAAAAGTTGGAGAATGGAAGCCAGATTGGAAGTAGAGTTGATTAATCAAACCACTTTGGACTTTGTTCCTTTTCGAGGACGAAAAGTTTTAAGTAGGGGAGATTGTAACAACCCGGAAAATCTGAACCAATTTAAAAATTTTAAATTGGCTATTTAAGTGGATTTAAAATATTAAAAATAAATATTTTAAATAATAACGATGAAAAGTAAGTTTGAATCGACGTTTGAAAATAAATACAATTAATTCTAATTATAAACAAGGCCTAAAATGGTGCGGTAGTTTCAAAATTTGAATTCAAACTTTGACTGACTGTACTGGGTGCAAAACAAAATGGATTGTAGTGAAACCAAAAATATTTAAATTTGTTAGTGAATATCTTTCTAATGAATCTGAAAAATCGAAGTTTCATAGCGGGAAGCAAAAGTTATGGCTAAATGAATTTTCAGAAAGGTCGCTATAGAATTTATATAGTCTGTGAAAATGGCCATTTTGCAAACGACCTCAGAATTCGACGAAACCACTTTTGTTGGATTCGAGATGACAAATTATTACTAGGTTTCAAATTTCATAATTTTTGAAGCTAGTATGTGAGCGTGGCAAAGGAAAATGTGTTTGGTCGATTTCTATTAAATTTTATCAACCAGAAAAAGGCCATTTTTCAAACGGTCTCAGAATTCGATGAAACTAGTTTTGTTGGGACCGTATCGTCAAAACATAGATAGATTTATTTTTTGGAAATTTTTAGAATCAGTATGTGGCCCGGCAAATTGAAATGTACTTCAAAATAATTATTGAATGTTTCATATTTTAATTTGAAGGAAAAATGACTGAAACATTCAAATGGGCCAACGAAACATATCCCATTGTGTTCGGAATGAGGGTATTTAGCTAGGGCGACAGTTGTTGGGTTTGGATTGGAGTTCGTATGAGATAAGGGGTAGTTTCGAATTTTTAAAATATATAAATATAAAAAAAATTCTCATTGGTCGGTCAAACCTCTTTCTTCCCCGATACCCCTGAACCCGACAGCAGAACTCCTCCGATTCTTCCCTCCTCTTTTTCTCTTCCATCTCTCAATGAAAGTAGCTGCTCTTTTGGGGAATTTTGAAGAGAATTCAATGCTTTTCAAATCCATATCCATATAGGATTCACCCTCCCTCGCTGCTTCTCCATCGAGATCCGTGGATGGGAAGTTTGGAGCTTTGAAGCTCCGCCGTGGCCACGTTAGACCACCGAAGTAGACCCCACTTTAGGCGCACGTGCGCCTCTCGAGGCTCGATAGCGTGGTGATGGCCAATCGGCCCCTAGCTACACGGATACAGAGAAAAATCCAAACCTAGTTTTGAACAACTTTGAAAGGTAACGGCTGAAATTATTTTAAACTATTCTATAGTACTTTAAAGCGCTACGGTTTTTGATTTCACTATAAAAATAATATCTTTTTCGTTTCTTGACGAAATTCAGTGAAACAAGAGACAGTGGATTCGTGTGAACGCCTTCTACATTCGAGAAGAGACCGCATATTTTACTGCGCCTTCTGCTATTTTTGGTGGAGTGGAACCCAATGTGAGATTTCTAAACTATAAACGATATGGAAAACGACGATGTATAAATTATATAGTCGATGTATGGGTTATATAAGCATTGTACACCTCATGTATAAGCGTTGTATAAGTTGTACGTTCGATGTATAAGTTATATGTGCGTTGTAAAAATTATGTATGTGTTGAATAGAAGTGAACGATACTTATATAAATATATATATACGCCCCTCGTCCACAAACCATGGACGATATTTATTGGTTGTGATTGGTGTGAAAATTGGTTGATAGCGAATGGTTGATTAGAATTGTTTGTGGTTGAAATTGATTGATTGTGTTTGAAAAATACCCGTTTGTGGTTGAGAATTATTTGGTTAAAAACACATTGGATTAGTTTATGGAAATGAAAAAAAATACATGCCGCTTGCGTACGAACTAGATGCATGAAATCCCCATTGTCAAAAGATGCGAGGCTTTAAGGTAGAGCGAGGAACCGTACTAGGGACGGCCCCGGTTTTAACTACCCTGCCGTTATGCTGCCGAAATTTTCTGAAATATTCATGTGTTGAAATTATTTTCATATGTTGAAACCGCATTCATTCGTTGAATAGAAATTCATGTGTTGAATGGTGTTCGTGTTTTAAATAAATTGTTTCAACAAAAAAAATCATATTTTTATTTTATATATACGAACTATAGAAAACCTTCATATGTTGAATAGAAATTCATTCGTTGAATAGAAATTCATGTGTAGAATGGTGTTCATGTTTTAAATAAATTGTTTCAACAATAAAAATCACATTTTTATTTTATATATACGAACTATAGAAAACCTACATGTGTTGAATAGAATTTCATTCGTTGAATAGAAATTCATGTGTTGAATGGTATTCTTGTTTTAAATAAATTGTTTTAACAATAAAAAATCACATTTTTATTTTATATAAACGAACTATAGAAAACCTTCATGTATTGAATAAAAATTCATTCGTTGAATAGAAATTCATGTGTTGAATGGTATTCGTGTTTTGAAATAAATTGTTTTATAATAAAAATCATATTTTTATCACCTATATGAACTATATAAAATAGTCATGTTTTGAAATAAATTGTTTTATAAAAAAAATCATATTTTTATCACCTATATGAACTATATAAAATAGTCGTGTTTTGAAATAAATTGTTTTACATTAAAAATCACATTTTTATTATATACATGAATTGTTAAAAATAGTGAAGTGTCAAAATAAATGTCGGTTGGATAAAAATATCATTTTTATCCAATGTATGAAAAGAATTTGGTTTAGAAATCGAAGAATAGATTATTTATCTATATATATATATATAATTTAAACGAATCGAATGACGAAGCTACAGTTTGTGTTTTGAAACCGTGATTTCAAACGATTAGCGCGGGAGATCCGACCATCGGGATTTCCCGAAACTGAAACCGTTGGGTTCGCTTTGGAAATATCTTTCCAACGACACCAACTTTGTAAAGATCCAACAGTTGGATTGTCTGGAATGTTCAATTCAAATCTGAAGAAAAACAGCGCCAGAATCGATTATATATATATATATAATTAAATTAAATCGAATAACGACGCTGCAGTTCGTATTTTGAAATCGAAACTTCAAACGAGTGTACCGGGAGATCCAATCATCGGATTTTCCCAAAACTGGAACCGTTGGATTCGTTTTGAAAAGATATTTCTAATGATATAAAATTTTTGAGGATCCAACAGTTAGATTTTTAGATATGTGTAAATCAAATCTAAAAAAAAAACAGCGTCACGGCCGCGTTATGGCCCGAAGCGTCGTTTGAGTGAATTGGCTATAAATAAATGAATAAAAATAGCGATAAATCGTTATAAAATATTATAAACGATATGGAATGGAAATAAACAAAATTTACTTGGTTTATTGAATATTTGATGGTTGAATGTGAAATTTATAAACTAACTGGAGGTTTGCTAAGTCGGATGGTTTCCTGGGTTTTGATCTGATGTTGGTTTTGGCCTTCGGGGTTAATATCTGGGAAATCGTTCTCCTACTAATTTACGTTTAGTGAATAACGAATTGGAATGAAGCGTATGTTGTGTTTGTGTAGCACTTGTTAATTATATATGCGAGTTGCTCAGAAAGACCAGGTTTATCCCATTCTGAATAACTGAATCGACGATATGAAGTCGACTATGAAGATGTTGGTTGAAGACCGGAGTTCTTCACCTCAGTTGGATGGCAACCGATGTGCTGATTGGGAGGCATCCCGAAATATGAATAATGAGTGGTGATCGTCCAGATGTACGTGGAGATCGATGGGTATGCGAGGTATATAGTGCCTCCGGTTTCGTTCAGACCCAGAACGGACTTGTAAATGGACTGTGTGTCTGACATTGGAATTCATTCCATGTGATTGATAACCATCAGTTGCATGGTGTGAATCGCCTGTGTGGCATGCTCAGATGTAGTGATCAAGGCTTCTTCTAAAAAGCAAAGTCTTGTGGTTGATGATCAAAGCATCGCCTATGTGACGTAGCTTTGTGTATAACGTGAATTCGCGAGCCTCACACCCCGGTGTGGACCAAAAACAGGAGAGGACCTCAAGGAGGGCATGCGTTTCCTTCTAGCTAGAGGTGGTGTCAGTGCTTAAAACTGGCTGACATTTATACTATTTTTCACCTATGTGGTTGTTGATGTTGCGAGGCGCCTCGGATATATCAGTGACTATGTGAAGCCGATGGAGCCATTCGTTGGCTCATTGATGCCCCAAAGGGCGGGGAAACACAGTGTTCAGGCATTTTAATCCACATCGGTGGAACGACCCTGTTGCTCTAAGGGTCGATGCGTTCTGATCCTGAGACACGGTCTAGAGCGTCTCGAAGTCGGTAAGGACTATCTTTTGCCTTGGTTCATGACGGAAATCCAATTTCCAAATACGTGATTGTGCGGTTTTGATTGTATATCTATATATGGCGACATGATATATGGTACCCATGTCGTCTATGATTGAAATTGTTTTTGAAACTTATAAACACTAGTAATAATATCAATTTCTTTTGTTTTATTCGTATCAAGCATATTTTGGCCATTATAAGGTAAAACTCTATCATTCGGTTTGCGTTGCATTGTGTGATGGGAACTGAGTCTTATAATGACTTCATTTTTATAAAAAGCATTGCGATGTTTAAAAGAATTACTTGTTTTAAAGCACTGGCAATCCAATGGAGTAAACCCGTTCCGCGAAAGTGGCGTGGTCCTGTGATTAGCCATATTATAAATTGTGTTAAGTAGATTTCTCATACCAGTTCCATGACTGACTCGTAGTTTGTTTCACTTGCAAATTCGGGTGCCCCTTTTTCTACGCGGGCAGCCTTGTATTCAGGTTTTAGTAGGCTCTTTCTGCATAGCTGGAGCTGAAGATGGATTCTATCATTTATCTTTTTTTATGTTGTTCAGCTCCTATTGTACATATTATGTTTGTTTTCCGCTGTAGACATTTATGTATAGCTGAACTGTATTTGTACTAAGTATGATCCTATATACTGCGTAACCCTGATGATTATGTTTATCCAGTGTATGATTTGTACATTATCTGGTGTATTTATTTATTTCTGTTCTGCTATTACCTGTTTATGTGTTATATTCCAAGTATTACCCTTGCCGCCGTCAGTACGGGGTTTGGGGCCGTCACAGGTGTGAGTAAAACAATTTAAAATAGTTCAAGCATGTAAATGATATCTCATAAGACCACGCCGTATAATGGAAAGGGTTTTTCCCTTATGAGAATCTAAATTATCTTTATATCAAAAACCTTTTGATATTATAATAATGTCTATCAACTACAATATAATAATCATCTAGCAGAAACGCTTCCATCTCATGTTCTACATATATAGTATACAATCAAAACCGCAAGCACGTATTGGGTAATGGATTTCCAACTATGACAAGGTATGGCACCACCTTTCGCTAGTGTACCTTTAGAAAGGAATACACTGGGTTCAACAAGAACATCTTGCAACCCGGCCACACATGACCGACCACTCATTTCGCTTGAGTGTATCGAATGTATATCACCAACAGTTGGGATCAGCAACCGTTTCCCGAATGGGACAACATCAACAATAGATTTTTAGAAGTAAACGAAACTCTAGATCAGGTGATTATACATCCTTATTGGTGCGACCTACATAGCCATGTTGTCTGCCCGATTTCTGTCATTTACCGGTTGATGAGGCTAGAACCTACGCTTTATCATCACACCTGATTCACTTCGAATGTCACATCGTCAAATCCATCAAATCACCGATTAACGTCCTCAACAATACATTATGTGTTAGCTAAAAGAAGTTTCCTTCTCCACTTCCACTCTTGTACGGTTGGAGAAATCAATATATGTGATCGTCTGGAAATACTCTGTCAGACATCCGTCCATACAAGTCATCCAGGAACAGGATGAACCGAAGGCACTATTCAGTACATCCATCTTAGGCACTGTTATCTAAGACTTATACAATAGCCCTTGCACTTTACTCTGTCTTCAATTACCTTTGGCACATATGATTCGCAACACTTATGCCAATACAGAGTGGTTCTTTGGATAATAATCCAACCGGTCTCTCCATATTAACAACGTTAAAATGGTCAAAACTTCGATAGTAACTACCAAAGGAAACACGTGTGCAAACAACGATATCATTTCCAGAAGGAAATTCTATCAATAAATCATCAATCAACATTTATATATAAATATATATATATATATATATTAACATTTCCTTATTTTCTATGTTTAGAAAATATATGTTATTAACACTGGAAAACATTCCCATTGCTTATTTACATATCACTATCATTTCGCAGCTATCAGTCCCTGACTGTAAACTAGTAAGAGAACAATTCTCTAAGTATAAACCCCGAAGGCCGAATCCAACATCAGATCGATACTCAAAAAACCATTCAATTTACTAATCTCTAGTCAGTTTCTAATTTTTCTTAACTCTTGTTGATTTTCTCTATTCAATTAACTTGATTGGATTAACTCTTCTATTTATTTTCTAAATAGAAAATTCTTTATTCCATTTATTTTGCTTAACATCTTTTTATAACTTATTGAAATTCTAAGTCAACATCCCTTTATCATAACTTATTCATTCCCTAAATAAATAATCCGTTTAATATCCTATTTATTTATTCTAAATGTTTCCTTTAATAACCCTATTTATTTAACAAATAAATATGTCCTTTCCTAATTCTATTTATTTAACAAATAAATAAATCCATTATCTTATCCTATTTATCTAGCAAATAAATATCTCACATATTATCTCCTATTTATTTCTAAGTGAATAATCCCTATTTAATATTTTATTTATTTATCCTAAAAAATACTTCACTTTTTAATTATTCCAATTTATAAATATTTCTTATTTATAAATATTTCAATTTATACATATTCTATTTTCAATATCACGTTGAAAATCTCCTTTTTCCATTCCGATATTTTATGGTACTTAACACAGCAAATCACGATGACCAATATCGTCCAAACACATATAATCAACCACGGATTATAAATCGCATCATATATCATAATATATGAAAAACAATAAAATAACTGTTGAGGATTCCAGTTGGATTCCTCCAACCTGTTTCCTTGCATCCACAGATGTTACACAATAAAATCAACATCAATTTCAGTTCCATATGATATATTCTGTTAAACAGAATCAATATAGAAATTCAACTAACTGACCAGAAGTTCAGTCAAACGATCAAAACACAGTCAATCAGCCAATATTTAACAGTTCTAAAAATACAACATGAAAATATAAACTGTTCAGAGTTAGTGAGATTTACTCACTTTGGAATATCATCGTTAATTAACGATAATTGTCGTTGATTCGGATCGAACAATTTATTTTGCTATAAATTGTAATGAGCTTCGATTCGCTCCCCGTCAGTTCCTGTGTGTAGCCGTCATCCATTTGATCCCAATGGATCTTGTTTCGCTGAAAACCGATATTGTATGATGGAGTAATTCAACTTTGAAGTTTATACACAATTAAATTAAATAAAAACTTAAATATTTATTCCTTGGGCTTACTTAAATTTCCCGGCCCAATAAGAATCTGCGCTGACACATTAACAGAAACGGACCTGCCCCCGTTATATTTACTTTCTTCCTCGATGGTTCTGACCTCCCTCTTATCGCGACTCCAGGACAGCCATAACCAAAAATATCACCTCCCTTTCTCCTTCATCTCACTGCCATCCTACTTGAAACAACTTCCATTTCTCATCTCTTCTCCTTCACCGAACACAGCGTGCTCCTTCCATTACCGCACCTTCAATTTCTAACCACTCCTTCCACCGATTCAACATCCAACTTCATTTAAACTCCAGTATGTAAAACTACAACAATACACCATCTTTCACATACACATGACCGAACTCCTCCACTATAGCATACCTTCTCACCATATCACGCACCCACCTCTCCATGCAGGCATGCGTTATGCACCCCTCTACATCTTCCTCTCGCACAAACAAACTCCACCTCTCATGTTGAACAACTTAGAAATTTAAACCACACCAGGGTATCAAGACTCTCAACGCAACCCTCAAACTGGGTTCACCCGTGCGTTCCGGCTTCTAAGCTCGCCCAGTATTCCTATAGAAGCGAAGCTTTCCAAGAAAACAGCGTCTCGATATTGTTTTATGATTTATAGTAGAGTATTTAATTTTACAGTGGAGTATAAATTTTCGGATAGTCATTGAGGCTCTGGGATTTAATTCCAGAAAAGAAAGAAGAAAGTATTGGATCCTATATTTATAAACTAACGAAACTTATCAGTCAAGTCTCGCACACTATGGGTTATACGTGGTAGCAGAGGTGAGGTTGTCAAGAGGTAGACCATATATTCGTTTGTGATACTTAGCCCTCCACGTTCACAAGCAATACCTACTTTTGAAGAGGGGACGTACGAGACTTAGTTGCCACACAAGTGAAGATTTTTATATGAATAAATTTACTCAATAATACCCGAGAACGTATGTTATCTCATTACCATGTATTAAAATATCGTAATGTTTATCGTTATAAATAAAGTGATATTGTACCATCTGGATTGTTTAAGTAGTATCACATTCGCCATTTGGATATTTAAGTTATTTAACATGTCCCGCTCAATAAAATTGTATTCTTATAGAAGCGCTACAGACTGAAATAAAAATACCATTGTGATCAACACCGTCTCACGATCCCAAAAATTTAATAATATCGGTATGTGGTCTTATATTTTGAAACTTCAAAATGCTGATTACAGGGTGCGAAATACTTCAAATAAAAAGTCGCTTATTAAATTAATTAAAAATTATAGTCAAATTCTAAAAATTAAATTATCACTATGTCCCAAAAGAACCATGTCTAAATTCGAAACTGTTATCTAGTTATATCGAATAAACTGTTAAGGTCGATAAACGATTTAATAGCGACTATTCAAAAATTTGATTTGGACATAAATCAAAATCTACACGACGAAATCCCGATTTTTCTCTTCCACTAGAAAAATATACTCCACCAGCTCCACACATTTCTTGTTTCACAGAAATCCGGCTTAAAATAAATCTTGTATATTCAGTTGAAGTTCAAATCGCCAATTAACGAACTGCCGAGCCATTTCCAGCTCGATTTTAATTATAATATAATTATACGTTCAAACTTCGTTCAAATAATATATTCGTTATTCTAATTCAATTCTAAACTGAATCAAATGTCACAGATGATCCAGTTCACACTATATCGCCATTTCAGCCAATTTTGATTATTTCAGAATTAAATATATTATTTACTTATTATTTTAATTAAATATTCACCATTATTTAATTCAACGACCATGAAATCCTTTTAATCACCTTTTAAATAATTAAGTAAATTAATTATTATACCACTGAAAATGCGGGTCATTACAGAACCACACCGAAGTAATCATTTATTTTACTTCCCAATCCCAACCTATTCATCCCATGAAGTAAAACTGGTCATACTTCATATCCAACACCACGGTGTTATCGGTAGATTAAATTACAATTTCACGTTCAAATCTAATTAAAGATTTAACTATCGCCTGGAGAAAAACTGGTGATACTCCATTCTCGATCACTACAATCTAATTAAAGATTCATTAAAACTCCACTTAGTTTTAATCTTCCCAAAAATCAATATCAACGATTGTTTAACTTGGCAAACAATATCCTGTCTTTAACTGGGTTAAAGAACCAATGTCCTTTAAAACACGGTTCACAATAAACCCAAAATCACATTCATTAATTATCGGGTTAAAGAACAAGTGTTATTTAAAACACCATTCACGATAAACCCAAAAATCAATTCAAATTCAATTCCAATTAAATACCATTTAATTAGTACACTTCATCAAACCTAAATAAAAAGATTTAATCTTTTTCTCAACTAGGCTCAAGAACAGTGTTAATGAAGACACCATTCACGGTAAACCCAAATCACATTTGATATTAAATACAAGGCTCTGAATAGAAAATATAATGGCTTATATTCAGTATCAATTCTACGACCAACAAATATCTAATTGGAAATAACGATATAAATATATCTTTCAAATTTCCATAACAATATTTGTATAATCACGAAATCCAACATCGAAATATTCCAAAGATAATTTCGATTCAAATCCATTCCAATTTATATAATGGAAATTCTGGTTATTTTCAAAACCTTTTCAAATCCACTTTATTTATTTTAAAAATAAATAGAATTATAATTCTAGTTCAAAACTAGTTCATTTCGATAAAAATCTATTTTTATCTTTTCAAATATGGAAATTTTCATCCCAATTCTTCACAAATCATTTCTTACGATTTTACACAAATTATTACTATTTTTAATAATTTTATCAAGGCCCGTACAGTCGATTTCCATCAACGGCCATCGAACTGCACTTACAGCGACCTTTTCCAAATTTGATTTGGACATAATTCCAAATCCAACCGTTAGATTTCGAGTATCTAATATTTGTTAGAAAGCTCTTTTCGATACGAACCCAATGGTTCCGGTTTTAGGAGAATCCGATGGTCTTATCTCCTGCAATATCCATTCGAAGTCAATGGTCGAAATTCGCGAACTGCCGCAGCGCGGCGTGTTCTATTCAGGCCATTATATCATATATAAAATATATACATCATTGATTTCCTTTTAAAACGTATTTTATGAATCGTTTTAAACTCGTTTTCAAAACGACTTCAACTTCATATTCAATTTCGAATCAAAATTGAATATTCCACATCATCGATTTACAAATGATAATATTTTCAAAACGTTAAATTTTGAAATCACTTTCTTTTCTATATTCATTATAAAAATGAATAAAATCGATATAAATATCGTTCACGTCAAAATGGCGTCAATCTAATCAACACGGCTTTTATTCAACACATGAATGTTTATTCTATTCAACACATGAATTTATTTTCAATTCAACACATGAATTTATATTTCCATTCAACACATGAATTTATATTTCCATTCAACACGTGAATTTATATTTCTATTCAACACAAGAATATATATTTCCAATTCAACACATGAATTTATTTTCAATTCAACACACGAATTTATATTTCCATTCAACACATGAATTTATATTTCTATTCAACACATGAATTTATTTTCAATTCAACACATGAATTTGTTTTCTAAATTGGAATGAGGCCCAATCAATTACCATATATTGTTGATTATATGGATTTTCTACAACACATGTATATAATAGCAACGATAAATCATCAACCATCATCCAGAGTGCACAACACAATTGCATAAGCATTAAATATAAATAGTTAATGCTTACACAGTCTGTCAACCCATCGATTGACATACAAATAAACAATCAGGATTAGTGTACGTCAAATATCATCCCAATACCCATGTGGGGTTTCAAATCAAGAAACACAGATTTTATTTGTGTAGTTGGGCGATGTGTAAAATTTATCGTCCCAATCAATATCAGTCAAATCAGTGTATATAAACAAATCATCCGATTTGTTTATAAATATTTATTTTATATACACGTTTAAAATTATATTTTTAACCATAAAATATTTTCCACTATAAAATATTTATTTCATTTCACATCACACAATCAAATTTCACAACACAACAATCAAACAAACAAGTCATCCATGGTCTGTGGACGACGGGTGTCAGGTGCTGCTAAGCACTGTCTGCATCCTAGTATATATTTTTTAACTAGAAAACAAGATTTAAAGTGAGAAGTTCTCACCGACTAGCTAAACCAAACACCATGACTCTTCTTATGTAGAAATCTTCGTCGTGCTCGCCCCTTTGTCAATTTCATTGTCCGTAGTCACTACATATATAAAAATCACATTTTTATATTGTTGCTATGTATATAAAAATTCTATTTTTATACCGCTACTATATAAATAAAAATTATATTTTTACACCGCTACTATATTGATAGAAATTCTATTTTTACACCGCTAATATATAGATAGAAATTCTATTTTTACACCGCTACTATATAGATAGAAATTCTATTTTTACACCGCTACTTTATAGATAGAAATTCTATTTTTACACTGCTACTATATAGATAGAAATTATATTTTTACACCGCTACTATATAGATAGAAATTCTATTTTTACACTGCTACTATATAGATAGAAATTCTATTTTTACAACAGCGTTCATATAATAAAGATTATATTTTTATAACGCTCCTTCCTATATAAAAATTATAATTTTATATCTACTTCTAATATAAAGATCGAATTTTTATATCATTGCTAAAAAAATCACATTTTTATTTCAATATATATGTAATAAAAATCAGATTTTTATTACACTACATATATAAAGATCAAATTTTTACTAACTATAGAATATAAAAATCGTATTTTTATTCTTTCTGTACTATAAAAATCATATTTTTAACTTCATGCTTATATAAAAATTATATTTTTACATCGCCAAAAATCAAATCTTTACTTCATTAAAAATCTAACCTTTCTTCGCTAATATCACATATAAAAAATCCGACCTTTTTTTGTTAACATCACATATAAAAATCCGACCTTTCTTTGCTAATATCACATATAAAAATCGGGTTTTTTTATGATTTAAAAATCCTATTTTTTTACGGTTTTAAACACTAAAAATAAATAAATGCAAATAAAATAAAATAAACGCTTACTGTTAAAGGTTGGTGGGGGTCGGGGCGGCGCGCTGAGGTGGCGCAGGCGGAGGGCGAGGCCGGGATGGTGGCGGCGGTTTCTATTCAGAGGGGGGTGCGGATTTTTAGAAGAAGAAGAAGAAGGGAAGAGAGGGCACGGAGGAGATGGAGGAAGAGGAGGAGGAAGGAGGGAGGGGGCGATCTTGAGGGCGGCAGCCTGGGGAAGCCTTGCCAGAGGCGGCGCGCTACAGGAGGGGGCGCGGCTCCTCCCCGATCGTTTTTTTTTCTTTTGTTTGTTTTTTATTTGCTTGAATGAAAAGAAACGGGGGGGGGCTGAAGGGTTAAGGAGGTTTTTTTAATTTAATTATTTAATTTCAAAAAGAAACTTTTAATTTCGACCTCGAAATCGAACCCACCGACTGTCGTCCATAGCTAATTCCCCCATTCCGAACACAATGGGATATGTATCGTAAGCTGATTCGGTCGTTTCGATCAGTTTTCGTCAAAATCAAAATATAAATCTATATGTTGAATTTGAATGCACATTTTATTTTACCGGGGCCACATACTAACTAGAAAAATTCCCGAAAAATATTTTCTATTCGTATTGACGATACGGTCCTAACAAAACTGATTTCATTGAATTCTGAGACCGTTTGAAAAATGGCCATTTTCCAGTCGATTAAAATCAACAGAAACTGGTCAAATGCGTTTTCCTTTGCCACGCTCACATATTGATTCGAAAAATTACGAATTTTGGAATCTAGCAATAACTTGACATCACAGATCAGACAAAAGTGGCTTCGTCGAAAACCGAGGTCATTTGCAAAATTACGATTTTTAAGGGCTAGAATTCCATAGCAACTATTTTGAATATACTAGACGTATCTTTTTATTCCCGCCATGAAATTTTGATTTTTCAGATTCGTCGGAAAGATGTTCTCAATTAGATTCAAATATTTTCGGTTTCACTAAAATCCAGTTTATTTTGCACCCAGTACATTCATTTGAAATTTGAAATCGAATTATCGAACTACCGCGCCATTTTCAATTCCTTTTATATATACAAATAAATATTTATATTCTAACGACGACATATATAAATATACACGTTCTAATTCTATTCAAAATAAATTTCTCGTCGTTATTATTTAAAATAGTTCATTTTAAATATTCAAAATTCACTAAAATTGCCAAAATAAAAATTTTAAATTGGCTCGGATTTCCGGCTTATTACAATCTCCCCCACTTAAAAAATTTCGTCCCCGAAAAGGAACGAAGCCGAAAGTTGTTTAACGAATCAACTCAACTTTCATTATTTTCTTTACGGCTTAAGTTCTTCAACTTTTCAGTTTCTAAGAACTTTTCAAATTTTTCAAAAATTTGACTAACACCCTAAATTTTCGAAAAATTTCGCCATAACCTCCCCTGCACTGGGGACTTCGGGATATTTAAAACAGCCTCCCATGGCCTTCTTCAATCCAAAAGAAAAAGAAAAATCCAAACGGCTAGCCAATCGGCTCATAAAATCATCCAAAACCCAAGAAATACAATAAACATGTACTTATTGTCAAGCAAACAATTTCATTCCTCTTCTCTAGCCTCCTTGCGATAAATTTTCAATACAATTCACTATTTGGTTCAGTTTGGCTAAAGGTTCCACATTTAATTAATCGAACAATAATCAAACAACACATACAGCAACCAATTAATTGATTAGCTTTTCAAATTCATAACTTTGATACATAGTCCAAAAATAACATTTTTGATGCCAAATCACAACAATAAGCCCTATCTAATTTTGGTTCTCACACCAGTCGATTGGAAATATATAGAAATCCCACTTTCGTCACTCGAACATAAATTCTGATGGTGAAGCTTCAATCATCAAAACCATCTCCGGGGGTCTAGAGCGTGATTCTATATCTATCTAGTATGTTAAAACTTCTAATACATGCGGATCAGACATATACGTAAAATCTTTATATACTGCATTGTCCAAATTCAATACAAATAAATAGTCAAATACGAATAATCGATTTAAATTTTCAAAACAAAATTTAATTCATTTTAAAAAAAATATACTCTTCACACTCGTTCTAAGATACTAGTAATCCCATCTCTAACGAGTCATTCCCATTGGATATTACTAATCCATTTTTTGATGAATTCTTTCGCATGGTTCTAATGTGCCTTGTTCTCGAGCTTTGTAAACCAAAGCTCTGATACCAAACGTAGTCGCCCGACGAAATCCGGTACGCTTTGCAACCATCCCTTCATCCCCCAAAGCAGCAGGTAAAACCCACCGTGGCATACAGATGGTCCCCCAGTACACTTGTTTTACGGCGACCCTCTCGAGCCTCCCGGCCACTGCCTAACCAACCACCGCAAGGGACATGTGGGGGTAAGAGTCTCCCGTTCGCCACCAAATCGTGAAGCGAGAACCCGCCATACACAATGCAACACAAGCCGGAGGATAGGGTTTTACCTTATAATAGCCAAATATGCTTGATACGTTTAAAAACACAATATTTGATACTATAATAAGTGCATAGTGTATAAAACAATTTCAATCATAAGTATCAATCATAGATGGCATGGGTATCATATATCATGTCGTCATATTTAGGTATACAATCAAAACCATAAAGTCACATATTGGAAGTTGGGACCTGGGTCTTATAATAGCTTCATTGTTCTTTATTTAGCATTGCGCTGTTGTTTTATGCACTGGTATTCTTGGGAGGAAACCCGTTCCGTGTGATACGGCGTGGTCCCCTGATTTACCTAACTTTAAAATAAAGATTAATAACTGTTTTAGTTCTCACGCCAGTCCCATGACTGACCTGGAGTTTATTGTTTTAACCTAAACTCTGGGTGCCCTTATTTTGACACGGGCAGCTAGTATTTTTGGTTTTGCAGATTTATATTCATAGGATCCTGATTTACATTTGGAACGATACTTGGAAAGCTCTGTATCCGTGTATTACTTCTAGTTGTGTATTGTATTATTTTCCGCTGCTACGTAATGTATTGTAATCTCTGATATTTTATAATGTATAATATTTGTTAATACTCTATATATTCTTGTATTCTGATGAATTGCTGTAATAAGCAATGAAATGCTCTTCTGTTTGCGTTCGAATTTGTCGTGTTCTCAAAACAATCAGGGGTTTCAAACGATCTTGGTCAGTTTAGCGACTGATTCAGATCGAACGAAATTCTTTTTTGTTATCTCGTTTCGAGCTCGAAATAAAAAGTTGTTTTTTTGAGAAATAAATTGAATTAAATAAAAATCTCTCTCTCCCGTTCCCCTTTATCTCTGGTCAACGCCTTAACCCCCTCCCCCCCTTTCTTTTATCGTTCGATTTCAGAGAGGAAAAAAAAGAAAAAAAAACCTAAATCTATCGCCCCCCTCCCAGCAGTGGCAGCGCCGCCTCTGCCTTCTTCTTCCCCCTCCTCAGGCGATGCGCCGCACCCCCTCTCTGTTCCTCCCCTCACTTCTCTCCCCCCCCCCCCCCCAACCCCCCCCCCCCCCCCCCCCCCGTGCCTTCCTTTTCCACGAGCAAATCGAGAGCCGTGCCCCCTTATGTCCGCAAAACAGCCGCTGAAGAGACCCGAACTTCCCCGGTCTCCGAAGAGAAGAGAAAGAACGAATTACTTTTGAGGACAAGACGAATCAGAACGCAAACAGAAGAACATTTCATTGTTAATTACAAAAATTCCATCAGGACTCAAGAATATACAAAGTATGAATAAATAATATACATCAGAAAATATCGGAGACTTAAATTACATTTAAATACATCACTACAGCGGAAAATAATACAAAACACAACTGAAGGAGATATACGGATACAGAGCTTTCTGGATATCATTCCAGCTGTATACCAGGATCCTGTCAATATAAATATGCAAAACCAAAACTACTTGCTGCTCGTGTCAAAATAAGGGCACCCAGAGTTTAGGTTAAAACAATAAACTCTAGGTCAGTCATGTGACTGGTGTGAGAACTAAAATAGTTATTAATCTTTATTTTAAAGTTAGGTAAATCAAGGGACCACGCCGTATAACACGGAATGGGTTTCCTCCCAAGAATACCAGTGCATAAAACAACAGCGCAATGCTAAATAAAGAATAATGAAGCTATTATAAGACCCAGGTCCCATCACACAATGCAACACAAGCCGGAGGATAGGGTTTTACCTTATAATAGCCAAAGAATGCTTGATACGCTAAATTTCATCTTTTATTATTACTATAAGTGTATAGTGTCAAAACAATTTCAATCATAAGTATTAATCATAGGCGGCATGGCTACCATATATCATGTCGCCAATACTAGGCTCTACAATCAAAACCGCACATGTCACGTATTGGAAGTTGGATTCCCATCTGTGAACTGAGGCAAGGGATCGTCCTCCACCGAATTCGAGACGCTCTAGCCTGTGTCTCAGGCAAGTACTCAGTCAAGCCTTTAGATCGTCAGGGCCAGTCCACCGATGTGGATTAAAATGCCTGAACACTGCGTTTCCCCACCCTATAGGGTGTCAATAAGCCAACGAATGACTCCATTGGTCCCAGATCGGCCGATATAACCGAGGCGCCTCGCAACAGCAACAACCACACAGGTGAAAATAATATAAATGTCAGCCGGTTTAAGCACTGACACCACCTCTAGCTAGAAGGAAACGCTTGCCCTCCCTGAGGTCCTTCTCTGGTTTCTGGTTCACAACCGGGGTGTGAGGCTCGCGAATCAACGTTACACAAAGCTATGACACACAGGTCGTGCTTTTATCATCAACCACAAGACTTTGCTTTTCAACAGAAGCCTTGATCATTCGCCACTTAGGCATGCCACACAGGAAATTCACTCCATGCGATTGATATCCATCAATATATAACTCCTGTGCTCGTACGTCTCAGAGAAGGGCGTTAAGCAAGAGAATAAATTCTCCACCGCCAAACAGATATATATTTAATAGAAACACACAGAATAAAATCCAATGTCAGACACACAGTCCATTAACAAGTTCGTTCTGGGTCTAAACGAAACCGGAGGCACCTAGTACCCCGCATATCCATCGATCTCCAAGAACGTCTGGACGATCACCAACTGATTCCCTCCTCTTGGATGTACATCCCAATCAAGATCGTCAGTAATCACCCAAATGACGTGAAGACCTCTGGTCTTCGTCCACCGTCTTCATCCTCGACACTACGTCGAATCAATTATTCAGAATGGGATAAACCTGGTCTTTCTGAATAACTCGCGTATATAATAAACAAGTGTTACACAAACACAACATACGCCACATTCCAATTCAGAATATTCTTTTATTCAAATATTCTTACACTTTGGAAAAGGTTCCCATTAATTTTATCAAAGATAAATTCTTTAAATTTATTCTTTAATCTTTTTTGAATATCAATTCAAACTGGTCGGGATTAGCGAACCACACCGAAGTAATCATTTATTTTATTTCCCAATCCCAACCTATTCATCCAATGAAGTAAAACTGGTCATACTTCATATCTAACACCACGGTGTTATCGGTAAATTCAATTACCATTTCACGTTCAAATCTAATTAAAGATTTAACTATCGCCTGGAGCAAAATCGGTGATACTCCATTCTCGACTATTCCAATCTAATTAAAGATTCATTAAAACTCCACTTGGTTTTAATCTTCCCAAAAATCAATATCAGTGATTATTTAACTTGGGAAATCACATCCTGTCTTTAACTAGGTTAAAGAACCAATGTCATTTAAAACACGATTCACGATAAACCCAAAATCACATTCCATTAATTATCGGGTTAAAGAACCAGTGTTATTTAGAAACACCGTTCACGATAAACCCAAAAATCAATCCCAATTCAATTCCAATTAAATATTATTTAATTGGTACACTTCATTAAATATAAATAAAAATATTTAATATTTTCCTCAACTGGGTTTAAGAACAGTGTTATTGAAGACACCATTCACGACAAACCCAAATCATATTTGATATTAAATACAAGGCTCTGAATAGAAAATATATCGGCTTATATTCAATATCAAATTCTACGACCAAAAAATATCATGTTGGAAATAACGATATAAATATATCTTTCAAATTCCCTTAACAATATCTATTTCATCATGAAATCCAACATTGAAATATTCCAAAGACAATTTCGATTCAAATCCATTCCAATTCAATTATTGGAAATTCTGGTTACCTTTAAAACCATTTCGAATCCACTTTATTTATTTTAAAAATAAATAGAATTATAATTCTAGTTCAAAACTAGTTCATTTCGATAAAAATCTATTTTTATCTTTTCAAATATGGAGTTATTCATCCCAATTCTTCACAAATCATTTCTTATGATTTTTCACAAATTATTACTATTTTTAATAATTTTATCAAGGCCCGACAGTCGATTTCCATCAACGGCCATCGAACTGCACTTACAGCGACCTTTTCCAAATTTGATTTGGAGATAATTACAAATCTATCCATTAGATTTCAAATCTCTATTATTCCTTAGAAGGTTCTTTTCGATACGAACCCAACGGTTCCGGTATTAGGCGAATCCGACGGTCGGATCTCCCTAATATCCATTCGAAGTCAATGGTCGAAATTCGCGAACTGCAACAGCGGGCGCGTTCTATTCAGGCCAGTATATATATATATAATATATATATTTCATCGATTTCCCTTTAAAACATATTTTATAAATCGTTTTAAATTCGTTTTCAAAACGATTTCAACTTCCATCTCAAATCCAAATTGAATCTTTCCAATATAAATTCGTTTTAAATTCATTTCAACTCGATTTCAATTCAAATCCATTTCAATTCAATTCGATTTCAATTCAAATCAATTTCAATCCAAATCGGCTTCAATTCAAATCGATTTCAGTTCAATTTCAATATGTTTTAAATTCATTTCAAAACGATTTCAATTCTATTTCAATCTAATTCGAATTTCAATTCTTTTCAATTTAGTTTGAATTTCAATTTATTTCAATTTAATTCGAATTTCAGTTCAATTCAATTTAATTCGAATTACAGTTCATTTCAATTTAATTCGAATTTCAATTCTACTCAGTTTAATTCGAATTTCAATTCATTTCAAAATATCAGATTTTGAAATCACTTTCGATATTCATTGTAAAATGAATAAAATCGACAAAATTCCCATTCATGTTAAAATGGCGTTTAACTACTTAACACGGCTTCGCATTTCAATATTCACTGAATATTGTTTTAAAATATTCGATAATTCTAAACTTGAATCAGACACAGTCAATTACCATATAATGTGATTATATGGATTTCACACAGCAAATGTCTATAACAATAATGAAAACAGCAATCCATCATCCAGAGTGCATTCTACACTGTATAAGCATTGAATATAAATATTCAATGCTTACACAGCCTGTCAATCAATCGATCGACATATAACTAATTATTGGGATTAGTGTATGTCATATTTTATCCCAATATCCGTATGGGGTTTTCAAACAACAAACATAGGTTCTATTTGTGCAGTTGGGCGATGTGTAAAATTTATCGTCCCAATCAATATCAGTCAAATGTGTGTATATAAACAAATCGTCCGATTTGATTATAAATATTTTATTTTATATACACGTTAAAAATTATATTTTTAACTATAAAATAATTATTCAATCCACATCACATAATCAATTTTCAAAACACATCAATCAAACAAGTCATCCATGGTCTGTGGACGACGGGTGTCGGGTGCTACTAAACACCATCTGCATCCTAGTATATATTTCAAACTAGAAATAATAATAAAAGTGAGGAGTTCTCACCGAATTGCCAAACCAAATTCCACGACTCTTATTATGTAGGAAATCTTCATCGTGCTCGCCTTTGTTCAATTTTATTGTCCATAGCCACTACATATATAAAAATCGCATTTTTATATTATTGCTATGTATATAAAAATCACATTTTTATAATCTCTACTATATAAAAATCATATTTATATTATCTCTATAATATAAAAATCATATTCTTATTATCTTTAGAATGTAAAAATCATATTTTTATTTCCACTTTCATATGTAAAAATTCTATTTTTAATTCACCATCTCATTTCTAGTTTAAGAATCAATTCTTTTTACAAGCTATATATGTATAAAAATCCTACTTTTATTCCTTATACTTATAAATAAAAAATCATACCATTTACATTTTAACTCTCGTCTTTCTACTTGTAAAAATCACATCTTTTTGTTTATGTTCATATAATAAAAATCAAATTTTTACCCCCAAAGTTATATATATAAAAGTAGGATTTTTATTTTAAAGCCTTTCATATAAAAATCATTTCTTTATCTATATAAAAATATAACTTTATCTACAAACAAATTTCCGATTTTTTTAACTAATTAAAAATCAGTTTTCATAAAAACAAAGAAAACAAAACAAAAAAACTATATATATTAAAACACAGAAAGCTTACAGTTGGAAGGAGGGGGGTGTCTCGCCGGAGCTTGGTGGAGGGTCGGAGTTGCCCAGGCGCAGGCGGCGCTGGCGGCGTGGTCCCCCTAGGGCTGGCGGCAGCGTTTGTTCAGATCTAAGGGGGGAAGGGTCGCGGGTCTCACAGAGGGAGGAGGAGAGGGGATCGAGAGGGGTAGTGGCTGGGGTTGAGCGGCCTAGGGTGGAGCGGCCAGTGGGGACGATCGTGGGGGTGGCATCGATCGAGGGGGCGACTGGATTTTAGGTTTTTTTCTCTTTCGATTTTAAAATGAACGAGAAAAGGGGGCTGAGGGAGTAAAAAGGGGTTGACCTAGGGAATTTATATAATTATATAATTATTTTATTTTCCACAAAAGTACGTTTTCAATTCAAACTCAAAATCAAACCCACCGACTATCACCCCTAGATAATTACCCCAATTCCGAACACAATGGGATATGTATCGTAGGCTGATTCGATCGTTTCGTCCAGTTTTCGTCAAAATCAAAATATAACTCTATATATTGAATTTGAACGCGCATTTCAATTTACCGGGGCCACATATGGACTCTAAATATTCCCGAAAAATATTTTCTAGCTTCGTATTGACGATACGGTCCTAACAAAGCTAATTTCGTCAAATTCCGAGACCGTTTGAAAAATGACCATTTTCCAGTCGATTAAATCAACTAAAACTGGTCAAATGCGTTTTCCTTTGCCACGCTCACATATTGATTCAGAAAATTATGAATTTTGGAATCTAGCAATAACTTGACATTACGGATCCAACAAAAGTGGTTTCGTCGAAAACCGAGGTTGTTTGCAAAATTTCCATTTTTAAGGGCCTTTATATATATTAAAATATATTTAAATTCCACAGCGAATTTTCTGAATTTTAAACTGGGCGTATCTTTCAACTTCTAATGTGAAATCGCAGTATCTTACATCCGTTAGAAAGTTATGATCAAACAGATTCAAATATTTCTGGTTTCACTAAAATCTGGTTTATTTTGAATACTGTACATTCATTTGAATTTCGAAATCGAATTTTCAAACTACCGTGCCATTTCCAATTCCTTTTATAATTATAAATAATTATTTATATTCTAACGACGATTCAAATAAATATATACCTTTTAATTCTATTCAAAATAAATTTCTCATCTAATTATTTAAAATAATCTATTTTAAATATTCAAATTTCATTAAGATTGCCAAAATAAAAAATTTAAATTGGCACGGTTTTCCGGGTTATTACAATCTCCCCCACTTAAAACTTTTCGTCCCAGAAAAGGAACGAAGCCGAAAGTTTTTTAGCTCATCAATTCAACTTTCATTATTTTCTTTACGGCTTAAGTTCTTCAACTTTTCAGTTTCTAAGAACTTTTCAGATTTTTTCAAAAATTTGGCTAACACCCTAAATTTTCGAAAAATTTCGCCATAACCTCCTCTGCATCGGGGACTTCAGGATATTTCATATAGCCTCCCATAGCCTTCTTCAATCCAAAAGAAAAAGAAAAAGCCAAGCGGCTAGCCAATCAGCTCATAAAATCATCCAAAACCCAATAAATACAATAAACATGTACCTATTTGTCGGGCAAACAATTTTATTCCTCTTCTCTAGCCTCCTTGCTATGACCTGTTCAATGTAAGTACATGTACAAGCATGCAAATGCAATAAGTTTTCAATACAATTCACTTTTTGGCTCAATTTAGCTAAAGGTTCAACATTTAATTAATCAAACAATAATCAAACAAAACAACCAGCAATCAATTAGTTGATTATCATTTCAAACACATAACTTTGATATATATACAGAAAATCATGCTTTTGATACCAAATCATAACAATAAACCTATCTAGTTTTGGTTCTTACACCAGTCTAATGGAAATATATAGAAATCACACTTTCGTTACTCGAACATAAATCCTGATGATGATCGATCAATCATTAGAATCATCTCCGGACGACTACAGTGTGATTCTATATCAGAGACCCGAACTTCCCCGGTCTCCGAAGAGAAGAGAAAGAATGAATTACTTTTGAGGACAAGACGAATCAGAACAAAAACAGAAGAACATTTCATTGTTCATTACAACAATTCCATCAGAATACAAGAAAACACAGAGTATGAATAAATAATATACATTAGAAAATATCAGAGATTTAAATTACATTTAAATACATCACTGCAGCGGAAAATAATACAAAGCACAACTGAAGGAGATATACGGATACAGAGCTTTCCGGATATCATTCCAGCTGTAAACCAGGATTCTGTGAATATAAATATGCAAAACCAAAACTACTAGCTGCCCATGTCAAAATAAGGGCACCCAGAGTTTAGGTTAAAACAATAAACTCCAGGTCAGTCATGTGAGTGGTGTGAGAACTAAAACAGTTATTAATCTTTATTTTAAAGTTAGGTAAATCAACGGACCATGCCGTATAACACAGAACTGGTTTCCTCCCAAGAATACCAGTGCATAAAACAGCAGCACAATGCTAAATAAAGAATAATGAAGCTATTATAAGACCCAGGTCCCATCACACAATGCAACACAAGACGGAGGATTGGGTTTTACCTTATAATAGCCAAAGAATGCTTGATACGCTAAATTTCACCTTTTATTTTTACTATAAGTGTATAGTGTCAAAACAATTTCAACCATAAGTATTAATCATAGACGGCATGGGTACCATATATCATGTCGCCAATACTAGGCTCTACAATCAAAACCGCACATGTCACGTATTGGAAGTCGGATTTCCATCTGTTAACTGAGGCAAGGGATCGTCCTCCACCGAATTCGAGATGCTCTAGCCCGTGTCTCAGGCAAGTACTTAGTCAAGCCTTTAGATCGTCAGGGCCGGCCCATCGATGTGGATTAAAATGCCTGAACACTGCGTTTCCCTACCCTATGGGGTGTCAATGAGCCAACGAATGACTCCATCGGTCCCGGATCGACCGATATAACCGAGGCACCTCGCAACAGCAACAACCACACATGTGAAAATAATATAAATATCAGCCGGTTTAAGCACTGACACCACCTCTAGCTAGAAGGAAACGCATGCCCTCCCTGAGGTCCTTCTCCCGTTTCTGGTTCACAAACGGGGTGTGAGGCTCACGAATCAACGTTACACAAAGCTATGCCACACAGGCCGTGCTTTGATCATCAACCACAAGACTTTGCTTTTCAACAGAAGCCTTGATCATTCGCTACTTGGGCATGCCACATAGGCAATTCACTCCATGCGATTGATATCCATCCAAATATAACCCCTGAGCTCGTACGTCTCAGAGAAGGGCGTTAAGCAAGAGAATGAATTCTCCGCCGCCAAACAGATATATATTTAATAGAAATCAGTCACACAGAATAAAATCCAATGTCAGACACACAATCCATTTATAAGTTCGTTCTGGGTCTGAACGAAACCGGAGGCACCTATTACCTCGCATATCCATCGATCTCCAAGTACGTCTGGACGATCACTAACTGATTCCCTCCTCTTGGGTGTACAGCCCAATCAAGATCATCAGTAATCACCCAAACGACATGAAGACCTCTGGTCTTCGACCACCGTCTTCATCCTCGACACCACGTCGAATCAATTATTCAGAATGGGATAAACCCGGTCTTTCTGAATAACTCGCGTATATAATAAACAATTGTTACACAAGCAAAACATACACCTCATTCCAATTCAGAATATTCTTTTATTCAAATATTCTTACACTTTGGGAAAGGTTCCCATTAATTTTATCAAAGATAAATTCTTTAAATTTATTCTTCAATCTTCTTTGAATATCAATTCAAACTAGTCGGGATTAGCGAACCACACCGAAGTAATCATTTATTTTATTTCCCAATCCCAACCTATTGATCCCATGAAGTAAAACTGGTAATACTTCATATCTAACACCATAGTGTTACAGGTAAATTCAATTACCATTTCACGTTCAAATCTAATTAAATATTTAATTATCGCCTAAAGCAAAACTGGTGATACTCCATTCTCGACTATTCTAATCTAATTAAAGATCCATTAAAACTCCACTTGGTTTTAGTCTTCCCAAAAATCAATATCAATGATTATTTAACTTGGGAAATCACATCCTATCTTTAACTGTGTTAAAGAACCAACGTCATTTAAAACACGGTTCATGATAAACCCAAAATCACGTTCCATTAATTATCGGGTTAAATAAATAGTGTTATTTAAAACATCATTCACGATAAACCCAAAAATCAATCCCAATTCAATTCCAATTAAATATTATTTAATTGGTACACTTCATTAAATCTAAATAAAAAAAATTAATCTTTTCCTCAACTGGGTTTAAGAACAGTGTTAATGAAGACACCATTCACGACAAACCCAAATTACATTTGATATTAAATACAAGGCTCTGAATAGAAAATATATCGGCTTATATTCAATATCAAATTCTACGACCAACAAATATCGTGTTGGAAATAACGATATAAATATAGATTTCAAATTCCCATAAGAATATCTGTTTCATCACGAAATCCAACATCGAAATATTCCAAAGACAATTTCGATTCAAATCCATTCCTATTCAATTGTTGGAAATTCTGGTTAGCTTTAAAACCATTTCAAATCCACTTTATTTATTTTAAAAATAAATAGAATTATAATTCTAGTTCAAAACTAGTTCAATTCAATAAAAAACTATTTTTATCTTTTCAAATATGGAGTTTTTCATCCCAATTCTTCACAAATCATTTTTTATGATTTACACAAATTATTACTATTTTTAATGATTTTATCAAGGCCCGTACGTTCGATTTCCATCAACGGTCATCGAACTGCACTTACAGCGACCTTTTCCAAATTTGATTTGGACATAATTCCAAATCCAACCATTAGATTTCAAATCTCTAGTATTCTTAGAAAGTTCTTTTCGATACGAAGAGAATCCGACGGTCGGATCTCCCGTAATATCCATTCGAAGTCAATGGTCGAAATTCGCGAACTACGCTATTCAGGCCATTATATATATATATTATATATATTATATATATTTCGTCGATTTCCCTTTAAATGGTATTTTATAAATCGTTATAAATTCGTTTTCAAAACGATTTTAACTTCCATCTCAAATTCAAATCAAAATTGAATCTTTCCAGTATAAATTCGTTTTAAATTCATTTCAACTCGATTTCAATTCAAATCCATTTCAATTCAAATCCATTTCAATTCAAATGAATTTCAATCCAAATCAGCTTCATTTCAAATCGATTTCAGTTCAATTTCAATACGTTTTAAATTCAATTCAAAACGATTTCAATTCTATTCAAAACGATTTCAATTCTATTTCAATCTAATTCGAATTTCAATTCTTTTCAATTTAATTCGAATTTCAATTTAATTCGAATTTCAATTCAATTCAATTTAATTCGAATTACAATTCATTTCAATTTAATTCGAATTTCAATTCTATTCAGTTTAATTCGAATTTCAATTCATTTCAAAATATCATATTTTGAAATCACTTTCGATATTCATTAAAATCGACAAAATTCCCGTTCGTGTTAAAATGGCGTTTAACTACTTAACACAGCTTCACATTTCAATATTCACTGAATATTATTTTAAAATATTCGATAATTCTGAATTGGAATCAGACACAGTCAATTACCATATAATGTGATTATATGGATTTCACACAACAAATGTGTATAACAATAATGAAAACAGCAATCCATCATCCAGAATGCATTCTACACTGTATAAGCATTGAATACAAATATTCAATGCTTACACAGCCTGTCAATCAATCGATCGACATACAACTAATTATTGGGATTAGTGTAACAACCCGAAAATCTGGGCCAGTTTAAAATTTTTATTTTGGCAATTTTAGCAAATTTTGATTATTTAAAATGAGTTATTTTAAATAATATCGACAAGAAGTCTATTTTGAATATAATTCAAACATATACATAATATACATCGTCGTTAGAATATAAATAATTATATATAATTATAAATAGAATTGAAGATGGCGCGGTAGTTCGATAATTCGATTTCAAACTTCAATTGAATGTACCGGGTGCAAAATAATCCGGATTTTAGTGAAACCAAAAATAACGGGATCTAATTGTGACTATCTTTCCAACGAATACGAAAAATCAAAATTTCATAATGGGAATCAAAAGATATGTCCAGTTGAAATTTCTGAATAGCCGCTATGGAATTCAGGCCCTTAAAAATAGACATTTTGCAAACGACCTCGGATTTCGACGAAACTGGTTTTGTTGAATCCGTGATGTCAAATTATTGCTAGGTTTCAAATTTCATAATTTTTCTAATCAATATGTGAGCGTGGCAAAGGAAAACGCGTTTGACCAGTTTTAGTTGATTATAATCGACAGGAAAATGTTAATTGAATGTACCGGGTGCAAAATAATCCGGATTTTAGTGAAACCAAAAATAATGGGATCTAATTGTGACTATCTTTCCAACGACTCTAAAAAATCAAAATTTCATAGCGGGAATCAAAAGATATGTCCAGTTGAAATTTCTGAATAGCCGCTATGGAATTCAGGCCCTTAAAAATAGACATTTTGCAAACGACCTCGGATTTCGACGAAACCAGTTTTGTTGGATCCGTGATGTCAAATTATTGCAAGGTTTCAAATTTCATAATTTTTCGAATCAATATGTGAGCGTGGCAAAGGAAAACGCGTTTGACCAGTTTTAGTTGATTTTAATCGACTGGAAAATGGCCTTCTTTCCAACGGTCTCAGAATTCGACGAAACTAGTTTTGTTAGGACCGTATCGTCAATACGAAGCTAGAAAATATTTTTCTGGAATTTTTCGAGTTAGTATGTGACCCCGGTAAATTGAAATGCGCGTTCAAATTTAATATATAGAGTTATATGTTGATTTTTAACGGAAACTGATCGAAACGATCAAATCAGCTTGCGATACATGTCCCATTGTGTTCGGAATGGGGGTAATACGCTATGGACGACAGGCGGTGGGCCTCGTTTTGAGGTCGAAAATAAAAGTCAACTTTTTGAAAATAAAATAATAAAAAAATTAATTAATTAAATCTCCCTCCTCTCCTTATCTTCTTCAGGTTGGCCCCCCCTTCATAATTCGATTCAATCGAATGATAAAAAAAAAGAGAAAGAAGGGCGACGGGGGGGGGGGGGGGTGAGCCGCCGCCACCATATCCCCCCCCCCCCCCCCGCGATGCCGCCGCCGCCGCTGTTTCACCTTATACCTCCTCTTCCCCTTCCTCCGCGACCCCTCCTTCCTGCTCTTCTCCTCCCCTTCAAAACCGCCGTCCTACCCCCGCCTGACCCCACCTACCGCGACCCGAACCCGCACCCCCCTTGGCCCTCAGCCGACCTCCGACGAACCTCCAACAGCCCAGCACCCCTCTTCCAAGTTAAAGGCAGAAAAATGTAAGTTTTTAATTATATTTTTATTTATAAAATCAGTTTTTATATACATGAATTAGCATTTATCAAATCTGAAATATATATGTATATAATTTGCTAAAGAACTGATTTTTAATTTGCTAAAGAACTGATTTTTAATTTGCTAAAGAACTGATTTTTAATTTGCTAAAGAACTGATTTTTAATTTGCTATATAGATGATGTAAAAATATGATCTTTGTTTATGAAGAGAAGTAAAAATATAATTTTTTACTTGATAGGAATATTAAAAATAGCATCTTTATATGTGTAGCAAAATAAAGATGTGATTTTTATATGGATATATGTAAAAAGGCGAAATCTTTATCTATATAATAGCAGTGTAAAAATAGAATTTTATCCATATAGCATGAAAGTAAATATTCGATTTTTATATATTGAACAACATAGTAAAAATTCGATTTTTATATATTGAACAACATAGTAAAAATTCGATTTTTATATATTGAACAACATAGTAAAAATTCGATTTTTATATATGGAATAGCAAAGTAAAAATTCGATTTTTACATATGTAGTGGCTGCGGGCAACGAAAGTGACGAAAGGCGAGAACAGCGAAGATTTCTGTAAATGAAGGGTCAAGATGATTGGATAGCTATCTGTGAGAATTTCTCACCTTTCAATTTAAATTTTCTAGTTATATATATACTAGGATGCAGACGGTGTTTAGTAGCACCCGACACCCGTCATCCACAGACCATGGATGGCTTGTTTGTTTAGTTGTTTGGTTGTGTAGTTGGTTAGATTATTTGGATTGAATTGAATTGTTTGGTGAAATGAAATTGATTTGATTGATGTGTGAATGGCATGGGCCTTCACTAGACCGGGGATAAGGCTAGGCCTTGTCCCGTTTCTAGTATCGTGCCGTTATGCCGCCGAAATTTTCTAAAAATAAGTTAGAAAAATAAAGATAATATTTTATTTAATAAATGAACCGAATAGAATATTCATAGGTTGAATAAAATAGTTTGATCGTTAAAAATATAATTTTTAACGTGAATGTGAATAAATAAATATTCATTTACAAACCGGACGGTTTGTTTATGTACACCTATTTGAAGGACATTGATTGGGACAATAAATTTTACACATCGCCCAACTGCACAAATAAAAATCTGTGTTTGATTGCTTGAAACCCCACACGGGTATTGGGATGATATTTGACGTACACTAATCCCGATTGTTTAGTTGTATGTCGATCGATTGATTGACAGGCTGTTATGAGCATTGAATATTTATATTTGATGCTTATACAGTGTAGAATGCACTTTGGATGATGGTTGATTATTCATCGTTGTTGATATATACATGTGTTGTAGAAAATCCATATAATTAACATTATATGGTAATTGATTGGGCCTCATTCCAGTTTTAAAATAGAATTATTTGAAAAAGAAATATTTGAAATAGAATATTTGAAAATATAAATATATGAAGCCGTGTTGATTAGATTGACGTCATTTTGACGTGAACGATATTTATATCGATTTCATTCATTTTATAATGAATATCGAAAATGTTTTCAAACTCTGATATTTTGAAAAGAATTGAATTTGAATTGAATTGAATGTAAAATGAATTCGAATTGAATTGAATGTAAAACGAATTCGAATTGAATTGAATTTAAAACAGATTCGAATTGAATTGAATTGAAAAGAAAATGAATTCAAATCGAAATTGAATTGAAATCAATTTGAAACGAATTTAAAACGAATTTATATTGGAATATTCAATTTTGATTTGAAATTGAATATGAAGTTGAAACCATTTTGAAAATGAATTTAAAACGATTTATAAAGCATGTTTTAAAAGGAAATCGACGAAGAATATATTATATATATAATATAATGGCCTGAATAGAACGCGCCGCACCGCGGTAGTTCGCGAATTTCGACCATTGACTTCGAACGGATATTACGGGAGATCCGACCGTCGGATTCTCCTAAAACCGGAACCGTTGGGTTCGTATCGAAAAGAGATTTCTAACGAATATTAGAAATTTGAAATCTAACGGTTGGATTTGGAATTATGTCCAAATCAAATTTGAAAAAGGTCGCTGTAAGTGCAGTTCGATGGCCGTTGATGGAAATCGACTGTACGGGCCTTGATAAAATTATTAAAAATAGTAATAATTTGTGTAAAATCATAAGAAATGATTGAGAAAGAATTGGGATGAAAAACTCCATATTTGAAAAGATAAAAATAGATTTTTATCGAAATGAACTAGTTTTGAACTAGAATAGTAATTTATTTATTTTTAAAATAAATAAATTGAATTCGAAATGGTTTTGAAAATAACTAGAACTTCCAATTATTGCATTGGAATGGATTTGAATCGAAATTGTCTTCGGAATATTTCGATGTTGGATTTCGTGATTATACAGATGTTGTGATGGAAATTTGAAAGATATAGATATATATATCGTTATTTCAAATACGATATCTGTTGGTCGTAGAATCTGATATTGAATATAAGCCAATATATTTTCTATTCAGAGCCTTGTATTCAATAAAAAACGTGATTTGGGTTTGTCGTGAATGGTGTCTTCATTAACACTGTTCTTGAACCCAGTTGAGAAAAAGATTAAATCTTTTATTTAGATTTAATGAAGTGAACCAACTAAACAATATTTAATTGGAATTTAATTGATATTGATTTTTGGGTTTATCGTGGACAGTGTTTTAAATAACACTCGTTCTTTAACCCGGTAATTAATGGAATGTGGTTTTGGGTTTATCGTGAACCGTGTTTTAAATGACACTGATTCTTTAACCCAGTTAACGATTAAAACTGAGTGGAGTTTTAATGAATCTTTAATTAGATTGAAAAGATCGAAAATGGAGTATCACCAGTTTTACTCCAGGCGATAGTTAAATCTTTAATTAGATTTGAACGTGAAATGGTAATTGAATTTACCGATAACACTGTGTTGTTAGATATGAAGTATTACCAGTTTTACTTCATGGGATGAATAGGTTGGGATTGGGAAATAAAATAAATGATTACTTCGGTGTGGTTCGCTAATCCCGACTAGTTTGAATTGATATTCAAAGGAGATTAAAGAATAAATTTAAAGAATTTATCTTGGATAAAATTAATGGGAACTTTTCCCAAAGTATAGGAATATTTGAATAAAAGAATATTCTGAATTGGAATGAGGCGTATGTTGTGTTTGTGTAACACTTTTATAATATATATGCGAGTTATTCAGAAAGACCAGGTTTATCCCATTCTGAATAACTGATTCGACGTGGTGTCGAAGATGAAGACGGTGGTCTAAGACCGGAGGTCTTCACGTCGTTTGGGTGATTACTGATGATCTTGATTGGGTTGTACACCCAAGAAGATGGAAACAGTTGGTGATCGTCCAGACGTACTTGGAGATCGATGGATATGCGGGGTACTAGGGGCCCCCGGATTCGTTCAGACCCAGAGCGAACTTGTAAATGGACTGTGTGTCTGACATTGGATTTTAGTCTGTGTGATTGATCTCTATTAAATATATATATGTTTGGCGGCGGAGAATTTATTCTCTTGCTTAACGCCCTTCTCTGAGATGTACGAGCTCAGGGGTTATATATTGATGGATATCAAACGCATGGAGTGAATTGCCTGTGTGGCATGCCTAAGTGGCAAATGATCGAGGCTTCTGTCAAAAAGCAAAGTCTTGTGGTGATGATCAAAGCACAGCCTGTGTGGCACAGCTTTGTGTAACGTGAATTCGCGAGTTTCGCACCCCGGTTGTGAACCAAAAACGGGAGAGGACCTCAGGGAGGGCATGCGTTTCTTTCTAGCTAGGGTGGTGTCAGTGACCTACCAGCCCTGACATTTATATACTTTTCACCTGTGTGGTTGGTTCTGTTGCGAGGCGCCTCGGTTTGATCGGACGATCCGGGTCCGATGGAGTCATTCGTTGGCTCATTTACGCCCCAAAGGGCGGGGAAACGCATGCTCAGGCATTTTAATCCACATCGGTGGACCGGCCCTGACGATCCAAGGGTCCACCTGAGTCTGGGTCCTGAGGCTCGGGCTGGAGAGTCTCGAATCGGTAGAGGACTATCTTTTGCCTCGGTTCATAGATGAAAATCCAATTTCCAAATACGTGACATTTGCGGTTTTATTTGTAGAGCCTAGTATGGCGACATGATATATGGTACCCATGCCGCCTATGATTGATACTTATGATTTGAAGTTGTTTTATACACTATGCACTGATAATAGTATCAAATGATTTGTTTTAAAACATATCAAGCATTCTTTGGCTGTTATAAGGGAAAACCCTATCCCCCGGCTTGCGTTGCATTGTGTGATAGGACCTGGGTCTTATAACAGCTTCATTCTTCTTTATTTAGCATTGCGTTGTTTGTTTTATGCACTGGTATTCTTGGGAGGAAACCCGTTCCGTGTTATACGGCGTGGTCCCTTGATTTACCTAACTTTAAATTAAAGATTTATAACTGTTTTAGTTCTCACACCAGTCTCATGGCTGACCTGGAGTTTATTGTTTTAACCTAAACTTTGGGTGCCCCTATTTTGACACGGGCAGCAAGTAGTTTTGGTTTTGCAGATTTATATTCACAAGATCCTGATTTACAGCTGGAATGATATCCGGAAAGCTTTGTATCGGTATATCTCTTCTAGTTGTGTATTGTATTATTTTCCGCTGCTAAGTAATTTATTGTAAACTCTGATATTTCTGTGTAATATTCATTTATACTCTGTATATTCTTGTAATCTGATGTATTGTTGTAATAACAATGAAATGTTCTTTTGTATGCATTCTATTTTTTCGTGTTCTCAAACGATAGGGCGTTTCGAATGGTCTGGGTCGGTTTAGCGACTGGTTCGGACCGAGCGAAATTCCTTTTCGTCGCATTTGGTATTAGAGCTTTGGTTTACAAAGCAGAGAACAAGGCACATTAGAACCATACGAAAGAATTCATCAGATATTGGATTAGTAATATCCAAAGGGAATGACTCGTTAGAGATGGGATCAGTAGTATCCTAGAACGAGTGTGAAGAGTATATTTTTAAAATGAAAACGAAATTTGTTTTGAAAATTTAAATCAACTATTCGTATTTGATTATTTATTCTATATTGATCGGGACAATCCGATATATAAAGATTTTGCACATATGTCTTGCAAACGTGTATTCGAAGTTTTAATTTACTGGATAGTTATAGAATCATACTCTAGTTGCCCGGGGATAATTCTGGTGACGGGGCACCATCGCCAGTATTTATTTTCGAGCGACAAAAAGTGAGATTTCTATATATTTCCTATTGACTGGTGTGAGAACCGAAATTAGATAGGGCTTATTGTTGCGATTTGGCATCAAAAATCTGATTTTTGACTATATATCAAAATTATGAATTTGAAAAGCTAATCGACTAATTGATGGATGGTTGTGTTGTTTGATTATTGTTTGATTAATTAAAAATGTTGAACCTTTAACCAAATTGGTCAAATATTGAATTATATTGAAATTTGGTCGCATTTGCTTGCATATACTTGTACTTACATTGAACAGGTCATAGCAAGGAGGCTAGAGCAGAGAATAAAATTTGTTTGCCCGACAAATAGGTACATGTTTACTACATAATTTACTGTTTTGTTTGGGTGATGATGATTTTATGAGCATATTGGCTAGCCGCTTGGCTTTTTCTTTTTCTTTTTGAGATCTGAAGGCCTATATGGCAATTTCGGGATTTTCCCGTGGCTCCCGGTGCAGGGGAGGTTATGGCGAAATTTTTCGAAAATTTAGGGTGTTAGCCAAATTTTTGAAATTTTTAAAAATTCTCAGAAACTGAAAAGTTGGAGAAGGGAAGCCAGATCGAACGTAGAGTTGATTAATCAAACCACTTTCGACTTTGTTCCTTTTCGGGGACGAAAAGTTTTAAGTGGGGGAGATTGTAACAACCCGAAAATATGGGCCAGTTTAAATTTTTTATTTTGGCAATTTTAGCAAATTTTGATTATTTAAAATGAGTTATTTTAAATAATATCGACAAGAAATCAATTTTGAATATAATTCAAACATATATATTATATACGTCATCGTTAGAATATAAATAATTATATATAATTATAAATAGAATTGAAGATGGCGCGGTAGTTCGATAATTCGATTTCAAACTTTGATATTTTGAAAAGAATTGAATTCGAATTGAATTGAATGTAAAATGAATTCGAATTGAATTGAATGTAAAACGAACTCGAATTGAATTGCATTTAAAACAGATTCGAATTGAATTGAATTGAAAAGAAAATGAATTCAAATCGAAATTGAATTGAAATCAATTTGAAATGAATTTAAAACGAATTTATATTGGAATATTCAATTTTGATTTGAAATTGAATATGAAGCTGAAACCGTTTTGAAAATGAATTTAAAACGATTTATAAAGCACGTTTTAAAAGGAAATCGACGAAGAATATATTATATATATTATATATATAATATAATGGCCTGAATAGAACGCGCCGCGCCGCGGCAGTTCGCGAATTTCGACCATTGACTTCGAACAGATATTACGGGAGATCCGACCGTCGGATTCTCCTAAAACCGGAACCGTTGGGTTCGTATCGAAAAGAGATTTCTAACGAATATTAGAAATTTGAAATCTAACGGTTGGATTTGAAATTATGTCCAAATCAAATTTGAAAAAGGTCGCTGTAAGTGCAGTTCGATGGCCGTTGATGGAAATCGACTGTACGGGCCTTGATAAAATTATTAAAAATAGTAATAATTTGTGTAAAATCATAAGAAATGATTGAGAAAGAATTGGGATGAAAAACTCCATATTTGAAAAGATAAAAATAGATTTTTATCGAAATGAACTAGTTTTGAACTATAATAGTAATTTATTTATTTTTAAAATAAATAAATTGAATTTGATATGGTTTTGAAAATAACTAGAACTTCCAATAATTGCATTGGAATGGATTTGAATCGAAATTGTCTTCGGAATATTTCGATGTTGGATTTCGTGATTATACAGATGTTGTGATGGAAATTTAAAAGATATAGATATATATATCGTTATTTCAAATACGATATCTGTTGGTCGTAGAATTTGATATTGAATATAAGCCAATATATTTTCTATTCAGAGCCTTGTATTCAATAAAAAACGTGATTTGGGTTTGTCGTGAATGGTGTCTTCATTAACACTGTTCTTGAACCCAGTTGAGAAAAAGATTAAATCTTTTATTTATATTTAATGAAGTGAACCAATTAAACAATATTTAATTGGAATTGAATTGATATTGATTTTTGGGTTTATCGTGGACAGTGTTTTAAATAACACTCGTTCTTTAACCCGGTAATTAATGGAATGTGGTTTTGGGTTTATCGTGAACCGTGTTTTAAATAACACTGATTGTAACGACCCAGATTTTGAGAGACTTTGGTTATCGACGTAAGCTCGACGTCGATAACCAAAACATCGAAAAATCCCGGTAATTAATGAAAGAAATTAGAAGGTGAGAATATATAAGATAGAAACTTAGAATAGAAGAAGAAGAAGAACACAACATCAGAGTAACACGAACCTCACAACGGAACGAATAACATATAATAGATAACATAACTTTGAAATATAACAGTTATGTATACAATAGCACTTATCGGAGTACAGCACTTACAACACAGCGGAAATAACTATAGCTATATGATCTTGAAGCCTCCTTCTCCACGCTCTTCCAGTATATCTGTAAATTCCTGACTACTTGACTGCCCGTAAAAAAGTAGGCACCCAAGAGTTTAGGGAAAACAAAACAAATAAACTCCGGGTCAGTCATGGGACTGGTATGAGTAAAACAGTTTAAACAGGTATATGAACAAGTAAACGATATCTCATAAGACCACGCCGCAGAACGGAACGGGTTTTTCCCTTATGAGAATCCAAAATATCTTTATATCAAAAACCTTTTGATATTATAATATTGTCTATGTACAAATAGATATCAACTAGCAGAAACGCTTTCATCTCACGTTCTACATATATAGTATACAATCAAAATCGCAAGCACGTATTGGATAATGGATTTCCAACTATGACAAGGTATGGAACCACCTTCCGATCAGTGTACTCTAGGAACGATACACTGGAGTTCAACAAGAACATCTTGTAACTCAGCCACACATGACCGACCACTCATTTCGCTTGAGTGTATCGAATGTACATCACCAACGGTTGGGATCAGCAACCGTTCCCGTATATATATGGGACAGCATTGATAGATTTAAGAAACAAATGAATATTCTCCAGATAGGTGGTTATACACCCTACTTCAGTGCGACCGACTTAGCCATGCTGCCTGCCCGATTTCTGTCATTTACTGGTTGATGAGGCTAGAAGCTACGCTTTATCATCACATCAGATTCACTTCGAATGCTACATTGTCAAATCCATCGAAAATCACTAATTGATGTCTACAACCATATATTACGTGTCAGCTAAAAGAAGTTTCCTTCTCCGCTTCCACTCTTGGTACAGTTGAAGAAATCAATGTACGTGACCTTTCTGGAAATACTCTGTCAGACATCCATCTTCATTCACTTAAAATGTCACATCGTCATACCCGCCAAATCACAAATTGACTTATCCAAAAATAACACGGGTATACAGCTAAGAGAAACGAATTCCTCCGCCACCAAACGTGAAACGACCCGCAAATCCGTGCTATCTGAGTTGACTAAATACAACACACGTCCAACCCGAATAACACAGAAATACGAACCATTAATAGAAAGAAGATAGAGGATGAGAAATAGAAAGAAAGAAATATTAGAATAGAAGAAGAAGAATACACAACATCAGGGTAAAACATGAACCTCACAGCGGAATGAATAAAATATAATATATCATATACTTTTGTAATACAAAATTTCTGTATTCATGTATATTCAGAATCAGAGTTCAACACTTACAATACAGCGGAAAATAACACTAGGTAACTAACGCTGAAGCCTCCTTCTTCAAGCTCCTCCAAGTGTATCTGTAAAAGCCTGAAACACTTGACTGCCCGTACAAATTTGGGCACCCAAGAGTTTAGGGAAACAAAACAAAATAAACTCTGGGTCAGTCATGGGACTGGTGTGAGTAAACTCCAACCACTTGTTTAACTTTCAAAACTCTTTTCGAAAGAAAAGATAATAGTAAGACCAACCCACACATAAACATGGACGGTTTTTACCTTACTATAACCCAAAACACTTTGATACAAAAATCCAGTGATATTATAATAATGTCTACATCAAGTAAATAGCCAAATAGTAGAACGCTTGCATCTCACGCTCCACATATATAGTATAAAATCAAAAACCGCATGGCGCTTATTGGAGATTGGATTTCCAACGTGACAAGGTATGGGACCACCTTCCGATGATGTATCTCTAGAGGCGAATACACCTGGGTTCAACAAGAACATCTTGGAACCCGGCCCACACATGACCGACCACTCATTTCGCTTGAGTGTATCGAATGTATATCACCAACGGTTGGACTCAAACCACCGTTTCCCGAATGGGCAGAATCGATAGATTTAGAAACAAAAGGAATTCTCTAGATAGGTGATCATACACCCTAATGGGTGCGACCCACATAGCCATGCTGCCTGCCCGATTTTTGTCCTTTCCCGGTTGTTGAGGCCTGAGGCTACGAATACTTACCATCCCTTGACAGCACAATCACTTTGAATGCCACATCATCAGATCCGTTAATCACTAGTTGAGATTGCACAAATATTCTGGATATTATGCTAAGGGAATAAATCCGTTGCAACCATATATATATTCATACAGACCAACCCATTTGATCATTGGAAATACTCTGTCAGACATTCGTCCATTTACGTTCGTTCTGGGATTGAACGAAACCGAAGGCACTATTTCTATAAATAGAAAAGCCCTTGCACTTTACTCCGTCTTCAATATATTCAGCATACTTGGTTCGCAACGCTTATGCCGATACGGAGTGGTTCTTCGGATAATAATCCAACCGGTCTCTCCATATTGACAACGATGGTCAAAAACTTCGATAGTCTGTGATTTAACTATCGAATAAAAACAAGTGTTCATCCAAACATATCAAACAAATCACTGGGCTCTTTAATTAATATTTCATTAATTAAACCACTTCTCTATTTTCTCTATCAATATTTGTTTACCAAATATTTCAATGATCAATCTCGGCCCTTTACGCTATTTTTGATTTCGTTTCCTTATCGAATTCTATATATATCGATATATAGATTTCTAATTGTCAAATTTCTTAAAAATATTCTAACTCCTTAAATTCCCGGAAAATTTCGCCATAACCTCCCCTGTATCAGGAGCATCGGGAAATTTCAAATAGCATCCCGGTATCTTCCAATCTCAAAAAGAAAAAGAAAAAGCCAAGCGGCTTGCCGATACGGCGCATAAAACCCCATATATGAATTAAACATGTACCTTTTGTCGAGCACATAAATTAAAAATCTTCATATACTTTATATACTTCATTCCATACCTGTCCAACACCTGTTCACCTGCTTCCAATTCAATTCAATACCATCTAATCGTTTGAATTCAGTTTCGCCCGTTTATTCTTTAAATCGACCATTTTGCCTATTTCACTTCTTTGTTGAACAAAACATGTTCAAACAAAATGTTTAACTCGTTCATAACTAAATTGAATTTCAATTTCAATCCTAGTTTCCTGTTTGATTTCAAATATAAATTTTCAAATCGAATTCGCTTATTCAAAGCCCAATATTAATTCGAAATCTCATCAACTAATTTCTATTCGCATTAGTTAACTCTATTCAATAAATCAAAAATCTGATTTCTGTTTCAAACATCAATTCATTACTCCACTTGAGTTCACATATATTTTATAATTCAAAATCTGGATTTTTCTAAATAGAAATTTCGATTCTTATTTGCTTAAAATCCTTTAATATCATTAAATAAACCGTTATGGTTTTATAATGGTTCTGGCGCTGTTTTTCTGAAAATTTGATTTTGACATAACTCAAAATCTATACGACGAAATCCAGATTTTTCTCCTTCATTAGAAAACTATTATCAAACCAGTCCTGACGGTTCTTGTTTCGAAGAATTCTGACTTCAATTGAATTCTGTATACTCAATTGAAGTTCGAATCGCTATTTTACGAACTGCAGCGCTGCGGCGAGTTCGTTTTAATTATATTTATAAATATAAACTTTTAACTTCGTTTATATAAATTTAACTCTATCCTAATATATATATATAGATATATATTCCAAATTCCATTTGAATCTTTACATTTCAAATTCCATAGTTTCAAATCCTGTATTCAAATCCCATTTGAAATCCTTTATTCGAATTCCATTGCAAATTCTTTTTTCGAATTTCATTTCAAATTCTTTATTCAAATTCCCATTTCAAATCCAACTCCTTTTTTCATTCTATATTCAAAATTCCATAGTTAAAACCCATTTGAATTTCATATTCAAATCCCATAGATCAAATCCTATTTGAATTCAATTTGAATTTCTTACATTCAAATTTCATTTTTCCTTTCCCTTTGAATTCTAATATTCAAATTCATTTCCAGCCCCATTTAAATTCTAATATTCAAACTCATTTTGAATTCTAATGTTCAAACCCATTTGAATTTCTTCACTCAAACCCATTTGAATTCCCCTGAATTCAAATCCCATTTTCAAAACCATTTGGATTTTCTATTTGAAATCCTATTTTTGAAATTCCATTTCCCATTCTACTTTGAAATCCTATTTTCAAAGTTTATTTCAAATTCTATTTTGAAATCTCATATTCAAATTTCTACTTGAATTTCTGTATTCAATCCCATGTTCAAATTCAATACTCGAATTTCTATTTCAAATCTCTATTCAAATTTCACATTTGAATTTCTTCCTTGAAATACCATATTTCAAATTCTATTTAATTCTTCTTTGAAATTCTATATTTCAAATTCTATTTTGAAATTCTACATTCAAATCTCTATTTGAATTTCTTTATTTGAATTCCTTTGAATTCAAATTTTATTTTAATTCCTTGAATTCAAATTCTATTTTTCATTCAAATTTCGTCTATTCAAATTCTATTTGAATTTCTAATATTCAATTTCCTCTTAAAATTCAAATATTTAAACCCCCTTTTAAAATTCAAGTGTTATACTCAAATTTCATTTGAGTTATATATTTAAAAATTTCATTTCACATCCTGTTTTGAAATTTCATTTCAAAATTCCAATTTCACGCTTGTATTTTTATTTCTGAATTATCGAATGATAATTCTTTTCACCTCATTTAAACTTCGTTATAAAAGAACTATTTATAAACTTCGTTTATAAAGAAACTACTTGTTTTATTTTTCAAAAACAAGTTTATATTTTTATTCCATTAAAAATTCAAATTCTATTTAAAATAGAATTTCTTTTTTTAAATCTCCAATATCCTTTTTACGATATTTTAAAATATCATTACTTAAGCCCAGTGATATTTAAACACACAAAGCAACCCATTGTTTATTTTTCTAACACATCATATATAACAATATATATATGCAAACAAATAACAAACAGAAAATATATTTTTGAGGAATCCAGTTGGATTCCTCCAACCTGTTTTCCTGCATCCACAGATGTTAGCACATAAATAATACCCATTCTGCTTCGTGGCAGAATATCGCGGTATAGAAGGTCATCCACTAATCATAGCGTGGGGCGTATAGGGTAATCATCCGCTATGAAACTGCGGGCATCCGCTAATGAGACTGCGGGAATCCAACCAATCAATCAACCCAATATATATATATATATATAGCCTAAATAACTAATATATATGAGACAAGCAGAAAAATCCAAACAAGCAACAACAATTATTTTTAACGAAATAAAAATAATTAAAATAAAAGGTGAGTGAGATTTACTCACCGATGATTTTTCCTTTGCTAAGTATTTAAAATTCCATAACCGCGTCTACGTATCAACTTGACTGGTCTCGAATTTTATCAAGCTCCTACGATCATTTATTCATCGATTAGAATTTTATTTAAATTAAATATTTACTAAATAAATTCTAACTAATTTATTTTAATATATAGACATTACTAAATCTATTAAAATAAAATTTACCTTATCCTTGTTTTAAATTCTTCTTCCAGGTTTTTGAATTCTCTTTGAGTAATTAAATCGAACACCTAGTGCTCCTTAAAAACGAGCTACCTTCGAACCCTTCCTGCTTTAGCTCTGTTGAACCCTACATTTCACTACCGAACTTCAATTACTGTACCAATCTCCTCCTTGCGCTATTCCCAGTAGCTACCCTTCTTCACTGACCAGAGACCGAACCATTCCTCAATCCTCCACCCTCCGTTCGAACCCAGATAAACTTCGAACCATCAAATATCACATCGCGATAGCACCTCCCTTCCGTTCGCTAACTCCAGCTGCCCTCTTCGAAACGCACACCAAACCGACCTCGACTTCCGCGACATCATCATCGGCGATGCCCTACTGCTCAACACCGCATCCTATTTACCCAGTATCGACTCCACCTTTGTTGAAATCGCGCTCGTCCTAAAATATCAGTGTTGGATCCCCTTCGCTCTGCTCAATCTTGATCCAATTTCGAACCTTGTAGCGCGAGCGCCTTGGCGTCGGGGTAACAGTAGCCTTGCGATTTCGATTCCTCTATCTCCCTTTTATTTTATTTTATTAGAAGATTGGATTATGTAATGGAGTTAACGGTTTAAACAAGGAAGCTAAATGAAAATGAGGAGTAAAGGGGAGGGCAGACGAGATTATATAGAAGAAGAGAGGGAGACCAAAGTACGTGCGCCATTAATTATCTGCTTCCTAGATATCAAAAGAAGGCGACCAATTATTCTGCTCAAGGAAACAAATTAGGTCTGCATGGTTGATGGTTAGGTCGGCTGATAGGATTTTTAATTAACTTGATTTGATTTTTCTTTAATTAAAAACTAAACTATATCGCGGTTCTTTTAATTTAAAATTCTAAACCGCTATTTTAACGTACAGACTGACGTTTCAATATCATAACACTACCCTAAATTGAACAGTATATATTCTGAAATTTAATTCGAACATATATACCATATTAAATTATTATATTTAAAATTCAATATTTTACAAACCATACTAAATATTTAAAATAAACTGTTCAAAAATCTGGGTCGTTACATTCTTCCCCCCTTAAAATAATTTCGTCCTCGAAATTGCTAAGTTAGGAAAAATGATACAAATCCATTATCTTTAACAATCCACTTATGTTGAAACTCAACTCCTCATATTTCTATGACTTTAATTTCAACCAAAACTTTTGGTCTTCTTCCTTTCATATGCCTTCACATTCGATTCATATTTATTTCAATTTATTTCAATAAACCTATTTAAATTGATTCTAATCAATTCATTCACTTCGACCCATTTAACTTGTTTAAGTTAAATTTAAATTCCAGAATCCAAATCCCAGGGTTTTCCTTTCAAATTCTTTTGAAATCCCATAAATATATACATATATTCATTTTCATCTCAATTCAAAACATTTGAATTTTCAATCTACTTGTTTTCTTTCAAAACAAATTTCCATCAAAACTTTCTAAGGTAGCAATCCATCACTTAGAAACTCGAAAATGAACACTGATGATGTTGCAATCATCATCAGAATTATTTCCCAGCCACTGAAGTGAGTTCAGTGCTTTATTATTTCAAAATCCATCAAAAATGATTTTCTTTCAAATCCTTCTAAAACAAATCTATATTATTTTAATATACTTTGAAAAATATTTTTCAACTTCCCAGGATTTTGAATTCTTAATTCCGGTTTGAATTTAATTCTAATTCATCTCATTTGTATATTTAATTTCTATACAAATTCTATTTTGGTTATAAATAACCATTCCAATTTTTATAATCTTATCTGATTATAATGATATCAATCAACACATCCATATAATAATAATTCTAGAAAATTATTCTTTCTATATCAAAATAGAAATTTTGGGTAAAATTATTTCATCTACCCACTTAAAAACAATACTGTGTCGAATTTCTCTGTTCAAGTGTTTAGAAATTCCTATCGACTTCGTGGCGTCCCACGATTCGACCAGAATTCATAAACCACTCTACAGACTAGCCAACACAATATAAAACAACTTTAATATCAATTTACAAATACGCTCCCTCGTATATATACGCTCAACTCATTCTAGGGTACTACTGACCCTATCTCTAATGAGCACATGCCACACAAGCCTAGGTATTCGCTCAACCTAAGCTCTGATACCAACTGAAACGACCCGCAAATCCGTGCTATCTGAGTTGACTAAATACAACACACGTCCAACCCGAATAACACAGAAATACGAACCATTAATAGAAAGAAGATAGAGGATGAGAAATAGAAAGAAAGAAATATTAGAATAGAAGAAGAAGAATACACAACATCAGGGTAAAACATGAACCTCACAGCGGAATGAATAAAATATAATATATCATATACTTTTGTAATACAAAATTTCTGTATTCATGTATATTCAGAATCAGAGTTCAACACTTAAAATACAGCGGAAAATAACACTAGGTAACTAACGCTGAAGCCTCCTTCTTCAAGCTCCTCCAAGTGTATCTGTAAAAGCCTGAAACACTTGACTGCCCGTACAAATTTGGGCACCCAAGAGTTTAGGGAAACAAAACAAAATAAACTCTGGGTCAGTCATGGGACTGGTGTGAGTAAACTCCAACCACTTGTTTAACTTTCAAAACTCTTTTCGAAAGAAAAGATAATAGTAAGACCAGCCCACACATAAACATGGACGGTTTTTACCTTACTATAACCCAAAACACTTTGATACAAAAATCCAGTGATATTATAATAATGTCTACATCAAGTAAATAACCAAATAGTAGAACGCTTGCATCTCACGCTCCACATATATAGTATAAAATCAAAAACCGCATGGCGCTTATTGGAGATTGGATTTCCAACGTGACAAGGTATGGGACCACCTTCCGATGATGTATCTCTAGAGGCGAATACACCTGGGTTCAACAAGAACATCTTGCAACCCGGCCCACACATGACCGACCACTCATTTCGCTTGAGTGTATCGAATGTATATCACCAACGGTTGGACTCAAACCACCGTTTCCCGAATGGGCAGAATCGATAGATTTAGAAACAAAAGGAATTCTCTAGATAGGTGATCATACACCCTAATGGGTGCGACCCACATAGCCATGCTGCCTGCCCGATTTTTGTCCTTTCCCGGTTGTTGAGGCCTGAGGCTACGAATACTTACCATCCCTTGACAGCACAATCACTTTGAATGCCACATCATCAGATCCGTTAATCACTAGTTGAGATTGCACAAATATTCTGGATATTATGCTAAGGGAATAAATCCGTTGCAACCATATATATATTCATACAGACCAACCCATTTGATCATTGGAAATACTCTGTCAGACATTCGTCCATTTACGTTCGTTCTGGGATTGAACGAAACCGAAGGCACTATTTCTATAAATAGAAAAGCCCTTGCACTTTACTCCGTCTTCAATATATTCAGCATACTTGGTTCGCAACGCTTATGCCGATACGGAGTGGTTCTTCGGATAATAATCCAACCGATCTCTCCATATTGACAACGATGGTCAAAAACTTCGATAGTCTGTGATTTAACTATCGAATAAAAACAAGTGTTCATCCAAACATATCAAACAAATCACTGGGCTCTTTAATTAATATTTCATTAATTAAACCACTTCTCTATTTTCTCTATCAATATTTGTTTACCAAATATTTCAATGATCAATCTCGGCCCTTTACGCTATTTTTGATTTCGTTTCCTTATCGAATTCTATATATATCGATATATAGATTTCTAATTGTCAAATTTCTTAAAAATATTCTAACTCCTTAAATTCCCGGAAAATTTCGCCATAACCTCCCCTGTATCGGGAGCATCGGGAAATTTCAAATAGCATCCCGGTATCTTCCAATCTCAAAAAGAAAAAGAAAAAGCCAAGCGGCTTGCCGATACGGCGCATAAAACCCCATATATGAATTAAACATGTACCTTTTGTCGAGCACATAAATTAAAAATCTTCATATACTTTATATACTTCATTCCATACCTGTCCAACACCTGTTCACCTGCTTCCAATTCAATTCAATACCATCTAATCGTTTGAATTCAGTTTCGCCCGTTTATTCTTTAAATCGGCCATTTTGCCTATTTCACTTCTTTGTTGAACATAACATGTTCAAACAAAATGTTTAACTCGTTCATAACTAAATTGAATTTCAATTTCAATCCTAGTTTCCTGTTTGATTTCAAATATAAATTTTCAAATCGAATTCACTTATTCAAAGCCCAATATTAATTCGAAATCTCATCAACTAATTTCTATTCGCATTAGTTAACTCTATTCAATAAATCAAAAATCTGATTTCTGTTTCAAACATCAATTCATTACTCCACTTGAGTTCACATATATTTTATAATTCAAAATCTGGATTTTTCTAAATAGAAATTTCGATTCTTATTTGCTTAAAATCCTTTAATATCATTAAATAAACCGTTATGGTTTTATAATGGTTCTGGCGCTGTTTTTCTGAAAATTTGATTTTGACATAACTCAAAATCTATACGACGAAATCCAGATTTTTCTCCTTCATTAGAAAACTATTATCAAACCAGTCCTGACGGTTCTTGTTTCGAAGAATTCCGACTTCAATTGAATTCTGTATACTCAATTGAAGTTCGAATCGCTATTTTACGAACTGCAGCGCTGCGGCGAGTTCGTTTTAATTATATTTATAAATATAAACTTTTAACTTCGTTTATATAAATTTAACTCTATCCTAATATATATATATATAGATATATATTCCAAATTCCATTTGAATCTTTACATTTCAAATTCCATAGTTTCAAATCCTGTATTCAAATCCCATTTGAAATCCTTTATTCGAATTCCATTGCAAATTCTTTTTTCGAATTTCATTTCAAATTCTTTATTCAAATTCCCATTTCAAATCCAACTCCTTTTTTCATTCTATATTCAAAATTCCATAGTTAAAACCCATTTGAATTTCATATTCAAATCCCATAGATCAAATCCTATTTGAATTCAATTTGAATTTCTTACATTCAAATTTCATTTTTCCTTTCCCTTTGAATTCTAATATTCAAATTCATTTCCAGCCCCATTTAAATTCTAATATTCAAACTCATTTTGAATTCTAATGTTCAAACCCATTTGAATTTCTTCACTCAAACCCATTTGAATTCCCCTGAATTCAAATCCCATTTTCAAAACCATTTGGATTTTCTATTTGAAATCCTATTTTTGAAATTCCATTTCCCATTCTACTTTGAAATCCTATTTTCAAAGTTTATTTCAAATTCTATTTTGAAATCTCATATTCAAATTTCTACTTGAATTTCTGTATTCAATCCCATGTTCAAATTCAATACTCGAATTTCTATTTCAAATCTCTATTCAAATTTCACATTTGAATTTCTTCCTTGAAATACCATATTTCAAATTCTATTTAATTCTTCTTTGAAATTCTATATTTCAAATTCTATTTTGAAATTCTACATTCAAATCTCTATTTGAATTTCTTTATTTGAATTCCTTTGAATTCAAATTTTATTTTAATTCCTTGAATTCAAATTCTATTTTTCATTCAAATTTCGTCTATTCAAATTCTATTTGAACTTCTATTTGAATTTCTAATATTCAATTTCCTCTTAAAATTCAAATATTTAAACCCCCTTTTAAAATTCAAGTGTTATACTCAAATTTCATTTGAGTTATATATTTAAAAATTTCATTTCACATCCTGTTTTGAAATTTCATTTCAAAATTCCAATTTCACGCTTGTATTTTTATTTCTGAATTATCGAATGATAATTCTTTTCACCTCATTTAAACTTCGTTATAAAAGAACTATTTATAAACTTCGTTTATAAAGAAACTACTTGTTTTATTTTTCAAAAACAAGTTTATATTTTTATTCCATTAAAAATTCAAATTCTATTTAAAATAGAATTTCTTTTTTTAAATCTCCAATATCCTTTTTACGATATTTTAAAATATCATTACTTAAGCCCAGTGATATTTAAACACACAAAGCAACCCATTGTTTATTTTTCTAACACATCATATATAACAATATATATATGCAAACAAATAACAAACAGAAAATATATTTTTGAGGAATCCAGTTGGATTCCTCCAACCTGTTTTCCTGCATCCACAGATGTTAGCACATAAATAATACCCATTCTGCTTCGTGGCAGAATATCGCGGTATAGAAGGTCATCCACTAATCATAGCGTGGGGCGTATAGGGTAATCATCCGCTATGAAACTGCGGGCATCCGCTAATGAGACTGCGGGAATCCAACCAATCAATCAACCCAATATATATATATATAGCCTAAATAACTAATATATATGAGACAAGCAGAAAAATCCAAACAAGCAACAACAATTATTTTTAACGAAATAAAAATAATTAAAATAAAAGGTGAGTGAGATTTACTCACCGATGATTTTTCCTTTGCTAAGTATTTAAAATTCCATAACCGCGTCTACGTATCAACTTGACTGGTCTCGAATTTTATCAAGCTCCTACGATCATTTATTCATCGATTAGCATTTTATTTAAATTAAATATTTACTAAATAAATTCTAACTAATTTATTTTAATATATAGACATTACTAAATCTATTAAAATAAAATTTACCTTATCCTTGTTTTAAATTCTTCTTCCCGGTTTTTGAATTCTCTTTGAGTAATTAAATCGAACACCTAGTGCTCCTTAAAAACGAGCTACCTTCGAACCCTTCCTGCTTTAGCTCTGTTGAACCCTACATTTCACTACCGAACTTCAATTACTGTACCAATCTCCTCCTTGCGCTATTCCCAGTAGCTACCCTTCTTCACTGACCAGAGACCGAACCATTCCTCAATCCTCCACCCTCCGTTCGAACCCAGATAAACTTCGAACCATCAAATATCACATCGCGATAGCACCTCCCTTCCGTTCGCTAACTCCAGCTGCCCTCTTCGAAACGCACACCAAACCGACCTCGACTTCCGCGACATCATCATCGGCGATGCCCTACTGCTCAACACCGTATCCTATTTACCCAGTATCGACTCCACCTTTGTTGAAATCGCGCTCGTCCTAAAATATCAGTGTTGGATCCCCTTCGCTCTGCTCAATCTTGATCCAATTTCGAACCTTGTAGCGCGAGCGCCTTGGCGTCGGGGTAACAGTAGCCTTGCGATTTCGATTCCTCTATCTCCCTTTTATTTTATTTTATTAGAAGATTGGATTATGTAATGGAGTTAACGGTTTAAACAAGGAAGCTAAATGAAAATGAGGAGTAAAGGGGAGGGCAGACGAGATTATATAGAAGAAGAGAGGGAGACCAAAGTACGTGCGCCATTAATTATCTGCTTCCTAGATATCAAAAGAAGGCGACCAATTATTCTGCTCAAGGAAACAAATTAGGTCTGCATGGTTGATGGTTAGGTCGGCTGATAGGATTTTTAATTAACTTGATTTGATTTTTCTTTAATTAAAAACTAAACTATATCGCGGTTCTTTTAATTTAAAATTCTAAACCGCTATTTTAACGTACAGACTGACGTTTCAATATCATAACACTACCCTAAATTGAACAGTATATATTCTGAAATTTAATTCGAACATATATACCATATTAAATTATTATATTTAAAATTCAATATTTTACAAACCATACTAAATATTTAAAATAAACTGTTCAAAAATCTGGGTCGTTACAAAACGTGAATACGTTTGAACAGATCAACTTACGCGATCCATTGGATATACTCTGTCAGACCTTCGTCCATACAAGTTGTCCTGGGACTGGACAAACCAAAGGCACTATTCAGTATACAGGATAGTCCTTGCATTTTACTCCGTCTTCAATTATCTTTGGCATATATGATTCGCGACGCTTATTTCAATACAGAGTGGTTCTATGGATAATAATCCAACCAGTCTCTCCATATTAACAACGTTAAAATGGTCAAAACTTCGATAGTCTGTGAGTTAACTATCCAAGAAAAACAAGTGTGCAACAATGATATTATTTCCAGATGGAAATTATATCGAACAAACATCATTTAACATAAATCTCTTTAGTTCATTTATTTACTTATCTCCTGTTTCCCTATATTCTAAATTCTTATTTTTCTCTTATCAGAAAACATTTCTGATTCTCGTTTGGAAAACATTTCCAAAACTCCTTTACGATCAAACCTTACCATTTCTTAGTCAAGAAGGAAGTCACTCAAGTTGGGGTATAATTACCTCTCAGACCTTAACTGAACAACGTTATAACTTCGAAATGGTCAAAGTTTATCTCTTAATCTTTAACAACTTCTTTACGCCTTTCTCGGATCCAATTTTACTAATCCACTTCTATATTTAAAACATTGGTTATAACGATAACGTTATAATCCCTACTTTCGAATTATCTAACTTTAATTATAACTTCTATTCTTATTAGTGAATAATTAACCTAACACTTATTTATTTATCAATAAATAAATCTCTATTTAAACACTAGAAAGTATAAGTACTTTCCCGAATTCGATATAATCGAATTTGCCGATTAACTCTCTTCGAGAAATCTCTATTTGATTAACTCTTCTTCGAATAACCTATATTCGATTAACTCTTATCTTTCGAATATACTATATTTGATTACTCCTTCTCGAATAAACGATATTCGATAATATCTCTTCGAATAACTAATATTCGATAACTCTTTCTTTTCAAATATCTCATATTTGAAAATCTCACTTTCGAATAAATTATAATTGATTACTCCTTCTCGAATAACTCTTATTTGCTAAATCTCACTTCGAATAAACTATAATCAATAACTCCCTTCGATGAAACTAACATCGATAACTCCTTTCGATGAAACTAACATCGATAACTCCTTTCGATGAAACTAACATCGATAACTCCTTCCGATGAAACTAACATCGATAACTCCTTTCGATGAAACTAACATCGATTTATTTAACTCGACGAACTTAACTCGACTAACTTAACTTGACTCGACTAACTCGACTTACTTGGTTCGACCAATTCGATTCGATTAACTAGGCTCGACTAACTTGACTAACTTAACTCGACTTACTTGGTTCGACCAATTCGATTCGATTAACTAGGCTCGACTAACTTAACTTATTTCTCAACTCGATCAACTCGATTAACTCCTATCGAATAACTAATATTCGATTAAACTCCATTCGCTTGACTCTAGATCGCAGCGATCACAATGGTTACGCCTGACTCCCTCGGGAAACATCCGACCGCCGTAGGCTATTTACAGCCCTGCGAATTACGCTAGCAGTCATACAAGATGGCAACTTACCCTGAATACTATGTTTGACTAACTCTGTCTCAAATAACTATATTTGATTAACTCTAGTTCGTTTTAACTCTAATCGATTAACTCTAACTAATTAACTCCAACTGGTTAACTCTAACTGATTAACTCTAACTGGTTAACTATATTTGACTAACTCGACTTGACTAACCCCTTTCGAATAACATATTCGATTAACTAACTTTCGAATACCATATTCGATTAACTAACTTCGAATACCATATTCGATTAACTAACTTCGAATACCATATTCGATTAACTAACTTCGAATACCATATTCGATTAACTAACTTCGAATACCATATTCGATTTCTCCTTTCGAATGTCTATATTCGATTAACTAACTTCGAATACCATATTCGATTAACTCCTTTCGAATGTCTATATTCGATTAACTAACTTCGAATACCATATTCGATTAACTAACTTCGAATACCATATTCGATTAACTAACTTCGAATACCATATTCGATTTATCCTTTCGAATGTCTATATTCGATTAACTTTATTCACTTTATAAAGATTTCCTTTTTAACAACGTTTTATTCATTTGAAAAGATTTACTTTTAAATAACGGTTCTACACTTTAAAAATGATTTCCTTTTTATAACGTTTCCTTTCAATTCTATTTGTAAATGGTTTACAAATATTTCCTTTTCAAATTTATTCTTCAAATATTCTAACTCCTTAAATTCTCTGAAAAATTCGCCATAACCTCCTTTGTAAAGGGAGCATCGGGAAAATCCCCAAACCCGCCATATAGGCCTTTCCATTCAAAAAGAAATGTTTTGAATTTATTTCCTTTTCAAATATCTCCTATTTATAAATATTCCAATTTATAAACATTTCTTATTTATAAATATTCCACTTTATAAATATCCCTTATTTAAAAATATCCCATTTTATAAATATTCTATTTTCAATATCACTTTGAAAATTCCCCTTATCAACATTTCGGTATGTTATGGTATTCATTCATATCAAATCACGATGTTCAATATCGTCCAAGCACATATAATTGCCCACAGATTTTATAACACATCATATAACAATATATGAAAAACAATAAAATAACTGTTTAGGAATCCAGTTGGATTCCTCCCACCTGTCTCCCTGCATCCACAGATGTTACACAATATGATTATCATCACTTTCAGGTCAATATAAATTATTCTGATAGCAGAATCAATATATAAATATTTAACAGTTTATATATATATATATATATATGTATGTTATTTTCACTAACTGACTAGCAGTTCAATCAAACAATCAACACACAGTCAAACAGACAATTTCTAACAGTTCTAAAAATACAACATGAAATTATAAACTGTTCAGAGTTGGTGAGATTTACTCACATTTGCGCGTTAACCGTTAAATAACGGTTTGCGTTATTCGACTCAGTCGGACAATTTATTTCTCCATAAATTGTAATGAGCTCGGATTCACTCCCGGTCAGTCTCATTGTGTTGCTCCCGTCCATACGATCCTAATGTGACTGACCGTTCAGAAAACTGACAACGTATGCTCAAGTTATAACCTTTTGAAGTTTGAACACTTATTGAATAATTAAACCATGAATAAAAAAAACACTTGGGCCTTAATTAAATACCTTGGCCCATCCCACCTTAACAAGCCCGTACCCGCTCCTATTCATTTCTTCTTCCACCGAGACCTGCTCCTCACCAACCAGTGCCATTTTCGAATCCTTGAATCCATCTCAATCACCCCCACACTCCATCGTTCCCCAAACGGATAACACCGTTTAACTCCCCTTAAAAATCTCAACAACTCCATACACTTTTTCCCCGACCCGAGTTCACCCTGCCATTTCCATCGAGTGGCATTTCCAGGACCAAAAGGACATCGCGCGACATGAATTCCTCCAGTATTTCACCAAGACTTGGGTACGGCTTCCATTCTTCATTCCGAGACCAAAAACACAAATCAATTCGTGAATTGAAGCTCCTATACCAGAAAATCCTCAACCCTTGTTTACTGTGGTTTTCGAGCACCCCCAAAGAGACATCGCACCTTTCAACAGCCCTACCAGATCGAAGAGAAGGATCTCAGAAGTTCGAATATATTTAGAGAATGATTTATAGGATTTTATTTTCCCTTTCTTTTGATTTTTGAAGATCGAATTATTTTTGCAGAAGAAGAAAGTAGCGGCGGATTATTTCGTTGACTAGTGAAGGAGTGAAATTAGGTTTTAGCAAGGTTAAGTGGTATTTATAGAGAATTTATATTACTTTAAAATTGATTATTCTATTCAGTTTTATTCCAATGCTATATTCATTTGTTGTTAAAAATTCCCTAAATCACATACGATACCCAAAAATCACCAAACTAGACGTGTAGCTAGAGTTCGACATTACGGTCCCAACGAAACTGGTTTCATCGAATTCCGACTCCGTATGCTCACACAGCGTATTTTTAACTGTCAAAATACTGACTGTTTTACACTGTAAAAATCCGTACGACCACACAGTGACTCTAAAAATCACGAAACTGGAAATCTAACAACTATTTGACATTGCGGATCCAACAAAATTAGTTTCGTCGAAAACGGAGGTCGTATGAAAAACTGGCTATTTTTCAAGCGTTGAACTGACCTTTTAAATATATAAATACATTTAAATATTATTAAATTAAATATTAATAAATTAATATTCTCGTATATATCCATAGAAGATGTCGTACGGCTCCAGAATATCATATCAGAATATACAGTTTGATATTTCAGATTCCCGATTACCTCGATATTCAATTTACATTGAAAAATCCTTTTATAACGTATATAAAGCGTTACGAATTATAAAGGAATTTCACAGCGACTTTTCTGAAATTTGATTTGGACGTACATAAAAATCTATACGACGAAATCCCCATTTTTCTCTTCCACTAGAAAGATATACTCCACTAGCTCCACACGTTTCCTGTTTCACAGAAATCCGATTTAAAACGAATCCTGTATACTCAGTTGAAGTTCAAATCGCCAAATAGCGAACTGCCGCGTCGTTACGCGCTCGAATTTAATTATATTATAATTCTACGTTTCAAACTGACATCGATTGAATATATTCGTCAGTATAATTCAACTCTAAGCTGAATTATATCTTAGGGATGACCCCGTTCACAGAATATTGTGATGTCCAATATTTTTGATTATTTCTGAATTAAATATATTATTTAATTATTTAATTTAATTAAATATTCCCTATTATTAAATTAACGACCATTTGAATTCTCTAAACCACCATTTATATAATTAAATTAATTAATTATATACCGCAGAAAATGCGGGTCATTACATTCTTCCCCACTTAAAATAATTTCGTCCTCGAAATTGCTAAGTTAGAGGACGATCCTATCTATTGAAATTCCTAAGATTTGTTTACCCCTTATTTCTGATTTCAACTGAACCAATTAATATTGACTCAAATATTTATTCATTCCGACAAACTAAAATTTCCAAAAATTCTGAAAATTTTCTAACACTTTAAATTTTCGGAAAATTTTGCCAGCACCTCCTTTGTACTGGCATATACAACAAACCACAACTCGCCTCTCTAGGCCTCCTTCAACCAAAAAGAAAATCAAACAGCCAAGCGGCTTGCCAATTCGGCTCATAAATCCCAAACTCATATAAAATATAAACTTGTACCTTTTTGTTGGGCATATCATTATATCCCTACCATCCATTACCACTTCTGCATATAACAATGCACTTCCAACCTGATCTCCAATCAGTTCATTCTCAAAACCAAATCATTCGCTTATACCTAAGTCGAATTTAATTCAAACTCCAATTTCAAATTCAAACTGTTAACTCCTCAACTCAATTCCATTCCAGATTATCCTATCATCAAATCCGATTTTATTTAACTTAGTTCAAGATAAATTTTAATTTATTTTTACCATTTCATTCCTTTTAACTTCATAAGTTAAATTTAAATTTCAGAATTTAAATTCCTGGGCTCATTTTAAATCAATTTGAAATCATACTGCCAATTCAAAACCTTTGAATTTTCTAAACAAGTTGTTTTCTCAAAACAATTCTAATCAAAATCTCTGGTAGTAATCCACCACTTAGAACTCGAAAATCACACCGATGATACTGCGCAGTCATCATCGGAATTATTTTCCAGCGACCCAAGTGATTTCAATACTATACCATTTTCAATATCATTACTAAATACTTCCATTTTGAAAACATTTCAAAATCTCCCAGGAACTTAAAATTTCCTTATTTTAATTCCAAATCTGATTTAAATTCATATTTAATTCATCTTATTTCATATACTTTACTTATATGATTCTGATTGGTTATATATAACCATTTCACTTTATAATCTCATTCGATAATAATTACAACCAATATATCTAATATATATATTTCCTCTATATCAGGATATACTCTGGGTAAACTTATTTTAATTTACCCTCTTTTCAAAACATATCGTGCCGACCCATCGTATTCGAGTGTTTTTAAACTCCTACCGATACAGTGGATCAAACTGATCGACCAGAACTCATCAATAACTCAGCCAATGAATGTCCACAATATAAAACCATTTTTATATCAAATACGCACTCGTATATATACACTCAAACTCAATCTAGGGTATTACTAACCCTATCTCTACCGAGTCACGCCACAGAGCCAAGGTAATTCTTAAATTAAGCTCTGATACCAACTGTAACGACCCGGATTTTGAGAGACTTTGGTTATCGACGTAAGCTCGACGTCGATAACCAAAACATCGAAAAATCCCGGTAATTAATGAAAGAAATTAGAAGGTGAGAATAGATAAGATAGAAACTTAGAATAGAAGAAGAAGAAGAACACAACATCAGAGTAACACGAACCTCACAGCGGAACAAATAACATATAATAGATAACATAACTTTGAAATATAACAGTTATGTATACAATAGCACTTATCAGAGTACAACACTTACAACACAGCGGAAATAACTATAGCTATATGATCTTGAAGCCTCCTTCTCCACGATCTTCCAGTATATCTGTAAATTCCTGACTACTTGACTGCCTGTACAAAATTAGGCACCCAAGAGTTTAGGGAAAACAAAACAAATAAACTCCGGGTCAGTCATGGGACTGGTATGAGTAAAACAGTTTAAACAGGTATATGAACAAGTAAACGATATCTCATAAGACCACGCCGCAGAACGGAACGGGTTTTTCCCTTATGAGAATCCAAAATATCTTTATATCAAAAACCTTTTGATATTATAATAATGTCTATGTACAAATAGATATCAACTAGCAGAAACGCTTTCATCTCACGTTCTACATATATAGTATACAATCAAAATCGCAAGCACGTATTGGATAATGGATTTCCAACTATAACAAGGTATGGAACCACCTTCCGATCAGTGTACTCTAGGAACGATACACCGGAGTTCAACAAGAACATCTTGTAACTCAGCCACACATGACCGACCACTCATTTCGCTTGAGTGTATCGAATGTACATCACCAACGGTTGGGATCAGCAACCGTTCCCGTATATATATGGGACAACATTGATAGATTTAAGAAACAAATGAATATTCTCCAGATAGGTGGTTATACACCCTACTTCGGTGCGACCGACTTAGCCATGCTGCCTGCCCGATTTTTGTCATTTACTGGTTGATGAGGCTAGAAGCTACGCTTTATCATCACATCAGATTCACTTCGAATGCTACATTGTCAAATCCATCGAAAATCACTAATTGATGTCTACAACCATATATTACGTGTCAGCTACAAGAAGTTTCCTTCTCCGCTTCCACTCTTGGTACGGTTGAAGAAATCAATGTACGTGACCTTTCTGGAAATACTCTGTCGGACATCCATCTTCATTCACTTAAAATGTCACATCGTCATACCCGCCAAATCACAAATTGACTTATCCAAAAATAACACGGGTATACAGCTAAGAGAAACGAATTCCTCCGCCACCAAACGTGAATACATTTGAACAGATCAACTTACGCGATCCATTGGATATACTCTGTCAGACCTTCGTCCATACAAGTTGTCCTGGGACTGGACAAACCGAAGGCACTATTCAGTATACAGGATAGTCCTTGCATTTTACTCCGTCTTCAATTATCTTTAGCATATATGATTCGCGACGCTTATGCCAATACCGAGTGGTTCTATGGATAATAATCCAACCGGTCTCTCCATATTAACAACGTTAAAATGGTCAAAACTTCGATAGTCTGTGAGTTAACTATCCAAGAAAAACAAGTGTGCAACAATGATATTATTTCCAGATGGAAATTATATCGAACAAACATCATTTAACATAAATCTATTTAGTTAATTTATTTACTTATCTCCTGTTTCCCTATATTCTAAATTCTTATTTTTCTTTTATCAGAAAACATTTCTGATTCTCGTTTGGAAAACATTTCCAAAACTCCTTTACGATCAAACCTTACCATTTCTTAGTCAAGAAGGAAGTCACTCAAGTTGGGGTATAATTACCTCTCAGACCTTAACTGAACAACGTTATAACTTCGAAATGGTCAAAGTTTATCTTTTAATCTTTAACAACTTCTTTACGCCTTTCTCGAATCCAATTTTACTAATCCACTTCTATATTTAAAACATTGGTTATAACGATAACGTTATAATCCCTACTTTCGAATTATCTAACTTTAATTATAACTTCTATTCTTATTAGTGAATAATTAACCTAACACTTATTTATTTATCAATAAATAAATCTCTATTTAAACACTAGAAAGTATAAGTACTTTCCCGAATTCGATATAATCGAATTTGCCGATTAACTCTCTTCGAGAAATCTCTATTTGATTAACTCTTCTTCGAATAACCTATATTCGATTAACTCCTATCTTTCGAATATACTATATTTGATTACTCCTTCTCGAATAAAAGATATTCGATAATCTCTCTTCGAATAACTAATATTCGATAACTCTTTCTTTTCAAATATCTCATATTTGAAAATCTCACTTTCGAATAAATTATAATTGATTACTCCTTCTCGAATAACTCTTATTCGATAAATCTCACTTCGAATAAACTATAATCGATAACTCCCTTCGATGAAACTAACATCGATAACTCCTTTCGATGAAACTAACATCGATAACTCCTTTCGATGAAACTAACATCGATAACTCCTTTCGATGAAACTAACATCGATTTATTTAACTCAACGAACTTAACTCGACTAACTTAACTTGACTCGACTAACTCGACTTACTTGGTTCGACCAATTCGATTCGATTAACTAGGCTCGACTAACTTGACTAACTTAACTCGACTTACTTGGTTCGACCAATTCGATTCGATTAACTAGGCTCGACTAACTTAACTTATTTCTCAACTCGATCAACTCGATTAACTCCTATCGAATAACTAATATTCGATTAAACTCCATTCGCTTGACTCTAGATCGCAGCGATCACAATGGTTACGCCTGACTCCCTCGGGAAACATCCGACCGCCGTAGGCTATTTACAGCCCTGCGAATTACGCTAGCAGTCGTACAAGATGGCAACTTACCCTGAATACTATGTTTGACTAACTCTGTCTCAAATAACTATATTTGATTAACTCTAGTTCGTTTTAACTCTAATCGATTAACTCTAACTAATTAACTCCAACTGGTTAACTCTAACTGATTAACTCTAACTGGTTAACTATATTTGACTAACTCGACTTGACTAACCCCTTTCGAATAACATATTCGATTAACTAACTTTCGAATACCATATTCGATTAACTAACTTCGAATACCATATCCGATTAACTAACTTCGAATACCATATTCGATTAACTAACTTCGAATACCATATTCGATTAACTAACTTCGAATACCATATTCGATTTCTCCTTTCGAATGTCCATATTCGATTAACTAACTTCGAATACCATATTCGATTAACTCCTTTCGAATGTCTATATTCGATTAACTAACTTCGAATACCATATTCGATTAACTAACTTCGAATACCATATTCGATTAACTAACTTCGAATACCATATTCGATTTCTCCTTTCGAATGTCTATATTCGATTAACTTTATTCACTTTATAAAGATTTCCTTTTTAACAACGTTTTATTCATTTGAAAAGATTTACTTTTAAATAACGGTTCTACACTTTAAAAATGATTTCCTTTTTATAACGTTTCCTTTCAATTCTATTTGTAAATGGTTTACAAATATTTCCTTTTCAAATTTATTCTTCAAATATTCTAACTCCTTAAATTCTCTGAAAAATTCGCCATAACCTCCTTTGTAAAGGGAGCATCGGGAAAATCCCCAAACCCGCCACACAGGCCTTTCCATTCAAAAAGAAATGTTTTGAATTTATTTCCTTTTCAAATATCTCCTATTTATAAATATTCCAATTTATAAACATTTCTTATTTATAAATATTCCACTTTATAAATATCTCTTATTTAAAAATATCCCATTTTATAAATATTCTATTTTCAATATCACTTTGAAAATTCCCCTTATCAACATTTCGGTATGTTATGGTATTCAATCATATCAAATCACGATGTTCAATATCGTCCAAGCACATATAATTGCCCACAGATTTTATAACACATCATATAACAATATATGAAAAACAATAAAATAACTGTTGAGGAATCCAGTTGGATTCCTCCCACCTGTCTCCCTGCATCCACAGATGTTACACAATATGATTATCATCACTTTCAGGTCAATATAAATTATTCTGATAGCAGAATCAATATATAAATATTTAACAGTTTATATATATATATATGTGTGTGTGATTTTCACTAACTGACTAGCAGTTCAATCAAACAATCAACACACAGTCAAACAGACAATTTCTAACAGTTCTAAAAATACAACATGAAATTATAAACTGTTCAGAGTTGGTGAGATTTACTCACATTTGCGCGTTAACCGTTAAATAACGGTTTGCGTTATTCGACTCAGTCGGACAATTTATTTCTCCATAAGTTGTAATGAGCTCGGATTCACTCCCGGTCAGTCTCATTGTGTTGCTCCCGTCCATACGATCCTAACGTGACTGACCGTTCAGAAAACTGACAACGTATGCTCAAGTTATAACCTTTTGAAGTTTGAACACTTATTGAATAATTAAACCATGAATAAAAAAAACACTTGGGCCTTAATTAAATACCTTGGCCCATCCCACCTTAACAAGTCCGTACCCGCTCCTATTCATTTCTTCTTCCACCGAGACCTGCTCCTCACCAACCAGTGCCATTTTCGAATCCTTGAATCCATCTCAATCACCCCCACACTCCATCGTTCCCCAAACGGATAACACCGTTTAACTCCCCGTAAAAATCTCAACAACTCCATACACTGTTTCCCCGACCCGAGTTCACCCTGCCATTTCCGTCGAGTGGCATTTCCAGGACCAAAAGGACATCGCGCGACATGAATTCCTCCAGTATTTCACCAAGACTTGGGTACGGCTTCCATTCTTCATTCCGATACCAAAAACACAAATCAATTCGTGAATTGAAGCTCCTATACTAGAAAATCCTCAACCTTTGTTTACTGTGGTTTTCGAGCACCCCCAAAGAGACGTCGCACCTTTCAACAGCCCTACCAGATCGAAGAGAAGGATCTCAGAAGTTCGAATATATTTAGAGAATGATTTATAGGATTTTATTTTCCCTTTCTTTTGATTTTTGAAGATCGAATTATTTTTGCAGAAGAAGAAAGTAGCGGCGGATTATTTCGTTGACTAGTGAAGGAGTGAAATTAGGTTTTAGCAAGGTTAAGTGGTATTTATAGAGAATTTATATTACTTTAAAATTGATTATTCTATTCAGTTTTATTCCAATGCTATATTCATTTGTTGTTAAAAATTCCCTAAATCACATACGATACCCAAAAATCACCAAACTGGACGTGTAGCTAGAGTTCGACATTACGGTCCCAACGAAACTGGTTTCGTCGAATTCCGACTCTGTATGCTCACACAGCGTATTTTTAACTGTCAAAATACTGACTGTTTTACACTCTAAAAATCCGTACGACCACACAGTGACTCTAAAAATCACGAAACTGGAAATCTAACAACTATTCGACATTGCGGATCCAACAAAATTAGTTTCGTCGAAAACGGAGGTCGTATGAAAAACTGGCTATTTTTCAAGCGCTGAACTGACCTTTTAAATATATAAATACATTTAAATATTATTAAATTAAATATTAATAAATTAATATTCTCGTATATATCCACAGAAGATGTCGTATGGCTCCAGAATATCATATCAGAATATACAGTTTGATATTTCAGATTCCCGATTACCTCGATATTCAATTTACATTGAAAAATCCTTTTATAACGTATATAAAGCGTTTCGAATTATAAAGGAATTTCACAGCGACTTTTCTGAAATTTGATTTGGACGTACATAAAAATCTATACGACGAAATCCCCATTTTTCTCTTCCACTAGAAAGATATACTCCACTAGCTCCACACGTTTCCTGTTTCACAGAAATCCGATTTAAAACGAATCCTGTATACTCAGTTGAAGTTCAAATCGCCAAATAGCGAACTGCCGCGTCGTTACACGCTCGAATTTAATTATATTATAATTCTACGTTTCAAACTGACGTCGATTGAATATATTCGTTAGTATAATTCAACTCTAAGCTGAATTACATCTTAGGGATGACCCCGTTCACAGAATATTGTGATGTCCAATATTTTTGATTATTTCTGAATTAAATATATTATTTAATTATTTAATTTAATTAAATATTCCCTATTATTAAATTAACGACCATTTGAATTCTCTAAACCACCATTTATATAATTAAATTAATTAATTATATACCGCAGACAATGCGGGTCATTACACTGATTCTTTAACCCAGTTAACGATTAAAACTGAGTGGAGTTTTAATGAATCTTTAATTAGATTGAAAAGTTCGAAAATGGAGTATCACCAGTTTTACTCCAGGCGATAGTTAAATCTTTAATTAGATTTGAACGTGAAATGGTAATTGAATTTACCGATAACACTGTGTTGTTAGATATGAAGTATTACCAATTCTACTTCATGGGATGAATAGGTTGGGATTGGGAAATAAAATAAATGATTACTTCGGTGTGGTTCGCTAATCCCGACTAGTTTGAATTGATATTCAAAGGAGATTAAAGAATAAATTTAAAGAATTTATCTTGGATAAAATTAATGGGAACTTTTCCCAAAGTATAGGAATATTTGAATAAAAGAATATTCTGAATTGGAATGAGGCGTATGTTGTGTTTGTGTAACACTTTTATAATATATACGCGAGTTATTCAGAAAGACCGGGTTTATCCCATTCTGAATAACTGATTCGACGTGGTGTCGAAGATGAAGACGGTGGTCGAAGACCGGAGGTCTTCACGTCGTTTGGGTGATTACTGATGATCTTGATTGGGCTGTACACCCAAGAAGATGGAAACAGTTGGTGATCGTCCAGACGTACTTGGAGATCGATGGATATGCGGGGTACTAGGTGCCCCCGGTTCCGTTCAGACCCAGAGCGAACTTGTAAATGGACTGTGTGTCTGACATTGGATTTTAGTCCGTGTGATTGATCTCTATTAAATATATATCTGTTTGGCGGCGGAGAATTTATTCTCTTGCTTAACGCCCTTCTCTGAGACGTACGAGCTCAGGGGTTATATATTGATGGATATCAAACGCATGGAGTGAATTGCCTATGTGGCATGCCTAAGTGGCAAATGATCGAGGCTTCTGTTGAAAAGCAAAGTCTTGTGGTGATGATCAAAGCACAGCCTGTGTGGCACAGCTTTGTGTAACGTGAATTCGCGAGTTTCGCACCCCGGTTGTGAACCAAAAACGGGAGAGGACCTCAGGGAGGGCATGCGTTTCTTTCTAGCTAGGGTGGTGTTAGTGACCTACCAGCCCTGACATTTATATACTTTTCACCTGTGTGGTTGTTGCTGTTGCGAGGCGCCTCGGTTTGATCGGACGATCCGGGTCCGATGGAGTCATTCGTTGGCTCATTTACGCCCCAAAGGGCGGGAAAACGCATGTTCAGGCATTTTAATCCACATCGGTGGACCAGCCCTGACGATCCAAGGGTCCACCTGAGTCTGGGTCCTGAGTCTCGGGCTAGAGAGTCTTGAATCAGTAGAGGACTATCTTTTGCCTCGGTTCATAGATGGAAATCCAATTTCCAAATATGTGACATTTGCGGTTTTATTTGTAGAGCCTAGTATGGCGACATGATATATGGTACCCATGCCGCCTATGATTGATACTTATGATTTGAAGTTGTTTTATACACTATGCACTGATAATAGTATCAAATGATTTGTTTTAAAACGTATCAAGCATTCTTTGGCTGTTATAAGGGAAAACCCTATCCCCCGGCTTGCGTTGCATTGTGTGATAGGACCTGGGTCTTATAACAGCTTCATTCTTCTTTATTTAGCATTGCGCTGTTTGTTTTATGCACTGGTATTCTTGGGAGGAAACCTGTTCCGTGTTATACGGCGTGGTCCCTTGATTTACCTAACTTTAAAATAAAGATTTATAACTGTTTTAGTTCTCACACCAGTCTCATGGCTGACCTGGAGTTTATTATTTTAACCTAAACTCTGGGTGCCCCTATTTTGACACGGGCAGCTAGTAGTTTTGGTTTTGCAGATTTATATTCACAGGATCCTGGTTTACAGCTGGAATGATATCCGGAAAGCTTTGTATCCGTATATCTCTTCTAGTTGTGTATTGTATTATTTTCCGCTGCTAAGTAATTTATTGTAATCTCTGATATTTCTGTGTAATATTCATTTATACTCTGTATATTCTTGTAATATGATGTATTGTTGTAATAACAATGAAATGTTCTTTTGTATGCATTCTATTTTGTCGTGTTCTCAAACGATAGGGCGTTTCGAACGGTCTGGGTCGGTTTAGCGACTGGTTCGGACCGAGCGAAATTCCTTTTCGCCACAATTAGTGTATGTCATATTTCATCCCAATACCCGTGTGGGGTTTTTAAACAACAAACACAGGTTCTATTTGTGCAGTTGGGCGATGTGTAAAATTTATCGTCCCAATCAATATCAGTCAAATGTGTGTATTTAAACAAATCGTCCGATTTGTTTATAAATATTTTATTTTATATACAGTTAAAAATTATATTTTTAACTGTAAAATATTTATTCAATCCACATCACACAATCAATTTTCAAAACACATCAATCAAACAAGTCATCCATGGTCTGTGGATGACGGGTGTCGGATGCTACTAAACACCGTCTGCATCCTAGTATATATTTCAAACTAGAAATAATAATAAAAGTGAGGAGTTCTCACCGAATTGCTAAACCAAACGCCACGACTCTTTTTATGTAGGAAATCTTCATCGTGCTCGCGTTTGGTCGATTTCATTGTCCGTAGCCACTACATATATAAAAATTGCATTTTTATATTGTTGCTATGTATATAAAAATCACATTTTTATAATCTCTACTATATAAAAATCATATTTTTATTATCTCTATAAGATAAAAATCATATTTTTATTATCTCTATAATATAAAAATCATATTTTTATTTCCACTTCCATATGTAAAAATTCTATTTTTACTTCACCATCTCTTTTCTAGTTTAAGAATCAATTCTTTTTACAAGCTATATATGTATAAAAATCCAGCTTTTATTCGCTATACGTATAAATAAAAAATCATACCTTTTACATTTTAACTCTCGTCTTTCTACTTGTATAAATCACATCTTTTTGTCTATGTTCATATAATAAAAATCAAATTTTTACCCCCAAAGTTATATATATAAAAATAGGATTTTTATTTTAAAGCCTTTCATATAAAAATCATTTCTTTATCTATATAAAAATATAACTTTATCTAGATAAAAATTTCAAATTTTTTTAACTAATTAAAAATCAGTTTTCATAAAAACAAGGAAAACAAAACAAAAAAACTATATATAAAAAAAGATAGAAAGCTTACAGTTGGAAGGAAGGAGGTGTCTCGCCGGAGCTTGGTGGAGGTTCGGAGTAGCCCAGGCGTTGGCGGCATGGGGCCCCGCTAGGGCTGGCGGCGGCGTTTGTTCAGATCTGGGGGGAAATGGCCGCGGGTCTCGCAGAGGGAGGAGGAGAGGGGATCGAGAGGGGTAGTGGCTGGGGTTGGGCGGTCTAGGGTGGAGCGGCCGGTGGTGACGATTGTGGGGGAGGCGTCGATCGAGGGGGTAACGGGCTTTTAGGTTTTTTTTTTGTTTTTCTCTTTTGATTTTAAAATGAACGAGAAAAGGGGGCTGAGGGAGTAAAAAGGGGTTGACCTAGGGAATTTATATAATTATATAATTATTTTATTTTCCCCAAAAGTACGTTTTCAATTCGAACTCGAAACCAAACCCACCGACTGTCATCCCTAGCTAATTACCCCATTCCGAACACAATGGGATATGTATCGTAGGCTGATTCGATCGTTCCAATCAGTTTTCGTCAAAATCAAAATATAACTCTATATATTGAATTTGAACGCGCATTTCAATTTACCGGGGCCATATATGGACTCTAAAAATTCCCTAAAAATATTTTCTAGCTTCGTATTGACGATATGGTCCTAACAAAGCTAATTTCATCAAATTCCGAGACCATTTGAAAAATGGCCATTTTCCAGTCGATTAAAATCAACTAAAACTAGTCAAACGCATTTTCCTTTTCCACGCTCACATATTGATTCGGAAAATTATGAATCTAGCAATAACTTGACATCACAGATCCAATAAAAGTGGTTTCGTCGAAAACTGAGGTCGTTTGCAAAATTTCCATTTTTAAGGGCCTTTATATGTATTAAAATATATATAAATTCCACAATGACTTTTCTGAATTTTAAACTGGGCGTATCTTTCAACTTCTAATGTGAAATCCCATTTTCATACATCCGTTAGAAAGATATGATCAAACAGATTCAAATATTTCTGGTTTCACTAAAATCCGGTTTATTTTGAATCATGTACATTCATTTGAATTTCCAAATCGAATTTTCAAACTACCGCGCCATTTCCAATTCCTTTTATAATTATAAATAATTATTTATATTCTAACGACGATTCAAATAAATATATATGTTCTAATTCTATTCAAAATAAATTTCTCGTCTAATTATTTAAAATAATCTATTTTAAATATTCAAATTTCATCAAAATTGCCAAAATAAAAATTTTAAATTGGCTTGGATTTCCGGGTTATTACGGCCGCCTTATGGCCCACCACAGGCGCAGCGCCGCCACTCCGGCCAAGCACCCCCTCCTCCTCTTCGTTTTGCGAAAAACAACCCCTCCCCTCATCTCGGATGAAAAAAGTAAGTTTTTATTTATTTTTGTAATTAAAATTTCGATTTACTTTATATGTGTTAGCTTATGAAGATGGATTTTCTTATATATATAAATTTGTAAGATTAAACCATGATTTTTAATTCATAAAGTGAAGATTTTTATTCTTATGAAGTTGGGATTTTTATATGAATAACATAATAAAAAAATGATTTTTATTACATGAGAAGTAAAATAAAAATACAATTTTTATGCTAGTATAGAGGTCGGATTTTTATATAGTTAACCACATGAGAAAGGTCAGATTTTTATATGTGATATTAGCAAAGAAAGATCAGATTTTTATATGTGATATTAGCAAAGAAAGGTCGGATTTTTATATGTGATATTATAAAAAGGTTAGATTTTTATCATTAAAAAGATTCGATTTTTAATAGTGAAAAGATGAGATTTTTATTGATGAAAGCTATGATTTTTAACATAGGAAAGATTAGATTTTTATCATTAAAAAGATTCTATTTTTAATCGTGAAAAGGTGGGATTTTTAATCATATGAAGTAGCGAAGAAAAATATAATTTTTCCATGTATGTAGCAAAGTAAAAATATAATTTTTATATAGTAGAGACAATAAAAAATATGATTTTTATATTATAGAAGTATTAAAATTCGATCTTTATTATGTAGAAGGAGCAAAGATGAGATTTTTATATGAATGGCGATATAAAAATATAATCTTTATTATATGAGCACCGTTATAAAAATAGAATTTTTATCTATATAGTAGCGGTATAAAAATAGAATTTTTATCCATATAGAGTGATTATAAAATTGTAATTTTTATATACATAGCAACAATATAAAAATGTGATTTTTATATGTGTAGTGGCTATGGACAATGAAATTGACAAAAGGCGAGCACGACGAAGATTTCTACATATGAAGAGTCGTGGCGTTTGGTTTAGCTAGTCGGTGAGAACTCCTCACCTTTAATTTATTTCTAGTTTGAAATATATACTAGGATGCAGACGGTGCTTAGTAGCACCCGACACCCGTCGTCCACAGACCATGGATGACTTGTTTGTTTGATTGTTGTGTTCTGAAATTTGATTGTGTGATGTGAAATGAAATAAATATTTTATAGTTAAAAATATAATTTTTAACTTGTATATAAAATAAATATTTATAAACAAATCGGACAATTTGTTTATATACACTGATTTGACAGATATTGATTGTGACGATAAATTTTGCACATCGCCCAACTGCACAAATAAAATCTGTGTTTGTTGATTTGAAACCCCACACAGGTATTGGGATGATATTTGACGTACACTAATCCCGATTGTTTAGTTGTATGTCAATCGATGTGTTGACAAACTGTGTAAGCGTTAATTATTTATATTTAATGCTTATGCAGTTGTGTGGTGCACTTTGGATGATGGTTGATTGTTTATCGTTGCTATTATATACATATGTTGTATGGAAACCATATAATTAACATTATATGGTAATTGGTTGGGCCTCATTCCAATTTAGAAAATAAATTCATGTGTTGAATAGAAAATATATATTCATGTGTTGAATAGAAAATAAATTCATGTGTTGAATTGAAAATATATATTCATGTGTTGAATAGAAAATAAATTCATGTGTTGAATAGAATAAATATTCATGTGTTGAATAAAAGCCGTGTTGATTAGATTGATTCCATTTTGACGTGAACGATATTTATATCAATTTAATTTATTTTTATAATGAATATAGAAAAGAAAGTGATTTCAAAATAAAACGTTTTGAAAATATTATCATTTGTATATCGATGATGTGGAATTTTCAATTTTGATTTGAAATTGAATATGAAGTTGAAATCGTTTTGAAAACGAATTTAAAACGATTTATATAATACGTTTTAAAAGGAAATCGATGAAATATATAATATATATATATATATTATATAATGACCTGAATAGAACACGCCCCGCTGCGGCAGTTCGTGAATTTTGACCATTGACTTCGAATGGATATAACGGGAGATCCGACCATCGGATTCTCCTAAAAACGGAACCTTTGGGTTCGTATCGTAAAGAGCTTTCTAACGAATATTAGAAATTAGAAATCTAACAGTTGGATTTGGAATTATGTCCAAATCAAATTTGGAAAAGGTCGCTGTAAGTGCAGTTCGATGGCTGTTGATGGAAATCGACTGTACGGGCCTTGATAAAATCATTAAAAATAGTAATCATTTGTGTAAAATCATAAGAAATGATTTGTGAAGAATTAGGATGAAAATCTCCATATTTGAAAAGATAAAAATAGATTTTTATCGAAATGAACTAGTTTTGAACTAGAATTATAATTCTATTTATTTTCAAAATAAAGAAAGTGGATTTGAAATGGTTTTGAAAATAACCAGAATTTCCAATAATTGAATTGGAATGGATTTGAATCGAAATTGTCTTTGGAATATTTCGATGTTGGATTTCGTGATGATACAGATATTGTTATGGGAATTTGAAAGATATATTAATATCGTTATTTCCAATACGATGTTTGTGGTCGTAGAATTTGATATTGAATATAAGCCGATATATTTTCTATTCAAAGCCTTACATTTAATATCAAATGTGAGTTGGGTTTGTCGTGAATGGTGTCTTCATTAACACTGTTCTTAAACCCAGTTGAGAAAAAGATTAAATCTTTTTATTTAGATTTAATGAAGTATACCAATCAAATGATATTTAATTGGAATTGAATTTGAATTGATTTTTAGGTTTATCGTGAACGGTGTTTTAAATAACACCGGTTCTTTAACCTGATAATTAATGGAATGTTATTTGGGTTTATCGTGAACGTTGTTTTAAATAACACCTGTTCTTTAACCCGATAATTAATGTAATGTGATTTTGGGTTTATAGTGAACCGTGTTTTAAATGACATTGGTTCTTTAACCCAGTTAAAGACAGGATATTGATTTCTGTGAAGATTAAAACTAAGTGGAGTTTTAATGAATCTTTAATTAGATTGAACTGATCGAGAATGGAGTATCACCAATTTTGCTCCAGGCAATAATTAAATCTTTAATTAGAATTGAACATGAAATGGTAATTGAATTTACCGATAATATCGTGGTGTTAGATTTGAAGTATCACCAGTTTTACTTCAAGGGATGAATAGGTTGGGATTGGGAAATAAAATAAATGATTACTTTGGTGTGGTTCGCTAATCCCGACTAGTTTGAATTGATATTCAAAAGAAGATTAATCTTTAAAGAATTTATCTTTGATAAAATTAATGGGAACCTTTCCCAAAGTATAAGAATATTTGAATAAAAGAATAGGATGAATTGGAATGAGGCGTATGTTGTGTTTGTGTAACACTTGTTTATTATATACGTGAGTTATTCAGAAACACCGGGTTTATCCCATTCTGAATAACTGATTCGACGTGGTGCCGAGGATGAAGACGGTGGTCGAAGACCGGAGGTCTTCACATTGTTTGGGTGATTACTGATGATCTTGATTGGGCTGTACACCCAAGAGGATGGAATCAGTTCGTGGTCGTCCAGACGTACTTGGAGATCGATGGATATGCGAGGTACAAGGTGCTTCTGGTTTCGTTCAGACCCAGAACGAACTTGTAAATAAACTGTGTGTCTAACATTGGATTTTATTCTGTGTGATTGATTTCTATTAAATATATATATCTGTTTTGCAGCGGAGAATTTATTCTCTTGCTTAACGCCCTTCTCTAAGACGTACGAGCTCAGGGGCTGTATATTGATGGATATCAGTCGCATGGAGTGAATTGCCTGTGTGGCATGCCTAAGTGGCAAATGATTAAGGCTTCTGTTGAAAAGCAAAGTCTTGTGGTTGATGATCAAAGCACGGCCTGTGTGGCATAGCTTTGTGTAGCGTTGATTCGCGAGCCTCACACCCCGATTGTGAGCCAGAAACGGGAGAAGGATCCAGGGAGGGCATGCGTTTCTTTCTAGCTAGGGTGGTGTCAGTGACCTACCAGCCCATACATTTATATTATTTTCAACTGTGTGGTGGTTGCTGTTGCAAGGCTTCTCGGTTATATCGATCGATCCGGGACCGATGGAGTCATTCGTTGGCCCGTTTACGCCCCAAAGGGCGGGGAAACGCAGAGTTCAGGCATTTTAATCCACATCGGTGGACCGGCCCTGTGGCTCCTAAGGGTCACTCGAGCTCTGATCCTGAGACATGGTAGGCTAGATTGTCTCGAATCGGTAGAGGATGATCCCTGGCCTCGGTTCACGGATGGAAATCCAATTTCCAAAAGCGTGACTTTGCGGTTTTGATTATAGAGCCTAGTATGGCGACATAGTGATATAGGGCACCTATGTCGCCTATGATTAATACCTATGATTAAAACTGTTTTCTTCACTTATAGTAATAATAAAAGATGAAATTTAGCGTATCAAGAATTCTTTGGCTATTATAAGGTAAAAACCCTATCCTCCGGCTTGTGTTGTATTGTCTGATGGGCCCTGGGTCTTATAATAGCTTCATTGTTCTTTATTTAGCATTGCGTTGTTGTTTTATGCACTGGTGTTCTTGGGAGGAAACCCGTTCCGTGTTAAACGGCATGGTCCCTTGATTTACCTAACTTTAAAATAAAGATTAACAACTGTTTTAGTTCTCACACCAGTCCCATGACTGACCTAGAGTTTATTGTTTTAATCTAAACTTGGGGTGCCCTAATTTTGGCACGGGCAGCTAGTTGTTTTGGTTTTGCATATTTATATTCACAGGAACCTGGCTTAAAGCTGGAATGATATCCAGAAAGCCCTGTATCCGTATATCTCTTCTAGTTGTGTATTGTATTATTCTCTGCTGCTATGTAATGTATTGTAATCTCTGATATTTTCTGTTGTATAATATTTGTTTATACTCTGTATATTCTTGTATTCTGATGGAATTGTTGTAATAAGCAATGAAATATTCTTCTATCTGCGTTCTGATGTGGCTTGTTCTCAATTCAATCCGTGATTTCCCTTAAGGGGGATTTCGGGTCGTCTCATGAAAAATATCAGAGATTACAATACGTTACATAACAGCGGAAAATAATACAATACACAACTAGAAGTAATACACGGATACAGAGCTTTCCGAGTATCGTTCCAGCTGTAAATCAGGATCCTGTGAATATAAATCTGCAAAACCAAACTACTAGCTGCCCGTGTCGAAAATAAGGGCACCCAGAGTTTAGGTTAAAACAATAAACTCCAGTTCAGTCATGTGACTGGTATGAGAACTAAAACAATTATTAATTTTTATTTTAAAGTTAGGTAAATCAAGGGACCACGCCGTATAACACGGAACGGGTTTCCTCCCAAGAATACCAGTGCATATAACAAACAGCGTAACGCTAAATAAAGAAAAATGAATCTATTATAAGACCCAGGTCCCATCACACAATGCAACGCAAGCCGGAGGATAGGGTTTTACCTTATAATAGCCAAGAATGCTTGGTACGTGAAATTTCATGTTTTATTATTACTATAAGTGTATAGTGTCAAAACAATTTCAAATCATAAGTATAAATCATAGATGGCATGGGTATCATATATCATGTCTCCATACTAGGCTCTACAATCAAAACCGCAAAGTCACGTATTTGGAAATTGGATTTCCATCTATGAACCGAGGCAAAAGATAGTCCTCACCGATTCGAGACTCTCTAGCCTGAGCCTTAGGACAAGTACTCAGTCAAGCCCTTGGATCTACAGGGTCGGTCCACCGATGTGGATTAAAATGCCTAAATAATGCGTTTCCCCGCCCTTTGGGGCATAAATGAGGCAAATCACTCCATCGGCTCCACACAGTCACCGATATATCCGAGGCGCCTCGCAACAACAACAACCACATAAGTCAAACTCGTCAGGGCGTGTAAAACCACTGACGCCGGTTCTAGCTAGAAGGAAACGCATGCCCTCCCTGAGGTCCCCTCCCAATTCTGGTTCACAACAGGGGTGTGAGGCTCGTGAATCACCACTACACAAAGCTATGCCACACAGACCGTGCTTTGATCATCAACCTCAAGACTTTGCTTTTCAACAAAAGCCTTGATCATTTGCCACTTAGGCATGCCACATAGGCAATTCACTCCATGTGATTGATATCCATCAATATATAACTCCTGAGTTCGTACGTCTCAGAGAAGGGCGTTAAGCAAGAGAATAAATTCTCCACCGCCAAACAGATATATATTTAATAGAAATCAATCACATAGAATAAAATCCAATGTCAAATACATAGCCCATTTACAAATTCGTTCTGGGTCTGAACGAAACCGGAGGCACCTGGTACCTCGCATATCCATCGATCTCCAAGTACGTCTGGACGACCACTAACTGATTCCCTTCTCTTGGGTGTACGGCACAATCAAGATCATTAGTAATCACCCAAACGACATGAAGACCTCCGTTCTTCAACCACCGTCTTCATCCTTGACACCACATCGAATCGGTTATTCAGAATGGGATAAACCCGGTCTTTCTGAATAACTCGCATATATAATAAGCAAGTGTTACACAAACACAACATACGCCTCATTCCAATTCAGAATATTCTTTTATTCCAATATCCTTATACTTTGGGAAAGGTTCCCATTAATTTTATCAAAGATAAACTCTTTAAATTTATTCTTTAATCTTCTTTTGAATATTAATTCAAACTAATCGGGATTAGCGAACCACACCGAAGTAATCATTTATTTTATTTCCCAATCCCAACCTATTCATCCCATGAAGTAAAACTGGTCATACTTCATATCTAACACCACGGTGTTATCGGTAGATTCAATTACCATTTCACGTTCAAATCTAATTAAAGATTTAACTATCGCCTAGAGCAAAATGGGTGATACTCCATTCTCGATCACTTCAATCTAATTAAAGATTCATTAAAACTCCACTTAGTTTTAATCTTCCCAAAAATCAATATCAACGATTGTTTAAATTGGGGAACCATATCCTGTCTTTAACTGGGTTAAAGAACCAACGTCCTTTAAAACATGGTTCACAATAAACCCAAAATCACATTCATTAATTATCGAGTTAAAGAACAAGTGTTATTTAAAACACCATTCACGATAAACCCAAAAATCAATTCAAATTCAATTCCAATTAAATACCATTTAATTGGTACACTTCATTAAATCTAAATAAAAAGATTTAATCTTTTTCTCAACTGGGCTCAAGAACTTTGTTAATTAAGACACCATTCACGACAAACCCAAATCACCTTTGATATTAAATACAAGGCTCTGAATAGAAAATATAACGGCTTATATTCAATATCAATTCTACGACGAACAAATATCTTATTGGAAATATCGATATAAATATATCTTTCAAATTTCCATAACAATATTTATATAATCACGAAATCCAACATCGAAGTATTCCAAAGATAATTTCGATTCAAATCCATTCCAATTTATATATTGGAAATTCTGGTTATTTTCAAAACCATTTCAAATCCACTTTATTTATTTTAAAAATAAATAGAATTATAATTCTAGTTCAAAACTAGTTCATTTCGATAAAAATCTATTTTTATCTTTTCAAATATGGAAATTTTCATCGTACTTCTTCACAAATCATTTCTTACGGTTTTACACAAATTATTACTATTTTTAATAATTTTATCAAGGCCCGTACAGTCGATTTCTATCAACGACCATCGAACTGCACTTACAACGACCTTTTCCAAATTTGATTTGGACATAATTCCAAATCCAACCGTTAGATTTTGAATATCTAATATTCGTTAGAAAGCTATTTTCGATACGAACCCAACGGTTCCAGTTTTAGGAGAATCCGACGGTCGGATCTCCCGCAATATCCATTCGAAGTCAATGGTCGAAATTCGTGAACTGCCGCAGCGCGGCGCGTTCTATTTAGGCCATTATATTATATATATAATATATACTTCGTCGATTTCCTTTTAAAACGTATTTTAAAAATCGTTTTAAAATTGTTTTCAAAATAATTTCAACTTCATATTCAATTTCGAATCAAAATTGAATATTCCACATTATCGATTTACAAATGATAATATTTTCGAAATGTTAAATTTTGAAATCACTTTCTTTTTTATATTCATTATAAAAATGAATAAAATCGATATAAATATCGTTCACGTCAAAATGGCGTCAATCTAATCAACACAGCTTTTATTCAACACATGGATGTTTATTCTATTCAACACATGAATTTATTTTCAGTTCAACACATGAATTTATATTTCCATTCAACACATGAATTTATATTTCCATTCAACACATGAATTTATATATCTATTCAACACATGAATATATATTTTCAAATCAACACATGAATTTATTTTCAATTCAACCCACGAATTTATATTTCTATTCAACACATGAATTTATATTTCTATTCAACACATGAATTTATTTTCAATTCAACACATGAATTTATTTTCTAAATTGGAATGAGGCCCAATCAATTACCATATATTGTTGATTATATGGATTTTCTACAACACATGTATATAATAGCAACGATAAATCATCAACCATCATCTAGAGTGCACCACACAACTGCATAAGCATTAAATATAAATAGTTAACGCTTACACAGTCTGTCAACCCATCGATTGACATACAACTAAACAATCGGGATTAGTGTACGTCAAATATCATCCCAATACCCGTTTAGGGTTTCAAATCAACAAACACATATTTTATTTGTGCAGTTGGGCGATGTGTAAAATTTATCGTCCCAATCAATATCAGTCAAATCAGTGTATATAAACAAATCATCCGATTTGTTTATAAATATTTATTTTATATACACGTTAAAAATTATATTTTTAACTATAAAATATTTTCCACTATAAAATATTTATTTCATTTCACATCACACAATCAAATTTCACAACACAGCAATCAAACAAACAAGTCATCCATGGTTTGTGGACGACGGGTGTTGGGTGCTGCTAAGCACCGTTTGCATCCTAGTATATATTTTTAACTAGAAAACAAGATTTAAAGTGAGAAGTTCTCACCGCTAGCTAAACCAAGCACCACGACTCTTCTTATGTAGAAATCTTTGTCGTGCTCGCCCCTTTGTCAATTTCATTGTCCGTAGTCACTACATATATGAAAATCACATTTTTATATTGTTGCTATGTATATAAAAATTCTATTTTTATACTGCTACTATATAGATAAAAATTCTATTTTTACACCTCTACTATATAGATAGAAATTCTATTTTTACACCGCTACTATATAAATAGAAATTCTAGCTTTACACCGCTACTATATAGATGTAAATTCTATTTTTACACCACTACTATATAGATAAAATTCTATTTTTACACGGCTACTATATAGATAGAAATTCTATTTTTACACCGCTACTATATAGATAGAAATTCTATTTTTACACCGCTACTATATGGATAGAAATTCTATTTTTACAACGGTGTTCATATAATAAAGATTATATTTTTATAACGCTCCTCCTATATAAAAATTATATTTTTATATCTACTTCTAATATAAAGATCGGATTTTTATATCATCGCTATAAAAAGTCACATTTTTATTCCAACATATATATAATAAAAATCAGATTTTTATTACATTACATATATAAAGATCAAATTTTTACTTACTATAGAATATAAAATCGTATTTTTATTCTCTCTATACTATAAAAGTCAAATTTTTAACTTCATGCTAATATAAAAATTATATTTTTACATCGCCAAAAATCAAATCTTTACTTCATTAAAAATCTAAACTTTCTTCGCTAATGTCACATATAAAAAATCCGACCTTTCTTTGCTAACATCACATATAAAAATCCGACCATTCTTTGCTAATATCACATATAAAAATCGGATTTTTATATGATTTAAAAATCATATTTTTTACGGTTTTAAACACTGAAAATAAATAAATGCAAATAAAACAAAATAAACGCTTACTGTTAAAGATTAGTGGGGGTCAGGGCGGCGCGCTGAGGTGGCGCAGGCGGAGGGCGAGGCCGGGATGGTGGCGGCGGTTTCTATTCAGAGGGGGGTGCGTATTTTTAGAAGAAGAAGAAGAAGAAGGGAAGAGAGGGAACGGTGGAGATGGAGGAAGAGGAGGAGGAAGGAGGGAGGGGGCGATCTTGAGGGCGGCGGCCTGGGGAAGCCTTGCCAGAGGCGGCGCGCTGCTGGGAGGGGGGCGCGGCTCCTTCCCAATCATTTTTCTTTTTTTCTTATGTTTGGTTTTTTTTTATTTTCTCGAATGAAAAGAAACGGGGGGGCCTGAAGGGTTAAGGAGGGGTTTTTTTTAATTTAATTATTTAATTTCAAAAACAACTTTTAATTTCGGCCTCGAAATCGAACCCACTAACTGTCGTCCATAGCTAATTACCCCCATTCCGGACACAATAGGATATGTATCGTAAGCTGATTCGATCGTTTCCATCAGTTTTCGTCAAAATCAAAATATAAATCTATATATTGAATTTGAACGCACATTTTATTTTACCGGGGCCACATACTAAATAGAAAAATTCCCGAAAAATATTTTCTAGCTTCGTATTGACGATACGGTCCTAACAAAACTGATTTCATCGAATTTTGAGAATGTTTGAAAAATGGCCATTTTCCAGTCGATTAAAATCAACTAAAACTGGTCAAACGCGTTTTCCTTTGCCACGCTCACATATTGATTCAAAAAATTACAAATTTTGGAATCTAGAAATAACTTGACATCACGGATCCAACAAAAGTTGCTTTGTCGAAAACCGAGGTCGTTTTACAGAATTTCCCTTTTTAAGGGCCAGAATTCCATAGCGACTATTCTGAATTTTCAACTGGACGTATCTTTTTATTCCCGCTATGAAATTTTGATTTTTTGGATTCGATGGAAAGATGTTCTCAATTAGATTCAAATATTTTTGGTTTTACTAAAATCCGGTTTATTTTGTACCCGGTACATTCATTTGAAATTCGAAATCGAATTATCGAACTTCCGCGCCATTTTCAATTCCTTTTATATATATAAATAAATATTTATATTCTAATGACGACGTATATAAATATATATGTTCTAATTCTATTCAAAATAAATTTCTCATCGTTATTATTTAAATAATTCATTTTAAATATTCAAAATTCATTAAAATTGCCAAAATAAAATTTTTAATTGGCTCGGATTTCCGGGTTATTACAAAAATGGCGTTTACTACTAAACACGGCTTCATATTTCAATATTCTTGTGTCCATCCAAAATCGAACATTGAAATCATGATTTTATTCTTCAATGAATATTGTTTAAAAATATTTATTATTTAAAATATTCTTTATTTTAAAAGACTCCTTATTATAAAATATTCTTAATTATAAAATATTCTTTACATTGAAATGTTCTGTTACATTAAAATATTCTATTACATTATAATTATAACGACCCGGGTTTCTTGATAGTTTATTTTAAAATTTTAATATGGTTTTAAATATATATTTGATAATATAAATAAATTTTGATATTGAGTATCGATTTAATAATCGAATATAATTGTATTTAGAATATATTGAATTATTTTAATTTGAAATACAGTTAATATCGAAGTTAAATACGGAATCAAAAAAATTAGATGATCAGTATAAATTCTGTTTGAATATAGACGATAACAGAAATAATTTATTACCAGCAAATTGTTTTATTTCCAAATTAAAATTATTTTATATCGATTTAAAATGACTGTTCTATATACGTTCAAATTAAATATTAAAATATATTCAATTTAGTTTAGAATAATGTTATAGTATTGGAACGACGGTCGGTATGCTGAAACAGCGGTTCACGATTTTTAATTATGAACCCCGAGATATTTATAATGGATAAGATCGAAATCGAATCAAAAATCAAATCGATATCTGTTTAAAAAAGAATAAAAGATCTGTTTAAAAAGAATAAAAGATATCTTTATATCGAATCAAAATCAAATCAAATTAATTAGAAAATCTTTTTAAAGTAGATACCAAGATTTGTTGTGTACGTTGGTCCCCTTTTTCTAATGTATAAAATCGCGACTTCCTTTCTCCTTTTTCTATTTCTTCTTCTGTAAAACATTGTCAATGCCGCTCCTCTTCATATTTTGAAAATAAAAAAGGGTTCACAACAACAAACCAAATCGAAAGCCTCAGGTAATAAAATGGCCTCCCAATTCATTTTTAAATCGGGAGTGCCTGAAATCAATTTCACTGTAATAAAAAAAGAGAATCGAAATCGCCTTTGAAGGCTGCGAGTTCCCGGTATTCGATCCATGGCGGTGGCGCTCGTGATTCAAGATGGAATAGGAAGTTTTGTGGGATCGTTCGAAGATTGACAAACGGAACCGTGACTTAGGAAAACTATAGAAGGTCTCCGGTCATCAATTAGGGTCACGATGGCTAGGAGAGTAAGCGGTATAGTTTTCTGCTTGCTTAGTGTTAGGGTTTGGATCGCGACATCAAGAAGCTCGAAGGGGGGTTCGGCAGTTCGAATGTCTGAAGACGGTGAAGTTTTGAGCAAGGAAAAAATATAGTGATCCTATACTAACTCACGGTAGAAACTGGAAGTAGGATTTGGAGATAACGATGACGGGTTTTGGCAAATTGGGGTGGGCTGCGAACTTGGGAATCTGGTGTTCAACGGTGTATGGTAAGGGGAGAAGTAAGCTACAGTAAGGGTGTGTAGCAGCAACAGGTCTCGGCCTTTTTATTTGGAAATGCCAGTGTGTTATCATGAAAAGGTGAGCAAGAAAATTTAAATTATTTATCAACTTATGCTTACATATAATGTGTTCGAACACGAAACTAAAATCACGATAAAAAATAGGTTGGAAACTGAAGTATTTAAGTTAACTACAGGTGAATTAGTTTAATATTGCCATTAGTTTAAATTATAGTTAATTAATTACATAGGCTTATTAAACTCGAAATTTCTCCATACAAATTCAGATTCAAGTAAGGCGAATTGTGTCAGAAACATTTCGATAAGGACAATGCACGTGAACTGATTTCAAGTGCTTAGGAGCCAGCTAAAATCTTCGGTTAAATTAAACATCGTTTAATTTAATCGAAAACAAACCATTATTTCGGAATTAAAAATCAGGTGAGTAAATCTCACTCATATTTTACTTTGAATTCTTTTATCGGTTAAAAATAATTGTTTGTTGATCGTTTGGATGCTTTAAATATTATTTATTGCTGTTTAAAATATATTAATTATTTAGGCTTGGTGGTTGCTATTATATATATATATATATATATATATATATTGGTGGTTGGATTCCCGCAGCATCATTAGCGGATGCCCGCAGTATCATTAGCGGATGATTACCCTATACGCCCCACGCTACGATAGTGGATGACCTTCTATATCGCGTTACCCTACCTCGAAGCAGGATGGGTATTACTATGTGACTAACGTCTGTGGATGCAGGAAAACAGGTTGGAGGAATCCAACAGGATTCCTCAAAAATATATTATTTGTTGTTTGTTTGGTTTCATATATGTTATCTTACATGGTGTGTTAGAAAATCTGAAATAAATAATTGGTTGTTCGGTGTTTAAATATCACTGGGCCTAAGTGTTGATATTTAAAAATATCATGAAAAGGAATTTCGCAGATTTAAAAGGAAATTCTAATTTTTTTTTTCTAAAATAGAATTTGAAATTTCAAATGAGGGATTCAAGTAGAATTTGAATATGAGTAATTCAAATGGAATTTTGAATATGATAAATTCAATGGAATTTGAATATAGAAAATGCAAAGAGAATTTCTAAAATAAGCTTTTGATTTTAAATAGATTTCGAAATAGGCTTGTTAAATAAAACAAGGAAATTTATAAAATAGTGTTTATAAATATAATAAATAAATTATCAAGAGATAATTTGAATATTTGAATTCAAAGGAATTTAAATATGGGATTTGAATTCAAAGGAATTGAAATAGAATTTGAATTCAAAGGAATTGAAATGGAATTTGAATTCAAAGGAATTGCAATAGAATTTGAATTCAAAGGAATTGAAATATAATTTGAATTCAAAGGAATTGAAATAGAATTTGAATTCAAAGGCATTGAAATAGAATTTGAATTAAAAGGAATTGAAATAGAATTTGAATTCAAACGAATTCAAATGGATTTGAATAAAGAAAAGTCAAATAGATATTCGAGTATAGGATTCAAATGAAGTTTATGTAACACCCCATGAATTCTATAACATTAAGCTTCACAAATTAAAGTGTAATTAAATCTAAATGAAAGATCTAAGGGAAATGGGCTACTCCATTGCGTTCGTCTCGGAATTCTGCTTGAGATAGAGTCCGAGTTTGCGTGAATCGGACTCCATGTGAAGGAGTTATGACCTTCGGAAGTTTCAGAATAAAATTTAAAATTCAAACAGCTCGGTTTCAAATTCAAAATTTGAAAAATAGGTTCAAACTGGGTTGGGCAAGAACCAGGGACCAGGTCGACCATAGGGTCGACCATGGTGTCGACCTGGTCACCCCAGGTCGACCATAGTGTCGACCTGGGTGTCGACCTGCCAGTTGACCTACCTAGTCGACCTGGCTGGCTGGATCTGGCTCTGGCTCGAATTTCTATGGCTCGGTGTGTCATTAGGGCTGACATGTCACCTCTTGATTGGCTCTTTGAACTTTGTATGGTCTAGATTCCTCCAGTCTTCATCTGACGGCTCAAAACAATTTAAAAATCTATATATACACCCTAAGTCTCAACTAAAATTCACACAAAACAATAAGATGGGAGTCGTCATGCTGCCAGGAAGGAATTGAGCATAGCCGTCAAGAGAGAGGAGCTTAGAGACGAATCAAATTAAGAAGAAGACTAAAGCATAATCAAATTAATCAACGCAACGTTAATCTACCCAAAGGAACGCATCTCAATTTCAAAATCCAGAATTCAAGATTCCGCATTCGTTGTAAGTATAGTGACCTTTCAGAATATGAATAAAAAAACTGTGACGTGATTCGATGTAAATGAAAATAGAATTGTGTTATTGTATGATAATGATATAAATTCTATGTATTGTAATGATTCTGTCATGACTTGTGTATTGATATTTGTGGCCTAAATTGATTGATGCAAGCCTATTGAACAATTGTATATAAAAACAATGGCACTTGCAAGTTTGTGGCAAAAACTAGAATTTGATCCCTTTATGTTTTTGTCTATGGCATGGACTATATACATTCTCTAAGTCTAAGTTAAGGCTTATGTAAACATGTTCTAGATTTGAGACCTTTTAAGCCTACATGATCCAAAACCTATGAACACATTCTTATGTTTATTTGCAAGTATAATTGGATCTATGTTAAGTATCGTTTGGGTTACATAAACTATGCAAGTTCATGTTGAAATAGGCTATATGATTTGATGTTAAAATTGGACATTTTGGTGAATATACAACATGCTAGTTTTGTGGTTGACATTATGCCAAGTTAAACATGTTTAAACCCAAGTTTGTATAAACCTAAACTATGCCATTTCATATGTCACCTACTTAGTTATACTTTGATTTGAATGCAAGTTCACATGACCCATAATTTATGTGAGTATCGCTGAATTGCAAGTTCATGCGCCACACACCCTTTTATGTTGTAAAATATTAGATGTTATTGATTTCCCTTTTTTCTCATGTTTATAAATTTGGGCTGAATTGTGTCAAGCCCAACACTTGTTATAATGTTGCGAACATACAAACGGGGGTAATAACGTTGGGTGTAAAACTTGAAAATATATGTTGGCATGGTTGGCACATACCAACGACAATGACAATTAAGAGGTATGAATTATTATACCCAAGAATAAAGGACATGACATTTACATATAATTGAGAAGTGATAAAATATGTAAATTTAGAAAACACGGTATGCTTAACCCGAGGTTGGATTGAGTTGTGACGTAAACCTGCCCGGACCCGTCCGGCTATCCAGTAGTCACGACAATACCTATCCAATGTGGGTGGTTAAGCATTGAGCCCAATAAAGACCCGAGGTTAGACTGAGCTACGGTGTAAACCTGCCCGGAACCGACCGGCACATCCAGTAACCGTAGCAATATCTGTCTAATGTGAGTGGTTAGGTGCTTTAAAAGGCTAAGGACAGATGGTAGGTTAAGTCAACTATAAACACTTAACCAAATTCAACATGTTAACAAGAATTGATGGGTGAGGTTAGGTAAATACAGACACTTAACCACTTAACATGTTTGACCAGAAAACCCTAGTAACGAGGGACCCGTTTCAGCAGTAACCCAAGTTAGGTATCATGGTACCCTGAAACTAGGCAGGGTGGGGCACGATTACTGGGCTGATTGTAAGCGGTCAAAGCAACGGCGGTGGGTGCAACAGTGCAGGTTCTAATGGGGTGCGGGCGTGCACACACTCCGGAGCAGATAAACAGGGCACTGGGGGCACCAGTATTATAACCTATGCCTTCTAGAGTTGTGTCGGGGCCGCCACCATGGGTCTTGATACACCCCATGGTGGGACCAGCATAGGTATCTACAATTCTTGGGGGCCGTATGACAAATGTTTACGCGAGTAGAAGCCGATCTTTAAAAAAAATGGGGATCACTTCACCCTCAGCATGGGGTGCCAGTTAGAATAAGCTCAAGTAGGTGCAGAGATATAGTGTGGGTGCGATAGTACATTCGATTCTAAACGACACTTCCTTAGCTTGTGATACTTTCCTGTTTTCAGTTTATATCTATCATGCCCTTTTTCTTATTCACATACTGAAGAGTTACTAGATTTACTCAGGCTTTATGTCTGACTCTATTTTCTTTTCATTCTTTTCTTTCGTTTCCCCCCCCCCCCCCCAGGTCCACAGGGAGGAAACAACCCAACTTAGTACTCTTTTGCAAGCTTCAAGACCGTAGACGTATGTTTTGGATCTCTTTTGCTCGGATCATGGCTTTGGATATCACTATGGGGATTTTTGTTACTTTTATTTATGTTTTATGCTTCTTTAATAATCAAGACACTAATGAGGTTGTAATGATGGAAGTATTTTGAGACAATTATGGAAATGTTTTGTTTGAACACGTATTGATGAAATAAAAGTCTGTTTGGTTTCCATTGCTTAAAATATGTGTATTTATATCTATCTTGTGTTTATCTGTGGCTTTTACTTATAAGCCTCCACCAAAGTTAAGGCATTCTCTTTGTGAGTGACCTTAACGGAGGTGGGGTGTTTCACTTGGTATCAGAGCATAGGTTTAACAGATAAGATAAAAAAACTGAAATTGTTTTCAAAAGAAAGTTTAAAGAAGCATTTTTTCAAGAAAAAGTGTTATATTTTTAAAGAGGCATAATCCCCCAAAAGCCATGTGAACTATCTCTCTCTATCCTTCGTTTTAAATCTTTCCTTTCTGTTTTAGCATATCTGGAGACCTTAACTTTCCAGAAGGAGTGTCGATACCCGACTGGTTTAGGAGGTACTTAGAAGCAAGGGCCAATGGCGCGGGCCCAGCAGACATCCCTCCTCCAGTGGCCGCGGTTCCTCCTCCTCCTCCTCTTGGAAATGCCTTCGCAAAAACATGTAGAGACTTCAAGGCTATGGGTGGAAAAGACTTTTATGGGACAGAGTCCTTTGTAGGAGCAAGAAACTGGCTAAAGGAGACCGAGGATCTGTTTGTCATCTTCGGAGTTGATGACAGGCAAAAGATACAGCTAGCAGTATGGTTGCTTAAAGTTGAAGCTTCCTATTGGTGGGAAATTACCAAAGCTCAGAGGGCGGTGGAAACATGGGAAGATTTCAGGACATGGTTTGAGATGAAATTCCTCTCCCAAGCTGAAATAAGCCTGCCAATGGAGAAGTTTCTAACTCTGAAACAGGGAAGTATGACAATCAGGGAGTACGTTAATCAGTTTAATCAGCTGGCCAGATTTGGGCTGGACTTAGTAAACACCCAACACAAGAAGGCGCTTCGCTTCGTCAAAGGTTTGAATGAGCCTCTACATAGCCTTGCTATGACCCATGTATCCACGGGAGCGACTTATGAAAGCCTGGTGGACATGGCGTTGCTACACGAGGAAGACAACGGCAAGAAAGAGACTAAGGTGGAAGAAAAGAAAGAGGGTTTACAAGCAAAGAAAATAGACTTCAAGAAAGGAGGGAAGAACAATAAGCCCCGTGAGAGGAGAAGGTGCAATTTCTATGGCATTGTGGGACATGTATCAAAAGACTGCCGAAAAAGGAAGGCAAAGATGGGTGGTTGCTTCCATTGTGGAGAGACTGGGCACCAAGCTAAGGACTGCCCAAAGAAGAAAGGGCAGGGACAGAAAGCCAGATCGACTTCAGGGGGTCAGGTTCATGTGCTAGTGGCACCTCCGCAGGAACGAGGTGGTAATATTTCTGTAGAAAGTGTAGTCTATCTTTATGATCAACCAGATCACACACTTTTTGACTCTGGCGCATCACACTCCTTTATTTCATCTGCCTTAGTAGAATCTCTGCATCTAGACACTAGTATGGTAGAGGATCCCTTAGTAGTTTCAAATCCAATTGGGGGCTCCGCATACTTGTCAATGGTTTGTTTGGGATTGAAAATCTCTATTCTCAGCGTTGAGTTTAGTTGTAATGCCATTATTTTGGGCTTCTCGGGATATGGTTTGATCTTAGGCATGGACTGGTTATCCAGTAATGGTGTCATTCTTGATTGTGAGAAAAGAGTAGTTAGACTCTTGACTCGGCTTGGTAACACTCTAGAAATTTCTTGTAATCCCTTGAATGATGTTATGCTTAGTTATCTAGAGTCGCTTGATGCTTCTGATGAGAATTTTCAGTCAGTTAGAGTAGTCCGGGAATATCCGGATGTCTTTGAGGAGGTGAAAGGCTTACCTCCGAGGCGGGAAATAGACTTCCGCATATATCTTATGGATAATGCAAAGCCTGTAGCTTTACCTGTCAGACACATGGCTCCAAAGGAGAGAAAGGAGCTCAGTAAGCAGGTTAAAGAACTTCTCGAAAAGGTGTTCATTAGACGGAGCATTTCGGAATGGGGTGCTCTAGTGGTGTTCGCAACCAAAGCGGATGGTTCGCTTCGCCTTTGCGTCGACTATAGGGAGTTAAACAAATTGACCAAGAAAAATAGGCACCCTCTTCCCCGAATCGATGATTTGTTTGATCAACTTGTAGGAGCGTCGGTCTTCTCCCAACTTGATCTGGCAACTGGGTTCCATCAGCTAAGAGTAGCTGAAGACAACATTGATAAAACGGCGTTCAGAACCCCAGACAGTTTCTCCGAGTGGCTTATTATGCCTTTCGGCTTGACAAACGCGCCCGCTTATTTCATAGACCTAATGAGCAGAGTGTTCAGAGAATTCCTCAACAAATTTGTGGTTGTCTTCGTAGACGAAATTTTGATCTTCTCAAAGAATGAGGATGAGCATGCTCAGCATCTGAAAGAAATCATGGAAACTCTTCGAGTTCATCAACTAAAAGCCAAATTCTCCATGTTCCACTTTTGGAGAAAGGAGGTAAGATTTCGGGGGCATACAATATCCAAAAAGGGGTTGGCTGTGGACCCCGCAAAAGTGGTGGCAGTGCAAGACTGGAAGACACCAAGAAATGCAACCGAAGTCTGAAGCTTTCTTGGGCTAGGTGGTTTTTACCAAAAGTTTATTAGGGATTTCGCGAAAATCTCAGCTCCACTCATAAGGCTAATGAAGAAGAATCTGGCGTTCACTTGGGATTTGGACTGCGAGTTTGCTTTCCAACGATAAAAAAGGGCTCTCACAACAGCCCCAGTTCTGACTTTGCCAAATGGAAGCAAAATGTTCACAGTATATACTGATGCTTGTGGTACGGGGCTAGGCGCTGTTTTGATGCAAGAAGGGAGGGTAGTAGCTTATGGTGGAAGGCAATTGAAAGTTCATGAAAAGAACTACCCAACCAACGATCTCGAGTTAGCTGCCATCGTCTTTGCGCTTAAGTCTTGGCGCCATTATCTCCTAGGTGAGAAGTTCGAATTATACACTGACCATAAATCGTTGAAATATCTCTTCTCGCAGAAGGATCTTAACTTGAGGCAGCAAAGATGGATGGAGTTTTTTGCCTCGTATGACTTTGAAATTTCCTATACTCCCGGCAAAGGCAACGTAGTAGCAGACGCGTTGAGCCAAAAGAAACTGACCTTAAGCCCGCTCTTTGTAGAGAGGCAAAGCTTGGAGTATTTAGCCAGTTTTAACTTTAGGCCCTCCTCGGATTTTTTACCGGGTTTGTTAGCATCTCTCGAAGTACGCCCTACTCTCTAGGACTCAATAGGGGCTGCACAACGTGAAGACCCTCAGCTTGTTGATGTGATTGATAAACATATTAGGGGTGAGACTTCTAGTCACCTCAGTAGATACGCCATCGATGATAAGGGTTGGCTGAGGCGAGATGGAAGATTATGCATCCCACAAGCAAGGGAGTTGACAAAGAAGGTTCTCGAGGAAGCGCATCATTCCAAGATGACTATACACCCTGGCGGTGATAAGATGTACAAGGATATAAAAAAGACTTTCTTTTGGAGCGGCATAAAAGAGGACGTGGCAAATTTCGTTTCTAAGTGCATGACCTGCCAATGGGTCAAGGCGGAACAGAAGAAGCCTGGAGGATTACTTCATCATTTAGAGGTCCCACACTGGAAGTGGGATGGTATTTCAATGGACTTCATTGATTGGATGTCTAGGTCGAGAAGAGGCAATACTAGCATTTGGGTAATAGTGGATAGGCTTACTGAAAGCGCCCACTTTATACCCATTAAAAGTAGAAGGACTGCCTCATCTCTAGCATCTCTTTATCTCAAGGAAATAGTTCGACTCCATGGGTTACCCTCCAGCATTGTTAGTGACCGAGACCCTATTTTCACATGCGAGTTTTGGTGGAGTCTGCAAGAAGCTATAGGCACACAGTTATGTTTGAGCACGGCCTATCACCCCCAAACCGATGGCTAGACGGAAAGGGTGAATAGTGTTTTAGAGGATCTTTTGAGACTTTGTGTTCTTGACTTTGGAGAGACTTGGGAGGATCACCTTCCTTTAGTGGAATTTGCCTACAACAACAGCTACCAAGCTACCATAGGCATGGCACCCTTCGAAGCCTTGTATGGAAGACCGTGCAAATCACTAACTTGTTGGTGGGAATCTACAGATAAACTTATACTTGGGCCGGACATGATTCGAGAGACTTCGGAGAAAGTGGACTTCATACGAAGGAGAATGAAGACTGCCCAAGACAGACAGAAATCCTACGCCGACAAAAGAAGGACTGACCTTGAGTTTGAGGTTGGGGATAGGGTTTTCCTTAAGGTATTTCCTTTAAGGAATGTCGTTCGCTTTGGATCCGCAGGAAAGCTAGTACCAAGATTTGTAAGACCGTTTCCTATCATCGAGAAGGTTGGGAAGATGGCCTATAGATTAGAGCTACATGAGTGACTGGCCGGAGTTCACGACGTCTTTCATATTTCTCACCTCCGAAAGTGTTTGCATGAGTCTGCGGAAGTGGTGGAACCTAGCATTCTAGAAGAAGTCGAAGTGGAACGTGAAGCAACTATGAAGAGAGTTCCAACCCGCATCTTAAGAACTGAAGTGAAAAAGCTATGCAAACGCGAAGTCAAACTCGTTAAAGTTCAGTGGAGCGACGCCGAGGAAGACGCGACTTGGGAAACTGAGGACAGAATACGTGCCGCCTACCCTTTTCTTTTTGAGGGTACATCTTTGATCTCTCTTTTTCCTTAAGTTATGCTTTATCTTTTTAGGTATATCTCCTCGGTCCTTTTCCTAACTCCTTAGGTAGAAAACAAATGGATGCAAACATGTATTTGAAAACATGTTATGGATGATGGCTGCAAATGGTTACTAGTGATTGCTAGTGGTTGCTCGTGGATGCATATACACACACACCCTAGGTTTTAGATCGGCTCAGTCACTTCATATTGCATATGCATATATGTATTCTCATTTGTATATGGTTGAAACTTGTTATGCTGTCATATGGTTGTTGCATTTGTATGAATAAGTTGTGCACTCATGTAGAATTATGAGTAGGAAAAATTTGCATACATAATGGATTCATGACACTCACATGATTCGCATTAAGGAGGTCAACTGAATCAGTAGACCGCCCGATTTCAGCATTAGATAAGGACATGTACACACACTTTACATATGATCATGAAGCATTAGAAGTCTTTTAAGGACAGTGGACGCCTATGTTTGTTGATTGAGTAGATGGACGGTTGGATGGTAGGATGTACATTTGTAACACCCCACGTCCATTAATGTCACTCACAAAGGGAATGCATTAACTTCCATGGAGGTTTTAAGTGAATATAGAACATAAAAATTACAACAAGACAGATAATAAGTAGTACTTGAAAAATCTAAAACTTCATTTTATTGCAGCGGAAATTAAACATGTTTGTTACATCACAAAACCATAATCAGAGTCAAGTACAATATCCATCTTTTAAAACAAAATACATAACCCCGTTACACAAATAGCCATTAAAGAAGATAACAAGCTAGACTTTACTTCAACGGTCCAAGCTTTCCAAAGAGAGATGAAGCAATCCAATCAAACTCCACTAGAGCTGGGTCCAACCTGAGGACCTGGAGGGGGAAAAAGGATAGAAATGGAGGGGGTCAGACATAAAGTCTGGCGAGTTTGATAATTCTAACAATACTATTATCAAATTAACTAGACTAAGGCATAAGTTGGAAGACAAGTAAATGTCTATGAACTCTTAGGAAGATAAAGATAGCGTTTAAGATACGTTAAAGATAACGGTAAAGGCACACCTAATTACTAACGAATGATTACTACACTGCACCGCACATTACTACACTGCACCACACCAGTCACCCTATTGTTTGATCCCACTTGCTTCACACAGAAACTCTATAAATAGCCTTACGTACCCCTAGCTGACTACATAGGTGTCGTCTGCCCCTATCTCCACTAGGTGTACCCCACTACCCACTTTCGATCGGCTCCCTACTCGTAGATACCCGTGTTGGCCCCATAGTGGGGTGTATCACTCCCCTAAAGTGGCAACCCGATACAACTTGAGAATGCACGGCTTATACCTACACGATGCAACAACGTCTTACCTACCAGCCCGGGTCCACACACGCATATGAAACCCGTTGGACTTGCGTTGCCACCGCTGCCCGTTTTGGCCTCTTACAGTCAAACCCAGCATGCGTGTCCCGTCCTCGACTTGGGTCAAGCCCACAAAGATACGTTTGGGATACTGGTCGAAATGGGCCCCCACAAGCTACCCACCTAAGCTTGTCACTAGTATATCCCACTTAACCCTCTTAGTCATGTTATTTACATGTGTGTTTGGTTAAGTCTTACTAATCGCATTTCACATGCCACTAAGGGAACCCCCTAGATTCCTCATGCCACCCAAGGCACCTACTTAACCCCCATGTCCCACCTTACATGTTTATCTGGTTAAGTATTTCTTAATTCATTCAGGCCATAACCTCATAAAGACCTCTCACATTAGACTGGCATTTATGGCAGCTAGATTTGCCGGGCGGGTCCGGGCAGTCTTACACCATAAAAGAGTCTAACCTCGTGTCTTTACAACCGTTATGCTTTAGTTTAGGCCTAGGACCTCTCACATTGGGCTGACATTTGTGACCACTGGATTTGCCGGGCGGGTCTGGGCAGGTTTACGTCACAAACGAATCCAACCTCGTGTCCTAAGCATTGATTAACACTTAAAATCTTTTACCCCAGCTTTAATAATTCCCTATTCAAATTATTAATTAAGTCAACTTTTAATGATGTCCACAATTGACTCAATTATGGCCATCCACTTATGGCATGCAAAATCATATCAATTGCACCCCATCTTTTTAATATTAAATCCTTAATATTACCCCTACCCCACGTTTATACGTTCGCTTATTCAACGCATAATATAGGCTAGACTTGTATAGTCTAACACCTAGCACAAAGATAAATTATCACAACATATAGACAATTAAAATAAATCTAATCATAATAGGGGTGAAACTTGCATAAACTACACATGTTAAGGATCAAAAGGTGTCAACTTGTTAAATGTCTCAATTTACATGATATGATCATAGCCCAAATCTATACATAAACTTGCATATGGGGTTTTTAGGCAACATAATGATGGTGTGAACTAGCATAGGATATCACATATGTCATAGCATAATTCTAGATGTCATAATAGATGTCTTGGCATATGTTCATAACTTTTCTAATCAATCTAACTTGCATATGTGACTTGTCATATAGATCAACATAACCCAAACATGATGATTTAATTAATATGAACTAACTAGCATAGATGGTAACATCATGGCCTTTTTAACATGTATGAGTCATCACAACTTAGCATAGAAACTTTCAACATACATAACATCATCATAGCATGATATACAACATATAAGATATCATCATCACATAACATTGGATTTACAATATACATGATAGCAAAAGGGGTTTACAACAACATATATGATAATTCACATCATCTACTCATAATCCATTCATAACTCAACCTAATTAAAATGATAATAATCTTGTTAAGATCATCATACTCACAATTTAGAGAAGAAAAGAGAGAGTTTTGCTTAGCTTTAGGGTTGAGAGAATTAGAATTGAATTTGCTTTTCTTCTTTCTTAGTTGGCGGCGGCTCCATTGATTTTTATGGTGATGGTATGACGGTAACTATTCTATTTTAATTAGGTTTAGGGTTAGCATTAGGATGTATTTATAGGTGTAGGAAGTTATTTAGGACCATTAAATTAACCCTGAACCATGAGAACCACTCAAATGCAAAATCTGCATTTGAGCGAATCGGCCCATGGGTTGACAGCCAAACACCCTGGATTAACCCCTAGTCGACCGAGAGGGGCTCGGGTCGACCTCAAAAATGGGCCGGTTTGGTTATTCCCCCTCCCAATTCGTTGTTTTGAACTTTTTCGCATATTTATTTATTTAATTTTTAATTTTTTTTTATATATATCAATATATATTTCTCTGCGCAACCCATTTCACTTAATTCTATTCTAAAAATTAAGTATACTTTAATTTGTGAATTTTAATGTTATAAAATTACGGGGTGTTACAACATTCTTCCTAACTTGAAGATTTCGGGGACGAAATCCTTTTAACGGGGGGAGAATGTAACACCCCGTGAATTCTATAACATTAAGCTTCACAAATTAAAGTGTAATTAATTATAAATGAAAGAATTAAGGGAAACGGGTTACGCCATTGCGTTCGTCTCGGAATTCTGCTTGAGATAGAGTCCGAGTTTGCGTGAATCGGACTCCGTATGAAGGAGTTATGACCTTTAGAAGTTTCAGAATAAAATTTAAAATTCAAACAGCTCGGTTTCAAATTCGAAATTCGAAAAACAGGTTCAAACTGGGCTGGGCAGGAAAATTCCCGCCCAGGGACCAGGTCGACCATAGGGTCGACCATGGTGTCGACCTGGTCACCCCAGGTCGACCATAGTGTCGACCTGGGTGTCGACCTACCAATCGACCTACCTGGTCGACCTGGCAGGCTGGGTCTGGCTCTGCCTCGAATTTCTGTGGCTCGGTGTGTCATTAGGGCTGACATGTCACCTCTTGATTGGCTCTTTGAACTATGTATGGTCTAGATTCCTCCTGTCTTCATCTGACGGCTCAAAACAATTTAAAAATCTATATATACACCCTAAGTCTCAACTAAAATTCACACAAAAAAATAAGATGGGAGTCGTCATGCTGCCAGGAAGGAATTGAGCATAGCCGTCAAGAGAGAGGAGCTTAGAGACGAATCAAATTAAGAAGAAGACTAAAGCTTAATCAAATTAATCAACGCAACGTTAATCTACCCAAAGGAACACATCTCAATTTCAGAATTCAGAATCCAGAATTTAAGATTCTGCATTCATTGTAAGTATAGTGACCTTTCAGAATATGAATAAAAAAACTGTGACGTGATTCGATGTAAATGAAAATAGAATTGTGTTATTGTATGATAATGATATAAATTCTGTGTATTGTAATGATTCTGTCATGACTTGTGTATTGATATTTGTGGCCTAAATTGATTGATGCAAGCCTATTGAACAATTGTATATAAAATCAATGGCACTTGCAAGTTTGTGCAAAAACTAGAATTTGATCCCTTTATGTTTATGTCTATGGCATGGTCTATATACATTCTCTAAGTCTAAGTTAAGGCTTATGTAAACATGTTCTAGAATTGAGACCTTTTATGCCTACATGGTCCATAACCTATGAACACATTCTTATGTTTATTTGCAAGTATAATTGGATCTATGTTAAGTATCGTTTGGGTTACATAAACTATGCAAGTTCATGTTGAAATAGGCTATATGATTTGATGTTAAAATTGGGCATTTTGGTGAATATATAACATGCTAGTTTTGTGGTTGACATTATGCCAAGTTAAACATGTTTAAACCCAAGTTTTTATAAACCTAAACGATGCCATTTCATATGTCACCTACTTAGTTATACTTTGATTTGAATGCAAGTTCACATGACCCATAATTTATGTGAGTATCGCTAAATTGCAAGTTCATGCGCCACACACCCTTATATGTTGTAAAATATTACATGTTCTTGATTTCCCTTTTTTTTTCTCATGTTTATAAATTTGGGTTGAATTGTGTCAAGCCCAACACTTGTTATAATGTTGCGAACGTACAAACGGGGGTAATAACGTTGGGTGTAAAACTTGAAAATATATGTTGGCATGGTTGGCACATACCAACGACAATGACAATTAAGCGGTATGAATTGTTATACCCAAGAATAATGGACATGACATTTACAAATAATTGAGAAGTGATAAAATATGTAAATTTAGAAAACACGGTATGCTTAACCCGAGGTTGGATTGAGTTGTGATGTAAACCTGCCCGAACCCGCCCAGCTGTCCAGTAGTCACAACAATACCCATCCAATGTGGGTGGTTAAGCATTGAGCCCAATAAAGACCTGAGGTTAGACGGAGCTACGGTGTAAACCTGCCCGGAACCGACCGGCACATCCAGTGACCATAGCAATATCGGTCTAATGTGAGTGGTCAGGTGCTTTAAAAGGCTAAGGACAGATGGTAGGGTTAAGTCGACTATAAACACTTAACCAAGTTCAACATGTTAACAAGAATTGATGGGTGAGGTTAGGTAAATACAGACACTTAACCACTTAACATGTTTGACTAGAAAACCTAGTAACGACGGACCTGTTTCAACAGTAACCCAAGTTAGGTATCATGGTACCCTGAAACTAGGCAGGGTGGGGCACGTTTACTGGGCTGATTGTAAGCTGTCAAAGCAACGGCGGTGGGTGCAACAGTGTAGGTTCTAACGGGGTGCGAGCGTGCACACACTCCGGAGCAGACAAACAGGGCACTGGGGGCACCAGTAGTATAACCTATGCCTTCTAGAGTTGTGTCGGGGCCGCCACCATGGGTCTTGATACACCCCATGGTGGGACCAGCATAGGTATCTACAATTCTTGGGGGCCGTATGCCACATGTTTACGCGAGTAGAAGCCGATCTTTAAAAAAAATGGGGATCACTTCACCCTCAGCATGGGGTGCCAGTTAGAATAAGCTCAAGTAGGTGCAGAGATATAGTGTGGGTGCGATAGTACATTCGATTCTAAACGACACTTCCTTAGCTTGTGATACTTTCCTGTTTTCAGTTTATATCTATCATGCCCTTTTTCTTATTTACATACAGAAGAGTTACTAGATTTACTCAGGCTTTATGTCTAACTCTATTTTCTTTTCATCTTCTTTTCTTTCGTTCCCCCCCCCCAGGTCCACAGGGAGGAAACAACACAGTTTAGTACTCTTTTGCAAGCTACAAGACAGTAGACATATGGTTTGGATCTCTTTTGCTCGGATCATGGCTTTGGATATCACTATGGGGATTTTTGTTACTTTTATTTATTTTTTATGCTTCTTTAATAATCAAGACAGTAATGAGGTTGTAATGATGGAAGTATTTTGAGAAAATTATGGAAATGTTTTGTTTGAACACGTGTTGATGAAATAAAAGTCGGTTTGGTTTCCGTTGTTTAAAATATGTGTATTTATATCTGTCTTGTGTTTATCTGTGGCTTTTACTTATAAACCTCCACCAAAGTTAAGGCATTCCCTTTATGAGTGACCTTAACGGAGGCGGGGTGTTTCAGTTTAACTATAGAATTTGAAAATAGGATTCAAATGAAGTTTAACTATAAAATTTGAAAATAGAATTCAAATGGAGTTTAAATATAGGAAGTTCAAATAGAATTGAAATGAAATTTGAATCTAGAAGATCATAAATATTATGTTGAATTGGCAAAATGGATTTGATATATATTAAAATATATCAGAATTGAGGTGAATTTATTATAAACGAAGTTAAAATGTTTATATATATAAATATAATTTAAAATGAACTCACCGCAGCGCGGCAGTTCGTAAATTGTCGTTTCGAACTTCAATTAAATGTACAGAACTCAATTGAAGTCGGAAATCTTTGAAACAAGAATCGTCGGGACCGGTTGAATAATAGTTTTCTAGTGGAAGAGAAAAATCTGGATTTCGTCGTATAGATTTTGAGTTATGCCAAAATCAATTTTTTAGAAAAACAACGCCATAATCGTTTTAAAAATGATAACGGTTTATTTAAATAAATAAAAGGATTTTAAGGAAATAAAATCTGAATTGGCATTAGAAAAATCCAGACTGGAGATATAAAATAAATATGAACTCCCGTGAAGAAAGTGAAATGATTTTTGGACAGAAATCATATTTTAAATGGTTAAATTGGAGAATAATTAGTTAAAGGAAATTTGAACCGAAATTGGGTTTTTAGATAAGTGAAAGAAATTGAGAATTTATATTCGAAATCGAATATATAACTCGAGTTGAAAACAGAGTTAGATTTGGTTCATGAGTAGATTAAAATATATTTGAACATGTTATGTTAAAACATAAAAGTGAAATAGACTAAAGAGTTAATTAAAGAGTTAATTAACGAATTGAGTTAAAACGATCAGGTATAGTTGAAATAAATTGGACAGGTATAGACATACAGGAGACAGGTATGGGATAAGGATAATGAAGGTATATAAATAGAATGCTCCACAAAAAGGTACGTATTTAATTCATATATGAGATTTTATGTGCCATATCGGCAAGCCGCTTGGCTTTTTCTTTTTCTTTTGGATTGGTAAGGGCCATGGGAGGCTATTTAAAATATCCCAATGCTCCCGGTACAAAGGAGGTTATGGCAAATTTTTCCAGAAATTTAAGGAGTTAGAATATTTGTAAGAAATTTGATAACTAGAATCTATATATCAATATATATAGAAGTCGATAAGAAAACGAACTTAAAAATAGAATAGTATAATCAAAAAGAAAGACTAGGAATAAAATCTGGTAAAAATAGAAAGAGAAAGTGAGTACGTGTTTAAAAGTGAATAAGTAGTTGTATGATATTGATTTTTCGAGTAAGTAGTCATATCTGTTTTGACGTTATAAATGTTATTCAGCCAAGGTCTGAGAGGTAGTTATACCCCAACTTGATTGATTTCATTATTAACAAATAAATAGTAAGATTTCAGGCTCGAAGATCAATGTTGGATAAGAGTTAGTTGAATATAGTATTTGGGTTGTCGTAACGATGTTTTACACAACATCCGTTTTAACCCAAATAAGTGTAAACCTAGAATAGAATAGTAAATATTTCCTAAGTATAGAAATAAACGAGATCGGAAAAGAGATAAGTAATTGGAATATTTTCCAATTATAGCTAGAATATATTTTCTAAGTGTAGAAAATAAAAGAAGGCAAGATATAGAAATGATTTCCAAAGAATGTAGGAGACCGAGATGATAATTGGAAATATTTGTTTAACAAATATTGATAAGGAAATGGAAAGGGTGATTTAATTAATGAATGTTAATCAAGGGGCCCAGTGATTATTTGGTTGTTTTGAATGGATGTTTGTTTTTCTTCGATAGTTAAATAACCGACTATCGAAGTATTTGCCAATATCGTTGTCAATATGGAGAGACCGGTTGGATTATTATACGAGGACCACTCTGTATTGGCAGTAGCGTTGCGAATCAGATTATATGAAGATAATCAAAGACAGAGTAAAATGCAAGGGCTTTTTCTATTAACAAAAATTGTGCCTTCGGTTTCATTTAATCCCAGAACGAACGTAAATGGACGAATGTCTAACAGAGTATTTCCAGTGATCGAATATGTTGGTCTCTATAAATATACATGGTGGCAACGGATTTGTTTCCTTAGCATAATATCCAGAATATACTTGTGCAAATCAATGAGTGATTAACGGATCTGACAATGTGGCATTCAAAGTAATTGTGCTATCAGTGAATAGAAAGTAATCGTAGCCTTAGGCCTCAACATCCGGGAAATGAAAAAAATCGGGCAGGCAACATGGCTATGTGGATCGCTCCCATTAGGGTGTATTATCACCTATCTAGAGATTCATTTAATTCCTTATTCTATTTGATGCTGTCCCAACCGGGAAACGGTTGCTGGTCCCAATCGTTGGTGATATACATTCGATACACTCAAGCGAAATGAGTCGTCGGTCATGTGTGGGCCGGATTGCAAGATGTTCTTGTTGAACCCAGTGTATTCGTCTCTAGAGATAAACTATCGGAAGGTGGTTCCATACCTTATCATGTTGGAAATCCAATCTCCAATAAGCGCCCTGCAGTTTTTGAATTTATACTATGTATATGGAGCATGAGATGCAAGCGTTCCGCTAGATTGTTATTATTTGATTAGACACTATTGTAATATCACTGGATTTTTGTATCAAAGTGTTTTGGGTTATAGTAAGGTAAAAACTGTCCATGTTTATGTGTGGGCTGGTCTTACTATTATCTTTTCTTTTGAAAGGATTTTTAAAGTTAAACAAATGGTTGGAGTTTACTCACACCAGTCCCATGACTGACCCAGAGTTTATTTTGTTTGTTTTCCCTAAAATCTTGGGTGCCCAAATTTGTATGGGCAGTCAAGTAGTCGGGATTTTTCAGATTCATTTGGAAGAGCTGGAAGCAGGAGGCTTCACTAGTTAGCTATTGTGACGGCCCGCCCCGCACCAGCCTGCATTTCCTCCAAAAGTGCGCTGTACACATGCCCGACTAGCACAAGACGGTCGTCATAAGAAAGAAAAGAAGGGAATGAACTAATCAAAGAACCTGTAGAATGCCTCACAGCGCATGGAATAAAATATAATAATAATGTACTTGACATAAAACAGGCGAGACAGTACATAAGCTGATAACTAAAACCAACATCAATCTCAAAGCAGCGGAAATTCAAATACAGCTTATTACAATTTTTCCAAATTTACTGTCTCTAAACAAAAGAAAGCTGAAATAGAAGATACACCAACAATGCCCAAGCCGTGATCTTCAACAACACAGGGAGAATACTAAACATATATATATCACGTGGAAGCCTCCTGCTCGTCTCCGGATCATCTACCCGTGCATCACCAGCTAACCTGTCTCTAGTCTGCTCGTGTGAGCACCCAGAGTAATAAGAGGAGACATAAAACTCTGGGTCAGACATAAAGCCTGGTATGAGCGATAAGCATCTAAACAGAATAATAACAGGTATACTAAACCATACCTGAACCTGGACCTGCAACCAAAGAGTTAGTACCACATACCGTACAATACTCCGAGGTGCCATAATAAATAGTGAAAGAATACGGGGGTGGGGTGTGCATGTCGTAAATTTAGCAAACAAATCATCCATGGCAACCATCCTCACGTCTCTCACTCAGTGCGTAAAGCGTACGACATCTACCACTTTGGAGCACTAGACAAACTGAGGTAACGACGAATCCCGACTTGTAGAAACCCTGCTGTGACCAAGACAACACTTGGAGTCATGACCAAACATTTCAATGACCCACTTCATTGGTCGTAGCCCTTGGTTCTACCGATGCCATAATGGCCCTGAATCCGCCTTCGTACCTCCTACCATAGTGGTCCAAAACTATAGACGTCGATAACTCCTTAGCACGCGTCCCGCAGCAAAGCCCAATCATGAAGTGAACTCGTTGATTCCCATCTGAATCTTAAGCTCTAACTTCTCATTTGGACTCCCTTTGCATCTCGGGTTTGGTTGAATTGGAGTGGGTCTTCAGAAAAGTTGTCGTGCAGTAGCAGCTCTAGAATTCGGTTCGGTTCGGTCACCCATGCTCGGTTCGGTTCGGTCACCCATGCTCGGTTCGGGTCCTTCTCCTTGTCTCTTCGGGTCGGGCACTTCGCTCCGGGTCGGGTCGGGGTCCTCCTCCAGGTCGGGTCGGGTGTCCTTCTCTCCAGCGCTCCAATCCCTAGCCTATTTCTTCTTTGCTTCCGATCCGAGCCCTGCATCTCCAAGTCGATCCGATCTGGCCTCCAATCTCTCTTCCGATCCGATCCGCTCCGTTCCCTAGCTTACTCCGATCCGATCCGCTCCACCGCTCCGATCCGATCTCCTGTCCAACTCCAACTCTAAGCAATGGCCTTCCTTCCTGCCAAACTTCTTCCAGTGGCAAGTCCTCATCCAGTTCGGATTCCCTTGGTCAGTTCCCTAGTCCGATCCGACCCCTTTCTCCGATCCGAACCGGTTCGGAGCCTGCACACTTCTGCAACTTTCCAGCAAGCTTTCTACGCCATTCGACGACGTTTTCGAGCAATTTAACTATTCTAATCAATCATGAAACATACCATAGAGTCATAGTAACATGTAATAGCAACCACAAACAACAAACAACAATTTAAATGAATCAAAATGGATCGAAAGTGGCTAAAACTTCACATTTTCCTATAATCCTTCTTAATCATGTTTAAGCATACGATTAGCAAAACACATCGAAATTATCTCAAATTTCTAACAGAGCCTTAAAACATTAATTTAGAATTTTAAGAATTTTTCCAGAATTTATTTACGTATAAATTCGCTAATCTTCACTAATTACCCTTAATTAACCGTAATTAGCGTCAAAATGATGTTATCACTCACCTTGGCCACAAATGAAATTCTCAGAACTGAAACTCCTCTGATTTGGGGCGAATACTGATGTCTAACAGCAGTTCCAACCTTGCTTTGATGCTTTTTCTCCTTAATTTAGTGTTGCTAAGCCTAATCTTCAATTAGAGAGTGATTTTGGGTGTTTTAGATGTAGGAAGCCATTACTAGGATCTCTAGGAGGTTTGTGGCGGCTCAAAACTGAAAATGAAAGTGATAACCTAACCCTAACCAGACCTCCTATACCTCTAAACCCGAAATTCCCCTTGGGCCTAGCTGCTAATCACCCGGTTAAGCCCAATTAAGCTGTCTTTCTCCATCTGAAACTTGTTTCAGCCCTATCCCCCAAACGGTGAGTCCGTTTGGCTAATGTGACCACTCTACGGAAAGAGAAACTATCATTCAAAGCCAATGGAAGTGGTTTCAGGTCAAAATTCATTTCCAGTCAAAAGTTATGGCCAAAACAGTGCTAACTAGGGGTAAAATGGTCATTTAAAAATCGAGAAAAATCATGAACATGGGAAATGACCCCAATAGTCGTCTCCCAAAGTTACATGACCATACGACTTCGTATGTGAAAGAAATAAATATCCTACGATCCTATGATGCGTAGAACGCGGGTCGTTACACTCTCCCCCCCTTAAGAAATTTCGCCCCCGAAATTCCTTAACCCAAACATGCAAAGGATCCCGCATGCCTAACAACCATATACAACAATCAAGTATGCAAAACAAGCAAACAAGCCTATCCTAGCATGCGGAAAACTAAATCGCTAATAAAATCTTACCAGACAAAGAGTTCTGGATACTTCTTCCTTATGTCCTCTTCTGTTTCCCAAGTACAATCATTCTCGTCTTCGCTCCACTGTACCTTGACTAGCTTCACCGACTTCCTTCGAAGTTGCTTCATGTCGTGTGCGACAATACGGGCCGGCTTGCGGTTTCCAACCGCCTCGGGTTCTACTTCGAAGTCTTCCAACTGATCAGGTGAGATAGTCATATCTGAGTCGTGAACGAACTTCTTTAGTTGGGAAACATGAAATACGTTGTGAACTCCCGCCATCTTCTCTGGTAAGTCAATTCTATATGCCAAATTCCCGACTAGTTCAAGAACAGGGAATGGGCCAACAAATCTTGGTACTAATTTACCTCTCCTGCCAAATCGTATTACGCTCTTCAACGGAGAAATCTTGACAAACACCAAGTCACCAACGGAGAATTTTAAGTCTCTTCTTCTCTTATCAGCATAACTCTTCTGCCTATCTTGGGCTGCCTTCATTCGTTGCTGAATGATCTTGATTTTATCTGAAGTTTCCCTCACCACATCTGGTCCAAGCATAAACTTCTCGCCAGTTTCTATCCAACATGATGGTGAGTTGCACGGTCTTCCATACAAAGCTTCAAATGGAGCCATACCGATACTGGATTGGTAGCTATTATTATATGCAAACTCTACTAGATGCAAATGGTCATCCCATGATCCACCAAAATCCAATATACATGCTCTCAAGAGATCTTCCAAAATACGATTCACCCTTTCCGTCTGACCGTCGGTCTGAGGATGATATGCGGTACTGAGATGTAACTCTGACCCTAGCGCCTCTTGCAAGCTCCTCCAAAACCCACTAGTGAACAACGGGTCTCGGTCGCTCACAATGCTTTTAGGTACTCCATGAAATCTCACTACCCACTTCATATACAATTCTGCTAACTTAGCTACCGTTCTAGTCGATTTAACTGGTATAAACCTTGCACTTTTGGTCAGTCGATCTACAATTACCCAAATGCTGTCATATCCCGATCTAGTCCTTGGTAACCCATCGATGAAATCCATCGAGACTTGCTCCCATTTCCATTCGGGAATTTCTAAGGGCTGTAACAACCCACTAGGCTTCTTTTGCTCGGCTTTAACTAGCTGGCAATTCATGCACTTGGATATAAACTTCCCAACGTCCCTTTTCATCCCTTCCCAGTAGTAGGTCTGCTTCATATCTCTATACATCTTATTACCACCGGGGTGTATAGTCAGCTTTGAGTGATGACATTCTCTAATCACTTCATCTCTCAATCCATTGACATCGGGTACAACAAGCTTTCCATTCTTTCTAAGCCATCTATCTCGATCAAGCCCATACTTGTTCATCTCCTCATTGATTCCCATCTCTAACTTGGAGATGATTTCCAATAGGTTAGGATCGTCCCTCTGACTAGAGCCGATCCGCTCAATCAAAGTGGGTCTGATCGTCAAACTTGCTAACATCTCTGGATCCAATTCGCACTTTGGTCTGAAATCAAACCCCGCGATAAACTCCAGTTGCTTCCATTCAAGGAACATGGCCCCTAAGCTGGCATGTCTTCTACTCAATGCATCAGCCACCGCATTGCCCTTTCCTGGTGTGTATGCGATGTCAAAATCATAGGAAGCTAAGAACTCTAACCATCTCTGCTGACGGAGATTTAAATCCTTCTGGGAGAACAGGTACTTCAACGACTTATGATCTGTAAACAGTTCAAATCTTTCTCCCAAGAGATAGTGTCTCCACATCTTTAACGCGAACACGATCGCTGCCAATTCTAAATCATGGGTAGGGTATCTTCTCTCGTGCGGTTTCAATTGCCGACTTGCATAAGCTACAACCCTACCGCCTTGCATCAATACAGCACCCAGCCCGGTACCACAGGCATCCGTGTATACCGTCATCTCTTCATCCCCCTTAGGAATGACTAACACTGGTGCGTTTGTCAACTTGTCCTTTAGACTTCTGAATGCATTCTCGCACCTTTCATCCCAGACAAAAGCTTGATTTTTCTTGGTCAACTGGGTCAATGATGCTGCTATCTTGGAGAAACCTTGGATAAACTTACGATAATATCCCGCTAATCCCAAGAAACTTCTTACATCTGTTGCATTCTTGGGCGTAGGCCAATCTTGTACCGTAGCCACCTTTGCTGGGTCCACGGCAATACCACTCTCTGATACAACATGGCCCAAGAACCTCACTTCCCTCTTCCAGAAGTGACACTTAGAAAACTTTGCTTTCAATTGGTGTTTTCTCAACACCTCCATCGCTACCCTTAAATGTTCCTTGTGTTCTTCCTCTGTCCTCGAATAGACCAAAATATCATCAACGAACACAAGGACAGACTTATTCAGCTGATCTCTGAATACCCTATTCATAAGGTCCACAAAATATGCCGGGGCATTAGTCAGCCCAAATGGCATAACCAACCATTCATAAAATCCAGACGGCGTTCGAAATGCCGTTTTAGCTATACTCTCAGCTTCCACTCTAAGCTGATGAAAACCTGTCGCGAGATCCAACTGAGAAAATACTCTCGTGCCACTCAACTGATCAAACAAATCATCTATCCGCGGTAGAGGATACTTGTTCTTCCTCGTCACTTTATTCAACTCGCGGTAGTCTACACACAAACGAAGGGAACCATCCGCCTTGGTAGCAAACACGACTGGTGCTCCCCATTCAGAAACACTCCTTCTGATAAATCCCTTCTTCAAAAGATCACTGACTTGCACCTCGAGCTCTCGCTGCTCCCTTGGTGCCATACGACGAAGTGGCATCACTATAGGTCTGGCATCTTTTACCAAATCAATACGAAACTCAATCTCTCGGTGTGGTGGAAGTCCGGTCACTTCTTCGAAAACATCCGGATACTGGCCAACCACGGGCAAACCTGACAACTCACTATGCGGAATGTCGAGGGAGTTTAGAAAACTAGCCAATACCCCCTTACTGGGTAGACCACCAAACACTATCCTCCGCCCATCATCCGCTCTAGCTGTCACCAACAAGCCCTCACAGTCTACCACCACCCCGTATCTTTGGAGCCAATCTACTCCCAAAATAATGCCAAACCCAGTAAAGCCCAAAACAAAGCAATCACAAACAAACATGCATCCATGACTCGATAGAACCACATTACGACAAATCATGCTAAGGCTAGTCGAACCACCAATCGGGTTCGTCACTACTAAAGGTCTATCGACAATCTCGGGCTCCAATCCCAACCTATCTACCAGGTCACTAGATATGAAAGAACTGGAAGCTCCGGTATCAAACAAAACTCTAACAGGAACATCATAAACAGAAAGCATACCTTGAATGACGACACTCTTACCCTTCTCCGCCGCAGTTGGGGCATTCGACGAAGAAGGAATAGCATTAAGAGCATATGCTTTCACCATTTGCTTTTCATTAGGGGGCTGTGGACACTTGTCCTTGTGATGTCCCAATTGGCCACAATTGAAGCACTTCCTATCCGCTGGCTTGGCCCGACAATTACTAGCATAATGGCCCTTCTTACCACAGCTGAAGCACTCCACATCTTGCTTATTCTTTTTCTTCTGGCCATCCTTAGCCTGATTCTGCTTTCTCTTATTCTGGGAACCACCTTTGCCTCCACCACTAGCTTGTGGCTTTGGCTCGTCTGCAGATGCAACCTCAGTCTTCGACTTAGGGTAGAGACTTTCTGATCTTAATGCTTTCCCCACAATCGATTCAAACGTCTCATCGATGTGGTTAATAAGTTTTTCCCCCAAGTATTGATCCAAACCAGTTATGAATTTCTCATTCTTTTTCTCGGCAGTATCAATAAGAGATAACCCATATTTTGACAAAGTGTCAAATTCAGCAATATACTCCGAGACAGCTCTGCCATTCTGCTTGAGCTCCAAGAATTTCTTAAACAACATTGACTTCTGAGCAGCTGGGATGAATTTCTCACCAAAGCGAGCCTTAAACTGCTCCCAAGTAATCTGATCTTCGGGAGTAGCTGCCTTTATAGCATTCCACCAATTCATTGCCCGCCCTTGCAGCTGACGGGACGCTAGCTTTCTCTTCATCGCATCCTCGATACCCAAATCCTCGAAGATACGTTCGCAACTATCCAACCAATCTTGAACATCCGTAGCCGACTCCGTTCCATGGAATGACTTCCCACCAAGACTAGTATAATCCTTATTCAGCCTGGCGAAATCGACTCTTGGCGCCTGCACTATTGGACCACCACCATTGGGAGCTGCCCTCTGCACATCCCTAAGCATCTCTCTCATGAGGTCTGTAAACATCGTCCTCATGTCAGCAGCAATCCCATTATTAGCTCCCCTACCAGCACCTCTAGTATCTCGGCTCATCGCCAATCTGAAAAAGGAAATGATTAACGATTCCATAGTGGTGCTAGTGCAGTACGACTTCATCCTTATACTACTAATAGTATATATATAGCTTTTAAAAACCAAAGTAATCACAAATACGCTCTCTCGTATACGTATAATATCTCTCCCTGATAACTTTCCTAGGTTAACTACGCAACCTAGAGCTCTGATACCAAGTGTGACGGCCCGCCCCGCACCAGCCTGCATTTCCTCCAAAAGTGCGCTGTACACATGCCCGACTAGCACAAGACGGTCGTCATAAGAAAGAAAAGAAGGGAATGAACTAATCAAAGAACCTGTAGAATGCCTCACAGCGCATGGAATAAAATATAATAATAATGTACTTGACATAAAACAGGCGAGACAGTACATAAGCTGATAACTAAAACCAACATCAATCTCAAAGCAGCGGAAATTCAAATACAGCTTATTACAATTTTTCCAAATTTACTGTCTCTAAACAAAAGAAAGCTGAAATAGAAGATACACCAACAATGCCCAAGCCGTGATCTTCAACAACACAGGGAGAATACTAAACATATATATATCACGTGGAAGCCTCCTGCTCGTCTCCGGATCATCTACCCGTGCATCACCAGCTAACCTGTCTCTAGTCTGCTCGTGTGAGCACCCAGAGTAATAAGAGGAGACATAAAACTCTGGGTCAGACATAAAGCCTGGTATGAGCGATAAGCATCTAAACAGAATAATAACAGGTATACTAAACCATACCTGAACCTGGACCTGCAACCAAAGAGTTAGTACCACATACCGTACAATACTCCGAGGTGCCATAATAAATAGTGAAAGAATACGGGGGTGGGGTGTGCATGTCATAAATTTAGCAAACAAATCATCCATGGCAACCATCCTCACGTCTCTCACTCAGTGCGTAAAGCGTACGACATCTACCACTTTGGAGCACTAGACAAACTGAGGTAACGACGAATCCCGACTTGTAGAAACCCTGCTGTGACCAAGACAACACTTGGAGTCATGACCAAACATTTCAATGACCCACTTCATTGGTCGTAGCCCTTGGTTCTACCGATGCCATAATGGCCCTGAATCCGCCTTCGTACCTCCTACCATAGTGGTCCAAAACTATAGACGTCGATAACTCCTTAGCACGCGTCCCGCAGCAAAGCCCAATCATGAAGTGAACTCGTTGATTCCCATCTGAATCTTAAGCTCTAACTTCTCATTTGGACTCCCTTTGCATCTCGGGTTTGGTTGAATTGGAGTGGGTCTTCAGAAAAGTTGTCGTGCAGTAGCAGCTCTAGAATTCGGTTCGGTTCGGTCACCCATGCTCGGTTCGGTTCGGTCACCCATGCTCGGTTCGGGTCCTTCTCCTTGTCTCTTCGGGTCGGGTACTTCGCTCCGGGTCGGGTCGGGGTCCTCCTCCAGGTCGGGTCGGGTGTCCTTCTCTCCAGCGCTCCAATCCCTAGCCTATTTCTTCTTTGCTTCCGATCCGAGCCCTGCATCTCCAAGTCGATCCGATCTGGCCTCCAATCTCTCTTCCGATCCGATCCGCTCCGTTCCCTAGCTTACTCCGATCCGATCCGCTCCACCGCTCCGATCCGATCTCCTGTCCAACTCCAACTCTAAGCAATGGCCTTCCTTCCTGCCAAACTTCTTCCAGTGGCAAGTCCTCATCCAGTTCGGATTCCCTTGGTCAGTTCCCTAGTCCGATCCGACCCCTTTCTCCGATCCGAACCGGTTCGGAGCCTGCACACTTCTGCAACTTTCCAGCAAGCTTTCTACGCCATTCGACGACGTTTTCGAGCAATTTAACTATTCTAATCAATCATGAAACATACCATAGAGTCATAGTAACATGTAATAGCAACCACAAACAACAAACAACAATTTAAATGAATCAAAATGGATCGAAAGTGGCTAAAACTTCACATTTTCCTATAATCCTTCTTAATCATGTTTAAGCATACGATTAGCAAAACACATCGAAATTATCTCAAATTTCTAACAGAGCCTTAAAACATTAATTTAGAATTTTAAGAATTTTTCCAGAATTTATTTACGTATAAATTCGCTAATCTTCACTAATTACCCTTAATTAACCGTAATTAGCGTCAAAATGATGTTATCACTCACCTTGGCCACAAATGAAATTCTCAGAACTGAAACTCCTCTGATTTGGGGCGAATACTGATGTCTAACAGCAGTTCCAACCTTGCTTTGATGCTTTTTCTCCTTAATTTAGTGTTGCTAAGCCTAATCTTCAATTAGAGAGTGATTTTGGGTGTTTTAGATGTAGGAAGCCATTACTAGGATCTCTAGGAGGTTTGTGGCGGCTCAAAACTGAAAATGAAAGTGATAACCTAACCCTAACCAGACCTCCTATACCTCTAAACCCGAAATTCCCCTTGGGCCTAGCTGCTAATCACCCGGTTAAGCCCAATTAAGCTGTCTTTCTCCATCTGAAACTTGTTTCAGCCCTATCCCCCAAACGGTGAGTCCGTTTGGCTAATGTGACCACTCTACGGAAAGAGAAACTATCATTCAAAGCCAATGGAAGTGGTTTCAGGTCAAAATTCATTTCCAGTCAAAAGTTATGGCCAAAACAGTGCTAACTAGGGGTAAAATGGTCATTTAAAAATCGAGAAAAATCATGAACATGGGAAATGACCCCAATAGTCGTCTCCCAAAGTTACATGACCATACGACTTCGTATGTGAAAGAAATAAATATCCTACGATCCTATGATGCGTAGAACGCGGGTCGTTACAGCTATAGACTATCATATATTCGCTGTGAACCATGTTTGTATCAAGAAACAGGTGTTTATAACTGTTCCAGGAATAACTGTTGTGCTCTGATGATGGTATGTATATAAAGTTACTGATTTGTATTTCAAAAGTTATGTTATTTAATATATTTTATTCGTTCCGCTGTGAGTTTGTGATCTTCATATTCTTCTATTCTAATATTTCTTTCTTTCTATTTCTCATCCTCTAACTTCTTTCTAATAATGATTCGTATTTCTGTGCAATTTGGGTTGGACGTGCAGTATTATTAGTCAACTCAAAAAAGTACGGATTTGCGGGCTGTTACAGTTAGTATCAGAGCTTAGGTTGAGAGAATACCTAGGCTTTATGGGAGTTACTCGTTAGAGATAGGGTCAGTAGCACCCTAAAATGAGTCGAATGTATATATACGAGAGCGCGTATTTGTAAATTGATATAAAAACTATTTTATATTGTGTTGGCTAGTCTGTTGAGTGGATTATAAATTTTGGTCGAATTGTGGGACGCCACAAATCGATAGGAATTTCTAAACACTTGAACAAAGAAATTGACACAATATTGTTTTTAGTGGGTGAATGAAATAATTTTAACCAAAATTCTATTTTGATATAAAACTAATAATTTTCTGAAATTATTGGATGTGTTGATTGTTATCGTTATAATCAAATTTGATTATAAAAATTGGAATGGTTATATATAACCGAAGTAAAATTTGTATATGAATAACATATACAAATGAAATGAATTGAAATTGAATTCAAACCAGAATTTGAAATTTAAATCCTGGGAAGTTTGAAATATTTTTGGAAGTATATTAGAACAATATAGCTTTGTTTTAAAAGGATTTTGAATGGAATTTGAAATTGTTTAAGCACTGAACTCACTTCTGTGGCTGGAAAATAATTCTGATGATGACTACAGCTTCATCAGTATTCATTTTCGAGTTCTAAGTGACGAATGGCTACCTTAGAAAAGTTTTTGATGTAATTTGTTTTGAAAGAAAACAAGTGGTTTGAAAATTCAAATGTTTTTAATTTGAAATGGAAATAAATATGTATGTATATATTTATGTGATCTCAGAAGGATTCGAAAGGAAAACCCGGGTATTTGAATTCTGGAATTTAAATTTAACTTAAGCAAGTTAAATGGATCGAGGTAAATAAATTAATGAAATTCAAATTGAATAAGATTGAATAGAATTTGAATAGGGTGTAAATCATTTAGATTAAATGTGTGAAAACCAAAAGTTTTGGTTGGAGCTAATTTGTTGAAATATGAAGAGGTGAGTTTCAACATAAAGGAGTTTTAAAAAGTTAATGAGTTTATAGTATTTTTTCTACCTTAGCAATTTCGGGGACGAAATTATTTTAAGGGGGGAAGAATGTAACGACCCGTATTTTTTGACAGTTTATTTTAAAATTTTAATATGGTTTTAAATATATATTTGATAATATAAATAAATTTTGATATTTAGTATCGATTCAATAATCGAATATAATTTTATTTAGAATATATTGAATTATTTTAATTTTAAATACAGTTGAAATCGAAGTTAAATACCGAGTCAAAAATAATTTAGATGATCAGTATAAATTCTATTTGAATATAGACGATAACAGAAATAATTTATTACCAGCGAATTGTTTTATTTCCGAATTTAAATTATTTTATATCGATTTAAAATGATTATTCTATATACGTTAAAATTAAATATTTTGATATATTCAATTCAGTTCAGAATAGTGTTTAGTATTGGAACGACGGTCGGTTTGCTAAAATAGCAGTTCATGATTTTTAATTATGAACCCCGAGATATTTATAATGGATAAGATCGAAATCGAATCTAAAATCAAATCGATATCTGTTTAAAAATAATAAAAGATCTATTTTAAAAGAATAAAATATCTCTTTATATCGAATCAAAATCAAATCAAATTAATTAGAAAATCTTTTTAAAATAAATACCAAGATTTGTTGTGTACGTTGGTCCCCTTTTTCTAATTCATAAAATCGTGACTTCCTTTCTCCCTTTTCTACTTCTTCTTTTGTAAAACAATGTCTATGCCGCTTCTCTTCATATTTTACAAATCAAAAAGGGTTCACAACAACAAACCAAATCGAAAGCCTCAGGTAATAAAATGGCCTACCAATTCATTTTTAAATCGCGAGTGTTTGAAATCAATTTCACTGTTATAAAAAAATGAATCGAAATCTCCTTTGAAGGCTACGAGTTCCCAGTACTCGATCCATGGCGTTGGCGCTTGTGATTCAAGGTGGAATAGGATGTTTTATGGGATCATTCGAAGATTAACAAAGGGAACCGCGACTTAGGAAAACTATAGAAGGTCCCCGATCATCAGTAAGGGTCGCGATGGCTTGGAGGGTAAGCGGTATAGTTTTCTTCTTGCATACTGTTAGGGTTTGGATCGCGATATCAAGAAGCTCGAAGGGGGGTTCGGCAGTTCGAATGTCTGAAGACGGTGAAGTTTTGAGCAAGGAAAAAAAATAGTGATCATATACTAACTCACGGCAGAACCTGGAAGTAGAATATGGAGATAAAGATGACGGGTTTTGGCAATTTGGGGTGGACTTCGAACTTGGGAATCTGGTGTTCAACGGTGTATGGTGAGGGGAGATGTTAGCTACAGTAAGGGTGTGTAGCAGCAACAAGTCTCGGCCTTTTTATTTGGAAAAGTCAGTGTGTTATCATGAAAAGGTGAGCAAGAAAAATTAAATTATTTATCAACTTATGCTTATATATAATGTGTTCGAACACGAAACTAAAATCACGATGAAAAATAGGTTAGAAACTGAAGTATTTAAGATAATTACGGGTGATTTAGTTTAATATTTCTATTATTTCAAATTATAGTTAATTAATTACATAAGCTTATTAAACTCGAAATTTCTCCATACAAATTCAGATTCGAGTAAGGCGAATTGTGTCAGAAACATTTCGATAAGGACAATGCACGTGAACTGATTTCAAGTGCTTGGGAGCCAGCTAAAATCTTCGGTTAAATTAAACATCATTTAATTTAATCGAAAACAAACCATTATTTCGGAATTAAAAATCAGGTGAGTAAATCTCACTCATATTTTACTTTGAATTCTTTTATCAGTTAAAAATAATTGTTTGTTGATTGTTTGGATGCTTTAAATATTATTTATTGATGTTAAAAATATATTAGTTATTTAGGTTTGGTGGTTGCTATTATATATATAGATTGGTGGTTGGATTCCCGCAGTATCATTAGCGGATGCCCGTAGTATCATTAGCGGATGATTACCCTATACGCCCCACGCTACGATAGTGGATGACCTTCTATATCGCGTTACCCTACCTCGAAGCAGGATGGGTATTACTATGTGACTAACGTCCGTGGATGCAGGAAAACAGGTTGGAGGAATCCAACAGGATTCCTCAAAAATATATTATTTGTTGTTTGTTTGGTTTCATATATGTTATCTTACATGGTGTGTTAGAAAATCTGAAATAAATAATTGGTTGTTCAGTGTTTAAATATCACTGGGCCTAAGTGTTGATATTTAAAAATATCATGAAAAGGAATTTCGCAGATTTAAAAGGAAATTCTATTTTTTTTTCTAAAATAGAATTTGAAATTTCAAATGAGGGATTCAAATAGAATTTGAATATGAGAAATTTAAATGGAATTTTGAATATGAGAAATTCAATGGAATTTGAATATAGAAAATGCAAAGAGAATTTCCAAAATAAGATTTTGTTTTTAAATAGATTTCGAAATAGGATTGTTAAATAAAACAAGGAAATTTATATAATAGCGTTTATGAATATAATGAATAAATTATCAAGAGATAATTTGAATATTTGAATTCAAAGGAATTTAAATATGGGATTTGAATTCAAAGGAATTGAAATAGAATTTGAATTCAAAGGAATTGAAACAGAATTTGAATTCAAAGGAATTGAAGTAGAATTGGAATTCAAAGGCATTGAAATAGAATTTGAATTAAAAGGAATTGAAATAGAATTTGAATTCAAAGGAATTCAAATCGATTTGAATAAAGAAAAGTCAAATAGAGATTTGAGTATAGGATTCAAATGAAGTTTAACTATAGAATCTGAAAATAGGAATCAAATGAAGTTTAACTATAAAATTTGAAAGTAGAATTCAAATGGAGTTTAAATATAGGAAATTCAAATAGAATTGAAATGAAATTTGAATATAGAAGATCGGAAATATTATGTTGAATTGGAAAAATGGATTTGATATATATTAAAATATATCAGAATGGAGTTGAATTTATTATAAACGAAGTTAAAACGTTTATATATATAAATATAATTTAAAACGAACTCGCCGCAGCGCGGCAATTCGTAAATTGTCGTTTCGAACTTCAATTAAATGTACAGAACTCAATTGAAGTCGGAATTCTTTGAAACAAGAATCGTCGGGACCGGTTGAATAATAGTTTTCTAATGGAAGAGAAAATTTTGGATTTCACCGTATAAATTTTGAGTTATGTCAAAATCAGTTTTTCAGAAAAACAGTGCCATAATCGTTTTAAAAACGTTAACGGTTTATTTAAATAAATAAAAGGATTTTAAGGAAATAAAATCTGAATTGGCATTAGAAAAATCCAGACTGGAGATATAAAATAATTATGAACTCCAGTGAAGTAAGTGAAATGATTTTTGAGACAGAAATCATATTTTAAATGGTTAAATTGGAGAATAATTAGTTAAAGGAAATTTGAATCGAAATTGGGTTTTTGGATAAGTGAAAGAAATTGAGAATTTATATTCGGAATCGAATATATAACTCGTGTTGAAAATAGAATTAGATTTGGTTCATGAGCAAATTAAAATATATTTGAACATGTTATGTTAAAACATAAAAGTGAAATAGACTAAAGAGTTAATTAAAGAGTTAATTAACGAATTGAGTTAAAACGATCAGGTATAGTTGAAATAAATTGGACAGGTATAGACATACAGGAGACTGGTATGGAATAAGGATAATGAAGGTATATAAATAGAATGCTTGACAAAAAGGTACGTATTTAATTCATATATGATATTTTATGCACCATACCGGCAAGCCGCTTGGCTTTTTCTTTTTCTTTTGGATTGGAGAGGGCCATGTGTAACGACCTGGATTTTTCTGCCATTTGATTCGAATATTTAAATTTATTTTAAATATTTTATTTGAATTATTTATGTAATTTAATATCAAATTCGCTAATTGAATGACGAGTAAACATTTATATTTATATTTATTTTAAAACGAACTCAAAACAGCGCGGTAGTTCGTAAAATTAAATTTCAACTTCAACTGATCATACCGAATCCATTTTAAATCGGATTTCCTCGAAACAAGAAACACTGGAATCTGTTAAACCGTATCTTTCTAACAGAAGTGAAAAATCGAAATTTCGGATTATATATTGCAAGATATGTCTAAATCAAATATACAGAAAAGCAGCGCCATGGCCATAACAGTTATTTAAATATATTTAAATATTAGCTTCGAATTTAGATAAGTTCTTTTGAGACGTAGTCATAATTTAATTTTTAGAATTTTATTGTAATTTTTAATTAATTAAAAATGCAACTTTTTACTTGGGTATTTTGCACCCTGTGTCAACATTGTGGGGTTTCTCAATCTAAGTTAACCTACCGATATTATTATATATTTGGGATCGTGGCACACTGCTGAACGCGACGGTATATTTATTTTTGTCGTTAACGAGACATATGCAGACGGAGTTTTATATAGTGGGGTACGTTCACTTTAAACTAAAAATCCTTAGTCTCCATCATAGAAATCAAATCAAAATTTATTTTATAGGGGCCAACCCCTATTCTTGCGCCAACCTAAGCCTAGAAGCAGTTGTTTCTTTTCACTTTCCGCAGCAAGAGGTAAGCCCATGTTCATTTTCCTTTTTGAAAACAGTGATCCCATGTGCCGTCTCTACGCCCCAAATATCTACCAAAGATTTGACAAATCCAAGCCAACATCAAACAGCTATGACAGCAGAACACAGCTACATACCCTACCTTTCGTAATGTCTTTCAGCATTTATAAAACGTGACGGCCACGCTGTTTCATTTTCTTGGCGGCCAAACTAATCCCACCGTGCTCCTCAAGTAAACGTGACTGCCACGTTTCTCCTTCCTATATAAACCCATTCCTTGTTCTCTCCAACTCGACAGAAGAAATACTGAACCCGTATAAAAAAAAAACGATTTATTTGTTCGAAATATACATGGAGCAGTACACGTGAGATATGGGGATTAGCAGGCATGCAGGCGAAGTGGAAATGAAGCAAAACGTGGATGGGAGAGAATGTTTTGTGCATGGTAGTGGGTGTGTGGAGATGTACTGAGGTGGAAAAATTTGGGTCAGTGGTACCATGCGGCTAAAGAAGCAAGGGGCGTTGGTCTCGGAAATGACGGAGAGTTCTGGGCGCATGTTTTAAAGGGAAACGGTAATAATGTGGGAGAGAGGAAATTGTTTTAAAATATGGTTTGCATGCTTTCCCATTTTCAGTATTGTGCGTGAATGGAAATGAAGGCTACAGCAGGCGCTGGGTTGTCTGAAGGCTTGTCGGTGGGAGTATGAGTGAATGGAGGAGAGGCTTGAAAGGGAAAGCGTTGGTTTTGTGAAGCCACAGGGGCCGACCATGTTTTTAAAAGGGAGAACGTGCCATGATGTAATAAACGGTGGGTTTTGGGGCAAAAGGAAGTAGTGCGTGGACTGTTGAAACAAGAAGGGGAAGCAAAATCGTCTAACGCTGAGAAGATGGTAGCAGAAGGATTAGCGGACCACTTAGCTATTAAGGTAAAATATAATTAATAATTTAGTTAATTAAGAATTACTTAATATTATATACGGTCACTTTACAATCAGTATATTTCGTTCATACAAGATTACGAAAACCCAGAAGCGTTGGACTCACGGTGAAAAATGCAACACTGCTGTGCTGATTCAGACAGGATCGAAAGCAGTCAAGTTTCAGTTTAATTTTAAACGTCAGGCTAAAACGCGTTAACCGCCAACCGAAACAAGGTGAGTTAATCCTCACACATTTCTGAAATACTTTGATGTGCTAAATTCGTATAATTAAATTTAATTGGTTGATTGGATGCCTTGGATGCCTATGGTTGATTTAATGGTGTTTAAATATTTCTATGTACTGATATGAAATATTTTAATGGTCCGTGATGCAGGGAAGAACAGGTAGGAGGAACCAAACCGGTTCCTCAAATATTTATTATACTGTTATTTCATATTTTATGAACTGTTCAAACCCGTTGACTTTAAACCCTATTGATCATTGAATGTGGTTGGGTTTTGAATCAATAAATAGCATGGTCAATAAGTAAATAGCAGATGGCCCAAATATGCACTGTTTTATAAAGAACGAGTCACCGTCAGGTGAATCGCTAGAAATAAAGTATATAAATTATTGTATAACCGAATATATATTTTTAAATATATATATTATTTTAAATGAAGTTCTAGAAGGGGGATATATTAATCACATATACACATTGGTTCGTTTTAACCACAAATCGTCGTTTTGATTTAACCAAAATCTACCGTGCGCGAAGCACGTGCTTACCAAATGACTGTTAAACAATTTTATTTAGCAAGTTCAAGTGGCCAGATTTGATGTAACAAGTAGAATGGGGTTTATATTGATATTGACTTATTGAAAATCAAAGTGAATAGCATTATTTAAATTAATTATTTTAAATAACAAGATCGATAACGATTGACTAACTAGTTAGTCATGTTTAAAGAGAAACAAGTAAACGGCTTTGCTGAAATTGTTTGTTAAATAAGTTCATTAATTTAAAGAAAGTAGTTGATGGTTGGGTAACCTAGTTTTATTTTTAAAGGTTGAAATTTAATTATTTGTCATTTATTAAAAATCAAAGTGATATTTTGGAATGTTAAATATAGTAAGGAATGTTGTGAAGTTTAAAGTCGTGTTGATAGTTAATAAAGCGATTTAGTATCTATAATGTGAAACTGAAGTTTGATTTCAATTCTTATTTAATTATACTAAATCGGATTATATGAAATCCAAGTTGGACGAAGTTATAAAACCCGACTTGAATTAGAGTAGTGAATCGAGATAAGTAAAAGGATGCGATATAGAAGTGCCATTTTTAAAAGAAGAGATGATATTCCATCAAGATGGAATTATAATGGGATTTGTCGTATTGGAAATGAGTGTCAGTTTTTGTATTACAACTGATGTCTATCTGACGATAAGAACGTTGTTGATCAAGGTCTGAGAGGTAATTAAAATACCCCAACTTGAACAGCTTCAGGATTATCAAAAGATAATATCAGTCATAATGTTGAAGAGGTGAGAATAAAATATTGTGGGAAAATAACAGTGTAACGCCATTGAAGATTTGTAAATATAAGATTCCAAAATAAAAGAATAATAAAGGGGTTAGAGAATATGAAATGTTATTTCCTAATAAAGAAAATAAAAAAGGGTGTGATGGTATGAAATGATTGGTGGAAAGATAACGGCATTTTCAAGGTTATAGAATGAAATGCAAACAGGTTTATTCTAAAAGAATGAGGGATGGTTTTGGTATTCAAAAAAAAAAAATGAATCCAAAGAAGATGTCGTAATAATTTTACAAATGAAAAGTGATCCGATAAAATGATAAGAAAGGTTATAGCCATGTTTGGAAATATTGGTGAGATAAATTAGATATGATTTAAGATATTTTCTAAATATAGAAAAGGGGATTTGAGTAGAACCAATATATTATTTTTGGGTATTTCAACTGAGATATTGATTTTAAAAGGGCCAAGTGATGCTATGAAATAAACAATGGATTTGTTTTATTTTTGTGCTTGTTTATTTTGATAGTCAAATAACCAACTATCAAAATCTGATCCAACGTTATTGGTACGGGAAGACCGGGATCGAATTTATATTCGAAAACCATTCCGACCAATAAATACGAATACGTCGAAGACGCTAGTCGAGATGGAGCAATTGAAGACCGTAAGTCTCCATGAGCGGAAGAACTATTGTTAAATACCTCTGGCTGATCCCCAGAGTTAACGATGATTCTGTCGTGATTGGAATCTATGGGTTGCAAGGACTTCTCGCTACTGATCTATAGGGTGATTCCTAGGATGCGGTAGGAGGGTGCCTTCGGTTCATCCTGTTCCTGGATGATGTGTATGGACGATGTGAATGGTGGCTAGCTGTTTCAAAAGTCGATTATAGCCTCAAGCCTCATCAACCGGGAAATGACAAAAATCGGGCAGGCAGCATGGCTATGTGGGTCGCACCCATTAGGGTGTATTGTCACCATCTAGAGAATATTCATATTTGTTACTTCTTTTCATTTCTGTATCTCCCGGGAACTACGGTGGTCGCGCGACAAAAAGCCGTAAGGTGACAATATGCTCGATACACTCAAGAGAAATGAGTGGTCGGTCATGTGTGGGCCGGGTTGCAAGATGTTCTTGTTGAACCCAGTGTATTCGTCTCTAGGGATACACTAGCGGCAGGTGGTCCCATACCTTGTCATAGTTGGAAATCCAATCCTCAATAAGCGCCTGCGGTTTTGATTATATACTATATATGTGGAGCGTGAGATGCAAGCGTTCTGCTAGATTCTATTTACTTGTATTTAGACACTATTATAATATCAGAAAAGATATTGATTTCAAAACAATTTGGGTTATAGTAAGGTAAAAACCGTCCGTGTTTATGTGTGGGCTGGTCTTACTATTATCCTTTTATTTCGAAAAGGATTTCAAAAGTTAAGCAAGTTGGTTGCTGTATGAATTTATCACTGAAAGTATTTCAGACTGATCCGGGTGAATTTTGTTTTAAATCAAATGTGCTCGGGTCAGACCGAGTACATTATCAGGTTAGGTATCGCCTGGAGCTTCAGAAGAGGAGTTGAAGTCGAGACGTATTACATATATACTGGTACTAGTTTATTTCCGCTGTGTGTTGTATTGATCTGAATGTATACTCTGATGATGTAATCATATACAGTTCTTTTGTAAAAAGTGTTATTGATTATTATATTTTGTCCATTCCGCTGTGAGACTCTGATCTTCTTATTCTTCTATTCTAATATTTCTTTCTTTCTTTTCTCACCCTCTAACTTCTTTCTATTAGCTTTCTGGGCTTTCGATATTTGAGTTTGGACACGGGACGTGTTAGTGTCTGGATTCGAGTGTCGAAATTCCGGGTCGCTACAGTTGGTATCAGAGCAATGGTTTAGGAATAACCTTGGCTCTGTGGTGTAACTCGATAGAGATTGGGCTAGTAATACCCTAGATCGAGTTGAGTGTATATATACGAGAGCACGTATTTGTAATTTGAAAATTTATTTTTATGTTGTTTTGGGCCCAATGTATTTTATCTAAGAAGGTAAAATTTATTATTTTCTCAAACTATCATTTAATTCAAAACTTGTAGGAAGTTGGAAACATTTCAAATATGAAATGGGAATTAATTTTAACTTGTATGAGTTAAAATGAATCATTTGAGTTGGAATTGAGAAAAGCCAACAAGAATTTGACTTGTGTTGGGTAAAATAAAAAAGTAAATGAATCCAAACAGGATAAATGGGGATTTGTTGAATGGTATGATTGGAATATGGCTTGGAATTAGACTTTGAACCAATGAATATATTGGGCTCGTTAAAATGAGAATCAAGGGTAATAAAATTTGAATTTGGAGTTAAATATTTAACTTAAGATAAGTTAAATAAAAATTTAAAAAGAAAAATGAAATGATTTGATTAAGTGATTGTTACTTGCTTGGATTAAACTGAAACCATTAGCAGTTAATTAAGAAGTTGAATGGGTTGAAAGAAAGGAAATCCAGCATAACGACTTTTGGATGGGATTATATGATATAACCCAGTATCAGTTTTTGAATTGGAAGCTGAGTAAAGGGCAGACTGCCAGAAGGCTATGATAATTGACTTGATCACGGGGATTGAAGAGCAGATTGGGAAATGAAGAGTTGTTTATTGATTTGCTTCGAAACTGGGATGGAGTTGCCCGACAAAAAGGTAAACCTTAATATTATTGATTGGATGTTTGAATTTATACCCGAGATGGGTAGCCGCTTGACTTTTATTTTCTTTGGATCGACATGTGAGGCCGGAATGGCAGGTGAAGTTGTTTGGATTAAACAGTACAGAGGAGGTGCTGGCGAATTTTGTCGTAAAGTCGTAAACTTAGAAATTATTTTTGATAATATTTTAAATGAATTATTTTGAATTTTATTGAATTCGAAACGTTCTTCTTACTTAGCAATTTCGAGGACGAAATTTATTTAAGGGGGGAAGAATGTAACGACCTGGATTTTTCTGCCATTTGATTCGAATATTTAAATTTATTTTAAATATTTTATTTGAATTATTTATGTAATTTAATATCAAATTCGCTAATTGAATGACGAGTAAACATTTATATTTATATTTATTTTAAAACGAACTCAAAACAGCGCGGTAGTTCGTAAAATTAAATTTCAACTTCAACTGATCATACCGAATCCATTTTAAATCGGATTTCCTCGAAACAAGAAACACTGGAATCTGTTAAACCGTATCTTTCTAACAGAAGTGAAAAATCGAAATTTCGGATTATATATTGCAAGATATGTCTAAATCAAATATACAGAAAAGCAGCGCCATGGCCATAACAGTTATTTAAATATATTTAAATATTAGCTTCGAATTTAGATAAGTTCTTTTGAGACGTAGTCATAATTTAATTTTTAGAATTTTATTGTAATTTTTAATTAATTAAAAATGCAACTTTTTACTTGGGTATTTTGCACCCTGTGTCAACATTGTGGGGTTTCTCAATCTAAGTTAACCTACCGATATTATTATATATTTGGGATCGTGGCACACTGCTGAACGCGACGGTATATTTATTTCTGTCGTTAACGAGACATATGCAGACGGAGTTTTATATAGTGGGGTACGTTCACTTTAAACTAAAAATCCTTAGTCTCCATCATAGAAATCAAATCAAAATTTATTTTATAGGGGCCAACCCCTATTCTTGCGCCAACCTAAGCCTAGAAGCAGTTGTTTCTTTTCACTTTCCGCAGCAAGAGGTAAGCCTATGTTCATTTTCCTTTTTGAAAACAGTGATCCCATGTGCCGTCTCTACACCCCAAATATCTACCTAAGATTTGACAAATCCAAGCCAACATCAAACAGCTATGACAGCAGAACACAGCTACATACCCTACCTTTCGTAATGTCTTTCAGCATTTATAAAACGTGACGGCCACGCTGTTTCATTTTCTTGGCGGCCAAACTAATCCCACCGTGCTCCTCAAGTAAACGTGACTGCCACGTTTCTCCTTCCTATATAAACCCATTCCTTGTTCTCTCCAACTCGACAGAAGAAATACTGAACCCGTATAAAAAAAAACGATTTATTTGTTCGAAATATACATGGAGCAGTACACGTGAGATATGGGGATTAGCAGGCATGCAGGCGAAGTGGAAATGAAGCAAAACGTGGATGGGAGAGAATGTTTTGTGCATGGTAGTGGGTGTGTGGAGATGTACTGAGGTGGAAAAATTTGGGTCAGTGGTACCATGCGGCTAAAGAAGCAAGGGGCGTTGGTCTCGGAAATGACGGAGAGTTCTGGGCGCATGTTTTAAAGGGAAACGGTAATAATGTGGGAGAGAGGAAATTGTTTTAAAATATGGTTTGCATGCTTTCCCATTTTCAGTATTGTGCGTGAATGGAAATGAAGGCTACAGCAGGCGCTGGGTTGTCTGAAGGCTTGTCGGTGGGAGTATGAGCGAATGGAGGAGAGGCTTGAAAGGGAAAGCGTTGGTTTTGTGAAGCCACAGGGGCCGACCATGTTTTTAAAAGGGAGAACGTGCCATGATGTAATAAACGGTGGGTTTTGGGGCAAAAGGAAGTAGTGCGTGGACTGTTGAAACAAGAAGGGGAAGCAAAATCGTCTAACGCTGAGAAGATGGTAGCAGAAGGATTAGCGGACCACTTAGCTATTAAGGTAAAATATAATTAATAATTTAGTTAATTAAGAATTACTTAATATTATATACGGTCACTTTACAATCAGTATATTTCGTTCATACAAGATTACGAAAACCCAGAAGCGTTGGACTCAAGGTGAAAAATGCAACACTGCTGTGCTGATTCAGACAGGATCGAAAGCAGTCAAGTTTCAGTTTAATTTTAAACGTCAGACTAAAACGCGTTAACCGCCGACCGAAACAAGGTGAGTTAATCCTCACACATTTCTGAAATACTTTGATGTGCTAAATTCGTATAATTAAATTTAATTGGTTGATTGGATGCCTTGGATGCCTATGGTTGATTTAATGGTGTTTAAATATTTCTATGTACTGATATGAAATATTTTAATGGTCCGTGATGCAGGGAAGAACAGGTAGGAGGAACCAAACCGGTTCCTCAAATATTTATTATACTGTTATTTCATATTTTATGAACTGTTCAAACCCGTTGACTTTAAACCCTATTGATCATTAAATGTGGTTGGGTTTTGAATCAATAAATAGCATGGTCAATAAGTAAATAGCAGATGGCCCAAATATGCACTGTTTTATAAAGAACGAGTCACCGTCAGGTGAATCGCTAGAAATAAAGTATATAAATTATTGTATAACCGAATATATATTTTTAAATATATATTATTTTAAATGAAGTTCTAGAAGGGGGATATATTAATCACATATACACATTGGTTCGTTTTAACCACAAATCGTCGTTTTCATTTAACCAAAATCTACCGTGCGCGAAGCACGTGCTTACCAAATGACTGTTAAACAATTTTATTTAGCAAGTTCAAGTGGCCAGATTTGATGTAACAAATAGAATGGGGTTTATATTGATATTGACTTATTGAAAATCAAAGTGAATAGCATTATTTAAATTAATTATTTTAAATAACAAGATCGATAACGATTGACTAACTAGTTAGTCATGTTTAAAGAGAAACAAGTAAACGGCTTTGCTGAAATTGTTTGTTAAATAAGTTCATTAATTTAAAGAAAGTAGTTGATGGTCGGGTAACCTAGTTTTATTTTTAAAGGTTGAAATTTAATTATTTGTCATTTATTAAAAATCAAAGTGATATTTTGGAATGTTAAATATAGTAAGGAATGTTGTGAAGTTTAAAGTCGTGTTGATAGTTAATAAAGCGATTTAGTATCTATAATGTGAAACTGAAGTTTGATTTCAATTCTTATTTAATTATACTAAATCGGATTATATGAAATCCAAGTTGGACGAAGTTATAAAACCCGACTTGAATTAGAGTAGTGAATCGAGATAAGTAAAAGGATGCGATATAGAAGTGCCATTTTTAAAAGAAGAGATGATATTCCATCAAGATGGAATTATAATGGGATTTGTCGTATTGGAAATGAGTGTCAGTTTTTGTATTACAACTGATGTCTATCTGACGATAAGAACGTTGTTGATCAAGGTCTGAGAGGTAATTAAAATACCCCAACTTGAACAGCTTCAGGATTATCAAAAGATAATATCAGTCGTAATGTTGAAGAGGTGAGAATAAAATATTGTGGGAAAATAACAGTGTAACGCCATTGAAGATTTGTAAATATAAGATTCCAAAATAAAAGAATAATAAAGGGGTTAGAGAATATGAAATGTTATTTCCTAATAAAGAAAATAAAAAGGGGTGTGATGGTATGAAATGATTGGTGGAAAGATAACGGCATTTTCAAGGTTATAGAATGAAATGCAAACAGGTTTATTCTAAAAGAATGAGGGATGGTTTTGGTATTCAAAAAAAAAAAAAATGAATCCAAAGAAGATGTCGTAATAATTTTACAAATGAAAAGTGATCCGATAAAATGATAAGAAAGGTTATAGCCATGTTTGGAAATATTGGTGAGATAAATTAGATATGATTTAAGATATTTTCTAAATATAGAAAAGGGGATTTGAGTAGAACCAATATATTATTTTTGGGTATTTCAACTGAGATATTGATTTTAAAAGGGCCAAGTGATGCTATGAAATAAACAATGGATTTGTTTTATTTTTGTGCTTGTTTATTTTGATAGTCAAATAACCAACTATCAAAATCTGATCCAACGTTATTGTTACGGGAAGACCGGGATCGAATTTATATTCGAAAACCATTCCGACCAATAAATACGAATACGTCGAAGACGCTAGTCGAGATGGAGCAATTGAAGACCGTAAGTCTCCATGAGCGGAAGAACTATTGTTAAATACCTCTGGCTGATCCCCAGAGTTAACGATGATTCTGTCGTGATTGGAATCTATGGGTTGCAAGGACTTCTCGCTACTGATCTATAGGGTGATTCCTAGGATGCGGTAGGAGGGTGCCTTCGGTTCATCCTGTTCCTGGATGATGTGTATGGACGATGTGAATGGTGGCTAGCTGTTTCAAAAGTCGATTATAGCCTCAAGCCTCATCAACCGGGAAATGACAAAAATCGGGCAGGCAGCATGGCTATGTGGGTCGCACCCATTAGGGTGTATTGTCACCATCTAGAGAATATTCATATTTGTTACTTCTTTTCATTTCTGTATCTCCCGGGAACTACGGTGGTCGCGCGACAAAAAGCCGTAAGGTGACAATATGTTCGATACACTCAAGAGAAATGAGTGGTCGGTCATGTGTGGGCCGGGTTGCAAGATGTTCTTGTTGAACCCAGTGTATTCGTCTCTAGGGATACACTAGCGGCAGGTGGTCCCATACCTTGTCATAGTTGGAAATCCAATCCTCAATAAGCGCCTGCGGTTTTGATTATATACTATATATGTGGAGCGTGAGATGCAAGCGTTCTGCTAGATTCTATTTACTTGTATTTAGACACTATTATAATATCAGAAAAGATATTGATTTCAAAACAATTTGGGTTATAGTAAGGTAAAAACCGTCCGTGTTTATGTGTGGGCTGGTCTTACTATTATCCTTTTATTTCGAAAAGGATTTCAAAAGTTAAGCAAGTTGGTTGCTGTATGAATTTATCACTGAAAGTATTTCAGACTGATCCGGGTGAATTTTGTTTTAAATCAAATGTGCTCGGGTCAGACCGAGTACATTATCAGGTTAGGTATCGCCTGGAGCTTCAGAAGAGGAGTTGAAGTCGAGACGTATTACATATATACTGGTACTAGTTTATTTCCGCTGTGTGTTGTATTGATCTGAATGTATACTCTGATGATGTAATCATATACAGTTCTTTTGTATAAAGTGTTATTGATTATTATATTTTGTCCATTCCGCTGTGAGACTCTGATCTTCTTATTCTTCTATTCTAATATTTCTTTCTTTCTTTTCTCACCCTCTAACTTCTTTCTATTAGCTTTCTGGGCTTTCGATATTTGAGTTTGGACACGGGACGTGTTAGTGTCTGGATTCGAGTGTCGAAATTCTGGGTCGCTACACCATGGGAGGCAATTTAAAATATCCCGATGCTCTCGGTACAAAGGAAGTTATGGCGAATTTTTCCGGAAATTTAAGGAGTTAGAATATTTGTAAGAAATTTGATAACTAGAATCTATATATCGATATATATAGAAGTCGATAAGAAAATGAACTTAAAAATAGAATAGTGTAATAAAAAAGGAAGGCTAGGAATAAAATCTCGTAAAAATAGAAAGAGAAAGTGTATACCTGTTAAAAGTGAATAAGTAGTTGCATGATATTGATTTTTCAAGTAAGTAGTCATATCTGTTTTGACGTTATAAATGTTATTCAGCCAAGGTCTGAGAGGTAGTTATACCCCAACTTGATTGATTTCATTATTAACAAATAAATAGTAAGATTTCAGGCTCGAAGATCAATGTTGGATAAGAGTTAGTTGAATATAGTATTTGAGTTGTCGTAACGATGTTTTACACAACATCCTATTTAACCCAAATAAGTGTAAACCTGGAATAGAATAGTAAATATTTCCTAATTATAGAAATAAATGAGATCGGAAAAGAGATAAGTAATTGGAATATTTTCCAATCATAACTAGAATATATTTTTTAAATGTGGAAAATAAAAGAAGGCGAGATATAGAAATGTTTTCCAAAGAATGTAAGAGACCGAGATGATAATTGGAAATATTTGTTTAACAAATATTGATAAGGAAATGGAAAGGGTGATTTAATTAATGAATGGTAATCAAGGGCCCAGTGATTGTTTGATTGTTTTGAATGGATGTTTGTTTTTCTTCGAAAGTTAAATAACCGACTATCGAAGTGTTTGCCAATATCGTTGTCAATGTGGAGAGACCGGTTGGATTATTATCCAAGAACCACTCTGTATTGGCAGTAGCGTTGCGAATCGGATTATATGAAGATAATCAAAGACAGAGTAAAATGCAAGGGCTTTTTCTATTAACAGAAATTGTGCCTTCGGTTTCGTTCAACCCCAGAACGAACGTAAATGGACGAATGTCTGACAGAGTATTTCCAATGATCGAATATGTTGGTTTGTATAAATATACATGGTGGCAACGGATTTATTCCCTTAGCATAATATCCAGAATATATTTGTGTAAATCAATGAGTGATTAACGAATCTGACAATGTGGCATTCAAAGTAATTGTGCTATCAATGAATAGAAAGTAATCGTAGCCTCAGGCCTCAACAACCGGGAAATGACAAAAATCGGGCAGGCAGCATGGCTATGTGGGTCGCTCCCATTAGGGTGTATTATCACCTGTCTAGAGATTCATTTAATTCCTTATTCTATTCGATGCTGTCCCATCCGGGAAACGGTTGCTGATCCCAACCGTTGGTGATATACATTCGATACACTCAAGCGAAATGAGTGGTCGGTCATGTGTGGGTCGGGTTGCAAGATGTTCTTGGTTAACCCGGTGTATTCCTCTCTAGAGATTCGCTATCGGAAGGTGGTTCCATACCTTATCATGTTGGAAATCCAATCTCCAATAAGCGCCCTGCGGTTTTTGAATTTATACTATGTATGTGGAGCGTGAGATGCAAGCGTTCCGCTAGATTGTTATTTATTTGATTAGACACTATTGTAATATCACTGGATTTTTGAATCAAAGTGTTTTGGGCTATAGTAAGGTAAAAACTGTCCATGTTTATGTGTGGGCTGGTCTTACTATTATCTTCTCTTTTGAAAGGATTTTTAAAGCTAAACAAATGGTTGGAGTTTACTCACACCAGTCCCATGATTGACCAGAGTTTATTTTGTTTGTTTTCCCTAAACTCTTGGGTGCCCAAATTTGTGCGGGCAGTCAAGTAGTCGGGATTTTTCAGATTCACTTGGAAGAGCTGGAAGCAGGAGGCTTCACTAGTTAGCTATAGACTATCATATATTCCGCTGTGAACCATGTTTGTATCAAGAAACAGGTGTTTATAACTGTTCCAGGAATAACTATTGTGCTCTGATGATGGTATGTGTATAGAGTTACTGATTTGTATTTCAAAAGTTATGTTATTTAATATATTTTATTCGTTTCGCTGTGAGTTTGTGATCTTCATTTTCTTCTATTCTAAATTTCTTTCTTTCTATTTCTCATCCTCTAACTTCTTTCTAATAATGATTCGTATTTCTGTGCAATTTGGGTTGGACGTGCGGCATTATTAGTCAACTCAGATAGTACGGATTTGCGGGCCACTACATAAATGTTCTTTTACATAAAAATGTCCTTTCACATTATATACATAATAAACGTTCGAGTACGTTAAAATGACTCTTTTACATTGAAATGATTCTTATATTTTGTTGACAATTCTATTTCAACAAAATGATTAAAAACGATTCTTTTATTTTGTTGACAATTCTATTTCAAAAAAATGATTAAAAATGATTCTTTTATTTTGTTGACAATTCTATTTCAACAAAATGATTAAAAATGATTCTTTATTTAAAAATACTCTTTATATTCTAAATCGGAATGCGACTCAATCAATTACCATATGAATTCAGTTATATGGATTACATACATCGCATGTATACAACAATAACGATAAATAATCAACAAAAAGGCCAATCACATCCAGAGTGAAATTTATAATTGTGTGAGCATTAAAATAAATAAATAACGGTCATCAAAGACTGTCAATCCATCGATTGACATATTATTAAATTCAGTGGAGATGTGAATAAAATATCATCCCCAGATCCATGTGGGGTTTCCAAACAACAACAGTTTATTTACACAAGTTATTAGTTAATAAATTTAACCAAATTTCACATGTTCAAATTATAAATATTTATAATCTAATTTCAACTAACAAATTTATGTTAACATTATTTTTAATCATTTCAACATCACAAACAACGTACAATACAGTCAATTTAAATCGTCCATGGTTTGTGGACGAGGGAGTGATCTAACAAGCACCATGTACAGTTTACAGTGATTAAACTGATAAAAATCTAAACTGGCAATTCTATATATTTTTCAGTTATGAAAGTAAATAAATAACTATATAGAAATTTTAGTGAGAAGTTCTCACCTTGACCTTGCTCCCGTACGCAGTATTCTTCATCGTGATCTCAACGTAATATGTTTCATGCAGTTTATATTAAAAATCACATTTTTAACAATGTCTTATATGTAATTAAAGATCACATTTTTAATTCGATGACCTTACATATAAAAATCATATTTTTAATGCTGTTATATACATGTGGTAAAAATCATATTTTTATTTATGCTATGTTTATATAAAAATCATATTTTTATATTTTTATTTTAAAACAACGTGGTTTTTATGTTCCAAAACAATGCTAATTTTACTTTTCAAACAATGTATATTTTATTTTTCAAAACAATGTTTATTTTATGTTTCAAAACAATGTTTTTCTTTTGTTTACAAAAACAATGTTATTCTTTTGTTTACAAAAGCAATGTTATTCTTTTGATATTACATAACAGTGTTCTGTTTTAATTTCAAAATAGTGACATTTTGTATTTTCAAAACAGTGACATTTTATATTTTCAAAACAATGTTATATTTTATTTTCAAGACAGTGCGATTTTTCTATGTTAAAAACAATGCAATCTTTGCATTAAAACAATGTAATCGTTGCAATAAAAAAAGTGTAATCTTTGCATTAAAAACAATGTAATCTTTGTATTAAAAATAAGCTAAATTTTATTTACAAAAACAATATTTAGTTTATTTACAAAAACAATGTTTAGTTTATTTTTACAAAACACTTGTTATTTTTATTTTCAAATCATATGCTAATGTTTGAATACAAATCATATGCTAGTACTTTATACAAATCATATGCTAGTTCTTAGAACAATGCAAATTATATTTTTATGAAAATTATGCTATTCATTTATATTAACAAATAATGTATGTTTATGAATTATTGTCAGATTTTTAAAACCATGAATTTATGAATTATTTTCAGTTTTTTTTTTAAAACCATGAATTTGGTAAAAACAAAAGGAATTACCCTTATTATATTTTGAATCAAAAAGGGCTTCCTATTCCTGTTTCTTCCTCTTTGTTAATACCAGGATTTCCACTTCTGTTCGCACTCAAAACCGCCCTCTAGGGCTTCAGATTGCTAGCGCCAGAAATGATCAGAGCGTGATCCAATAGCCTCACGGCGTTGGCCAACGCAAGGGGCTCCACCGCCATGTACAGCGCCGAACTTGGTTCTCCCCCCTCGTTGAATTTTGGTCCCAAACCCACGGCTATTGAGGGTGCGATTCATGCTCAACTCAACACCATCGGTGATCATCACCATGCCATTTTGAAGCCCTCGATCCTCTCTTGAATTTCCACTTTGATTTCATAATTTAATTCGATTTAGACTTACGGATTTTATGGGAAAAAGAATCGACCATTTTTAGCCTTTCATTCGAGCGGTGGCTGTATGTTTGAGATAGGCTAGGGTATCGTATTTCGACCGTATTTATATAGTATAATATATATTATTTAATTTTTTAATTATTTAATTCAAAAATGGCTTTTTAAACAATCCGAACTCAAAACGAAGCCCGATGACTATCGCCCCTAGCTAATAACCCCCATCCCGGACACATGGGGTACGTCCCATAAGCCGATTCGCCTGTTTCGATCAGTTTTTTCGAATACAAATCATATGCTAGTTCTTAATACAAATCATACGCTAGTTCTTAGAACAATGAGAAATATATTTTTATGAAATTGATGTTATTCATTTATATTAACAAATAACGTATACTTATGGATTATTTTCAGATTTTTAAAACCATGAATTTATGAATTATTTTTAGATTTTTTTTCTTAAAATCATGAATTTGGTAAAAAAAAAAGGAATTTCCCTTATTACATTTTGAATCAACTAAGGTCACCCATCCCTGTTTCTTCCTCTTCGTTAACACCAGGATTTCCACTTCTGTTCGCACTCAAAACCGCCCTCTAGGGCTTCAGATTGCAACTACCAGAACTGATCAGAGTGTGATCCAGTAGCCTTACGTCGTCGGCCAACGCAAAGGGCTCCACCGCCATGTACAGCGCCGAGCTCGGTCCTCCCCCGTCGTCGAATTTTGGTCCCAAACCTGCGTCCTTTGAGGGCGCGATTCACGCTCAACTCAACACCATCGCTGATCATCACCATACCATCTTGAAGCCCTCGATCCTTTCTTGAATTTCCACTTTGATTTCAAAATTTAATTCAATTTAGATTTTGGGATTTTAAGGGAAAAAGAATCAACCATTCCTGGCCTTCCATTCGAGCGGCGGCTGTATGTTCGAGATGGGCTAGGGTATCATATTTCGACTGTATTTATATAGTATAATATATATTATTTAATTTTTTTAATTATTTAATTCAAAAATGGCTTTTTAAACAATTCGAACTCCAAACGAGGCCCAATGACTATCGTCCCTAGCTAATAACCCCCATCCCAGACACAATGGGATATGTCCCGTAAGCCGATTCGCCTGTTTCAATCAATTTTTTCTTTAAATTAAAATATAAATCAATTTTTTTTTAATTTTAACGTACATTTTAATTTACCAGGGCAACATATTGACTCTAAAAATTCCAGAAAAAATATTTCTAGCTTTGATTTGACGATACTGTCCTAACAAAACTAATTTCATCAAATTTGGAGACCGTTTGAAAAATGGCCATTTTCTGGTCGATCCAAATTGACTGAAATTGACAAAACACGTTTTCTTTTGCCATGCTCACATATTAATTCCAAAAATTTTGAAAATTGGAATCTAGCAATAATTTGACATTCCGGATCCAACAAAAGTGTTTCATCGAAAACGGAGGTCGTTTGTAAAATGGTTGTTTTTAAGGGCTATATATTATATTAAAATGTAATTAAATTCCACAACAACTTTTTTGAATCTAAAACTGGACATAACTTATAATTTATAAAGTGAAATCTAGATTTTTCACATTCTCAAAAATATATGATTAAACAAATTTAAATATTTCTGGTTTTACTGAAATCCAATTTATTTTGAATCCTGTACATTCAGTCAAAGTATAAAATCAAATTTTCAAACTATCACCCATTTCAAATTCCTTTTACAATTAAAATAAATTTATACGTTCTAACTTCGATTAAAATAAATTTTTCGTCGTTATTATTTAAAATAAATTATTTTAAATATTCAAAATTCATTAAACAGTTAAAATAAAAAAAATTGGTTCTGAAATCCCGGGTCATTACACGTATTATGACCCGATGACGAACAAAGCGCTCCTCCTCGAGTCCCTGGACATGATTGAAGAGAAAAGGGACGAAGAGTACTTGCATGTGTTGGGGCATCGACGCCAAGTGGCATGCTATTATGATAGAAAGGTTCACCCTCGGACCTTTGAACCTGGAGATTTAGTACTAAAGCGAGTCTTCCCGCCTCCAGTTCATTTAGGTCCAAAGTGGGAAGGGCCATATACCATCCAATGGAATCTTGATATAGGAGCTTTCAAGTTAATGACCGTTAATTGTGAAGAAATTCCAAGAGCTTGGAACAGCCAACATTTGCGACGATACCTGACTTTAATTTGTATTGTTTTCTTTTGTTTTATAAGACATGTAAAAAGGCACGACTTGCCTAGAAAAGTCTGGTTAATGTAAACAAAAGATTATAAAGTGGACGTAGGTAACGATTGGGATAAACCACTATAAAATATTGTGAGTGATTTTATTTTCTCGTTCGAATTTTGTTTCATATATATTCTGTGGTTGGCATAATATAAGTAGAAAACATTAGAAATTTGGATCAGTACTAGAGCAAATGGAATAACTGTTTGCATAATGACATAAAAAGGATAGGAAGATGACATCCCAAACTCTAACTCTCATGAGTCGAGTGAGAGTATAAAGGATGGGAAGACGACGTCCTTGAGGCATGAAGGTGCACCACGACGAAAGACCGCCTCGAATCCACTCTAACCTGACCGCACGACCGGAGATTATAAAGGTACTAGGGATAAGTACCAATGAAAAAGAATCTTAGTCTCGCTAAAGAACTGGGGGTAGTTTAATGATGAACCTAATCAATCCCAAATGAGTCCTGGCCAGGCATTTTATTCAAGATTGATTAGGGGCACATACATCATATCCCCTATCATCAGTCGTCTATTTAAGTGGCAATTTCTGCGAATGTTATTTTCTCCTGTATACACACTTGCAGGGGAACATAACTGTGACTTAAATCGTTGTTTATCACTTATGCTTGCTCATCTTTTTGACATTGATAGAAACAAGTAACAAACTTGCAAGTACTTAACATAGTGGGAAACAAACTACTTTATTTACATGACTGCAGGTTCATACAAAAAGATTAAGCAAATAAAGGCGAGGGACACACTCGCTACAACAACAGAGGTCTAAGGAATAAACAAAACAAAGGATAAAGCTGCCTTTCATTTTGACTTCGGAGTGGACTACACTTTCTTAGCATCATTAAGTTTTTCCTTCTCCTCTTTTTCAGCCACGGTCATGACACGCTTTGGTTTCTTCTTCCCTGGAACTGGTGCGCTAGGATCAATAGAGACTTTTTAGCTAGTTCTTCAGTAATCGACCTGGTTGAGAGTTTGACAACTAACCTGGATCCAGGAGGGATTGTCGCAAGAGGTTTAATAGCCTCAGAATTTTCTTTCTCAGCTTTGGCTTTTATGAGCATATCCTGTTGGGCCTTCATATCAACCAAAGTCATGTCATCGGCATTCCCCGTATCTCCAGTCATGATAATATCATCATCTTCCCCATGCCCATCATTGTCGCCATCACCTTTTAAGGTGTCTATCACAACCTCATCCTAGGGGTTTTCAGTTCTAGATGGCATGGGAGCTTTCTCAGCAACCTCTCTCTTATTCTCGGCCTTCTCCACAGGTTTTGAGCCAGTGACTTCATCATGTTTCTCTTGGGTATCCTCAATAGACTTTGTATCAGTGATCACTTCTCGCCGCTCATCGGCCTTTTCAACTGGTTGTGCACGTATAGAATGAGAAGTAACTGTATTAGCTTAGGAGAAAAAATAGGCCCTCCGGTTGTCTGTCCAATAATTTGAGAAAAGGTTGAAATAGCTCTAACAAACTGAGGTGAAAAGGTGGAGATACCTTTGGATGATTTATCGACTTGAGTAATAGGAGTTTCCAAGTGTGTTTTAGTAATAGGGGATAATAAAGATGCTCTGGGAATCCCTATATTCTCTGGATCATATCCTTCCGTTTCTGTAACCCCGGAGGCGGAAGAAGAGGAACCGATGTCGATAGTTTCTTTCCCTTTGGCTTGGCACCTCTCATTCTCCATAGCAGTAGCAATAATTTTGCGTTTTTCGGCCAAGCGTGTTGTTTCCTCAACCTTCAGATATTTCTCTATTAGCTTGTCCTCGTCGACCGAATCCACTTTGAGTTCTTGCTTTTCCCATTCAACCAACTAATCCCATGAATACACCAGAGGTATAGGATAATCCTTAAGCCATGCAATGTTTCGGTGACGGATCACTTGGGCAAAAAAATCCAATCATAGTTTCAGCACTTTCATCCAGTTCTTTTTTAGCATCTGCAAGCTGATCATTGACTTTCTCAACCTGTTATAAAGCTAGACTCGCATTCCCCTCGGCAAGAGTTTCCCTTGTTTCAACCTCCAGCAATTTGGCCTTAAGCTTGGATTTCTTTATAGCTAATTTTGCTTTCTCTTGCTCGAGAAAAGTGCAAACGAGCTTCGCAGTGGCACTTTTAGACTTAGCATCCTCAGCTTGTTTCTTTAAATATATGTGCTCCTAACTATGGGACTCGAGCTCGGAATGATAGCTCTTTTGTAGTTCCTCAAATTGCTGGTTATATTTATCTGCATCGCATTGATCAAGGGCAAGTTTGGATTGAGCATCCTCAAGGTCTTTCTCTGAGTTCTCAATAGCCCTTGCATCATACTCAGCAGCGTCAGTCATGATTTTCACATCTGCTATCAGATCACAGATGATTTTGGAAAGATTCTTTGCATACCTCTTCATCTCCTTATACTCATCATCCACGAAGTATATAGAAGCTTTAACCTCAGTGGCCCAGTCAGGATTTTGAGCATTGGGACGAAGTGCATGTTCCCGAAGTGGTGCTCAGGAAATTGTTCCCTTAAAATTTTCAATCTGTCCTGGTTCTCATCGTCAAGTATAACTGGCCTTGTAGTAGTAATGTCGATGGTGTGATGCTTTAACTTCGCAATGGACCTGCTCTTCTCCGCTTATTTTCCCGATTCCTTTTGTTTCTCTTTTGTATCGGGCCCTTTCTTCGAAGAGCAGTCTTAAGGAGTTTTATCTTTAGATGAAGCGAGAGGCTTGGCGCCATGCCTATCCTCCTCACGATGTGAAGATTGGCTCTTATGCTTGTCTGAATCTTTGCAATGCGGAGATCGAGAAGGGAGGACCGATGAGGTTGAGAAGGTCGATTCCTCTTATCATCTCTGCTCGACTTTCGTGTTGACCATGCCCCATCCTAGAGTCCATTGGGGGCATACTTGAATGAACATCTCTTGTATAGTATTGGGGACGTCTCATTTGTCCTGTAAAACGAAATAAGAAAGTGTTAGAATCAACATTAATATAAGGCCCAAGTGCTGTGACGTGCAGTGCTAGAGTGTGGTGTATATCCTAAATGATATCCCCCATAACAGACTAGAGCCTGGAGTGAGGTCGGTGTGTGTAGTCCCCTCGGCCTTTACAGGAGTTACTTCTTCTTCAGAAGTGAAGGTAAGAGGATTTGATGTGAAATCTTATGAAGTGTAAAGGGTCTCAGGCAAGGGAAGGTTTTACAACACCCGATATATAGAATCATCTACAGTGGGATTATCCCCTTGAGGAATGACTGACGGCAACTCTTTAGGGGAAACCGGGTTTTCTGGATTAGCAGCATCCTCAGGACGATGTATTTATCTATATCTTTTTTGCTATATTTGCTAATTCGTCATCTTGAGTTGAAGAGGGAGAAGGATTCTTTTGAGGTATCGTCGGATCCTTTGAACTCTCCCCATGATCGGGTAAATTTTCAATTGGCCCCTCGACCGGAGGTATACACACATAAGGGCTCTCTCCATGACCTATGCTATGACTTATAGCAACCAAGAGATGTCGATGGAGGTATTCATCCACTAGGCAGTCTCTGATGGTTAGAAATTTTTGATCACCATGAAGCAGTTGGTTTAGACGATCGAAGTACACTTGGTTCTCCTCCTGCGGCGGGTTAGGAACTACAAGTGAAAATAAGTAATGGTTAGTATATTTATGATGGATTTCGGAACTAAAACACAAAGGTTGATGTCTTTACTTGATTTAAGCCATCTTCTGGCGCAACCCGGTTACTGCTTAATATAGAACCATTCAAGTCTTGGATCGCTAACCTTGCTACTAAAATGAATGATTATGATTTTTCTTTTGGGCACTGATTCAAAGTATACAAAGGAAGGGGTATCCTGAGTTCTATGCTTGAAATCATAAAAGAAATGACCATCCTCGAAAGTAAGCTCAACACCTAAAATTTCTCTATATGCTATATACAAAGTATACAGATAAGCATAGGAGTTGGGCTGAAGTTGCATTAGGGAAATCCACATCTATCTCAGAAAGTCGACGATGAATGGCGGAAATGGAGGTATCGCCCCCCAACTAGACATATTAATCTGCTGATGGCCACGTACACTTTGGGGGGATTGTGAGACAGATCTGTTTTGGAAGGAAACTCGGTATCTCTTCGAAGTATTCCATGCTTTAAACATATACGTGCGAGTTTGTCATTGTCAACTATTGAGGCGAACAAATCACTGGGTTTCTCCAAGATAGTAACATTCGCGAACTCATCGGGAGCACGGCCATCTCCAACTCCTCCCCATCAATGGAGACATCACCCCTGGAAGATAGTTCACTATCATGAGTCCCCATTTCGTAATCTGGACTCTCACTGTCCCATTCCGGATCCGAGGTGGAGGGTATATCTTCAATAATAAGATTCTCAGATGTTCCTATAGCTTCTCTTCTTTCGGCTAATCTGGATGAACGTTTTTAGTCATTGTTGTTGTACTACCAAGGAAATAACAGAGTTAGAGTATAATTAACCGTGCTCCCTGTGTGTGTACACTAAGTTGTGCAAGTGTATACGATGCTGAAGTATAGACTTACAAAAGTAAAAAGCAGTATGAAAGAGTGCAATGAAAAAATTAGCAAAACAGTTATGTGTTCATAAATAGCCCCAGAGGATCATTTCAGTTAAGGAGACTCTATCCTAGCTGTCCAAAAAGTCACAAGCCATAATTAGTGTTGTTTAAGTTGGTTGATTCATTCGTGTATTGCATGTTAGATGAATGCGAATCTGTTAGGATATTGGCATTACAATCGGATTAGTTCGGGTGTCTCTTATGAAAAGGGAATTGGCTCAAGTTCCTATGTTATAAGCGGATCGATTCGTGTGCCTTTCCTGAACGGATCGGGTCAAAGATGTGAGAGTAGAGGGGATCGGATCGGATGAAGCTACAAAAAGGTTGTGCCATTCAGACCAACAAACATCGAACCGAACCGCACCAACACCCTGAAACCTGGAGCCTACCCACTAAACTAAATTTAATACTCCACCCATTATCACCTTCTCTGACCCGAACCGATACCACATGCCTAAACCTAAGTACTCCTAGATCTTTCGCTCCGCGTCAAACCGATCCTATTCCTCTCTTCTTCTTCTTCCTTTCCACTTCTCCAACACCATCTAAACCGTTCCTTTTAAAACCCCACTCATAGCAAAGCATCTATAAATCAACGTGTCCAACGCTGGCTTTGACCTCCTCCACAATCGCGTCGAGGTGGCGGCGAGGCTGCCAATGACGATGGCGAGGGGCCAGGATACACAACGTCAAGCTTGATGTGACAGCAAATAAAATTACTCAAATTTCTTCTAAATTTGGGTTAGAATCTATTAAAACTGAGTTAATCGAAGATTGAAGCCCCACCTGCGAGTTTGTTTCGATAATTGGGAGAGTTTTTCCGCTATATAAGGATTAGGGTTTTAATAATAAGAAGAGCGACAACAAGAAATGAGGATATAAAGAGGAATGTGCAAATATATGTGTTTGATATGGGTGTCCCTTTGTATTCTGATAGAATAGATGCTTCAGGCCGATACGATCAGCAAATAACCCCGCTAACATAAAGCCTCTCAGCCCATTATTGTAGCGATGGTTGGAGCGTGGACTAGGTTGGATAAGTCTAACCCGACCCGAAGCACAGTCACCAAGATTAGCTTAGCATATGAAGCAAACCCAAAGGAGCATGTAATAAATTATAAGTCAACATTATAGAAGTTTACTTAGAAGAGCTACTCGAACATTAAATGAAAATTATCAAAGTTATTTGGAAACAACGGAAATAATTTATGCATCCCATAACGCATTTATAGGAGGAGACGCGACTTGGTGAAGCGTCACACCTTTACAAACGAATGGAAGCAATTATTCAATGATTTCAATTCAAAGACAAATGGATGGAATATTTCAAAGCACACTCCATCTCCGATGAGAGCATACTCCGAGGGGGCAAAATGTTAGGTTACACAATGTAAAGAATCAAGTGACAAGTTGTATTTAGAAGGAAAAGAGACGAAAGACATCAATTCGGATCAGATCGGATAGGACCTTCCAACCCGAACCCCCCTGCATTCACAAGCAGACCAGAAAATTCCATTCCGAAGACATGACCGCATTGGAATTCGTCGACCCGGACCTCCTATATAGCCACCTGATCCGAACCGATTTCCAGAAGTAGCAATGGTTTTGTCTCACGATCCAACCAAACTCAGAGCGGTTATACATTCATTATCCCACGTTTGCCCATGATTAAGATGTGTTGTCACCATCTTGCTTCCTCCGAACTTGACTCCAACAGGATAATATCCATGTGTACCCGAACCGGAGACCCTCCAGAAGAATTTTCAACCTACAAATACACCACCAAGCATCATTTGAAGGGATCTTTTGGCAAAACTTTAACAAAAACTCTCCCTACAACTAATTACCACTGTTTTATTCAAATCATCATCAATTTTTGGAGCATATTTCATAAAAGGTTGAACGAATTTATTCATTGTGTTAGAGTGATTGAGCGATAATTATCATTGTATTTGTCTTTCAATCATCCATCAACAAAGTATAAAGTGGTTGTAGGCTCTTTAACGTCGAATCAATATAAATCATGTGTTTTGTTTGTTTGTTTCTTCTCTTTTAATTTCTTCATATTATTATTAAATTGGGTGTTAAGACCACTTTTTGGTCCAACAAACCTCATAAAATAATTTAACATTAAAGATACTAGTATTATTGGGATATATTTAGAAAGAGATATTTTTGGGGAAGGATATTTTTAGGAAAACAATTATTAGTAAATATCTTTTTACATATTTATCTATTTATTTCATATTTTCCAGATTTGGACGTGATTTCAGAGATAGGATATTTGTTCCCTGTTTTATAGATTATTTGTTTCCTATTTTTTAGATTTGGACAGGATAGGAAATTTGGTGTGCTTGTACTATAAATATATGGTTTCATGATTAATAATAAAGCAATCAAATATTCATCCATTCTTCATATTCATCAATTTTTCATGGTATCAGAGCCATAGAGAAAGTTTTTTTCTTCAGAATAGTCTGATATGGCTATATTATGTCTTCTTGGTAATGATAAAATTTTTGACAATAGATTGAATGGAAAGTTTGATGCCATGTCTTGGATTATTGATACCGAAGCAACTCACTATGTTATAGGAGAATGATCTTGGTTATTTGACACACAAAATTTGAATGTCCGGTTGGTTTGCGAAATGGTGAAAAAGTAGTTCCCGCTTTAGTGGGAATCGTTCATTTATCGAACATGATTACTCTTACCGAAGTTCATTATGTTCCAAATTTGAGCTGCGGCTTACTTTTTATCTCTCGAGTTGATGATGATTTGCAAACAGTTGTCCGATTTGATTCTCATATTTGTGGTATACAGGACCAAACGAAGGAGCTGATTAGAACGGGAATTAAGAGAGAAAGATTGTACTACTTTAGCAAACCGAAATTTGTATCTATTGCTAAAGATATATAAAATGTGGAGTTGTGGCATTGTCGGCTCAAGTATCCTTCAGAAAAAGTAGTTAAGTTCTTGTGTTTATAGTAATAAGACCATTTCGATAAGGGATGTGAAAAGTGTATGTGTGTAAAACATCCTAGAGACAAATTTCCTTTGAGTACTAATAAAGTTTCTTAGATTTTTAAGAAAATACATTGTTATTTGTGGGGTCCATATAAACATATTTCGTCCTGTGGTGCTGGTTATTTTTTGACAATACTTGATCAATTTTCAAGAGCAGTTTGGATTTATTTGTTAGTTGATAAATTGGAAGTATTTCAAATGTTTTTGGCTTTTGTTGATGTGGTTGATAGACAATTCCCTCAAACAATTTAAGTAGTTCAAAGTGACAGTGGGTCCGATTTTAATTGTTTGCTTGAATATTTTGATGCAACTGGATTTCTGTTTCAAACTTCTTGTGTGGGTACTCTGCAATAAAACGGAAGAGTTGAGAGGAAACATAAACATTTCTTGAATGTTAGTTGGACATTACATTTTCAAGTAAAATTACCTATTTATTTTTGGAGGAATGTGTTCTTGCTTCTGTTCACTTAATTATCAATTGTACCCCAACTCCTCTTTTACTGAATAACACACCATTCGAAATACTTTTTTAGTAAACCCTCCTCTTTTGGTGCTATTCGAAACTTTGGGTGCTTGTGTTTTGCTCATAATCAGAAAACTAAAGGAGATAAATTTTATAGTCGAAGTAGAAAATGTGTTTTTATTGGATATCCATTTGGTAAAAAGGGGTGGAGATTGTTTGATTTGGCTATAAAAGAACTTTTAGTTTCACGAGATGTAAAGTTCCTTTTGGATGTGTTCCCATTTGGGTGTCCGAAGGATGTGAACTCCATGAATAATGAACATATTGATCAAAAAATTCATGAGGATTTTGCTGAATTAATTTTGGATAATGAAACTGAGGTTGGTGAATTTTTTGGTGAAAAGAACGCCCAACCATCAGACCCAGCATCTCTCGATATCTCACCAGTGACTAATCAGGCCGCTACACCTTCATCTACAGTAGCAGCTCCAACATTTCGTGAATAGGAAATAGGCCGTGGGTTTTGAGAAAAAATACCGAACGTCTTTTATTGGGACATTGTGAGACATACGGTTTTTGCTAATAATACATCCTCATCTCCTTCCTCTTCCGATCCCTCCCCAGGCACCCGTTATCCTTTAGCACATTATTTAAATTATGATAATTTTTCTATAAATCATCGAAGATTTCTTTCAGCCATTGTTAAGGGTAATGATCCTAAATCTTTTAAAGAGTCTATACGATAAGTGGAGTCCATCAATGAAGGCGGAAATCCAGGATCTTGAGGATAGTGGAACGTGGTATTCGGAACATCTCCCTCCAGGAAAACATGCTCTTGGTAGACGATGGGTGTACAAGACCAAGTATTTAGCAAATGGGGATGTTGAGCGCTCAAATTAAGATTGGTAGTGTTGGACAGTCATAAACAGGAGGTTGTTGATTACAATGAAACATTTGCTCCAGTGTCCAAGATGATAAGTGTTCGTGTCTTCCTAGTAGTAGTTGCTTCACAAAATTAAGAACTATACCAGGTGGATGTTCATAATGCTTTCTTGCATGGTGATCTAAATGAAGAGGTGTACATGAAATTACCTTCCGGATTTGAAAGTTTGGAACCATCTTTGGTGTTTTGGTTGCTCAAGTCATTGTATGGCTTGAAACAAGCTCCTAGGCGTTGTTTGCAAAATTGGTGTCAGCTTTGAAAGGATACAGTTTCTCTCAATCCTACTCAAACTATTCTCTCTTTACATATACTAAAGGCACTGTTCGCATTAATGTATTAGTTTATGTAGATGATCTTCTTATGTTTGGGAAATATTCCCCTGCACTCACCATTTTCAAGCTTATCTTAGTGATTGTTTCAAAGTGAATGACCGAGGAAATCTCAAATAATTTTTTTTAGGCATTGAAGTGGCCCGTAGCTCATTACGATTATTTTTGTGTCAATGAAAATACATTTTGGACATTATTTCTGAAACAGATTTGTTTAGAGAAAAGCCAAGCGCCTTTCCAGTCGAGCATAACCGTAAGCTTGGTCTTGCTACTGGCGAATTTTTGTAGGATCCCAAAACATATCGATGAATGGGTCATCTAATTTATCTTTCCATCACCTGACCAGACTTGGCTTATTCGATTCATATTTTGTCTCAATTTATGCAAGAACCTCTCATGGAGCATTGGGAAGTGGCCCTTCGAGTCGTTCTCTATTTGAAAGGGATTCCCGATCAAGGTATTTTGCTGCATGTAGATAGTGAGTTGACATTGGAAGGTTGGTGTGATTCGAACTAGGCAGCCTATCCCCTTTCTCGCCATTCTTTAACAGGAGTGCTAATGTTTTTGGGTCAACCTCGAACTTCTTGGAAGACAAAGAAACGATGCACGGTGTCTCGGTCCTCTACTGAAGCTAAGTACAGGTCCATGGCCGCGATAACCTGTGAATTAAAGTGGCTAATAGCTTTATTGTTGAGTTTGGGTGTTCTTCATCTTGAGGCAACTAAATTATATTGTGATAGTGAGTATGCTTTGGATATTGCAAACAATCAAAAAATTCATGAGCGAACAAAACATATTGAAGTTGATTGTCATTTTGTTCGGGATGCAATAAATGAGGGTTTGATTTCACCATCTCATGTCTCCACATCGTTTCAACTAGGGGATATTTTCATAAAAGCTCTATGGAAGACTCAATTTGATTTTCTTCTTCCAAGTTGAGCATTTCTGAATCCCATGCTCCAACTTGTGGGGGTTATTGAGATATATTTAGAAAGAGATATTTTTGATAAAGGTTATTTTTAGGAAAACAATTGTTAGGAAATATCTTTTTACATATTTATTTATTTGTTTCCTGTATTCTAGATTTGGACAGGAAAGAAAATTTGGTGTGCTTCTACTATAAATATATGGTTTCATGATTGATAATATAGCAAGCAGATATTCATCAATTCTTCAAGTATGCAATAGCATTTAAAATTATATAAAAATATGCTGCATTAATGTCATGTAAAATTTTGGGCCTAAATAAAAAAGGAGACAAGTTTGATAAAGGGAGGCATTAGTACATTTACGAGATAACCAATGATGACACTACTATAAATACCAAAGCATCTACATATGTTCTTTAACTTTATTTGAATCATTCCATAACAAAGGTGTTAATATTATATGCTTCCCTTCATGGTAATGATGAGACTGATTGTTGCAGTATTGATGAGCGCCAATATTGATAAATGGTGAAATGAAAATCTCAAGGTAATCATGCATTAATTATTAAATGATTATCTTGACCATTAATTAATATAATCATATGAATAATTTTAGTGAGATTTCTATTCACAACTTTTCACAAACTCTTAACCCTTGACCATTTTCTATTGGCTAGAAACAATTCTAACAATTTCTCATTTAAGAATATTTGTAACAACCCGCAATTTCTGAACCAATTTAAAAAATTTATTGTAGAAATTTTAATGGAATTTTAATGTTTAAAATAATTTATTTTAAATAATAACGGTGAAAATTTTATTTAAATCGAAGCTAAAATGAATATATTTATTTTAATTATAAAAGGAGTTAGAAATAGCGCGGTAGTTTGAAAAATTGAATTTGAACTTTGAATGACTGTATAGGATTCAAAATAAATCGGATTTTGGTGAAACCAAAAATATTTAAATCTATTTAAAAATATCTTTCCAACGAATCCGAAAAATTGAAATTTCATAGTGGGAATCAAAAGTTATGCCCAGTTTAAAATTCAGAATAGTCGTTGTAGAATTTATATATATATATATTGATATTAAGAATAAACATTTTGCAAAAGACCTCTGTTTTCGACAAAACCACTTTTTTTGGAACCGGAATGTCAAATTATTGCTAGATTTCAATTTTCATAATTTTTAGAATTAATATGAGAGTGTGGCAAACGAAAATGTGTTTTATCAATTTCAGTCAAATTTGGTCGACCACAAAATGGCCATTTTTTAAACGGTCTCAAAATTTGACAAAATTAATTTTGTTAGGACCGTATCGGTAAAACAATGCTAGAAACAATTTTTATGTAATTTTTAGAGTCAGTATGTGGCCCCGGTAAATTCAAATGAACGATCGAATTAAATAAGCAAATGTTTTATATTTTAAATTTAAGAAAAACATATCATAACAGCCGAATTGAGTTATGAGACATATTCCATTGTGTCCGGAATGGAGGTATTTAGCTGGGGGCGACATTCATTGAGTTTGATTAGGAGTTCGTAACGATAAACATGTAACTTTGAGAATTAAATAAATAAAATAAAAATGAAAATACATGTATAAATACATCGTACTATACCCTAACCCTAAAACCCATACTGTAGCCTCCGTATGTTTGATTTCAATGGCCATCCTCATCCGAAATTAATCCACTAAAATCTCCTAAAATAAATCGAATTACAACTGGATTCAAAACATATGTTGAAGAGATTTTTGTGCTCTTCAATTGGGTATGGTGATGATTAAGTTTAATGGAGCTAGGGTTCGATTTGGGGACGTGAAGTGCCGACGTTTGGGTCTTTTTTTCTGGTGATGTGGACCACCGAGCGGCGTGTGCTTCAAGGCGGCGGAGGATCTTCGGTTGGGCTTCGGCGTGGTCAACTCAGATCGGGTGCTGGAAGCTTCTAGAGGGCCGGCGCTGGTGATTCTCAAAATGAGCAAATGGGTTAACGGCTTCAGGAAATACAATGAAGATGGAAGACAAACCAAGGAAGGCCGCAATATTTAATTAATTTTATTAATTAATGATTAGTTATTGTAATTAAATTTCAAACCATTGTAACTCGCCCAACTCAATTCAGAATTTGGCAATCTTGGGTCCGTTAGAACCGTCTCGACCAGATATACACAATGAAACTGTGACGACCCCAAACTTCCATGTAAAGAAAGTAAGGAAAATCGTATGGAACATAACATAACTAGAACAATATCAGATCTCAGAGTATAGCAGAACATATAAATCATTGCAGCGGAAAGAAATGTCATCACAAACATCATCACTGAAACATCAGAGTATGCAGCACATAATTACACTTAGCAAAATAGATGTCTTAAAAAGAAAAGAAATAGAGTCTCAATCTCTCAAATTACATCAATACTAAGTACTGTCTCAAAGTCTTAAGCATAAAATAAAAGATAAAAAGAAAGTTTCTTCAGGATCTCCATCAGCATGCTTCCATCCAGCGAATATCCAAGCCTAACCTGTCACTTGGCTGCCCGTGTAGAAAAAGCGCACCCGAGTTTGCAAAAGGTAAAACAAACTACGAGTCAGTCATGGGACTGGTATGAGATATCTTAATGAACTAACGGGTTTGACAATCACGAAGACCACGCCGCTATCGCGGAACGGGTTTACTTCTAGGGATTATCAGTGCAATAAATAAAGTATAACGTTAAATAACGCAATGCTTTTTAGAAAAATGAAACCATTATAAGACCCAAGTCCCATCACACAATGCAACGCAAACCCGAGGATAGGGTTTTACCTTATAATGGTCAAAAGATTATAAATACGTAAAATACGATATTATTATTAGTGTGTATACGTTTAAAGAAAATATTTCAATTATAATATTAATCCTAGACGGCATAGCTACCATCTACTATGTCGCCATACTAGTTATGCAATCAAAACTGCATGGGACGTATTGGAAATTGGGTTTCCATCATGAGTCAAGTCTAGGGAGGAGCTCCTGACCGATTCGAGACACTCTAGCAATGCCTCAGGATTCGGACGCTGGCAAACCCTTGGATACAGCAGGGCCGATCCACAAATACTTTAGTGGATTAGTTATGCCTGAACACACATTCCCCGATCCTATTAGACCTACAAATCGGTCGAGGGCGACCGATAAGAATAAACCGAGGCCTCGCAAAAATTCCAACAACCACATAAGCAAATGTCAGCCAGTTTAAGCACTGACACCACTTCTAGCTAGAAAGAAACGTGTGCACTCCCTGGGTTCCCTTCTCCCGTTTTAGACTCAACCGGTGTGTGAGGCTCGCGAAGTCACGATATACACAAAGCTATGCCTAAATAGGCTATGCTTTGATCATCAACAAAAAGGCCTGCTTTTCAACAAAGCCTTGATCATTTGCATCTTAGAATGTCCCGTTGACAATCCATGCCATGAAATTAACAACTATCAATATACAACCTCTAAGGGTGTTGAGCAAAAGAATAAATTCTCTTGCCACCAACGGTTGTATATTAAACAGAAATCAGTTTACATGGTACGAAGTTCAACGTCAGACATGCATCCATTTACAAGTCCGTTCTGGGTCTGAACGGAACCAGAGACACCTGAGAGGCTCTCGTATATCCGGACAGTCATCACATACGTCCGGACGACTACCGCCGCTGTAACACCCCGAATTTTAGTTAATACTAAAATTCACTAATTACAGGATAAATAATCTCAGATGTGGGAATTGGGGGTAACGGGCTGCGTCGTTGCGTTCGTCTCGGAAAAATACGCAGAATAGAGTCCGAGTTTTCGAGAATCGGAGTCCGTATGGCCCAGTTAAGGCCCAATGAAGTTTGCAGGAAATCTAAAGCTAAAAACAGATTTAAAAATTCAAATTCAGATTTCAGAATAGAACCAGCGGGGCCAGGCGGGAAAATTCCCGCCCTAACCATGTCGACAGGGCTGTCGACAGGCCTGTCGACAGGGGGGTCGACTTGCCTGTCGACACGGCGTGTCGAACCAGGGGGCTTGGGTGCACCAGATCTGGTTTTCTGGCTAGGGCTGGGTTAGGTTCTAGAGATTTCCTAAATCTAACGGACCTAATCTAATCTAGGGTTAATCTAAGGGCCTAAAACACTCACCTAATCTATAAATACACCCTAAACCTACCCTAATCCATACTAAAAATAGAAATGATGGCCTCATGCCGCCAAATTAAATCTTAGAGGGAGCCTCCACTAATTTATGAAGGAAGTTGCAAGCTAATCACTCTCTAATCAATCTCTAATCATCACCATCTTCATATTTAGCAACTAATTCCACTTTATAAGTTTGCTAATCTTGGGTTTGGTGAGTTTCTATCACTTTAACATCAATTGCTAAAGTAAGTAGATTGGGTGTAATGAGACTTATGGTCTTAAATGCGGATTAGTGAGTTTGAATCATTTGTAATGATATGCTACTCTATGTTTTCCTATGTTTATGCATGATTAACAAGTTGGTTTATGCATATCTAATAAGTGGGTTTATGCATGTTTAATAAGTTGGTTTATGCATGTTTAACAAGTTGGTTTATGCATGTTTAATAAGTGGGTTTATGCATGTTTAATAAGTTGGTTTATGCATGTTTAACAAGTGGGTTTATGCATGTTTAATAAGTGGGTTTATGCATATCTAATAAGTGTGTTTATGCATGTTTAACAAGTGGGTTATGCAAGTTCATATGCAAGTTATGTGTATGATGATATGTAAGTTATGTGTAGGTTGTTATGCAAGTTCATATGCAAGTTATGTATATGCTTAAATGCAAGTTTAACATGATATGCAAGTTATGCATGCTTATGCAAGTTATGTATATGCTTAAATGCAAGTTTAACATGATATGCAAGTTATGCATGCTTATGCAAGTATGTGAATGCTTATGCAAGTATGTGAATGCTTATGCAAGTTATGTGTATGTTTAAATGCATGTTTAACATGTTATGCAAGTTATGAGAATGCTTATATGCAAGTTCAACATGTTATGCAAGATATGTGTATGATAATATGCAAGCTCATATGCAACATGTTATGCAAGTCATGTGTATGATAATATGCAAGTTTGGGTTAAATGTAGTTGGGTTAATATATGCTCATATATGCAAGTTGACATCCTCTTAACCCATGATAAAGTTATATGCTAAGATGTGGTTAAACCCATGATATTTGTGATGGATCTTCCCTTTATTATGTCATGAAAGGAGAACGATTTACGTGGGGAACGATGGGGTTAATAAATATGTTAATAAAAGTATGATTGGGTATGATTAAGCATACCATAAAAATAAATTAACATAAGTGGGAATTTACCTATTGAGTTAGGTCTACCCCATGGGAATTTACCTATTGAGTTAGGTCTACCCATGTTATAAAGAATGTGTAATTAATTAGGGATAATTAATTATGGGGGTGATTAATTAGGTGTAATTAATCAGCTAAGACACGAGGTTGGACCCTTTTGTAGCGGAAGTCTGCCCGGAACCGACTGGCCATCCAGCGGCTACAAATGATTGGCCCAATGTGAGAGGTCTTAGTCATAAATTAAATACGTGATTAAAGTAAAGACACGAGGTTAGACCCTTTTGATGACAGAAGTCTGCCCGGAACCAACCGGCATATCCAGCAGTCATAAAAGAAGGTCTAATGTGAGAGGTCTTTATGAGGTCATGATCTTAATTAATTAATTAAGAAACACTTAACCATATTAGCATGTAGTGGGACATGAGGGGTTAAGTGGGTGCCTTGGGTGGCATGTGGAAATCTAGTGGGTTGCCTTGGGTGGCAATAGAAAATACGATTAGAATACTTAACCAAGTGGAAACATGTAATTAAACATGATTAAAGGGTTAAGTGGGATGCACTAGAAAAAGGGACAAGCTTAGGTGGGTAGCTTGTGGGGGCCCATTTCAACCAGTAACCCATATGTATCTTATTGGGCTCGACCCATGTCGAGGACGGGACACGCGTACTGGGCTTGATTATAAGAGGCCAAAACGGGTTAGCGGTGGCAACGCAAGTCCAACGGGTTTCATATGCGTGTGTGGGCCCGGGCTGGTAGATAAGCCGTTGTTGCATCGTGTAGGTATAAGCCGTGCACCGTTGATAGTATTGGGTTGCCACTTTAGGGGAGTGATACACCCCACTGTGGGACCAGCACGGGTATCTACGGTAGGGAGCCGATCGCTTGGGGAGTAGTGGGGTACACCTAGTGGAGATAGGGGCAGACGGCACCTATGTGGTCAGCTAGGGGTACATGAAACTACTAGTTATATCTTTCTTTTAAGTCCTTGGGTGGGATCAACCTTTAAGTAGGAATGACTGGTGTGGTGCAGTTAGTAATTATCCTTGGGTGGGTAGATGCGTCTTTACAGTTATCTTAGTCTACCAAGCTGCTTAGTGTAGCCATTCATCCCCAGACATTACCGTAGGTCAAGTTTATGTCTTCTCTGGTTACTTTAATGATTGTATTGTTAAAGTTATAGGACTCGCTCAGACTTAAGTCTGACCCCGTTGTTTTTATCTTTTTCCCAACCCTCAGGTCCTACGGTGGATCCTAGCAGTAGTGGAGCTTGATCGGATTGCTGTTCCAGTCTTTAGGAGCTTGGATAGATGTAAAGCTCCAGTTACCCAGTTATCTTTTCTTTTGTCTTGGCTATTGTATGAGAGAGTGGGATTATGTACTTCTTTATTTTGATGGATATTGTACTTGACTTTTATTGTGGTTTTATGATGTAACCAGACATGTTTATTTCCGCTGTTATGAGATGATGTTTTAAATTCCAAGTACTATTTATATCTGTCTTGTTGTAATTTTTCTGTTCTATATTCACTAAAATACTCCACCGATGCTATGGCATTCCCTTTGAGAGTGACCATAGCGGGCGTGGGGTGTTACACGTGGTATCAGAGCAAAGGTTACCGGAACAGATAAAATTTTTAGAAAACTATTTTTCTAAAACATTTTTGGAAGAAATATTTTCAAAGACATGTCTTTTAAAGAGAAAAGTTTTTGAAAGAAAAGCATAATCCCCAATAGCCATATCTATATCCTTCGAATTCTCCGTTTTGAATCCTTCCTTTTTCGTTTCAGCATGGCTGAGGATCTTAACTTTCCGGAGGGTGTGACGGTACCAGTATGGTATAGGAGATTGATGGAGGCTAGGGCCACCACTACGGGTCCAGCAAATGTTCCTCCACCAACCGTAGCACCCGATCTTCCTACTCCCCCTCCTCCTCGCACGGATACTTTTGCTAAGACTTGCAAGGAATTTAAAGCTATGGGAGGGAAACCTTTTCAAGGATCTGAAACTTTTGTGGAGGCTAGAGATTGGCTTAAGGAGGTGGAAGAGTTGATAGATATCTTTGAGATGGAAGAAGGAAAGAAAGTCAAGTTAGCTGCTTGGTTAATGAAGGGAGAGGCCTCATTCTGGTGGGAGGTCACTAATGGGGAACGCCCCGTTGACTCTTGGACGGATTTTAGGCAAAGATTTGTGGCAAAGTTTCTCTCAAGGGCGGAGGAAAACTTGTATATGGAAAGGTTCTTGACTCTAAAGCAAGGAAATCTCTCGGTGAAGGAGTATGTCAACAAGTTTAATCAATTGGCAAGGTTTGGCCTAGACATGGTGAATACACCGGAGAAGAAGGCTTTGAGGTTCGTGAAAGGCTTGAATGAACCGATGCATGGGTTGGCTATGACTCATATCCCTATGGGGGCCACCTTCGAGAAGCTAGTTGACATGGCACTCATGCATGAAGAAGAGAAGGGTCCCAATGCTAGTAAGGCACCCGAGAAGAAGGGAGATCAAAAGAGACCTCAGCAACAACAACAAAACAAAGGTGGGAAAGGCAACGATGGCAAGGGCAAGAAGAAGAAGTGTTTCAATTGTGGGACACCTGGCCACCTAAGCAAGGATTGTCGCAAGAAGAAGAAGACTGGCTGCTTCCACTGTGGCGAAGCAGGGCATTTAGTGAAGGATTGCCCTAAGAAGGGGCAAAGGACGGGGTCTACCTCAGGAGGACAGGTGCAAGCTCTTATGGCACCAGGTCAGGCTAGGGGGCAAGTACAGGCTCTCGCGGTTCCACCAATTCAGGAAAGAGGTAGAACTATTTCCGTTGAAAGTCTGGTTTTTCTATTTGATCATCCTGTCCGAACATTGTTTGATTCAGGCGCATCGCATTCGTTTATCTCATCATCATTAGTTGAGTCACTGCACTTAGACACCAGTCTGGTAGATGATCCCTTGGTTGTTTCAAACCCAATTGGGGGCTCCACTTATTTGTCCATGATATGTTTGGGTTTGAAGATTTCTATACTTAGCATTGAGTTTAGATGTGATGCTTTTGTTTTGGGCTTCACGGGCTATGGGTTGATTTTGGGCATGGACTGGTTATCCAGTAATGGTGTCGTTCTTGATTGCGAAAGGAGAGTTGTTAGGCTCATGACCCGCTTGGGTAACACTCTCGAGATTTCTTGTAATCCCATGGATTCTGTTATGCTAAGTTATCTTGAATCGCTTGACGCTTCGGTCGAGAGTTTGCAATCTGTTAGAGTAGTCCGGGAATATCCGGATGTGTTTGAGGAGGTGAAGGGCTTACCTCCGAAGCGGGAGATTGACTTCCGAATATATCTGGTGGATAATGTTAAACCTGTATCTTTACCAGTGCGCCACATGGCTCCTCGTGAGAGGAGGGAACTCCATAAGCAAGTAGGGGAGTTGCTTGAGAAGGGGTTTATAAGACGAAGTATATCGGAGTGGGGTGCTCCAGTAGTTTTTGCTACAAAGGCGGATGGGTCCCTCAGACTTTGTGTAGACTATAGAGAACTCAACAAGCTCACAAAGAAGAATAGACACCCATTGCCGAGGATTGATGATCTTTTCGATCAGTTGGTTGGCGCTTCAGTATTTTCTCAGTTGGACTTAGCCACGGGGTTTCATCAGTTGAGAGTGGCTGAGGATAGCATAGACAAGACTGCCTTTAGGACTCCGGATGGTTTCTATGAGTGGCTGGTGATGCCATTTGGGTTGACGAACGCCCCGGCATACTTTGTTGATTTGATGAGTAGGGTGTTCAGGGAGTTCCTTAATAAATTCGTGGTGGTCTTTGTAGATGATATCTTAGTATTTTCTAAGAGTGAAGAAGAGCATGCCCTACATCTTGGGGAGGTATTGAAGACTCTTCGAGCACATAGCCTTAAGGCTAAATTCTCTAAATGTCACTTCTGGAGGAAGGAGGTGCGGTTCTTGGGGCACGTGGTCTCCAAGGAAGGGATAGCTGTGGATCCCGCGAAGGTAGTATCAATTCAGGATTGGAAGGTTCCGAAGAATGCTACCGAAGTAAGAAGTTTCTTGGGGTTGGCGGGTTATTATAGGAAGTTTATTAAAGACTTCGCGAAGATATCAGCCCCATTAACCCGCTTAACGAAGAAGAATCTTGTTTTCGCATGGGACGTAGATTGTGATGATGCGTTCCGACGGTTAAAGAGAGCTTTAACCACTGCTCCAGTTTTAGTGTTGCCAGATGGGAGCAAGCCATTTGTTGTTTATACCGATGCTTGTGGGACAGGACTAGGCGTAGTCTTAATGCAAGAGGGAAGGGTGATAGCCTATGGTGGAAGGCAGTTGAGAGTGCATGAGAAAAATTACCCTACCCATGATCTCGAGTTGGCCGCTATTGTTTTTGCGCTTAAGATGTGGCGCCATTATCTTCTTGGTGAGAGATTCGAATTGTTCACTGACCACAAATCATTGAAGTACTTGTTTTCTCAGAAGGATTTGAATTTGAGGCAACAAAGGTGGATGGAATTCTTAGCATCCTATGATTTCGAGATAGCGTATACCCCTGGCAAGGGTAACGTGGTGGCGGACGCCTTAAGTAGAAAAAGGTTGTCCTTGAGTCCATTGTTCGTGGAACAACGAAGCTTGGAATTTATCTCGATGTTTGATTTCAGACCTTCCATTGATTATGTACCCGGTTTGCTAGCTTCCTTGGAAGTTAGACCTACTCTTTTGGGGCGGATTGGAGAAGCACAGAGGGACGACCCACAGTTGGTTGAGTTGGTGGGGAAGCTCTTAAGGGGGGAGTCGTCCAGCCATTTGAGTAGGTACACCCTAGACGATAGGGGGTGCTTACGTAGAGACGGTAGACTTTGTGTACCGCAAGACGAGGGTTTGAGGAAGGTTATTCTTGATGATGCACACCGTTCTAGGATGACCATTCATCCCGGTGGGGACAAGATGTACCAAGACATGAAGAGGGTTTTCTTCTGGGCCGGTATGAAGAAAGACGTGGCCGAGTATGTCGCTCGATGCTTGGTGTGCCAGCAAGTGAAGGCGGAGCAAAGGAAACCAGGTGGGTTGCTACACCCATTGGAAGTTCCGCAATGGAAGTGGGACAGTGTCTCGATGGATTTTATTGACGGGTTACCCAGATCGAGAAAGGGTAATACGGGAATTTGGGTGGTGGTAGACAGACTTACTAAGAGCGCCCATTTCATACCTGTGAAGAGCAAGAGGACTGCTCCATGGCTAGCTTCAGTATATCTTCGAGAGATAGTTCGATTGCATGGGGTACCCTCTAGCATAGTGAGTGATCGAGATCCTATCTTCACTAGCGAGTTCTGGAGAAGTTTGCAAGAAGCAGTGGGGACTCAATTGTATCTGAGCACCGCATATCATCCTCAGACGGACGGCCAAACTGAGAGGGTGAATCGTGTTCTAGAAGACCTTTTGAGGCTTTGTATCTTAGATTTTGGAGGTACATAGGAAGAGCATCTTCCATTGGTAGAGTTCGCATATAATAATAGCTTTCAGTCCAGTATTGGTATGGCTCCTTTCGAAGCTCTCTATGGTAGGCCGTGTCGATCACCTGCATGTTGGTGGGAATCTACGGATAAGATTTTGCTTGGGCCTGATATGATTAGGGAGACTTCTGAGAAGATTGACTTGATCCGAAGAAGGATGAAAGCAGCGCAGGATAGGCAAAAATCTTATGCGGACAAGAGGAGGACGGATCTTGAGTTTGAAGTTGGGGACATGGTCTTTGTCAAAGTGTCTCCATTGCGAAATGTGGTTCGCTTTGGATCTGTTGGGAAGTTAGCACCAAGGTTCGTGGGGCCGTTTCCTATTAGGGAAAGGATCGGACGGATGGCATATAGAGTGGAGTTGCCCGACAGACTTAGTGGTGTACATGATTTATTCCATGTGTCCTATTTGAGGAAGTGCTTACATGAGACCGCAGAGGTGGTAGAGCCGAGCTTGCTTAAAGAAGTGGAAGTAGAGCGTGATGCGACTATTCGACGAGCTCCTACCCGCATCCTTGGGTCAGAGACTAGGAAGTTGAGAAACAGAGAGGTTCATCTAGTTAAAGTGCAATGGGGAGATGACGAAAGCAATGCTACTTGGGAGATGGAAGCGAAGATGCGTTCTTTGTATCCATTTCTTTTTGAGGGTATGTCTTTACTTTCTCCTCTATCGTTGTCTAGTACTTATCTTATCTTTAGTATGTCCTCTCATTAGTACTGTTCGACCTTTAGATAGGGTAAACCTATGGTTGAAACATGTGTTTGAGACATGTTATGGTTGATGGATGCAAGTGGATGCAAGTGTTTGCTAGTGGTTGCTCGTGGATGCATATACACACTCTAGGCACTAGATCGGCTCAGTCACTTCATATTGCATATTGCATAAAATTGTGTGTAGGAAGCTATATTTATGGATGTATAATGATTGTGTTATCATATGGATGATGCATTTTGGTGAATGATTGTGCACTCATGTAGATATTGTATGTGTCGATAGGGTTCTCTCGCATACATAATGGATGCATGGCACTATCATGGTTTGCATATGTTCATACATTAGATAGGGAACATATACACACACTTTTTGCATATGCTCATACATCATTAGAAATTGTTTTAAGGACAATGGATGCCCGTGTTTGATGGATTGAGTAGATGGTTGTTTGGATGGTAGGATATGCATTCTCCTTAGCTTAGAGATTTCGGGGACGAAATCCTTTAAGGAGGGGAGAATGTAACACCCCGAATTTTAGTTAATACTAAAATTCACTAATTACAGGATAAATAATCTCAGATGTGGGAATTGGGGGTAACGGGCTGCGTCGTTGCGTTCGTCTCGGAAAAATACGCAGAATAGAGTCCGAGTTTTCGAGAATCGGAGTCCGTATGGCCCAGTTAAGGCCCAATGAAGTTTGCAGGAAATCTAAAGCTAAAAACAGATTTAAAAATTCAAATTCAGATTTCAGAATAGAACCAGCGGGGCCAGGCGGGAAAATTCCCGCCCTAACCATGTCGACAGGGCTGTCGACAGGCCTGTCGACAGGGGGGTCGACTTGCCTGTCGACTTGCCTGTCGACACGGCGTGTCGAACCAGGGGGCTTGGGTGCACCAGATCTGGTTTTCTGGCTAGGGCTGGGTTGGGTTCTAGAGATTTCCTAAATCTAACGGACCTAATCTAATCTAGGGTTAATCTAAGGGCCTAAAACACTCACCTAATCTATAAATACACCCTAAACCTACCCTAATCCATACTAAAAATAGAAATGATGGCCTCATGCCGCCAAATTAAATCTTAGAGGGAGCCTCCACTAATTTATGAAGGAAGTTGCAAGCTAATCACTCTCTAATCAATCTCTAATCATCACCATCTTCATATTTAGCAACTAATTCCACTTCATAAGTTTGCTAATCTTGGGTTTGGTGAGTTTCTATCGCTTTAACATCAATTGCTAAAGTAAGTAGATTGGGTGTAATGAGACTTATGGTCTTAAATGCGGATTAGTGAGTTTGAATCATTTGTAATGATATGCTACTCTATGTTTTCCTATGTTTATGCATGATTAACAAGTTGGTTTATGCATATCTAATAAGTGGGTTTATGCATGTTTAATAAGTTGGTTTATGCATGTTTAACAAGTTGGTTTATGCATGTTTAATAAGTGGGTTTATGCATGTTTAATAAGTTGGTTTATGCATGTTTAACAAGTGGGTTTATGCATGTTTAATAAGTGGGTTTATGCATATCTAATAAGTGGGTTTATGCATGTTTAACAAGTGGGTTATGCAAGTTCATATGCAAGTTATGTGTATGATGATATGTAAGTTATGTGTAGGTTGTTATGCAAGTTCATATGCAAGTTATGTATATGCTTAAATGCAAGTTTAACATGATATGCAAGTTATGCATGCTTATGCAAGTTATGTATATGCTTAAATGCAAGTTTAACATGATATGCAAGTTATGCATGCTTATGCAAGTATGTGAATGCTTATGCAAGTATGTGAATGCTTATGCAAGAATGTGAATGCTTATGCAAGTTATGTGTATGTTTAAATGCATGGTTAACATGTTATGCAAGTTATGAGAATGCTTATATGCAAGTTCAACATGTTATGCAAGATATGTGTATGATAATATGCAAGCTCATATGCAACATGTTATGCAAGTCATGTGTATGATAATATGCAAGTTTGGGTTAAATGTAGTTGGGTTAATATATGCTCATATATGCAAGTTGACATCCTCTTAACCCATGATAAAGTTATATGCTAAGATGTGGTTAAACCCATGATATTTGTGATGGATCTTCCCTTTATTATGTCATGAAAGGAGAACGATTTACGTGGGGAACGATGGGGTTAATAAATATGTTAATAAAAGTATGATTGGGTATGATTAAGCATACCATAAAAATAAATTAACATAAGTGGGAATTTACCTATTGAGTTAGGTCTACCCCATGGGAATTTACCTATTGAGTTAGGTCTACCCATGTTATAAAGAATGTGTAATTAATTAGGGATAATTAATTATGGGGGTGATTAATTAGGTGTAATTAATCAGCTAAGACACGAGGTTGGACCCTTTTGTAGCGGAAGTCTGCCCGGAACCGACCGGCCATCCAGCGGCTACAAATGATTGGCCCAATGTGAGAGGTCTTAGTCATAAATTAAATACGTGATTAAAGTAAAGACACGAGGTTAGACCCTTTTGATGACAGAAGTCTGCCCGGAACCAACCGGCATATCCAGCAGTCATAAAAGAAGGTCTAATGTGAGAGGTCTTTATGAGGTCATGATCTTAATTAATTAATTAAGAAACACTTAACCATATTAGCATGTAGTGGGACATGAGGGGTTAAGTGGGTGCCTTGGGTGGCATGTGGAAATCTAGTGGGTTGCCTTGGGTGGCAATAGAAAATACGATTAGAATACTTAACCAAGTGGAAACATGTAATTAAACATGATTAAAGGGTTAAGTGGGATGCACTAGAAAAAGGGACAAGCTTAGGTGGGTAGCTTGTGGGGGCCCATTTCAACCAGTAACCCATATGTATCTTATTGGGCTCGACCCATGTCGAGGACGGGACACGCGTGCTGGGCTTGATTATAAGAGGCCAAAACGGGTTAGCGGTGGCAACGCAAGTCCAACGGGTTTCATATGCGTGTGTGGGCCCGGGCTGGTAGATAAGCCGTTATTGCATCGTGTAGGTATAAGCCGTGCACCGTTGATAGTATTGGGTTGCCACTTTAGGGGAGTGATACACCCCACTGTGGGACCAGCACGGGTATCTACGGTAGGGAGCCGATCGCTTGGGGAGTAGTGGGGTACACCTAGTGGAGATAGGGGCAGACGGCACCTATGTGGTCAGCTAGGGGTACATGAAACTACTAGTTATATCTTTCTTTTAAGTCCTTGGGTGGGATCAACCTTTAAGTAGGAATGACTGGTGTGGTGCAGTTAGTAATTATCCTTGGGTGGGTAGATGCGTCTTTACAGTTATCTTAGTCTACCAAGCTGCTTAGTGTAGCCATTCATCCCCAGACATTACCGTAGGTCAAGTTTATGTCTTCTCTGGTTACTTTAATGATTGTATTGTTAAAGTTATAGGACTCGCTCAGACTTAAGTCTGACCCCGTTGTTTTTATCTTTTTCCCAACCCTCAGGTCCTACGGTGGATCCTAGCAGTAGTGGAGCTTGATCGGATTGCTGTTCCAGTCTTTAGGAGCTTGGATAGATGTAAAGCTCCAGTTACCCAGTTATCTTTTCTTTTGTCTTGGCTATTGTATGAGAGAGTGGGATTATGTACTTCTTTATTTTGATGGATATTGTACTTGACTTTTATTGTGGTTTTATGATGTAACCAGACATGTTTATTTCCGCTGTTATGAGATGATGTTTTAAATTCCAAGTACTATTTATATCTGTCTTGTTGTAATTTTTCTGTTCTATATTCACTAAAATACTCCACCGATGCTATGGCATTCCCTTTGAGAGTGACCATAGCGGGCGTGGGGTGTTACAGCCGCAATCCCTTCAGGGTAGCTACTCCTATCGAGGACCTCAGTAGCGATACATCCGTTCGATGCAAACACCGCTGGTCTTCAACACCGTCTTCGTCTCTTCATCGACGTATAATTATTTGAAATGAGTAGAACTCGGGCTTTTCAAATAATTATCGAATAATTATTATTTACAACATTTCATATCATTAATATTTATTTATAACAACTTATCGCATTTTTTATTTATTTAAAAATAGCTCAATAGAATCAAACGACGCTTCGGGTTAAGTGTAGCTTTGGCGCTGTTTTTCTCAACATTTGATTTACATATATCTTGAAATCTAACCGTTGGATTTTTACAAAATTTGTCTTATTGGAAAGATCTTCCCAAAGCGGTCCCAACGGTTCCGGTTTTGGGAAAATCCGACGGTTGGATCTTTCGGTACAATCGTTTAAAGTCACGATTGCCGAAACGCGAACTGCCGTGCGCGATTCGTTTAATATTTATTTAAATTTATATATATAATTCCTTAAGCAATTACATTCACGTGAATATCACACCAAATGAAGGTGTGAATTATATACAAATCATATATTCATGTTTATTACATTAGCTAAAACGTGTTTTTATTTCATACACCAATTTGATAGTATATTGACTATAAATTGTATTGTTCGTTCATTCATGATTTTTAATGTCAATTCATGTTTCAACTTCCATACCTATACCAAGTGTAAATTTCTTTTAAAATAAACAAATTGCATATTTTACTCATTTTATTTTAAAGAGTGAAATTGTTGATTTCCATCCAATGAACAAGAATGAATATTTTTGTTCAATCCCTTTTATAAACAAAATGTGAATTCCTTCTTATGCTTCTAACCTTACGTTAAAATTTTACTTAATACAAAACATATTTCTAAATGAAAAATGATTCTTATTCTCTTCCCTTTTAAAATTACATTAAAAATGCAACCTTTAATTCTCATATTTTATTTGCATTCGGGACTGCAAATAAAAATGTATATTATCCTATTCATGATTTATTTGCGTTGAGGAACGCAAATAAAAATATATCTTTAAATTTGTAATTATATTTACAACAAGGAATGTAAATAAAGTACAATTCTTTATTCCATGTTTATTTACATTAAGGGATGTAAATAAAAAAAAGAAAAATGTAATCTTTCTTTTAATATATCGTTTGCATCTAGAGTTCTTCTACTAATTTGTTTGCATCTAAAATTGCAAACAAAAATGTATCTTTTTATTTTATAATTTGTTTGTATAGTAGAAGGCAGATAAAAATGTGAGTTTTTAACTTACATGCATTGTTTGCATTGTAGAATGCAAACATAATATAAATCTCTTTACTTCTTCTTTTCCTTTTATAGCGTTTGCATTTTAGAATGCAAACACTGAATGTAATTTTATTTTTCTATCTCATTACATTAAGAAATGCAAAGATGATATTTTATCTTTCTACAGTTTGTTCGCATTAAGGAATACAACAAAAATGATAATTTATTTTTCTACATTTTGTTTGCATTGGGGAATGCAACAAAAATGATAATTTATTATCATTTTTACATTGAAAAGGGTAAATAAAAATGTACTACTTTTAAAACATATTTTATTTGCGTTGGAGAACACAAATAAAAATACATTTTTTTTTGTCAATATTTTAATTGTATTCGAGAATACACTAAAAAGTCATTCAATTTTTCTATGAAATATTTGTGTTTATGGACACAAATAAAATGCAATTAAATGTTCTACGAAATATTTGTGTTCAAATAAAAATGTCATCCAATGTTCTAGGTAATATTTGTGTTTAAGGACACAAATAAAATATAATTCAATATAAGATGTATATATTTGTGTTGAAACACAAATAAAAAGAATAACTTGTTTTTTGATGTATATATTTGTGTTGAAACACAAATAAAAAAAATAACTCATTTTTCTATGTATACATTTGCATTGAAACACAAATAAAAAGAATAACTCATTTTTCTATGTGTATATTTGTGTTGAAACACAAATAAAAAGAATAACTCATTTTTCTATGTGTATATTTGTGTTGAAACACAAATAAAAAGAATAACTCATTTTTTCTATGTTTGGTTCAAACAAATCAATTCAAATAGAAAGGCAATTTTATTTTCTCTATATGGAATTGATAAATTAGATCAATCACTCTACGAAACAAATTGTGTTATTTGATATTGAATCGATGATCTAAATCAATTCAATAATATTATTATTATTAATAAATTTTATTTTATTTTTCACATGTAGATCTATAATTAATCAATATATGAATAAATATTGAATTGATTATCTAACTCAATTCAATTAAATAGAATAAGCGATAAAAAAATAATATTTGAATAACACATGACTACCAATCATAATAATCCATCATACAATAAACATACATCATACAACAGCTACACAAACAGATCTGAAGATGAATAACTATAACTAAAAATTAATTAATTAATTAATTAATTAATTAATTTAAACAAGAGATATCTCACAGTCGTTTGTGATTTTAGCCAAAATTCCAACGGCTCGAAAATTCCCCGTTTCAGTCTAGAATTGTAGTTCAGGATCGTACGAGTCCAACGCTTCAGAAATTGTGTAATTCTGAGTTTATTTGACAATGTTATGAGTAAAATAAGATTAGGGATTAATTTAATCATTAAATTAAGTAAAAACAATTAGTTTAGTTCATCTTCCTCCTTACAGTATTCACGGCCGACACCTTTTCCTTTTGTTCAAAACTAGGGTTGACCTTTTCTCTCAATACAAGCCACCAGTGATCGATCAGAAGATGCTGCAGCGAAGAGGACGGAGAGGCGCACGCGTGGGACCCGGAATGGTTGAACTCGGCTGGGTCTAGGGGGTGCGACGTGGGTGGTAGGCGGCGGCTTTGGGAGCGTGGTTCGAGGAGATGGTGGCACCAGAGAAGATCTAACCGTATGAAAATAAAGAGAAGAAGAATCTCTTCGAAGTGGTATAGGGTTTGGATTTTAATTCGTTGTGGATTGGAAGAAATTAAAGGGGGAAGTTTCGGCCATTGAAAGGGGGGCGGCGGCTGTAGAGGATGATGAATAGTGGATTGTATTTTAGTGGTTTACAATCTCTTTTATAATATTAAAATGTTAATTTTACAAAAAAAAAAACAAATCTCTTAAGGTATTCAGAATTTAGTCCAAGAAGAAGCTACCCTACCCATTAACCCCTATTCCGGATCCATCTAACCATGTCTCGCAGGCCCAAGAGCTCAACTCAGCCCCCATTTTTCAAATTTAAAATTAATTCTTTTTATTATTAAATTCTGACATATTCAAAAATCCACCGGAGCCACATACGAACCCCGAAAAATCCCAAAAAAATATTTTTGGCTATGTCTTGACGATACGAATCCAACAAAATTAATTTCGTTGAATTCTGAGACTGTTCGAAAAATGGCTATTTTCCAGTCATTCAATTTTGACTATATTTGACCAAACACAGTTTTTTTTGCCACGCTCACATACTAAATCGAAAAATTCTAAAAATTGAAAACTAGCAATAATTTGACATTCCTGTTCCAACAAAAGTGGTTTCGTCGAAAACAGAGGTCGTTTGAGATTTGACTATTTTCACAGGCTTTAATATTATTTAAAAATAAAAATTTTAAATTTGGGCACATTTTCTAACCAATTTATTAAAAATAAAAAATTTAAATAGGTTCGGATTTTCCGGGTTGTTAAAGAAACAGACCAGATCTGAAATGAAGCAAATCAGAATTTGGGGAAATTTCAAATCTGAACTGTGCGGAATTAAAATCATGGTGAGATTTCTCGATTTAAATTTAAAAAATATATATACATATATATGTGTGTGTATAGATCTATATTGATTTTTATTGTGATGTATGCGCCGTATAAATTTAGATTTACTGATTTGCGATGGTGATGATTTGTCCAATTATATTTGTAAGATGATAATATAATCTTCAATAGTTTAAATATAAATTGTCATCTTTTGGTTAGAATACAAAATGTCATCTTTTGGTTAGAAAATAGAATGTCATCTTTTGTTAGAGGATAAATTGTCATCATTTGTTAGAGAAATATAAATTGTCATCTTTTGGTTATGTAACGACCCGGAAAATCTGAACCAATTTAAATATTTTAAATTGGCTAAAATAGTGGATTTTAAATATTTAAAATAAATATTTTAAATAATAACGATGAAAAGTAAGTTTGAATCGACATTGAGAATAAATATAATTACTTTGAAATATAAACAAGGCCTGAAATGGCGCGGCAGTTTCAAAATTTGAATTCAAACTTTGACTGACTGTACCGGATGCAAAACAAAACGGATTTGAGTGAAACCAAAAATATTTAAATCTATTAATGAATATCTTTCTAACGAATCTGAAAAATCGAAGTTTCATAGCAGGAAGCGAAAGTTATGGCCAAATGAATTTTCAGAAAGGTCGCTATGGAATTTATATAGCCCGTGAAAATGTCCATTTTGCAAACGACCTCGGAATTCGACGAAACCACTTTTGTTGGATCCGGGATGTCAAGTTATTGCTAGGTTTCAAATTTCATAATTTTTGAAGTTAATATGTGAGCGTGGCAAAGGAAAATGTGTTTTGGTCAAATACAGTTAAATTGGATCGACCAGAAATGGGCCATTTTTCAAACGGTCACAGAATTCGACAAAACGAGTTTTGTTGGGACCGTATCATCAAAACATAGCTAGATTTATTTTTCGGGAATTTTTTGAATCAGTTTGTGGCCCCGGCAAATTGAAATGTACGTTCAAATCGAATATTGAATGTTTTAGATTTTAATTTGATTGAAAACTGACTGAAATAGTCGAATGGGCCTTCGAGACATAGTCCATTGTGTTCGGAATAGGGGTAAAACACTAGGGACGACAGTCCTTGGGTTTGGATTGGTGTTCGTGTCCGGCAAGGGGTATTTTCGGATTTTAAAATTTATAAAAAAAAAAAAATCATTGGCCACATCATTTCTCTCTCCCTGTATTCTCTCTCTCCCCATCGCGATTAACGGCGGCTGACCTTCGAAACTTCCCCCCTCCTTTTCTCTTCCATCTCTCAACGAAACCAACCCCTCCTTTGGAGTTTTTTTTAGAGCGTCGAGAGGGCTTCAAATCAAGACAAGAACCAGATTTTTTTCATTGAGTATTTTGGGAGAATCACCTTGAGAAGTCGCGCCGTTCACCACCGCCTTGCTCCTCTGATCCGCCGTCGCAGGGGGCCCACCTGACATCGATCGCTGCGCCTCTCCAAGGCCTTGAAGGTGGTGCTGGCCGATCGTTGCAACGTTCAACGGATTGAAAGAAATCCTGAAACCTAGTTTTGAACATCGAAACGAGGTATACGGCTATTTTATTTTTAACTATTTAATAGCAGTTTAAAGCACTACCGTTTTTGATTTCACTGTAAAAATCATATATTTTTCGTTTCTTGACGAAATCCAGTGAAACAAGAGACAGTGGGCTCGTGTGGACGTCTTCTATAATCTAGAAGAGACCGCGTATTTTTCTGAGCCTTCTGCAATTTTTGGTGGAGTGGAACCCAATGTGAGATTTCTAATTTCTAAACGATATGGAAAACGACGATGTATAAATTATATAGTCGATGTATGAGTTATATAAGCGTTGTACACCTCTTGTATAAGCGTTGTATAAGTTGTACGTTCGATATATAAGTTATATATGCGTTGTAAAAATTATATATGTGTTGAATAGAATTGAAATGCTTATATATAAATATAAATATATATATATATATATATATATATATATACGCCCCTCGTCCACAAACCATGGACGATATTTATTTATTGTGATTAGTGTGAAAATTGGTTGATAGCGAATTGTTGATTATAATTGTTTGTGGTTGAAACTGATTGATTGTGGTTGAAAAATACCCGTTTGTGGTTGAGAAATATTTGGTTGAAACCACATAGGATTAGTTTGTGGAAATGAAAAAAAAAAAATACATTCCGCCTACGTGCGAACTAGATGCATGATTCCCCATTGTCAAAAGCTGCGAGGCTTTAAGGTAGAGCGAGGAGCCGTACTAGGGACGGTCCCGGTTTTAACTATCCTGTAGTTATGATGCCGAAATTTTGAATAATATTCATGTGTTAGAATTATTTTCCTGTGTTGAAACCATATTCGTCTGTTGAATAGAAAACCTTCATGTGTTGAATAGAAATTCATTCGTTGAATCATATTCATGTGTTGAATGGCATTCGTGTTTTAAATAAATTGTTTTAACAATAAAAATCACATTTTTACCCTATATATACAAACTATAGAAGACCTTCATGTGTTGAATCGATATTCATTCGTTGAATAGAAATTCATGTGTTGAATGGTATCCATGTTTTAAATATAAAAATCACCTTTTATCTATATATAAACTATAGAAAACCTTCATGTGTTGAATCGAATTTCATTCGTTGAATTGAAATTCATGTGTTGAATGGTATTCATATTTTGAAAGAAATTGTTTTATAATAAAAATCCTATTTTTATCATCAATATGAACTACATAAAATAATCTTGTTTTGAAATAAATTGTTTTATAATAAAAATCCTATTTTTATCACCTATATTAACTATATAAAATAGTCGTGTTTTGAAATAAATCGTTTTACAATAAAAATCACATTTTTACTATATACATGAACTGAAAAAAAATTAGTGAAGTGTCGAAGTGAATATATGTTGGATAAAAACATGATTTTTATCAAATGTATGAAAAGAATATAGCTTTGAAATCAAAGAATCGATATATATATAAATAGAATTGAAATATATCGAATAACGAAGCTGTAGTTCGTGTTTTGAAACTGTGATTTCAAACGATTAGTGCGGGAGATCCGACCATCGGATTTTCCCGAAACCGAAACCGTTGGTTCGCTTTGGAAATATCTTTCCAACGACACCAACTTTATAAAGATCCAACAGTTGGATTGTCTGGAATGTTTAATTCAAATCTGAAGAAAAACAACGCCAGAATCGATTATATATATATATATATATATATATATAATTATATTAAATTGAATAACGACGCTGCAGTTCGTAATTTGAAATCGAAACTTCAAACGATTATACCGGGAGATCCGACCGTCGGATTTTCCCGAAACTGGAACCATTGGATTCGTTTTGAAAAGATCTTTCTAATGATATAAATTTTGTGAAGATCCAACGGTTAGATTTTCAGATATGTGTAAATCAAATCTGAAGAAAAACAGCGCTATGGCCGCGTTATGGCCGAAGCGTCGATTGAATAAATTGGCTATTTTAAAATAAATAAAAATAGCGATAAATCGTTATAAAATATTATAAACGATATGGAAGTGAAATTAGAAACTAACTGAAGGTTGGCTAAGTCGAATGGTTTACTGGATTTTGATCTGATGTTGGTTTCGGCCTTCGGGGTTAATATTTGGGAAATCGTTCTCTTACTGATTTACGGTTAGCGACTAATGAATTGAAATGATGCGTATGTGTGTTTGTGTAGCACTTGTTTATTATATACGCGAGTTGCTCAGAAAGACCGGGTTTGTCCCATTCAGAATAACTGAATCGACGATAAGAAATCGAAGACGAAGACGGTGGTCGAAGAACGGAGATCTTCACCTCGTTTGGATAGTAACTGATGTCCTGATTGGGAGGCATCCCGAAATATGGATAACGAGTGGTGATCGTCCAGACGTACGTGGAGGTCGATGGGTTTGCGAGGTATATAGTGCCTCCGGTTTCATTTAGACCCAGGACGGACTTGTAAATGGACTGTGTGTCTGACATTGGAATTTATTCTGTGTGATTGATAGCCATCAGTTGCATGGTGTGAATTGCCTGTGTGGCATGCTAAGATGCAGTGATCAAGGCTTCTATTGAAAAGCAAAGTCTTGTGGTGATGATCAAAGCACCGCCTGTGTGGCGTAGCTTTGTGTACAACGTGAATTCGCGAACCTCACACCCCGGTATGAACCAGAAACGGGAGAGGACCTCAAGGGGGACGTGCGTTTTCTTTCTAGCTAGAAGTGGCGTCAGTGGTTTTACACGCCCTGACGAGTTTGATTTATGTGGTTGTAACTGTTGCGAGGCGCCTCGGTTATATCGGTCGATCTGGGACCGATGGAGTCATTTGTTGGCTCATTTACGCCCCAAAGGGCGGAGAAACGCATTGTTCAGGCATTATAATCCACTCCGTGTGGATCGGCCCTGACGATCCAAGGTACGGTTGCGGCTGTGCCTGAGACACGGGCTAGAGCGTCTCGAATTCGGTAAGGACTATCTTTTGCCTTGGTTCAGGACGGAAATCCAATTTCCAAATACGACATCGTGCGGTTTTGATTGTATACCTATATATGGCGACATAGTGATATGGGGCATTAATGCCGTCTATGATTGATAGTTATGATTTGAAATTGTATTTAAAACATATAAACACTAGTAATAATATCAAATGCCTTTGTTTTATTCGTATCAAGCATATTTTGGCCGTTATAAGGTAAAAACTCCATCCTCCGGTTTGCGTTACATTGTGTGATGGGAACTGAGTCTTGTAATGGCTTCATTTTTATAAAAAGCATTGCGATGTTTAAAAGAATGATTTGTTTTAAAGCACTGGCAATCCAATGGAGTAAACCCGTTCCACGAAAGTGGCGTTGTCCTGTGATTAGCCATATTATAAATGTGTTGAGTAGATTTCTCATACCAGTCCCATGACTGACTCGTAGTTTGTTTCACTTTCAAACTCGGGTGCCCCTTTTTCTACATGGGCAACCTTGTATTCAGGTTTTAGCTGGCTTTCTCTGGATAGCTGGAGCTGAAGATGGATTCTATCATTTATCTCTTTTGATGCTGTTCAGCTCCTATTGTACATTATGTTTGTTTTTCCGCTGTAAACATATATGTATAGCTGAACTGTATTTGTACTAAGTATGATCCTGTATACTGTGTAACTCTGATGATTACGTTTATCCAGTATATTCTATTGTGCATTATCTGGTGTATTTATTTAATTCTGTTCTGCTGTTATCTGTTTATGTGTTATATTCCAAAGATTACTCTTGCCGCCGTCAGTACGGGGTTCGGGGTCGTCTCATTTTGGTATCAGAGCTTTGGTTAAGCTTAGTTCTGGAATATAACATATTAACGAACTCGTCAGAGATAGAACCCGTAGTGTTCTAGGACGAGTAACTCAGTACAGATAGGATCAGCAATATCCTAGTATGAGTATAGCAGAATCAGAACAACTCGTTAGAGATAGGGTCAGAAGTGCCCCAGAACGAGTCGAGAGTTAAATGTTTATAAATAACGTATTTGTGATTATATATATAGTCTGGTTTTAGAAATATAATTTTTGAATATATAAAAGATATATATTTGAAAAATTGAAAAAACAAATTGCTTCTTGTTTGCATTGTGTGATGGTAGATTTGATTAATTATAAGTATTGAAACAAAAGTTAATTTAATCAATAATAGAATGAATGGTAGAATTTATTCGATTAAATCACACATTGAACTGATTAGAAAATAGATAGAAATAAATATTTGTGCATTATATATGTTTGAACAGGTAAATGGATAGCTGTTGAGTAAAGATTTTATTTGCGTGCCCGACAAATAGGTAAACCTTAATGAGTTGGATGCGCAATTTTATTATTATATCAACTCCTGTGAATGCCATTGGATGCGGAGTGCTGGTTATTCTGTGTGAAATAATAAACGTCGCCATAGGTTAGTAACAATGAATTTTGAACTAAGCTGCATGGCATACTTCTTGAAGATAGGCATACTTCATCATATGCCACATAAGCATTTGGAGCTTGTGTGACGAGGTGGAAGATTTACCATACGAGCGAGAGGCTTGTATGGCGATGACTATACATTACAGGTTGAACTGGTGACTGATATGACCATATAAAATTGTAACGATAAATTGCCAAATTAATAAAAAAAACCACATGGGTCTGGAGTTGACCATAATCACGTCTCTCTAGTCATTAGATACGGCACATGGATTATTTATTTCCCACACGGGACGAGGTGACGAGGATTTATCCTCTGGAGCAATTAAAATACACACTCCCTCAGGCTTTGACAGGGTGACGAGAATTTATTCTCTGGAGTTATTATCTATACACGCTCCCCTGTAAACACCAGAATATATCACTATAAATATGTGTATGCTTTATAGGATTTATTCGGTACCTAATACGGCACAATAAATTTCAAAACCCCACCCCGTACAAAGGAGGTTATGGCGAAAATTTTCGAAAATTCCAGGTGTTAGCCAAATTTTTGAAGAATTTGAAAATTCTCAGAAACTGAAAAGTTGGAGAATGGAAGCCAGATCGATCGTAGAGTTGATTAATCAAACCGCTTTCGACTTTGTCCCTTTTCGGGGACGAAAAGTTTTAAGTGGGGGAGATTGTAACGACCCGGAAAATCAGAACCAATTTAAAAAATTTAAATTGGCTAAAATAGTGGATTTTAAATATTTAAAATAAATATTTTAAATAATAATGATGAAAAGTAAGTTTGAATCGACATTGAGAATAAATATAATTACTTTGAAATGTAAACAAGGCCTGAAATGGCGCGGCAGTTTCAAAATTTGAATTCAAACTTAGACTGACTGTACCGGGTGCAAAACAAAACGGATTTGAGTGAAACCAAAATTATTTAAATCTGTTAATGAATATCTTTCTAACGAATCTGAAAAATCGAAGTTTCATAGCAGGAAGCAAAAGTTATGGCCAAATGAATTTTCAGAAAGGTCGCTATGGAATTTATATAGCCCGTGAAAATGTCCATTTTGCAAACGACCTCAGAATTCGACGAAACCACTTTTGTTGGATCCGGGATGTCAAGTTATTGCTAGATTTCAAATTTCATAATTTTTGAAGTTAATATGTGAGCGTGGCAAAGGAAAATGTGTTTTGGTCAAATACAGTTAAATTGGATCAACTTGAAATGGGTCATTTTTCAAACGGTCTCAGAATTCGACGAAACTAGTTTTGTTGGGACCGTATCATCAAAACATAGCTAGATTTATTTTTCGGGAATTTTTTGAATCAGTTTGTGGCCCCGGCAAATTGAAATGTACGTTCAAATCGAATATTGAATGTTTTAGATTTTAATTTGAATGAAAACTGACTGAAACAATCGAATGGGCCGTCGAAACATAGCCCATTGTGTTCAAAATGGGGATAAAATGCTAGGGACAACAGTCTTTGGGTTTGGACTGGTGTTCGTGTGTGGCAAGGGGTATTTTCGGATTATAAAAATTATAAAATAAAAAAAATATCATTGGCCACATCATTTTTCTCTCCCCGTATTCTCTCTCTCCCCATCGCGATTAACGGCGGCTGACCTTCGAAACTTCCCCCTCCTTTTCTCTCCCATCTCTCAACGAAACCTGGAGTTTTTCTTAGAGCGTCGAGAGGGCTTCAAATCAAGACAAGAACCAGATTTTTTCGTTGAGTATTTTAAGAGAATCACCCTCGAGAAGTCGCGCCGTTCACCACCGCCTTGCTCCTCCGATCCGAGGTCGCAGGGGGCCCACCTGACATCGATCGCTGCGCCTCTCCAAGGCCTTGAAGGTGGTGTTGGCCGATCGTTGCAACGTTCAACGGATTGAAAGAAATCCTGAAACCTAGTTTTGATCATCAAAACGAGGTATACGGCTATTTTATTTTTAACTATTTAATAGCAGTTTAAAGCACTACCTTTTTTGATTCCATAGTTAAAATCATATCTTTTTCATTTCTTGATGAAATCCAGTGAAACAAGAGACAGTGGGCTCGTGTGGACGTCTTCTACATTCTAGAAGAGACCGCGTATTTTTCTGAGCCTTCTGCAATTTTTGGTGGAGTGGAACCCAATGTGAGATTTCTAATTTTTAAACGATATGGAAAACGACGATGTATAAATTATATAGTCGATGCATGAGTTATATAAGCGTTGTACACCTCTTGTATAAGCATTGTATAAGTTGTACGTTCGATATATAAGTTATATATGCGTTGTAAATATTATATATGTGTTGAATAGAATTGAAATGCTTATATATAAATATAAATATATATATACGCCCCTCGTCCACAAACCATGGACGATATTTATTGATTGTGATTGGTGTGAAAATTGGTTGATAGCGAATGGTTGTTTATAATTGTTTGTGGTTGAAACTGATTGATTGTGGTTGAAAAATACCCGTTCGTGGTTGAGAAATATTTGGTTGAAACCACATAGGATTAGTTTGTGGAAATGAAAAAAAAAATATACATTCCGCCTAGGTGCGAACTAGATGCATGATTCCCCATTGTCAAAAGCTGCGAGGCTTTAAGGTAGAGCGAGGAGCCATACTAGGGACGGTCCCGGTTTTAACTACCCTGCAGTTATGCTGCCGAAATTTTGAATAATATTCATGTGTTAGAATTATTTTCCTGTGTTGAAACTATATTCGTCTGTTGAATAGAAAACCTTTATGTGTTGAATAGAAATTCATTCGTTGAATCATATTCATGTGTTGAATGGCATTTGTGTTTTAAATAAATTGTTTTAACAATAAAAATCACATTTTTACCCTATATATACAAACTATAGAAGACCTTCATGTGTTGAATCGATATTCATTCGTTGAATAGAAATTCATGTGTTGAATGGTATCCATGTTTTAAATATAAAAATCACCTTTTATCTATATATATAAACTATAGAAAACCTTCATGTGTTGAATCGAATTTCATTCGTTGAATTGAAATTCATGTGTTGAATGGTATTTATATTTTGAAAGAAATTGTTTTATAATAAAAATCCTATTTTTATCATCAATATGAACTACATAAAATAATCTTGTTTTGAAATAAATTGTTTTATAATAAAAATCCTACTTTTATCACCTATATTAACTATATAAAATAGTCATGTTTTGAATTAAATCGTTTTACAATAAAAATCACATTTTTACTATATACATGAACTGAAAAAAAAATAGTGAAGTGTCGAAGTGAATGTATGTTGGATAAAAACATCATTTTTATCAAATGTATGAAAAGAATATAGCTTTGAAATCAAAGAATCGATATATATATAAATAGAATTGAAATATATCGAATAACGAAGCTGCAGTTTGTGTTTTGAAACTGTGATTTCAAACGATTAGTGCGGGAGATCCGACCATCGGATTTTCCCGAAACCAAGACCGTTGGGTTCGCTTTGGAAATATCTTTCCAACGACACCAACTTTATAAAGACCCAACGGTTGGATTGACTGGAATGTTTAATTCAAATATGAAGAAAAACAGTGCCAGAATCGATTAAATTTATATATAAAGATAAATATAATTATATTAAATCGAATAACAATGCTGCAATTCGTAATTTGAAATCGAAACTTCAAACGATTATACCGGGAGATCCGACCATCGGATTTTCCCGAAACTGGAACCGTTGGATTCGTTTTGAAAAGATCTTTCTAATAATATAAATTTTGTGAAGATCCAACGGCTAGATTTTCAGATATGTGTAAATCAAATTTGAAGAAAAACAGCGCCACGGCCGCGTTATGGCCGAAGCGTCGTCTGAATAAATTGGCTATTTTAAAATAAATAAAAATAGCGATAAATCATTATAAAATATTATAAACGATATGGAAGTGAAATTAGAAACTAACTGAAGGTTGGCAAAGTCGAATGGTTTACTGGATTTTGATCTGATGTTGGTTTCGGCCTTCGGGGTTAATATTTGGGAAATCGTTCTCTTACTGATTTACGGTTAGCGACTAATAAATTGAAATGATGCGTATGTGTTTTTGTTTAGCACTTTTTTATTATATACGCGAGTTGCTCTGAAAGACCGGGTTTATCTCATTCTGAATAACTGAATCGACGATAAGAAATCGAAGATAAAGACGGTGGTCGAATACCGGAGATCTTCACCTCGTTTGGATGGTAACTGATGTCCTGATTGGGAGGCATCCCGAAATATGGATAATGAGTGGTGATCGTCCAGACGTACGTGGAGGTCGATGTGTTTGCGAGGTATATAGTGCCTCTGGTTTCGTTCAGACCCAGGACGGACTTGTAAATGGACTGTGTGTCTGACACTGGAATTTATTCTGTGTGATTGATAGCCATCAGTTGCATGGTGTGAATTGCCTGTGTGGCATGCTAAGATGCAGTGATCAAGACTTTTGTTGAAAATCAATGTCTTGTGGTGATGATCAAAGCACCGCCTGTGTGGCGCAGCTTTGTGTACAACGTGAATTCGCGAACCTCACACCCCGGTATGAACCAGAAACGGGAGAGGACCTCAGGCGGGACGTGCATTTTCTTTCTAGCTAGAAATGGCATCAGTGGTTTTACACGCCCTGACGAGGTTGACTTATGGGTTGTAACTATTGCGAGGCGCCTCGGTTATATCGGTCGATCCGGGACCGATGGAGTCATTCGTTGGCTCATTTACGCCCCAAAGGGCGAAGAAACGCATTGTTCAGGCATTATAATCCACTCCGTGTGCACCGGCCCTGACGATCCAAGGTACGGTTGCGGCTGTGCCTGAGATACGGGATAGAGCGTCTCGAATTCGATAAGGACTAACTTTTGCCTTGGTTCAGGACGGAAATCCAATTTCCAAATATGACATCGTGCGGTTTTGATTGTATACCTATATATGGCGACATAGTGGTATGGGGCATTAGTGTCGTCTATGATTGATAGTTATGATTTGAAATTGTTTTTAAAACATATAAACACTAGTAAAATATCGAATTCCTTTGTTTTATTCGTATCAAGCATATTTGGCCGTTATAAGGTAAAAACTCTATCCTCCGGTTTGCGTTGCATTGTGTGATGGGAACTGAGTCTTATAATGGCTTCATTTTTATAAAAAGCATTGCGATGATTAAAAGAATGATTTGTTTTAAAGCACTGGCAATCCAATGGAGTAAACCCGTTCCACGAAAGTGGCATGGTCCTGTGATTAGCCATATTATAAATGTGTTGAGTAGATTTCTCATACCAGTCCCATGACTGACTCGTAGTTTGTTTCACTTTCAAACTCGGGTGCCCCTTTTTCTACACGGCAGCCTTGTATTCAAGTTTTAGCTGGCTTTCTCTGGATAGCTGGAGCTGAAGATGGATTCTATCATTTATCCCTTTTTATGCTGTTCAGCTCTGATTGTACATTATGTTTGTTTTTCCGTTGTAGACATATATGTATAGCTGAACTGTATTTGTACTAAGTATGATCCTGTATACTGTGTAACCCTGATGATTACTGTAACAACCCGGGAAATGCGGGCCAGTTTAAAATTTTTATTTTGGAAATTTTAGAGAAGTTTGAACATTTAAAATGAATTATTTTAAATAATATCGACGGAAAATTTATTTTGAATAGAATTCGAACGTATATATTATATACGTCGTCGTTAGAATATAAATAATTATATATAATTACATAAGGAATTGAAAATGGCGCGGTAGTTCGATAATTCGATTTCCAACTTCAATTGAATGTACCGGGTGCAAAACAATCCGAATTTTAGTGAAACCAAAAACATTAGGATCTATTGAGAATATCTTTCCAACGAATCCGAAAAATTGAAATTTCATAGCGGTAATCAAAAGATATGTCCAGTTGAAAATTCTGAAGAGTCGCTATGGAATTCAGGCCCTTAAAAATAGGAATTTTGCAAACGATCTCGGATTTCTACGAAACCACTTCTGTTGGATCTGTGATGTCAAATTATTGCTAGATTCCAAATTTCAAAATTTTTCGAATCAATATGTGAGTGTGGCAAAGGAAAACGCGTTTGACCAGTTTCAGTTGATTTTAATCGACTGGAAAATGGCCATTTTTCCAACGGTCTCAGAATTCGATGAAACTAGTTTTGTTAGGACCGTATCGTCAATACGAAGCTAGAAAATATTTTTTTGGAATTTTTCGAGTTAGTACGTGACCACAGTAAATTGAAATGCGCGTTCAAATTCAATATATAGAGTTATATGTTGATTTTAACGGAAACTGATCGAAACGGTCGAATCAGCTTACGGTTCATATCCCATTGTGTTCAGAATGGGGGTAATTAGCTATGGACGACAGGCGGTGGGCCTCGTTTAGAGGCCAAATGAAAAAGTCAACTTTGTGTAAATTAAATTAAATAAATTAAAAATCCCCTTGCCCCTTTATCTATCTCCTCAGCCCCCCCCCCCCCCCCCCGTTAAAATTGATTCATCAGAAAAGAAAAAAAAGAGAGAAAACCCGCGTCGATCGGAGGACCACCCCCCCTCCCCTTCGCCGCCGACGCCTCAAAGGTGGGGCGCCACCTCCGAACGCCTCCCCCCACCCTCTCTTCCTTCTTCTCCACTCCTCTCCCCAGTCGCGAGAGATACCCGACGACCCAGCTCAAACCGCGACCCCCTGCCCCACCTCCGCCATCTCGCCCCCCCCCCCCCCTCCACCTCCTCCTTCTTCCAGTCCTCCCCTCGAACCCAAAATCCCCATTCACCGCTAAACCCGCTGAAGCCCTCCCCGACCACCACCATTTCACCCCCACCGACCGTCAGCACCTCTCTCCCCTTCCAGCGATGCAAACGAACCCCCCCCCCCCCCTCCTGTGGTAAAAGGTAATTTTAATTGATTTATATATATAATGTTGAAAAAAAACTCAATTTTTGTTTTATGAATTCGCGTTGTAAAAATATATGATTTTCCTATACGAAGTGCCATTATCAAAATATGATTTTTATAAAGTAGAAGATTTAAAAATATAATTTTTGTATTTTTAGAAGAATAAAAATATGATTTTATATAATGTAGAATAATAAAGATGTGATCTTTATAGTAGTAGCAATGTAAAGATATGAATTTTATAGTATAGAAAGTATAAAAATATGATTTTTATATTTTATAGATAGTAAAAATATCATCTTTATATATGTAGCAAAATAAAATTGTGCTTTTTATAGTGATGAAATAGAAAAGGAGAAATCTTTATATTTGAAAAGGCGAAATCTTTATATTTGAAAAGGCGAAATCTTTATATTTGAAAAAACGAAATCTTTGTATAGAGAATAGCGATATAAAAATAGAGTTTTTATCTATATAGTAGCGGTGTAAAAATAGAATTTTTATCTATATAGTAGCGGTGTAAAAATAGAATTTTTATCTATATAGTAGCGATTTAAAAATAGAATTTTTATCTATATAGTAGCGTTGTAAAAATAGAATTTTTATCCATATGGAGTGATTATATAAATATGATTTTTATATACATAACAACAATATAAAAATGTGATTTTTATATATGTAGTGACCACGGGCAACGAAAGTGACAAAAGGCGAGAACAGTGATGATTTTCTACTTTCGAAGTGTCGTGAAGTTGGGATAGCTTTGGTGAGAACTTCTCACTCTAAATTTCTTTTTCTAGTTATATATATATATATACTAGGATGCAGACGGTGCTTAGCAGCACCCGACACCCGTCATCCACAGACCATGGATGGCTTGTTTGTTTGATTGATATGTTGTGAAAATTTGTTTGTCAAGTTGATGTGAAATAGATAATGAAATATATTCATGTGTTGAAATAAATTAATTATCATTAAAAATATAATTTTTAACGTGAAAGTGAATAAATGAATATTTATAAACAAATCGGCCGATTTGTTTATATGCACTGATTTGACTGATATTGATTGGGATGATAAATTTTACACATCAACTGCACAAATAAAAATCTGTGTTTGTTGATTTGAAACCCCACACGGGTGTTGGGATGATATTTGGCGTACACTAATCCCAATTATTTCATTGTATGTCGATCGATTGGTCGACAGGCTGTGTAAGCGTTGATTATTTATATTTGATGCTTATGCAGTTGTGTTGTGCACTATGGATGATGGTTGATGGTTTATCGTTGCTATTATATACATGTGTTGTATGGAATCAATATAATTAACGTTATATGGTAACTGATTGGGCCTCATTCCAATCGGGGGAAATATTCATGTGTTGACGATGTTCATGTGTTGAAACTATTCAAGTGTTAAGTAAAATATTTTAACAATAAAATTTACATCTTTATAATATTTAAAATTAGAACTACTTCACGGTGGAGTCTGATTTAAAAATCAAACGATAGATACCATAATTTTATAAAATATTTTACATAACAAAAATAGTGATGTGTTGACAGTACTCATGTGTTGAGATTAGTCGTATGTTGAAGGAAATATAGATTCATGTGTTGAATAAAATAAATATTCATTTGTTGAATAGAATAACGAATTTATTGAAATATATAAAGTCGTGTTGATTAGAGTTCGCTATTTTGACGTGAACGATATTTATATCGATTATATTCGTTTTTATAATGAATATAGAAAACGAAGTGATTTCAAAATATAACGTTTTGAAAATATTATCATTTATATAGTAATGATATGAAATATTCAATTTTGATTAGAAATTTAAATAATGTTTAAATGGTTTTGAAAACGAATTTAAAACGATTTATAAAATACGTTTTAAAAGGAAATCGACGAAATATATATAATATATATATATATTATATACATATATATATATTATATACATATAATGGCCTGAAGAGAACGCGCCGCGCCGCGGTAGTTCGTGAATTTCGACCATTAACTTCGAATTGACGTTGCGGGAGATCCGACCGTCGGATTCTCCTAAAACAGGAACCGTTAGGTTCGTATCGAAAAGAGCTTTCCAATGAATATTAGAAATTTGAAATCTAACGGTTGGATTTGGAATTATGTCCAAATCGATTTCAGAAAAGGTCGCTGTAAGTGCAGTTCGATGGCCATTGGTGGAAATCGACTGTACGGGCCTTGATAAAATTATTAAAAATATCTATAATTTGTGTAAAATCATAATATATGAATTGGAAAGAACTAGGATGAAAAATTCCATATTTGAAAAGATAAAAATAGATTTTTATCGAAATGAACTAGTTTTGAACTAGAATTAAAATCAATTTATTTTGGAAATAAATAAATTGAATTTGAAAGTGATTTTAAAAATAATCAATATTCCCAATACGTGGATTGGACTGGAGTTGAATCGAAATTATCTTCGGAATATTTCGATGTTGGATTTCGTGACTATATAGATATTGTTATGGGAATTTGAAAGATATTTTTTATATCGTTATTTCCAATACGATATTTGTTGGTTTCAGGATTTGATATTGAATATAAGCCGGTATATTTTCTAATCAGAGACTTGTATTTAATATCAAATGTGATTTGGGTTTGTCGTGAATGATGTCTTCATTAACACTGTTCTTAAGCCCAATAGAGAAAAAGATTAAATCTTTCTATTTAGATTTAATGAAGTGTATCAATTAAATACTATTTAATTGAAATTGAATTAGAATTGGGTTTTGCGTATAGCGTGAGCGGTGTTTTGAACAACACCTGTTCTTTAACCCGATTAACAATAGAGTGTGATTTTGGGTTTATCGTGAATCGTGTTTTAAATGACATTGGTTCTTTAACCCAATTAAAGACAGGATGTTGATTTTTGAAAAGATTAAAACTAAGTGGAGCTTTAATGAATCTTTAATTAGATTGAAATGTGAATTGATAAATTAAATTATCAAATCCGAAAGGTGATCGAGGATGGAGTACCACCAGTTTTGCTCCAAAGCGATAGTTATATTTGTAATTAGATTTGAACGTGAAATGGTAATTAATTTTACCGATAACACCGTGGTGTTAGATATGGAGTATTACCAGTTTGGCTCCAGGGGATGAATAGGTTGGGATTGGGAAATAAAATAAATAATCACTTCTGTGTGGTACGCTAATCCCGACTAGTTTGAAATGATATCCAAAGGAAGATTAAAGAATAAATTTAGAAGAATTTATCTTGGATAAAATTAATGGGAACCTTTCCCTAAGAATGTGTATTCGTGAATAAAAGGATATTCTGAATTGGAATGAGGCATTTGTTGTGTTAGTGTAACATTTGTTTATCATATACGTGGGTTATTCAGAAAGGCCGGGTTTATACCCATTCTGAATAACCAATTCGACGAGATGTCGAAGATGAAGACGGTGGTTGAAGACCGGAAGTCTTCACATCATTTGGGTGATTACTGATGATCTCGACTGGGTTGTACACCCAAGATGAGGGAAACAGTTGGTGATCATCCAGACGTACTTGGAGATGGATGGATATGCGAGGAAAGTGCCTCCGGTTTCGTTCAGACCCAGAACGAACTTGTAAATGGATTATGTGTCTGACATTGGATTTTATTCTGTGTTGATTGATCTCTATTAAATATACATCTATTTGGCGGCAGAGAATTTATTCTCTTGCTTAACGCCCTTCTCTGAGACGTACGAGCTCAGAGGTTGTATATCGATGGACATCAGTCGCATGGAGTGAATTGCCAGTGTGGCACGCGTAAGTGGCAATTGATCAAGGCTTCTATTGAAAAGCAAAGTCTTGTGGTTGATGATCAAAGCACGGCCTGTGTGGCGTAGCTTTGTCTATAGCGTGAATTCGCGAGCCTCACACCTCGGTATGAGCCAAAAACGGGATACCGACCCAAGGAGTGCACGACGTTTCTTTCTAGCTATGGTGGTGTCAATGACCTACCAGCCCTGACATTTATATACTTTTCACCTGTGTGGTTTTTGGATACCAGGCGCCTCGGATATAGGTCTGTAAGGACCGGGAAATGTGTGTTCAGGAATTGCCAATCCTCAAAAGTAAGAGAGGACCGGCCTTGGAGGTTCCAAAGGATCATAGTGGGGTCCTGAGACATTTGCTAGAGTGTCTCGAATCAGAGAGGAGCTTGCCCCTTGCCTCGACTCATAATGGAATCAAATTTCCAATACGTGATAATTCAGTTTTATTTGTAGAACCTAGTATGGCGACATAGTGGTATGGGTCATTCATGCCGCCTATGATTGATATTTATGATTGAAATTGTTTTGACACTATACACCTATAATAGTATCAAATAATGTGTTTTAAACGTATCAAGCATGCTTTGGCTGTTATAAGGTAAAAACCCTATCCTCCGGCTTGCGTTGCATTGTGTGATGGGACCTGGGTCTTATAACAGCTTCATTTTTCTTTATTTAGCATTGCGCTGTTTGTTCTATGCACTGGTATTCTTGGGAGGAAACCCGTTCCGTGTTATACGGCGTGGTCCCTTGATTTACCGAACTTTAAAATAAAGATTAATAACTGTTTTAGTTCTCACACCAGTCCCACGACTGACCTAGAGTTTATTGTTTTAACCTAAACTCTAGGTGCCCTTATTTTCGACACGGGCAGCTAGTAGTTTTGGTTTTGCAGATTTATATTCACAGGATCCTGATTTACAGCTTGAACAATGCTCGGAAAGCTCTGTATCCGTGCATTACTTCTAGTTGTGCTTTTGTATTATTTTCCGCTGCGATGTGTTTAAATGTAATTTAAATCTCTGATATTTGTTGACTGTATTTTATTCATTTATACTCTGTATATTCTTGTATCTGATGGAATTGTTGTAATAACAATGAAATGTTCTTCCGTCTACGTTCTATTTTGTCTTGTCCTCAGCGCAATCCGTGCTTTCCTTCACGGGGAAGTTCGGGTCGTGTCAATTACGTTTATCCAGTATATTCTATTGTGCATTATCTGGTGTATTTATTTAATTCTGTTCTGTTGTTATCTGTTTATGTGTTATATTCCCCGCCGTCAATACGGGGTTCGGGGTCGTCTCAGGTTAGAAAATAAATATATCATTTATTTAGAAATGTAATGTTAGATAAAATTAACATTTTTGTCATGTTAGATAAAAATAAACATTTTTGTTATAAATTGTTTTGATTAGATAAAAACACCATTTTTGGTTAGAATATGTTGTGTAAACAAAAATAACATTTTCGGTTAGAATATGTTATGTAAACAAAAGTATCATTTTGGTTAGATCATGTAATGTAAATAAAATCAACATTTTGTTAGAAATACATTATGTAAAAAGAAATAACATTTTTAGTATAAAATGTTACAATATAAAAGAAATAACATTTTAGTATAAAATGTTGCATTAGAAAGAAATAACATTTTGTTAGAAAAATAATGCATTAGAAATGAAACCACATTTTGTTATCAAAATGTTGCGTTAGAAATAAAATCTTATTTTGTTATAAAGGGGTGCATTAGAATAAAAATCGCATTTTGTTGTAAAAGGTTTCATTTGAATATAATTGTCATTTTAGTTAAATTGTTGCGTTAGAATAAAAGATAACATTTTGTTATAAAGGTTACATTAGAATAAAAGAAAACATTTTGTTATAAAGGTTACATTAGAGATAAGATAACATTTTGTTTAAAGGTTACATTAGAAGTAAGATAACATTTTGTTATAAAAGGTCACATTAGAATAAAAGATAACATTTTTTTATAAAGTGTTGCATTGGATTAAAATTGTCATTTTGTTATAAAATGTTTTATTAGATTAAAAATGTCATTTTTGTAGAAATGTTAGATTTAAAATAAAAATACCATTTTGTTAGATAAAAATGTCATGTTATATTAAGTTATCATTTTAGATAAAATGTCATGATATAATATAAATGTCATTTTCGTTAGAAATGTTATATTAAAATAAAAATATCATTTTGGCTAATAATGTCATGTTAAAATAAAAATGTCATTCTATTAGGAAATGTCATTTTATTAGAAAATGTTCATGTTAAATGAAAAATGTCATTTTATTAAGGAATGTAATATTGAAATAAAAATATGATTTGTGCTAGATTGAAACATTATCATTATAATGTTAATGTTAAAAAGACAGTTGAAATTTAATTATAAATATTTATTTATAAATTAAGCAGTGAAAATTGGTTAATTCATTAACCAATGATTTATTTAGATGAACTGTTGTTGCTTGAAAACCCCACACGGGTATTGGGATGATAACTGTCATACACAAGTCCCAACATTTGGCTGTATGTCAATCGATGGATTGACAGTCTGTGATGAGAGTTATTTATTTATTATAATGCTCACACAGTTATAAATTTCACTATGGATGTGGATGGATTGTTTAATGATTATTTATCATTACTGTTATACATATGCAATGCATGAAATCAATATGACCGAATTTATATGGTAATTGGTTGAGTCGCATTCCGATTCAGAATATTTTTAATAAAACAATATTTTAAAGAACAATTTCATATAAAGAATATTTTAAAGTAAAGAATCTTTTAAATAAAAAATATTTTGAAATAATTAATATTTTAAAATGATATCCAGTGAAGGATAAAATATTGAAATATGAAGCCGTGTTATGTAGGAATGCCATTTTTAACCCGAATGAGTTTGTCGATCGATTTTATTTATTTTGAAATAAATATCGGATAGAAGTGATTTCAAAATCTAATATTTTGAAAATATAAATATTTTAATATGATAAAAATATAGAATATTCAATTTTTATTTGAAATTGAAACCAAGCTATAATTGTTTTAAAACGAATTTATAAATATTTCATAAAATATGATTTAAATAGAAATCGACGAAATATATATACGATATATTATATATATATATATATATATAATGGCCTGAATAGAACGCGTCGCGCAGCGACCGTTCGTGAATTTTGACCATTAACTTCAAATTTACGTAACGGGAGATTCGACCGTCGGATTCTCCTAAAACTAGAACCGTTGGGTTCATATTGAAAAGAGATTTCCAATGAATATAAGAGTTTTGAAATCTAACGGTTGGATTTGGAATTATGTCCAAATCAATTTCAGAAAAGGTCGTTGTATGTGCAGTTCGATGACCGTTTATGGAAATCCACTGTAAAAGCCTTAATAAAATTATTAAAAATATGGAGAAATTATGTAAAATCATAATAAATGATTTGAAAAGATTTTTAGATGAAAATTCCATATTTGAAAAGATAAAAATATATTTTTATCAAAATGAACTAGTTATTAACTAGAATAAATCTTTAAATTAAGTTTTGATGAAGTTTTCCAATTCATTAATATTTAATTGGAATTAAATTAAATAAATTAGACTTTTGGGTTTGTCGTGAATGGTGTCTTAAATAACACTGTTTTTGCACCCCGTATGAAAAGAATAAATATTTAATTAAGATTTTAGGGTTTTCAATTATAGTTAATAATTGGAATAAATTGAAATGTAAATTGGGTTTATCATGAACTGTGTTTTAACGACATTCGTTCCTTAACCCAATTAACAGTAAGGTTATGATTTGGAATTTATAAATCTTTTATTAAGATTTAAAGGGGAATTTTCCAAAGTAAAGTTTTCCAATTTAATATATTAAATTGGAATTAAATGGAATTCGATTTAATAATAATCGAGATGAGCTTCTGTAAAAGAAGATCGTTAATATATTTGGAATTTAAAAGGCTTTGCTGTTATTCCATTTATATTATTAGTCTAATACGAAAATTTATATAGATTATATATTGATTTGATTTCTGTGGAATTTCCATATTTAATGGAAGATGATTTTGGGTTTATCGTGAACTGTGTTTTAAATGACACTGGTTCTTTAACCCAGTTAAGGACAAGATAAATTTCTTAAAGTTGAATAATCATTAAATAATGATTTTTGATATTAAAACCAAAATTGGAGTTTTAATGATCTTTAAAAACAAGATTAAGGAATAAATTTAAAAGAATTTATCTTTAATAAAATTAATGGGAATCTTTCCCTAATAATGTGAATATTTATTAAAAAGAATATTTTGAATTGGAATGAGGCGTTTGATGTGTTTTTATAGCACTTTATTATTGATTATAAAATACGTGAGTTATTCGGAAAGATTGGGTTTTAACCCATTCTGAATAATTTCTACGACGATTAAAAGTCGAAGATGAAGACGGTGGTCGAAGGTCTTCACATCGTTTGGATGATTACTGATGTCTTGATTGGGTGGCATCCCAAGGCAAGGTAATAAATGGTGATCGTCCAGACGTACTTGGAGATCGACGGATATGCGAGAGCCTCTCTCCTGTATTGGACATATGGGACGAGGAATAAGGTGTCTCCGATTTCGTTCAGACTCAGAACGGACTTGTAAATGGATGGTATGTCTGACGTTGTATTCCTTTATGGTGTATCCATTGATCTCTGTTAAATATATATCTATTTGGTGGCGGAGAATTTATTCTCTCGCATAACACCCTTCTCTAGGACGTACGAGCTTAGAGGTTATATATTGGAAGAAATCAATGATATGGTATGGATTGACAATGTGGCATGCTAGGATGCAAATGATCAAGGCTTATTATTGAAAAGAAGATCCCTGTGGTTGATGATCAAAGCACATGTAACGAACTGGGAATTTCGACCCAGAAAATCAACACAAAACCCATGTTAATTATTCAGGTATCGAACATTCCAGATCATTAATAGAAAGAAGTTAGAGGGTGAGAATAGATAAGATAGAAAATTAGAATAGAAGAAGAAGAAGAAGATCGCAATCAGAGTAAACACGAATCACACAACGGAACGAATAAGATATAATGTATAACATAACTTTGCAATAAAAAAGTATGTATATACAATGGTACGACACTTACACACAGTGGAAATAACAATAGCTATATAATCCTGAAGCCTCCTGCTTCAAACTCCTCCGAGTATATCTGTAAAGACCTGAACTACTTGACTGCTGTACAAATTTAGGCACCCAAGAGTTTAGGGAAAACAAAACAAAAATAAACTCTGGGTCAGTCATGGGACTGGTGTGAGTAAACTCAAATCATCGGTTTAACTTTTCAAAATCCTTTTCAAAAGAAAAGATAATCGTAAGACCGATCCACACATAAACACGGACGGTTTTTACCTTACGATAACCTAAAACATTTTTTGAAATCAATACTTCTCAGATATTATAGTAATGTCTAATCACAAGTAATTAACAATCTAGCAGAACGCTTGCATCTCACGTTCCACATATATAGTACGCAAATCAAAATCGCGGGCGCTTATTGGAGATTGGATTCCAACTATGACAAGGTACGGGACCACATGCCGATAGTGTATCTTTAGAGACGAATACACTGGGTTCAACAAGAACGTCTTGCAACCCGGCCCACACATGAGCGACCACTCATTTCGCTTGAGTGTATCGAATGTATATCACCAACGGTTGGGAGCTACCCACCGTCTTCCCAAAAAGGGATAGCATCGATAATAGTTAAAAGAATGAAATGGATTTTCTCTAGATAGGTGATATACACCCTAATGGGAGCGACCCACTTAGCCATGCTGCCTGCCCGATTTCTATCATTTCCCGGTTGATGAGGCATGAGGTCATAGCGTATCTTTTGAAACACTTGACCGCCATTCACTTTGAATGCCACATCGTCATACCCGTCGAATCATAAATTGATTTCCTTAAAAATACCACGGGTATAAAGCTAAGAGATACGAATTCCTCTGCCACCAACGTAAGTACGTTTGAAGAGATCAACTTACGCGATCTGTTAGATATACTCTGTCGGACATTCGTCCATTCACGTTTGTCCTGGGACTGGACAAACCGAAGGCACTATTCTGTAAAAAGGATAGCCCTTGCATAACTCCGCCTTCAATGATTATCATCATATTTGATCGCAACGCTAACGTCTATACAGAGTGGTTTTCAGATAATATATTTGATCCCGGGCTCTCTATATTGACGACGATAAAATGGTCAAAACTTCGATAGTCGGTGATTTAACTATCAAAGAAAAAAAGGTGTGCAACCAACGATATTATTTCCAGATGGAAATTCTATCGATCAACCATCTATTCACATTTATCTCTTTTTATAAAATTATCTTTAATTTATCCATTTCTCCTTTTCTATATATTTGTAAATTCTTATTTTTAAATTTAGAAAATATACATCATCAATCATTGGAAAACATTTCCGTCTCTATTTCACGTATCACTGTCATTCCGGTATTCTTTCTCATCAACATTTCATTTTCTATGATTAAAAAATATCTCTGATTATATTTGGAAAATGTTTCCAAAATTTATTCACTTGATTTAAATAGATGTTTAAATAAAATACCACTAAGCCAATTTAAACCATTACACTCATCAACTAAATTCACTTAATCAATCCTCATTATCGAACCTTAACCATTCCTTAGTTAAAAACGAAGTCAATCAAGTTGGGGTATAATTACCTCTCAGGCCTTAATTGAACAACATTTCTAACCTCGAAATAGACAAAGTTCACCATTTAAAGCTTTATCACTTCCTTACGAAAGCTCTCGCATTCTATTTATTAATCCACTTCTTTATTTTAAAACATTGGTTATAACTATAACGTTATAATCCCTTCTTCCTAAATATCTAACTTCAAAATATAACTTTTATTCCTTAATTTAACTAAATAACTAAACCACTAATTTATTCATAAATAAGTAAATCTTGATTAAAACGAAAAGTAAATATTACTTTCCCAAACTCGATATAATCGAATTCAGTGCATAATTCTCTTTTTCGAATAATCTCTATTCGATAGCTCCTTTTCGAATAAACTATATTCGATAACTCTTTCTTCGAATAACTATATTCGATAGTCTCTCTCTGGATGATTTACATTCGATTAATCTCCTTTCGAATAAACTATATTCGATTAACTCCTTTAACTCTATTCGAATAGACTATTTCAAATAACTCCTTTGGGTTAACTCATTTGGATTAACTCGGTTTGGTTAACTCATCTTGACCAACTCAACTAGATTAACTCAACCTAATTAACTTATTTGATTAACTCAACTTATTTAATTACTATCGAACAACAAATATTCAGTTAACTTATATTCGAATAACTATGTCTATTCTAACTTTATTTTGAATGGCTAATCTTCGATTTAACTCCATTCGCTTGACTCTAGATCGCAGCAATCACAATGGTTACGCCTGATTCCCTCAGGAAACATCCGACCGCCGTAGGCTACCTGCAGCCCTACGAAATACGCTAGCAGTCGTACGAAATGGAAACACATCCTAATTAACTATGTTTGCCTAACTCTATCTCAAATAACTATATTTGATCAACCCTAATTGAATAACCAATATTCAAATAAATTCTAATTCGATTAACTCTATCTGATTAACTCTAACTGATTAACTCCTTTGATTAACTCTACGTTTACTCAGTTTCAAATACCGATGTTGAAATCAATTCTTACTTCTTTATATAAGTCCTGAATTATATATTCTATTTATTCAATGATAACATTCTATTTAATTTATAAAATATTATTTATAAATTTATCTTCTCCATCTATCTATTAGAATAGATCCTATTTAAAATCTTTACTTTAAATCCATAGCATGTTATACCTGTGTGCGAAGCACGGGTCTAAACCTTTCGAATGTAAAATTCTCCTTTTATACAATTCTAGTCACTTTTCAAGTATTTCCTTTTAAAATCAATTTATTTACCAAATAATTCCCCTTTTGATAATTCTATTTATTTCCAAATAAATATTCCTCTGCAATTCTATTTGTAAATAGTTTACAAATATTTCTTTTTCAAATCTATCTATTTGATTAACAAATAAATATTCCTTTTCAATCTATTTATTTTCTAAATAAATATTTTCTTTTTATAAAATCTTTGATTTTATAAATATTACCTTTTCAATATAACATTGAAAATTTCCTTTTTAACATTCCAGTATTCTCTATCGTATTTAACATACCATACAACAATGATCAACATCATTCAACCATACAAAATCAGCGACAGATTTCATATCACATCATATAACACAAGATATGAAAAAAAACAGTAAAATAAAAGTTGAGGAACCCAGTTGGGTCCCTCCGACCTATTTCCCTGCAACCAAAGACGTTAAACAACAAAATTAACATCAATTTCGTTTTGCTATGAAATATTCTGCTAAACAGAATCAATATTTGATTAACGATGTATATCTATAACATTATCTATATTTTAAATCAACTAACTAGCAGTTCAACCAAATAGCCAACACACAACCAATCAACCAATATTTTTAAATTCAAAAAAATACGTTATAAAAATATAAGTTGAGCAGAGTTAGTGAGAGTTACTCACATTGGACGATTATCGTTATATAACGATAATTGGTCATTGATTTGATCCAGGCGTTAAATTCCACCATAAATCCAAATGAGCTTCAATTCACTCTCGGTCAGTTCCATGGTGAAGTCCTCGTCCCTACGGTCCCAACGGATCCGACCGTTCGTGATTCTGATATCGTATGACATACATATTTAATTTACAAGTTAGACGGTCTTTAAATAGTTTCAATTTAAATAAGGTTTGTTATTGGACCTCACCATTATTCTTTGGCCCATTCTAATTTACTGCTGCGCCGGCCCACGTGAACAGTACTCTTCCTTCCCCAAATATAAAAATTGCGCCTTCCTGTACTCTTCGAACCCAATAACCCACAGTTGACCGCCCCCTTTGACCCACATTCTCTCCTCCTCTGGCCATCAATCCCGAGCGCCACCACCATCACCTCGTTCACCACGAAAATCCGCACCCCTCCCCCATCACCTTCGTACTACACTCCCACCCCTCCTCCTCATCTCGACCTGAAGCCCTAAACCACGTCGACAGTACCACCTGCAACAACATCTTAAACTGCGAACCCCATACTTACATACATGATGCCAAACTCCTTCCCGATCACCAATACACCACTCGTTTCCACCAATCCTACTTCGATTTGATACAAACTAAAACCCTAGTTATCACTGTCACTTTCCAGCGACGGAAATCGCCATAGAACTCTAAGAAAACCACCCTAGATCGAAGCATAGACTGATTCGAATCCGAATATATACACACCTTGATTTATAGTATTTTGTTGGATTTATTTTTGATTTTTGAAAGTGGATTCCTTTACTGGAAGAATGAAGAACATTGGCGGCGCCCTCATTTTGACCAGAGTAAATAGAATTTAGGGTTAGGAAGGATGATGTATTATATAGGCAGGTTTTATATTTTTTATTCGATTATTTTATTTATTTTTAAGCCATCGTTGTTTACATTTGTCCTCTAAAATTCCTGTGATCACATACGATACCTAAAAATCACGAAACTGAACATATAGCTTCAGTTTGACATTACGGTCCCAACGAAACTGGTTTTGTCGAATTCCGACTTCGTTTGCTCACACAGCGTATTTTTAACCGTCGAATATCGACTGTTTTTCACATTAAAATCCCATACGGCCACATACTGACTTCAAAAATCACGGAAATTGAAATCTAGCAATAATTTAATATTGCGGATCCAAAAAAAATAGTTTCTTCGAATTCTGAGGTCGTTTGAAAAATTGGCTATTTTTAAATCTCTAAATAACCCATTTAAATGTATAAATATATTTAAAAACATTTAAATTTAATATTTAAAAATAAATATTATCATATATATTCACAACAGAATATCATACTGTTACACTGGAATTTATAACTCGATATTTCAAATCCAGTGTTACATCGATATTCGATTTATATTTAAAATTCCATTTTAAAATATAAATAAATCGATATAAATTATAAAGGAATTGCATAGCGACTTTTCGAAAATTTGATTTGGACCTAACTAAAAATCTACACGACAAAATCTCGATTTTTCTCTTCCATCAGAAAAATATACTTCCCTAGCCCCTAGCGTTTCTTGTTTCACAGAAATCCGATTTAAAACGAATCCTGCACATTCAATTGAAGTTCAAATCGCCAAATAGCGAACTGCAACACCATTTCGAGCCCGATATAATTATAATATAATTATATGTTCAAACTGCCGTTAAAAAATATATTCGTTATTCTAATTCAATTCTAAACTGAATTAAATATCATAGATGATCCAATTCACACCATTTTGTGAATTTCACTATTTCTGACTATTTCAGAATTTAAATATATTATTATATTACTTATTTTAATTAAATATTTTATATTATTTAATTCTGGTCATTTTAAATAACCAAACCATTATTTAAATAGTTAAGTAAATTAATTATATCGCTGAAAAATACGGGTCGTTACATTCTTTCCCCCTTAAAATAATTTCGTCCTCGAAATTGCTAAGGTAGAAGACAGATCCTATTAACTGGTTTAAAAACTATTCGTTCACTTTAGTTTCAGTTTCCACTGAACCAATTTATTTCAATTAAAATATTAATTTATTCTGATTAACGAAAATTTTCAAAAATTCTGAAAATATTCTAACACCCAAATTTTTCGAAAAATTTCACCAGCACCTCCTTTATACCGGTCAATAGTTTAAACCCCAAATCACCTCTCTAGGCCTTCTCTAATCCCAAAGGAAATCAAATAGCCAAGTGGCTTGCCGAACCGGCCCATAAATCACCAAATCCATAAAAATAAATGTGTACCTTTTTGTCGGCCATATCATTAAATCATTTTATTCTGCTGCCAATTCAGCATATACCAAAGTCATTCCAATCAATCTCTGATCAATTTACCCTCAACACAGCTATTCGCTTAAACAAGCCAATTTACCATTTAAAACTCAGGTTTCATTCTTGATTCCAAACTCCTAACCCTCCAATCCAATACCATTTCAGATTCTATCTCACAACTCAAAATCTGATTTTACTTCATATATTATATTCCAATTAAATTTCCATTTAATTGGTTTCAATTCAATTCATACTTGCTTTCACGAATTTCTGTTTAAATTTGTTTTTAATTCCGATGATCTTTTCCTGGGAGTTATAAATAACTTTGCTTTTCACAAAAAATCAAATATTTCACTTTCGAGATTCAAAACAACTTGTTTTCCTCAAAACAATTCAACATACAATCTTGGTAGTAATCCGTCACTTAGGACTCGAAAATGAACACTGATGATGTGGCCTGCATCATCAGAGTTATTTTCCAGTTATCAAAGTAAGTTCAATACTATATCACTCTAAAAACCATTTTTAAACAATTTCATTTTGAAATCTTTTTCAAAATATCATTCACGATACTTGTAAACAATTTAAAATCTCCCAGGATCTTAAAATTTTCTTATATTTAACTCAAATCCATTTACAAACACCTTTTTCCAGTTTTCCAGAATTTTAATTCCAATTCTGATTTAAATTTCAGATTTAATTAATCTTCTTTTACATATTACACTTATACGAATTCTGTTTGGTTATTTATATAACCATTTTACTTATAATCTTATCTGATTATAATAACAGACAACACATCCATTATCCTAAAATACTTCAAATATTAATATTTTGTTTATATCAGAATATAATTTGGGTATAATTATCTCATTTACCCTTTTTCAAAACATACTATGTCGGTTTATCGTATTCAAGTGTTTAGTAATCCCTATCGATACAATGGATCAAACTGATCGACTAGAATTCACAAACAACTCAACCAATAAATCTCCACAACATAAAAATCATTTTTATTCAATTTACAAATACGTTCACTCGTATATATACACTCAAACTCAATCTAGGGTATTACGAACCCCATCTCTACTGAGTCACGCCATAGAGCCAAGGTAATCACTTGACCTTCAGCCCTGATACCACTGTAACGAACTGGGATTTTCGACCCAGAAAATCAACACAAAACCCATGTTAATTATTCAGGTATCGAACATTCCAGATCATTAATAGAAAGAAGTTAGAGGGTGAGAATAGATAAGATAGAAAATTAGAATAGAAGAAGAAGAAGATCACAATCAGAGTAAACACGAATCTCACAGCGGAACGAATAAGATATAATATATAACATAACTTTGCAATAAAACAGTATGTGTGTACAATGTTTATTAGAGTACAACACTTACACACAGCGGAAATAACAATAGCTATATAATCCTGAAGCCTCCTGCTTCAAACTCCTCCGAGTATATCTGTAAAGACCAGAACTACTTGACTGCCATACAAATTTGGGCACCCAAGAGTTTAGGGAAAATAGAACAAAAATAAACTCTGGGTCAGTCATGGGACTGGTGTGAGTAAACTCAAATCATCCGTTTAATTTTTCAAAATCCTTTTCAAAAGAAAAGATAATCGTAAGACTGATCCACACATAAACACGGATGGCTTTTACCTTACGATAACCCAAAACAGTTTTTGAAATCAATACTTCTCTCATATTATAGTAATGTCTAATCACAAGTAATTAACAATCTAGCAGAACGCTTGCATCTCACGTTCCACATATATAGTATACAAATCAAAATCGCAGGCGCTTATTGGAGATTGGATTCCAACTATGACAAGGTATGGGACCACCTGCCGATAGTGTATCTCTAGAGATGAATACACTGGGTTCAACAAGAACGTCTTGCAACCTGGCCCACACATGACCGACCACTCATTTCGCTTGAGTGTATCGAATGTATATCACCAACGGTTGGGAGCTACTCAACGTCTTCCCGAAAAGGGAGAGCATCGATAATAGTTAAAAGAATGAAATGGATTTTCTCTAGATAGGTGATATACACCCTAATGGGAGCGACCCACTTAGCCATGCTGCCTGGCCGATTTCTGTCATTTCCCGGTTGATTAGGCTTGAGGTCATAGCGTATCTTTTGAAATACTTGACCACCATTCACTTTGAATGCCACATCGTCAAATCACAAATTGATTTCCTCAAAAATACCACGGGTATAAAGCTAAGAGAAACGAATTCCTCCACCACCAACGTAAGTACGTTTGAAGAGATCAACTTACGCAATCCGTTAGATATACTTTGTCGGACATTTGTCCATTCACGTTTATCTTGGGACTGGACAAATTGAAGGCACTATTCTGTAAACAGGATAGCCCTTGCATAACTCCGTCTTCAATGATTTTCATTATATTTGATCGCAGCACCAACGTCTATACAAAGTGGTTTTCAGTTAATATATCTGATCACGGTCTCTCTATGTTGACGATGATAAAATGGTCAAAACTTCGATAGTTGGTGATTTAACTATCAAAGAAACACAGGTGTGCAACCAACGATATTATTTCCAGATGGAAATTCTATCGATCAACCATCAATTCACATTTTTCTCTTTCTATAAAATTATCTTTAATTTATCCATTTCCCCATTTCTATATATTTGTAAATTCTTATTTTCTAAATTTAGAAAATATACATCATCGATCATTGGAAAACATTTCCATCTCTGTTTCATGTATCACTGTCATTCCAGTATTCTTTCTCATCAACATTTCATTTTCTATGATTAGAAAATATCTCTGATTATATTTGGAAAATGTATCCAAAATTTATTCACTTGATTTAAACAGACGTTTAAATAAAATACCATTAAGCCAATTTAAACCATTACACTCATCAACTAAATTCACTTCATCAATCCTCACTATCGAACCTTAACCATTCCTTAGTTAAAAACCAAGTCAATCAAGTTAGGGTATAATTACCTCTCAGACCTTAGCTGAACAACATTTCTAACCTTGAAATAGGCAAAGTTCACCATTTAAATCTTTAACACTTCCTTACGAAAACTCTCGGATTCTATTTATGAATCCACTTCTTTATTTTAAAACATTAGTTATAACTATAGCGTTATAATCCCTTCTTCCTAAATATCCAACTTCAAAATATAACTTTTATTCCTTAATTTAACTAAATAACTAAACCACTAATTTATTCATAAATAAGTAAAACTTGATTAAAACGAAAAGTAAATATTACTATCCTTAACCCGATATAATCGAATTCAGTGTATAATTCTCTTTTTCGAATAATCTCTATTCGATAGCTCCTTTTCGAATAAACTATATGCGATAACTCTTTCTTCGAATAACTATATTTGATAATCTCTCTTCGAATGATTTACATTCGATTAATCTCCTTTCGAATAAACTATATTCGATTAACTCCTTTAACTCTATTCGAATGGACTATTTCGAATATCTCTTTTGGGTTAACTCATTTGGATTAACTCGGCTTGGTTAACTCATCTTGACTAACTCAACTCGATTAACTCAACCTAATTAACTTATTTGATTAACTCAACTTATTTAATTCCTATTGAATAACTAATATTCGAGTAATTTATATTCGAATAACTATGTCTATTCTAACTTTATTTTGAATGGCTAATCTTCGTTTTTAACTCCATTCGCTTGACTCTAGATCGCAGCAATCACAATGGTTACGCCTGATTCCCTCAGGAAACATCCGACCGCCGTAGGCTATCTGTAGCCTTGCGAAATATGCTAGCAGTCATACGAAATGGCAACACATCCTAAATAACTATGTTTGTCTAACTCTATCTCAAATAACTATATTTGATCAACCCTAATTGAATAACCAATATTCAAATAAATTCTAATTCGATTAACTCTATCTAATTAAGTCTAACTGATTAACTCCTTTGATTAACTCTACGTTTACTCAGTTTCAAATATCGATGTTGAAATCAATTCTTACTTCTTTATATAAGTCCTGACTTATATATTCTATTTATCCAATGATAACATTCTACTTAATTTATAAAATATTATTTATAAATTTATCTTCTCCATCTATCTGTTAGAATAGATCCTATTTAAAATCTTTACTTTAAATCCATTGCATGTTATACCCGTGTGCAAAGCACGAGTCTAAAGCTTTCAAATGTAAAATTCTCCTTTTATACAATTCTAGTCACTTTTCAAGTATTTCCTTTTAAAATCAATTTATTTACCAAATAATTCCCCTTTTGATAATTCTATTTATTTCCAAATAAATATTCCTTTGCGATTCTATTTGTAAATAGTTTACAAATATTTCTTTTTCAAATCTATCTATTTGATTAACATATAAATATTCCTTTTCAATCTATTTATTTTCTAAATAAATATTTTCTTTTTATAAAATCTTTGATTTTATAAATATTCCTTTTTCAATATAACATTGAAAATTTCCATTTTAACAATCCTGTATTTTCTATCGTATTTAACATACCATACAACAATGATCAGCATCATTCAACCATACAAAATCAGCAACAGATTTCATATCACATCATATAACACAATATATGAAAAAAAAACAGTAAAATAAATGTTAAGGAACCCAGTTGGGTCCCTCCGACCTATTTCGCTACAACCAAAGACGTTAAACAACAAAATTAACATCAATTTCGTTTTGCTATGAAATATTCTGCTAAACAGAATCAATATCTGATTAACGATGTATATCTATACCATTATCTATATTTTAAATCAACTGACTAGCAGTTCAACCAAACAGCCAACACACAGCCAATCAACCAATATTTTTAAATTCAAAAAAATACGTTATAAAAATATAAGTTGAGCAGAGTTAGTGAGAGTTACTCACATTGGACGATTATCGTTATATAACGATAATTGGTCATTGATTTGATCCAGGCGTTAAATTCCACCATAAATCCAAACGAGCTTCAATTCACTCTCGGTCAGTTCCATGGTGAAGTCCTCGTCCGTACGATCCCAAAGGATCCGACCGTTCGTGATTCTGATATCGTATGACATACATATTTAATTTACAAGTTAGACGGTTTTTAAATAGTTTCAATTTAAATAAGGTTTGTTATCGGACCTTACCATTATTCTTTGGCCCATTCCAATTTTCTGTTGCGCCGGCCCACGTGAACAGTACTCTTCCTTCCCCAAATATAAAAATTGCGTCTTCCTGTACTCTTTGAACCCACTAACCCACAGTTGACCGCCCCCTTTGACCCACATTCTCTCCTCCTCTGGCCATCAATCCCGAGCGCCACCACCATCACCTCGTTCACCACGAAAATCCGCACCCCCCATCACCTTCGTACTACACTCACACCCCTCCTCCTCATCTCGACCTGAAGCCCTAAACCACGTCGATAGTACCACCTGCGGCAACTTCTTAAACCGCGACCCCCCATACTTACATACATGATGCCAAACTCCTTCCCGATCACCAATACACCACTCGTTTCCACCAATCCTACTTCGATTTGATACAAACTAAAACCCTAGTTATCACTGTCACTTTCCAGCGACGGAAATCGCCATCGAACCCTAAGAAAACCACCCCAGATCGAAACATAGACTGATTCAAATCCGAATATATACACACCTCGATTTATAGTATTTTGCTGGATTTCTTTTTGATTTTTGAGAGTGGATTCCTTTACTGGAAGAATGAAGAACATTGGTGGCGCCCTCATTTTGACCAGAGGAAATAGAATTTAGGGTTAGGAAGGATGATGGTATTATATAGGTAGGTTTTTATATATTTTTATTCGAATATTTTATTTATTTTTAAGCCATCGTTGTTTACATTTGTCCTCTAAAATTCCTGTGATCACATACGATACCCAAAAATCACGAAACTGAACATGTAGCTTCAGTTTGACATTACGGTCCCAACGAAACTGGTTTCATCGAATTCCGACTTCGTTTGCTCACACAGCGTATTTTTAACCGTTAGAATATCGACTTTTTTCACATTAAAATCCCGTATGGCCACATACTGACTTCAAAAATAATGGAAATTGAAATATAGCTGTGACGAGAAAGAATTTCGCTCGGTTCGAACCAGTCGCTAAACCGACCCAGACCGTTCGAAACGCCCTATCGTTTGAGAACAAGACAAAACAGAACGCAAACAAAAGAACATTTCATTGTATATTATAACAATGCATCAGATTACAAGAATATACAGAGATAAATGAATATTTCACAGAAATATCAGAGATTTAAATTACATTTAAATACATAGCAGCGGAAAATAATACAATATACAACTAGAAGAGATATACGGATACAAAGCTTTCCGGATATCGTTCCAGCTGAAAACCAGGATCCTGTGAATATAAATCTGCAAAAACCAAAACTACTAGCTGCCCGTGTCAAAATAAGGGCACCCAGAGTTTAGGTTAAAACAATAAACTCCAGGTCAGTCATGTGACTGGTGTGAGAACTAAAACAGTTAATCTTTATTTTAAATCATTAGGTAAATCAAGGGACCACGCCGTATAACACGGAACGGGTTTCCTCCCAAGAATACCAGTGCATAAAACAAACAGCGCAATGCTAAATAAAGAAAAATGAAGCTGTTATAAGACCCAGGTCCCATCACACAATGCAACGCAGCCGAGGATAGGGTTTTCCCTTATAACAGCCAAAGAATGCTTGATACGGTTAAAACAAATCGTTTGATACTATTATAAGTGCATAGTGTATAAAACAACTTCAAATCATAAGTATCAATCATAGGCGGCATGAGCGTCCCATGCCACTATGTCGCCGTATATAGGTTTACAAATAAAACCGCAAAATCACGTATTTGGAAATTGGATTTCCGTCCATGAACCGAGGCAAAAGATAGTCCTCAACCGATTCGAGACTACCTAGCCCGAGTCTCAGGATCAGAGCTCGAGTGACCCTTGGATCCTCAGGGCCAGTCCACCGATGTGGATTAAACTTAAACCCTGAACATGCGTTTCCCCGCCCTATGGGGCGTAAACGAGCCAACTAAATGACTCCATCGGTTCGAGAACGACCGATCAATCCGAGGCGCCTCGCAACAGCAACAACCACATAAGTCAAACTCGTCAGGGCGTGTAAAACCACTGACGCCACTTCTAGCTAGGAAGAAACGCATGCCCTCCCTGACGTCCTCTCCCGTTTTTGGTTCATACCGGGTGTGAAACTCGCGAATCAAACGTTACACAAAGCTACGCCACAAAGGCCTTGCTTTGATCATCACCACAAGACTTTGCTTTTCAACAGAAGCCTCGATCAATTGCCACTTAGGCATGCCACACAGGCAATTCACTCCATGCGTTTGATATCCATCAATATATAACCCCTGAGCTCGTACGTCTCAGAGAAGGGCGTTAAGCAAGAGAATAAATTCTCCGCCGCCAAACAGATATATATTTAATAGAGATCAATCACACGGACTAAAATCCAATGTCAGATACGCAGTCCATTTAAAAGTCCGTTCTGGGTCTGAACGAAACCGGAGGCACCTAGTACCCCGCATATCCATCGATCTCTAAGTACGTCTGGATGATCACTAACTGTTTCCATCTTCTTGGGTGTACAGCCCAATCAAGATCATCAGTAATTACCCAAACGACGTGAAGACCTCCGGTCTTCGACCATCGTCTTCATCTTCGACTTATCGTCGTATCAGTTATTCAGAATGGGATAAACCCGGTCTTTCCGAATAACTCGCGTATATTTTAAATAAGTGTTGCACAAACACAACATATGACTCATTCCAATTCATCAGTCACTAACCGTAAATTAATCAAGAGAATAATTCCCCAAATATTAACCCCGAAGGCCGAAACCAACATCAGATCAATATCCAGAAAACCATTCTGCTTAGCTAACCGACAGTTAGTTTCTGATTTCACATTCATAGGGGAAGGTTCCCATTAATTTTATCCAAGATATATTCCTGAATTTATTCTCTAATCTTCCTTTGAATTTCGATTCAACTAGTCGGAATTAGCGAACCTTACCGTAGTAATCATTGGTTTTAATTTCCCAATCCCAACCTATTCATCCCATGAAGTAAAACTGGTAATACTTCATATCTAACACCACGGTGTTATCGGTAAATTCAATTACCATTTCACGTTCAAATCTAATTAAAGATTTAACTATCGCCTGGAGCAAAACTGGTGGTACTCCATTTTCGATCTTTTCAATCTAATTAAAGATTCATTAAAACTCCACTTAGTTTTAATCTTTAACTGGGTTAAAGAATCAGTGTCATTTAAAACACAGTTCACGATAAACCCAAAATCACTTTCATTAATTATCGGGTTAAAGAACGGGTGTTATTTAAAACACTGTCCACGATAAACCCAAAAATCAATATCAATTCAATTCCAATTAAATATTATTTAATTGGTACACTTCATTAAATCTAAATAAAAAGATTTAATCTTTTCTCAACTGGGTTCAAGAACAGCGTTAGTGAAGACACCATTCACGACAAACCCAAATCACATTTGATATTCAATACAAGGCTCTGAATAGAAAATATACCGGCTTATATTCAATATCAAATTCCACGACTAACAAATATCGTATTGGAAATAACGATATAAATATATCTTTCAAATTTCCGTAACAACATCCGTATAATCACGAATTCCAACATCGAAATATTCCGAAGACAATTTCGATTCAAATCCACTCCAATGTAATCATTGGAAATTTTGGTTATTTTTAAAATCCTTTTTAAATTCAATTTATTTATTTAAAAATAAATAGAATTATAATTCTAGTTCAAAACCAGTTCATTTCGATAAAAATCTATTTTTATCTTTTCAAATATGGAGTTTTTCATCCCAAATTTTCCCAAATCATTTCTTATGATTTTACACAAATTATTACTATTTTTAATAATTTTATCAAGGCCCGTACAGTCGATTTCCATCAACGGTCATCGAACTGCACTTACAGCGACCTTTTTCGAATTTGATTTGGACGTATCTCCAAATCCAACCGTTAGATTTCAAATTTCTAACATTCGTTAGAAAGCTCTTTTTGATACGAACCCAACGGTTCCGGTTTTAGGAGAATCCGACGGTCGGATCTCCCGTAATGTCCGTTTGAAATAAATGGTCGAAATTCGCGAACTGCCGCGGCGCGGCGCGTTCTATTCAGGCCATTATATTATATATATAATATATATTTCGTCGATTTCTATTTAAAACGAATTATATAAATAGTTTTGAATTCATTTCAAAAACATTTTCAACTTCCATTTCAATTCAAATCAAAATTGAATTCTTCTTTATAAATTCGTTTTAAAATTCATTTCTATTCAATTCAAATTTCAATTCATTTTGAATTCATTTCAATTCATTTTGAATTCATATCAATTCGCTTTCTATTCAATTTGAATTCGTTTTCAATTCATTTCGAAATCGTTTTCAATTCAATTCATTTCGAAATCGTTTTCAATTCAATTCATTTCGAAATCGTTTTCAATTCAATTCATTTCGAAATCGTTTTCAATTCAATTCATTTCGAAATCGTTTTCAATTCAATTCATGTCGAAATCGAATAAAATCGATATAAATATCGTTCACGTCAAAATGGCGTCAATCTAATCAACACGGCTTCATATATTCCTTTATTTTCAAATATTCTATTTCAAATATTTCTTTTTCAAATATTTCTTATTATCAAAATATTTCGTTCAACACATGACCAATCTCAATGGATGAGTACAGCCAACACATGAACCTTTATTTTATATATTCTTTATTTTCTAAATTGGAATGAGGCCCAATCAATCACCATATAAAATTAATTATATGGATTTTCATACAACACATGTATATAATGAAAGGGTCGTGTGTGTACGACTTGTGCAGGATCTATAATATGGCTATGCGGAAAGTATGTGATATACTAACTTGTATATTTACAATAGTTATGCAGGTAAATATTTAATGTAAAAAGATCTCACAGAAGCAATATCACAGATAAGCAAGTATAGCAAATGCAGTAAATAGGAAAAATCACACCAGGGATTTTTATACTGGTTCGGAGCACCGTCCTACGTCCAGTCCCAGACTTCTATCTGGATTTTCACTAAACAACAACCTCACTTCACCCGGAGGAAACAGGTTTACAACACCCGAGCAGCCGAACGGGATTTCACGCCTCTAACAACACGAGGACTTCAACACTTGCCTCTTATAACACGAGGACTTCAACACTTGCCTCTTACAACACGAGGACTTCAACACTTGCCTCTTACAACACCGAGGACTTCAACAATAATAAGATTTTGACTTTGAATGTGTTCTTCCTTCAACACTGATTTGTCAACAATTGAGTACACCCTTCCTATAATCTTATCCTCAAATGTAATTTGATGTTTAGTAAGATTAGGAAGTAAAATATCGAGTTGAATCACAAGTGTATGAAATATGCTTGGTGATTCAAACGATTATTGAATGCTTTTGAGTGCTTTTTGAGTGAAAAGAATAATGCAAGATAGATCAGAAAATAGAGAGTAAATTCGGTTATTTGAATGATTGCAAATTTATGTATTTATAAAGATCGAGTAGTTGCAATTATTGGTGAAGAGTTGCAATCAAAAGAAGTGTTTATTCATGAGAAGAAATGGATGCAACTCTTGAAGAAAGAAGATGACTTTTCAATATAACGGTCAAAATTCAAAAACCTGTTGACCTATAGAAATTTATAGGTCGACATGTTTTTAGCCGTTGGAATTTCAAAAACTTGTTGACCTATAAAATTTTATAGGTCGACCTATTTTTGACCGTTACAATTTAAAAACCTGTTGACCTATAAAAAATTGTAGGTCGACATGTTTTCGGTCATATGCATAAAAAAAAGCTTTTATAAGAAATATTTTAAAGCAATTAGAAGTATGATCATTTGAGGATAGATTTTAACATTTTTTACTCTAAATAATCAACTTCTAACCTATGAAGTCATCTTGTCTTCTTTTTGTCGATGTAGAAGCTTCTTCTTGTCATAAATCAAAACAACCATCGACGCTTCGACTCAACATATAATAGCATTGAAAAATAATCAACCATCAACCAAAGTGCACTACACTGTATAAGCATCAAATATAGATATCTAACGCTTATAACAGCCTGTCAATCAATCGATCGACATATTTAATCAATCAGGATGAGTGAACTTCATATTTCATCCCAACACCCGTGTGGGGTTTCAAACAATCAAACAAATATTTTATTCGTGCAGTTGGGCGATGTATAAAATTTATCGACCCAATCAATGCCCTTCAAATAGGTGTACATAAACAAACCGTCTGGTTTGTAAATGGATATTTATTTATTCACATTCACGTTAAAAATTGTATTTTTAACGATAAAACATTTTATTCCAACATATGAATTTCTATTCAGTTCATTCTTTAAATAAAATGATATTTTTATTTTTCTAACTTATTTATAAAATTTCGGCGGCATAACGGCACGATACTAGAAACGGGACGAGGCGTAGCCTTATCCCCGGTCTAGTGAAGGCCCACGCCATTCACACATCAATCAATCCATTCATTTCACCAAACAATTCAATTTCAAATCAAATCAAATCATCTAACTAATCTATGCAACCAAACAAACAAGTCCATGGTCTGTGGACGATTGTGTCGGGTGCTACTAAGCACCGTCTGCATCCTAGTATATATATAAAACTAGAAAAGAAATTGAAAGGTGAGAAATTCTCACCGATAGCTATCCAAACATCATGACTCTACTTTGATATAAATCTTCTTCGTTCTCGCCTTTTTGTTACCTTCGTCGCCCGCTTTCACTACCTATGTAAAAATCGAATTTTTACTTCGCTATTCAATATATAAAAATCATATTTTTATCTCGAAGTTCAATATATAAAAATCATATTTTTCTTTCGAAGTTCAATATATAAAAATCATATTTTTCTTTCGAAGTTCAATATATAAAAATCATATTTTTCTTTCGAAGTTCAATATATAAAAATCATATTTTTCTTTCGAAGTTCAAAATATAAAAATCATATTTTTCTTTCGAAGTTCAATATATAAAAATCATATTTTTATCTCGCTTCTCCTATGACAAAAATTATATTTTCTTTCATAAACAAAGTATATTTTAATTTCAAAAATCAATTCTATTTTATTTTAAAAACAAAGGTTTTTATTTTCAAAAACAAAGGTTTTTATTTTCAAAAACAAAGGTTTTTATTTTCATTTTTTTTTTAAAACTGATTTTAATCTAATTATTTTGAATACATAAATTGATTTTAAAAGTATATAAAAAGGAATCACCTTCTTCCTGCTTCCCCGTTGTTTTTGCTCCTGGCCTCCTTTACGATGAAATGAACCCAAAAACTCACCACCATCTCTCCAAAACGCAGGCACCTAGAAGCAATCGGGACTAGATCTGACCATCTCATGACGACGACCTTTGAGCCGCCAACCAACGCCAGGCACCACCGCCGGCGCGGTGGCCTCCTCCTCCACGAAAATAGGTGCGAACGGCGCCTAATTCCACCCAAAATTCGAGCAAGATACTTAGTGAAAACCGATCAACTCTTTATCAATTCGAAGCTCATGCGTAGATCTATCCATTTCGTTTTGTAATTGGATTTTAATTTGAAACCGTTTGTGAGGAATTGAAGGACAAAATCGTGAAAACTGTGGCCATCGAAGAGGGTTGGTGGCGGCTATTGAAACTGAACGAGATGTTAGGGTTTGGGCCAAGAATTAGTATATATATTATATTATATTATTATTTTAATTTCTTTAATTCGAAAAATATTTGCTCGTTGATACTAACTCCAAATCGAACCCAACGAATGCCGCCCCTAGCTAAATACCCCCATTCCGAACACAATGGGATATGTATCGTAGGCCAATTCGACCGTTTGAATCAGCTTCCGTTGAATTTACATTTAAATCACTATATTGAATTTTAAACGTACATTTCAAATTACCGGGGTCACATACTAACTAGAAAAATTCCAGAAAAATATTTTCTAGCTTCGTATTGACGATACGGTCCTAACAAAACTAGTTTCGTCGAATTCTGAGACCGTTTGAAAAATGGCCAATTTCCAGTCGATTAAAATCAACTGAAACTGGTCAAACGCGTTTTCCTTCGCCACTTTCACATATTGATTCGAAAAATTATGAAATTTGAAACCTAGCAATAATTTGACATCACGGACCCAACAAAAGTGGTTTCGTCGAAATCCGAGGTCGTTTGCAAAATTCCCATTTTAAAGGGCCTGAATTCCATAGCGACTATTCAGAATTTTCAACTGGACATATCTTTTGATTCCCGCTATGAAATTTTGATTTGTCGAATTCGTTGGAAAGATATTATCAATTAGATTCTAATGTTTTTGGTTTCACTAAAATCCGGATTGTTTTGCACCCGGTACATTCAATTGAAGTTTGAAATCGAATTATCGAACTACCGCGCCATTTTCAATTCTATTTATAATTATAAATAAAATTATATATATTCTAACGACGACGTATATAATATATACGTTCTAATTATATTCAAAATAAATTTCTCGCCGATATTATTTAAAATAATTCATTTTAAATAATCAAAATTCGCTAAAATTGCCAAAATAAAAATTTTAAACTGGCCCATATTTTCGGGTTATTACAATCTCCCCCACTTAAAACTTTTCGTCCCCGAAAAGGAACAAAGTCGAAAGTGGTTTGATTAATTAACTCTACGTTCGATCTGGCTTTCATTCTCCAACCTTTTAGTTTCCGAGAATTTTCAAATTCTTCAAAAATTTGGCTAACACCCTAAATTTTCGAAAAATTTCGCCATAACCTCCCCTGCACCGGGAGCATCGGGGAATTTCAAATAGCTTCCCCGGTCCTTCAGATCTCAAAAAGAAAAAGAAAAAGCCAAGCGGCTAGCCAATAGGCTCATAAAATCATCATCACCCAAACAAAACAGTAAATTATGTAGTAAACATGTACCTATTTGTCGTGCAAACAAATTTTATTCTTCGGCTCTAGCCCCCTTGCTATGACCTGTTCAATGTAAGTATATGTATATGCAAGCAAAGGCGACCAATTTTCAATACAATTCAATATTTGTTTCAATTAGGCTAAATGGTTCAAAATTATCAAACAAATAAACAAACAACACAAACATCAATCAATTAGTGGATTAGAGTTTCAAGTTCATAAATTTTGATACATATACAAAAATCATGTTTTTGATGCCAAATCACAACAATAGGCCCTATCTAATTTTGGGTTCTCACACCAGTCAATAGGAAATATATAGATATCACACCTTCGAAACACGAATACCAATTCTGATGATGTTCGAACTATCATCAGAATCATCTTCGAGCGACTAGAGGGTGATTCTATATTTATCCAGTATATTAAAACTTCAAATACACGTTTGCAAGGCGTATATGCAAAATCTTTATATACTGGACTGTCCTAATCAATATAGAATAAATATATAATCAAATACGAATAATTGATTTTAAATTTTCAAAACAAAATTGGTTTTCATTTTCAAAATATACTCTTCACACTCGTTCTAGGATACTACTGATCCCATCTCTAACGAGTCATTCCCATTGGATTTTACTAATCCAATATCTGATGAATTCTTTCGTATGGTTCTAATGTGCCTTGTTCTCTGAGCTTTGTAAACCAAAGCTCTGATACCAACTGTGACGAGAAAGAATTTCGCTCGGTTCGAACCAGTCGCTAAACCGACCCAGACCGTTCGAAACGCCCTATCGTTTGAGAACAAGACAAAACAGAACGCAAACAAAAGAACATTTCATTGTATATTATAACAATGCATCAGATTACAAGAATATACAGAGATAAATGAATATTACACAGAAATATCAGAGATTTAAATTACATTTAAATACATAGCAGCGGAAAATAATACAATATACAACTAGAAGAGATATACGGATACAAAGCTTTCCGGATATCGTTCCAGCTGAAAACCAGGATCCTGTGAATATAAATCTGCAAAAACCAAAACTACTAGCTGCCCGTGTCAAAATAAGGGCACCCAGAGTTTAGGTTAAAACAATAAACTCCAGGTCAGTCATGTGACTGGTGTGAGAACTAAAACAGTTAATCTTTATTTTAAATCATTAGGTAAATCAAGGGACCACGCTGTATAACACGGAACGGGTTTCCTCCCAAGAATACCAGTGCATAAAACAAACAGCGCAATGCTAAATAAAGAAAAATGAAGCTGTTATAAGACCCAGGTCCCATCACACAATGCAACGCAGCCGAGGATAGGGTTTTCCCTTATAACAGCCAAAGAATGCTTGATACGGTTAAAACAAATCGTTTGATACTATTATAAGTGCATAGTGTATAAAACAACTTCAAATCATAAGTATCAATCATAGGCGGCATGAGCGTCCCATGCCACTATGTCGCCGTATATAGGTTTACAAATAAAACCGCAAAGTCACGTATTTGGAAATTGGATTTCCGTCTATGAACCGAGGCAAAAGATAGTCCTCAACCGATTCGAGACTGCCTAGACCGAGTCTCAGGATCAGAGCTCGAGTGACCCTTGGATCCTCAGGGCCAGTCCACCGATGTGGATTAAACTTAAACCCTGAACATGCGTTTCCCCGCCCTATGGGGCGTAAACGAGCCAACTAAATGACTCCATCGGTTCGAGAAAGACCGATCAATCCGAGGCGCCTCGCAACAGCAACAACCACATAAGTCAAACTCGTCAGGGCGTGTAAAACCACTGACGCCACTTCTAGCTAGGAAGAAACGCATGCCCTCCCTGACGTCCTCTCCCGTTTTTGGTTCATACCGGGTGTGAAACTCGCGAATCAAACGTTACACAAAGCTACGCCATAAAGGCCTTGCTTTGATCATCACCACAAGACTTTGCTTTTCAACAGAAGCCTCGATCAATTGCCACTTAGGCATGCCACACAGGCAATTCACTCCATGCGTTTGATATCCATCAATATATAACCCCTGAGCTCGTATGTCTCAGAGAAGGGCGTTAAGCAAGAGAATAAATTCTCCGCCGCCAAACAGATATATATTTAATAGAGATCAATCACACGGACTAAAATCCAATGTCAGACACGCAGTCCATTTACAAGTCCGTTCTGGGTCTGAACGAAACCGGAGGCACCTAGTACCCCGCATATCCATCGATCTCCAAGTACGTCTGGATGATCACTAACTGTTTCCATCTTCTTGGATGTACAGCCCAATCAAGATCATCAGTAATTACCCAAACGACGTGAAGACCTCCGGTCTTCGACCATCGTCTTCATCTTCGACTTATCGTCGTATCAGTTATTCAGAATGGGATAAACCCGGTCTTTCCGAATAACTCGCGTATATTTTAAATAAGTGTTACACAAACACAACATATGCCTCATTCCAATTCATCAGTCACTAACCGTAAATTAATCAAGAGAATAATTCCCCAAATATTAACCCCGAAGGCCGAAACCAACATCAGATCAATATCCAGAAAACCATTCTGCTTAGCTAACCGACAGTTAGTTTCTGATTTCACATTCATAGGGGAAGGTTCCCATTAATTTTATCCAAGATATATTCCTGAATTTATTCTCTAATCTTCCTTTGAATTTCGATTCAACTAGTCGGAATTAGCGAACCTTACCGTAGTAATCATTGGTTTTAATTTCCCAATCCTAACCTATTCATCCCATGAAGTAAAACTGGTAATACTTCATATCTAACACCACGGTGTTATCGGTAAATTCAATTACCATTTCACGTTCAAATCTAATTAAAGATTTAACTATCGCCTGGAGCAAAACTGGTGGTACTCCATTTTCGATCTTTTCAATCTAATTAAAGATTCATTAAAACTCCACTTAGTTTTAATCTTTAACTGGGTTAAAGAATCAGTGTCATTTAAAACACAGTTCACGATAAACCCAAAATCACTTTCATTAATTATCGGGTTAAAGAACGGGTGTTATTTAAAACATTGTCCACGATAAACCCAAAAATCAATATCAATTCAATTCCAATTAAATATTATTTAATTGGTACACTTCATTAAATCTAAATAAAAAGATTTAATCTTTTCTCAACTGGGTTCAAGAACAGCGTTAGTGAAGACACCATTCACGACAAACCCAAATCACATTTGATATTCAATACAAGGCTCTGAATAGAAAATATACCGGCTTATATTCAATATCAAATTCCACGACTAACAAATATCGTATTGGAAATAACGATATAAATATATCTTTCAAATTTCCGTAACAACATCCGTATAATCACGAATTCCAACATCGAAATATTCCGAAGACAATTTCGATTCAAATCCACTCCAATGCAATCATTGGAAATTTTGGTTATTTTTAAAATCCTATTTAAATTCAATTTATTTATTTAAAAATAAATAGAATTATAATTCTAGTTCAAAACCAGTTCATTTCGATAAAAATCTATTTTTATCTTTTCGAATATGGAGTTTTTCATCCCAAATTTTCCCAAATCATTTCTTATGATTTTACACAAATTATTACTATTTTTAATAATTTTATCAAGGCCCGTACAGTCGATTTCCATCAACGGTCATCGAACTGCACTTACAGCGACCTTTTTCGAATTTGATTTGGACGTATCTCCAAATCCAACCGTTAGATTTCAAATTTCTAACATTCGTTAGAAAGCTCTTTTCGATACGAACCCAACGGTTCCGGTTTTAGGAGAATCCGACGGTCGGATCTCCCGTAATGTCCGTTTGAAATAAATGGTCGAAATTCGCGAACTGTCGCGGCGCGGCGCGTTCTATTCAGGCCATTATATTATATATATAATATATATTTCGTCGATTTCTATTTAAAACGAATTATATAAATAGTTTTGAATTCGTTTCAAAAACATTTTCAACTTCCATTTCAATTCAAATCAAAATTGAATTCTTCTTTATAAATTCGTTTTAAAATTCATTTCTATTCAATTCAAATTTCAATTCATTTTGAATTCATTTCAATTCGCTTTCTATTCAATTTGAATTCGTTTTCAATTCATTTCGAAATCGTTTTCAATTCAATTCATTTCGAAATCGTTTTCAATTCAATTCATTTCGAAATCGTTTTCAATTCAATTCATTTCGAAATCGTTTTCAATTCAATTCATTTCGAAATCGTTTTCAATTCAATTCATGTCAAAATCGAATAAAATCGATATAAATATCGTTCACGTCAAAATGGCGTCAATCTAATCAACACGGCTTCATATATTCCTTTATTTTCAAATATTCTATTTCAAATATTTCTTTTTCAAATATTTCTTATTATCAAAATATTTCGTTCAACACATGACCAATCTCAATGGATGAGTACTGCCAACACATGAACCTTTATTTTATATATTCTTTATTTTCTAAATTGGAATGAGGCCCAATCAATCACCATATAAAATTAATTATATGGATTTTCATACAACACATGTATATAATAGCATTGAAAAATAATCAACCATCAACCAAAGTGCACTACACTGTATAAGCATCAAATATAGATATCTAACGCTTATAACAGCCTGTCAATCAATCGATCGACATATTTAATCAATCAGGATGAGTGAACTTCATATTTCATCCCAACACCCGTGTGGGGTTTCAAACAATCAAACAAATATTTTATTCGTGCAGTTGGGCGTTGTGTAAAATTTATCGACCCAATCAATGCCCTTCAAATAGGTGTACATAAACAAACCGTCTGGTTTGTAAATGGATATTTATTTATTCACATTCACGTTAAAAATTGTATTTTTAACGATAAAACATTTTATTCCAACATATGAATTGCTATTCAGTTCATTCTTTAAATAAAATGATATTTTTATTTTTCTAACTTATTTTAGAAAATTTCGGCGGCATAACGGCACGATACTAGAAACGGGACGAGGCCTAGCCTTATCCCCGGTCTAGTGAAGGCCCACGCCATTCACACATCAATCAATCCATTCATTTCACCAAACAATTCAATTTCAAATCAAATCATCTAACTAATCTATGCAACCAAACAAACAAGTCCATGGTCTGTGGACGATTGTGTCGGGTGCTACTAAGCACCGTCTGCATCCTAGTATATATATAAAACTAGAAAAGAAATTGAAAGGTGAGAAATTCTCACCGATAGCTATCCAAACATCATGACTCTACTTTGATATAAATCTTCTTCGTTCTCGCCTTTTTGTTACCTTCGTCGCCCGCTTTCACTACCTATGTAAAAATCGAATTTTTACTTCGCTATTCAATATATAAAAATCATATTTTTATCTCGAAGTTCAATATATAAAATCATATTTTTCTTTCGAAGTTCAATATATAAAAATCATATTTTTCTTTCGAAGTTCAATATATAAAAATCATATTTTTCTTTCGAAGTTCAATATATAAAAATCATATTTTTCTTTCGAAGTTCAATATATAAAAATCATATTTTTCTTTCGAAGTTCAATATATAAAAATCATATTTTTATCTCGCTTCTCCTATGACAAAAATTATATTTTCTTTCATAAACAAAGTATATTTTAATTTCAAAAATCAATTCTATTTTATTTTAAAAACAAAGGTTTTTATTTTCAAAAACAAAGGTTTTTATTTTCAAAAACAAAGGTTTTTATTTTCATTTTTTTTTTAAAACTGATTTTAATCTAATTATTTTGAATACATAAATTGATTTTAAAAGTATATAAAAAGGAATCACCTTCTTCCTGCTTCCCCGTTGTTTTTGCTCCTGGCCTCCTTCACGATGAAATGAACCCAAAAACTCACCACCCTCTCTCCAAAACGCAGGCACCTAGAAGCAATCGGGACTAGATCTGACCATCTCATGACGACGACCTTTGAGCCGCCAACCAACGCCAGGCACCACCGCCGGCGTGGTGGCCTCCTCCTCCACGAAAATAGGTGCGAACGGCGCCTAATTCCACCCAAAATTCGAGCAAGATACATAGTGAAAATCGATCAACTCTTTATCAATTCGAAGCTCATGCGTAGATCTATCCATTTCGTTTTGTAATTGGATTTTAATTTGAAACCGTTTGTGAGGAATTGAAGGACAAAATCGTGAAAACTGTGGCCGTCGAAGAGGGTTGGTGGCGGCTATTGAAACTGAACAAGATGTTAGGGTTTGGGCCATGAATTAGTATATATATTATATTATATTATTATTTTAATTTCTTTAATTCGAAAAATATTTGCTCGTTGATATTAACTCCAAATCGAACCCAACGAATGCCGCCCCTAGCTAAATACCCCCATTCCGAACACAATGGGATATGTATCGTAGGCCAATTCGACCGTTTGAATCAGCTTCCGTTGAATTTACATTTAAATCACTATATTGAATTTTAAACGTACATTTCAAATTACCGGGGTCACATACTAACCAGAAAAATTCCAGAAAAATATTTTCTAGCTTCGTATTGACGATACGGTCCTAACAAAACTAGTTTCGTCGAATTCTGAGACCGTTTGAAAAATGGCCAATTTCCAGTCGATTAAAATCAACTGAAACTGGTCAAACGCGTTTTCCTTCGCCACTTTCACATATTGTTTCGAAAAATTATGAAATTTGAAACCTAGCAATAATTTGACATCACGGACCCAACAAAAGTGGTTTCGTCGAAATCCGAGGTCGTTTGCAAAATTCCCATTTTTAAGGGCCTGAATTCCATAGCGACTATTCAGAATTTTCAACTGGACATATCTTTTGATTCCCGCTATGAAATTTTGATTTGTCGGATTCGTTGGAAAGATATTATCAATTAGATTCTAATGTTTTTGGTTTCACTAAAATCCGGATTGTTTTGCACCCGGTACATTCAATTGAAGTTTGAAATCGAATTATCGAACTACCGCGCCATTTTCAATTCTATTTATAATTATAAATAAAATTATATATATTCTAACGACGACGTATATAATATATACGTTCTAATTATATTCAAAATAAATTTCTCGCCGATATTATTTAAAATAATTCATTTTAAATAATCAAAATTCGCTAAAATTGCCAAAATAAAAATTTTAAACTGGCCCATATTTTCGGGTTATTACAATAGCAATAATTTAATATTGCGGATCCAACAAAATTAGTGTCATCGAATTCTGAGGTCATTTGAAAAACTGGCTATTTTTAAAGCTCTAAATAACCCATTTAAATATATAAATATATTTAAAAACAATTAAATTTAATATTTAAAAATAAATATTATCGTATATATTCACAACAGAATATCATACTGTTACACTGGAATTTATAACTCGATATTTCAAATCCAATGTTACATCGATATTCAATTTATATTTAAAAATCCATTTTAAAATATAAATAAATCGATATAAATTATAAAGGAATTCCATAGCGACTTTTCGAAAATTTGATTTGGACCTAACTAAAAATCTACATGATGAAATCTCGATTTTTCTCTTCCATCAGAAAAATATACTTCACCAGCCCCTAGCGTTTCTTGTTTCATAGAAATCCGATTTAAAATGAATCATGTACATTCAATTGAAGTTCAAATCACCAAATAGCGAACTGTGGCGCCATTTCGAGCTCGATTATAATATAATATAATTATACGTTCAAACTGCCGTTAAAAAATATATTCGTTATTCTAATTCAATTCTAAACTGAATTAAATATCACAAATGATCCAATTCACACCATTTTGTGAATTTCACTATTTCTGACTATTTTAGAAATTAAATATATTATTATATTATTTATTTTAATTAAATATTCAATATTATTTAATTCTGGTCATTTTAAATAACCAAACCATTATTTAAATAATTAAATAAATAAATTAATCAAATCGCTGAAAAATGCGGGTCGTTACAGCACAGCTTTAAATAGCATAGCTTTGTGTATAGCGATACTTCGCGAGCCTCACACCCCGGTATGAACCAGAAACGGGAGTAAGGACTGCATGGAGGACATACGTTTCTTTCTAGCTAGAAGTGGTGTCAAGGTTTTACACGCCCAGGCATTTTTACTTATATGGATGATGGAATGAGGCGCCTCGGTTATTTGAGTCCCTGGTGGCTCTATTTATGTCCCATAGGGCGGGGAAACGTATTGTTCAGGCATTACCAATCCACTAACATATTTGTGGACCGGCCCTGAAGATCCGAGTGCAGTTGCGATTGAGTCCTGAGGCACGGGCTAGAGTGTCTCGAATTCGGTAAGGACTATCTTTTGTCTTGGTTCATGATGGAAATCCAACTTCCAATACGAAACCATATGGTTTTGATTGTATAACTAGTATGGCGACATAGTATATGGTAGTTATGCCATCTATGATTGATACATTATGATTGAAAATGTTTTTTTGAAACATATATACACTAATAATAATATCAAATTTGTTTTATCGTATCAAGCATTTTTGACCATTATAAGGTAAAACTCTATCCTTCGGTTTGCGTTGCATTATGTGATGGGACTTGAGTCCTATAATGGTTTCATTTTCCTAAAAAGCATTGCGTTATTCAACGATTTACTTTATTTATGCAATGGGAATCCAATGGAGTAAACCCGTTTCGCGTTAGCGGCGTGGTCCTGTGATTAGCCTTATTACTCGATAAGTTAAGTAAAGATTTATCATACTAGTCCAATGACTGACTTGTAGTTTGTTTCACTTTGCAAACTTGGGTGCCCTCTTTTCCACACGTGCAGTCGAGTAGCTTGTTTTACAGATGTATTAAGCAAGATTCTGGATCGAAGCTTAAAGTTGTGTCCAGAGCATTGATAGTCTTCCGCTGTATCAGTTTATTCATTTCCGCTGCAATGTATTAAATTGTTTTAAATTTATCTTCCGTTGTATTATATTCGATGTACTCTGATATTCTGTACTATGATGTTATATTATCATGATGTAATAAAAGTCTCTGTTATTTGTTCTGATGTGCTGTATGCCCAAAGTTAGCGTATTCGGATTTTGAACGGTCTTGGTCGATTTAACGATCGATTAGGTCCGTGCAAGATCTGGGTCGTTACAATATTGTTGCATTCCAATTTATTTCCCAACATGATTTCTATACCCATTAAATAACTATTAGTTATTTAGTATTAATCATAATCTTTTCTAGATTAGTAAATTCATAGTAAATCATAAATACTAGGGATGATTCCCAAAATTCTCTACAAAACAGAAATAATGTATTCCTTAATCTATAAATTTTTTGGAACCAAATCATGATTTAATTATTTTTAACAATTAGATCTGAAATAAATGCCTCTCTTCCTTTCGAATTCCATTGAATTTCCTATTAATTAAAAAAACTATAAAGTTAAAAATATGTCTTCAAAATTATTTTTTAAGACATATCCAAAAATCAAATTGTTTAGAGATCATAAACTGAGGTCTACCTATAAGCCTATCGTAAAAATTCTAACAATTCATTATTAAACCAATCAATAGTATAATAAACTTGCAAACTCATATAATCATCAAATAAATTTTGATCCAATCGTATATCAAACTCAATATACATAAATGAGATAAGTATCTTATTATTCACCTTAGATTGGTTGATGGAGTTAGGATTTGATGGTGAAAGGTTTCCTTGGCCTTGTTCCACTTAATTTCCTAAGCTAGTCTCTTCTAATTTTCTTATTTAATGGCCGACCATCCTTTCTCTTCTATTTGTGGTTTTAATATCATGTAAAAATTAGAATGATATGAGAAGTGTGAAAGCATAAGAAATGGATATATTCTATTTTTGCCCCTCTCATATATTCTTTTTAATGTTAAGTTACAAAAATATATTAACATTTGATTAATTATGGCTTGATTTTACTAGTTATCAAATTTCATCCCCTTATCACACTACACATCAAATTATTCTATTTAATTTATCTTTTAAATATCCTAAATTATTTCAGTTAAAATTTAAGAACTTAAAAATGTATTACATATTTGAGTAAAGTCTATTATGGACGATGGATTGTTTGTTAAACATAAATACCAATAATGCAGGAAAATTATTTATAAATTTTACATACAAATGCAATGAAAAAGATTTTATTTTTAAAAAAATCATTTAAAGAAATTTTTATTTTAAAATAGTTTGACCGTGAAATAAATATTTTTGAAACAAATATTTGCGAAGTTAAGAATTTCAGGTCTAAAGTTGCGAACTATCTCGTGTTAATACTGGGGAGTAATTGATGAATTGATTAGCATATATTTTACTTTGTGGCAATAGTAACAATAAAATGGATATTATGATGGTAAGGAAGTTGCTTTGTTCATGGATATTTTCATATGAACCTTTCCAATGAGTTAAGAACTCAAAAAGATGTTTTTTGAAAGTAAATTTTTGTTTTGAACTTTAATGAAATCATTTTTTCAAACTACACTTGAAAACTTTGGAAAGATAACTCTAGGGATAGTAATTTTTTTTAATAAAATTAAAAGTTGGATTTGTATAAATTAAGATATTTCGCCTTTCAAATTTGATTTTTAGTTACATTGTGTTAGGAAATTGAATATAATAATTTGATGCAAATTTGATAAACTAAATTTTAGAAGTGCGAGAAAGTTTAGGTGGAAGACTATTTTTTATCTTTCGAAAGAATGTATACATGTAGAACAATAGGTATAATTAGGATACCATCATCATATTTTCATTTTTTTTTTAAAAGAAATCATTCATGTACAAGGCACCAATTAAATTTATTGTTTATTCATATTACGTGTTTTATTGTTTTGAGATACACCATGCAAAAGAACATGAATTATGCAAAATTGGTTGCACACTAACTAATTGTTAACATAGAATGTATGTGCACTGGTTTACATGATCAGATTCTTATAGAATTTCAGGGACAAAGTTCTTTTAAATAGGAAGAACTTCAAGATTTTTTTTGATAATTAATTAGAATGAAAATTTAGTTAGTAAATTATAAATGGTGAAAAACGATAATTTTTTAAAATATCAAAATTCGGGTCAAAAATTTATATGTTGAGTCCATGGTAATTTTCTGATCAATCATCAAATATAATGTTTCTTGATAGGAGTTTAAATAGAAAAATTATTACCATTTGAATTATTGAAAGTCAAAAATAATTTTGTGCAGTAAAGGAAATAATTTGAAATTAACTAGGCTAATTAAATACCGTTAGAATTTACCATTACATGAAATTGAAGTATCATAATTTGAGGATAGAGATATGTCAATTATTTAACGAAGGAAACAACATCAAAAAATCAATTAGAATTAACAAATTACCCATTCAACACTATCTAGCTCAACCATGACCTGGCAATAGTCGACCATAGGTAGGAGGCGGTCAACCTTAGATGAGGTTAGAATTTCAATACGCCGTAAATATCTCAATTTAATTGGTTCGATGCGACAATTAGTACATATTTAATCCTTTATCAATATGGACATAGGGCATCACATTCAACTCATAATTTTCTTAAGTGTGGGAGCTCTATCGCTTTCTCTTTCCTGCTAAAAATATATAATTCACATTGGTAGAATAGATTACATGTATCCACTTTAAGGAAGGATTAAAAAAAGATAGAAAATAGCTTAAACCTTAGTCTCTATATCGAAGAAAAACCATATATATTATTCTAATTAATAAACTAAATTTAGAACTCTCACTACAGGAGGAATAGTGATTCCAATGGCTAGGGGACGTTGGCGGCTGTTGGAAGCCGTTGGTAAAGCCATTGGTATATGGATCAACGGTTTCCAACGACTTCCAATGCCATCAACAACTATTTTCCAACGGCTTCCAACTATGATACTTGGTCATGTGTATTTCATGTCTAGCCAACTAGCCGTTGGAAACTATTGAAGACCGTTGAAAACAAGCCATTGCTAACCATTGGAAGCCGTTAAAATACATGGACCTGTAAGTCATTGTCAACCGTTGGAAGCCCTTGGAAATATTGGTAATTTTTTATAGATTTCAAATTACTCATTTCCAGCCACACATAATTTTATATTTATCAAAAGTACTCCATTTCTAGTATATACATCACAGTCCCAATCACATATATACCGAAACATAATATTGTACCAAAATCAAACACAAAACATGCAAAAAAAACATAACATAACAAATGTTTACAAAATACATCGATGCAACGTCATCAACACAGCATATATGCACATACATCCCAATGACATCAACCCAACGTCAAAATAAATAGTCATCCAACACCATGTCCAAATCATCATCACCAACACAATATCAATATATACAAACTATCATAATGTATCTCTCATAATCCTCACCCACTCTCAAAGCATATATAACATCAAAACAAACTAACCTCCACTCTCTCCATCGGAAGATGAAAGTGGCGTACTGTACAGGGAAATGAACTCCGCCAGACGTTGGTTAAGTTGATCCATTTTATCTTCGCGGCGGCGATCACGCTCATTAAGTCTACGATCTAGGCTCATAGCTATGCGATCTCCTCCTTGTCCTAAGCCCTCTGGTACGACTACTCAGATGTCGTAACCTATACATAATTTTAGATTTTCAGAATTTCATAATAGCAATTCGATTAAATTTCTGTTTTTATTATAAATTTTAGTTTTTCCATTACTGTTAGATTTCCAAAACCAAAGCATTTGTTCCGGGTAGGTGGATCCGTGACAGCATCAAAAATCATATCCTCATCCTTGGAAGTCAACTCAGTCCTCCTAGTCTCCTCAAGCGTCTATGCCCTTTGTCCCTAAAATTTATCCTGTTAAACAAAATACAATTGAATTTAAATAACACTATTTTAATTAAATAATAACTTTAAGTTAGCTATGTTATACTTACATATGCATCACGCGCCTTGGCATCATTGTCCAAAGAGTAGGAAATTGAGTCTGTGTCGTCGATCTGATTCAATGCATGTGTATGCTCAAAAACATCCCAGTACGATATAGGAACACCACGCTGTCTCTCCTGAATTACGCATATATATATATATATATATATATTAGAACTAAAAGTTAAATTAGCTATAACTTTTAACAACTTATAAATTAAAATATTTCTTGCTCTTATTTGCCGCATTTCTTGCGGATGCAGACTATACATTTAAAATGTTTTATTCTAATTTATATATTGATCGAGTAGAACAATTTGAATTATATGTGCAGAAAATTTACCTTGAACTCCTCATGTTCCACCAAGTATGCAGATCGTCCCACACCTTAGCGCTTTTCCAATCTAGTTTTTTCCTACATGATTTTATGTTATTCGTTGTTTCTCTATAAGTTTTAACCACTTTACTGTTCAAGTGGCTCTTGATGAGGTCCATATCTATCTCTTGTAGATCCACCGGACCTTGTATTTTTTAAAATAACATAAATATGAACTGATCAAATAAGAGCATGACTATTTAATGTAATAAATGATATACTATATGTACCAGAAAATTCTACCAAATAGTCTCCTTGACAATGTCTGGTATCGATGTACACGTGGGCCAACATGAAGTCATACGAGCTTGATAAGCGCGTTTTGTTATCGTCAAAACTGTATTGGAAGACTCTAACTCAAAACCCTATGTTAAATGAAAAAAAACATTTCATGGATGATGTATATATATTTATATAATTTATGGTATAGAAATTAATTTTATACTTGAAACTTAATACTTACCCTCTGTTGGCTTTTGGCTTAAGACATACCGTAGGACGTGATAGCTCCTGCAATGGACCACTACCATTACCACCTACTGAACCGTGTGACGTCATACCTGTTATAGACAACAATATAACATAACATAAAAGGGCTATGTATAACAAATAGTATGAAATAACATAAAAGGAATATGCGATATAAATAATATGACATGTCATAACATAAAATTATCACATTATAACAAACAGTATGACATGACATAACAAAAAATTACCTTTTTAAAATGAGGATTATTGGTTAGTCCACGTCACTTCCGGATTCTTACTCAATTTGCTCCTCAATATATGATTCATCTATAGTCTAAAATGGTTCAATTGATGCATTCGATTTATCGAGGCCCAAAATCTGTTTGATCATCGATTATTATTCTTCCTTCATTTTCATGACATCTGCTTGATAAGCTTGGTCGTCGGGATTATTATGTCTGTCAAATGTAAACCTTGCCTTTGTTTTAAAAAAAAACCAACCAATCTATTTTGTCTCTTCTTATAGATGGATAAGGGGTGTAATATATGGTAGAGCTTGTTTGGAAAGTACAAAATGACCATACTTATAATAATGTGAAGTATGTTTTATTTCTATAAGATTACATTTTGGGTGCACATTGATTCAAGAACCTGGAATGTTGCTGAACCAGTTGCGTTTAAATAAAAATACTTCTTCCGTGGGTCATATGAAATACGTTAATTGCAGAATCTGGATTAGTACGCCATAAAAATCGTGTATCTGGTCACTTGGGTCATCACTACCTTTAACAAATATACCGCTATTGTTAGTTAATTTTTTAGCACCATATTCTTTAGTATTAAATTTATATCCATTGACAAAGAACATTGGATATGTATTGACTTTCCTTTTTGGTCCCATTGCTAAATGTTTCAATCCTTCATTTACAAGACATTTTGTTGTATCAAAACACAACTAGTAAACCTTGTAAAGAATTCTTTGATGATATCGCCATTTGGATACTGTGATTCGTAAATGCTGGAATTATAGGACAAATGTTACATTATGATTAAAGATACGGTACATGTACAGATGGTATAAGTTCATTACCTAACGAATTGGTGCAACTTTAGTGCAATTGAGAAGAATATATGTGTGTGCTGCATTACAATCTCTATCATCCAGCCATTCTTCCACACATCTACCAGAAGGTCGATCATGTATTTATAAATAGATAATCACTTGACAATCATCTTGATCAATGCCTTCATCATTACTAGTAGCGCTTTCAAATGATATGTTCACATGATCACTAAAATAATAATAGTAAAAAATGAAGCTTCTTCTTCGATATATGATTTGCAAATTGAACCTTCAACTCGAGCTTTCTATCTCATGTTTTTCTTTAAATGATTTAAATGACTATATATAATTATTGAAAACTAATTTTTTATATATTTCATTAACCAATATTTAATTAACTAAATATTAATATACCTTTCAAATGGATACATCCATCCATATTGCACAGGCCCTTAAAGACGTGCTTCTAATAGAAGATAAATAGGTAAATGCTCTATAACATTGAAAAAACCTAGAGGAAATTTTTTTCCATTTTGTAAAGCAATATAAAGATTTTTTTTTCCTCTAGTTTACGTAGACGATCATTTTTAATGTAGTAGAACAAAGTTCTTTATAGAACAGACTAAGTTCTGTTACAACAGTCCAAACTTTTATGGGCAACAGTTCTTTGAAAGCGACGGACAATAAATTATCCATCGTAACATGGCAGTCGTGGCTTTTCATCCCGCTAAGTTTATTATTTTTATGTTCGACACATTTACGAATATTAGAAGATATACTATTCGGCAATCTTAATCCTTCCACCCATTTTAAAATTATTTTAACTTGATTATTGTCTAGTTCATAGCACGCTTTTTTTTTTTGTGTCATTTGGCTTTATATGAAGCTCAAGGCGATCACATATTACTTCGATATCACATCTTGATTTCAAATCATCTTTCTTCTTCCGTTTGACATTCAAAATTGGATTAAATACATTACCAAACATGTTTTTCTCATTATGCATCATATTATATTATGATGAATCATGAGATTTTTCCAGTAAGGCAGCTCCCAAAATATGCTTTGTTTGCACCAATTATGAATCGATTATTTACTCCGAATTTCTATATGTTCTCTGGTTTCATGTACCTTTGGATAATCCTTTACAAGTTCATAAATATCTTCGCTTCACCATATCGTAGGTGGTCTCAAAGTTTCATGTCTACTAGTTGTAAAAAAAATCTTATCTCTTTTAAAAGGATGATTAATATAAAGAAAATATCTATGAAAGTCAAACCATGAAATTTTCTTTCCATTAGGTAAAGAAAATGCTCTTGTTTCTTCCATGCAGCAAGGAAAAGCTAGATGACTAACCATACTCCAACCTGAAAGCATTGCATATGCAGAAAAATCGTTAATTGTCCACATAGAAGCATACATGCGTAAGTTCTATTTTTGCGAAATGGCATATGTTTCTACTCCTTTATACCATAATTTTTTTAATTCTTCAATCCATGGTTGTAAATAAACATCAATTCCTTATGTCGAATCATCAGAATAAAGGACGCCAATTATGAGAAACATATAAGGAGTTTTCAAACACATCCACGGAGGTAGTGTGACAATTATAGTTCAGGACTAATATTTAGCACCAATTTGTGAAAAGGGTGAAAATCCATCCGTACATAAACCAAGTCTAACATTATGGCTCTCAGATGCAAAATCGGGATACTTCTGGTCAAAATGCTTCCATGCTTTCCCATCAGTTCGGTGTGTTAACGTGCCTTCTTCCCGTGTTCTCATACTGTGCCATCTCATATGTTGCGTGATTACAGGAGATGCATATAACCTTTGAAGTCTAGGAGTAATAGGTAAATAATGCATATATTTATATAGGACTTCCTTTCCTTTTTTTCTTTCTTGGTTCGTATCTTTCCTGATTACATATTTTACAATTCTTAAGGTTTGATATCTTCCTTTCACAATAACATGCAACCCTTTTGACATGTACCTATTTTTTCATACGGTAAAGCAAAAGCCAACATCATTTTTTTTTTACTTCATAATGATTTTCGCGCATTAAATTATTGGGAGGCATATGCCACTTTGCAGCTTGTACAGTAGCTGTTAATCCAGCTTCTGTGAGGTTGTATTTAGATTTCATCGCAATGTATTCAGTAATTAGGTTCCACTTTTTCAGCCCTCCCAAAGTGGTTTCTTCGCGGCATCTAATAAATCATATATTTTTTGGCTCCAATATTTGGTTCTTCTTTATCATTACCATCTTCATTAATAAATTGTTGAACCGAGAACATTGAACATGCAACATCTGCAACTATATGTTCTACGAGATTCATCATAGCAATTTCATTATTCACTACCTCCTCAACTTGTGCAGAAGTAGAAGTTAATGGTTCTCCATCACGATCCCAAACCAAATAGTTCGGCACAAAACCATACTGATGCAAATGAACTTTAACCATTTATAGTATCAAATGCGTCAATAATTTTCTTCACTACAACAAAACAGATCTATTACAATGGAAAATACCCGTTGTAATAGACTTTTTACAGCGGTCAGCCCGCTAGTTGTATTAGGTCATGTTGTAATATGTCCTCCTTTACAACAGGCAATGAACATGGTAACAGGCGGTTGTAATAGACTTTTTTACAACGGTCTTATTTTGTTGTTGTATGTTCCTTTAATAGCATAGCATCTCGTTGAAATATTTTTTGCAACAGGTATTGATCATTGTAATATCTTCTATAACAACAATTAATGTCCGTTGTAAAATCCTGAAAGTTGCAATAGATTTGAATATTATACATAATATTAATAATATTTACAAAAATTGAGTATTTAATTCAAAAATTATTTTTAAACAAATATTTATTCAAATAAATATTAATTACACTTTCAAATAGTACAAATAATGTTTCTCCCCTATTTACACAATCATTTATACATAACACTTCCTCACTACATTTCACTCGTATACATTGACTCCTCACTATACACTTATCCACTCGTATACACGTACACATAATCCAATCCCAATACCAAGTAAAGTTGCTATTGAAATTCCAAAAATGCCTGCAAGAAGCACTGGAGTTTTAAGAGAATGCCAACCTTTGGTGGTCGCCATGCCACAGGCAGTGGTTGGTCCTCCGATGTTGGCATTGGAAGCAATCAGCAACGACTTCTGGCCTATTTGGAGCAATTTCCCAACTCCAAGAAGAACAGCTCGAGTTACAAACAACTACACTACTGCAAATGTAAAGATGCTTGGTGCTGTGTTGATTACATATTGAATGCTTCCACTTGCACCAATAATCACAAAAATACCAACATGAGAATCAAAGAAATGGCTTCCTCAACAGGAACAAGATACCCGCAATGTGTTGGAAACATTGTTGCCAACATCACAGTTATGGCTGTCGCGCAAGGAAGAGTGCCTCCAAGAAAATTGAAAGGTTTGCTTATTGAAGAACTGGATTTACATATTGTGAATGGTATGGCAATAGCAGCATCAATTTGAAGTGCATGTTGCTTTGAATCCCCTTTATGTTTTTTGTCTACATTGTCAGCTGCAGGTTCTGCAGACATTTTAGAAGCCAACGCAAAAAGTAGCATGAAATATACTACACATATAACATTGTCCACAGCCATTCCAGCTGCAAAACTGATGGAGAAAGACCAAGCACATCGGAAACAACAACATAATTAATCGCTCCTCTAATGTAATCCGATAAAACTTGATGACTAACTGAATCACACCATCTCTGGAATTAAATTACTCAAAACCAATAAATTCAAAAGAAACTGGACTGAAATTAACTAGGCTATGATTAATCAATTTAAAATCATAGTTAATAAATTTTGAGTACCTAAGTATGAAAAATATAAAACACACAGTTAAAAGCAACATAAACAAATAATTATGCATATGACATTCTGTGAGGTCCCAGTTAGATGTTTATCACGATTATGTTGGTACCAAAAAGAAAAGTTTAATTGGGCACTGTGAGTAATATAGAATTATATGTCAAGTATGCTACTGCATTTTACTTTTTTTTTTTTTTTTTTTGAAGTCCGGTTCCATTTTGTTAGTCATTGTTCCTGTTATTGCATCTAGTTTATGAAATTTATTCAGTATCTATTTGGAAATTTACTTGATTGCATGATCACAGTAACAGTCATGCTAAAATTCTCAAGTCTTATTACTATTTATAATTTATAGTTTATGCGACAATGTTTGATGATCACATTAACAGTCATGCTAAAATTCTCAAGTCAGCATAACTTGTTGCACATCAAACGATCAAATGATCTTGAGGCTACAACATATTGTTTTTATTGGCGAATCCTAGGCGCATATTGCAGTACGTACCATGATTACGAAGTATTTATCTTTCTATGTTATTCCCATATGTTAAACACATGAATTCAGTACATGAAATTTTCTTATGATTTTGAGATAGTCATCTGTAGAAGTACATTATTCCTTTTACAATAGCCAGATGGCTAACATAAGTTACAACGCCACTTTATTTTGAGTAGCTATATGTGGAAGATTTTCATTTCCCCTCCTTTTATTTCAAGCTTTTAAAGTACTTGTCAAAGTCAAAACACGAAATGCATGTTTTGAAGCCAAATAGATACTAAGTTGATAAACTGGTCAATTATAGTTGCAATAGAACAAACTTATAAGCAGTTTTCCAACTATTCTTTCAAGCTTTTAGATACTAATATAGAAATATATAAAAATTATTAACTACCCATCAAGGCTGCAGCAACTTTCCAGCTATTCTGACCAAGTGACATCATAGGAACCAACTTATAAGCAACCACAGTCTCAACTATAGTTGCAACTGAACCAAGCAAAAATGCAAAAAGAAGTCTTCCAGTGGAATTTCCTGGGCGGATGATATAGTTGAAATAAAACGTACTGTAAAATGTGTTATGTCGGTTCAGCAGCCTTACATCTGAATGCTTATATTGGCTGCCACTATTACAATGTAAAATAGAGTGTTTGGGCCACAAACGTTATTCAAAAGCCCAATATCTCTAATATATATATATATTACAAGGCTGTACAACAGTAATGTACTGAAGAATTAATACAGAAAACTGATCCTTTGTTTTTGAGTATCTACAGAAAGCTTCAAATACTTTCTTCATCAAATTCTATTTTGGTATCGGAGCACCATTTCTGCCTAACGGCTTCAGCATCCTGATTAACTTCAGATAAGCATCGAATCACACTGTATTTAGTGTGATTTTATCTCTCCTCAGTTAATTTTCATCATCGGAGAGATTGGAGAGGCATTCTGATCACCAGAGCCTCGCCAACAACCCACTTCAAATCTGCTTCTACCAGTCTACAGATCTGAAAACACAATTGTGGCTGCTTCTGTTTTTCAGGCCACCAGTCTCTAGTCTGAATCAAGAAAACATCAAAGAAGTGAAGAAAAGAATTCAAGAAATCGACTGTGACGTTCAGAATTTCAAATCAGAGTATTTCATCATCAAAGAAATCACCTGATTGCTTACAATTGATACCAGAATTCAATCCTCCTCCCTCCTTGATCATTTACTCAATTCAGTTCTTTGAGGCATCATTTCTGCATTGATTCATCATGACTAACAACAACAATTCATCGTCAGCATCCATCAGCGTCTCTGGACCTCAAGAAGGGACATGTGCTGCAGATAAATTGATAAAAAACAGTGGTTAGTCCTCAATCTCAACTTATTACTGTTCAACTCGATGAAAATAACTATCTACTGTGGAAATTACAAATTGAAACTGCATTAGACGGTTATGGTTTAGATGGATACATCATGGGTACTATTCCTACACCGGCTCAGTTTGTAACAAATCAAGAAAATCATGTGATTCCTAATGATGAATACATTAAGTATCATAGACAGGATCGACTAATTTGCTCATGGCTACTGTCATCTATAAGTGAAAAACTTCTACCACAAGTGATTGGCTGTAAAACATCATTAGAAATATGGCAGAATATCGAAAAAGGTTTCAATAACCAATCATATGCTAAAGTTATGCATTATAAGCGACAACTGCAGAAAATTAGAAAAGAAAACAGTACCATGAGAGAATACTTGAGCAAGATTAAGTCTTTATGTGATATGTTAGAAGCTGCCGGACAAAAGATTCCAGAATCTGAACAGATTCTTATTATCTTGAACGGTTTAAGTAATGAATACGAAGCTGTTGAGGCTATCATATCATCACAAAGGCAATTTTCATCCATTGATGATGTTCATTCAATGTTACTGTCACATGAGGCCAGAATTGAAAGCAAAAGAGAGCAAGAAAATGACATGAATGTCAATTATGCTGCTAAAAACAAGAATCAGAATAATACCAACAGATCCGAGCAATCAAATCAAAGAGGTGGTTATTCGAATCGTGGTAGAGGCAGAGGGAGATGGAGTAATAACAATAATAGACCTAAGTGCCAAATTTGTGAGAAAATTGGTCACACAGCTGGTAAATGCTATTTTATATATAATCCCAATTATGCTAATGGACAAAGTCAAAGCAATCAAAGGGGATCAAATATTAGTGCAAATGTTGCTCAAGCTCAATCAGACAATAGCAGTCAACCTGACACATCAAGGAATCAAAATGAAACTGCTAGGGCTGAACATATTAATGATGATGCTTGGTACCCCGATTCCGGAGCAACAAATCATATCACAAATAATCTTGAAAACTTGAATCTTGGTAGCAGGGAATACAAAGGTAATCAGACCATCGGTATGGGTAATGGTAAACGCATTAACATATCTCATATTGGCAATGGTAGCATAAGAGGTAAAAGACAATTATTCTTACAAAATTTATTACGTGTTCCTAAAATCAAGAAGAATTTGATCAGTGTCTCTCAGTTTGCTAAGGACAATGACATTTATTTTGAATTTTATTCTAATTATTGCCTTGTTAGAGACATACTGACTAAGGATATTTTGTTGCAGGGTGATGCAGTCAATGGATTATATAAGTTTAGATTCAATGATTATAATAAATCTGTTAAAACTGATCCCTGTTGCAATATTGTTGATAATTCTGATGTTAATGGTGACTGCAATGACAAACTGACTCTTGATATGTGGCACTGCAAGCTAGGTCATCCTAGCTTGAGTATAGTAAGAAAAATTCTTCTTGATAATAAAATTTCATTTACTGATGTCAAACTACCTCATATATGCACCTATTGCCAAATGGGAAAAAGTCATAAGTTGCCATTTACTAAGTCTTTAACTTCCTATAAACCTTTTGAGCTTATTGCAGCTGACCTTTGGGGTCCAGCCCCAACAAATTCAGATTTTGGCTATAAATATTATCTATCATTTATTGATGCATGTACTAGATATACATGGCTGTATTTACTGAAGTCAAAGGCTGAAACATATAACATTGTTGTTAATTTTGTTAGGATGATTGAAAATCAATTCAGTTGCACCATAAAAACCTTTCAGTCTGATGGTGGAACTGAATTTAAACCAATCATCACTTTCTTTCAAAAAAAGGGCATAAGTCATAGAACAACATGTCCTTATACATCTGAACAAAATGGGCTGATCGAGAGAAAACATAGGCATATAGTGGAATCTGGTTTAACATTACTTGCACAAGCCTCTTTGCCTTTAAAATTTTGGCCAGAGGCATTCAACTCATCTGTTTATTTGATAAACAGGATGCCCACAAAAGTGTTAAATGGAATTAGTCCATTAGAAAAACTATTCAACACTAAACCAGATTACGCTAAACTTAAAATGTATGGATGCCTATGTTTTCCCTATTTGAGGCCATATAATTCAAATAAGCTTGACTTTAGATCAAAGCCATGCACATTCATTGGCTATTGTTCTAATAAAAAAGGTTACAAATGCCTTGATTCCAGTGGTAGAATTTACATTAGTAGACATGTAGTGTTCAATGAAAACAGGTTTCCATTCAAAGAATCAAGCATGAAAACTTCAAGTAAAGTGCTAAATCCAAAGGTAGTAATACCTGAAATACCAAATCTCAGCAATAGCTGGGACAAAGAAAGTGACAACACCGCTGCTGATGCTCTAAGTGATATGCAACCAAGTCTAGGCCACATAGAGCCACCCAGCCTCGCCAGTGAATCACCTGCAACAAGCAATAATGATCAAAGAATGTTAGACGAAGGCACTAACACTTCTACAAGTGAAAGAAATGAAGAAAGTACTTCAGCAAGCAGTTCACATCATGATAACTTACCATCCAGCCCTATTCAACCACCTGCTGGGCATCCAATGATAACTAGAGCCAAGAGTGGGATTTTTAAACCCAAAACATATTCAGCCACTACTATCAGTGATGAACCTACAACATATGATCAAGCTGTCAAAGATGACTACTGGAAGAAGGCCATGCAAGAGGAATACACTGCATTAATCAAAAACAATACATGGGAATTGGTATATCCTCCCTCAAATAAAAATATTATTGGTTGCAAATGGACATACAAGCTAAAGAAGAATTCAGATGGTACTATAAGCAGATACAAAGCCAGATTGGTGGCTAAAGGGTTTACTCAAGAATATGGGTTTGATTTTAACGAAACCTTTTCACCAGTGGTTAAGCCACCAACCATTAGGCTGATCTTAACTATTGCACTGACCAAAGGATGGAAAATAAAGCATCTGGATGTTAATAACGCTTTTTAAATGGCTTACTGTTAGAAGAGATATACATGCAGCAACCGCAGGGGTTCATACAAAATTCAGAACAAGTGTGCAAGCTCAACAAAGCAATTTATGGACTAAAACAGGCCCCTAGAGTCTGGTTTGAAAGATTAAAAGCTGCTCTAGACAACATGGGATATCACCCAATAAAATCTGACTCTTCTCTTTTTGTTAAGATTACTAATACATCAACATCGTATATACTAATATATGTTGACGATTTAATTATTACAGGGAGCAATGAAGAGGAGATTAGGCACTTAACAACATATTTAGACAAGCAATTCTCTATTAAGGATCTGGGTGATGCATCATATTTTCTGGGTATTGAAGTTACAAGAAAATCAAATTCTGAAATACACCTCTGTCAAAAGAAGTATATTTCAGAATTACTTATTAAAACAAAAATGAATGGTGCAAATTCGCAACCTACACCTATGGTGTCCAATCAACATTTATCTAAGAACAGGGGAGAAGCCATAATTAATAGTAAACAATATAGAAGTGTTGTAGGTGCATTGCAATATGCAACTATAACACGTCCAGATATATCATTTAGTGTTAACAAAGTTTCACAATTCATGCAGAATCCACTTGACGAGCATTGGAAAGCTGTAAAGAGGATTCTCAAATACTTGAGGGGCACAATTAATTATGGCTTAACTCTAAAAGGCACTAAGGATTTTAATATAACGGCATATGCGGACTCAGATTGGGCATCTGATATAGACGATAGAAGATCAGTGACAGGTTATTGCATTTACATCGGTGACAATCTAATTTCTTGGTGTTCAAAGAAGCAAGCAACCATTTCAAGGTCAAGTGCCGAAGCAGAGTACAGGAGTTTAGCTAATACTACAGCAGAAATACTATGGCTACAATCCATACTCAGTGAGCTTGAATTAACTACAGTGAGGAAGCCTACAGTGTGGTGCGATAATCAGAGTACCATATACATGTCAGCTAATCCTATACAACATGCAAGAACAAAACATATTGAAATCGACATATATTTTGTTCGTGAGCAAGTTCAGAAGGGTAATCTACAAATCAATCACATACCAACATATTATCAGCGTGCAGACGTATTTACCAAGTCACTCCCAGCAAAAAAAATTAATCGATTTAGAGAGGAATTGAAAATCAAGGAATAATACGACCTGACGGATATGTGCTTCCAGTTCACCTTAAATGCATAGATCTGATGGCGCTACAGGATATGAAAGCTTCTAGGAGATCGAATAAGCCAGAAAGCAGTCATTTTTCTCTTTCGAAGAACTCAGAAAAGCGTCCAGTTTACTCTTAAATACACAGATTAGATGACGCTACATGATGTAAAAGCTTCCAGGAGACCGAAGAACCCAGAAAGCCGCCATTTGTTTTTCTCTTTCAACAGCAAATTAGGGATCGCCATCCCTAACCCTAATTTGAAAGGGGGAAATAAAACGTACTGTAAAATGTGTTATGTCAGTTCAACAGCCTTACATCCGAATGCTTATATTGGCTGCCACTATTACAATGTAAAATAGAGTGTTTGGGCCACAAACGTTATTCAAAAGCCCAATATCTTTAATATATATATTACAAGGCTGTACAATAGTAATGTACTGAAGAATTAATACAGAAAACTGATTCTCTGTTTTTGAGTATCTACAGAAAGCTTCAAATACTTTCTTCATCAAATTCTATTTAGTTGCAAAATTCCAAAATTGATAGTTAAACATATTTAAAACTAGAAACTTACTTTTTCCTTTTGATTCATCGTCATACATCTCAAAGCCTAAGAAACCTGATCAAATCATCCAGAGTAGAGTATTTCTAAGATAACTCTTCCTGCACTGCTACTTGGAGAGGCTGACGCAGTTTATCATACTCTTCGATTATGGCTACGATCTGGTGATTGGATTTGACGAGATCGGGTTGTTCTTTGTTCAGGGCTTTGCTTGATTAGGGTTTGAATAGGGTCGTCGGAATCAGCACCGCAGGTTATGGATGCCATGATGATGAAGACCGCAAGAATAACATCTAGAGATGGTCAATGATATCGCAAGAATAGCAAGGTCTGTAAGTATCTCGAGATGGAAGAGGGATCGCAGATTTAGGGTTTTGGGAATTTCGAAAATAAGAATGAAAACAAAAAGAAAGTGGAGAATGAAAAGAGACATGAGACATTGGATGATGCTTCATGAGAAGAAAGAAATAGGACAAAGCGAAAAATTTCACTTTAGAGCCAAAAATTTTGGTTTTGGAGCCAAAAGGAAAATTGATTTTGATTTTTGAAGGCAAAAGAAATAGGTATGGCTTCAACGTGTAACATGTTAAGTAAATTAGATCCAATATGGATTTGTCAATGAGTACCTATAAATCTATGTGTATTCGTATCCAAGATATGAAAAATTATTTGATATTCAAAAAGTGAAAGTGAATACATATATAGTCACATCCATCGTTTGGTTTTTATTAAGATTATAGTCAATTTTTCGTGTGATTAAGTAGATAAAATTATTTCCATTTACTATAATATATGAGTAAAACAGATTGATATGTGCATAAAGATCAATATATAGAACTTAAAATTATTTTTCTTAGCAAATTTATAATTTTTGATATTCTTAAAACTTAAGTTGATTAAAATGAATCAAAACTTTCTATTTAACTGTTTATATATACTATTATTATTATTTAATATTATATTTAAACTTTTAATTATTATTAAACTATTTATTACAAAAAAAATTATTGATTAACAACTAGCATTTAATAGTGAATTATTTATAACTTATTAATTATTAACTAAATAGTTAATATTATTATAACAATAGTAAACACAAATCAATAATTACTAATTACTGAATATATTATTAAATAGTAAATTAATCATTAACAATTAATACTTAATTATTAAATTATGGTAATTACTAAATAATATTATTAAAATTGTAGATTAATTAAATATATTAAATATTTAGCTTTGATTATTAAAATTAAATATTAAAATTTAATTATTAATCATTACTTATTTAATAGTATTAATTATTTAATATTAGTTATTAAATTTTTAATTAATTATTTATTAAAATTAATAAATATTAAATGTAATTTACTAGTTATCAATAATTAACCATAAAAAATTTATTGAATATATTTTCATTGATTTTAGATAATAATTAATAATTAATAATTATTTATTTATAATCATTAATTAATATAAATTTCAAATAATATTTCATATAAGTTAACGTCTATTACAACGGGCATTTCATGACCGTTGTCAAATTAGCATATATTACAACGGTCAATTTTTGAACGTTGTAAAATTGATATCTATTACAACGGGCATAAACCGAATGTTGTAATAGCATTCTATTACAACGGGTTGTAATTGCCCGTTGTGAAAGAGCGATGTATAGGACATCTATTACAATAGTTCTGAAATGACCATTATAAAAACCATCTATCACAACGGGCAGCATGTGTCCATTGTAAAAGTGACGTTACAATAGGGTACTTTTGTTGTAGTGCTTCTACTACATGGACAAAGGATTTCGACGTTGTTTTCGTTGTTACTTAAACCGAAATCAATAAAAACGGCAACACGATTAATAAATTGTTCACTTATTTTGCCATTAGCTTCTCTTCATTTGTACATCTAGCTTTAATCAGTAAAATAATTGTCCATTTTTTCTAAGTAGATATGTAATTAAAAAGTATGGTAAAATTTGCATTGACATTTTATTAAAATAATTTCATTGTTGAATGTTATGTTAATTGATCATTTACACTTTTGCTAGTGGGTTATAATACCTTCCATTACAAATATAATAATATAATTAAATTGTGTAAAAAAATTCAATTTAAACGATTCAACAAAATTTCAACAGCATTTCGTTTTAGTTCCCTGAACAATACACAGTTGCGTGTACACAAGGAACATAAAGGAAGCACTTTCGAAATTTTGTGAACCATTTAAAATGAATGATTTACGAGATTTAATTTCGTTATTGTGTTCGTAACTTGTCCAATATAAAGGACAAATCCAACGAATAGTGTATATGATGAATATAAATGTATGTTCTGTTAATAAAATGAACATTCACATAACGATCATATACAATACTTATCAGATGGGGCCGAAAAAACTCTCTAAGGCTTTATGAATGTAATATATTACGATTTGTGCTCTTCAATCTCTAATTGTACGTATATGAATTTTATCACATGTATGTATATTTTCAACTTTCAATCGAACTAAACGTAAGTTATATATAAAATTAAATATCGTTTTCGACAAATGTTTATAAAACATAAACTTAATTATTTCCATTTTCACTAAACATTTTTGACAAATTAAATATCGTTTTTGATGAATTGGGTCTCAATTATTTCAACCTATACATATATTAATTAACAACACTAAATATGCATATATACATATATACAACATAAACTAATTAACCGTAGATTAGCAAAATAATTAATTCGACCTATATATGCACATATTAACAACACTACACATACAAACATATAATCTAACAAACAGATTAATCTTAAATTAGCAAAGTTAGCATATTAAATAAAGTTAGGGATTTATACCTTGAAAATTGGAGATGAATTGGATTCTAGAGAGGAGGAGAGAGAGCCTTGAACGCGTTGGGGAGAGTAGCGGCAGCTATGGAGTTGGTTGTGGCCGATTTCAGCAAAGGGTTGGAAGGGAATGGGGAAAGTAAATAAATTTGGGGAGAAAACTTGTTGAAGGAGGAAGAAAGCAAGTCGGTTAATTTCTACTCGATTAAGAAACGACTACAAACGGCTGCCAACGGCTTTATAACCAACAACTTCCAACGTTTTAATTTTTTTATAACATGTCCTTCCTTGCATGATTCACCAAGCCAGTCAATTATCTCTTCATATTACAAAATTAACGAATATACATGTTTCCCTATTTATAAATCCATTGATTAATTAATTGATTATGTAATCAGTTAGTTCCCTACCAAAATATCCTCTCATATATTATTTCATATAGCACAATTAATTAATTGAATCAATTAGCAAATTTCTTTCTCTTTAATCAAATATTTGAATCACAAATATTCAACACTCCACCTAGCTAGATTCAAATATAACGATTTCTCTTTATCACCAAATCTCAACGAATTGTTGGGTCTACACCATCAAGCTCAATGATAACTACTTTGGGCAATATTGCCCAAACAGAGCTTCCAGATCTTTCCAAGCATAAGAAAGATATAAAGTACCAAAAATTCTTCAAAAAATCTGATGAAGGAGACAAAATTGTAGATACAGAAATTTAAGAGACTAATGGAGACATCATAGTGTGTTTCACCTTCTCCATCCTATATTGAGTGAGAACATACTCAATATTATCTACTTCAACCTCGTTCTCAAGAATTTTACTCGACTTTACCAAGTCGACGTTATCAAACTCAATACCAAGCTTCGCACAACGAATAGCATAAGAAGTTAAATTATCACATCTACTATGCTCACAAACAAGACCAAAAGAAGCAAAAGGCCTTAACTACGACTGAGCTCCACCTAGAGTCTGAACACATGAAATTTTCTCATTAACCATGATAACATCAAAAATACTACTTTCTCTTTGAATATAGAAACAATCTGATGCTCAAGCGTGTTCGGAAATTTTGTGTCCTCCTAACATCATCGCTTAATAGAGGCTCCACCTTCAATAAATACCTCTCATCAAATATCGCGTGCCTACTAGTCACAATTCACTTTGTTGCTTTACATCACAACCTGTACTTCTTCATTCCTTCTCCATAGCCTAACAAAACGCTTGCTTCCTCTAGGCTTCAACTTATCATGTCTCTCATCTTCTAAATAAGCTGAGCAACCAAACACTTTAAGGAATAAATAATCAACATGCTTTCTTTTCCATATTTCTTCTGGGATCTTCATATCTATGACAATAAAAGGTGTACGGTTGATGAGAAATACTGCCATAGATATAGCTTCTATCCAAAATCCCTCTTCTAGACCAACGGTCGGTCTCAAGCTCATAGCTCTTTCCCATAATATCCGACACATGCTCTCCGCCACTCCAAAAGAATGCGACTTCGTAGAAAAATCTCTAAATACATGCTCGGATGCACAATAGTTAGTGAATTCTTGTGACACAAATTCACTGCTATTGCCAACTCTAAAAACTCTCAGCTACTTTCCTGACTTCTTTTCAACTAAGGTCTTCCACTTCTGAAATTGGGCAAATGTTTCAGATCTAGTCTTCATGAAATAAACCCAAAACATACGCGAGAAATCATCCACAAAAAAGATGAAGAAACTGGCTCCACCTAAAGATGCAATTGGGGCGGGTCCCCATACATAAGAAGAACACACTCTAGCTCTAGGTCTCATATATTTTCATATATAGCACAATTAATTGATTGAATCAATTAGCAAATTTCTTTCCCTCTTATCAAATTTTGAATTGCAAATATTCAACACATCATACGTGTGTGCACACACACGTGTTTGTGTATACACACACTTGATGTATGTGGGAGTGCTTCATATGCAGTTACGAAGCCGAAACGACTAATAAAGTATAAAAACTGATATAATAAGAGATGGTAAACAATCAACGTAATCTAATGTTATGCATAATATATACAATTTATCAGTCGCTAAATCATTGTTATGATCTTCTTCATTGTAAGCTACATGCCTTTAGAAGGGAAGATATTGGTATAGGTGGGAACTGTGTTAGGAAGGTTCTTTCCATGCTCTGCTGACAATGGCACATGATATTCAGAGTGCAAGACCTTTGCTAGTAGTTATATGATTATCATGTTAACTTTCTCTTGTTTTATTTATTATCGGTAACGCAGTGATATAATTTCTTTTCACTGGATACCAAGCCATCGTTCCGTATTTTCATGGACTTAGCTTCTTAATTTTGGGAAAATCATGATTCACTGAAGTGCGGGTTATTACATTAGCACTGCTTTTGAAATATTGGAATGATAAGAGTCTAATCAGGAACAACTTTATTTAATTTTTCTGTTTGAAAATAGTTTTAAACATTAACTTTAGTATTTTATTTAGTTGAATAGTAATATGAGAAAGTCGGGTAAATAAATCAAATTGACAATGAATTTAGTTGTTAAAACTACAATTAGTCATAAGCGAGTAATTGTTAATTATGACTTGTCAACTTAGTTAATACAATTTATTTTACCTTCGCATAGTTTGTTGGTAAACAAGCGGATACTGGAATGTAACTATTAAGTTGTTTAAAATATTTGTAGATAAACATGCTCAAAATTTCTTTTAATTTGCTTTTATGTATTTCTGTGTGTGTTTGTTATAACGATTTTGCGAAGACAAAAACAAGCCTAATCTGCTATGTAGCTGTAAAAACATTATATGATACAGCTGTATATCAAATTTTAATACAACCGATTTCACATTTGCAAAAATCTTAAGTAAATATTATAATGGAAGATGAGAAACTATAGTAAAAAAATTATTGTGCTCAACTTCTATGGGTTCAGGAAAAATTATGAAGAAGACGATACTACGGATTTTATAGCGATAATGTGTATGCATGAAACTAGTACTTCAATATATTAAATTTTAATTTCTTCTAGCAATATCAAAATTAACGGTTTTAATTATCAGAAAATCTGTTTAGACACAAAATAATAACACAAAGTTAGTTACATATAATTTTAATCATTAGATCTCCCTTTGAATTCCACATTCCACATAATGACAAATAAATCTAACGTTTCACAATTCGTGTATCTAATTTTATGCTTAATTTTGCATTCTACTAGTCACTCCCTTTATTTTTTTTAGGTGCTATTTACACATTTACACGGTATTATTGTTTTAATCAAATTTCAATATTTTTTAGCTTACAGCTAATGGCATTTATTGATGTGAAATGACCATCATGAATATGTGACACTTTACATGACGTTTTCCATTTTTTCCACTTGTCAGCAATATGGATTTGCTATGGGTAGGCATAAACCGGCCCGCTTTGCGAAAACTGTACACAACGGACCATAAAAACAGTGCGAAAACCAAGTCAAATCTTCTCTTCAAACCAAATATCTCAAATCAAATCGGCTCGCAATGATACGGTCAATTACGGTTTGAACTGTTAACCTAACCATATAAACCAGACTGCCGCCAAATACTTTAACAATGTATATTCTACTTTCACGTGTTGTTGTTATATTAATAATAATTGTTATTAGAAAAAGTTAAAATTATAGTTTTAATTAGTATAATAGCACCTATATATTTTATTTTATTTTGATAAATGCTAATTATAATCTTATTTGAGTTTTCTTATTTAATATTTATGCATTGATTTACGTTGTTGTTTAGCCAATGTATTAAAACAATCTCACTTGTTATTAAATATAAAATTGAAGTACTCATACAGTTAAAATTAAATTTTCAATTCAAAATAATATTATGTATTTTTACATTTAAGTAATACAATGTCACATTAACGTAAATTGATTATTGATGGAAATAATTTTCTTATTTCACATTTAATATGAAATCAAACCAGACCGTGTTACATCGAAACAAAACCGAATCATTTGGATGATTAGTATAATGGTTTGTAATTCCGACCAACCGTTTGATGCGGCGCGGAAGCGGTTTGGACACCAAACTGCACCAGATCAACCCGTTTCCACCTCCAGGATTGGCAAAGGAAAATAGGCTGCTGAAAAAAAAAAAGGGTTTTATTATATTAATTGTATTATCATCGAATTCCTTCAAATCCCTCAAACACCCTAGTATTGATATTTGACAAAAAAATGTTTTTACCTAGCAAAAACCAAAGGAGCTTGATTGTGATGTATTGCAAGCTGATAACTTTGTGCGCCACGTATGAAAAAATAGATTGGTTTAGAGGATCCAACTTTCAAGCATCTACCATAATAATGTCATATTTTTCCAGGTTTCCTTAAATAGGCCATTACTCTTGGCATGGCTGTACACGGTTAGTACTTGCACCACTAGATCTAAACTATTATCCAAGCTCTGTAAATATTACCATATATAATGCACCCCAAGTAATATATAATCATAGGTATATCATAGGAGTAGGTGGTGGAGTAGGAGGAGGGGTTGGAGGTGTCGGAGGCGGTGGTTTAATTCCATAAATGAAAAGAGACGTTGGGTTTGTGTTAGGATGTGCATGCATTTGACATTCATGTTGCTTAATTTAGTTTGTTGTATCGTTACGTTGATCTTTGTCTATTTAACATCTGATGTGTGTTTTTGTTAGTATTGGCACTAAGTTCCTTTTTTTTTATAAGAGTTTGTCTAGGAGGTCGTTTGTATTTTGGTGTTTGTTTGTAACTGTTGTTGGTATTACTTAAAAAAAAAAAAAAAAAAAAAAAAAAAAAAAAAAAAAAAAAAAACTATTTAATACACTCAATTATAGATCTAAGTAATACCAGTACTTATAACTGTATATTCTTTTCTCCATCACTCAATAGATCATTGTATATTCTTTTCTACATGAACTTGCTTATTATGTAAGTATCAATGCAGATTTTCGTATCAATATAAGTAATTTTGAAGAAAATGTATAATAGAATAGTTCCACACTGCAGGCACAAGTCTCAAGTCTTACAATCTACCGCAGAAGTTAGTCGTATTTCTTGATCTGATGCATCTTTTGTCGCAAGTTCGGTAGAAGCAACTTGTACTTGGTTATTGCGTATAGGATCTCTACTCTTTCCCCACACAACAAAATAGAATCCCAACACTATGAGAAACGAACCAATCAACCTGCCATGGTAGAGAACAATAAATTTTTAGGTTGCAAATATAGAACATAAAAAGTTTGAAGCAATAAGTGCTTATTAGTACAGTAGCAATACCCTCCTAAGAAAATATTTTCCCCCAGTAACAGTAATCCAGGCACCACCACGAGAATCATGTTTAGGGGGCTAAAAGCCGTCGCGAAAACTGGCCCCTTGTCCTGCATTACTGATCCTTGGAAGTAGTAAGTCATCCCTGAGCATACAATTGCCTGTTTGTATGAAATGAAAGCATAAACATAAGCATTTCCATATTTGTAGGATGAATAATGAACGCATATCAGCCAGATAAGATGAAAAGTAAAAGAAAGCTAGGATAACAATATTTTCCGTTAATTTTATGTGAAAATTTTCACAAGTGTATATGCAAGGTTAGATATTTGCATCCATCGATTCATGAAATTAACAGCAAATTTATTTTAAATTTATATGTACCGCAAAAACTATAGCAAGAAGCTTATAATTCCAGCCAAGAGCCCATGCCGTCATGTCGCCTCGCTCCACCACTGCAGCTAATACAGTGCTTTCGATTGCACCAGCGAAGCAAATTAATGCAGCGAGGCTAAGCTCATATGGATATTCCTTTACAGTGATAGTCTACAGCACAATTTAAGAAGTGACATACACATATAAGTATAACACTACATCCGGTTATATATCAATCAATGATTTAGCATACTTACTTGGAGAATGACGAAACAAGCCCAAGCGAAGCAGGAAATTATGATAAATATAGAGCCTTTTATCTTATCCTTGCTTTCATTGTGCGTATGCAATTGTTTAGTGCTTATTTTACTTGGGAGCGATTTTACTATAGTCGGACCTCTGTACAATGTCATAACTGTGGCACCCGATAGCGATACTATAGTCCCCACCATCTTTGCAATGCTACCTTTCTCTCTCAAGTGAACCCTTTCCAACCTTCAATTAAACAATGGTCTTTTGTTTATTTTTATTTATTTTGTCTTGAATTTGTGGTATGACTTACCTTAGAATCCAGGCCAACACAAATGTAACGGAGGGAATAATATTGGCCATAGTAGCAGCGAAAGTAGCCGATGAAGAGAGTCGCAATCCCATGTAGTACACATTCTGATCAAATATGCTCCTAAGGTAGAAAAAAAAAACACAAGATTTAATTTTTGCTCGCACGAATATAATGAAACCATATGTCAATGAGGCAAAACAGTTGAATGATATAATTTTTTTTACTAAAAACAATTTGAAGAAGAAGGTTTTGGATACTACTCTAACAAACCGAGTGCCACTGCCTTGAGAAAAATAGGCAGCGTGACTTGAGATACAGCGTTCCTTTCAAAAGCTACAGCAAATGGAACAAGGATAAGGGTAGCTAAGATATGGCGGTAGGCAATGAACGTGAAAGTGCTCATCCCTTCACTGAGTGCAAACTTAGCAATGACCATCACTGTGGCAAGCCCACATTGAATTGTGATCATGAAGACAAATGGCTTTGTTTTAAGCCATAGCCTAAGCATGCCTTCTCTTGCATTATTTTCCATTTGTTTTGGAAGACAAATGGTTTTGTTATAGCCTATTTATAGTTTACATTTGTGCTTCGCCCCGATTAGGAAGATTATAAGTGGGAAAAGGGACAGGACAAAGATTTTCATCATTTTTTTTCAGTTAATTAGTAGGTAACAAAATGCTCCCACAGTAATATGAAGCCACTTTATTTATGATGCATGTTAAGTTATTTGAGGAATGATAAGTGTTTTAGAAACTTGGAGGCTTCTAAAATTGTAGCTGAAGACACCACTTGTCTATGATATAAGCATGCTTACGTACGTATCTCTATTTTGAGGAGTTGATATGCATAATTACAGGCTGATTCAGTTTTTTTTTAATACATGTACACACCAAACTCTAAGTGCTAAACTAGTTGGCCGATAATCGTGAAAAATGGTATGATTTCCTTTTTACTATAGTCTAAGCGTAAAGATAATTAAAATTCTGCGTAGGAATCGGCATAGTTGTTACAGTGCTGTAAAATTGTGATAATGATGTTGACTATCAACAGTTTAATTACTACTAACTGCAAATTAGACGCTTAACTGCAATGTCAATTTAGAAAATAAATTCATTTTAGACGGAGAATTTTCTTTTCTTTCTTAGTATTCAACCTAAGAGTTTCTTTCCGTAGCAGGTGAACTCATAATGTCTGTTCACACCGAGAAAATATATGCTACTGCTGCTGCAGTGCTGCTACAGGTCTAACATGTCAGTTCTCAGTGAACATAACCTGGTGATTGCACCTTGAACAACAGATGGGAAGAACTTTAGTTTATGGTTTTTGAACATTCATGTTTTTTTAAAATTAATTGTGAGTATTAACACTGTGTTGCAGGATCTAGCATATTTGACATGTAATACGTTCTGTACTACCTACCCTTTATAAACAAAGCACCAATTTTTTTCTTTAAATGCCTAGCACCTCCTATTTATACACCACTTCTGGTTATATAGGAATGTGAAACTATTCTAATTCCAAACTAACATTTTTCATTCTCACACACGAGACAATCATAACAACTACTACCAAGACAGACAATGTTGATGAACCCCAAATTATCACAAAACCAATTGGCTATGTGAAGGGTTGACTCTTACTATTTATATAGAATTTATTTTATAAATTCGCCGATGTGCGACTTGTCCCAACACTATCTGCACGAGTGGCATATCCTGAGCCTAACACGTGGATCTTATTGGGTGATGTGGACAAGTGTGATAGTTATGTGCGCACGAATTAAACCCACTCTGATACCATGTTAGAGTATTAAAGAACCAAACAAGTGCTCCTAAAATCAATTGGTAATAGGAACAACGGTCTCATAGTATATATACAAGAAACATGATACAACTTGCTCAATGTGAGACATGACTAACACTGGTATATATACAAGAAACATACCACAAATATATATTCAAGAAACATGACACAAATTGCTCGATGTGGGACATGACTAACACTGATATATATATATATATATATATATATATATATATATATACAAGAAACATGACACAAATTGCTCAATGTGGGACATGACTAACACTACCTCTGCACGTGTGACACCACTGCCCAATACATGCTCAAGCCACATGAGCCGAAACCAAGCTCTGATACCATGTTAGAGAAACCCAAATTATCACAAAAATCAATTGGCAATGTAAAGGGTAAACCCTTAATATTTATACATAATTTATTTTATAAATTGTCCGATGTGAGACTTATCTCAATAGACAGCTTAGAGATATAGCCATATGGCTCAGAAATCAAGTGCAGTCGGAGTCATAAGATGAAAGTAAGACTGTCCCGCAAAAATCCAGAGCAAGATTCATCTAAGTAATTGATCAGTACGGATCCATCCCACGGATCAATACCGATCCTCTAAGCTTCGCCCAAATTGCTCCAACTTCCTTCCATTCACGAGTCATAACGCCAGAAATCTACGTCACTGGATCGATCACAAGTAACTCTCTATCAATCTTCTCGAGCATTTGAAATCAGCAACTTCATTCCACTGCCGACCCATCATTTAGACTCAAAATCAAGCTTAAAACTGCGCAAATAAGTTGAAAATTAATAAATATAAGAACAAATCGCTTTATCTGAAACGACCTCTAAAATTTCAACAAATTTTAAATTCATTTTATTTATAGTTTTACACAAATCAGGATCTCCTCAAGGGTCATCCCCCTTCACCCATTCAATTCCAGGATTCTTCTTCACCAATATAAAAATATCAGCATAATTTAAACAAAGTTTAACTTGTTTATATGGAGATACACGAGTCTCTTTTTGCTAATATCATATTTTAAATTTGATAGCAAAAAATATTTGATTAGTTTGAAATTTACTAATCACGACACAGTCAATTGGAGGTAAAATAATTGATCTCTCATCAAAATATCATTCATATTTATATGTAAATTCAAACGGGATTTTCAGTTTGCCTCAAAGCCATAGAGAATTAATTCAACATAAAATGTAACACTTTTACCTAGACATTTTGGAAAATTTAGAATCGGAAAAATACCTGATTACTTGTTTAATACAGCAAAACGTTATATGTTAACGATATTTTTCATCAATACCGGGAATAGGCTTAACAATGCATATGTATTGAAATTTAATGGATATTTAATCTAAAGGACGCCAAAGCGCAGCTTAGTCTTAACATGCTTAACTTGCTCCGTCGTATCCTAGCATCAAGATCTTAAGTCCGAAGATTAGTTACTCTTCCTTCTAAGAGGCGAGTATCACGCTTACAAGACTTCAGGATCAAGAGTTACCTTGGGATGAGGACGTTATGGGTTATCGAAAGTTGAATACCTCACTGCACTAACCATCCTTAGACTCAAGATAAAATAATATACACTATGTTGATAGGAAAACAGGTCGATGCTTCATAACAATTAGATTGTCAACATGTTATATCGCTTGTCGACTTAGGTGATACTTCCACATCAAACTAGCTCGAAAAGGCCCTGGTTGTGTTAGTTATCAAGTCGTAAGCTTACAACGGGTTTTCTACATATGTTGGACTTCATTAGGCTTATTATGAAAGAGTTAGTCACATAAGGGAGGATCAAAAGAAAAGGTTCTTTAGTTTCACCCAAAGCACTTCCTCTTCTGAAATAATTGTGATTAACCCCTTCATGAAAAGGATTAATGATAACTCCCTGTTTAGTCACAATAAACATAATATGATTATCGAATCGAGAAATATTTATGTCTCGGAATTCTCCTTTTTGTTTATTCTGAGTATATTACAAGAATTGAAGAAATCCCCAATTTGATTGAGAAATTAGGGTTTGCTCTTGAAGAAAAGAGTACAAGATTGTAGAATGAGAATTCGACCCCCTAAATGTGACCTCTGAGGTCTTATTTATAGAAAATTTGGGGCCCTTTTTGTTGTTGACTCTGTAGGACTCCTTTCGAGTGTGGCAACATGGTGTCGGCCGCCTCACACCTTTCGGTTCTGGTAGTAGCTGCTTCGGCCACCCTCCTTTATTCTAAACTTTATTTTTCGGGTATAATTTGGCCTTCGGTGTGCCGGTATTGGCTTTCAGAAAGCAGGTCCCGGGCTTAGGAGCATCTCTTTGATGCTGTTTCCACCTTTCGTATCGATATGAAGCCAGTTGGTATGGATAGCTTTGGGGAATGGCTTTCGGCTTTCGGGAATAAGCTCTGGCCCATCTCTTGATGGTTCCTGAGGTTGTCCCTCGATGGACGACAAGCCTTGTCTCCGATAGCAGGCTTTTCGGGATGCTTTATTTGTGTTTCAACTCCTTATGTCTTTGATATCTTCATCTTCCGTATTGACACTAAGTTAATTAGTGCCGATAGCCCTTTCGTCTTCTTCTGTTTGGCTTGGTGCTTTCTTTCATGCCTTCTGATTTCGGGTTATAAGTTTTCATCCATTCTTTCCCTTCCGCTTCAGGCCTTCGGTGATTTGCTTTCGGGATTGAGTTCGTATTGGTTGCTTTCGGTGTTGCCGTTGCTTTGCCACTACCCCTTTTCATATCGACACCAAGCTTTCCTCTTTGATGCTAGTGTCGATAGCCTGTTGACCCAATCGTCTTCTTCATGCTTTCGGCTATAGCCTAATGCCAGGTCCATGATTTTGGATCATTCTTTGGTACTAGTTGTGGTCCAATACCCCTTCACCGATGGTCGGTTTCGGTGCTGAATTTGATAGTAACACTATACTAAAGTAAACTTACAATAAACATTAGTTTTTTAGAACTTAATTTGTACTAAAACAGTTGTCGTACAAAATATCTTTTACTAGGTAGTAGGATATGGAATGCACCCCTTTCAGTATGCCTGCCTTTATTTAAAATGGCACTGGCTTTTCCATTGCAACATTATTCTAACAAGTATGTTTATATATATAGCAGTTCGTACTTATGTCTAAGGCAGTGTCTTTTTACTCGAAATATGTCCTATAATCCAAGTCATGCCAGTGCTATATTCATATATTTCCTGACAAGTATGTGTATATAAAACAGACCTCATTAAATTCAAATTAACTTCATGTGCTCTTTACTTGTGAGTGCACCTATTAAACTAAGTTATGGTTAACCATTTTCATCTACTTGTGAGTGTACCTATTAAACTAAGTTCCGTGCATTGGATGCAGCCCTATTACGGGACTCTGGATACAGTAGACAGAACGTACGTGTGAGCATCTAGGTACATGCATACCGCATCGGGTGGTGTATTGAAGATGTTTGGGTATTACTTCATACGTGAGTGTAGAGCCTTGAGTGTTGTTAACCCAAATTAACCAAATAAGAAAATATGACTGAACAATATATGTAGGGTTATTTCAAAATGTGTAATATGTCCAGTCACCAGAACTTTTGTGTTCTGGCCCCTTCCTCATAACACACTCACATGTTAGGTTTGTGGAAGAGGTATGATAGCTTTGGATACTGGTTAGGCAATATTATTACAATGTTAAGGCTATAATTGATTATATTATATTTTATCCATTCCGCTGTGAGATGTTTTCTAAGCTCTGATATATTTATTATCTCTGTCTTCTCTATAGGATACCGGGCAAGCCGACTTGAGCTTCGATAGATTGGGATTTTTGAAAAAAAATCGGTTTGTCGAAATTCAGGTTGCTACAATAAGTGATGCATAATGGATTACATTACCCTATAACATATCAGTTAAGATCTGCCTAGAAACCATTTATTTTCTAACAGCTATGGTATCAACCTGAATTAAACATGAATCCATCATACCCTAGCCCTTCAATCTTTATTTGCTAATAACTTTAAAAGTTTATCGTTTAGACCAGTGCCACTTTTATACACTGGTGCACACTGCCTGGGACCTACCTAACCGTTCTCATCACACTCTTGGATCCATTGGACATAAACATGTTGTGTACAAACTTACACCAGTAACTTGATGTAAGATAATCGATAGTAGCACCCAACTAGCCTCATGTCCTACCTGAATAAGATAATCTAGGTCCTTAGTGTATTACTTAGTGTCATGTTTCTCTTTTTTCTTACTCAAGTCCTATTACTCCCCTGAGTGCCATTTACCTCCAGCAATTAAACAAAAAACAAATCATAATTATCTATCCAAAAGTATCAGGAAGTAATTTTCATTAATAGACATGCAAACAAGCATAAACAGATGCATCCAATATCAAACCATCAACTATATACTCATAAAAAATGCAACAACCAATGTTCAACACGCATATGTATAAAATATCCAATATATATTCAGCATATATATGAGTTGGGTTATTCATACATAAGCAACACCCAACTATTTAACAACCATTTATTCATCTTTAAGTAGCATTCACTTAACATCCAACATGAATACAAGTCAGGTTATTCAGCTAGCATGCAAATCATAATGCTTAACATGGGTGTTCAACGGGTATTTCCTACACACTTTACTTATGAATTCATATTGTTAACATCATGCTGCCATGGGTATTTTGGAATGGCACACCCTAAAGCCTCATATTTCCAAGTTATCTATGCTTTAGTCAGATTTCACATATTTACGAGGCTAACTTAATCACAACATTTATTCTTTAAGGAAATACCGGTGTGACTAGGAGCTCAGCACATGACAAAACATTGCACCCCTAGTCACTTACTTTTGAATAAAAGGCATAAGCAATATATACTTATTTTTCTATATGATATTCTCAATACTCAGACTACACTTGTTGGCAATTTTATAAGACAATTTACAAATATTTATTTATGGGTTATCACATCAATGTATATTCAATAAATTACACAAAACATCCAACCAAGTTCCATAGCAAATAAGTTAGAGACTACTTTCATCCATTCTATTTAATATGTGTCAAATAATATACTAGAAAGCATAACACCATGACTATCCAAACAATGCATATAAAACATCTAAAATACATATTTCAAATATCATGGTTTGATACATAAATGAATAAGCAGATTTATTAAATGCTAGACTGCCTTTCTTTAGGGCTTGCTGCCATATTTCGAATGAGATTACTCAATTAAACTCTTCTGTCTTCCATCCTCTAATCTCCCGCTTCATCGATCATAATCCGACCTCCTATTTTCCTAGAAGCGACGGCTATTTTCCATCTCTATTCCATTTTTACTTTTATTTTGCGAGGAGACAACTTTAAATCCCCCGACTCAACACTGCCATTTTTATTTTTGTTTGCTAAGCAAAAATGATAACCGGGGAGGCTTGTTGCTTACTTGGTTACTCTATTAGGATTTCTATCCTTTACCAAATACCTATTTTCCCCCTAGGCGATATTAATTTATATCACAGTTAAGCTAATTTTCACATGTTGCACTCAACATCCAAATGAATATGTATATTTATCCCTAAGTTGCCCATGCACAATTCATTCATTTATCATTCACATACACATAGATTTATTTATTTATTCTCCCTATATACATACATATATAAGAAAATTTATTTGTGAATCAATATAATATATGGTTATAAATTCGGGTCATCACCTATACCCCTCCTTTTAGAAATTGTGTCACATAATTTTCTCGTACTTGTTTCAAGTATTAGCCATAATTAATTAGCATCAAATCTAAATCAAATAATTCCAAGCCAATCATATGACTTATACACATATTTTTATTTTTAAAGCAATTTTCTAGGCATACATTCATTCAACACTTGAACACCAAATTAATGCCATACCAAGTCAATCATATGACTTATTCTTATATGTAATTTCAATACAAACTCATGGCATATACTCCAAAAAAAAAAATCAAATAATGCATTTAAACATAAGGTACTACCCTAGACATTACAGTTTTTTTTACAATAAATTCAACTTGTTTACTAATGTAGACTTTAGCCAATTCATATATATCCATGCATTTCATTGAACAAGGTTATAACAAATCTTTTAATAACATATATGTTTATATTCATGAGTGTTGTGCCTATCATACAGGTTGTATAAATGTTCAACCTATAACTTTCATAAGGTTAAGTTCTCAATACTAATTTAAGATGCACATCATTTCATGTTCATATATGTATATTATACAGGTTAAACTCAACATATATACACAATGAGTGTAATTAACAAGCAAATCGTCCATTGAATCCAAAAGGAACAAATGTTTATTTGCATCCATCTCACAACATTCCATAATTATCATTTATAAAAAATTGTCTTTCATCATTTTTTTAAGATTTTTTTCACTAGAAAAATCTCATTTCTTTCATATATAAATCTGTTTATTTCATAATTTTCACCCTCTCCACTTTTTAATAAAAATGTTTATTCTAGGGCCTTTTTGCATGATAAAAAAATAAAGGATCAGTTTGTCTCAGGTCCCTAATAAGTTTCAAAATTCACGTCACACCCAGTCAATATTTTCATATAAATTAGGTCCCTATTTTTTCGAAAAATCATCAAAAAACACGTAAAAAAAATCACGTAAATTCGTAATTAAATACAACAACTAATCATCATCAAAATCATGTGTTAAAACCACCCAATAACGCACCAAAAACCAAAAAACAGCGAAATAACGGTATTATGCATCAAAGGGTGCACTTATTTGTAAATAGTTGCATACATTTATGCATATATTTTAGTTATGCATCAAACTGCACTATTTATGCATACATGTATGTAGTTAAACTACAATATATGCATTGTTTTATGCATTCAATTCTGGCCTGTTTTTTCAAGTTTATGCCTTTTGTGCATACAATTCTGCGTATATAGTCAATAAATGCATACATGTATGCACATTTTCGTAAGCCTTCACCTTTTTTTCTTTGTTGCATACATGTATGCACTTATATGGAATATATGCATATATTTATGCAACTATTCGTAACACATGCAGCTTAGTTCAACTTTATATGCATACATGTATGCAACTATTACCAATATATGCATACATGTATGCATATATTTATCCAGATTTTCAATATAAAATACTGGATGAATATATGCATACATGTATGCATATATTCAGTATTTATGCAGAGATGTATGCAACTTTTTTTTTCCAGATTTCTTCTGGGAATATTTAAGATTTTTCGAAAAAAGAATAGTCATCAGCACATTTTTTTTCTTTTGGAAAACACGTAGGTCCCAAAATAGGGACCCGTTTTGCATTTCAAATATGGGCTGGATGTTGTTTGTATTTTGATACTTTTTAGGAATGTGTTCCTAATTTTCACATAAATAAAAGCATGAACCCGTTTCATGTGCATGTACGCATTCATTTCATTTTTTTCTGGCACTTAGGTATCACATTGCAAAATAAGCTTGCCAATACTAAAAGAAATTAAAATTATCCAGTTTTCTTTATGCATTTGCAATTCACACTCAGGTGCTTTTTCATATAAAATCAATCCTTGATTAGTCTTACACTTGTGAAATCATTTCTCTTGCTAGATTATGTTTTTCCTTTGTTAAAACTTTATACATTTGATTATAAAATGGTGATTTTCCTAACTGTAACAACCTGTCTTTTCGACTGCTTCACAGAAATAAAAACTACAATATCCCACAATGGAATAATTTTACACAAAATATCAGACTTTGTACAAAAAAAACTTTACACAGCGGAAATACATAGATTTTAAACAAAATAAAATTTGTAGCAAATTTGTCAAATCTCTGTACGCGTGCATGCGTCTTCACGTGCCTCTCTTCTTTGTGAGTTGAAATCTATAATCTGAAACACTCGTATCTGACCCGAGTGTTCCATGCAAAACATAAAACACTCGAGTCAGGATTAATCTTTGTTTAAGTAAATTTGTTCAAAAGCAATACCCAAATATAATCGTTAATCCCATAACTACTTGAAGTAACTAAAATCCAAGATACATGCCAAATGCCAAATATTCATGGTCAATAAATCTTATGCAGAATCAATAGCAGCACGAGACAATACAAGGGGCAGAGTCCAAATGGCGGCCTAATAGGTCAAAGGAAAAAAAAACAATAGCAGGAGCAAAAAAAAGTGTAAACTATCAAATGATAAATGACAGGTAAGAGGCAACAAACGAGCGACTGACGCTAGGTGGTACAATAAACCCCTTTTTTAAGTAAACTTTACAGTCTTACTTTATTTTGATGTCAACAGAACCCAAAACTGTCCAAGTATACTTGCCAGCATATGTAAGATGCCAATATGAATAAGATAGTAAACTGCCAATGTGTCCATACTTAAAATCAAGTAGGTAGTACATGTTTCAACATTTCAACAAGTTCAAGTATGGTGCAACAGTGGATACAAGGAGGTGTTTGACTACCACACAAAGATTTTTTTCTAGCAAACAAAAGATTTTATTCCTATTACGTATTATATTATCCTACTATTCAAAAAAAACTAAACATAGTCATATTTACTCGCATCTATTCTTTTCATATAGGGTGCAATCTAGTTTATTTTTCCTTTTTCACAGTGATGTGCAGTAACAAATTGCCATATATTTCAAATATGTTAAGTTGATAGGAGCAAGAGGGGGTACGAACAACATATGCAACTTGGTCGGCAAATGTAATTAAACCATATTTTACAGGATAGACAAGATATACATACATGTATGTCATATACAAAATTAAGCCTCACATAAACAAGACAAATACAAGGGGCATGAACAGTATATGCAACTTGGTCAGCATATGTAATAATAATATTCCAGTAACTCAATTGAATAAATATACATGAGTCAAAGGCTAATCATGAGTGAAAACTCACCTTATGAACGTTTTTCGATTTATCGGTGAAATCTAGAAATCGGCCCGTTCATTTGTGTTTTATTCTATTATTCTTTATTTTTTTGGAGGAGGAAGATCTGAAATTTGCAGAAGACAATAACAGAGGAAAAAAGAATGAGGAAAAAAAGATTGGTTAGGGTGTATATTAGGTTTATGCCTAGATTTAGAGAGGAAGAGAGATATGAATTTATAAAGAAGAAAAAGAAAAGAAAAAAAAGTCAGAGAAAGAAGAAGATGAGAAATGAAAAGGATGGAACTGACAAGGGAGAAGTTTGTGAATTTAGGGAAATATAAAAGCAAAGGAAAACGTGAATAAGAAAAGTCAGGTTGCGTGAAAAATGAAAAAAAAAAAGGTAGAGAAAGGAATGTGTAATAAATTCCCTAAATGTCTCTTAATTAGTTTACGTTACAAAGAAAATCAAACGTGGCTAACTCAGCATGAAATGTGATAATTTGAATACAAACTAAAGATAATTGTAGGTTCTAAATGGGAAGGGTAAACAATAAATATGTTTTATGTTTTGTTTGTTTTCTTTTTTTATTTATTATTATAAATGTATGCATAATACAGGTGAAGGTTGGACAATAAATATTTTTTATGTTTTGTTTGTTTTCTTCTTTATTTATTATTATAAATGTATGCATAATACATGGAAAGGTTGGATGATAAATATGTTTTATGTTTTGTTTGTTTTCTTTTTTTATTTATTATTATAAATGTAACAACCTGAATTTTTGACCGTTCAAATCGACAATAAACCACACATGTCGACCCAAACAAATCACCAACACAGGCAATTATTGGGAAAAAGAAGAAAGAAGAGAAAAATAAATCTCAGAATCTCAAAGCGGAAGGATAACATATAATAAACAAATAATGGTTCAAAGCATTAAAAAAAAACATATACATTTGGCTATAATGTACAAATGATTATCAGAGTTACACATATACAGATATACATAACTAGCAGCAAAAACACAGTGTAGCGGAAATACATACATATATATGTAATAAATGTATACCAAATCTTCGTCTTCGATCTCCAAGGCAGAGTAATCTTCGTTAACTGCAAACTTCTGCTGACCCGAGCGTATTGCATTAAAAAAAAAAAACACAACAAACAAACACTCGGATCAACACTAAATCATTCTCATATTAGTCAAATTAAAATACGAAATAACCTGAGTGTCATGGGTACAGTAACTCAAGAGATGTTATGGGATTTTCCATCTCTCAAGGATCCGTTAAACTAATACATACATAGTATAATATGCTATTATTGTAATGTCTATTCAGTAAAGTAAACATAATGAAAATAGCGTAAGCGGGATTACATTTTTACCCTTACCCCGTTTATAATACCGTAGTCTATACAGTACCGTAAACCCACCGTAACTGATGGCATCAGAGGGCACTCCATAGGTACGATACAAATCAAAATCGTATGGGGCTCGATAAGGATAAATATAACAAGGCACTCGAGGTAATGCCCAGGGTAGGATTCTACCAATTGCACTCCCGGACCAGTGGTAACGCATAGCAGCCACTACCATCCACCTCGGAACACACTCCCAAATCAAAAAGGGCCCAAATCATCATCATAGTCATAGAAATAGTATCGGATAAGTGCGTCCGATCAAAGGTGCTACCTCAATTAGTCACGGTATAGCTCCTGTTTTAGTCATTTCAATTATGACCCGAAGGTCAAGGCTATTTCGTCATCGTTCATCTTCATTATTCCAAATCGCCTCCTAGTCATCATATTTCATTCTGAATATGTCGTAACGTTCACAGTTGTTAAAGTGGTATCGACACTGACAGAGAGTATGCCATTTGTCGACTCCGGTCTCTTTAACAACCAACGTTTACATTTTCCACATCGGTCGGTTCTTTTACTTTTCACAAAGGTTTGCTTTTATATCAAAATATCATATTTTGCTTGAACCAAAATTTATATTCAATAGAGTATAATTTCATATCAAATATCATGAATCATACAAAACCGATTATATTCTAAACTAGAATATATTTCATTTCATTATATTATAATCATATAATATTCACAAAATCGATTTATATTCAAGTAGAATATACTTCATATCAAAAATTATAATTATTTCGATTCGATTTAAGTTCGAAATCCATTCATATTCAAATAGGATATATATATTTCATTACAACTCATTTCAATCCCTTAGGAGATCCATTCATATTCGAGTAGAATATAACTTACATTTCCATATTAAAAATTGGTTTAAAACCAATTCACATTCAAATAGAATATACTTTATCTCAACTCCACTTGAACCAACGGTTTAAATCCAAACACTTTCCATTCGGAAGAAATTTACAATTCATAAAATATAATTTTGGAAAAATAGATGCTTATAAGAAAATCTTTATATAAAAAATATATATAATATAATAGTTAAAATAAGATAAGATAAATTAAAACACTATGTATATACATAAATTTAAAAGTTCTAAATGGTTTTAAGAAATAAAATATAAGGAAAATTTTATTTATAATAAAATTAGTTTATAGGTTAAAAAGTTTTCAAATAAATAATTTTAAGAAAAGGAATAGTTTATTTATGAGCAAACGATGTATATATATAAAATAAAATTTAAACCATAATTGTTTCTTTCTTCCGAATTTCCAATACTTGAATCCATATTCCAGTCTCAATGGAGTTCATTACATTTCCATATCTCATTTTTCAACATCGTTCAAACAAACTGTTCGATTTAAAGGGTTCAAATTCAATTTAATGCCAAATTTGAGGTAATTTCAAGTATCCTCAAACAACTTACCTTTCAAAACTCAATTCATGGGAAATTGTCAATTTACATCTTACCATAAATTTGGAAACTCCAAGATATACTAAAAATCCCATTTACAATCTAAATTTGTTTGAATAATTTCTCTTGACAAACTCATTAACATTCAAGGTTCATGTTTATAGGAAAAATAAAATTTATCAAAAAATCGACACATTTCCTTTAAATAAAAAATTTCCATCAAATAGAATTTTGAATCTTTAAAATCATTTAATCAACCGATGTCCATATATAATTTGCTATCCTATGGCCAAGTGATTTTAAATTTAGTTCTTCGATATTTCAGGGATGGATATATCATTTCAATCCAAATCGGGGTCACAGATATTTATCATTTCAATCTGTGTTCTTAATTTGTTTTTAATGGATTAATCCCTGGTTTATTCGATGCCCGTAACATCTAAGGTGAAAATGGGATTAATCGTCACCAATAACATGCAATACAATATACTAAATATGGAGCATTAGCAGTGTCAATATCAATTCAGTAATAAATTTCAACCAAACATCCATCACAACCATTCCATTCAACTGATCAGTACTAAACTGTTTCAGGATTAGCAAGGATTAGCATTTCCAACTAGAAATTTAATTTACTTAAATAACTAATCATCGACCTAGATTTGCATGTTAACATACTTGCATGTCAATTTTAAGCAACACATCAACAATCAAACACAACCATGAAATCAAACTTATTTCATAATTTAATTCAATAAATATGGGAACAATTCAGTTAATCGTGAGTGAGAGAATCACTCACCTTTGGGTCTAGTGGATCAGACACCCAACCAAAGCCCAAAATATTTCAGTCTCCAAACGCAGCCAAGCCAGTCTCAGATCGTCCGTAATTCCGCCACGATTCCAACGCACCCAACCGCATCCGAATCTGAGTTTGCATGTAAAAGTTATTAGCATTTTAGCATTTGGATTTTGAAATATATAAAAATTAATAAAATATATCCTCACCCTATCATACGTCGCCACGTCAGCCTGGAATTCCCGCTCCTCCTTTATTTTCGTGCATGAGTAGTAAACCGCAAAACCCGAATACAGGCCAAACTTTGACCACCCAATACGCTCAGCTCCGGCCACCCCGCTACCACCGACGTCGAGCTCTGCTCTAGGCGCACCTTCCCTCCACACGCCACCATCTCCGGTGGACCATAGACCCCCCTGCGACGAGATGAATGGAAGCCCTAAATCCGACACAAACACCAAATTCCGACACCCCACTTGATGATAGAAGCTCAGACCACCACCGATCAGCTCCAATCGTCGATCTCTCCAATACCCAGGTCGTGATTTCTCCGATTAACTTGTAAATCGAAATCCCCAAATTCAACTTTAGGGTTTCGAATTTCGGCAAACTTTGACAATGAATTCCATCCAAATTGATCACTGCATGTCGAAATAAATCGTATCAGAAGCTTCGTATCGTCGAGGGCTTTGAAATGATATATAATATGTTGGTATTCGGAGAAGATTTGATTTTAAAGTTTGTATTTTTCTTTGAACTAGGGTTTTGAAAAATTTGTTCAGCCATTTGAAAAAGTTTGACAGAGAAAATGAACGTATAGTGAGAATGGCTGATGAAGGGGTAAATGGATTTTATTTATATATAAATATAGAAGGCCCAATATTAGAAACAAACAATTATCATATCACATTGATTCCTTTCGTATTTTATTCTGTACAATCAACTAACACGTCCGATTGTAACAAAAATTATAACTCTATAATAATTCACCTTTCTGGATCCGATGGTAAGATTTCATCGAATTCCGAGACAGTCGCCAAAACAGCTAAATTTCACAGTTAAATTAATTAACAAATATTCAATTATTCATTTAATTGTTTTAATTCAATTTAAATATTCATTAAATTTCATTTCAATTCAATTACAACTTAATAAATTTTATAAATCGATTTCACAAATTATAAGCTTCTAAATTTGCTTATTTGAATTTAGATTTGAATTTAAATTTATTATTAAACAATTTAGAATTCCACCATTTAACAAATTACATTTGAATTCCTTTTTAAGTTAAACAACTTAAATTAAATTTGTTATTAAAATATTAAATTCCATATTACAACATTTCTAAATAGATTAAATCAAAATCTATTTATACTCAATTCAAACAATCATCATCGTTATAATCAATAAAATTTGATTTTTTCCCCAATATTGATTAATGTATTTATTTTAATTCTAAATTTAAATATACTAAAAATTATGGGTTGTTACAATAAATGTATGCATAATACACGGAAAGGTTGGATAATAAATATGTTTTGTTTGTTTTCCTTTTTATTTATTATTATAAATGTTAACATAAATTTTCATTAACTGCGATAGTTAAAACATACATTATATATCTTTAACACTCAGTGTCGTTACAATTATTCCTATATATAATTAAATTGGAAACATTCATAAATTTATTTTCGATCATCACATTAATGCCTATATTGAACCTTTAAAATAAATTCACAGATTCAACTGCTAATTTTTTTTATCTACAATAGTTCAAAGTTAGCTAGTCCAAATGCATAAACAGTTTAATAATTTTCATTATTATCTATCACAGTTCATCTCAATGTAAGTTATTGTTTATCAAAAATAAATTTTGGAGTCATAAATTAATGAATCATAATTTAAGTTTTAATACCATTTTTAATTCAACAATTAAATTAAATTTATACTTAATGGTTCAAAATTTACGGGACGTTACAATCTCCCCTACTCAAAACTTTTCATCCTTGAAAAGGAACGAAATAAGGAATTAGTAATTAAACGATGTAACATTCATACGCATGTCAACTTCGATTGCTTGTTCAGACACAAAATTTTGCTTCTAATTAGTACTGGTAACCTGATCAGTCTAGTGCGGACTTCTGATTTGACTTCTTGATTGGAAACTTCTATTCTCCTTGCATAGCAGTAAACTGTGATGGAGAATTTTAGATTCATATCAAAAACTCTTATCGGTGTTCGTCATTGAGAATCGAGCAAACAATTCTATTTGGAATCAAATCGTGTACTCAAACTAAATCAAAATTGTTATGTGAATAGAATGGTTTTCACACACTGACGCATTATACTTCATTAATTTTTATTTTTTTGGTTATACCAATGTTTTTAATTCAAGTTTCTTCGATTTATTTACAAATAAAAAATTTCTTTTATATCAAAAATACTTTATATGAAAAATAATCTTAGATAACTCGATATTTCCCCATGTTTATCATCGTTCTTCAAGAATCTGATACTGCGGTTATTGGGCGCAAAACTAGAAATCTCGAAGTACTAAGTAAACTCGTTTCAACATCTAGTGAAAATACTTAAAAAACATTAAAATAGATAAAAGAAGTACTATCCAATAAACCAATCAATGAAACTTATTCATGAATCGCAGATACACAATGGTTACGCCTTGGTCCCCCAGGAAGCATGCGTACCCATAGGAATTCTCTTCCCTGCGAATTTCATCGTGAACAATCAATGGGATGAATCAATAAAAATAAAATTGAATAACCTGAGATCATCAGGGAATGCAATCCCTAAGGTCGCTCTATCACCAGGTCGAGAGGACAAAGTGTCGTGGCCATAGGTGGCTAGGAAATCACCGCCTTACGTATTTCACCATAATACCTCAAAACAATCGCATGGATCGCAGTTTACATCTAGTAACACTGGTGGTTACATCTCTATCACCTGTAAACATTAGGCAATCACTTCCCTACGAATTACGCCATGTGGACCGCAGATACACAATGGTTGCGCCTGGATTCCCCAGGAAACATCCGTACCCGTGGGCTTTCACAGCCCTGCGGATTTCACCATTGTAAAATGACCGTAGATCGTAGCAGACACAATGGTTATGCCTGGTTCCCCCAGGAAGCTTCCGTCGCTGTAGGCCTTCGCGGTCCTGCGAATTTTGCTATGTAGCCGAGTTCAAAGGAAAACTCATGAGTATTACGGCCGGACAACCGCGATCAAAGAAATATCAACAAGAGTTCCTACCGAGTAGGACCTCGATTTTCAATGGAAGGTGCTTCCCATATCTTTGATTTGAAATCATATGATACTATACATAATATTTGTTTCACTTCGCATATATCGTACTTATATAAAATTTCATTTACATTAAATTTCTCAAATCATATTTCAACATGTTATTCTTGTACAAACTTCATTATATATAAGATTTTCATTTAATATCAATTCCCTTTCGAATAAATAATTTTGATTACAATGCATTGTTATATAAAATTTTCATATATATAAGTTTCAAACAATTTCATATCAATATCCAAAAATTGAAGACTCTCGAAATTTCATTTCAATACCAAATTCAGTTTGATTTCAGATATTTTATATCATTTCAAATTCAATTGTATGTCCACAAATCAATTCATTATCCATACATCACATTCGATTTGGGTTACACATCACAAATATCGTTATTCATTGGAATCTTTACATTCAGTTATTTCGGATTTGAATTGCTCGAATCAGAAATATATACTCTTATATATAAAATAGTTAAGTTAAATTCAAAATAGTTTAAGTAAGATAACAAACTTGATATAATATAGGTTCGAATAGAGTAAATAAGTTTTGTTTATATAAAATAGTTTAAAGAAAATAATATGCTTGACATAAAATAGGTTTGAATAGAATAAACAGGTTTTAGTATAAAATAGTTTAGATAAACTAAATAGGTTTGCTATAGAATTGTTGGATAAGATAGCAAAGTTTTATATTAAAAGTAGTTTAAACAAAGTAAATAAATTAATTTTTATAATTTAGGAAATATAGTGTAAATGCATATGTATATATTAGTTGGAAAGCAAAATACTAACTTCAAGAGATAATCCAATCCGAATCAATTTATGTGAAATTCCAATGCTAATTCATCTTTGATTTCATAATATGATTTCAATAACCATTTCTCAAATTGAACATTATTCACAAAGATAAACTCTTTCAAAAGCTTCTGAAACTAGTTATAATTCACACAGTCGAATTTGTACAAAATAACCTTCTTAAAATATTTCTTGGTCAAAATATTTCTAACACATTTCATATAAGTTGGACTCAATATATCTCAAAACAATAAAAAAAACCTATTTCAATCCATTTTAAATCATCCCTTACATCTCATTTTCAATACTTCCATTTACGTAGTACAAAAAAAAATACTTCAAAAATTCAATTGTCAATTGTTGTCATAATTCAACGTTCAAATGTTTGTTTCAAACACAAACTATGTCATTAATCCAACTTTATTTTAGATTTTTTTCCAATGCACGGTAAACAAAAGGGTATAAGGACATGAATTGAGTAGTAATGAAAGCTCAAACATAAATAAAACAAGGGTGGGAAGGTCAAACAGCAACTACTAAAGCTTGGTGAACGAATCAAAATGAACGAAGGAACTATTTATTCTCAAGGCAAAGGCCATAAACGATGCAATTATGAAATTTCTTTAATTAATTCTCTTTAGTTCAAATTTCAAAATATTCACATTTGTCGTTGTAAAATTTTAAGCTTGTTTCCTTTTCTTCAATTTTATTCAAGTTACTTTCTTTTAATTTTTTCAATTTAATTCAAACATTCACTTGTCGTTCTAAATTTCTAAAGTTCACATTTTTTTTCAATTTCATCATTCACTATTTACTTTACAATTTAATTTTAAAACATTCTTTTGTAAATTCTACTTATATTTCATCATAACATAACTTTATTTAAATTTTGATCATTTACAAAAGTTTACATTAATTTTACAAAAGCATTTTCATTAAAATTTATCCAAATCATTTTCGAATATTTATCAAAATAATTAGTCTAAGTATTTCTTGACGTTTCAATCGGAATCATATAGTCATCCCACTTTTGAAACTCGAAAATAAATATTGGTGATGTCGCGACAATCACCAAAATCATCTCCAAGCGACTAGAGTGTGGTTCCATATATATCTAGTACAAAAAAGACTTTGTATATACTTTAGCTAGGCGTATATTCAAAATATTACATTCTCAATAGTCCAACCTTGACATCGAATAAATACTCAAAATTCATTTTTTTAATAAGATACACCATCTCCAAATATATAAGGCAAACGGTATAATTCAAAAGAATATATCAATTTCAAAATAAATTTGTTTCAAAAATTATTAATTTCCAAATGCTTCCGTGGTGCTACTCTTTCAAAATATTAGTTTTGGAACTATTTATATTTCAAATTATGCTCTCACTTGTGTAATTTGTAGTGAATGATTCTTATTAAACTCCGTAAGCTAAGCTCTGTATAAACCAAAGCACTGATACCAATTGTAACAACCTGCTTTTTCGACCACTTCAAGCCGATAATTAAACCAACTCGAACCGCTCGAAACGACAAATTATTATATAGCTACGGGGTTTAATCAAAATCATACACAGAAATAAAACTACAATATTCCACAATGGAATAATTTTACACAAAATATCAGAATTTATACAAAAGAAAACTTTACACAATGAAAGTACATATATTTTAAACAAAATAAAATTCGCAGCAAATTTGTCAAATCTGTGTGCGCGGGCATATGTCTTCATGTGCCTCTCTTCTTTGTAATTTGAAATCTATAATTTACAACACTCGTAACTGACCTGAGCGTTCCATGCAAAACATAAAACACTTGAGTCAGGATTAATCTTTGTTCAAGTAAATTTGTTAAAAAGCAATACTCAAATATAATCATTAATCCCATAACTACATGAAGTGACTAAAATCAAAGATACATGCCAAATGCCAAATATTCATAGTCAATAAATCTTGTGCAAAATCAAAAGCAGTACGAGATAATACAAGGGGAATATTCCAAATGGCGGCCTAACAGGTCGAAGAAGAAAAAAGCAATAGCTGGGAAAAAAAATGTGTAAACTATCAAACTATAAATGAGAGGTAAGAGGCAACGAACGAGCAACTGACGCTAGGTGGTACAATAAACCCTTTTTTTCAAGTAAACTTTATAGTCTTATTTTATTTTGATGTTAACAAAACCCAAAACTGTCCAAGTATACTTGCCAGCATATGTAAGATGCCAATACGAATAAGATAATAAACTGCCAATGTGTCCATACTTAAAATCAAGCAGGCAATACATGTTTCAACGTTTCAACAAGTTCAAGTATGTTGCAACAGTGGACGCAAGAAGGTGTTTGACTACCACACACAAATTTTTTCTAGCAGACAAAAGATTTTATTCCTATTATATGCTATATTATCCTATTATTCAAAAAAAAACTAAACTTAGTTATAATTACTCGCACCTATTCTTTTCATATAGGGTGCAATCTAGTTTATTATCACAGTGTTGTGCAGTATCAAATTGCCATATATTTCAAATATGTCAAGTTGACAGACGCAAGAGGGGATACAAACAACATATGCAACTTGGTCAGCAAATGTAATTAAACCATATTTTACTGCTTAAACAAGATATACGTACAAATTAAGCCTCACATAAACAAGATAAATACAAGGAGTACGAACAGTATATGCAACTTGGTTAGCAAATGTAATAATTATATTCCAGTAACTCAATTGAATAAATAGGCGTGAATCAAAGGTTAATCATGAGTGAAAACTCACCTTATGGACGTTCTTCGATTTAGCGGTGAAATCTAGAAATCAGCACGTTTATTTGTGTTTTATTCTCTTCTTATTCTTTTTTGGAGAGGAAGAAGATCTAAAATTTGCAGAAGACAATAACAAAGAAAAAAAAGAATGAGGAAAAAAGATTGGTTACGGTGGATATCTGGTTTATGTCTAGATTTAGAGAGGAAGAGAAATAGGAATTTGCAAAGAAGAAAAAAAAAATCAAACAGAGAAAAAAGAAGATGAGAAATGAAGAGGATGGAATTGACAAGGGAGAAGTTTGTGAATTTTAGGAAATATAAAATCAAAGGAAAATGTGAATAAGAAAAGTCAGGCTGCGTGAAAAAAAAGAAAAAAAATAGGTAGAGGAAGGAATGTGTAATAACTTCCCTAAGATGTCTCTTAATTAGATAACGTTACAGAGGAAATCAAACGTGGCTGACTCAGCGTGAAATGTGATAATTTGAATATAAACTAAAGATAATTGTAGGTTATAAATGGAAATGGGAAACAATAAATATGTTTTGTTTGTTTTCTTTTTTATTTATTATTATAAATGTGTGCATAATACATGGAAAGATTGGACAATAAATATGTTTTATGTTTTGTTTGTTTTCTTCTTTATTTATTATTATAAATGTATGCATAATACATGGAAAGGTTGGACGATAAATATGTTTTATGTTTTGTTTGTTTTCTTTTCTTATTTATTATTATAAATGTATGCATAATACATGAAAAGGTTGGACAATAGATATGTTTTATGTTTTGTTTGTTTTCCTTTTTATTTATTATTGTAAATGTTAACACAAATTTTCATTAACTGCGATAGTTAAAACATACATTATATATCTTTAACACTCAGTGTCGTTACAATTCTTTTATATAAAATCAAATTGGAAACATTCATAAATTTGTTTTCAATCATCGCGTTAATGCCTATATTGAACCTTCAAAATAAAATCAGGGATTCAACTGCTAATTTTTTTATCAACAATGGTTCAAAGTTAGCAAGTCGAAATGCATAAACAATTTAATAATTTCCATTATTACCTATTACAGTTCATCTTAATGTAATTTATTATTTATCAAAAATAAATTTTGGAGTCATAAATTAATGAATCAAAATTTATGTTTTGATACCATTTTTAATTCAATAATTAGATTAAATTCTATATTTAAAGGGTCGAAATTTACGGGATGTTACACTAATACAATCTATAATGCATTCCATGGTTGGATTTCATATGAATAAAACAGTGACAATTGACACCTACTGTTAAATTGAATTACTAGAATGTACTCTTACGCATCTTTCAATTGCTTGGATATTTGATATGCCCACTTTAAAATGTCTTTGTCTTAATAAAAAAATCACTCTAATACAATTCTTTACAAAAGCAACATGCACTGGTTTTATATTCTTATAGCCAGTTCTCCCTTTATTTCTAGATCTTTCCTTTAAGACCATCAAGTTAGGACTATGGCATTTTTTAGGATTTATGAATACTCAAAATATAGGTTGTACTCCTCCTCTCTCTCTCTCTGTCTGTGTGTGTGTGTGTGAAATCATGTTGCCTTATTTCTTACTTTAGAGAACATTAACATATATGAATTCAGATTATTTTAATCATTCAATATCCTAGCATTTTATACAAAATGACCATAAATATCAAATCATCAATTTACTGTAGCAAATATACAGATTTAGTGCTATTTCATTATAGGGTAAATGGTAAAGACATTTTGTACCCCAAGCATTTTTTCCTTTATTATACCTTGATTATGAAATACCTTATAGCATTCAGATTCTAGAAAAAGCGAGTTTCTCCCTTTTTATCTACCTATACTACCCTAGAAACTCATACAACTAGGTAAATCAACCATACCATCCTCTTTGGCTACCAATTAATCCAAAAAAAAAACCATCATACAATAGTTAGTCATTCATGTATAATTGTTGTAAACATTTTTATCATACCCATCCTGAAACTTCAAGCATTCAAGGTAAAGACAAAGCAAATATTTCTTATAAGTATTATTTGAGAAATGATTGGTGTTTCCAAATTAATAATAACTAGTGCGAACCCGTGCTACGCACACGGGTTTGATTTAGAAAATTTATGTTACTATCCTGCAAAGAAAAATAGTTATGTAGTGCACATATCACTTGTAAATGGTGCTATATTACTTGCTGAATATCTAGTTTTTAGTTGACATGCAATAGTTCTTACATACACATACATACATATATGCTTAAACACACGCACATGTATAAACAACTATAATATTAAACATGGACATTTGGCAGTTCATACAGAAGATTAAAACAGTATAAATGTTTAGCTGTTCATAATTATTATAGACAAATTGCGAGTTATCAAATTGAAATAAAAGCAACGCTTCTAGCACAAAAAATTCACATGCAAAGAATGAATGTTCAGTCGTTCACACTTATTACAAATAATTAAACCATTGATGAACCAAAAAGCAACAAAGATCGTGGAATTTAGTAGGAAAAATATGGTTTTTTGTGTGATTATTACATCTAAACATAATATATGGGTACTAATAATACAGTTGCTAGGACATACTCTCCTCAGAAAGCAAGCGAGTGTGAAGGAATCAGCTTCTTCCTTTTCCTCGGCCACAGACGAAAACTCTCCACTCAGTTTGTTTCGACATGATGATCCTGCGAGTGATGTGTCAAATTTGCTAATACTGATAGTAGCACTGGAAGCTAGATCAACTCAATAAAAACAAAAGGGCAGTGGGAATTGTACTTTTTTGGCTAAAAACAAAAAGCAGAAATGTTTCCAAAAGCATAAACTCGGACCATGGCACCATGCAAGTAATATATAGTGAGTTATGTATATTGAATGCTAATTATTTAAATACAAACATTACAATTTTGAGCATTTTAGAAGTTATATTCACAAACACATGGTCCAAGTTAATACGTCATACATGCTCTGAAGCATAAATGGTGCACCTGAATAATTAGTGTTTTTATATGTTAAAAAAAATCCTTTAAAGAGAAAAAAGATGTACACATAACATTAAATACATGATATCATTTAATTACAATTCATTTTTTGCATTTCATCTGGATATCAAAGATTGAGTATAACACATTATTTTAAGCACCGAATTGTTTTGTGGTCCGTCACTGTTTCTTACAAACTGATCTGCTAAGCTATCCATGACTCCTAAGCTAATATAGTTTGCAAATATGGACAAATATCAATAATCATATATCATGCTAACAATTATGAGAAGATCAAAGAAAAAAATAAGTAGCATACAAATTGATCTTTCAAAAGAAAATATATCAAGTATTTGTGCTCATAGAGAGCAAATTTCAGTAATCCTACATCATGCTGACGTTTATCTGAGGATCTAAGAAAAAAAATAAGTAGCATACAAATTGATCTTTCAAAAGTAGGAGGAATATCAAATATTCGTGCTAACAGTGGAAGAACTCTGGATTCTGAAACTTGCGCATCGCACATCTGAATTGTAAGCTATCCTATCCATGCAAAGATGCGAGCTTCCATTCATAAAGATTCCATTTTTTAGTTCAATTCCATTTTCACGCAACCCCGCTACAGATTTACAAATAAACATACAAAAAAATTTCACCTATAAATTGTTTCTAATAAAAAAAAATGAGGCCAAGCTGAATATTTTAAGAGCAAAGAAATCAAAAGCAAAAGAGCGTTCATGGAATACAATATCCCTAGTTGATTTCCTCATGAAAGTAATTTAACTATCAGGGTAAAAAGACTGTGCCTTCTACTACTATAAATAAACGTGTTGAAAATCCTTCTATATGCCTATCTAACTTTTGGGAAAACACCATGTTTAAGTTTAGCTCCTCCTCAAAACCAGATTTCATAAAAACCTTATATTTAAGTTTACCGATATCCAGATAGACACATAGAGAATTATGAAAATAACTGCCTTTTTCCAAAAGAAAAAAAAAATGATGTTTTTGGAATGTAAATATGCAGAGAAACGTGAAAATATTTGCTTTTTTCCAGCAAGAAAACTTTTCTCTGATCGTAAAACATTCTATTAAAGGTCGAACATGCGGTTAAAGCTATTAAAAGTTCGAGTAATGTTGAGCATTGTGTGAATCCCCAATAGTGTGAACCATAAATCTTGGTACATAAAGATACAAATACATCAGCTTGCCAGTTTACGTCGTTTTATGTAATTTGATTATTTATAAAATTAAATGGCATTGTTAAAGAGTTGAACAGAGTTTTCCGATTATACTAAAATATCCAGCAAATGTTAAAGGAATAGATAGACTGTAACGCCCAAAAGAGTGAAAAGTGAATAATTCAATATTGCTAGTAAATTATCAAGCAAATGCATAATAACTAAACTGATAAATTTTTTTGGAAATAGCAGAAGCCTCACATGAAATCAAACCTGAAGCTTAGATAGCCAGCTGTAGCTAGAACGTCACTGGCAACCCATCCATTGTTCCAATCCCTAATTCAACCACCTTGCCTTTTGTCTCTTCTGTTCAAAGAAGAACAAAAACTTCTATTTTCAAATGGATCAAAGATTAACATAAATAGAAAGCTTAAAACCTAAGAAGTTTAAATAAATATAAATTTTTATAGAAATAATAATGAAATGAATAGGTGTAATCTATACATATTGGAGTCGAATAACAACGTAAACTGAATGTGCAAAGTAAAAGACTTTTTTGTAAGGAAGTTGAAATTTTCTTGGTACCTATTATTATAGAATAATAATTTGTTCCAATCAAGAAAACTTCTGTTTCAAAATCCATGAGAAAGCCTGCACCATAAATGGTTAAATATTTATAAATTTAAGGAGGGGAAACTTATTGAATCACTATAAATCTACGACTCTAATCGAATTAAAATTGCACCAACAAAAATCTATCATATAGCCATAGATTCAAAGGAATAGACTTACTACCCAGGAATGTGCAAACCTAGATTCAAATGACGTAAGACTGAAAATTTTAAACAAACAGTTACAAATCTTGTTTAAAATAAGAATGATAGTTAATTAGATAAGAAAGTTACAAAAATTTTGGTAACAAATAAAAAATTGTATACTTTTGGAAACTATTTGTTATATAACTAAATGTTCTATGTTCCAATAAATCCGCCAGGAATAAGTAACCAAACCTAAAAATAGAAATAATTTCATAATTTCAACATCCTTGTTGTTATAGCCAGTGAAAAAGCTGATAAATTTTAACTACTGACCATAAGTATATAAAGATTTGATTCAACAATCAATTAACCACTAATAACACATCACCCTTCATCACATAATTTATGGACAATCAAAGCAATTCATTAGTCTAGTATCATCCCATTTTATCAATAAAGTATATTTCTTTGGTAAGTTCAATAATATGGAGCCATTAAAGAATTATTTAACTGCAATAAGTAAACAAAAAATCCAAGTAACAATTGATACACACCTTAATTTCAATGATATAAAGTAGCAATTTCTTCCCCTACAGTAAACACCTTATAATCACTTTCTATATTCATTTGCTCTCTTTTGGGTCTGTAAACGAAAAGGTAAATAATATTATGTATTTTGAATATGAAGTGTCGTTAAAGAGCACTTTATTATGTATTTTAAATATGACATAAATGGATTGTATGTAAAAGAAATGAAATGCATTTTCCTGTAAAAGTACACACAAACATACATGCAAATACATATTTTAGGGCATGCTGGAATCAAAGATGTATGAAGCAATTTTGTCCAAAAACATTGCGAGCACATGATTAAGCATTATTCATAGAAGTCTCTTAAATATAAAAAATAGAACAGTAAGATTAATAAATGAACAACCAAAAATAACGCTAGATGTAATTGCTACACATTTAGAGATATCTTGGATGGAAGATAAACAGATAGACCTGACCATAAAAATTATCATATAATTCAGATAATTTAACATAGGTTAGTTATAAAAATGCTAGTTACTAACGGCAAACTTTATGTAGCTACTTTTACTAACGACAAACTTCATGAAGCTACTTTAGGTTTCATAAACAAAACTTTACACTTAGTAGCATATTTTAGGCTTTTCATAAGCTGATAATAATAAATGATTATTTACCTGTTTTACCACATAATGTATTATGCATTGAGATATAAGAAGCATATAAAAAGAATTTGAATTACCTCTGGTGTTTAAATCTTATTCGCTCAAATATTACCACTAAGTAATGCTGAAAATATGTTATCACAGTGGAAAAAATACCTTGCGGCGTTCCTTAAACTGTCAGTGTTTGGTATGCAAACGGCTACGGATGTTAAAATCTAATACACAAAGTTATATTACATTAGTGTATATGGGAAGCATTTAACCCAGATCTTTATATGCAACAAAGCATTGCAGTCAGGCAATATATTTCTAATCACTAAGAAAATGTTAATAAATTCCATTAAATAACAGTATAAAATATAATTACTGCTGCTACAGTTACAAAAAGTAATTGTACAACACTCGAATTATCTCACATGTAACAAAAAGTGAATTTAACAGAGTGAAAAGACGGAACATATGGCAGCACCCTATTTCAAGAGTTTTTGAACTCTCAAGCTCCTTAGTTATCTTACTTTCAGTTAAAAATGGCTAAGAATTACTATAGCTCCAGTATTTTTTCCTTCTATTAAATCTTAAAATTTTACAAAATGATTACTTACATATTACACCTACTAAATAAGTAGAAGTACATACTGGGCTTTATCTCAAGAAAAAAAGGCCATAAAGAGCTATAGTCTCTGAAATGGAACAATCATGGCAGATTAAAAAAATTATATAAGATTAAATGAGCGTGAAAGAGTAGTACATTGAGATTTTAGTAAAGGACAAAAGTCACTAAACAGTATTAATGTGTTTGAAATTCAGAACAGTAAAAGCAAAAATTAATATGCTAACAAATGAACATGCCTCAAATATAAAATTATATAGAAAGAAAGCAATTTGTGTAAGCATTGTAAGATGTGCATGTTAGCATGCAAGGAAATTTTTCATAAGATTAATATTTCAAACATACGGCAGTGCTTGATAATGTATATCAGTGATTAACAACGAAGATTCTCAAGGATTAAACTTTGGAATAATGCCAATTTTTGGTTAGATTTCAGTCATAATGGATCTCTTCCATCTAAAGAAAACATATAATGGAAAATGCACTAACATTGTCTCAAACTGCCTTACCGAAACATTGAAAACAAAGATATTTTTGGGTAAACATGGCTTGCAGGTAATACAGTAGAAACAAATTGCTAAAGATGGCTTGAAGTTAATACAGTAAAAAAAATGATTTGTTATAAAAAAATTAGTCAAAACACAAGACAAATGATCCTAACAACTCAAGAAACATCAAATTAAAATCCATAATAGCGACTATAACATATATTGTTGATCCACCGTAATGGAATGCAAATATTGCTAGCTGAAAATCAACAGTAAAATATATTGGTCATTCAAGTCAATATAAAAAGTATAGAAAAAGCAAATAATTTGTATAAGTGCCTTTAGATTTCTACATTTTCTTTTAAAGAAAGAGAAAGATCTGAATAATACCATGTCTGATAACGATTTCTTTGGGAAAAGCATGCTATCCACTAAACTGTACATTTTAAAAGGGGAAAAAGTTAAAAAAACAAAGTCTAAGTTGGGAATTGTTTAGTGCAGTATCATTCCCACCTAATACTATTAAATCCGAGCAGTGTAATTGTTTTAATCTATTAACTTCTTAGTGCATTATCAAATCCAAGCAGTGTAACTATTTTAATCTATTTACTTCTTAGTGCAGTATCATTCCTACCTAATACTATTAAATCCGAGCAAGGTAATTGTTTTAATCTATTAACTTCTTAGTGCAGTATCAAATCCAAGCAATGTAACTTTTTAATCTATTAACTTCTTAGTGCGGTATCATTCCCACCTAATACTAAGCTGCTTAAAAATATTATGTTATATTTTTATCTATCATTTCTATTTTTTTCCAGTCAAATATAAAAATAATTGGAGCTGGACATGAGTGCGAAATCGAGAAAATAAACATACTTAACCTGGTCGCGTAAGCATATTTGTGAGGAGCACCTACATGTAATTAAATATGTTTATCTTTTATAAATATACGGTTTAGTTGTGAGTGTTTCTCAAAAGCAAGGAATATATTCAAATCAAACCAACAGTCTATTTCTGCTAATAGATATTAAAGTTTATTTGCAAAAACATGAATGTCATTATATTTAAATTGCATTGAAGCATTTTTAAGAAGTCGGATATGTTATATTTACAAAAACCATTGTTGAGTTAACAAACAATATAGCTTATGCACAGATGTATCATGATTTATGCATGTAAGTAGTCCAATTTTGTAAGACAACACAATAAACATAATAAAGACAATGGAGCACAAACATGAAAGAAGAATCATGAAATACCAGGGCACTATACAGGTGTTTTTGATACTTTTGAATTCAATTTATAACTTATATCTATGCTAATATGGAATATAGAAGAAGTAGGTGGATATAACAATGATAATGTGGGTGTAGTGCAAACAATAAGTTTTCTGTTTGATATGCACCTAATAAAGAAGAATAAAGTTAAATTTCTAGATGGGAGAACAAAAAAATGGTCTTATTGTATAGGAAAAACATGAGAAAACTGAAGTTAACCATTCATACGCTCTTTGACTTGTTGTAGAGGAATCGCCTGTATAAGGGCAGGCCATATCGATCCCAAAAGTGTGACTGAAGCTTATGCAGCCTATCAAGGGAAGTCACCTAAGTTGTTATCCCACAACCTACTCCTACACAAAGTATAGGCGACAGTCGGTATATGTATTACACAAAGAGATCCGCAATTGAACGGAAAGTAAAAGTAGATGAAAGATATGAAATTAACGATAAAAAACCAAGACATGTCAAAGGAAACATGGAAGTAAAAAAAAAGCAGTTCTATTTAACATAAAGAATATGCAGTTTAAAGGAGAAGGGGAAAAAATAAACATAACCTAACAGTTGATCTGTCACTTAGGAATCGCCTGTATAAGGGCAGGCCATATCGATCCCAAAAGTGTGACTGAAGCTTATGCAGCCTATCAAGGGAAGTCACCTAAGTTGTTATCCCACAACCTACTCCTACACAAAGTATAGGCGACAGTCGGTATATGTATTACACAAAGAGATCCGCTATTGAACGGAAAGTAAAAGTAGATGAAAGATATGAAATTAACGATAAAAAACCAAGACATGTCAAAGGAAACATGGAAGTAAAAAAAAAGCAGTTCTATTTAACATCAAGAATATGCAGTTTAAAGGAGAAGGGGAAAAAATAAACATAACCTAACAGTTGATCTGTCACTTAGGCAAATGAAAAGCATAAAATCGATGGAGTTAGAGAAGAACAAAACACATACCCGCATCGGAACCCTAATCGGTAGATGGTTGCAAAGGTGAAAGGCCTTGCAGCTTCCGTGTTGGTGGAAGGAAAATGAAAAGCATAAAATCGATGGAGGTGGAGAAGAACAAAACACATACCAGCATCGGAAACCTAATCGGTCAATGGTTGCAAAGTTAAAAGGCCTTGCAGCTCCCGTGTTAGTGGAAGGAAATAAAGCTCGACGCTGGTGCAAATGGGGAAAAGGGTGGAACAGAATCTATGGCTAAGGAAGCAGGGTTAAGAGGTAGAGCGATGTTGGGGACAACTGTATATATATTTAGCATTGAGCGGAAGGGGAGGCGAACGAATTTGGGTCAAACTGATTTAGCGTTACGTTAGGAAGAAGACGGGACTCTGGGTAAATAGAAGGGGAGCCATCGGATTTCAGATGCAGACACATGGCAGCCTCGTGATTTTTTAATAAAAGTGGAACTGAAAAGACTCTATGAAAAGATTGTGCTTTCATATAATATAATAGATTTTAAACTCTTCTAATCAATCTACTTCTATCACAATTCCTATCCAGGGTGGTCTGAAACATATAAATCCAAAGTAAATTCATTCCAACCCCATACACTTAATAGTGTATTACCCTTGTATTTTATAAGCTACTTCCTCATGATATTTCATATTTTAGGAATACAAATGCAAACCATAATATTCAATACATATTCCCGGATTCAATCCGTAAAACAGTTACAACATGTAGCAAGCAAATATGAGCTAAGTATCATTATAAACTCAAAATTATCAGTTATCATACTGGGTCTATCTATTTATTATAAGCATTATTTTTGGTGTTCTTTGTTGTTGCATATTGGGGAAATCTCGGTCTTTCCCGCTTCGGGAAGTTAAGATAGGCACTTTAAGATTAAAAGTAGCAATGGAAGCACAAGAGTTTATAATTCTCCAATATGGAGATTCTTTCACTATACAAAAAAATAGTGAGATTACAAGAATATGATTACAAAAGTAACTCACACTCAACTCAAGCTTAAGGATAGATACTTCTCAAGCTATCTCTCTTTTCACTCAAAGAGTCTTGCTAACTCTCAAGTATTTTTCTCACTCTAAGAAGTGGATTTCTTTCTTAGATTACAAAAGTAACTCACACTCGGTGGCTCTCTCAAGCTTGAGGATAAAGACTTCCCAAGCTATCTCTCTTTTCACTCAAAGAGGCTCGCTAACTCTCAGGTTATTCTCACTCTAAGGAGTGGCTTCTTTCTTTGATTCTTGGATGGATAGTAATGAAGGCTCCTTATCTTATTTATACTACTAAACCTCCATGATGAATGGTGGAGATTACATGCATCCAAGGGTGGAGATTGATTCTCTAGAATGCTCCATACTCTCTAGGAATCTCTACACTCTTCCATTCCCTTATGCATCCTTCCATACTCTTCCACACATCTCCAGAATATTCCAGAGGGTTCCACACTCTTCCACAAGCTTCTAGAGGGTTCTACACTTCTCTAGAGTTTTCAGGAACATTCTATAAAATTCTAGATTTCTCTAGAAACGTCTAGAATTTTCTAGAAACTCTCCAATTAAGGAGGGATCCCAAAATTGCAAAACAAGGTTAAGGGTGTTTCTATTTCAAAAAATAGTATATCATAAATTCTCCAGCAATTTATTTCTCACAATCAAGTCACATAAGCACGTACTTGCTTGTTACTCAACATAATTTCCAGAAAGCACGGTGATGAACAAAGTCTCATCACATGAGAACTTTATTGCACCTTTTCCATCTCATTTCAGGTATAAGACAAAAGAAGGAAACGAACTTTCCTACTTTCTAACACCTTACTTCATTGTTACCCTATTTTTGCAATAACAAACACGTAGAGATTCTTGAAAATATCATAACATAAATATGATTGGTGGCATTTACAATTTATAACTTATGAACATGGTCGGGATATGATTTAGCATAAATAAGAGATAATCAAGCCTATATCCATAAACATGAAAACTCAATAAAATAGTAAAGAAAATGCAAGCAAAACCCAGAAGATTGTGGCTGCCTTCCAAAGGTCATAATGTCATATCCAAGTGAGGTTAACTCACTGTGCTTGGAGAAAGGCATGTGCACACATTAATTTACATGTCATTCCTCTTCCTTTCAGCATCTCATTCCATATGAATACATATACATTTTTTAATCTCCACTTCCAAAAGAGTTATAGAATTCAGTTTATATGTAAACCAATATGCACGTCACTGACTACACATATAACAACACAAATATGTGTATATATATTAACTGGAAACCATCTTGCATTTTTAAGAAATAGGCACATCCATATATCACTTATTTAAATCATACTACACCCTAAATATCAATTTACTTTTAGTAAAGCAAATCCAACAGAAGACCATAATCAGACGTATAGATTAAGTTGTTCATCTATGTATATTCAGCAACCAGTATACATATCACGGTATTCAAAAAGGTTTTCAAAATGAAAGTTTACATATGCTAGGCAATATCACAACTTAAAACAAAGTTTTTCCAATACAGTTTAACTTGTTGTTTTCAGCTACTCAGGATAAATAAACATACTCGTCTAAACATTCAACATCCAAGCAACCTTAAACAACGTATCATCAAACATAAAAGTTCAATCATTTTAGCTGTGTATTTTATTAACATAGCTATGATACCAACTGAAATGACCCCCAAAATTTCAACAAATTTTAAATTCATTTTATTTATAATTTTACACAAATCAGGTTCATCCCCCTTCACTCATTCAATTCTAGGATCCTTCTTCACCAATATAAAAATATCAATATAAATTTAACAAAATTTAACTAGTGCATATGAAGATACACAAGTACCTTTTCGTAATATCAGAGTTTAAATTTGATAGAAAAAGATATTTGATTAGTTTGAAATAAATTAATCACTACATAGCCAATCAAAGATAAAATAATTGATCTCATCGAAATATCATGCAATTTTTATTTGTAAATTCAAATAGGATTTTTAGTTTTCCTCAAAGCCATAGGGAATTAATTCAACGTAAAATGGAACACTTTTACTTAGCCATTTTGGAAAAGTTGGAATCGGAAAAATACGTGATTACTTGTTAAAAATAGTAAAACATTATACTAAAGTAAACTTACAATGAACATTAGATTTTTAGAACTTAATTTATGCTAAAATAATTGTTGTATCTTTTATTGGGTAGTAGGACATGGAGTGTAACTTTTTCGGTATGCATACCTCTATGTAAAATGGCACTGGCTTTTCTACTGCAACATCATTCTAACAAGTATGTTTATATATATAGTAGTTCATATATATATATATGTCTAAGACAACATCTTTTTACTCGAAATATGTCCAAGAATCCAGGTCATATCAGTGTTATATCCATACATTTCCTAATAAGTATGTGTACATACAACATACCTCGTTATATTCAAATTAACTTCATATGCTCCTTAATTGTGAGTGTACTTATTAAACTAACTTATGGTTAAGCATTTTCATTTACTTATGTGAACTGAGCTGACACACAATTTAATTTTACATGCATACATTTGACAACCAGAGACACTGCTATATATAATAGCTTTACTACTTACCTTACTATTTGTTTTCAAAAAACATTATCATCCTAACATTATACAGTATATAATTACAATATTAAAACATTTCTCCTAATTCAATCTTCAATAATATGAATATGCTCCAGGATGGCTCACGATGGCATAATCCTTATCAAACCTTTACGTTTTTATGTTGATACTACAGAAAATGAGTAGGGTCTTAGCAAAATGTTTTATTATAACTAAGTGATATCATTCGAATAATTTACGTGAATGGTAGGCTTCATTTAAAAGTACAAATTCCATTACAGCACCTAGACCCTTTAACATAGGATTTAGTAAATTAGCACAACACGACATACATAATCTAAATAATAATTCGGTATCTTGATATACTAAACATTTTAACCAAAAAAACAAGTATACCTTACTTATTAATATAAACATCCCTATAAATATACTTACTGCATTATTCATATTCATAGAAATCTGAACATTCATTTACACCAAAACATTGGTTACATCAAACTATATTAACTTAGCTTTCAAAAGATATAATATCAACATTACTCATAAATCAGTACTCTCAGTTACATTACATTTTACTTTGTCTTAGACTATTGCTCTTTACTAACCTTAAACACTTAATTTTTGCAATACCCTAGCCAAGCAACTTGCATATTCCCTATAAACAATCATTGGGCTGCCTCATCAAGAATGAGACACCCCAAATGGTTGCATGACAATTGAAAAGGGTCAGACTATAAGTTTGGTGTGAGTAAATCACTTAATATATTGTAATAAACCCGACAAGTTAGCCAACATGATGTTTAAGTTATTCAAAGATACTAGCAGTTTTACTTGTGAATATTTTGGGTCAAATATGATGATAATGATGTATAGGTACACATATCTGTGTAAACAAAATCATTTATGCAGGTGTATGGAATACAAGATTCAACACATAAAATTAACTCTAGCCTTGTTATACTTTATAAGTAATGCATAAGGGATTACATTACCCTATAACATATCAGTTAACATATGCATGGAAACCACTTATTTGGTAATAAATATTTATTACCGAGTCATCACTCGACATACTACTTTACACAACCATATGCACCCAAACATGTACATATGCTAACAGCTATGGTATCAACCTGAATCAAACATGAATCCATCGTACTGTAATGACCCAGGGAATTCGATTCCCGAAATTTGACAATAATACTTAATCCCGTACTACTTGCCAAAAACTCAAGTATCAAAAACACCAGATAGTTAATAGAAAGAAATTAAAGGGTTAGATAAGAAAGAATGAAATATTAGAATATAAGAAGAAGAACCAACTAACCAACACAACACAGATTCTCACATCGTAGCAGAATAAAACAAAATATAGAAATAGATCTTTATTGAGAGCTTGAAATAAAACTTGCAATCATAAGAGTACAACTTACAGTCAACACATATGGACAGTTATAATAATTTGTTCTCAAATACAACACCCAACGGAATAAATACAAACACGTATCATACATCTGGACTGCTCCATCTTATTTCTGGACTTCACAGCACCTGATAACCTGAACTTGTAAAACTCGGTCTAACCCGAGCATTTCAAACGCCGGATCAATCCGGTGAACCAAAGTGAGAAACCCACTAAGTTTATAGGTAACATCCAACTTGATTTTAAAGTTAACAAATCTTTTTTGAAAGAAAATTATAATCGTAAGACCAATCAACACATAAACACAGATGGTTTTTACCTTATGATAACCCAAAACATTTTGAAATAATATCTTATTCTGATATTATAATAGTGTCTAAATAAAATAAATAACCATCTAGCAGAATGCTTGCACCTCATGCTCTACATACGTAATATAAAATCAAAAACCATGGACGCTTAGTGGAGATTGGATTCCGACTATGACAAGGTACGGAACCACCTCCCGATAGTGTATCTCTAGAAGGGAATACACTGGTTTCAACAAGAACATCTTGCAATCCGACCACACATGACCGACCACTCATTTTTCTTAAGTGTATCGAATGTGTAATGACCCGGGGAATTTGCGACCTTGGTTATCGACATAAACTCAATGTCGACTATCGAAGCATCGAAAATACCAGTTAGTTAATAAAAATAAGTTAGAGGGTGAGAATAGATAAAATAGAAAATTAGAATAGAAGAAGAAGAAGAAGATCACAACAACAGAGTCAGAGTAACACGAATCTCACAGCGGAACGAATAAAATATAACATAACATAGCTTTGAAATATAAATCTGTACTTGAATATACATATCATTATCAAAGCACAACACTTACAACATAGCAGAAATAAACAATTGCTATAAAATCCTGAAGCCTCCTGCTCCAAGCTCTCTAAATACATCTGTAAAATCCCGACTACTTGACTACCCGTACAAAACTAGGCACCCAAGTTTTAAGGGGAAAAAAACAAAATAAACTCTGGTTTAGTCATGCGACTGGTGTGAGTAAACTCCAACCATTTGTTTAACTTTTAAAATTCTTTTAAAAGAAAGGAAAATCGTAAGACCGATCCACACATAAACACGAATGGTTTTTACCTTATGACTACTCAAAATATTCTTTATATCACAACTCTTCTGATATTATAATAATGTCTAAATCAAGTAAATAACAATTTAGTAGAACGCTTTCATCTCACGTTCTACATACATAATATGCAATCAAAAACCGCAGACTCTTATTGGGTATTGGACTTCCAACTATGACAAGGTATGGAACCACCTTCCGATCAGTGTACTCTAGAAGCGATACACTGGAATTCAACAAGAACATCTTGTAACTCGACCACAAATGACCGACCATTCATTTCGCTTGAATGTTCCGAATATATTATCACCATACGGTTGGTATACCAACATAACTGTTCCCGGAGAGACAGAATTGAAAGAAGTAACAAATATGAATATTCTCTAGATGGTGACAATATACCCTAATTGGCTGCGACCCACTTAGCCATGCTGCCTGCCCGATTTCTGTCATTTCCCAGTTGATGAGGCTTGAGGTCATAACGTATCTTTTAACAGATCACTCCTTTATTTACTTTGAATGCCACATCATCATACCCGCCAAATCACATATTGATTTCCCTAAAAATACCACGGGTATAAGCTAAGAGAAACAAATTCCTCTGCCACCAACGTAAATACGTTTGAAACGATCAACTTACGCGATTTACCAGATATACTCTATCAGACATTCGTCCATTTCAAGTTGTCCTGGAACTGGACAACCCGAAGGCACTATTTTGTAAATCCATCTGAGTCAATTTCTACCTAGGATTTACTAAACAGCCCTTGCATAACTCCGTCTTCAATTATCTTCATTATATTTGATTCGCAACGATAATGCCATACGAAGTGGTTTTTAGATAATATATCTGATCCAGGTCTCTCCGTATTGACAACGGAAATTGTCAAAATCTTTGATAGTCGGTGATTTAACTATCAAAAGAAAACATGTGTACAAATAACGGTCGTATTCCCAAATGGAAATCTTACCAATCAATCATCATTTCATTTCCCACTTTCCCATTTATCGTTTCCATATATTCATAAATTCCTTATTTTCTAAAATTAGAAAATATACATTATTAACTTTGGAAAACGTTTCCATTTCTGATTCATGCATCAATATCTTCCCACCTCTATCGTTTCTAACTGTAAAATAGTAAGAGAACAACTTCCCAAGTATAAAACCCGAAGGCCGAAACCAACATCAGATCGATACCCAGAAAGCCATTCAACTCAGCTAATTTCCAGAGAGTTTCTAATTTCAGTAATTCCATTTAAATTCCTAATTCAAAACCCCAAATTCCTTTATAATATTTTATTTCCAAAATATTTACTTTAATCTAATTTTCACATAGAATGTGAACAATATTTCTTTATATAATCAAACAGTTTGATTTCGTATTTTAAAAACAATATCCCAAATCCAATTTCTTTTCATACTTCTATTTATAGAATTTTCAGATAAAAACTTTTTTTATACTTCTAACACTAAAATCTCATTTAATTCCCTTTAAAAATGCTAAGTTCAAATTCCATTAAAAACATTGGTGTTAAAACCGATTTTCACTCCTCTATATAAATTCAGATTTATATATCCAATTTATTCAATGATAAATATTTTATTTAATTTATAAACATCATTTATAAATTTATCTTTCCAATTTATATATGTTAAAACAGATTTTTATTTAATATCTACTTTAAATCCATATCATATTATACCCGTGTGCGAAGCATGGGTGTAAATCTTCCTAATGTAAAATTCTCCTTTTATAAAATTCTATTCATTTTCCTAATATTTCCTTTTATAAAATTCTTTCCATTTTACAAATATTTCCTTTTATAATTCTATTTACTTTCCAAATAAATATTCCTTTTACAATTCTATTTATTTTCCAAATAAATATTCCTTTTATAATTCTATTTATTTTCCAAATAAATATTCCTTGTATAATATCCTATTTATTTTCCAAATAAATATTTCATTTTCAATATCATATTTATTTCCTATAAATATTTAATTTTCAAAATACACTTTGAAAATTCCCTTTTTACATTTAAGTATTTCTTATGGTATTTAAAATACCAATTAACCATACCAGTGTCATCATAATCAATCACATGTTTTATATCACATCATATATCACAGTATATGAAAACAAACAATATTAAAAATATTGAGGAATCCAGTTGGATCCCTCCAACTTGTTTCCCTGCATCACAGATGTTAAACAATATAAATAACATCGATTTCATTTCAATATGAAATATTCTGATAAACAGAATCAATATTTGATTAACGATTTATATATATATATCGTTATCTATAATTTCAACTAATAAATCAGCAATTCAACCAAACAATCAATCATCATTTATCGATACTAGATTATATTTATAAAAATATAAACTGTACAGAGTTAGTGAGATTTACTCACATTGGACGATCAACGTTAAATAACGATAACTGTCGGTTGATTCCGACAGACAATTTATTTCGCTATAAATTGTAACGAGCTCCAATTCACTCACAATCAGTTCTATCGTGTAGCTCTCGCCCACATGATCCCAACAGATCTTGTTTTGTTGAATTCCGTTAACATATGAATAAGATATGGTAAGTTCAAGTTAATACACATTTATTTTAAATAAAAATTTAGAATTTAAATTCCATTTGGGCCTTACCCTAAAAAACCGTTGGCCCAACCTCTTCAGACCCGTGATGAACAACGCGTCTCCTTCTCCAAATAAATCCCGTTTACATCATAGCAGCTTTCAAAGCCATTATCGCCCTTTCCATCCACAGGAACTACCTCGTCTTCCCATTAAAATTCAAACCGACTTCACCGATATTCTCTCCTCGGTTTTCTCTTCAACTCCATATCAAAACAACTACACTCGTTTTCATCATCAAGAATGCGTCGCACTCTCTCACTGTTCATGCAACAGGAACACGTTAACCCATTTATCATCATATAAGCTAACACTTTGCCAGACTGTGCGATTTCCCACCATAAGATCAAAATCCATACTCGATTCATGAATTAAGGACTTAACATCACAAAATATGGAACCCTAGGCTACTTGAATACCCGACTTCGACGGAATACAATTCGAGCACCACAAAACCCATATCAAAATGAAGAGAGCGTCATCAGGAACACAAATATATACCTAGAATGATTTATAGATTTTAACCCAATTTTCTTTGGATTTTATTTGAGTTGGAAGTTCACGTTTTTATTTCCTAAGGAAGAAAATGACGGCGCATTTTTTCATCGACTGTGGAATGAGGTAAATTAGGTTAGGGAAATTTTAAGGGGTATATATAGGGTGAATATATATTTTTATATTTAATTTTAGTCAACCGCTATTTGTTTTGCTGTTTAAAAATTCGTGTGATCACATACAACATCCAAAAATCATGAAAATGGACACATAACTAGAGTTTGACATTACAGACCCAACGAAACTTGTTTCGTCAAATTCCGACTTCGTTTGCTCACACAGCGTATTTTTAAAGTCAAATTATTGAATGTTTTTCAGATTAAAATCCCGTACGACCACATACGGACTCCAAAAATCACGAAAATTGGAATCTAACAATAATTTAATATTTCTGATCCAACAATATTAGTTTCGTCGAAAACAGAGATCGTTTGCAAAAATGGCTATTTTTAAAGCTCTAAATTAACCAATTTTAAATATTAATATATTTAAAACAATTAAATTAAATATTAATAAATTAATATTAATGTATATATTCTCATAGAATATCGTATAGCTCCAAAATATTCCTATATGAATTTATAACTCGACATTTCAAATCCAGATTAAATCAGTATTCAATTTATATTGAAAATCCATTTATAATATAAATAAATCGTTATAAATTATAAAGGAATTCCATAACGACTATTTTAAAATTTGATTTGATCGTAACTCAAAATCTACACAACGAAATGTCGATTTTTCTCTTCCATTAGAAAAATATAGTTCACCAGCTCCGTACGTTTCTTGTTTCACAGAAATCTGGCTTAAAATGGATTATGTATATTCGTTCAAAGTTCGAATCGCCAAATTATGAACTGCCGCACCATTTCGAGCTCGATTATAATTATAATATAAATATACGTCCAAACTTCATTTAAATAATATATTCGTTATTATAATTCAATTCTAAACTGAATTAAATATTATTAATAATCCAATTCACACAATATTGTGAATTCTACTATTTCCGACTATTTCAAAAATTAAATATATTATTCTATTATTTAATTTAATAAAATATTCACTATTATTTAATTTTGGTCATTTTAAATCACCAAACCATATTTTAAATAATTAAATAAATTATTTATAATACCTAAAATACAGGTCATTACATTCTTTCCCTCTTAAAATAATTTCGTCCACGAAATTGCTAAGGTAGGAAACAAACCCTATTAACTGTGTTAAAAATTATTTGTTTACTTATCGACTTCTGTTTCAATTGAACAATTTATTTCAAATAAATTATTAATTTATTCTTACCGACGAAAATTTTCAAAAATCCTGAAAATTTTCTAACACCTTAAATTTTCGAAAAATTTCGCCAGCACTTACTTTGCATGGGTCAATCGGTATAACTACAACTCGCCTCTCTAGGCCTTCTCCAACCCAAAAGAAAATCAAATAGCCAAGCGGCTTGCCAATTCGGCTCACAAAAATCTAATACCCATATAAAATATAAACTTGTACCTTTATGTCGGGCATATCATTATATCCCTTCCATCTGTTACCAATTCTGCATATACCAATAAATTTCCAACTTGATCTCCAATAAATTTATCTTTAACACACTCATTCGCTTATAACCCAGCCAAATTCCATTCAAACTCCAATCTTAAATTCCAAACTCCTAACTTATCAACTCAATTCCATTCCAGATTATTCTCTAATCAAATCCAATTTTATTTAACTTAGTTCAAGTTAAATTCTAATTTATTTATTTACTTTTACCTTCTCAATCTATTTAACTTCATAAGTTAAATTTAAATTCTGGGGTTTTATTTCAAATCAATTTGAAATCATAATAACAATTCAAAACATTTGAATTTCTGAACAACTTGTTTCCTCCAAACAATTCAAAAACAAAATCTTTGGTAGTAATCCGTCACTTAGAAACTCGAAAATGAACACCGATGATGTCCGGATCATCACTGGAATTATTTTCCAGCGACCGAAGTGGGTTCAGTACTATATCTCTTTCAAAAGCACTTTTAAACACTTCCATTTGAAATTTATTTCAAAATATTATTCACAATGCTTGTAAACAATTTAAAATCTTCCAAGATTTTAAAATTCTCATATACTTAATCCAAATCCATTTACAAACACCTTTCCAAACCCCAGAGTTTTAAATTTTAATTCTGGTTTAAATTCAGTTTAAATTCATTCCGTAATATTTATACGAACTTTGATTGGTTATTTACATAGCCGTTTCAATTATAATCTTATCTGATTATAATCACAACCAACACATATAATATATGATAATACTTCAAATATTAATCATCTTTTTATATCAAAATATAATTTGGACAAAATTATTTCATTTACTCGCTTTTCAAAACATACAGTGTCGGTTCATCGTATTCAAGTGTTTATAATCCCCTACTGATACAGTGGATCAAACTGATCGACCAGAACCCATAAACAACTCAACCAGTAAATCTCCACAATATAAAACAATTTTTATAAAATCTACAAATACGTTCACTCGTATATATACACTCAAACTCAATCTAGGGTATCACTAATCCCATCTCTACTGAGTCATGCCACAGAGGCAAAGTAATTACTTAACCTCGCTCAGATACCACTGTAACGACCTGGGAAATTTGTGCCCTTGGTTATCGATATAAACTCAATGTCGACTATCCAAGCATCGAAAATACTGGATAGTTAATAAAAAGAAGTTAGAGGGTGAGAATAGATAAGATAGAAAATTAGAATAGAAGAAGAAGAAGATCACAACAACAGAATCAGAGTAACACGAATCTCACAGCGAAACGAGTAAAATATAACATAACATAGCTTTGAAATATAAATCTGTACTTGAATATACATATAGTACAACACTTACAACACAGTAGAAATAAACAATTGCTATAAAATCTTGAAGCCTCCTGCTCCAAGCTCTCCAAATACATTTGTAAAATCCTGACTACTTAACTGCCCGTACAAAATTGGGCACCCTAGAGTTTAGGGAAAACAAAACAAAATAAACTCTGGGTCAGTCATGTGACTGGTGTGAGTAAACTCCAACCATTTGTTTAACTTTTAAAATTCTTTTAAAAGAAAGGAAAATCATAAGACCGATCCACACATAAACACGGATGGTTTTTAACTTACGACTACTCAAAATATTCTTTATATCACAACTCTTCTGATATTATAATAATGTCTAAATCAAGTAAATAACAATCTAGTAGAACGCTTTCATCTCACATTCTACATATATAATATACAATCAAAAACCGCAGACTCTTATTGGGTATTGGACTTCCAACTATGACAAGGTATGGAACCACCTTCCGATCAGTGTACTCTAGAAGCGATACACTGGAGTTCAACAAGAACATCTTGTAACTCAGCCACACATGGCCGGCCATTCATTTCGCTTGAATGTTCCAAATATATTGTCACCTTACAGTTGGTATACCAACATAACCATTCCTGGGAGATGCAGAATTGAAAGAAGTAACAAATATGAATATTCTCTAGATGGTGACAATATACCCTAAATGGGTGCGACCTACTTAGTCATGCTGCCTGCCCGATTTCTGTCATTTCCCAGTTGATGAGGCTTGAGGTCATAACATATCTTTTAACAGATCACTCCTTCATTTACTTTGAATGCTACATCGTCATACCCATCAAATCAAAAATTGATTTCCCCAAAAATACCATGGGTATAAGCTAAGAGAAACGAATTCCTCCGCCACTAATGTAAATACGTTTGAAATGATCAACTTACGCGATCTACCAGATATACTCTGTCAGACATTCATCCGTTTCAAGTTGTCCTGGAACTGGACAACCCGAAGGCATTATTCTGCAAATCCATCTTAGGAAATTTCTACCTAGGATTTACTAAACAGCCCTTGCATAACTCCGTATTCAATTATCTTCATCATATTTGATTCGCAACGCTAATGCCATACGGAGTGGTTTTCAAATAATATATCTGATCCCGGTTTCTCCGTATTGACAACAGAAATTGTCAAAATCTTTGATAGTCAGTGATTTAACTATCAAAGGAAAACATGTGTACAAACAACGGTCGTATTCCCAAATGGAAATCTTACCGATCAACCATCATTTCATTTCCCACTTTCCCATTTATCGTTTCCATATATTCATAAATTCCTTATTTTTTAAAATTAGAAAATATACGTTATTAACTTTGGAAAACGTTTCCATTTCTGATTCACGCATCAATATCTTCCCACCTCTATCAGTATCTAACTGTAAACTAGTAAGAGAACAACTTCCCAAGTATAAACCCCGAAGGCCGAAACCAACATCAGATCAATACCCAGAAAGCCATTCAACTCAACTAATTTCCAGTCAGTTTCTAATTTCTGCAATTCTGGAACGACCCGGGGAAATCACGATCCTAGTTATCGACATGAACTCAATGTCGACAATCCAAGCATCAGAAATACCGGATAGTCCATGAAAGAAATTAGAGGGTGAGAATATATAAGACAGAAACTTATAATAGAAGAAGAAGAACATACAACATCAGAGTAAACACGAATCTCACAGCGGAACGAACAATATATAATAGATACATAACTTTGAAATAAAATCAGTATATGTATACAGTAACATTATCAGAGTATAACACTTACAACACAGCGGAAATAAACAATAGCTATATATTCCTGAAGCCTCCTGCTCCAAGGTCTCCAAGTATATCTGTAAATCCTGACTACTTGACTGCCCGTACAAATTTGGTCACCCAAGAGTTTAGAGAAAACAAAACAAAAATAAACTCTGGGTCAAACATGTGACTGGTGTGAGTAAACTCCAAACATTTGTTTAACTTTTAAAATCCTTTGAAAAGAAAGGATAATCGTAAGACCGATCGACACATAAACACGGATGTTTTTTACCTTACGATAAACCAAAACATTATTTTTAACATCCATACTCTTCTGATATTATAATAATGTCTAAATCAAATAAATAGCAATCAAGTGGAACGCTTTCATCTCACGTTCCACATATATATAATATATAATCAAAAACCGCGAGCGCTTATTGGGTAATGAATTCCAACTGCCAAGGTATGGGACCACCTTCCGACAGTGTATCTCTAGAGAGGAATACACCGAGTTCAACAAGAACATCTTGCAATCCAGGCTAAACATGACCGGTCACTCATTTCGTTTGAGTGTACCGAATGTATTATCACCAACGGTTGGGATCAGCAACCGTTTTCCGAAAGGGACAACATCGAAATAGATTATAGAAGTAAATGGAATTTCTCTAGATCAGGTGACAATACACCCTAATTGGCAGCTAACCACTTAGCCATGCGACCTACCCGATTTATACTATTTCCAGTTGTGAGGCTAGAGGTCATAACGTATAGATCACTCCTTTATTTACTTTGAGTGTCACATCGTCATACCCGCCAAATCATAAATTGATTTCCCCAAACATATCACGGGTAAACAGCTAAGAGAAACGAATTCCTCCGCCACCAAACGTAAATACGTTTGAAGAGATCAACTTACCCGATCTATTAAATATACTCCATCAGACATTCTTCCATATAGGTTGTTTTGGGACTGGACAAACCGAAGGCACTATTCTGTAAATAGGACAGCCCTTGCATAACTCCGTCTTCAATTATCTTCATCATATTTGATTCGCAACGCTAACGCCCATACAGAGTGGTTTTCAGATAATGAATCTGATCCCGGTCTCTCCGTATTGACGACGGAAAAATGGTCAAAAACTTCGATAGTCGGTGAGTTAACTATCAAAGAAAAACACGTGTGCAAACAACGATATTATTTCCAGATGAAAATCTATCAATCAATCATCATTTAACATTTATCTCTTTAGTTCCTTAATTTATTCATTTTTCATTTCCTATTTCCATATATTCAACATTCCTTATTTTCTAAATTTAGAAAATATACGTTATTAATCATTAGAAAACATTTCCATCTCTTTTTCACGTATCACTGTCATTCTAGTATTCTTTATCGTCAACATTTCATTTTCTATGCTTAGAAAATATCTCTGATTATATTTGGAAAATGTTTCCAAAACTCATTTATATGTATTTCAAATGAACATTATGTAATTATCGTTACGACTGCTCAATCCATTTATCGTTTATCCCTTCACTGTATTTCTAATCAATCTTCGCTATCGAACTTCAACTGTTCCTTAGTTAATTCCGAAGTCAATCAAGTTGGGGTATAATTACCTCTCAGACCTTAACTGAACAACGTCCTTAACCTCGCAACAGATAAAGCTCAATACTCAATTTCTAACAACCATTGCTTATGCAAATTCTCGGATTCAGTTTACAATTCCATTTCTTTTCTGAAAAACATTCATTATAACGATAACGTTATAATTCGTACTTCTGAAATATCTAACTTAACAATATAACTTTTATTCCTTGATTTGTATAAATAAATAAAACAACTAATTTATAAATAAGTTAATCTTGATTTAAAAATTGGAAAGTAGATAATACTTTCCCCAATTCGATAAAATCGAATTCGACGTATAACTCTCCTTCGAGAAATCTCTATTCGATTAACCCTCCTACAAATAACTAATATTTGATTATCTCTCTTCGAATAATTATATTCGATTATCTCACTTTGGATAACTTATATTCGATTATCTCACTTCGAATAACTTATATTCGATCATCTCTCTTCGAATAACTTATATTCGATACTCTTTCTTCGAATAACTCTTTTTCGAATAACTAATATTCGATTAACTCTAATTCGACTAACTCTATTCGATTAACTCTATTTCGAATAACTATATTTGATTTAACTCTATTTCTGTCTCATTCAAATTCCCCTTTGAATTTCTACTTCAAATCCGATCTTCTTTATAAATGTTATTATTTTCAAAACATTTATTTAATCTATTATTCATATAAAATATGAATAACATTTCTTTTATAATCTTCTTCTTCGGAAAATGCTTGCCTTAATCCATTATTCATATTCAATATGAATAACATGTTCTTTATATAATTAAAACAGTTTGGTTTTGTATTTAAAATAATATCTTATTTTAAATATTCCATTTATACTTCTATTTATAAACAATTCATATAAAGTCTTATTTTATATTCAACACTTTAATAATTTCATCTAAAATTCTCGTTAACACTACGTTCATATTCAGTTTCAAATATCGTTGTTAAAAGCGATTCTTACTTCTCTATATAAGTTCTGACTTATATATTCCATTTATCCACTGATAAATAATTAACTTAATTTATAAACTATTATTTATAAATTAATCTGTTCCCTTTATCTGTTTTACTTCTTTATATAAGTTCAGACTTATATATCTTTATTTGTCCAATGATAAATATTTTCCTTAATTTAAAAATATTTTTTATAAATTATTCTTCTCAATTCATCTGTTAAAAACATATTTTTATTTAATATCTAATTTAAATAAATCATCTCAAATTTTCCTTTATAATTCAAAATCCTCCTTTTATAATTCTATATTTATTTCCTAAAAATTTCCTTTCATAAAATCTTATTTATTATATAAATAATTCCTTTTACAAAATTCTATTCATTTTAAAAATATTTCTTTTTATAAAATCCTTTGATTTTATAAATATCTCTTTTTATAAAATCCTTTGATTTTGTATATATTTCTTTGTCAATATTACATTGAAAATTCCTTTTTTATATTCCAGTATTTCTTATGGTATTTAAAATACCAAATAACAATGATCAATATAATTCTAACACACATCATCAACAACAGATTTTACATCACATCATATATCACCATATATGAAAACAAACAGTATTATAAATATTGAGGAATCCAGTTGGATCCCTCTAACTTGTTTCCCTGCATCACAGATGTTAAACAATATAAATAACATCGATTTCATTTCAATATGAAATATTCTGATAAACAGAATCAATATTTGATTAACGGTTTATATATATAACGTTATCTATAATTTCAACCAATACATCAGCAATTTAACCAAACAATCAACACATAACAACCAATCATCATTTATCAATACTAGATTATATTTATAAAAATATAAACTGTACAGAGTTAGTGAGATTTACTCACATTGGATGATCATTGTTAAATAACGATAATTGTCGGTTGATTCAGACAATTTATTTTGCTATAAATTGTAACGAGCTCCAATTCACTCTCAGTCAGTTCCATCGCGTAGCCACCATCCATACAATCCCAACGGATCTTGTTTAGTTGAATTCCGTTAACATATGAATAAGATATTGAATTCACAAGTTAATACACTTATTTAAATTAAAATTAACTAGATTTTAATTTGCCACCGGGCTTACCACTCTCAAAATCGGCCCACTAAAAATCAGACCCGCACCCTTTAATTTCCCTTCTTCCCCGTTCTGATCCTTTGAACCCGCAACTCAACCCATTTGCAGCGCCTTCCTTCCATCATTTCTCCCTTATCACTTCGGTAAGCTCCCTGAAACCAAGACCATCCATCTTCTCTTCTAAAACTCTCCACTCTCATACCAATTTCGTCACACTCGGACTCCATATACGACTCGCGACTTCTGCTCCCTCCCACGAACTACACAGCAAAGCACGACACCTTTTTATTGTAATGGCCCGCAAATCCGTACTATCAGAGCTGACTAATACAACATACGTCCAACTCAAATAATACAGAAATATGAGTCATTAGGGTTAAAGAAAATAGAAAAGATAAAAGATGAACAGAAATAATAATACAGAACCTCACTGCGGAACGAATAAAATATATTATATAACATAACTTTGAAATACAAATTTGTTTTGTATATACATACCATATCAGAGTACAACATTACATTTGATAAAGCGGAAATAACTCTAAATAACTAACAGTGAAGCCTCCTGCTTCAAGTTCCTCCATGTGTATCTGTAAAGCCTAAAACACTTGACTGCCCGTACAAATTTGGGAACCCAAGAGTTTAGGAAAAAAAACTCTGGGTCAGCCATGGGACTGGTGTGAGTAAACTCCAACCATATTGTTTAACTTTGAAAAAAAAACTTTTGAAAGAAAAGGATAATAGTAAGACCGTTCCACATATAAACACAGACGGTTTTTACCATACTATAACCCAAAACATTTTTGGTATCAAAATCTAGTGATATTATAATAACGTCTAATCAAATAAATAACCAAATAGTAGAACGCTTGCATCTCACGCTCTACATACATAGTATAAAATCAAAAACCGCAGGGAGCTTATTGGAGATTGGATTCCAACTATGACAAGGTATGGTATCACCTGCCGATAGTGTATCTCTAGAGGGGAACACACTGGGTTCAACAAGAACGTCTTGCAACCCGGCCCACACATGACCGACCACTCATTTCGCTTGAGTGTATTGAATATATATCACCAACGGTTGGGCTCAAACCACCGTTTCCCAAAAAGGGACAGCATCGAAATAGATTAAAGAAGTAAAAGGAATTTCTCTTGATATGTGATTATACACCCTAATGGGAGCGACCCACGTAGCCATGCTGCCTACCCGATTTTTGTCATTTCCCGGTTGTGAAGCTTGAGGCTACGTCTATCTTTTAGAACATCTGGCCACCATACACTTTGAATGCCACATCGTCAAACCCGTCAAATCACTAGTTGATCTTCCCAAAAATATTATGGGTATAAAATCTAAGAGAAACGAATTTCTCCGCCACCAGACGTAATATCTTGAAAAGATCGTCTTATGTGACTGTTAGGAATACTCTGTCAAACATTCGTCCATACAAGTTATCCTGGGACTGGACAAACATAACAGCTCTTGAATTTCACTCCGTCTTTGATTATCTTCAGCATAATCTAATTCGCAACGCCTATGGCTTTACGGAGTGATTTTCGGATATTAAATCCAACCGGTCTCTCCGTATTGACAACGATGGTCAAAAATCTTTGATAGTTGGTGATTTAACTATCAAAGGAAAAAATAAGCATCCATCAAACAATTTCACAATCACTGGCCCTTTCTAATATTTTATATTAAATTCATTTCTTAGGGAATTCTATGTATATCGTTATATCGATTTCTATTATCAAAATCTCTTAAAAATATTCTAACTCCTTAAATTTCCAGAAAATTTTGCCAGAACCTCCTTTGTACCGGTCAATAGGTCAAACCCCAACTCGCCTCTCGAGGCCCTATCCATCAAAAAGAAAATAAAAAAGCCAAGCGGCTTGCCGATTCGGCGCATAAAACCTCATATGGAAATTAAACATGTACGTTTTTGTCGGGCACTTACATTATAATCTTCAAACTCTCTTCCTACTCTTTATCCCATACCTTTTTAAAATATACACAACTGCCTTTCGTTTATTTAAATCAACACAACCATTTGGATTAATTACCTTCAATTCCACTACTTAATTCCCAAATTGCTTCATTTACTCGGTTTGGATCACCGATGTTTGTAAACAAGTCGAATTCCATTTCTAATTCGAGTTCGCATTCGATTTTAGAATTAAACCCACAAATTTCAATTTACTTATCCAAAGTTAAATTCGATCCAAAACTCCTTTAACTAATTAATTTCTAATTAGTTAACTTTATTCAATAATTAAACATCTGATTTTTGTTTTCAAAAATCAATCCATTACTCGACTTGAGTTCATATTTAATCTATATCTCAAGTTCGGATTTTACTGATGGAAATTCAGATTTTTATTCACTGAAAATCCTTTTATTTAATTAAACAAACCGTTATGGTTTTAAAACGATTATGGCGCTGTTTTTCTGAAAATTTGATTTTGACATAACTCAAAATCTATAAAACAAAATTCAGTTTTCTCTTTCCCATTAGTAAATTATTATTCAATAGGTCCGGGCGTTTCTTGTTTCATCAAATTCCGACTTATATTGAGTTCTATAAACTCAATTGAAGTTCAAAACGCCAAATTTCGAACTACCGCGCTACGGCGAGTTCGTTTTAATTAGACTGAATACAAACGTAAAAAAAACTTCGTTATAAAATAATTCTAACTCCATTTTCAATAAATTGAACATGTTATCCAAAATTATCTCAACAATTCATATTATTCAACTCGGCGATTATTTTATTTCACATTCCCAACTCAGTTATGAATTTATTCAACTCAATTTCTTATATTCAATTCCATTCCCCTTGGAGTTAAATTCGATCTAATCGAATTCCGATTATTAATTCATTTATAAATTAATCAATTCAACATCCTTTTCCATCACAAACTAATATCATCCCTTGATGATAGTGAAGTCGTTCAAGTTAGGGTATTTTATTTACCTCTCAGACCTTGACCGACAACGTTTTTATCTTGAGATAGACAAAAGCTTGTAATACCCGAAACTCGATTTAAAACTCATCTTTTATTCCATTTCTTACATTTGGAAATTTATTTCCAAATTGCTCGATGAAAATTTCTTCACTATATATATAAATGTTGATTATAAATTAACTTTCTTATTTAAACAACTTCTATTTTAATAACATGTTTGAAACTCCACTCCTGTTTTGGAATATTTTATTTTTCTAGCTTATATATATAATATGAAATCTATGTTCATATTTAAATTTCAGTTTCAATTCAATATAAATCCAATATCCTATATTGAAATAATTTATTAGTTTTGTAAATTCGACACGGTCAAATTCTAATCATAAATAAATCCATATGGATTTATTTCAATTCATTTTACATTCCGAACATCGGAATAAATTTCATCGTTTCCTTTCTGAAACGATTCCAAATTATAGATCCCCTCTTTAAATTTCATACTTGAATTTGAAATTATAAATTTTCCATCGGGAATTCCCCTTCTTTATTTATAAACATCGCTTATAAATTTCATTTCTGTTTTTTTAATAATGAAACCAGCTTCTATTTCCAATTTCCACCTCGAAAATAAATTTTCCTTTTTAATTTCATATTTGATATTAAATTCTCATATTATCAAATGATAATATTTCTCTTCATTTATAAGCATCATTTATAAATTTCATTACTTGTTTAAATATTTAAACAAGTTCCTATTTCAAATCTTATTTGAAATTCAATTCTCATTCTAGAATTTTTTTCTTCTTTTTAAATTCAGAATTGAATTTAAAAATCTAATATTATCAATGATAACATTATTTATAATTTCAGCTACTTGTTTTTATTATTTAAACAAGTTAATATCTCACAATCCATTCGAAATTCCATTTCAATTTCGAAAAGTAATTTTTCCTTTTTAAATCCAAAGATCCTCTTCGATATTTTTAAATATAATATCTAGGGCCAACGATATTCTAATATCTAACACACAAATCATCCATTCAATTCACACATCACATACATATATAAATATGTAAACAACAGTAAATAAATTTGAGGAATCCAGTTGGATTCCTCCAACTTGTTTTTCCTGCATCCATAGATGTTAGTAACAACAATAATAATGCCAATCCTGCTTTAAGACAGGATATCGCGGTATGAAGGTCATCCACTCATATATCGTAGGGCACTAGGGTCATCTGCTAATGATACTGCGGACATCCCCTAATGGTACTGCGGGAAATCCAATATATATATAATAACCACAATCACCAATCCTAAATAACTAATATATATCACCACAGTAATTCAATAATTCATGCATGCATCCAAACAACCAACAATTTATTTTTAATGATAAAAATAAAATTTTAAGTGAGATTTACTCACCTTGAATTTTCCACTGCTGAATATCGTGTTTAATTCCATATCATCACGCTATAAATCTAATCGAACTGTCTTGAATGAATTTATTTGTTCCTACGATCATTTGATTTTATTTTAATGATTAATTATTATTCAATTTAAATTAACTACTAACACCAAAAAAAATTCTATGTATGTTAAAATTTTCGGTAAGAAGTATACCTCCCGGTTGTTGCAACCCACGAAATCAATCCCCGAAACAAGTCCCCGGTCAGCTCCACAATACTGCAACATCCCCTTAACACTGCAGTCCTCTTTCCAGCATTCTGTCGAACACCATATTATCACCAAAAATCACTTGACTGAACTCATGTATCTTCACTATCGAACCACACACATCTACTAAACAACATCACCATCCAACTTGACAATTGTTATTTCTTCTCACTGCAATTTCCCACTTACAACATATTGTAAATTACCATTCTCCACCATCAAACCCTTAATATTCAGGCAACACCTCATATTTCCCAAAAAATGACAAGGTCAAACACCAATACCTTATTGTTGAACTTCATCAGCCTATCAGTAAAACAAACTCCCTCCATCGGCCACTCCTTCAGGTCATACACATCCTTCACCGCCACTTTCACAAACTCATCAGTAAATCCGAACATCACCAGTTTGTCCTCCAAGCCACCATCGGCTTTCAAAAAATTGCAGCCCTTCCATCAATCTCGCACCTCACAAAACCCTTTGAAGATGCATCCAATCGATCTCCCACATCACCCTGTAAACCGCGAGCTAGGAACTTAGGCTGATGCTGCTCAGATTGAACCCCAGACAATGATCGAACCTCAGCAAAAATGAAATCGCACAATTTCAATAATCTTCAATCCATCGTCGAGCTTTGTGAAATCCTGTAGTTTGATGGTGAATTGAGACCGCGACTTCCCTTTTCATTTTTAAATGAAAGATTCGATTTTGATTTTGAGAGAAAGGTAATGATTTTAATATATTTGAGAGGCCACCATTTTCTTGAAGCTTTCTGTTTGATTTAGCAAAGTAAACGGGTGTTTGCGTTTTATAGCTGAAAGGGGGGAACAGTTATATCGGCTCGAGGGAGAAAATTTGGTCTGCGCGATTCAGAATACGTACTCTGCCATTAATTTCATGTTTTACTTCGCTGAGAAGGAGGAAGACAAAGATTTCTGCTCGATGTAAAAATATAGGTCTGTGCTAATCAATTTTTAGGGTGGCACCATTAATTCTTGTGTGCCTGATATCGAAAGTGAACGACAGAATTTTGTGCTCGATGAAAATAGACTGCGTGAATCAAATAGGAGGTCTACGAAATGAAAACTAAGGTCGACTGATGTAATGGATTTTATTATATATAATATTTCCAAATATCTCATGTCCTTAATTCGCAAATCCCAAACCGTTGTTTCAACATAACGACTGACGTTTTCAACCTTATACGATATTCTAAACTCAACAGTACAGATTTTGAAATTTAATTTGACTATATAAAAGAAATAACAATTTAAATTAAATTCGATTTAAAATATAAATAGATTTCAAACAATTAAATTCATTATTATCACCATTTAAATCTAACACAGAATTTACATTTAAATCGGCTGAATTGTTTAAATTCAGTTTTAACTGCGAATTACGTTTTCGTATTACGTTTATTCAATATATTCAAATTAAATCATATATTGATTATTAAATCAATAAATTAAAATATGAAAATCCATTTGTATATCCAATTCAACATTTAAAATAAATTTAAATGTTTAAAATCAGATGGCCAAAATTCTGGGATGTTACATTCCTTCCCCCTTTAAAAGGATTTCATCCCCGAAATTACTGAAGCAGAAGAAATGCTACAGATCTGTTAACTTTTCAAAAACCCACTTTGTTGTAACTCAGTATTTCATATAACTCAAGTCTCATAAAAATTTCAGTTTAATGGAAATATTTAATTTCCTATTTCTTATTAAAAATCTATAAATTGAATTCAATTTGAAAAATCATCTCTTTAATCTTTACAAAAAATTTTCTAACTCCCTAAATTTTGGGAAAATTTTGGCCGAGTCTTCCCTGTACGGAGGAGCTTTTGCAATATACCAAAAGAGATGAAAAAAGTATACATCGACCCATACGGTCGGAAAACAGTTCATATACCCTAATTTGATATTTTGCGTAGGCGTACCTTATATAATCGTTTATTATGCGATCATGCTTAGCGTTTATGCAAGCCACGCATCCAAAACTAAGCCAAGCAGCTCCATGTACCTGTACTTACTCAATTTACACTTATAAGTTCAAGTATATGCAATGCAACATACAAATTTTAATCAAAACATGCATTTGTCCATAACCACCAGTTTCCAATACTCGATTAATTGTTATAATCGAATTATATACCATTTAATTCAACTCCAACTATTTTGCATACCCATTTACATGCTTTCTATTTATATTTCACTCGCATTGAATTTATACCACTCACGATATATTTTCCGCACTTCAAGCTAATTCCAAATTTAATGTGATTTACTTTTGTTTATCATAAACGAACCATTGTTTCTTTCTCCAAGCAATTTTTGTAACATTCATTTTATTTGAATGATTTACAGTCACATATATTCATATTTAATTCGTATTCTATTCATTCAATTCAAATGATTTACAAAAAACAAATTTACATTGGACTTATATTCCATGTATACACATTCCAATTTATTTAAATTGATTCAAATCAATTTATTTATTTCGTTTATAACAAACGAAAATTTTCTATGAACATTTGGTATTATCTGGTTATAATATAATTCTTTTTTTTACTGGCTTTTAAATGGCTTCAAATCCATTCTTCAGGTTCACTTTCGCTAATTCAATTTATTTAACTTGCATAAGTTAAATTTTAAATTCCAGAATTCAAATACCCAGTTTTTATGTCAAATCCTTTTGAAATCATATAAATATATTTATAATCATCTCAAATTCAAACATTTGAATTTTTCAAACAACTTGGTTTCTTCCAACCAATTTTCCTTACAAACTTTTCTAAGGTAACAATCTATCACTTAGAAACTCGAAAATGAATACCGATGGTGTCCGGATCATCATTGGAATTATTTTCCAGTGACCGAAGTGAATTCAATGCTTTATCATTCTCAAAAACCCATTCAAAACGATTTTTATTCAAAAATCCTTTCAAAACAAAGCTATATTATTTACATAACACTTCAGAAAATATTTTCCAACATCCGGGATTTAAATTCCAAATTCTGGTTTTAAATCAATTCCATTTCATCTTATTTGTATATTTAATTCATATACAAATTTTATTTGATTATATATATCCATTCCAATTTTATAATTTCATAATAGCAACAAACTCATCCATATATAAATAACTTTTAGAAAATTATTCATTTTATATCAAAATAGAATTTTGGGTAAAATTATTTCATTTACCCAGCTTTAAAACAATATTGTGTCGAATTACTTTATTCAAGTGTTTAAAAATACTTTTCGATAAAGTTGATCATACTGTACCGACCAGAGTTCATAAACCTCTCGACAAACCAATTAACACAATATAAAACATTTTTTTAATATAAATTTACAAATACGCTCTCTCATATATTCACACTTAAACTCATTCTAGGGTACTACTGACCCTATCTCTAATGAGTAAACCCCACCAAAGCCTAGGTGTTCGCTCAACCTAAGCTCTGATACCAACTGTAACGGCCCGCAAATCTGTACTATCAGAGCTGACTAATACAACATATGTCCAACTCAAATAATACAGAAATACGAGTCATTAGGGTTAAAGAAAAGAGAAAAGATAGAAGATGAACAGAAATAATAATACAGTACCTCACAGAGGAAAGAATAAAATATATTATATAACATAACTTTGAAATACAAATTTGTTTTGTATATACATACCATATCAGAGTACAACATAACATTTGATATAGCGGAAATAGCTCTAAATAACTAACAGTGAAGCCTCATGCTTCAAGCTCCTCCAAGCGTATCTGTAAAGCCTAAAACACTTGACTGCCCGTACAAATTTGGGCACCCAAGAGTTTAGAAAAAAAAAACTCTGGGTCAGTCATGGGACTGGTGTGAGTAAACTCCAACCATATTGTTTAACTTTGAAAAAAAAATCTTTTGAAAGAAAAGGATAATAGTAAGACCGTTCCACACATAAACATGGTGGGTTTTTACCTTACTATAACTCAAAACATTTTTGATATCAAAATCCAGTGATATTATAATAATGTCTAATCAAATAATTAACCAAATAGTAGAACGCTTGCATCTCACGCTCTACATACATAGTATAAAATCAAAAACCACAGGGCACTTATTGGAGATTGGATTCCAACTATGACAAGGTATGGGACCACCTGCCGATAGTGTATCTCTAGAGGGGAACACACTGGGTTCAACAAGAACGTCTTGCAACCCGGCCTACACACGACCGACCACTCATTTCGCTTGAGTGTATCGAATATAGATCACCAACGGTTGGGCTCAAACCACCGTTTCCTGAAAAGGGACAACATCGAAATAGATTAAAGAAGTAAAAGGAATTTCTCTAGATAGGTGATTATACACCCTAATGGGAGCGACCCACATAGCCATGCTGCCTGCCCGATTTCTGTCATTTCCCGGTTGTGAAGCTTGAGGCTACATCTATCTTTTAGAACATCTGGCCACCATACACTTTGAATGCCACATCGTCAAACCCGTCAAATCACCAGTTGATCTTCCCAAAAATATTACGAGTACAAAAGCTAAGAGAAACGAATTTCTGCGCCACCAAACGTAATATCTTGAAAAGATCGTCTTATGTGACCGTTAGGAATACTCTGTCAGACATTTGTCCATACAAGTTATCCGGGGACTGGACAAACATAACAGCTCTTGAATTTCACTCCGTCTTCGATTATCTTCCGCATAATCTAATTCACAACGCCTATGGCTATACGGACTGGTTTTCGGATATTAAATCCTACCGGTCTCTCCGTATTGACAACGATGATCAAAAATCTTTGATAGTTAGTGATTTAACTATCAAAGGAAAAAAAATAAACATCCATCAAACAATTTCACAATCACTGGCCCTTTCTAATATTTTATATAAAATTCATTTGTCAGCTAATTCTATATATATCGTTATATCGTTTCTATTATCAAAATTTCTTAAAAATATTTTAACTCCTTAAATTTCCGGAAAATTTCGCCAGCACCTCCTTTGTACTGGTCAATAGTTCAAACACCAACTCGCCTCTCTAGGCCCTTTCCATTCAAAAAGAAAATCAAAAGGCCAAGCGGCTTGCCTATTCGGCGCATAAAACCTCATATGGAAATTAAACATGTACGTTTTTGTCGGGCACTTACATTATAATCTTCAAACTTTCTTCCTACTCTTCATCCCATACCTGTTTAACATATACACACCTGCCTTTCGTTTATTTAAATCAACACAACCATTTGGATTAATTACCTACAATTCCACTACTTAATTCCCAAATTGCTTCATTTACTCGGTTTGGATCGACGATGTTTGTAAACAAGTCGAATTCCATTTTTAATTCGAGTTCACATTCGATTTTAGAATTAAACCCACAAATTTCAATTTACTTATCCAAAGTTAAATTCGATCCAAAACTCATTTAACTAATTAATTTCTAATTAGTTAAATTTATTCAATAATTAAAAATATGATTTTTGTTTTCAAAAATCAATCCATTACTCGACTTGAGTTCATATTTAATCTATATCTCAAGTTCGGATTTTACTGATGGAAATTCAGATTTTTATTCACTGAAAATCCTTTTATTTAATTAAACAAACCATTATCGTTTTAAAACGATTATGATGCTGTTTTTCTGAAAATTTGATTTTGACATAACTCAAAATCTATAAAACAAAATTCAGATTTTTCTTTCCTATTAGTAAATTATTATTCAATAGGTCCGGGCGTTTCTTGTTTCATCAAATTCCGACTTATATTGAGTTCTATAAACTCAATTGAAGTTCAAAATGCCAAATTTCGAACTACAGCGATGCGGCGAGTTGGTTTTAATTAAGGGTGCGTTTTTTAGAGGTCCTTGTTAAGTTTCAAAATATAAAAAAAACCCGATCATAAACTTATTGTAAATTAGGTCCCTATTTTTTGAAAAGTCATAAAAAAATATAAAAAAATCACGTAAATTCGTATTTAAATAAAACATGTAAACACTAAAAAATTCAGAACAAAAAACCATCAAAGAAGGCGTCAAAAATCAAAAAAACAGAAAAAAAAACGAAATTTCCAGTTAAATGCATAATAGTATGCACATATATCATTTTCCTGCATACATCCGTGCATATTTTTCACTACATACATCTTCGTTGATTTTTATTCATACAAAAACATGCTTACATGTGTGCAAATATACCCAATATTTGCACACATTTTTGCAGGTTTAGTTTCAAATTTTCAAACCGAACAAAGCTTACGGAAAAGTTGCATACATATATGCAATTATTAGTAATAATTGCATAAATGTATGCAACTATTTTTTTTATTTCCGTAGAATCCTGAAATTATTTCCATATTTTAGAATTTTTTTTTATGAAGGAACGTACTTTTTTTTAAAAAAATATAAAAAGGCGGAAGTAATAAAATAAGGGGCGGGTTTAAAATTTTCAAATCTTTTTTTTTATATAAATTAGGTCCCTACTTTTATCCTATAAAAATGTTGCACACATGTGTGCATTTTTTTGAGAAATTTGCACATTTGGATGCAAATAAAAATGAACTGAAATATTAAGTTAAATCTATCCGCTGGAAGAACTGTAGTTAATTGCATATATGCATGCAATAAAATCAAAAAGGTGCATAATATTATGCATTTAACTGCAGTTTTTTCTGTTTTTTTGCTGTTTTCTTCTTTCTGACATTATTTTTGTTGTTTTTTGAACTGAATTTTTTGTATAATGCATAATTTATTTTATTACTAATTTACGAATTTTTTTTATTTTTTTTAATTATTATTTTATAAGTTTTGAAAACAGGGACCTAATTTATATTAAGTTTATGACCGGATGTGAGCCTAATTAAGTTTCAAAATAGGGACGTGAGCCTAATATTCACTTTAATTAAATTGAATATAAACATAAAAAAAAACTTCGTTATAAAATAATTCTAACTCCATTTTCAATAAATTGAACCTGTTATCCAAAACTATCTCAACAATTCATATTATTCAACTCGGCGATTATTTTATTTCACATTCCCAAATCAGTTATGAATTAATTCAACTCAATTTCTTATATTCAATTCAATTCCCCTTGGAGTTAAATTCGATCTAATCAAATTTCGATTATTAATTCATTTATAAATTAATCAATTCAACATCCTTTTCCATCACAAACTAATATCATCCCTTGATAATAGTGAAGTCGTTCAAGTTGGGGTATTTTATTTACCTCTCAGACCTTGACCGACAACGTTTTTATCTTGAGATAGACAAAAGCTTGTAATACCCGAAACTCGATTTAAAACTCATCTTTTATTCCATTTCTTACATTTGGAAATTTATTTCCAAATTGCTCGATGAAAATTTCTTCACTATATATATAAATGTTGTTTATAAATTAACTTTCTTATTTAAACAACTTCTATTTTAATAACATGTTTGAAACTCCACTCCTGTTTTGGAATATTTTATTTTTCTAGCTTATATATAATATGAAATCTATGTTCATATTTAAATTTCAGTTTCTATTCAATATAAATCCAATATCCTATATTGAAATAATTTATTAGTTTTGTAAATTCGACACGGTCAAATTCTAATCATAAATAAATCTATATGGATTAATTTCAATTCATTTTACATTCCGAACATCGGAATAAATTTCATCGTTTCCTTTCTGAAACGATTCCAAATTATAGATCCCCTCTTTAAATTTCATACTCGAATTTGAATTTATAAATTTTCCATCAGGAATTCCCCTTCTTTATTTATAAACATCGCTTATAAATTTCGTTTCCGGTTTTTTTTTAATAATGAAACTAGCTTCTATTTCCAATTTCCACCTCGAAAATAAATTTTCCTTTTTAAATTCATATTTGATATTAAATTCTCATATTATCAAATGATAATATTTCTCTTCATTTATAAGCATCATTTATAAATTCCATTACTTGTTTAAATATTTAAACAAGTTCCTATTTCAAATCTTATTTGAAATTCAATTCTCATTCTAGAATTTTTTTCTTCTTTTTAAATTCAGAATTGAATTTAAAAAGATAATATTATCAATGATAACATTATTTATAATTTCAGCTACTTGTTTTTATTATTTAAACAAGTTAATATCTCACAATCCATTCGGAATTCCATTTCCATTTCAAAAAGTAATTTTTCCTTTTTAAATCCAAAGATCCTCCTCGATATTTTTAAATATAATATCTAGGGCCAGCGATATTCTAATATCTAACACACAAATCATCCATTCAATTCACACATCACATACATATATAAATATGTAAACAACAGTAAATAAATTTGAGGAATCCAGTTGGATTCCTCCAACTTGTTCTTCCTGCATCCACAGATGTTAGTAACAACAATAATAATGCCAATCCTGCTTCAAGACAGGATATCGCGGTATGAAGGTCATCCACTCATATATCGTGGGGCACTAGGGTCATCCGCTAATGATACTGCGGGCATCCCCTAATGGTACTGCGGGAAATCCAATATATATATAATAACCACAATCACCAATTCTAAATAACTAATATATATCACCACAGTAATTCAATAATTCATGCATGCATCCAAACAACCAACAATTTATTTTTAATGATAAAAATAAATTTTTAAGTGAGATTTACTCACCTTGAATTTTCCACTGCTGAATATCGTGTTTAATTCCATATCATCACGCTATAAATCCACTCGAACTGTCTTGAATGAATTTATTTGTTCCTACGATCATTTGATTTTATTTTAATGATTAATTATTATTCAATTTAAATTAACTACTAACACAAAAATAATAATTATTCTATGTATATTAAAATTTTCGGTAAGAAGTATACCTCCCGGTTGTTGCAACCCACGAAATCAATCCCCGAAACAAGTCCCCGGTCAGCTCCACAATACTGCAACATCCCCTTAACACTGCAGTCCTCTTTCCAGCATTCTATCGAACACCATATTATCACCAAAAATCACTTGACTGAACTCATGTATCTTCACTATCGAACCACACACATCTACTAAACAACATCACCATCCAACTTGACAATTGTTATTTCTTCTCACTGCAATTTCCCACTTACAACATATTGTAAATTACCATTCTCCACCATCAAACCCTTAATATTCATGCAACACCTCATATTTCCCAAAAAATGACAAGGTCAAACACCAATACCTTATTGTTGAACTTCATCAGCCTATCAGTAAAACAAACTCCCTCCATCGGCCACTCCTTCAGGTCATACACATCCTTCACCACCACTTTAACAAACTCATCAGTAAATCCGAACATCACCAGTTTGTCCTCCAAGCCATCATCGGCTTTCAAAAAATTGCAGCCCTTCCATCAATCTCACACCTCACAAAACCCTTTGAAGATGCATCCAATCGATCTCCCCCATCACCCTGTAAACCGCGAGCTAGGAACTTAGGCTGACGTTGCTCAGATTGAACCCCAGACAATGATCGAACCTCAGCAAAAATGAAATCGCACAATTTCAAGCATCTTCAATCCAACGTCGAGCTTTGTGAAATCCTACAGTTTGATGGTGAATTGAGACCGCGACTTCCCTTTTCATTTTTAAATGAAAGATTCGATTTTGATTTTGAGAGAAAGGGAATGATTTTAATTTATTTGAGAGGCCACCATTTTTCTGAAGCTTTCTGTTTGATTTAGCAAAGTAAACGGGTGTTTGCGTTTTATAGCTGAAAGGGGGAACAGTTATATCGGCTCGAGGGAGAAAATTTGGTCTGCGCGATTCAGAATACGTACTCTGCCATTAATTTCATGTTTTACTTCGTTGAGAAGGAGGAAGACAAAGATTTTTGTTCGATGTAAAAATATAGGTCTGCGCTAATCAATTTTTAGGGTGGCACCATTAATTCTTGTTTGTCTGATATTGAAAGTGAATGACAGAATTTTGTGCTCGATGAAAATAGACTACGTGAATCAAATAGGAGGTCTGCGAAATGAAAACTAAGGTCGACTGATGTAATGGATTTTATTATATATAATATTTCCAAATATCTCATGTCCTTAATTCGCAAATCCCAAAACGTTGTTTCAACATAACGACTGATGTTTTCAACCTTATACGATATTCTGAACTCAACAGTACAGATTTTGAAATTTAATTTGACTGTAACGACCCGGATTTTTCAGCTATTTGAATTCGAATATTTAAATTGGTTTAAATATTATTTTGGAAATATTAGTGGATTTAATATTGAATTTGTTTATAAAACGATGATTAAATGTTTATATTAATATTTAATATAAAAACGAACTCGAAATGGCGCGGTAGTTCGTTAAATTGAGTTTTGAACTTCGACTGAATATATAGAATCCGTTATAAGTCGGATTTCTGTGAAACAAGAAAGGTTAGGATCGATTTGATTATAGTTTTCTTGTGAGAGAGAAAAATCGAGATTTCAACATATAGATTTCAAGATATGGCCAAATCAAAATTTAAAATAGTCGCTGTAAAATCGTTTATAAACCATAACGATTATTTAATTATAACTAAATATTGATTTCGAATTTGGACAAGACCTTTGAGGCGTAGTCATAATTTAATTTTTAGAATTTTACTGAAATTTTTAATTAATTAAATAAGCAACTTTTTATTTGGAGTATTTTGCACCCTGTATCAATATTTTGGGGTTCCACAAAATAAGTCAACCTACCGATGTTATTATATTTTTGAAGTCGTGAGGCAATGCTGAACACAACGGTGTTTTTATTTCTGTCCGTAGCGGCGTGAACATGAACGGAATTCTACGTTACACGGTACGCCACGACTCAAATTAGTACAAACAAAGCATAAATTAAAACCGTACCCCTCTACTTGCAAACCAGCTATGAAATGATGTCTTTAATGTTCACATCACCCTACTTTTGAACGGGAACATGCCAATTTAACATACCCAAATACTACCCAAACCACATACCACCGCGACCTTTACATTTTTTTATTTACCCTATCACTTCAAACGGCAGCTGCTCTATCCTACGCACTGTAAAATCAAACAAAACAATTGTTGCCCTGCCTACTAAAGGAAATCGCATGTGCCACATGACAATGGACATGGTACAAACATCATTTGCAGATCGATATAGAACCTATTTTCAACGCCTAGTCTAATTTCACCAAATAGCTACCACTATTTTTCTTCCCTATACTTTCTCTTCTATCTTTCGCATGATATAACTACTCCATGCCAACCCATTAAAAATCAATACAGCTATGGAGATGGATACCGCACTGCAAACCTATAATCGGTGACAACACACACCCTTCTGCATCAACACAACTATTTTTCCTTTCTTCTGATGTATTCGCACATGCCAACAGTACGAGATTAGCACAGCTCCCCTGTATTTCTGCCTCAGGCTATGCATGTGCACCCACTGTTAAATGGAATGACGTTGTTCTTATCGCCACATTTCTCTACTATAAATAACACCCTGCCACACTTGCTTATCTCCAGCAAACTGAAATGAATCCTTCTTTTCCATTCGAACAGACTCCTCATCCGGTCCCTCCTTCATTCGAGTGCCTTCCACAAACCAAGCCCAACTGCAAATAAAGTCGTTTCCCCCAGTATAAGAAACCACTTCGATTTCCCTAACCCTTGCGTGTTATCTAATACGATTAAAGGAGAAGGTCGGGAAGTCAGAGGGGAGTCTCGCTTCAGGGATGCCGGTGATGAGTGGAGCAAGCATGTTCGAAGGGACCTCTGGTGAACGGGTTGTTGCTCGGATGTTTAAAGTTTTGGTGATGTAGCATGGGAAATAGGAAAGGGAACGGGGGTGAGTCGAGGACCATCGGCAAAGCAATGAGTGAAAGAAGGGAGAAGCAAGCTGCGACTTGCATGGCTACAGGACGGAATGTTTGTTGGGGAAGGAGGTATTGGTTGGACGTGGGTTTTGATGATGGGCTTTTGGGCTGTAAGAAAAAAGAGAAAAAAAGTAGTAGTAGAAAAAAAATGGTAACAAACGTATCAGGAGGAGTTGGGGTAGAAGATGATGTTGGATAAGGATGGATGGAAGTAGCAGATTAATGAACGGATGGAGATTTTGAAGTATGGCCGTGGGCTTATGAGGGATCAGTGGGCTCTTGGGCCTTTAAAAAAAAGGGAAAATGAAGGCTGCCGTGAAAAGTACGAGGATGGGCAGGCGAGTGGGAGCACCGTTGTTGGTAATATGAAGTGAAAGGAATGGTAGAAAAAAAAGGTTACGAACTGAAATCTAAAAGAGGAAAAAGGGAACGAGGGATGGGCATTTTAAGTTGCCCAGTTTGCTGCAAATCGGAAGTAAAGGCTGCGACATTTTTCTGGTTGAGGTATTAACCTGGTACTCGAGCCTTAAATCTGCATAATCATTTTAACTCAAGTGCCTAATTAATATATATATATATATAAAGGATAAAAAGAGTTAGATCGTTTACACCTAAATTTACCTTAATATATAAGAGTATATTTAATGAGGTAGTGAAAACCGTATATTTTAAAATGGATGAGCAGACCGGTTAGTTAACCAAAGTCATTAGTAAAATTCAATTTCTATTAAGATTATTTAAAGTAAACCATATAACTTTTATAATGTGTGCCCCATTCATCTGTTGACAGAATTGAACAAAACAACCTACGTTGGAATAGTGGCGACGAACGCAACAATGTGGAGCTGGTTTGAGAAACACGGGAAGCAACCAGAATTTCTAACTAAATTAAACGGTTGTTTAATTTAGGGAAAGCATTTAATGATGAAAAGATAACCAAGGTGAGTTAAACTCACTCAATTACCCCATTTATATTTTATATAAGTCGGGTTTATCGTTTTGTGTGCTATGTTTGCTACTTATTGGTTGATTGATGATTGTTTGATGTGGTTAAATATTTTATATCTATTATTTAAATTAAACGTTTGTTTAATTTAAATGAAAACAAATCGTTATTTTTAACGATTATTTACAAACAAGGTAACTAACTTGTTGGGTACGTTTATAATAATATAAACAAATTAAATTAAAATGGTGCTTGAATGATTGTTATTAGTTGACTGTTATATTATCATCATATGAACCTGTTTAACCAATATGACTTTGTTATTAATTAGATTAATGATTGTTGAGCATGAATTCAACGGTTGTTGTGTTAATAACCAATGAGTGTTATTGGTTGGGGAATTTATAGAAGATGGCCAAATATACGCTGTTTTATAAAGATTGATTTACCGTCTGGTAAATCGATAGAAATAAAGTTATGAAGTTTATTTTATAACTGAATATAGATTTTAAATATATTATTTTAAATGAAATTTAAAAAAAGGGGATAAACCAACCACATATATATATTTGTTTATTTAACCACGAATCACTATTTTGGTACCGAAATCTACCGTGTGCAAAGCACGTGCCTTTCTAAATTTTTTGAATGATTTATAACGTGAATTCTTATATTAATAAGATTGATAAGCAAGTAAGCAGGGATTAATGTGACGACTAATAACTGAGATAAATTGTTTTAAGAAACAATTATAAGTAGATTATATTGAATTGATTATTATTTTAATAATCAAATGGGATTATTTAAAAAAAGAAGATGAATCAAGATTTGATTAACAAGTTAACCATGCCTAGAGTTGACCAAGTCAACTGTGTCAACAAAAATGGATTTATTAAATTTACTTATTTAATGGATTTATTTAATAGTTAAGTAAACATGATTATAAATGTTGATATTTGATTATCATTTGTTTAATAATCAAAGTGGAGGTCTTGGGGTTTAAAAGGAAAAAAATGGAAGTTTGTGAAACCATAAGGAACTGTTATAGTAAGCAAAGTTTTTAAGCAAATTTTGTTGATAATAATATAAGTTAAGTTAAGTTGTAAGTTTAAATTAAATTATTATGGGAATTCTATCTAATTGGTTTTTTTTTAAAATCCAAGGCTTGACGAAATTATGGAAACCCAAGTTTTATTAAGTGAAATAAAAGATAAAGGTATGAAATGAAAATCAAATGAGAACCCAAAATTGAATTAAAGTAGTTAAACTAGTTGAGTATAAATATGCGATATAGATCCGCTATTTTAAATAAGAGATGAAGTTTCATCAAGATATAACTGAATGGGATTTGTTTTGATACTAGAAATGAATATCGACTTTTGTATTACAACTAATATTTATCCTAAGGTAAGAACGATGTTGATCAAGGTCTGAGAGGTAATTAAAATACCCCAACTTGAACGACATCAGGATTATCGAAGGGTGATATTAGTTGTAATAGTGGTGATGTTAAAAGTAATTTATTTTGAGAAATAACAGTGTAATGTTAATTGAGGAGTTAGGGTATATACAAGCATTCCAAAATAAAAGGGAATAAAGTGGGGGATTGAAAAATGAAATAGCATTTCCATAGTAAAGAATTAAAAGAGGCTTGCGAAAATATAACGATATTTTGGAGGTAAGAAGATAAGATCTGGAATGAGCTTATTCTCGAAAGGGAAGTGATGATTATGGTGTTAAAATAACAAAACCAAGAGAGATATCGTAATGATTATTTACGACGATAAGTTGAATCGATTTTCCAAACGATGGATAATAAGTAGCAAATGTTTGAATGATATTTAAAGATATGATTTTAAGATATCCTTCCAAGTATTTAAATAAAGTGATTTGAGAATATTTATATATTAAAACTAATATATTATGTGGTATTAAAAATGATATGTTATTTTAATGGCCAAGTGATGTTGTATAATCAACCAATGGATTTATTTTATTTTATGATTGTTTATTTTGATAGTTAAATAACCGACTATCAAAATCTGGCCAAATACGCTGTTGGTACGGAAAAACCGGGATCGAATTCATATTCGAAAACCATTCCGATTAACAAATACGAAAACGAAGCAGATATATGAAGCTGATCAAGATGGAGTTATTGGAGACCGTATGTCTTCATGAATGGAAGGACTATTGGTGGATTTCTCTAGCTGATCCCTGGAGATATTTTAACAATGATTCTGTCAGGATTGAAATCTACGGATTGTAAGGACTGCTCGCTACTGAGGGTGATTCCTAGGATGCGGTAGGAGGGTGCCTTCGGTTCATCCTATTCCTGGATGACGTGTATGGATGATGTAAACAATGCTCAGATGTTCCAAAAGTCGATTATAACCTCAAGCCTCATCATATAGGAAATGACAAAAATCGGGCAGGCAACATGGCTATGTGGGTCGCTCCCATTAGGGTGTATAATCACCTATCTAGAGAAAACCCATTTCATTCTTTAATCTATCGATGCTGTCCCTTTTTGGGAAACGGTGGCTAGCTACCACCGTTGGTGATATACATTCGATACACTCAAGCGAAATGAGTGGTCGGTCATGTGTGGACCGGGTTGCAAGACGTTCTTGTTGAACCCAGTGTATTCGCCTCTAGAGATACACTATCGGCAGGTGGTCCCATACCTTGTCATAGTCGGAATCCAATTTCCAATAAGCGCCCGCAGTTTTAATGGTATACTATATATGTGGAGCGTGAGATGCAGGCGTTCCACTAGATTGATATTAACTTGTATTTAGACATTATTATAATATCAGAAAGGATATTGATTTCAAAAATGCTTTGGGTTATCATAAGGTAAAAACCATTCGTGTTTATGTGTGGATTTGGTCTTACGATTATCCTTTTCTTTGAAAGATTTTAACTTTAAACCCGGTTGTGTGATACCCTTAATACTGTGCGAGTTTTTCTCACTTTGGTTCACCAGACTGACCCGGTGTTTATAATGCTCGGGTTTGACCGGGGTGTACAGGTTCAGGTTATCATATGCTGTGGAGTCCAATGACGAGCTGAAGGTGTTCAGATGTATGATATTATCTAGTATTATTCTGTTGTGTGATGTATATGAGTACAGGTTATTATAACTGTCCAGGTGTATTTATGTACTCTGATTGTAAGTTTTTATTTCAAAGCTCCCTATAAAGATTATTTATATATTATATTTTGTTCCGCTGCGATGTGAGACTCTGACTGTGTTGTGTTCTTCTTCTTGTTCTTCTATTCTAATATTTCTTTCTTTCTTATCTCACCCTCTAACTTCTTTCTCCTAGCTTTCTGTGGTTTTCGATACTTGAGTTCGACAAGGGATGTATGAATGTCTGGATTCAAGTGTCGAAATTCCCGGGTCGCTACAGTTGGTATCAGAGCGAGGTTTAGAAATAACCTTGGCTCTATGGTATAACTCGATAGAGATGGGGTTAGTAACGCCCTAGATTGAGTTGAGTATATATATGAGAGAGCGTATTTGTAATTTTTATATAATAATGTTTTGTATTGTGTTGTATTATCGGTTAAAGTTGGACTAACAATCGATACAATATTATTTTGTAAAGAGGGTAAATGAAATAATTTTTCCCAGTTATATTTTCGTACAGAAAGGGAATAATTTATTATTGATATTTGTTTGTTATGGAAATTCCAACTTGATTTGAATTTGAAAAGTTTAACAAGACCAAAAGAGAATTGAAATTATGTAACTTGTAAATCGGGTTTTAATATGGAATTTGTGAATAAAATTTAAGTATATGAATTTAAATGAATCAGGAGTTAACTTAAAAATAAGTCAATCTGGGATGATTTGGTTATGATGTTTGTTTGTTGGTTGAATAATGGATTGGTTGAATATGAATTCATGAATTGGAAACTAAGATAATATATTTCAGTATAATAAATTCCAACAAAATTAAATATGAAATAAAGCAGAAACGATTTGACCCAATATCTGTTATTCGCATCGAGATTAAGTGCAGGATTGGAGAAGGAAGAACTAATAGTTGCTTTGCTTCGAGATTTGAGTATGGGTTGCCCGACAAATAGGTAAACATTAATTATATTGATTTAGGTGATTGATTTTATACCCCTGAGTTGGGTAGCCGTTTGGCTTTTATTTTCTTTTGATCGATGAGAGGCCCGTAGTGGCGAGGTGTAGTTATTTGGATCAAACAGTACAGAGGTAGTGCTGACGAATTTTTTGGAAATTTTTATAATATTTTAATATTAATTTTTGAAAAATTGGGTTTGGACCATTCTTCTTACTTAGCAATTTCGGGGACGAAATTCTTTTAAGGGGGGAAGAATGTAACGACCCGGATTTTTCAGCTAATTGAATTCGAATATTTAAATTGGTTTAAATATTATTTTGGAAATATTAGTGGATTTAATATTGAATTTGTTTATAAAACGACGATTAAACGTTTATATTTATATTTAATATAAAAACGAACTCGAAATGGCGCGGTAGTTCGTTAAATTGAGTTTTGAACTTCGACTGAATGTATAGAATCCGTTATAAGTCGGATTTCTATGAAACAAGAAATGTTAGGATCGATTTGATTATAGTTTTCTAGTGAGAGAGAAAAATCGAGATTTCATCATATAGATTTTAAGATATAGCCAAATCAAAATTTAAAATAGTCGCTGTAAAATCGTTTATAAACCATAACGATTATTTAATTATAATTAAATATTGATTTCGAATTTGGACAAGACCTTTGAGGCGTAGTCATAATTTAATTTTTAGAATTTTACTGAAATTTTTAATTAATTAAATAAGCAATTTTTTATTTGAAGTATTTTGCACCCTGTATCAATATTTTGGGAATTCACAAATAAGTCAACCTACCGATGTTATTATATTTTTGAAGTCGTGAGGCAATGCTGAACACAACGGTGTTTTTATTTCTGTCTGTAGCGGCGTGAACATGAACAGAATTCTACGTTACACAGTACGCCACGACTCAAATTAGTACAAACAAAGCATAAATTAAAACCGTACCCCTCTACTTGCAAACCAGCTATGAAATGATGTCTCTAATGTTCACATCACCCTGCTTTTGAAAGGGAACATGCCAATTTAACATACCCAAATACAACCCAAACCACATACCACCGCTACTTTTACATTTTTTTATTTACCCTATCACTTCAAACGGCAGCTGCTCTATCCTACGCACTGTAAAATCAAACAAAACAGTTGTTGCCCTGCCTATTGAAGGAAATCGCATGTGCCACATGACAATGGACACAGTACAAACATCATTTGCAGATAGATATAGAACCTATTTTTAACGCCTAGTCTAATTTCACCAAATAGCTACCACTATTTTTCTTCCCTATACTTTCTCTTCTTTTTTTCGCATGATATAACTGCTCCATGCCAACCCATCAAAAATCAATACAGCTATAGAGATGGATACTGCACTGCAAACCTATAATCGGTGACAACACACACCCTTCTGCATCAACACAGCTATTTTTCCTTTCTTCTGATGTTTTCGCACATGCCAACAGTACGAGATTAGCACAACTCCCCTGTATTTCTGCCTCAGGCTATGCATGTGCACCCACTGTTAAATGGAATGACGTTGTTCTTATCGCCACATTTCTCTACTATAAATAACACCCTGCCACACTTGCTTATCTCCAGCAAACTGAAATGAATCCTTCCTTCCCATTCGAACAGGCTCCTCATCCGGTCCCTCCTTCATTCGAGTGCCTTCCACAAACCAAGCCCCACTGCAAATAAAGCCGTTTCCCATGTATAAGAAACCACTTCGACTTCCCTAACCCTTGCGTGTTATCTAATACGATTAAAGGAGAAGGTCGGGAAGTCAGAGGGGGGTCTCGCTTCAGGGATGCCGGTGATGAGTGGAGCAAGCATGTTCGAAGGGAACTCTGGTGAATGGGCTATTGCTCGGATGTTCAAAGTTTTTGTGATGTAGCATGGGAAAAAGGGAAGGGAACGGGGGTGAGTTGGGGATCATCGGCAAAGCAATGATTGAAAGAAGGCAAAAGCAAGCTGCAACTTGCATGGATACAGGACGGAATATTTATTGGGGAAGGAGGTATTGGTTGGACGTGGGTTTCGATGATGGGCTTTTGGGCAGTAAGAAAAAAGAAAAAAAAGTAGTAGTAGAAAAAAAAGGAAATGGTAACAAACGTATCAGGAGGAGTTGGGGTAGAAGATGATGTTGGATAAGGATGGATGGAAGTAGCAGATTAATGAACAGATGGAGATTTTGAAATATGGGCGTGGGCTTATGAGGGATCAGTGGGCTCTTGGGGCTTTATTAAAAAAAAAGGGGCAATGAAGGCTGCTGTGAATAGTACGGGGATGGGCAGGCGAGTGGGAGCACCATTGTTGGTAATATGAAGTGAAAGGAATGGTAGAAAAAAAAGGTTATGAACTGAAATCTAAAAGAGGAAAAAGGGAACGAGGGATGGGCATTTTAAGTTGCCCAGTTTGCTGCAAATTGGAAGTAAAGGCTGCGGCATTTTTCTGGTTGAGGTATTAACCTGGTACTCGAGCCTTAAATCTGCATAATCATTTTAACTCAAGTGCCTAATTAATATATATATATATATATATATATATATATATATATAAAGGATAAAAAGAGTTAGATCGTTTACACCTAAATTTACGTTAATATATAAGAGTATATTTAATTAGGTAGTGAAAACCTTATATTTTAAAATGGATGAGCAGACCGGTTAGTTAACCAAAGTCATTAGTATAATTCAATTTCTATTAAGATTATTTAAAGTAAACCATATAACTTTTATAATGTGTGCCCCATTCATCTGTTGACAGAATTGAACAAAACAACCTACGTTGGAATAGTGGCGACAAACGCAACAGTGTGGAGCTGGTTTGAGCAACATGGGAAGCAACCGGAATTTCTAACTAAATTAAACGGTTGTTTGATTTAGTGAAAGCATTTAATGATGAAAATATAACCAAGGTGAGTTAAACTCACTCAGTTACCCCATTTATATTTTATATAAGTCGGGTTTATAGTTTTGTGTGCTATGTTTGCTACTTATTGGTTGATTGATGATTGTTTGATGTGGTTAAATATTTTATATATATTATTTAAATTAAACGTTTGTTTAATTTAAATGAAAACAAATTGTTATTTTTAACAATAATTTCCAAACAAGGTAACTTACCTTGTTGGGTACGTTTATAATAATATAAACGGATTAAATTAAAATGGTGCTTGAATGATTGTTATTAGTTGACTGTTATATTATCATCATATGAACTGTTTAACCAATATGACTGTGTTATTAATTAGATTATTGATTGTTGAGCATGAATTCAACGGTTGTTGTGTTAATAACCAATGAGTGTTATTGGTTGGGGAATTTATAGCAGATGGCCAAATATACGTTGTTTTATAAAGATTGATTTACCGTCTGGTAAATCGATAGAAATAAAGTTATGAAGTTTATTTTATAACTGAATATAGATTTTAAATATATTATTTTAAATGAAATTAAAAAAAGGAAATAAACCAACCACATATATATATTTGTTTGTTTAACCACGATTCACTATTTTGGTACCGAAATCTACCGTGTGCAAAGCACGTGCCTCTTCTAAATTTTTTTAATTGATTTATAAGGTGAATTCTTATATTAATAAGATTGATAAGCAAGTAAGCAGGGATTAATGTGACGACTAATAACTGGGATAAATTGTTTTAAGAAACAATTATAAGTAGATTATATTGAATTGATTATTATTTTAATAATCAAATGGGATTATTTAAAAAAAGAAGATGAATCAAGATTTGATTAACAAGTTAACCATGCCTAGAGTTGACCAAGTCAACTATGTCAACAAAAATGGATTTATTAAATTTATTTACTTATTTAATGGATTTATTTAATGGTTAAGTAAACATGATTATAAATGTTGATATTTGATTATCATTTGTTTAATAATCAAAGTGGAGATCTTGGGGTTTAAAAGGAAAAAAATGGAAGTTTGTGAAACCATAAGGAACTGTTATAGTAAGCGAAGTTTTTAAGCAAATTTTATTGATAATAATATAATATAAGTTAAGTTGTAAGTTTAAATTAAATTATTATGGGAATTCTATATAATTGGTTTTTTTTAAATCCAAGGCTTGACGAAATTATGGAAACCCAAGTTTTATTAATTGTAATAGTTTCGACTATTTAGCGAATTATTAGGGTTATGTATTTTATATCGGTTTTTGGATAAAATAAAAGCTAAAGGTATGAAATGAAAATCGAATGAGAACCCAAGTTTGAATTAAAGTAGTTAAACTAGTTGAGTATAAAGATGCGATATAGATCCGCTATTTTAAATAAGAGATGAAGTTTCATCAAGATATAACTGAATGGGATATGTTTTGATAATGGAAATGAATATCGACTTTTGTATTACAACTAATATTTATCCTAAGGTAAGAACGATGTTGATCAAGGTCTGAGAGGTAATTAAAATACCCCAACTTGAACGACATCAGGATTATCGAAGGGTGATATTAGTTGTAATAGTGGTGATGTTAAAAGTCATTTATTTTGAGAAATAACAGTGTAATGTTAATTGAGGAGTTAGGGTATATATAAGCATTCCAAAATAAAAGGGAATAAAGTGGGGGATTGAAAAATGAAATAGCATTTCCATAGTAAAGAATTAAAAAAGGGTTGCGAAAATATAACGATATTTTGGAAGTAAGAAGATAAGATCTGGAATGAGTTTATTCTAGAAAGGGAAGTGATGATTATGGTGTTAAAATAACAAAACCAAGAGAGATATCGTAATGATTATTTACGACGATAAGTTGAATCGATTTTCCAAATGATGGATAATAAGTAGAAAATGTTTGAATGATATTTAAAGATATGATTTTAAGATATCCTTCCAAGTATTTAGATAAAGTGATTTGAGAATATTTATATATTAAAACTAGTATATTATGTGGTATTAAAAATGATATGTTATTTTAATGTCCAAGTGATGCTGTATAATCAACCAATGGATTTATTTTATTTTATGATTATTTATTTTGATAGTTAAATAACCGACTATCAAAATCTAGCCAAATACGCTGTTGGTACGGAAAAACCGGGATCGAATTCATATTCGAAAACCATTCTGATCAACAAATATGAAAACGAAGCAGATATCTGAAGCTGATCAAGATGGAGTTATTGAAGACCGTATATCATCATGAATGGATGGACTATTGTTGGATTTCTCTAGCTGATCCCTAGAGATATTTCAACAATGATTCTGTCAGGATTGAAATCTACGGATTGCAAGGACTGCTCGCTACTGATCTATAGGGTGATTCCTAGGATGCGGTAGGAGGGTGCCTTCGGTTCATCTTGTTCCTGGATGACGTATATGGATGATGTAAATAGTGGTCAGATGTTCCAAAAGTCGATTATAACCTCAAGCCTCATCATCTAGGAAATGACAAAAATCGGGCAGGCAACATGGCTATGTGGATCGCTCCCATTAGGGTGTATAATCACCTATCTAGAGAAAATCCATTTCATTCTTTAATCTATCGATGATGTCCCTTTTTGGGAAACGGTGGCTAGCTACCACCGTTGGTGATATACATTCGATACACTCAAGCGAAATGAGTGGTCGGTCATGTGTGGGCCGGGTTGCAAGACGTTCTGGTTGAACCCAGTGTATTCGCCTCTAGAGATACACTATCGGCAGGTGGTCCCATACCTTGTCATAGTCGGAATCCAATCCCTTAATACTGTGCGAGTTTTTCTCACTTTGGTTCACCAGACTGACCCGGTGTTTATAATGCTCGGGTTAGACCGGGGTGTACAGGTTCAGGTTATCAGATGCTGTGGAGTCCAATAACGAGCTGAAGGTGTTCAGACGTATGATATTATCTAGTATTATTCGGTTGTGTGATGTATATAAGGACAGGTTATTATAACTGTCCAGGTGTATTGATGTACTCTGATTGTATGTTTTTATTTCAAAGCTCCCTATAAAGATTATTTATATATTATATTTTGTTCCGCAACGATGTGAGACTCTACTGTTTTGTGTTATTCTTCTTATTCTTCTATTCTAATATTTCTTTCTTTCTTATCTCACCCTCTAACTTCTTTCTCCTAGCTTTCTGGGTTTTTCGATACTTGAGTTCGACAAGGGATGTATGAATGTCTGGATTCGAGTGTCGAAATTCCCGGGTCGCTACATTGACTATATAAAAGAAATAACAATTTAAATTAATAATTTAAATTAAATTCGATTTAAAATATATTTCGATTTCAAACAATTATATTCATTATTATCACCGTTCAAATCTAACACAGAATTTACATTTAAATCGGCTGATTCGTTTAAATTCAGTTTTAACTGCGAATTACGTTTTCGTATTACGTTTATTCAATATATTCAAATTAAATCATATATTGATTATTAAATCGATAAATGAAAATATGAAAATCCATTTATATATCCAATTCAACATTTAAAATAAATTTAAATCAGATGGCCAAAATTCTGGGACGTTACATTCCTTCCCCCTTTAAGAGAATTTCGTCCCCGAAATTACTGAAGCAGAAGAAATGCTACAGATCTGTTAATTTTTCAAAAACCCACTTTGTTGTAACTCAGTATTTCATATAACTCAAGTCTCATAAAAATTTCAGTTTAATGGAAATATTTAATTTCCTATTTCTTATTCAAAATCTATAAATTGAATTCAATTTGAATAATCATCTCTTTAATCTTAACAAAAAATTTCAAAACTTTTGAAAATTTTTCTAACTACCTAAATTTTGGGAAAATTTTGGCCGAGTCTTCCCTGTACGGAGGAGCTTTTGCAATATACCAAAAGAGATGAAAAAAGTATACATCGACCCATACGGTCGGAAAACAGTTCATATACCCTAATTTGATATTTTGCGTAGGCGTACCTTATATAATCGTTTATTATGCGATCATGGTTAGCGTTTATGCAAGCCACGCATCTAAAACTAAGCCAGGCAGCTCCATGTACCTGTACTTACTCAATTTAAACTTATAAGTTCAAGTATATGCAATGCAACATACAAATTTTAATCAAAACATGCATTTGTCCATAACCACCAGTTTCCAATACTCGATTAATTGTTATAATCGAATTATATACCATTTAATTCAACTCCAAGTGTTTTGCATACCCATTTACATGCGTTCTATTTATATTTCACTCGCATTGAATTTATACCACTCACGATATATTTTCCGCACTTCAAGCTAATTCCAAATTTAATGTGATTTACTTTTGTTTATCATAAACGAACCATTGTTTCTTTCTCCAAGCAATTTTTGTAACATTCATTTTATTTGAATGATTTACAGTCACATATATTCATATTTAATTCGTATTCTATTCATTCAATTCAAATGATTTACAACCAACAAATTTACATTGAACTTAAATTCCATGTATACACATTCCAATTTATTTAAATTGATTCAAATCAATTTATTTATTTCGTTTATAACAAACGAAAATTTTCTATGAATATTTGGTATTATCTGGTTATAATATAATTCTTTTTTTTCCTGGCTTTTAAATGGCTTCAAATCCATTCTTCATGTTCACTTTCGCCAATTCAATTTATTTAACTTGCATAAGTTAAATTTTAAATTCCAGAATTCACCCGGTTTTTATTTCAAATCCTTTTGAAATCATATAAATATATTTATAATCATCTCAAATTCAAACATTTGAATATTTCAAACAACTTGGTTTCTTCCAACCAATTTTCATTACAAACTTTTTTAAGGTAACAATCTATCACTTAGAAACTCGAAAATGAATACCGATGATGTCCAGATCATCATTGGAATTATTTTCCAGTGACCGAAGTGAATTCAATGCTTTATCATTCTCAAAAATCCATTCAAAACGATTTTTATTCAAAAATCCTTTCAACACAAAGCTATATTATTTACATAACACTTCAGAAAATATTTTCCAACATCCGGGATTTAAATTCCAAATTCTGGTTTTAAATCGATTCCATTTCATCTTATTTGTATATTTAATTCATATACAAATTTTATTTGATTATATATAACCATTCCAATTTTATAATTTCATAATAGCAACAAACTCATCCACATATAAATAACTTTTAGAAAATTATTCATTTTATATCAAAATAGAATTTTGGGTAAAATTATTTCATTTACCCAGCTTTAAAACAATATTGTGTCGAATTACTTTATTCAAGTGTTTATAAATACTTTTCGATAAAGTTGATCATACTGTACCGACCAGAGTTCATAAACCACTCGACAAACCAATTAACACAATATAAAACATTTCATTTTCAATATCATATTTATTTCCTATAAATATTTCATTTTCAAAATAACACTTTGAAAATTCCCTTTTTACATTTCAATATTTCTTATGGTAGTTAAAATACCAATTAACCAGACCAGTGTCATCATAATCAATTACAGGTTTTATATCACATCATATATCACAATACATGAAAACAAACAGTATTATAAATATTGAGGAATCCTGTTGGATCCCTCCAACCTGTTTCCCTGCATCACAGATGTTAAACAATATAAATAACATCGATTTCATTTCAATATGAAATATTCTGATAAACAGAATCAATATTTGATTAACGATTTATATATATATATATTGTTATCTATAATTTCAACCAATAAATCAGCAATTCAACCAAACAATCAACACACATCAATCAATCATCATTTATCGATACTAGATTATATTTACAAAAATATAAATTGTACAGAGTTAGTGAGATTTACTCACATTGGACATCATTGTTAAATAACGGTAACTGTCGGTTGATTCTGACAGACAATTTATTTCGCTATAAATTGTAACGAGCTCCAATTCACTCTCAGTCAGTTCTATCATGTAGCTCTCATCCATACGATCCCAACGGATCTTGTTTTGTTGAATTCCGTTAACATATGAATAAGATATGGTAAGTTCAAGTTAATAAACATTTATTTTAAATAAAAATTTAGAATTTAAATTCCATTTGGGCCTCACCCTCAAAACCGATGGCCCAACCTCTTCAGACCTGTGATGAACAGCGCGTCTCCTTCTCCAAATAAATCCCGTATACATCACAATAGCTTTCAAAGCCATTATCGCCCTTTCCATCCACAGGAACTACCTCGTCTTCCCATTAAAATTCAAACCGACTTCACCGATATTCTCTCCTCAGTTTTCTCTTCAACTCCATATCAAAACAACTACACTCATTTTCATCATCAAGAATGCGTCGCACTCTCTCACTTTTCACGCAACAGGAACTCACGGACCCATTTATCATCGTATAAGCTAACACTTTGGCAGACTGTGCGATTTCCCACCACGAGATCAAAATCCATACTCGATTCATGAATTAAGGACTTAACATCACAAAATATGGAACCCTAGGCTACTTGAACATCCGACTTCGACGGAATACAATTCGAGCGCCACAAAACCCATATCAAAATGAAGAGAGCATCATCAAGAACACAAATATATACCTAGAATGATTTATAGATTTTAACCCAATTTTCTTTGGATTCTATTTGAGTTGGAAGTTCACGTTTTTATTTCCTGAGGAAGAAAATGACGGCGCATTTTTTCATTGACTGTGGAATGAGGTAAATTAGGTTAGGGATATTTTAAGGGGTATATATACGGTGAATATATATTTTTATATTAGATTATTATATTTAATCTTAGTCAACCGCTGTTTGTTTTGTTGTTTAAAAATTTGTGTGATCACATACAACATCCAAAATTCATGAAAATGGACACACAACTAGAGTTTGACATTACGGACCGAACGAAACTTGTTTCGTCAAATTCCGACTTCGTTTGCTCACACAGCGTATTTTTAAAGTCAAATTATTGACTGTTTTTCAGATTAAAATCCCGTACGACCACTTACTGACTCCAAAAATCACGAAAATTGGAATCTAACATAATTTAATATTCCGAATCCAACAAAATTAGTTTCGTCAAAAACGGAGATCGTTTGCAAAAATGGCTATTTTTAAAGCTCTAAATAAACCAATTTTAAATATTAATAAATTTAAAACAATTAAATTAAATATTAATAAATTAATATTAATGTATATATTCACATAGAATATCATACAACTCCAAAATATTCCTATCTGAATTTACAACTCGGCATTTCAAATCCATATTAAATGAGTATTCAATTTATATTGAAAATCCATTTATAATATAAATAAATCGTTATAAATTATAAAGGATTTCCATAGCGACTATTTTAAAATTTGATTTGATTATAACTCAAAATCTACACAATGAAATCTCGATTTTTCTCTTCCATTAGAAAAATATAGTTCACTAGCTCCGAACGTTTCTTGTTTCACAAAAATCCGGCTTAAAATGGATTCTGTATATTCGTTTTAAAGTTCGAATCGCCAAATTACGAACTACCGCGACATTTCGAGCTCGATTATAATTATAATATAATTATACGTTCAAACTTCGTTTAAATAATATATTCGTTATTATAATTCAATTCTAAACTAAATTAAGTATTATAAATAATCCAATTCACACAATATTGTGAATTCTTCTATTTCCGACTATTTTAGAAATTAAATATTATTCTATTATTTAATTTAATTGAATATTCACTATTATTTAATTCTGGTCATTTTAAATTACCAAACCATATTTTAAATAATTAAATAAATTATTTATAATACCGTAAAATACGGGTCGTTATAGAATGTATATCACAACCTGTTGGGATCAACAACTGTTTCCCGAAAGGGACAACATCGAATATAATAAAGAAGGAAATGGATTTTTCTAGATAGGTGATTGTACACCCTAATTGGGAGTGACCCACTTATCCATGCTGTATGCCCGATTTTTGTCATTTCCCAATTGAAAAGGCTTTAGGTTTAAATTTACCTTTTTAAGATAGCACACCACCATTCACTTTGAATGTCACATCGTCAGATCCTCAAGAAATCACTAATCGATTTCCATAAAAGTACATTAGTTGTTTAGCTAAGAGAAGTATCATCCTCCGCCACCAACCTGGTATGTTCGAAGAAGTCAACCTACGTGATTCCTTTGGAAATACTCCGTTAGACATCCGTCCGTAGAAGTTGTCCTAGGACGGAACAAACCGAAGATACCCCCTACCACATCCTAGGTATCGCTCTATGGATTAGTAGTGAGCAGTCCATGCAAATCCGTAGATTTCAACCACGATAGAACCACAGTATATCTCTGAGCATAAATCAGAGATTTCAAGAATCTCTTCCATTTTATAAAGATCTATAGGTCTTCAATTTGCTTTGTCTCGATCAGCATCTGATATCTTCCACATTTACGTATTTGCTAGTCGGAATGGTTTATGAATATAAATTTGATCCCGGTATTTCTGTATCAACAAGCATATAGGTCAGATGTAACAGCAAGGAATTTCGCTCGATCCGAATCGATCGTTAAACCGACTAAGACCGTTCGAAACCCCTGATCGTTTTGAGAACAGGACAAATCAGAACGCAAACAGAAGAACATTTCATTGTTATTACAACAATTCCATCAGATACAAGAATATACAAAGTATAAATGAATAAATTACATTCGATAAATATCATAGATTACAATAAATTACATAGCAGCGGAAAAATATACAAAACACAACTGAAAGTGATTCACGGATACAGAGCTTTCCGAGCATCGTTCCAGCTGTAAATCAGGACCCTGTGAATATAAATCTGCAAAACCCAAAACTACTAGCTGCCCGTGTGGAAAATAGAGGCACCCAGAGTTTAGGTTAAAACAATAAACTCCAGGTCAGTCATGTGACTGGTGTGAGAACTAAAACAGTTATTTAAAACTTTGCTTTAAAAGATAGTAATTCAAGGGACCATGCCGTATAACACGGAACGGGTTTCCTGCCAAGAATACTAGTGCATATAATAAAACGGCGCAATGCTTTTTGGAAAAATGAAGCTATTATAAGACCCAGGTCCCATCACACAATGCAACGCAAGCCGGAGGATAGGGTTTTCCCTTATAATAGCCAAATAATGCTTGATACGTTTAAACAAATCATTTGATATTATCATAGGTGTATAGTGTCAAAACATTTTCAATCATAAATATCAATCATAGACGGCATGGGTACCATATATCATGTCGCCATACTAGTTCTACAATTAAAACCGCAATATCACGTATTGGAAATTGGATTTCCGTCATGAGTCGAGGCAAGGGGCAAGCTCCTCTCCGCGTTCGAGACACTCTAGCAATGCCTCAGGACCCCACTCTGATCCTTTGGAACCTCCAAGGCTGGTCCTCTCTTACTTTTGAGGATTAGTTATTCCTGAACACACGTTTCCCGGTCCTTATAGACCTATATCTGAGGCGCCTTGTATCCAACAACCACACAGGTGAAAAGTGTATAAATCTCAGGGCTGGTAGGTCACTGACACCACCCTATCTAGAAAGAAACGTCGTGCACTCCTTGGGTCCGTATCCCGTTTTTGACTCATACCGAGGTGTGAGGCTCGCGAATTCACGTTATACACAAAGCTACGCCACACAGGCCATGCTTTGATCATCAACCACAAGACTCTGCTTTTCAACAGAAGCCTTGATCAATTGCCACTTACGCGTGCCACACTGGCAATTCACTCCATGCGACTGATGTCCATCGATATACAACCTCTGAGCTCGTATGTCTCAGAGAAGGGCGTTAAGCAAGAGAATAAATTCTCCGCCGCCAAATAGATGTATATTTAATAGAGATCAATCAACACAGAATAAAATCCAATGTCAGACACACAATCCATTTACAAGTTGGTTCTGGGTCTGAACGAAACCGGAGGCACTTTCCTCGCATATCCATCGATCTCCAAGTACGTCTAGATGATCACCAACTGTTTCCCTCATCTTGGGTGTACAGCCCAATCGAGATCATCAGTAATCACCCAAACGATGTGAAGACTTTCGGTCTTCAACCACCGTCTTCGTCTTCGACATCTCGTCGAATCGGTTATTCAGAATGGGTATAACCCGGCCTTTCAGAATAACCCACGTATATAATAAACGAACGTTACACAAACACAACAAACGCCTCAATCCAATTCAGAATATTCTTTTATTCACAAAATCACATTCTTAGGGAAATGTTCCCATTAATTTTATCCAAGATAAATTCTTCTAAATTTATCCTATAATCTTCCTTTGGATATCATTTCAAACCATTTTATGGTTTTCCAAACTAGTCGGGATTAGCGAACCACACCGAAGTAATTATTTATTTTATTTCCCAATCCCAACCTATATATCCCATGGAGCAAAACTGGTGATACTCCATTCCTAACACCACGGTGTTATCGGTAAAATTAATTACCATTTCACATTCAAATCTAATTAAAGATTTAACTATCGCTTTGGAGCAAAACTGGTGATACTCCACTCTCGATCACTTTTCAGATTTGATAATTTAAATTATCAATTCACATTTTAATCTAATTAAAGATTCATTAAAACTCCACTTAGTTTTAATCTTCTCAAAAATCACTTTCAAATTCAATTTATTTATTTCAAAAATAAATTGATTTTAATTCTAGTTCAAAACTAGTTCATTTCGATAAAAATCTATTTTTATCTTTTCAAATATGGAATTTTTCAGCCCAAATTTTCCCAAATCATTTCTTATGATTTTACACAAATTATAGATATTTTTAATAATTTTATCAAGGCCCGTACAGTCGATTTCCCTCAACGGCCATCGAACTGCACTTACAGCGACCTTTTCTAAATTTGATTTGGACATAATTCCAAATCCAACCGTTAGATTTCAAATTTCTAATATTCATTGGAAAGCTCTTTTCGATAGGAACCCAACGGTTCCGGTTTTAGGAGAATCCGACGGTCGGATCTCCCGCAACGTCAATTCGAAGTCAATGGTCGAAATTCACGAACTGCCGCGGCGCGACGCGTTCTATTCAGGCCATTATATATATAATATATATATATATTATATATTTCGTCGATTTCCTTTTTAAAACGTATTTTATAAATCGTTTTAAATTCGTTTTCAAAACCATTTCAACACTATATTCAATTTCAAATCGATTTGATTTCAATTCAATTCGAATTCATTTCAATTTTATTCAATTCGAATTCAAATTCGTTTCAATTCAATTCAAATTCTAATTCGTTTCAATTCAATTCAATTTGAATTTACCTTCTATTTGATTCAATTCGAATTCGTTTCAAATTGATTTCAATTCAATTTCAGTTCGTTTTAAATTTCATTCAAAACGATTTCAATTCGTTTTTAATTCAATTTCAATTTAATTCAATTTGAATTCATTTCTATTCAATTCGAACTCAAATTCACTTTCTATTCAATTCAAATTCTAATTCACTTTATATTCAATTCGAATCGAATTCATTTTCTATTCGATTCGAATTCATTTCAAATTGATTCAATAAAATTTCGATTTGAATTCTACTCTAATTCAATTTGAATTTCATTTCAAAATATTAAATTTTGAAATCACTTTTCAATATTCATTATAAAACGAATAAAATCGATATAAATATCGTTCACGTCAAAATAACGCATCTCTAATCCACACGGCTTTATATTTTTCAAAAACTTCTTTATTCTATTCAATGAATGAATATTTATTCTATTCAACACATGAATCTATATTTCTTTCAACACACGACTATTTTTGTTATGTAAAATATTTTATAAAATCATGGTATCTATCGTTTGATTTTCAATTAGACTCAACCGTGAAGTAGTTCTAATTTTAAATATGATAAAGATGTAAATTTTATTGTTAAAATATTTTACTCAACACACGAATAGTTTCAACACATGAACATCGTCAACCCATGAATATTTTTATATTCAATACATGAATTTTCTTTTATAATATTCATTATTTTCCCGATTGGAATGAGGCCCAATCAATCACCATATAATGTTAATTATATGGATTCCATACACACATGTATATAATAGCAATGATAAACAATCAACCATCATCCAAAGTGCACTACACTGTATAAGCATCAAATATAGATATCTAACGCTTATCACAGCCTGTCGATCCATCGATCGACATATTTAATCAATCAGGATGAGTGAACTTCAAATTTCATCCCAACACCCATGTGGGGTTTCAAATCAACAAACACAGATTTTATTTGTGCAGTTGGGCGATGTGTAAAATTTATCGACCCAATCAATATCAGTCAAATCAGTGTATATAAACAAATCGGTTGATTTGTTTATAAATATTTATTTATTTACTTTCACGTTAAAAATTATATTTTTAACGATAAAATATTTTTAACTATATAAATATTTTATTCGGTTCATTTATTCAATAAAATGATATTTTTATTTCTCTAACATATTTTAGAAAATTTCGGCGGCATAACGGCACGATACTAGAAACGAGACGAGGCCTAGCCTTATCCCCGGTCTAGTGAAGGCCCACGCCATTCACACATCAATCAAATCCATTCCATTTCACCGAACAATTCAATTCAAACCAAATAAACTAACCAACTACTCAACCAAACAATTTAACAAACAAGCCATCCATGGTCTGTGGATGACGGGTGTCGGGTGCTACTAAACACCGTCTGCATCCTAGTATATATATAACTAGAAAAAGAGAATTTAGAGTGAGAAGTTCTCACCGATAGCTATCCCAACTCCACGACACTTCTAATGTAGGAAATCATCACTGTTCTCGCCTTTTTGTCACATTCGTTGCCCGTAGCCACTACATATATAAAAATCGAATTTTTACTTCGCTATTCAATATATAAAAATCGAATTTTTACTTCGCTATTCAATATATAAAAATCATATTTTTACTTCGCTATTATATAGATAAAAATTCTATTTTTACATCGCTACTATATAGATAAAAATTCTATTTTTACATCACTACTATATAGATAAAAATTCTATTTTTACATCACTACTATATAGATAAAATTTCTATTTTTACATCGTTCTTCTATACATAAAGATTACGCCTTTTCAAATTTAAAGATTTCGCCTTTTCAAATTTAAAGATTATATTTTTACTATCTATAAAATATAAAAATCGTATTTTTATACTTTCTATACTATAAAAATCATATCTTTATAAAATATAAACCTTTTTAATGCTATATAAAAACTGATTTATTTATATATAAAAAACTAATTACTTTATATAAATAAAAGTAAATAAATACAAATAAAAACTTACAGGGGGAGGGTTTTCTCGCGAGGCAGTGGCTGAAGGAGGAGGTCAAGGTGAAGGGGGAGGGTGCGGCATGGTTCAGGAGGGCGCGGAGGGTTGAAGGGGGTTGGGGGGTGTTGCGGTCGAGGCAGAGGAGGAAGAAGGTGAAGCAGCGGCGGCAGCACAGGAGGGGGTGCGGTGGATCGGAGGGCGCGCGGTACAGGGAGTGGAAGAAGAGGAAGGAGGAGGGAGAGGGGCGGTGGCGCCCGCCACCTGGTGGAAGCCGCGATGGGCGGCGGCGGGAGGAGCGGCGGCTCCTCCCCCTTGCTTCTCCGTCGCCTTTTCTCCTTTTTTTTTTCTTTCTTTCTGTATGAACGAAGAATGAGGGGGGGGGGGGGGGCAGAGTGATTTAAGGAGGAGGGAGAGAGAATTTTTAATTTTTAATTATTTAATTATTTTATTTGCCAAAAGTTGACTTTTACATACGACCTCTAAACGAGGCCCACCGCCTGTCGTCCATAGCGTTTCACCCCCATTCCGAACACAATGGGATATGTATTGTAGGCTGATTCGATCGTTACAATCAGTTTTCGTCAAAATCAACATATAACTCTATATATTGAATTTGAACGCGCATTTCAATTTACTGGGGTCACATACGAACTCTAAAAATTCCCGAAAAATATTTTTTAGCTTCGTATTGACGATACGGTCCTAACAAAACTAGTTTCGTTGAATTCCGAGACCGTTGGAAAAATGGCCAATTTCCAGTCGATTAAAATCAACTTAAACTGGTCAAACGCGTTTTCCTTTGCCACGCTCACATATTGATTCGAAAAATTATGAAATTTGAAACCTAGCAATAATTTGACATCGCGGACCCAACAAAAGTGGTTTCGTCGAAATCCGAGGTCGTTTGCAAAATGTCCATTTTTAAGGGCCTGAATTCCATAGCGACTATTCAGAATTTTCAACTGGACATATCTTTTGATTCCCGCTATGAAATTTTGATTATTCGGATTCGTTGTAAAGATATTCTCAATTAGATCCTAATGTTTTTGGTTTCACTAAAATCCGGATTGTTTTGCACCCGGTATGTTCAATTGAAGTTTGAAATCGAATTATCGAACTACCGCGCCATTTTCAATTCTATTTATAATTATATATAAATATTTATATTCTAACGACGACGTATATAACTTATACGTCGAATTCTATTCAAAATAAATTTTCGTCGATATTATTTAAAATAATCTATTTTAAATGTTCAAAATTCGCTAAAATTGCCAAAATAAAAATTTTAAACTGGCCCAGATTTTCGGGGTTATTACAATCTCCCCCACTTAAAACTTTTCGTCCCCGAAAAGGAACAAAGTCGAAAGTGGTTTGATCAATCAACTCTACGTTCGATCTGGCTTTCATTCTCCAACTTTTTAGTTTCTGAGAATTTTCAAATTTTTCAAAAATTTGGCTAACACCCGGAATTTTTGAAAAATTTCGCCATAACCTCCCCTACACCGGGAGTCACGGGAAAATCCCGAAATTGCCATATAGGCCTTCTGATCTCAAAAAGAAAAAGAAAAAGCCAATCGGCTCATAAAATCATCATCACCCAAACAAAACAGTAAATTATAGTAAACATGTACCTATTTGTCGGGCAAACAAATTTCATTCTCTGCTCTAGCCTCCTTGCTATGACCTGTTCAATGTAAGTACATGTATATGCAAGCAAATGCAACCGATTTTCAATACAACTCAATATTTGATACAATTAGGCATAATGGTTCAAACTTATCAAACAAATAAACAACCAACACAAACATCAATCAATTAGTGGATTAGAGTTTCAAATTCATAATTTTGATATATATACAAAAAATCATGTTTTGATGCCAATTCACAACAATGTATTCTAGCTATATTAGTTTTGGTTCTCACACCAGTCTAATGGAAATATATAGAAATCACACCTTCGAAATTCGAATATGAATACTGATGATGATGCACCATCATCAGAATCATCCCCGGATATCTAGAATGTGATTCTATATCTACCCAGTATATTAAAACTTCGAATATACGTTCATGACGCGTCTATACAAAACTTTTGTATACTGGATTGCCCATATCAATATAAATAAATGTTCATATACGTATAAAGCAATTTAAATTTTCAAAACAAAATTGTTTTCATTTGAAAAATATACTCTTCGCACTCGTTCTAGGATACTACTGATCCTATCTCTAACGAGTCATTCTAATTGGATTTTACTAATCCAATATCTGATGAATTCTTTCGTATGGTTCTAAGGTGTCTTGTTCTCGAGCTCTGTAAACAAAGCTCTGATACCAACTATAACGACAAGGAATATCGCTCGATCCGAATCGATCGTTAAACCGACTAAGACCGTTCGAAACCCCTGATCGTTTTGAGAACAGGACAAATCAGAACACAAACAGAAGAACATTTCATTGTTATTACAACAATTCCATCAGATACAAGAATATACAAAGTATAAATGAATAAATTACATTCGATAAATATCAGTGATTACAATAAATTACATAGCAACGGAAAAATATACAAAACACAACTGAAAGCGATACACGGATACAGAGCTTTCCGAGCATCGTTCCAGCTATAAATCAGGACCCTGTGAATATAAATCTGCAAAACCCAAAACTACTAGCTGCCCATGTGGAAAATAGGGGCACCCAGAGTTTAGGTTAAAACAATAAACTCCAGGTCAGTCATGTGACTGGTGTGAGAACTAAAACAGTTATTTAAAACTTTGCTTTAAAAGATAGTAATTCAAGGGACCACGCCGTATAACACGGAACGAGTTTCCTCCCAAGAATACTAGTGCATATAATAAAACGGCGCAATGCTTTTTGAAAAAATGAAGCTATTATAAGACCCAGGTCCCATCACACAATGCAACGCAAGCCGGAGGATAGGGTTTTCCCTTATAATAGCCAAATAATGCTTGATACGTTTAAACAAATCATTTGATATTATCATAGGTGTATAGTGTCAAAACATTTTCAATCATAAATATCAATCATAGACGGCATGGGTACCGTATATCATGTTGCCATACTAGTTCTACAATTAAAACCGCAATATCACGTATTGGAAATTGGATTTTCGTCATGAGTCGAGGCAAGGGGCAAGCTCCTCTCCGCGTTCGAGACACTCTAGCAATGCCTCAAGACCCCACTCTGATCCTTTGGAACCTCCAAGGCCGGTCCTCTCTTACTTTTGAGGATTAGTTATTCCTGAACACACGTTTCCCGGTCCTTACAGACCTATATCCGAGGCGCCTCGTATCCAACAACCACACAGGAGAAAAGTGTATAAATGTCAGGGCTGGTAGGTCACTGACACCACCCTAGCTAGAAAGAAACGTCGTGCACTCCTTGGGTCCGTATCCCGTTTTTGACTCATACCGAGGTGTGAGGCTCGCGAATTCACGTTATACACAATGCTACGCCACACAGGCCGTGCTTTGATCATCAACCATAAGACTCTGCTTTTCAACAGAAGCCTTGATCAATTGCCACTTACGCGTGCCACACTGGCAATTCACTCCATGCGACTGATGTCCATCGATATACAACCTCTGAGCTCGTATGTCTCAGAGAAGGGCGTTAAGCAAGAGAATAAATTCTCCGCCGCCAAACAGATGTATATTTAATAGAGATCAATCAACACAGAATAAAATCCAATGTCAGACACACAATCCATTTACAAGTTCGTTCTGGGTCTGAACGAAACCGGAGGCACTTTCCTCGCATATCCATCGATCTCCAAGTACGTCTGGACGATCACCAACTGTTTCCCTCATCTTGGGTGTACAGCCCAATCGAGATCATCAGTAATCACCCAAACGATGTGAAGACTTCCGGTCTTCAACCACCGTCTTCGTCTTCGACATCTCGTCGAATCGGTTATTCAGAATGGGTAAAACCCGGCCTTTCAGAATAACCCACGTATATAATAAACGAATGTTACACAAACACAACAAACGCCTCATTCCAATTCAGAATATTCTTTTATTCACAAAATCACATTCTTAGGGAAATGTTCCCATTAATTTTATCCAAGATAAATTCTTCTAAATTTATCCTATAATCTTCCTTTGGATATCATTTCAAACCATTTTATGGTTTTCCAAACTAGTCGGGATTAGCGAACCACACCGAAGTAATTATTTATTTTATTTCCCAATCCCAACCTATATATCCCATGGAGCAAAACTGGTGATACTCCATTCCTAACACCACGGTGTTATCGGTAAAATTAATTACCATTTCACGTTCAAATCTAATTAAAGATTTAACTATCGCTTTGGAGCAAAACTGGTGATACTCCACTCTCGATCACTTTTCAGATTTGATAATTTAAATTATCAATTCACATTTTAATCTAATTAAAGATTCATTAAAACTCCACTTAGTTTTAATCTTCTCAAAAATCACTTTCAAATTCAATTTATTTATTTCAAAAATAAATTGATTTTAATTCTAGTTCAAAACTAGTTCATTTCGATAAAAATCTATTTTTATCTTTTCAAATATGGAATTTTTCGGCCCAAATTTTTCCAAATCATTTCTTATGATTTTACACAAATTATAGATATTTTTAATAATTTTATCAAGGCCCGTACAGTCGATTTCCCTCAACGGCCATCGAATTGCACTTACAGCGACCTTTTCTAAATTTGATTTGGACATAATTCCAAATCCAACCGTTAGATTTCAAATTTCTAATATTCATTGGAAAGCTCTTTTCGATAGGAACCCAACGGTTCCGGTTTTAGGAGAATCCGACGGTCGGATCTCCCGCAACGTCAATTCGAAGTCAATGGTCGAAATTCACGAACTGCCTCGGCGCGACGCGTTCTATTCAGGCCATTATATATATATAATATATATATATATATTATATATATTTCGTCGATTTCCTTTTTAAAACGTATTTTATAAATCGTTTGAAATTCGTTTTCAAAACCATTTCAACACTATATTCAATTTCAAATCGATTTGATTTCAATTCAATTCGAATTCATTTCAATTTTATTTAATTCGAATTCAAATTCGTTTCAATTCAATTCAAATTCTAATTTGTTTCAATTCAATTCAATTTGAATTTACCTTCTATTTGATTCAATTCGAATTCGTTTCAAATTGATTTCAATTCAATTTCAGTTCGTTTTAAATTTCATTCAAAACGATTTCAATTCGTTTTTAATTCAATTTCAATTTAATTCAATTTGAATTCATTTCTATTCAATTCGAACTCAAATTCACTTTCTATTCAATTCAAATTCTAATTCACTTTATATTCAATTCGAATCGAATTCATTTTCTATTCGATTCGAATTCATTTCAAATTGATTCAATAAAATTTCGATTTGAATTCTACTCTAATTCAATTTGAATTTCATTTCAAAATATTAAATTTTGAAATCACTTTTCAATATTCATTATAAAACGAATAAAATCGATATAAATATCGTTCACGTCAAAATAACGCATCTCTAATCCACATGGCTTTATATTTTTCAAAAACTTCTTTATTCTATTCAACGAATGAATATTTATTCTATTCAACACATGAATCTATATTTCTTTCAACACACGACTATTTTTGTTATGTAAAATATTTTATAAAATCATGGTATCTATCGTTTGATTTTCAATTAGACTCCACCGTGAAGTAGTTCTAATTTTAAATATGATAAAGATGTAAATTTTATTGTTAAAATATTTTACTCAACACACGAATAGTTTCAACACATGAATATCGTCAACCCATGAATATTTTTATATTCAATACATGAATTTTCTTTTATAATATTCATTATTTTCCCGATTGGAATGAGGCCCAATCAATCACCATATAATGTTAATTATATGGATTCCATACACACATGTATATAATAGCAATGATAAACAATCAACCATCATCCAAAGTGCACTACACTGTATAAGCATCAAATATAGATATCTAACGCTTATCACAGCCTGTCGATCCATCGATCGACATATTTAATCAATCAGGATGAGTGAACTTCAAATTTCATCCCAACACCCGTGTGGGGTTTCAAATCAACAAACACAGATTTTATTTGTGCAGTTGGGCGATGTGTAAAATTTATCGACCCAATCAATATCAGTCAAATCAGTATATATAAACAAATCGGCTGATTTGTTTATAAATATTTATTTATTCACTTTCACGTTAAAAATTATATTTTTAACGATAAAATATTTTTGACTATATAAATATTTTATTCGGTTCATTTATTCAATAAAATGATATTTTTATTTCTCTAACATATTTTAGAAAATTTCGGCGGCATAACGGCACGATACTAGAAACGAGATAAGGCCTAGCCTTATCCCCGGTCTAGTGAAGGCCCACGCCATTCACACATCAATCAAATCCATTCCATTTCACCCAACAATTCAATTCAAACCAAATAAACTAACCAACTACTCAACCAAACAATTTAACAAACAAGCCATCCATGGTCTGTGGATGACGGGTGTCGGGTGCTACTAAACACCGTCTGCATCCTAGTATATATATATAACTAGAAAAAGAGAATTTAGAGTGAGAAGTTCTCACCGATAGCTATCCCAACTCCACGACACTTCTAATGTAGGAAATCATCACTGTTCTCGCCTTTTTGTTACATTCGTTGCCCATAGCCACTACATATATAAAAATCGAATTTTTACTTCGCTATTCAATATATAAAAATCGAATTTTTACTTCGCTATTCAATATATAAAAATCATATTTTTACTTCGCTATTATATAGATAAAAATTCTATTTTTACATCGCTACTATATAGATAAAAATTCTATTTTTACATCACTACTATATAGATAAAAATTCTATTTTTACATCACTACTATATAGATAAAAATTCTATTTTTACATCGTTCTTCTATACATAAAGATTACGCCTTTTCAAATTTAAAGATTATATTTTTACTATCTATAAAATATAAAAATCTTATTTTTATACTTTCTATACTATAAAAATCATATCTTTATAAAATATAAACCTTTTTAATGCTATATAAAAACTGATTTATTTATATATAAAAAACTAATTACTTTATATAAATAAAAGTAAATAAATACAAATAAAAACTTACAGGGGGAGGGTTTTCTCGCGAGGCAGTGGCTGAAGGAGGAGGTCAAGGTGAAGGGGGAGGGTGCGGCATGGTTCAGGAGGGCGCGGAGGGTTGAAGGGGGTTGGGGGGTGTTGCGGTCGAGGCAGAGGAGGAAGAAGGTGAAGCAGCGGCGGCGGCAGCACAGGAGGGGGTGCGGTGGATCGGAGGGCGCGCGGTAAAGGGAGTGGAAGAAGAGGAAGGAGGAGGGAGAGGGGCGGTGGCGCCCGCCACCTGGTGGAAGCCGCGATGGGCGGCGGCGGGAGGAGCGGCGGCTCCTCCCCCTTGCTTCTCCGTCGCCTTTTCTCCTTTCTTTCTTTCTTTCTTTCTGTATGAACGAAGAATGAGGGGGGTGGGGGGGCAGAGTGATTTAAGGAGGAGGGAGAGAGAATTTTTAATTTTTAATTATTTAATTATTTCATTTGCCAAAAGTTGACTTTTACATACGACCTCTAAACGAGTCCCACTGCCTGTCATCCATAGCGTTTCACCCCCATTCCGAACACAATGGGATATGTATCGTAGGCTGATTCGATCGTTACAATCAGTTTTCATCAAAATCAACATATAACTCTATATATTGAATTTGAACGCGCATTTCAATTTACTGGGGTCATATACGAACTCTAAAAATTCCCGAAAAATATTTTCTAGCTTCGTATTGACGATACGGTCCTAACAAAACTAGTTTCGTCGAATTCCGAGACCGTTGGAAAAATGGCCAATTTCCAGTCGATTAAAATCAACTAAAACTGGTCAAACGTGTTTTCCTTTGCCACGCTCACATATTGATTCGAAAAATTATGAAATTTGAAACCTAGCAATAATTTGTCATCACGGACCCAACAAAAGTGGTTTCGTCGAAATCCGAGGTCGTTTGCAAAATGTCCATTTTTAAGGGCCTGAATTCCATAGCGACTATTCAGAATTTTCAACTGGACGTATCTTTTGATTCCCGCTATGAAATTTTGATTATTTGGATTCGTTGGAAAGATATTCTCAATTAGATCCTAATGTTTTTGGTTTCACTAAAATCCGGATTGTTTTGCACCCGGTATGTTCAATTGAAGTTTGAAATCGAATTATCGAACTACCGCGCCATTTTCAATTCTATTTATAATTATATATAAATATTTATATTCTAACGACGGCGTATATAATATATACGTCGAATTCTATTCAAAATAAATTTTCGTCGATATTATTTAAAATAATCTATTTTAAATGTTCAAAATTCGCTAAAATTGCCAAAATAAAAATTTTAAACTGGCCCGGATTTTCGAGGTTATTACATCAGATTTGATAGTTGGTTATTTAACTATCAAATAAACTACTATTCAAACATGAGAATAAATATGAGTTCACTGGTTCAGTACTCAGCATCACTTGGCCTTTTTATTTAAAAATAATTAATGAAGGTTAATTTAAAACTTATAAATCTTTTTAATATATCGAACATAGCATTTCACTTTCAATTTTATTATAAGAATATTTTCAAAATCATTTAAATACATTAGATTAAATAACACATATATATTTCCAAGTTTGATTTCAACAAATTCCACGTAAAACATTGTTACAAAATCTTCTTTGTTCTATTTCTCGAACAACAATAACTAACAATCCCCTTTGGATAAACATATTCCAACTTATCTCGTTAATTCTGTTACTTTGGAAATACTATTTAATATTCTCAAATCCTTTTTATTTTAGTTACTTCAACATTCAGTAGTCCCTGACCGCAAATTGGTAAGCGAATAATTCCCAAAATATCAAACCCGAAGACCGAAATCAACATCAAATTGATACTTAGAAAATCGCTCAACTAAAACAATCTCTAGTTAGGTTCCAATTATTTAATTAATTCCTTATCAACCCATATTTTGCCATTGCTAATCCGTTCAACTATTTCTGCTTTGAAAAATCTCTTTTCAATTCCATTCACTTCACTTAATTTCATTATTAAGTATTGTTAATTTAAAATCAACGTTTTAACACCCAATCTCTTTTGTAAACCTCGTTTATACATCTCATGTTTAATATAAAACCCTTTCATAAACTTTTCACGATCCAACTAGACTTCATTACAACTATGATTACTTATTTGAATAATAATCACTTAAATTATTAATAATTAAAACAATAATTTATTTCATCATGGACTACTCTTGAAGTAGTTAGCTTATTATTACAAAAATAAATAGTAAATAACTTTTTAAAATCCTACAAAAATTTATAACATATATTCATTAAACTATTTCATTAGATTAATTAAAACGAATTAATCAAATAATCAATCAAAATTAAACGCTTGACTTAGTCAACCCAAAACCCGATTAATTCTTTAACCAATTCCAATTAATTCTTTCGTTAAATTAATTAATGATATAATTAATTTAAATAACTTTATTTAATTGTTTCTTGGAAAAAATTAATTCCACTTTTAACCCTGAGGTTAAATGATACTCACTTATTTATAAAACATAAGATTTTGCGCTATAAAATCATTTTATATTTATTTATAAACTTAAAAAATAAATATTTATTTCCCGTTAATAAACTTTTATTCAAAATAACAAATTTAAAAGTCCATCTTTAGTTATAAAATAAATTTATAATTTCATTTCTATCGATTCACCTGACAGTGAATAATATTTATAAAACGATTTATTTATAGGCCATAGGATGCCAATTACTCAACCAAAACTTCCCACTACTTCCCATTGGTTAAAACAAGACAAATGTTAGATTTCCAGTCAGTGATCAAAAACCATGTCAATCATCCAATCAGAGCAGTTCATATGATGATAAATACGAAAATAAATAAGATTTAATATATTTGTGGTAACCTATTGGAAACCTCCAACCTGTTTTTCCTAACATCCAAATAGGTTACCTCAAATAATATCATTTAATTCAATATACAGACAAAATTTCAATAATCAATCAATAAGAGTAATTTAAACATCCAATTATAATTTTTTACGTTTATATTATTATAAATATGACCAATATGGTAAGTTACCTCAATTGATTACAATCATTAAAAATGACGATTTATTTCAATTAAATTAAACAAACGTTCAATTTAATCAGTTCAGTCAACACACAAATATATATATACATATATATATATACGGTAATCATCAAATAACAAACAACTATAGCACACAAATATTTAACCCGACTTATATAAAATATAAGTGGAACAAAAATCAGTGAGTTGTACTTGCCTTGGTTTTCATTTGTCGTCAAAATGGTTTGTTTTAATTAAATTAAACAAGCATTTAATTTAATTAAAAATTCCATCTGCGCCCAACTCTGTCCAAACCAGCTCCAAAATGTTACGTTTGTATATACAATCCCAATGTCCTTTTTTTGTTCCATCCTGTTATTGAATGAATAGGGTTACAAATTTTATACGTTATCCGGCATTTAAAATTATATATATTATTGTCCAAATCACTACTTAACGTTGCAAACCTTCATTAGACATATTACATGTGATCAAGCACATATATATGTCCTAGGCCACGTTATATACTAAATATGGCCACATCATTTATATGGTTAGGCATTGTTTAAATGTTACCTGGGCTTCGTAAAAGATTGGTCATGTTTCAAACTAGATTAGGCATAATTAAATGGCGCAATATAAATGGATCAGGCCACGTTACATATCATTAATATATAGGCACGTTATAACTCTCTACTATGCACATTATAATCGGCTACTTAATATGCATTAAATTCTTCTACCTATTTTATACGTCAAACATATTAGGCAGTTTAATGTAGAATTAGGCACGATAGACCTTAATTGAGGCACAAATTAATTCGTGGTTAACCCAATTAGGTATAAAAATAAAACTCCAAGCCACGTGTATGTTTATATCTAAAACTGGGTTAGGCATAGATAAATGAAATTAGGCTTATATATATATATGGTTTTACTGTTCATTCTTCTTATTTTCACCGACTCTTGTCTTCGAAACTTGCACCTTCTTCCTATTAGGTATCCTTATCGTGACCTCGCCTGAGCTCCAGCAGTCCTTCCCCCTCCCGTACGAGCGCCTGAACTTCCGACCACGTTTACATATGTTTTTTCTTTGAAACCATGCCACCTCCTACATTTGCAGACCCATACATTTTTCTGATCAAAACTTATGCTTCCAAAAAATCCACGAACCAAACTTTTTCTTCATGTAAAACTGCTTCTACACATCTTTGTTCCAAACATTGCTTCTAACTTTCTTCATTTTGCAACTCCAAACATTGTCCTCAACACCAGATCACCGTACCCACTCTCGCTGGACACGCCGGTTAAATAAGTCCAGCATCACGAAAGTAAATGAACCCATACAGATGTGAAGAAGAAACGAGGCCATCGTTTTGTTTTTATATGGAGTGTTCGGTTTGTATTTTGCTTACAGGGGAGGAATATGGAGAGGGTGATATATATATAAGAGCAAGTTTGGGCATCACGTTTAAGGATAGGTGTAGGATTTCCGATAGCCATCTGTTTAGGCTTGCATATTGATTAGAACCATGTGGATAAATCAATGTGTGCGTTAGAGAGAAAGAGATTTAAACTAGCATGTGCACAGCTATATATATACATACATAGGTAGGTAGCTGTGCATCATACATTGTAGGGTAGGCAGAAACTTCTTCTCTGCTGAAAGGAGAATACATGCTAAGAAAATATATAAGGTAGTCTCGGGCTTTGGACGACTAGGAAGAATCGATGGTAAGCGATCCTGCATGATCTCCAGCTAGTCTAAGGCATAAATCATAATTTGTTTCTAAATGATATTAAGCATTCCTAGAGGGTCTCGGGCTAGTCAAATATGTAAGCAAATAAGGTAGATAATGGTATTAAATCCTATAGGGTCTTAAGCTAGTCTAAAAGCAATATCTACCCACACATTAGAATTCAATAGTACAACCCTATAAGGCCTTGGGCCACGTGTTAGACATCGATCGTGTATGTGGGGTAGGCACATATAGCATGTACCTAGTAGGTTTTGGAAGACAACATGAGTGTTTCATAAATTGACAAGAGTAGTTCGCAGAAGTCGGATTGCAGGGAAAGAGAATAGCATGTGGGATGATAAATGCGATTGGAAATCTTTTAGTAGGTCAACACTGATATAAATCGATAGGCAGCTGGTAGAAAACTTAGGGTAGAATCTTTCAAATTTATCACCATTTAATGGGGACAATTAATATTACAACTATTTACGTTGATCGTTAAATTCGTACCACCACACGCGATCCCCAAACACAATGAAAATGGACACATCGCTACATCTAAGTGTTCCGTTCCTAATGGAATTTGTTTCATTGAAAACAGACTCCGTTTGTACAACGCCGTTATTTTAATTTCGATTTATTTATCGGTTTACCATTGAATTGCATATGTAAATAAAACAACCTCGGTTGGCTCCAAATTGAAAACCTAACAACAATTAGCTATACGTATTCCAATAAACTTCGTTTCGTCGAAAACAAAGGTTGTTTGAAAAATAACTACTTCTAAGGCCTATATAATAACAATATAAATATAATTAAATCCAAAACAAATTCTATTTAAATAATAATAAATTATTATTATTATTATCGTATATCTCTAAATGAAATCTTATATAGTCTCAAAATAAACTAGTATATATTTAAAACACAACTTTTAAAATTCGAGTTAAACGATATTCAAATATATATAAAAACCCACAATATTTTATTAAATAAATGTTATCGTTTTTTAACGAATTTCATAGTAATTATTTGAAAATTTGAATTGGACATTACTCAGAATCTATAAGTTGAAACCTCCATTTTTCTCTTACATAGGAAAAAATACAATCAAATAGATTCAAACGTTTCTTGTTTGACAGAATTTCGACTTACATCGGATCTTGTATATTCAATTGAAGTTCAAATCGTAAATTGTGAACTACCGCGACATTTCGAGTTCATTTTATAATTAAATATAAGTTTAACTTTAAACTTCCTTATATACACGAAGTCTATATTTTAAATCCATGAATAATTCCAAATCAATATTTAAAATAATAAATTAAATTAAATATCTGACTATCAAAAATACGGGACATTGCATTCCCCCCCGCTAAAAGAATTTCGTCCCCGAAATTACTAAGGTAGGAAAAATGTTGCAAACCCGCAAATATTTTTCAAAAATCCAACTTATTTTTAAATCACATACTAATTCATTTAACTCTTTTATTGAACCACTGATGAATTAAATTCAATCAATCTAACAAACAATCCAACAATCAATGCATAATCAACATAACTCAATCAATTTGAATTTATATTTTATCAAATTTCCAAATTTCAAATTTATTTTATTAAACTCCAATATCCATTCTTAACTCCACTCAACCAAGTTAAATCCCATTTCCATAATTAACTAATTGATTTTCAGATTAGTCCACTTTCATCTTATAATCCCAATTCTAAATTTATTTCAGAAATCAACCATTTTCACTACTAATTTTATTTAACTTATTTTCAAGTTAAATTCTGATTCATTCAATCTTATTTACAAGCTTCACAATGAAATTACCTTATGCCACATTAAACCATTTCAAAATTCATAATCTAATTTGATTTTTATTCAAATCAATTAAATCAACCAATAATGAAACGACCTGAACTTCGTCATGAAGGAAAGCCCGAATTGAGTTGAGAACATGACAAATCAGAACATAAACAGAAGAACATTTCATTGCTTATTACAACAATTTACATCAGAGTACAAGAATATACAGAGTATGAACAAATAATATACATCAGAATGATATCAAAGATTTACAAATTATTATGCAGAGGAAAATAATACAAAACGCAACTGAAAGAGATACACAGATACAGAGCTTTCCAAATATCGTTCCAGCTGTAAACCAGGATCCTGTGAATATAAATCTGCAAAACCAAAACTACTAGCTGCCCGTGTGGAAAATAAGGGCACCCAGAGTTTAGGTTAAAACAATAAACTCCAGGTCAGTCATGTGACTGGTGTGAGAACTAAAACAGTTATTTAAACCTTTACTTTAAAATAAAGTAAATCAAGGGACCACGCCGTATAACACGGAACAGGTTTCCTTCCAAGAATACCAGTGCATAGAATAAACAGCGCAATGTTTTTTGAAAAATTGAAGCTATTATAAGACCAAGGTCCTATCACATAATGCAACGCAAGCCGGAGGATAGGGTTTTCCCTTATAATAGCCAAACATGATTAGTACGTTTAAAACAAATCATTTGATATATTATAAGTGCATAGTGTATAAAACAACTTCAAATATAAATGTACCAATCATAGACGACATGGGTATCATATATCATGTCGCCATACTAGTTCTACAATCAAACCCACAATTGTCACATATTGGAAGTTGGATTTCCATCTGTGAACCAAGGCAAGGGATTGTCCTTACCGCTTCGAGACTCTCTAGCCCGAGCCTCAGGGTCAGAGCGCATCGACCCTTGGATCGTCAGGGCCGGTCCACACGGAGTGGATTAAAATGCCTGAACACTACGTTTCCCCGCCCTATGGGGCGTAAAATTGGTCTGTATAAAGACCATACCATCCATCGGCTCCGTAGAGACCGATATAACCGAGGCTCCTAGCTATCCATCATCCACATAAGTAAAACATTTGGGCGTGCAAAACCCAGACACCACTCCTAGCTAGAAGGAAACACATGCCCTCCCTAATGTCCTCTCCCGTTTCTGGTTCACACCGGGGTGTGAGGCTCGCGAATTAACGCTACACAAAGCTATGCTATATTAAAGTCGTGCTTCGATCATCAACCATAAGACTCTGCTTTTCAACAGAAGCCTTGATCATTTGCATCTCAGCATGCCACACAGGCAATTCACGCTATGCAACTGACGTCTATCAATCACACAGAATGAAATCCAATGTCAGACACACATCCATTTACATGTTCGTTCTGGGTCTGAACGAAACCGGAGGCACTTATTCCTCGTCCCGTATGTCCAATACAAGAGGGAGGTCCTCGCATATCCGGTCGATCTCCAAGTACGTCTAGAACGATCACCACTTATTACCTCGTCTTGGGTGTACAACCCAATCAAGACATCAGTAATCATCCAAACGATGTGAAGACCTCCGGTGTAGTAGCCCGTAACTTCCCCGGTAAGGAAAGCCCGGATTACCTTGAGAAAACGACAAAATAGAACGCAAACAGAAGAACATTTCATTATTATTACAACAATTCCATCAGATACAAGAATATACAGATTATAAACGAATAAAATACATTTGATAAATATCAGAGATTACAATAAATTTACATAGCAGCGGAAAATAATACAAAACACAACTAAAAGTAATACACGGATACAGAGCTTTCCGAGCATCGTTCCAGCTGTAAATCAGGATCCTATGAATATAAATCTGCAAAACCAAAACTACTAGCTGCCCGTGTCGAAAATAAGGGCACCCAGAGTTTAGGTTAAAACAATAAACTCCAGGTCAGTCATGTGACTGGTGTGAGAACTAAAACAGTTATTTAAACTTTACTTTAAAAGAGAGTAATTCAAGGGACCACGCCGTATAACACGGAACGGGTTTCCTACCAAGAATACCAGTGCATATCAATAAACAACGCAATGCTTTTCCGAAAAATGAAGCTATTATAAGACCCAGGTCCCATCACACAATGCAATGCAAGCCGGAGGATAGGGTTTTCCCTTATAACAGCCAAATAATGCTTAATACGTTTAAAAACAAATCATTTGATACTATAATAAGTGTATAGCGTCAAAACAATTTCAATCATAAATATGAATCATAGACGGCATAGTATCCCATGCTACTATGTCGCCATACTAGGCTCTACAAATAAAACCGAAATACACGTATTGGAAATTGGATTTCCGTCATGAGTCGAGGCAAGGGGAAAGCTCCTCTCCGATTCGAGACACTCTAGCAAATGTCTCAGGACCCCACTATGATCCTTTGGAACCTCCAAGGCCGGTCCTCTCTAACTTTTGAGGATTGGCAATTCCTGAACACACGTTTCCCGGTCCTATAGGACCTATATCCGAGGCGCCTCGCATTCCAACAACCACACAGGTGAAAAGTATATAAATGTCAGCCAGTTTAAGCACTGACACCACCACTAGCTAGAAAGAAACGTCGTGCACTCCTTGGGTCCTTATCCTGTTTTTGACTCATACCGAGGTGTGAGGCTCGCGAATTCATGCTATACACAAAGCTGCGCCACACAGGCCGTGCTTTGACCATCAACCACAATACTTTGCTTTTCAACAGAAGCCTTGATCATCTGCCACTTAGGCGTGCCACACTGGCAATTCACTCCATGCGACTGATGTCCATCGATATACAACCTCTGAGCTCGTACGTCTCAGAGAAGGGCGTTAAGCAAATGAATAAATTCTCCGCCGCCAAACAGATGTATATTTAATAGAGATCAATCAACACAGAATAAAATCCAATGTCAGACACACAGTCCATTTACAAGTTCGTTCTGGGTCTGAACGAAACCGGAGGCACTTTCCTCGCATATCCATCGATCACCAAGTACGTCTGGACGATCACCAACTGATTCCCTCATCTTGGGTGTACAGCCCAATCAAGATCATCAGTAATCACCCAAACGATGTGAAGACTTCCGGTCTTCAACCACCGTCTTCATCTTCGACTTATCGCCGAATCGGTTATTCAGAATGGGTATAAACCCGGCCTTTCTGAATAACCCAAGTATATAATAAACAAATGTTACACAAACGCAGCAAACGCCTCATTCCAATTCAGAATATTCTTTTCTTCACAAAATCACATTCTTAGGGAAAGGTTCCCATTAATTTTATCCAAGATAAATTCTTCTAAATTTATTCTTTAATCTTCCTTTGGATATCATTTCAAACCATTTTATGGTTTATCACACTAGTCGGGATTAGCGAACCACACCGAAGTAATTATTTGTTTTATTTCCCAATCCCAACCTATTCATCCCATGAAGTAAAACTGGTCATACTCCATATCTAACACCACGGTGTTATCGGTAAAATTAATTACCATTTCACGTTCAAATCTAAATAAAGATTTAACTATCGCTTTGGAGCAAAACTGGTGGTACCCCATTCTCGATCACCTTTCAGATTTGATAATTTAAATTATCAATTCACATTTCAATCTAATTAAAGATTCATTAAAACTCCACTTAGTTTTAATCTTCACAAAAATCAATATCCTATCCTTAACTGGGTTAAAGAACCAATGTCACCTAAAACACGATTCACGACAAATCCACCACATTTTATTGTTAATCGGGTTAAAGAACAAGTGTTATTCAAAACACCGCTCACGATAAACCCAAGAACCAATTTGAATTCAATTCCAATTAATATTATTTAATTGGTACACCTCATTAAATCTAAATAGAAAGTTTTAATCTTTTTCTCAACTGGGCTTAAGAATCGGTGTTAATGAAGACACCATTCACGACAAACCCAAATCACATTTGATATTAAATACAAGGCTCTGAATGGAAAATATACCGGTTTATATTCAATATCAAATTCTGAAACCAACAAAGATCGTATTGGAAATAACGATATAAAATATATCTTTCAAATTCCCATAACAATATCTGTATAGTCACGAAATCCAACATCGGAATATTCCGAAGATAATTTCGATTCAACTCCAGTCCAATTCACGTATTGGAAATTCTGATTATTTTCAAAACCACTTTCAAATTCAATTTATTTATTTCAAAAATAAATTGATTTTAATTCTAGTTCAAAACTAGTTCATTTCGATAAAAAAATATTTTTATCTTTTCAAATGTGGAATTTTTCATCCCAGATCTTCACAAACTATTTCTTATGATTTTTCACAAATTATAGATATTTTTAATAATTTTATCAAGGCCCGTACAGTCGATTTCCATCAACGGCCATCGAACTGCACTTACAGCGACCTTTTCCAAATTTGATTTGGACATAATTCCAAATCCAACTGTTAGATTTCTAATTTCAAATATTCTTCGAAAGCTCTTCTCGATACGAACCCAACGGTTCCGATTTCAGAAGAATCCGACGGTCGGATCTCCCGTAATGTCCATTCGAAGTCAATGGTCGAAATTCACGAACTACCGCCGCGCGGCGCGTTCTATTCAGGCCATTATATATATTATATATATTTCGTCGATTTCAATTCAAAACGTATTTTATAATTCGTTTTAAATTCGTTTTCGAAACGATTTCAACTTCATATTCAATTTCAAATCGAAATTGAATATTCCACATCATCGATATATATATTTTCAAAATGTTATATTTTGAAATCACTTCCTTTTCGATATTCGAATAAAATCGATACAAATATCGTCGCGTCAAAATGGCGCAAATCTAATCAACACGGCTTTGTATATTTCAATAACTTTGTTATTTTATTCAACAAATGAATATCTATTCTATTCAACACATGAATCTATATTTCTTTCAACACTTGACTAATCTCAACGAATGAGTACTGTCAACACATGACTATTTTTGTTATGTAATATATTTTATTTTCCCAATTGGAACGAGGCCCAATCAATTACCATATAATATTAATTATATGGATTCCACACAACACATGTATATCATAGTAACGATAAATAATCAACCATCATCCAAAGTGCACTACACTGTATAAGCATCAAATATAGATATCTAACGCTTATAACAGCCTGTCAATCAACCGATCGACATACAACTAATTATTGGGATTAGTGTATGTTATATATTATTCCAATACCCGTGTGGGCTTTCAAATCAACAAACACAAATTTTTATTGGTGCAGTTGGGCGATGTGTAAAATTTATCGTCCCAATCAATATCCTTCAAATAGGTGTACATAAAAAAACCGTCCGGTTTGTAAATGAATATTTATTTATTCACATTCACGTTAAAATATATATTTTTAACGATAATTAATTTATTCCAACTATCAACATCTTATTACCAATTTCACATCAACATCACAAACAAATTTCACAACACATCAAACAAGCATACAAGCCGTCCATGGTCTGTGGACGACGGGTGTCGGGTGCTACTAAACACCGTCTGCATCCTAGTATATATAATAATATAACTAGGAAATTAAAATAAAAGGTGAGAAGTTCTCACACAAGCTATATCCATTCACCGCGACTCTTCTTATGTAGGAAATCTTCACATTTTCGTCTTTTGTCACTTTCGTTGCCCGTATTCACTACATATATATAACTCACATTTTTATATTCTCTCTACTTCACGATAAAATAAAGTTCAGATTTTATTTCACTTCATATATTTACAACGCTTCTTTCTATATAAAAATTATATTTTTATATTTCTACTTCTTATATAAAGATTGAATTTTTGTTATCATAACTATATAAAATTATATTTATTTATTTCTACTTCTTATATAAAGATTGAATTTTTATTATCATAACTATATAAAAATTATATTTTTATATTTCTACTTTAATAAAAACCATATTTTTAATACTCTACCTAAGTAAAAATTATATTTTTATTATCATACCTATATAAAAATCATATTTTTAATATGCCACTAGTATAAAAATTATATTTTTTTAACTTCTCTATTTTATAAAAATTAGATTTTTAATTTCTCTATATTATAAAAATTATATTTTTCGTAATCTCGGCTTTATAAAAATTATATTTTTATAACTCTTCACTTATATAAAAATTATAATTTTTATATAATTAAAAATCTTACCTTTGTTTAGTTAAAAACCACATCTTCTGTTAATCAAAGATTACATCTTTATCTAATCAAAAATTACATCTTTATCTAATCAAAAATTACATCTTTTAAAAATCCTAATTTTTGTCAATGTTATTTATTTTAAAAAACTGATTTTATACATGCTAAAAATATTTTGAAAACTGATTTTTATCTTTTACAATCGATTACCCCCAAATAAGTAAACAAAAATTAATAAATCATAGAACTTACAGGGGCTGTGTGGAGAGGGGAGGGTGACTGGCGTTCGCAGTAGGGGTGGTGAGGAGGGGTTCGGCGCCTCCGACGACGGAGCGTTGACCTGGAGGCGATTGGGTTAGGGTTCTTCGCGGTTTGGGGTCCTGGGCGCTGGAGTCCCTTGCTTTGGGGCTGGAGATGGAAGGGGTAGGGGAAGCGATGGGCGAAGGAAGAAGGCGTCGGCCTTGGAGGCGCGACGGAGGTGTTGCGTTGGGCACGATGGGGTTTTTCCCCTTTTTATTTTATTTTATTTTCTTCGATTAAGAAAACTGAACGGGGGGGGGGTATGTTTGAGGAGAGAGGGAAGACTAAAGGGGAGAGTTGACTTTCTTTTATTATTTAATTTAATTTTTAAATTCCCCCGTAAAGTTACTTTTAAATTCGAACTTTGAATCGAACCCAACGACTGTCGTCTCTAGCTAATTACCCCCATTCCGAACACAATGAGATATGTTTCACAAACCAATTCGGCTCTTATGATCAGTTTCCGCTAAATTTAAAACATAAATCAATGTATATTTAATTTGAACGCACATTTCAATTTACCAGGGTCACATACTAACTCGAAAAATTCCAGAAAAATATTTTCTAGCTTCGTATTGACGATACGGTCCAAACTAAACTAGTTTCATCGAATTTTGAGACCGTTTGAAAAATGGCCATTTTCCAGTCGATTAAAATCAACTGAAACTGGTCAAACGCGTTTTCCTTTGCCACGCTCACATATTGATTCGAAAAATTATGAAAATTGGAATCTAGCAATAATTTGACATCACGGTTCCAACAAAAGTGGTTTCGTAGAAATCCGAGGTCGTTTGCAAAATGGCTATTTTCAAGGGCCTGAATTCCATAACGACTATTCTGAATTTTCATTTGGACATATCTTTTGATCCCCGCTATGAAATTTCGATTTTTCGGATTCGTTGGAAAGATATTCACAATTAGATTCTATTATTTTGGTTTCACTAAAATCCGGTTTATTTTGCACCCGGTACATTCAATTGAATTTTGTAATCGAATTATCGAACCACCGCGCCATTTTCAATTCCTATTATAATTAAAATAAAATTTTATATTCTAATGACGATCTATATAAATATATACGTTCGAGTTCAATTCAAAATAAATTACTCGTTGATATTATTTAAAATAATCTACTTTAAATATTCAAAATTCGTCAAAATTGCCAAAATAAAATTTTTAAACTGGCTCGCATTTTCCGGGTTGTTACATCCGGTCTTCAACCACCGTCTTCATCCTTGACACATCGTCGAATCAGTTATTCAGAATGTTATAAACTCGGTCTTTCTGAATAACTCGCGTATATAATAAATGTAACAACCAAGAAAATACGAGCCAATTTAAAACTTTTAATTTGGTTATTTTAATGAATTTGGAGGAATAGAAATAAAATATTTCAATTAAATAACAAGTTAAAAATAGTGCGGTAGTTTAAAAATTTTAATTCGAAATTTGACTGAACGTACAGGATGCAAAATAAAATGGATTTTAACGAAACCAAAAATATTTAAATCTGTTTAAGAAATCTTTCTAACGAGTCTGAAAAATCGAAATTTCATAGTGGGAATTAAAAGTTATGGCCAGTTGAATATTCAGAATGGTCGTTATAAAATAAATATAGCCCTAGAAAATAGACATTTTGCAAACGACCTCCGTTTTCGATGAAACCACTTTTGTTGGATCCGGGATGTTAATTTATTACTATGTTTCAGATTCCATAATTTTTGAATTAATATGTGAGCGTGGCAAAGGAAAATGTGTTTGGTTGATTTCAGTCAAATTGGATCGACTAGAAAATGGCCATTTTTCAAACGGTCTCAAAATTCGAGGAAACAAGTTTTATTGGGACCGTATCATCCCAACATAGCCAGATTTATTTTTCGGAAATTTTTGGAATCAGTATTTGGCCCCGGCAAATTAAAATGTACGTTCAAAACAGAATTTGAATGTTTTATATTTTAATTTGAAAAATAACTGGCTGTAACAGTCCAATGGGCCTACGAAACATATTCCATTGTGTCCGGGATGGGGGTGTTTAGCTAGGAGCCACAGTCGTTGGGTTTGAATCGGAGTTCGTGTGGAAAAACCCCTAATTTTTGAAATAATATAAATATCGGTGAATAGGATTTTTTTCTTTCATTATTTAATTTTATAAAAATATAAACCCCCCCATAACCTGCTCTCGACGGCGAACTGAGCTCCCTCGTTCCCGTCCATTTTCCGGCCAATCCACCACGAATTACACCCTGCCCCTTTGCAACTTTTTGAAGCTCTCCTCCTCCTCTTCAAATCCATATAAGGAGCTCCACCTATCGTGCACTGTACCTCGAGAATCACCTCTGGGAAGTTCTGCACTTCACAGCGCCGCCACGCCCTAGATCCTCCACCAAGTTCACCCACCCCCACCTCGATTGGCGCGCCTCTCCAGGCCCTTTCAGGTGGTGCAATCCGATCTAGACCTCGAGCTACGGTTTGGAAGAAAAGCAAAACCTACTTTGGAAGAAATTACTGAGGTAACGACCTTTGTTTTTAAAATTGAAAATAACACATTTAAGTGTTGCAAATCATGATTTTGGTATAAAAAACATATCTTTTTGCTATGTTGACGAAATTCGATGAAACAGGAAACATCGGACTCGTAGCGACATCATCTACATTCTAGAAGAAGCTAGAACATGTTCCGAGCTCGCTACAAATTTCAAAAGCATTAAAATCAAGGTGAGACATCTAAATTCAATATGGAATGGAATACGTTGTATAAATTATATGAGCGAAATATAAATTATATATGCGTTGTACACCACATGTATGAGCGTTGTATAAGTTATATGAGCGATGTATAAATTATACATGCGTTGTAAAAATCATATATGTATTAAAATGGAAATGAAATATATATATATATACTCCCCTAGTCCACAGACCATGGACGATATAAATTGATTGTGATTGGCGTGAAATTGATTGGTAATGCGAATGGTTGAAAATTAGTTGAAGTGCGAATGGTTGGAAATATTTGTTTGTGGTTGAAAGAAATTGTTTGTGGTTGAAACAATCGGAATTATTGTGGAAAATTGATATGATATGAAATTGATCTTAGAACATTTAGATAAGCTCCTTATGGAACGCCGCGAGGCCTAAGGTAGTGCGAGGAGCCGTACTCGGGACGGTGCCGGTTTTTAACCCCCTACCGTTATGCTACCGAAATTTTCAGTAATATCTATGTGTTTGAATTATTTTCATGTATTGAACTATATTCATGTGTTGAATGAATTGTATAGATAATAAAAATCACATTTTTATTATGCGTGTGAAGTATATGAAGTGTGCAAGTATGAGATATTCATATGTTGAGATATTCATACGTTGAATGACATTCATGTGTTGAATAAATTGTTTGATAAGTAAAAATAACATTTTTATCATAGATATGGAGTAAATAAAATACTAGTGTTTTAAATAAAAAAAATTAACTCCAAAAATAACATTTTATCTTATGTATGAAGTAAATAAAATATTCGTGTTTTAAATAAATTGTTTTAACGATAAAAATATCATTTTTATTATATGTATGAACTAATTAAAGTATTCATATGTTAAAAAGGATTCATGTGTTGAATAAAAGGATTGAACAATAAAATTTACATTTTATTGTGAATATGAAGTGCTAAAAACATTCATGTGTGGAATAAATATTTTGAACGATAAAAATATCATTTTTATCATGTACACGACTCGCTAAAAATACACATGTGTTGAAACATATTTTTGTTCGCCAAAAATAACATTTTATCCTATGTATGAAGTGTTAAAAATAACCGCATATTGAAATAAACATTTGTTCGCTAAAAATATCATCTTTGTTTAGTTCTCCATATATATATATATATGCGTGTGTGTGTGTGTGTGTGTGTGTGTTGAACAGGAATATGGATTAGCTGTTGAGTAAAGAATATATTTGCGTGCCCGACAAATAGGTAAGCCTTAATGAGTTGGCTACGCAATTTTATTATTATACAAACTCCTGTGAATGCCATTGGATGCGGAGTGCTTGTTATTCTGTGTGAAATAATAAACGTCGCCATAGGATAGTAAAAATTAATTTTGAACTACACTACATGGCATACTTCTTGAAGATAGCATACCCTATCATATACCACATAAGCATTTGGAGCTTATGTGACGAGGTGGAAGATTTACCATACAAGCGAGAGACTTGTATGGCGATGACTATATTTCAGGTTGAACTAAAGGCTGATATGGACTATATAAAATATAACGATAAATTGCCAGATAATAAAAACCCCACACGGGTCTGGAGATGACAATAAACACGTCTCTCTAGTCATCGAGGCACAAAAACCATTTATAGGTTGATGATAATTTATTCTCTGGAGTTATGATCTATACACACTCCCCTTTGGACACTGGAATATATCACTATAAATATGTGCATGCTTTTTAGGATTTACTGGGTGCCTAATACGGCCCAATAAATTTCCAAACCCCTCCCCGTACAAAGGAGGTTATGGCGAAATTTTCTGAAATTTAAAAGGTTAGTGAAATATTTGAAGTGAAAAACGATATAAAAATCGTCGAATGAATTATATATATATATATAAATATAAATTAAATAAAACAAATAACGAAGCTGCAGTTTGTAATTTGGAATCATAATTTTAAACGATTATATAGGGAAATCCGACCATTGGATATCCCAGAAACCGGAACCGTTAGGTTCGCTTTGGAAAAATCTCTCCAACGATATAAAGTTTGTTAAAATCCAACGGTTGGATTGTGTGAAATGTTTAATTCAAATCTAAATGAAAATGGTGTCAGAATGAATTATATATATATATATATTTATATAAATATAAATTAAATAAAACGAATAACGACGCTGCAGTTCGTGTTTGAAATCGTAACTTTAAACGATTATATCGAGAGATCCGACCGTCGGATTCTCTCGAAACCAGAACCGTTGGGTTCGTTTTGAAGAGATCTTTCCAACGTACTTAACTTCGTTAAGATCCGATGGTTATATTTTGAGAAACGTGTAAATTATAATTAGAGAAAAACAGCGCCAGGGCCACGTTATGGCCTGAAACGTCGTTTAATTAAATGGCGCTATTTTTAAATAAATAAAAATAGCGAAATATCGTTATAAAATATTATAAGCGATATGGAATGGAAATAAACCGATGCTACTTGGTTTGCTTGATATTTGATGGTTGAATGTGTTTGACATTAAAAATATATAAAGAACTGTAATGTGGATGTCGAATAATTTAACCATGGACATAATCGATTTGAATTCTAATATACGTGAATTGTTTGAAAAGCCCGAGTTAATTCTCATTTCAAATAATTGATCGACGAATAAATGTCGAAGATATGAAGATGGTGCAAGACCGGTGATCTTCACATCTTGTAGATTACTACTGATGCCTTTGAGATGGGTAGCTCCCTTGACGAGGTTACAGTGGTAGTAGTCTGAACGTACTTGTTGATCGTCCGGATATGCGAGGGCCTCTCTCCTGTATTGGACATACGGGAGCAGGAATAAGGTGCCTCCGGTTTCGTTCAGACCCAGAACGGACTTGTAAATGGATGTGTGTTTGACGTGTATTATGTGCTGTATTCGTTGATCTTTACTAAATATACATCTGTTTGGCGGCGGAGAATTTATTCTCTTGCTTAACGCCCTTCTCCGAGACGTACGAGCTCAGAGGTTGTATATCGGTAGACATCAGTGGTATGGTGTGGATTGACAGCGTGGCATGCAAAGATGCAAATGATCAAGGCTTTTGTTGAAAAGCAGAGTCTTGTGGTTGATGATCAAAGCATGGCTTTAAAGTAGCGTAGCTTTGTGTATGTCGTTAATTCGCGAGCCTCACACACCGGTATGAGTCAAAAACGGGATTGTAACTGCAGGGAGTGCACGATGTTTCTTTCTAGCTACGGGTAGTGTCAGCGTTTTACTAGCCCTGACATCGTTGTTTATTATACCCTTGTGGATGTTGGAATGCGAGGCGCCTCAGATATATCGGTCTCTACGGAGTCGATGGATAGGTCCAATAGGACCGGGAAACGTGTGTTCAGGAATAACTAATCCTCAAATGTAAGAGAGGTCCGGCCCTGAAGATCCAAGGGTTCTCTGCGGAGAGTCCTGAGGCATTTGCTAGAGTGTCTCGAAGTGGTGAGGAGCTTGCCCCTTGCCTCGACTCATGACGAAATCCAAATTTCCAATACGAGATTACGGATTTGATTGTAACTTATATATGGCGACATAGTAGATGGTAGTTATGCCGTCTAGGATTGATATTTATGATTGAAATTGTTTTCGAAACATATATGCACTAGTAATAATATCAAATGATTTTGCTTTACACGTATTAAGCATATTTTGGCCATTATAAGGTAAAACTCTATCTTCCAGTTTGCGTTGCATTGTATGATGGGACTTGGGTCTTATAATGGCTGCATTTTTATAAAAAGCATTGCGTTGTTTAAATAATTTACCATATTTAATGCACGGGCAATCACTGGAGTAAACCCGTTCTGCGAAAGTGGCGTGGTCCTATGATTTGCCTTGTTATTGTTGTAACCAGTTAAATTTTGGCTTTAGGATTGCAGCATGGAGTGCACCTTTTGGCTTGTATGGCGAGGACTTGACTTCTCAGTATTTTTGCTATTTGATATTCCGCCACTAGTACTTTATGTATATGATTCCGCTTATCGCGATGTAGACAGATTTACTTCTATTATGTATCTATGATGTATATGTACCAGTGTTCTTGATGTAGACTGATCATTTCCTTTCATGCACTAACTTGTATCCTACACTGTGCTACTCTAATGTTTATTACATGTTATGATTCCGCTGTCATATTGATATAAAATATTCTATTTTTTATGCTATTATCCGTTCTCTGCTAATGATGATTAATGTGTTATATTCTAATGATTATCCTTAATTCAGTTGTACGGAGTTTTGAGATCGTCACAGGTGGTATCAGAGCTTTGGTTAATCTTAGTTCAAGAATTTAACACATTAAACACCTCGTTGAGATAGAATCAGTAGTGTTCTAAGACGAGTAGCTCATTAGAGATAGGATTAGTAATGTCCTAGAATAAGCTAAGCATAATAGCAAAATAACTTGATCAGTACATCGTTGTCTTTTCGTATATTATTTTGCTTTTACCATATCTTAAAATTATCATTTCTGTGAGCGTGACTCTTTTCTTGCTTATGCAGAACTTGACTTAGATGGCTACACGAGCAGCTGCAACTAGAGGTAGAGCAGGTCAAGGAGGCCGAGGCGGAGGGCGGGGGAATATCCCCGTTGTCCCAGAGCCTTTGGTTCAGCCACAACCACCACAACCCCCTCGACCGTTTGAGTTAGACCGAGTGGGAAAGACATATAATAATCTAGGAGGCAAGCTATTCTCGGGAACTGGTACTGCAATTGATGCCTTGGACTGGTTGAACACTTGTGAGAAAATCTTCAGGGGCATGGGTCTTGAGGATCACAGGAAAAGCTTTATGGGCGCTTGGCCATTGCAGGACGAGGCCCAACTCTGGTGGGACGCCATCACCTTAAATGAGGAAGAGGTAGAGAGGACATGGAATGAATTCAAAACACTTTTCCAAGAGAAGTTCGTTCCAGAGAAAGAGATGGAGCGCTTGCATGATGAATTTGCCAATCTCCAACAAGGAGAACGTACCATCCAGGAGTACCTCAATAGGTTCACTCAGCTATCCTGCTATGCTCCTGAGCTTGTTCAGACTGTGAAAGCAAATAATAAGAGGTTCATTCATGGACTTCAACGCAAATATCAGGATAGGGCAATGAGCCATGTTAACCTTACATTCGCCGAGATGGTGGATATGGCTTGCAATTATGAGAGCCTGGATCAGAGAAACATACAAATAGACCGCACAAAGAATCAGGCGGGAAACAAGCGTAAGACTTCAGAAAGTCAGCCCGAATCCAGCAACACAGAAGCTAATGCCAAGCCACAAACGAATAGGCCACCCAGAGGAAGTTGCTACAACTGCGGTCACGCTGGCCATTACTCCAATGTGTGCACCGCTCCAAAGCGGCAGAAGACCACTTAGGCAGGCTCGAATCAGAATTATGGGGATAGGCGAGAGTGTTACAACTGTCATCAAAAAGGGCATATCAAGGCCAAGTGTCCATTGCTGAAGAATTCACAGGTTGCACATATATACGACGGGGCGAATCCACTGGCTATTACAGGTGGGACAGGTAAACCCGATGTTTTGGGAGGTACCCTTACTATTAAAAATATTCCTATTTCCGTACTATTTGACACTGGTGCATCACAAAGTTTTATTGCAAGTAACACTGTTAAAAAGCTAAAGTTAAATCTAAGAAAGCTTACAGAATTGGTTAGAGTTCATAATCCGATAGGAGGTTCTCTTGTTCTCAGTACATATTATAAAGTACCCATTTCATATTCTTGTTACCAATTTCCTTTTAAATTAATCTCCATGAATTTTCCTGAGTTTGATATATTTTGGGGCTGGATTGGTTAACAAAATATGAGGCCGAAATTGATTGTGCGGAAAGAATAGTTAAAATTAAAACAAAGCTTGGATATATTACTATACCATGCCATGGTTCAGATCCTAATAGAAAACAGTTTTGGTCTGCAATAGAAGTTATTCCCGCTTTATTAGAAAAGATTCCTGTTGTTAAAAACTATGCGGATGTGTTCGAAGAAGTCGTAAGCTTACCTCTGCAAAGGGAATTTGAATTCAGGATTGATCTAATTCCGAATTCCAGGCCGGTAGTTCATTCAATTCGAAGAATGACTCTAAAGGAAAAAGAAGAATTGGGTGATCAAACTCGACAACTGCTATGGAAGGGTATGATCAGACCTAGCTTTTCTGATTGGTGTGCAGCTGTAGTGTTTGTTCCTAAGTCAGACGGTACTCTCCGATTGTGTGTTGAGTACCGAGACCTCAACAAGCAGACGCTCAAGAACAAATATCCATTACCCCGCATCGATGATTTGTTAGACCAATTGAATGGGGCACGGGTATTTTCCAGAATGGACCTAGCTACAGGTTTCCATCAACTGAGAATTGCCGAAGAATGTGTTCCTTTGACAGCTTTCAGAGGTCCGGACATATTTTATGAGTGGCTAGTAATGTCGTTCGGCTTGTGTAACGCTCCAGCATACTTCGTCGATTTAATGAATAGAGTGTTCAGAGGAGTCTTGAATAAATTTGTCCTGGTATTCATCGATGATATATTAATCTACTCCAAGTCAGAAACCGAGCATGAAAAACATTTAGAACAAGTATTGGGGATTCTGAGAAAGAACGTCTTCAAAGCTAAATTCTCTAAATGTATCTTCTGGCAAGATGAAGTGAAGTTCCTTGGCCATGTCGTGTCAAAGAAAGGGATTTCTGTAGATCCAAGCAAGATAACAGCAACTCAAGACTAGAAGCAGCCTACTACACCCACAGAAGTCCGAAGTTTTCTTGGACTAGCTAGTTATTATCGGAAATTCGTTAAGGATTTTTCGAAGATATCTGGTTCATTAACAAAGCTTATAAAGAAGCATGAAAGATTTAAGTGGACTCCAGAATGTGAGGAAGCTTTCCAGGAACTGAAATTAAAATTGACAACTGCTCCAGTATTAACAATTATCGATGACAATTAGGATTTGACGGTTTGGATGGATGCTTCTATCAGAGGTCTTGGTGCAGTATTAATGCAAAGAGGCTAAGTAGTCGCTTATGCTAGCTGTCAGTTGAAGCCACATGAGAAGAATTATGCAACTCATGATCTTGAGTTTCTAGTCGTCGTTTTTGCTTTGAAAATCTGGAGACATTACTTATTGGGTGAGAAATTCGAATTATATACGGACCATCAATCATTGAAATATCTGTACACCCAAAAAAACTTGAACATGAGACAACATCATTAGCTAGAATTTCTTGCAGCATATGATCTAGATATTCTGTATATGCCGGGAAAAGCCAATGTGGTAGCGGATGCGCTTAGCAGAAAAACCGCAATCATCGCCAATCTTATTATCACACCTTCATTAATCGACAAGATCACCGTTCTTCAGAAAGACGATGAATTTATTCAGAGGATTGGCAAAAAGATCAAGGAAGGTGAACCCTCGAGTTTCCAGATTAATAACCAAGGAGTTATGAGGTTGAAAGGCCGAATTTGTATCCCCAATATTTCTGAGCTCCGAAAAGAAGTGATGGACGAATGTCACAAGTCCAAACTAAGTATCCATCCGGGTGTGAGCAAGATGTATAATGACCTCAAATGTACCTTCTGGTGGAGGGCGATGAAAAGGGACATTTCTATATATGTTAGCAGGTGCTCTACTTGCCAACTAGTCAAAAGCGACCAACAGAAACTTGCCGGATTATTGCAACCATTGGAAATTCCAAGCTAGAAGTGGGAACAAATTTCTATGGACTTCATAGATGGTTTGCCCTGAACCAGGAAAGGAGATGACAACATTTGGGTGATCGTAGATCGTTTCACGAAGACCGCCCATTTCATACCTGTCAGATCCAATAGAACCGCTCAAAGTCTAGCACAGATTTATTTCAAAGAATTTTTTAAGCTACATGAAGTGCCGATCAGCATAGTCAGTGATAGAGATCCATTATTTACTAGCAAATTCTGGGAGGCATTTCAAGTAGTACTGTGGACAAAGCTGAACCTAAGCACCGCATATCACCCTCAGACAGATAGCCAAACTGAGAGGGTGAACCGTATTCTAGAAGATTTACTACGGGCTTGTATTATTGATTTTGGCGGATCATGGGAAGATCACCTGCATTTTGTAGAGTTCTCATATAACAACAGTTATCAAGCAAGCTTGAAAATGTCGCCATTTGAGGCATTATACGGAAGACCATGCACATCTCCCGCATGTTGAGTAGAACCTGGCAATAGACTTGTGTTGGGACCCGATATGATTCGTGAAGCTTCAGACAAAGTCGATTTCATCAAGAAACGATTACAAACAGCTCAAAGCCGACAGAAAAGTTATGCGGATTCTAGAAGAAGAAACTTAGCATTTGCTGTTGGTGATTATGTTTATTTGAGAGTTTCTACGATGAGAGGAGTAATCCGATTCGGTAAAACTGGGAAGTTGGCACCCAGATTTATTAGTTCCTTTCCTATACTTGAACGAATTGGAACTCTCGCTTATAGGGTTCAATTACCTGATTGGTTGCCTGGAGTACATAATGTGTTTCACGTATCTCAACTTCGAAAGCATGTACATGATCCAGATCTTGTTGTAGAAGAAGCAGCACAGCAGGACTTGGAAATTACTCCAGAATTGGCAGTCAGAAGAGAGACGATAAAGATTAATGGCAAAGAAACTAAAGAGCTAAGGAACAAAAAGGTTCATTTAGTTAAAGTACAGTGGAGTAGAGATCCTAGAGATTGTACTTGGGAGACAGAAGAAAGCATTAAGCAAGCTTATCCCAATTGCAGAGTGGACATCTCTGACTAACTCCGGTGCAAGGTATATTTACAATACTTTGCATTTCCGTTTTATTTCCTACTTTACTGCTGTTTCCTTTTCGGGGACGAAAAGTTTTAAGTGGGGGAGATTGTAACAACCCGGAAAATACGAGCCAATTTAAAATTTTTAATTTGGTTATTTTAATGAATTTGGAGGAATAGAAATAAAATATTTCAATTAAATAACAAGTTAGAAATTGTGCGGTAGTTCAAAATTTTGAATTTGAACTTTGACTAAACGTACAGGATGCAAAATAAAATAGCTTTTAGTGAAACCAAAAATATTTAAATATGTTTAAGAAGATCTTTCTAACGAATCCGAAAAATCAAAATTTCATAGCGGGAATCAAAAGTTATGGCCAGTTGAATATTCAGAATGGTTGTTATAGAATAAATATAGCCCTTGAAAATAGACATTTTGCAAACGACCTCCATTTTCAACGAAAATACTTTTGTTGGATCCGGGATGTCAATTTATTGCTATATTTCAAATTCCATAATTTTTGGAATTAATATGTGAGCGTGGCAAACGAAAATGTGTTTGGTTGATTTCAGTCAAAATGGATCGACCAGAAAATGGCCATTTTTCAAACGGTCTTAGAATTTGACGAAACTAGTTTTGTTGGGACCATATCGTCCCAACATAGCCAGATTTATTTTTCGGGAATTTTTGGAATCAGTATGTGGCCCCAGCAAATTAAAATGTACGTTCAAAACAGAATTTGAATGTTTTATATTTTAATTTGAAAAATAACTGGCTGTAACAGTCGTATAGGCCTACGAAACATATTCCATTGTGTCCGAGATGGGGGTATTTAGCTAGGGGCGATAGTCGTTGGGTTTGAATCGAAGTTCGTGTGGAAAAACCTGCTCTCGACGGCGAACTGAGCTCCCTCGTTCCCATCCATTTTCCGGTCAATCCACCACGAATTACACCCTGCCCCTTTGCAACTTTTCGAAGCTCTCCTCCTCCTCTTCAAATCCATTTAAGGAGCTCCCCTATCGTGCAACGTACCTCGAGTATCACCTCCGGGAAGTTCCGCACTTCACAGCGCCGCCACGCCCCAGATCCTCCACCGAGTTCACACACCCCCACCTCGATCGGCGCGCCTCTCCAGGCCCTTTCAGGTGGTGCAATCCGATCTAGACCTCGAGCTAGGGTTTGGAAGAAAAAGCAAAACATAGTTTGGACGAAATTGCTGAGGTAACGGCCTTTGTTTATAAAACTGAAAATAACACTTCTAAGTGTTGCAAATCATGATTTTGGCATAAAAATCATATCTTCTTGCTATGTTGTCGAAATTCAATGAAACATGAAACATCGGACAAGTAGCGACATCATCTACATTCTAGAAGAAGCTAGAACGTGTTCCGAGCTCGCTACAAATTTCAAAAGCATTAAAATCAAGGTGAGACATCTAAATTCAATATGGAATGGAAATACGTTGTATAAATTATATGAGCGAAATATAAATTATATATGCGTTGTACACCACATGTATGAGCGTTGTATAAGTTATATGAGCGATGTATAAATTATACATGCATTGTAAAAATCATATATGTGTTAAAATGGAAATGAAATATATTTATATATATATATATACTCCACTCGTCCACAGACCATGGACGATATAAATTGATTGTGATTGGCGTGAAATTGATTGGTAATGCGAATGGTTTAAAATTATTGAAATGGGAATGGTTGGAAATATTTGTTTGTGGTTGAAAGAAATTGTTTGTGGTTGAAACAATGGGAATTATTGTGGAAAATTCATATGATATGAAATTGATCTTAGATCATTTAGATAAGCCCCTTATGGAACGCCGCGAGGCCTAAGGTAGTGCGAGGAGCCGTACTCGGGACGGTGCCGGTTTTTAACCCCCTTCCGTTATGCTGCCGAAATTTTCAATAACATCTATGTGTTTGAATTATTTTCATGTATTGAACTATATTCATGTGTTGAATGAATTGTATAGATAATAAAAATCACATTTTTATTATGCGTGTGAAGTATATGAAGTGTGCAAGTATGAGATATTCATATGTTGAGATATTCATACGTTGAATGACATTCATGTGTTGAATAAATTGTTTGAAAAGTAAAAATAACATTTTTATCATAGATATGGAGTAAATAAAATATTAGTGTTTTAAATAAATTATTTTAACTCCAAAAATAACATTTTATCTTATGTATGAAGTAAATAAAATATTCGTGTTTTAAATAAATTGTTTTAACGATAAAAATACCATTTTTATTATATGTATGAACTAATTAAAGTATTCATATGTTGAAAAGATTCATGTGTTGAATAAAAGGATTGAACAATAAAATTTACATTTTATTGTGGATATGAAGTGCTAAAAACATTCATGTGTGGAATAAATATTTTGAACGATAAAAATATCATTTTTATCATGTATACGACTCGCTAAAAATGCACATGTGTTGAAACATATTTTTGTTCGCCAAAAATAACATTTTATCATATGTATGAAGTGTTAAAAATAACCGCGTATTGAAATAAACATTTGTTCGCTAAAAATATCATCTTAGTTTAGTTCTGCATATATATATATATATATATGTGTGTGTGTGTGTGTGTGTGTGTGTGTGTTGAACAGGAATATGGATTAGCTGTTGAGTAAAGAATATATTTGCGTGCCCGACAAATAGGTAAGCCTTAATGAGTTGGCTATGCAATTTTATTTTTATACAAACTCCTGCGAATGCCATTGGATGCGGAGTGCTTGTTGTTCTATGTGAAATAATAAACGTCGCCATAGGATAGCAATAATTAATTTTGAACTACACTACATGGCATACTTCTTGAAGATAGCATACCCGATCATATACCACATAAGCATTTGGAGCTTATATGACGAGGTGGAAGATTTACCATACAAGCGAGAGGCATGTATGGCGATGACTATATTTCAGGTTGAACAAAAGGCTGATATGGACTATATAAAATATAACGATAAATTGCCAGATAATAAAAACCCCACACGGGTCTGGAGATGACAATAAACACGTCTCTCTAGTCATTAAGGCACAAAAACCATTTATAAGGTGACGAGAATTTAATCTCTGGAGTTATGATATATACACACTCCCCTGTGGACACCGGAATATATCACTATAAATATGTGCATGCTTTTTAGGATTTATTGGGTGCCTAATATGGCCCAATAAATTTCCAAACCCCTCCCTGTACAAAGGAGGTTATGGCGAAACTTTCTGAAATTTAAAAGGTTAGTGAAATATTCGAAGTGAAAAACGATATGGAAATCGTCGAATGAATTATATTTATATATATATAAATATAAATTAAATAAAACAAATAACAAAGCTGTAGTTCGTAATTTGGAATCGTAATTTTAAACGATTATATAGGGAAATCCGACCATCGGATATCCGAGAAACCGGAACAGTTAGGTTCGCTTTGGAAAAATCTCTCCAACGATATAAAGTTTGTTAAAATCCAACGGTTGGATTGTGTGAAATGGTTAATTCAAATCTGAATGAAAACAGCGCCAAAATGAATTATATATATATTTTTATATAAATATAAATTAAATAAAACGAATAACGACGCTGCAGTTCGTGTTTGAAATCGTAACTTTAAACGATTATATCGAGAGATCCGACCATCGGATTCTCTCGAAACCAGAACCGTTGGGTTCGCTTTGAAGAGATCTTTCCAACGGACTTAACTTCGTTAAGATCCGACAGTTAGATTTTGAAAAACATGTAAATTAAAATTAGAGAAAAATAGTGCCAGGGCCACGTTAGGGCCTAAAATGTCGTTTAATTAAATGGCGCTATTTTTAAATAAATAAAAATAGCGAAGTATCGTTATAAAATATTATAAGCGATATGGAATAGAAATAAACCGATGCTACTTGGTTTGCTTGATATTTGATGGTTGAGTGTGTTTGACATTAAAAATATATAAAGAACTGAAATGTGGATGTCGAATAATTTAACCATGGACAGAATCGATTTGAATTCTAATATACGTGAATTATTTGAAAAGGCCGAGTTAATTCTCATTTCAAATAATTGATCGATGAATAAATGTCGAAGATATGAAGATGGTGCAAGACCGGTGATCTTCACATCGCGTAGATTACTACTGATGCCTTTGAGATGGGTAGCTCCCTTGACGAGGTTACAGTGGTAGTAGTATGAACGTACTTGTTGATCGTCAGGACATGCGATGGCCACTCTCCTGTATTGGACATACGGGAGCAGGAATAAGGTGCCTCCGGTTTCGTTCAGACCCAGAACGGACTTGTAAATGGATGTGTGTTTGACGTGTATTCTGTGCTGTATTCGTTGATCTTTACTAAATATACATCTGTTTGGCGGCGGAGAATTTATTCTCTTGCTTAACGCCCTTCTCTGAGACGTACGAGCTCAGAGGTTGTATATCGGTAGACATCAGTGGTATGGTGTGGATTGACAGCGTGACATGCAAAGATGCAGATGATCAAGGCTTTTGTTGAAAAGAAGAGTCTTGTGGTTGATGATCAAAGCACGGCTTTAAAGTAGCGTAGCTTTGTGTATGTCGTTAATTCGCGAGCCTCACACACCGGTATGAGTCAAAAACGGGATTGTGACTGCAGGGAGTGCACAACGTTTCTTTCTAGCTATGGGTGGTGTCTGCGTTTTACTAGCCCTGACATCGTTGTTTATTATACCCTTGTGGATGTTGGAATGCGAGGCGCCTCAGATATATCGGTCTCTACGGAGTCGATGGATAGGTCCAATAGGACCGGGAAACGTGTGTTCAGGAATAACTAATCCTCAAATGTAAGAGAGGACCGACCCTGAAGATCCAAGGGTTCTCTGCGGAGAGTCCTGAGGAATTTGCTACAGTGTCTCGAAGCGGTGAGGAGCTTGCCCCTTGCCTCGACTCACGACGGAATCCAAATTTCCAATACGAGATTACGGATTTGATTGTAACTTATATATGGCGACATAGTAGACGGTAGCTATGCTGTCTAGGATTGATATTTATGATTGAAATTGTTTTCGAAACATATATGCACTAGTAATAATATCAAATGATTTTGCTTTACACGTATTAAGCATATTTTGGCTATTATAAATTAAAACTCTATCCTCCGGTTTGCGTTGCATTGTATGATGGGACTTGGGTCTTATAATGGATGCATTTTTATAAAAAGCATTGCGTTTTTTAAATAATTTACCATATTTAATGCACGGGCAATCACTGGAGTAAACCCGTTCCACGAAAGTGGCATGGTTCTATGATTTGCCTTGTTATTGTTGTAACCAGTTAAGTAGATTTCTCATACCAGTCCCATGAATGACTCGTAGTTTGTTTCACTTTGCAAACTCGGGTGCCCTTATTTTCACACGGGCAACCTAGTGACAGGTGGCAGGTTATATTTTGGATTTAGTACTGTAGCATGGAGTGCACCTTTTGGCTTGTATGGCGAGGACTTGACTTCTTAGTATTTTGGCTATTTAATATTCCGCCATTAGTAATTTATGTATATGATTCCACTTATTGCGATGTAGACAGATTTACTTCTATTATGTATCTATGATGTATATGTACCAGTGATCTTGATGTAGACTGATCATTTCCTTTCATGCACTAAGTTGTATCCTACACTGTGCTACTCTGATGTTTATTACATGTTATGATTCCGCTGTCATATTGATGTAAATTATTCTATTTTCTGTTTATGCTATTATCTGTTCTCTGCTAATGATGATTAATGTGTTATATTCCAATGATTATCCTTAATTCCGTCGTACAGAGTTTTGAGATCGTCACAATAAACAAGTGCTATAAAAACACAACATACGCCTCATTCCAATCCAGAATATTCCTTTATTCAAATATTCTTATACTTTGGGAAAGGTTCCCATTAATTTTATCAAAGATAAATTCTTTAAATTTATTCTTTAATCTTCTTTTGGATTTCGGTTCAAACCAAATTATGGATTATCCAAACTAGTCGGGATTAGCGAACCTTACCGAAGTAATCATTTATTAAATTTTCCAATCCCAACCTATTCATCTCATGAAGTAAAACTAGTAATACTTCATATCTAACACCATGGTTTATCGGTAAATTCAATTACCATTTCACATTCAAATCTAATTAAAGATTTAACTATCGCCTGGAGTAAAACTGGTGGTACTCCATTGTCGATCATTTCTCAAATTTGATAATTTTAGTTATCAAATTCAACTTTCAACCTATTTAAAGATTCATTAAAACTCTAACTCAGTTTTAATTTCCAATAATCGTTACTTAATGATTATCTTCAAAGTTAGGAAATTAATCTTAACTTTAACTTGGTTAAAGAACTAATGCCATTTAAAACACAGCTCACGATAAACCCAAAATCTCATTCCATTAACAATGGAATTTTCATGGAAAACAAATCGATATATACAATCGATATAAACTTCCATATCCAACCGATAATATAAATGGAATAACGGCAAAGCCTTTTAAATTCCATATATATTAACAATCTTCCTCCACAGAAATTCACTTCGATTATTATCAAATCGGATTCCATTCCATTCCAATATAATATGTTAAATTGGAAAACTTTACTTTGGAAAATCTCCTTTAAATTTTAACAAAAGATTTATAAATTCCAAATCACATTTTACTGTAAATCAGGTTAAAGAACGAATATCGTTAAAACACAGTTCACGATAAACCCAATTCACATTCCATCAGTCTCTAACCATTAATTAGTAAGAGAACAATTCCCTAAGTATTAATCCCGAAGGCCGAAACCAACATCAAATCAATACCCAGGAAACCATTCAACTTAGCTAATTTCTAGTTAGTTTTTTATTTTCTTAACTCCATTGGGTTTAATAACAACATTTTTAAAGATACCATTCACGACAAACCCAAAGTTCAATTCAATTCAATCCATTTAAATACTAATTAATTGGTAAACTTCTTTAAATCTTAATAAAAAGATTTAATCTTTTGTCAACTGGTTTTAAGAACAGTGTTAGTGAAGACACCATTCACGACAAACCCAAAATCCCATTTAATATTAAATACAAGGCTCTGAATAGAAAATATATCGGCTTATATTCAATATCAAATTCTGAAATCAACAAATATCGTATTGGAATAACGATCTATATATCTTCCAAATTCATCCACAGTGTCCGTATAATAACGGAATCCAATATCGAAATATTCCGAAGATAATTTTGATTCAGATCCATTCCAATTCATATATTGGAAATTCCGGTTATTTTTAAAACCATTTCAAATCCAATTTATTTATTTAAAAATAATTGGATTATAATTCTAGTTAATAACTAGTTCATTTCGATAAAATATATTTTTATCTTTTCAAATATGCAATTTTTCGTCCCAATTCTTTCCAAATCATTTATTATGATTTTACACAAATTATCGATATTTTTAATAATTTTATCAACGCCCGTACAGTCGATTTCCATAAACGGCCATCGAACTGCACTTACAACGACCTTTTCCAAATTTGATTTGGACATAATTCCAAATCCAACCGTTAGATTTCTAATTTCTTGTATTCGTTAGAAAACTCTTTTCGATACGAACACAACGGTTCCGGTTTCAAGAGAATCCGATGGTCGGATCTCCCGTAATTTCCATTCGAAGTCAATGGTCGAAATTCACGAACTACCGCGGCGCGGTGAGACGACCCCAAAATCCCGTTCAGACGGAAACAAGGGTTATCTTTGGAATATAACGCAGAAACAGATAATATCAGAACAAAATTAAATAAATACACCAGATAAGAACAACAAAATATACTGGATAAAATTAATCATCAGAGTTACACAGTATACAGGATCTTACTTAGTACAAATACAGTTCAGCTATACATAAATGTCTACAGCGGAAATAAACAAAATATGTACAATAGGTGCTGAACAGCATAAAAGGAAATAAATAATAGAATCCATCTTCAGCTCCAGCTATCCAGTGAAAGAACCAGCTAAACCTGAATACAAGGCTGCCCGTGTAGAAAAAGGGGCACCCGAGTTTGAAAGTGAAACAAACTACGAGTCAGTCATGGGACTGGTATGAGAAATCCACTCAACACATATATAATTGGCTAATCACAGGACCACGCCACTTTCGTGGAACGGGTTTACTCCATTGGATTGCCAGTGCTTTAAAACAAATCTTTCTTTTAAACATCGCTATGCTTTTTATAAAAATGAAGTCGTTATAAGACTCAGTTCCCATCACACAATGCAACGCAAACCGGAGGATAGAGTTTTTACCTTATAACGGCCAAAATATGCTTGATACGAATAAAACAAAGGCATTTGATATTATTGCTAGTGTTTATATGTTTTGAAAACTATTTCAAATCATAACTATCAATCATAGATGACATGAGCGTCCCATGCCACTATGTCGCCAAATATATATACAATTGAAACCGCACGATCACGTATTTGGAAATTGGATTTCCGTCATGAACCAAGGCAAAAGATAGTCCTTACCGAATTCGAGACGCTCTAGCCCATGTCTCAGGATCAGAACGCATCGACCCTTGGAGCGACAGGGCCGGTCCACCGATGTGGATTAAAAATGCCTGAACACTACGTTTCCCCGCCCTTTGGGGCGTAAATGAGCCAATGAATGACTCCATCGGACCCGGATCGTCCGATCAAACCGAGGCGCCTCGCAACAGCAACAACCACATAGGTGAAAAGTATATAAATGTCAGGGCTGGTAGGTCACTGACACCACCCTAGCTAGAAAGAAACGCATGCCCTCCCTGAGGTCCTTCTCCCGTTTTAGGTTCATACCGAGGTGTGAGGCTCGCGAATTCACGTTATACACAAAGCTACGCCACACAGGCGGTGCTTTGATCATAACCACAAGACTTTGCTTTTCAACAGAAGCCCTGATCACTGCATCTTAGCATGCCACACAGGCAATTCATGCCATGCGACTGATGTCCATCGATATACAACCTCTGAGCTCGTGCGTCTCAGAGAAGGGCGTTAAGCAAAAGAATAAATTCTCCGCCGCCAAACAGATGTATATTTAACAGAAATCAATCAACACAGAATAAACTCCAATGTCAGACACACAGTCCATTTACAAGTCCGTTCTGGGTCTGAACGAAACCGGAGGCACTAAATACCTCGCAAACCCTTTGATCACCACGTACGTCTGGACGATCACCACTCATTATCCATATTTCGGGATGCCTCCCAATCAGGACCTCGGTTACCATCCAAACGAGGTGAAGATCTCCGGTCTTCGACCACCGTCTTTATCTTCGACTTTCAATCGTCGGTCAATTATTTGAAATGAGAATTAACTCGGCCTTCTCAAATAATTCACGTATATTTAGAATTTCAATTCAATTTATTTCAATGGTTAAATTATTCGACAACACCAATTTCGTTCTTTAATGTAATTTTCACACCAAACACATGCAACCATCAAATACAACATAAATCGAGCAAATTCAGTTTATTTCCATTCCATATCGTTTATAATATTTTATGACGATTTATCGCTATTTTTATTTATTTTCAAATAGCCCATATATTCAAAACGACGCTTCGGGCCAAAACGCGGCCGTGGCGCTGTTTTTCATCGGATTTGATTTACACATATCTGAAAATCTAACCGTTGGATCTTCACAAAATTTACATCATTAGAAAGGTCTTTTCAAAACGAATCCAACGGTTCCAGTTTCGGGAAAATCCGACGGTCGGATCTCCCGGTACAATCGTTTGAAGTTTCGATTTCAAAATACGAACTGCAGCGTCGTTATTCGATTAAATATATAATTATATTTATATATATATAAATATAATCGTTTCTGGCGCTGTTATTCTTCAGATTTGAATTAAACATTACAGACAATCCAACCGTTGGATTTCTACAAGGTTGGTGCCGTTGGAAAGATTATTCCAAGGCGAACCCGACGGTTGAGGTTTTGGGAAAATCCAATGGTCGGATTTCCCGCACTAGTCGTTTGAAATCACGGTTTCAAAATACGAACTGCACGGCTTCGTTTCGTTTTAATTTTATTTATATTTATATAAATATAGTTCATTCTATGATTTCCATATCGTTTTCACTTCAAATATTTTTCTAACACCTTAAAATTTTGGAAAATTTCGCCATAACCTCCCCTGCACCGGGAGCATCGGGAAATTGCAAATAGCTTTCCCGGTCCTTCTAATCTCAAAAAGAAAAAGAAAAAGCCAAGCGGCTAGCCAACAGGCTCATAAAATCATCACCCAAACAAAGCAGTAAATGTGTACCTATTTGTCGGGCACAAAATTTTATTCCTCTTCTCTAGCCCCTTTGTTATAACCTGTTCAATGAATATGCATGTACATATATATGCAGTTCTTATCATTTATCATTTTCTATTCAACTTCATATTTGATTTCTATTTGGTTTAAAAACACCATTCATTCTAATGTTACATAAATAGGTGCAAATCATTTCATTAGCTAATTAATGAATATTTCAACTCATATATGTTTATTTTGAACAAGTGGCTATTTTTAACACTTCACATTTCAACGATTTATGCATACAATAAAAATGTGATTTTTATTGTAAAACAATTCATTTCAAAACACTATTTTTCTATATAGTTCAAGTTGGTGATAAAATGGGATTTTTATCATAAAACAATTTCTTTTAAAACGAGGTTATTTTACACAGTTCATATAGTCGATAAAAAGATGATTTTTATTATCAAACAATTTATTTCAAAATATGAATACCATTCAACACATGAATTTCTAATCAACGAATGAATATCAATTCAACACATGAAGGTTTTCTATCCAATGAATAAATATAGTTTAAGCATATGAAAATAATTCAAACACACGAATATTATTCAAAATTTCGGCAGCATAACGGCAGGGTAGTTAAAACCGGGACCGTCCCTAGTACGGCTCCTCGCTCTACCTTAAAACCTCGCGGTTTTTGACAATGGGGATCATGCATCTAGTTCGCACGCAGGCGGCATGTATATATTTATTTCATTTCCACAAACTAATCCTATGTGGTTTCAACCAAATATTTCTCAACCACAAATGGGTATTTTTCAACCACAATCAACCAATATCAATCACAAACAATCCCAAACAATCATTCGCTATCAATCAATTTTCACAACAATTTCAACCAATAAATATCGTCCATGGTTTGTGGACGAGGGGCGTATATATATATATATATATATTTATATATAGCAATTCACTTTCATTTCACACATATATATATATTTAAGAAGAAATTGAAGAGTGAGAAATTCTCACCAATAGCTATCCAATAACACGATTCTTCCTCGCCAATCTCTCTTTCTGTCGCTTTGTTGCCCGTATTCTCTACATATGTAAAAATCGAATTTTTACTATGTTATTCAATATATAAAAATCGAATTTCAAAGATATAGATTCCGCCTTTTCAAAAATAAAGATTATATCTTTAATATTCCTACGATGTAAAAATTATATTTTTATTACTTTAAAAATATAATTTTCATATCTTACTTCTTCTACTTAATAAAATTTCCGTCTTTTCTCTTTTAAAAATATGATCTTTAATTTTTTCCAAGTTCAAATCTTTTTCTTTTAAAAGATTAAACCTTTTTCTATTTAAAGTTTAAACCTTTTTCCTTTTAAAGTTTTAAAATCAAATCAGTTTTAAACTCTTAAAAAATCAGTTTTTACTTTATATAAAAATCAGTATTTACATCCTTTTAAAATCAGTTTTTACTTCCTTTTAAAATCAGTTTTTACTTTATATAAAAATCAGTATTTACATCCTTTTAAAATCAGTTTTTACTTCCTTTTAAAATCAAAATTAAATCTTTTCAAATCGAAATTTTCAGATGAAAATAAAATAAAATAAAAACAATTTACCTTAACCTGCGAAGAAGGAGGGGAAAAAGGAGACGTCGGCGGCAGGCTCTGGATCTCGGTGGTGGTGGCGTCGAGGCTTCAGGGGGGGGGTCTCGATTTGATTCGACGGGGGGGGGGGGGGGGGGGGGGATGCGTCGCGAGGGTTTCGAGGTGGGCGGATGCTTCGCGAGGGGAAGGAGCTGGATCGGCGCGCGGTGGGGGGGGGGGGGGGTTCGACGGTCGTCATGGCGGTGGCGTCGCTGCTGCTCCGCCCTTCTTCTTTTTTTTTTTTTTCTGATTTGGACTTCGGTAATGAATTACAGGGGAGGGGCCTAGGTATAGGAGGGAATTATTATTTTATAAATTTTTTTTTATTAATTAAATTAATTGCATAAAGTTGACTTTTACCCACGACCTCGAAACGAGGCCCACCTCCTGTCGTCCATAGCGTTTTACCCCCGTCCCGAACACAATGGGATATGTATCGCAAGCTGATTTGATTGTTTCGAATAGTTTCCGTTGAATTTACATTTAAATCACTATATTGAATTTTAAACGTACATTTCAAATTACCGGGGTCACATACTAACTAGAAAAATTCCCGAAAAATATTTTCTAGCTTCGTATTGACGATACGGTCCTAACAAAACTAGTTTCGTCGAATTCCGAGACCGTTTGAAAAATGGCCAATTTCCAGTCGATTAAAATCAACTGAAACTGGTCAAACGCGTTTTCCTTTGCCACGCTCACATATTGATTCGAAAAATTATGAAATTTGAAACCTAGCAATAACTTGACACTGCGGATCTAACAAAAGTGGTTTCGTCGAAATCCGAGGTCGTTTGCAAAATGTCCATTTTTAAGGGCCTGAATTCCATAGCGACTATTCAGAATTTTCAACTAGACATATCTTTTGATTCCCGCTATCAAATTTCGATTGGTCAGATTCGTTAGAAAGATATCATCAATTAGATCCTAATGTTTTTGGTTTCACTAAAATCCGGATTGTTCTGCACCCGGTATATTCAATTGAAGTTTGAAATCGAATTATCGAACTACCGCGCCATTTTCAATTCTATATATAATTATAATTAATTATATTCGTTTTCAAATGTCGACTCAAACTCAGTTTTCATCGCCATTATTTAAAATATTTATTTTAAATATTTAAAATCCATTATTTTAGCCAATTTAAAAATTTTAAATTGGTTCAGATTTTCTGGGTCGTTACAATCTCCCCCACTTAAAACTTTTCGTCCCCGAAAAGGAATAAAGTCGAAAGTGGTTTGATAAATCTACAATCACACAATACAACAAACCAATTTGTGTCTAACCTTTCAAAAATATTCTTATCAACTTCTATATTCTTTTATAAATCATTCAGAGTTTAGAATATAAAAGTGCACATCCATGAAAAGAAAATAACAACAGAGTAGAGAAATAAATGGTAATGCAAAGTATGACAAATGTACCTTGCACCGGAGTCAATCAGAGATATCTACTCGGCATCTGGGGTAAGCTTTCTGAATGCTCTCCTCAGTTTCCCAAGTACAATCTCGCGGATCTCCACTCCATTGCACTTTGACTAAGCGAACCTTCTTGCTCCTCAGCTCTTTGGTTTCTTTGCCGATAATCTTTAGCGGCTCTCGCCTCACAGCTAATTCTGGAGTAATTTCAATATCCTGCTGAGCTGCTTCTTCCACGATCAAGTCTGGATCATGAACGTGCTTTCGAAGTTGAGATATATGAAATACATCATGCACTCCAGGCAACCAGTCTGGCAATTTAACTTTATATGCGAGAGTCCCAATCCGTTCCAGAATAGGAAACGGACCAATAAATTTGGGCGCTAACTTTCCAGTTTTACCGAACCGGATAACTCCTCTCATCGGCGATACTTTCAAATATACATAGTCGCCAACTTCAAAGGATATATCTCTTCTACTTCTATCGGCATAGCTCTTTTGTCGGCTTTGAGCGGCGAGTAATCGCTTTTTAATAAAATCGACTTTGTCGGCAGCTTCTCGAATCATATCAGGCCCTAACACAAGTTTATTTCCAGGCTCGACCCAACAAGCAGGAGATCGGCACGGTCTACCATACAATGCTTCGAATGGCGACATTGTCAGACTCGCCTGGTAGCTGTTGTTATAAGAGAATTCAGCCAAATGCAGATGGTCTTCCCATGATCCACCGAAATCTATTACACAAGCCCGCAATAGATCTTCTAAAATGCGATTCACCCTCTTAGTCTGACCGTCTGTTTGAGGATGATAAGCGGTGCTCAAGTTTAGCTTTGTTCCCAGCTCGACTTGAAATGCTTCCCAGAATTTGCTAGTGAATATTGTATCTCTATCACTGACTATACTGAGCGGCACTCCATGTAGTCTAACTATTTCCCTGGTGTAAATCTGTGCCAGACTCTGAGCGGTTCTGTTTGATCTGACAGGTATGAAATGGGCGGTCTTCGTGAAGCGATCTACGATCACCCAAATACTGTCATTTCCTTTCTTGGTTCTAGGCAAACCATCAATGAAATCCATAGAAATATGTTCCCACTTCCAGCCAGGAACTTCTAGTGGTTGTAATAATCCAGCCAATTTCTGTTGGTTGCTCTTGACTAGTTGGCAAGTAGGGCATCGACTAACGTATATTGAGATGTCTCTTTTTAACGACTTCCACCAGAATGTGCGTTTGATATCGTTATACATTTTATTCACACCCGGATGGATACTGAGCTTAGATTTGTGGCATTCATCAAGCACCTCTCTTCTGAGTTCAGGAATATCTGGAACGCAAATTCGCCCTTCTAACCTCAGAATCCCTTCGCTGTCTAGCTGGAAATCCGAAGCATTGCCCTCACGAATTCGCTGACTTATTCCTTTGATAAATTGGTCCTCTTCTTGGAGAGCCGATATCTTATCAATCAACGAAGTCGCAATGATGAAACTGGCGATCATTTCATTCTTTCGGCTTAACGCATCGGCCACGACATTGGCTTTCCCTGGAGTGTATAGAATTTCAAAGTCATATGCTGCAAGAAACTCCAGCCAACGCTGCTGCCTCAAATTTAAGTCCTTCTGAGTGAACAGATACTTTAACGACTGGTGATCTGTAAACAGTTCGAATCTCTTGCCCAGAAGATAGTGTCTCCAGATTTTTAAAGCGAACACAATAGCCAATAACTCAAGATCATGAGTTACGTAGTTCTTCTCATGTGGCTTCAGTTGACGGCTAGCATAAGCAATCACTTGGCCTCTTTGCATTAACACTGCCCCAAGGCCTTCTCTAGAAGCATCAGTCCATACTTTTAAATCTTGGTTGCCATCGATGATGGTTAATACTGGAGCTGTCGTTAATCTCAACTTCAGCTCTTCGAAAGCCTCCTCACTCTCTTGAGTCCATTTGAACTTAGAGTGCTTCTTTGTAAGCTTCGTTAAGTGACCAGATATCTTCGAAAAGTTTTTAACGAACTTTTGGTAATAGCTAGCCAATCCGAGAAAACTACGGACTTCAGTGGGAGTACTGGGCTGTTTCCAATTCTGAATAGCTGTGATTTTGCTTGGGTCCACAGCGATTCCTTCTTTCGATACGACGTGGCCCAGAAATTTTACTTCATCTTGCCAGAAGATACATTTGGAAAATTTGGCTTTTAATACATTCCTTCTCAGAATTTCTAGAACCTGCTCCAGATGCTTTTCATGTTCGGCCTTAGATTTAGAGAAGATTAGAATATCATCAATAAAAACCAGAACAAATTTATTCAATACTCCTCTGAATACTCTGTTCATCAGATCGACGAAGTAGGCGGGAGCATTACATAAGCCGAACGGCATTACTAACCACTCGTAGAATAGGTTGGGGCCTCTGAACGCTGTCATTGGAACACACTCTTCGGCAATTCGAAGTTGATGGAATCCAGTAGCTAGGTCCATTCGTGAAAATACTTGTGCTCCATTTAATCGATCCAACAAATCATCAATCCGCGGCAATGGATACTTGTTCTTTATTGTCTGCTTGTTCAGATCACGATAATCCACACATAGACGTAGAGTACCGTCAGATTTTGGGACAAACACCACTGCTGCTCCCCAATCAGAGAAACTAGGCCTTATCAGACCTTTCCATACTAGCTGTCGTGTTTGATTGTCTAATTCCTCCTTCTCTTTCAAGGACATTCTTCGAATAGCGTGAACTACTGGCCTTGCATTGGGAATTAAAGCAATCTTGAAATCTATTTCTCTCTGCGGAGGTAAGCGAACCACTTCTTCGAACACATCCGCATAGTCCTTGACAACAGGAATATCTTTAATGAGGTCAGGAATATTCTCAGTGATTTCAGGGATATTTTCTACTTGGGCTGGAGAAACATTCAAAGCTGCCCAGAAGTCTTTTCTATTAGCATTCTGACCTTCACAGGGAATGGTTATATAATTTCCCAATTGTGCTTTTGCCTTTACAACTCTCTCGGCGCATCTAACCTCCACTTCATATTTGGTTAGCCAATCCAATCCCAGAATAAGATCGAATTCATTAAAATTCATGACGATAGAGATTATAGGGAATTTATAGCAAGAAAAAGAGACAGGTACTGCACAGATCCAACTGAGATTGATGGAACCCCCAACTGGATTTTGGACAGTCATGGGCTCTTTGAGCTTTTTCAAATTCAAATCCAACTTCTTGACTGCACTCTTTGCAATAAAGCTTCGTGACGCGCCTGTGTCAAACAGTACTTTAACTGGAATGTTTTTGACATTGAGCGTGCTTTCTAAAACATCAGATCTTTCCTGAACAGACGAGGATGCAGGTACTTCTACCACTTCATTTACCTGCGCTGGTTTGGATTTCTTAAATTGCCTACAGTCCTTCTCAAGATGGCCAGTCCGACGGCATTGAACGCACTTTCTATTTTCTAGGAACTTGTCTTTGGATTTAAATTTATTCTTTCTTCGTTTCTTCAAGGGTCCACAGTTTATCGACAAATGCCCTTTCTGATGGTAGTTCTTGCATATGGCAGTCGTGGCAGGTTCTTTTTCAGATCTAGCCCTTTTTCGATTTACTTCGGGCTCCTTACCGACTTCAGACATTGTACTGGCCTCAGGATGATCAGTTTCAGACTCAATTCTATTACTGGAGCTGACTTCCTCTTCGTACTGTAGCATACCTTTCTTATCTAGATCTTCATATTGATAGGCCATATAAATCATTTCTGAAAAAGGAAGCTTCACATGCCCCAATACTTTATTCTGGTATTTCCTTTGAAGCCCATTGATAAATCTCAAATTCTTCCTCTTTGGGTCTTGAATTAGATGAGGAGCAAAGTGAGCAAGTTCGTTGAATTTCTTATGATATTCGGGAATGGTCATGTCACCTTGTATTAGATAAGAAAATTCGTCGCATAATCGCTCAGTCGCTTCTGGCGGAGTAAATCTTTCCAGGAAAATCACTTTGAATCTGTCCCAGGTGATATCACCTTCTGGATTATCTTTAATGATTGAATCCCACCAAAACAAAGCTTCGTCTTTGAGAGCCCAGGAGGCCAGTAACCTTTTCTGGTCATCCCTAAGCTTTAATGCTTCGAATATTTTCTCAGCCGAACGAACCCAAGCTTGTGTTTTCATAATTGCTTCTTCACCCGTAAAGGATTTTCCACCCAGATTTCTATACTTCATGAATAGAGCTTCTATATCCGGGTTAGTATTACTTCCTCTGTTTCTGGCACTCATTTTCTAGTTCTTCTGCAAATAGCAGATCAAGTGTCAGGTCAACAGAAAAGATATTTCAAAATATAGAGACAAATACTTCAAATGTAAATGTGTCTATCAAGGTGTAATTTCATTCTGCTACTCATACTAGGATATTACTGATCCTATCTGTATTGAGTTACCCGTCCTAGAACACTACTGGTTCCATTTCTGACGAGTTCGTTCAAATGTTATATTCCAGAACTAAGCTTAACCAAAGCTCTGATACCACGATGAGACGACCCCAAAATCCCGTTCAGACGGAAACAAGGGTTATCTTTGGAATATAACGCAGAAACAGATAATAGCAGAACAAAATTAAATAAATACACCAGATAAGAACAACAAAATATACTGGATAAAATTAATCATCAGAGTTACACAGTATACAGGATCTTACTTAGTACAAATACAGTTCAGCTATACATAAATGTCTACAGCGGAAATAAACAAAATATGTACAATAGGAGCTGAACAGCATAAAAGGAAATAAATAATAGAATCCATCTTCAGCTCCAGCTATCCAGAGAAAGAACCAGCTAAACCTGAATACAAGGCTGCCCGTGTAGAAAAAGGGGCACCCGAGTTTGAAAGTGAAACAAACTACGAGTCAGTCATGAGACTGGTATGAGAAATCCACTCAACACATATATAATTGGCTAATCACAGGACCATGCCACTTTCGTGGAACGGGTTTACTCCATTGGATTGCCAGTGCTTTAAAACAAATCTTTCTTTTAAACATCGCTATGCTTTTTATAAAAATGAAGCCGTTATAAGACTCAGTTCCCATCACACAATGCAACGCAAACCGGAGGATAGAGTTTTTACCTTATAACGGCCAAAATATGCTTGATACGAATAAAACAAAGGCATTTTATATTATTGCTAGTGTTTATATGTTTTGAAAACTATTTCAAATCATAACTATCAATCATAGACGACATGAGCGTCCCATGCCACTATGTCGCCAAATATATATATACAATTGAAACCGCACGATCACGTATTTGGAAATTGGATTTCCGTCATGAACCAAGGCAAAAGATAGTCCTTACCGAATTCGAGACGCTCTAGCCCGTGTCTCAGGATCAGAACGCATCGACCCTTGGAGCGACAGGGCCGGTCCACCGATGTGGATTAAAAATGCCTGAACACTACGTTTCCCCGCCCTTTGGGGCGTAAATGAGCCAATGAATGACTCCATCGGACCCGGATCGTCCGATCAAACCGAGGCGCCTCGCAACAGCAACAACCACATAGGTGAAAAGTATATAAATGTCAGGGCTGGTAGGTCACTGACACCACCCTAGCTAGAAAGAAACGCATGCCCTCCCTGAGGTCCTTCTCCCGTTTTAGGTTCATACCGAGGTGTGAGGCTCGCGAATTCACGTTATACACAAAGCTACGCCACACAGGCGGTGCTTTGATCATAACCACAAGACTTTGCTTTTCAACAGAAGCCCTGATCACTGCATCTTAGCATGCCACACAGGCAATTCATGCCATGCGACTGATGTCCATCGATATACAACCTCTGAGCTCGTGCGTCTCAGAGAAGGGCGTTAAGCAAAAGAATAAATTCTCCGCCGCCAAACAGATGTATATTTAACAGAAATCAATCAACACAGAATAAACTCCAATGTCAGACACACAGTCCATTTACAAGTCCGTTCTGGGTCTGAACGAAACCGGAGGCACTAAATACCTCGCAAACCCTTTGATCACCACGTACGTCTGGACGATCACCACTCATTATCCATATTTCGGGATGCCTCCCAATCAGGACCTCGGTTACCATCCAAACGAGGTGAAGATCTCCGGTCTTCGACCACCGTCTTTATCTTCGACTTTCAATCGTCGGTCAATTATTTGAAATGAGAATTAACTCGGCCTTCTCAAATAATTCACGTATATTTAGAATTTCAATTCAATTTATTTCAATGGTTAAATTATTCGACAACACCAATTTCGTTCTTTAATGTAATTTTCACACCAAACACATGCAACCATCAAATACAACATAAATCGAGCAAATTCAGTTTATTTCCATTCCATATCGTTTATAATATTTTATGACGATTTATCGCTATTTTTATTTATTTTAAAATAGCCCATATATTCAAAACGACGCTTCGGGCCATAACGCGGCCGTGGCGCCGTTTTTCTTCGGATTTGATTTACACATATCTGAAAATCTAACCGTTGGATCTTCACAAAATTTACATCATTAGAAAGGTCTTTTCAAAACGAATCCAATGGTTCCAGTTTCGGGAAAATCCGACGGTCGGATCTCCCGGTACAATCGTTTGAAGTTTCGATTTCAAAATACGAACTGCAGCGTCGTTATTCGATTAAATATATAATTATATTTATATATATATATAAATATAATCGTTTCTGGCGCTGTTTTTCTTCAGATTTGAATTAAACATTACAGACAATCCAATCGTTGGATTTCTACAAGGTTGGTGTCGTTGGAAAGATTATTCCAAGGCGAACCCGACGGTTGAGGTTTTGGGAAAATCCAATGGTCGGATTTCCCGCACTAGTCGTTTGAAATCATGGTTTCAAAATACGAACTGCACGGCTTCGTTTCGTTTTAATTTTATTTATATTTATATATTTATATAAATATAGTTCATTCTATGATTTCCATATCGTTTTCACTTCAAATATTTTTCTAACACCTTAAAATTTTGGAAAATTTCGCCATAACCTCCCCTGCACCGGGAGCATCGGGAAATTGCAAATAGCTTTCCCGGTCCTTCTAATCTCAAAAAGAAAAAGAAAAAGCCAAGCGGCTAGCCAACAGGCTCATAAAATCATCACCCAAACAAAGCAGTAAATGTGTACCTATTTGTCGGGCACAAAATTTTATTCCTCTTCTCTAGACCCTTTGCTATAACCTGTTCAATGAATATGCATGTACATATATATGCAGTTCTTATCATTTATCATTTTCTATTCAACTTCATATTTGATTTCTATTTGGTTTAAAAACACCATTCATTCTAATGTTACATTAATAGGTGCAAATCATTTTATTAGCTAATTAATGAATATTTCAACTCATATATGTTTATTTTGAACAAGTGGCTATTTTTAACACTTCACATTTCAACGATTTATGCATACAATAAAAATGTGATTTTTATTGTAAAACAATTCATTTCAAAACACTATTTTTCTATATAGTTCAAGTTGGTGATAAAATGGGATTTTTATCATAAAACAATTTCTTTTAAAACGAGGTTATTTTACACAGTTCATATAGTCGATAAAAAGATGATTTTTATTATCAAACAATTTATTTCAAAATATGAATACCATTCAACACATGAATTTCTAATCAACGAATGAATATCAATTCAACACATGAAGGTTTTCTATCCAATGAATAAATATAGTTTAAGCATATGAAAATAATTCAAACACACGAATATTATTCAAAATTTCGGCAGCATAACGGCAGGGTAGTTAAAACCGGGACCGTCCCTAGTACGGCTCCTCGCTCTACCTTAAAACCTCGCGGTTTTTGACAATGGGGATCATGCATCTAGTTCGCACGCAGGCGGCATGTATATATTTATTTCATTTCCACAAACTAATCCTATGTGGTTTCAACCAAATATTTCTCAACCACAAATGGGTATTTTTCAACCATAATCAACCAATATCAATCACAAACAATCCCAAACAATCATTCGCTATCAATCAATTTTCACAACAATTTCAACCAATAAATATCGTCCATGGTTTGTGGACGAGGGGCGTATATATATATATATATATATATATATATATTTATATATAGCAATTCACTTTCATTTCACACATATATATATATATTTAAGAAGAAATTGAAGAGTGAGAAATTCTCACCAATAGCTATCCAATAACACGATTCTTCCTCGCCAATCTCTCTTTCTGTCGCTTTGTTGCCCGTATTCTCTACATATGTAAAAATCGAATTTTTACTATGTTATTCAATATATAAAAATCGAATTTCAAAGATATAGATTCCGCCTTTTCAAAAATAAAGATTATATCTTTAATATTCCTACGATGTAAAAATTATATTTTTATTACTTTAAAAATATAATTTTCATATCTTACTTCTTCTACTTAATAAAATTTCCGTCTTTTCTCTTTTAAAAATATAATCTTTAATTTTTTTCCAAGTTCAAATCTTTTTCTTTTAAAAGATTAAACCTTTTTCTATTTAAAGTTTAAACCTTTTTCCTTTTAAAGTTTTAAAATCAAATCAGTTTTAAACTCTTAAAAAATCAGTTTTTACTTTATATAAAAATCAGTATTTACATCCTTTTAAAATCAGTTTTTACTTCCTTTTAAAATCAGTTTTTACTTTATATAAAAATCAGTATTTACATCCTTTTAAAATCAGTTTTTACTTCCTTTTAAAATCAAAATTAAATCTTTTCAAATCGAAATTTTCAGATGAAAATAAAATAAAATAAAAACAATTTACCTTAACCTGCGAAAAAGGAGGGGAAAAAGGAGACGTCGGCGGCAGGCTCTGGATCTCGGTGGTGGTGGCGTCGAGGCTTCAGGGGGGGGCTCGATTTGATTCGACGGGGGGGGGGGGGGGGATGCGTCGCGAGGGCTTCGAGGTGGGCGGATGCTTCGCGAGGGGGAGGAGCTGGATCGGCGCGCGGTGGGGGGGGGGGGGTTCGACAGTCGTCAGGGCGGTGGCGTCGCTGCTGCTCCGCCCTTCTTTTTTTCTTTTCTGATTTGGACTTCGGTAATGAATTACAGGGGAGGGACCTAGGTATAGGAGGGAATTATTATTTTATAAATTATTATTTTTATTAATTAAATTAATTGCATAAAGTTGACTTTTACCCACGACCTCGAAACGAGGCCCACCTCCTGTCGTCCATAGCGTTTTACCCCCGTCCCGAACACAATGGGATATGTATCGCAAGCTGATTTGATTGTTTCGAATAGTTTCCGTTGAATTTACATTTAAATCACTATATTGAATTTTAAACGTACATTTCAAATTACCGGGGTCACATACTAACTAGAAAAATTCCCGAAAAATATTTTCTAGCTTCGTATTGACGATACGGTCCTAACAAAACTAGTTTCGTCGAGTTCCGAGACCGTTTGAAAAATGGCCAATTTCCAGTCGATTAAAATCAACTGAAACTGGTCAAACGCGTTTTCCTTTGCCACGCTCACATATTGATTCGAAAAATTATGAAATTTGAAACCTAGCAATAACTTGACACTGCGGATCTAACAAAAGTGGTTTCGTCGAAATCCGAGGTCGTTTGCAAAATGTCCATTTTTAAGGGCCTGAATTCCATAGCGACTATTCAGAATTTTCAACTAGACATATCTTTTGATTCCCGCTATCAAATTTCGATTGGTCAGATTCGTTAGAAAGATATCATCAATTAGATCCTAATGTTTTTGGTTTCACTAAAATCCGGATTGTTCTGCACCCGGTATATTCAATTGAAGTTTGAAATCGAATTATCGAACTACCGCGCCATTTTAAATTCTATATATAATTATAATTAATTATATTCGTTTTCAAATGTCGATTCAAACTCAGTTTTCATAGCCATTATTTAAAATATTTATTTTAAATATTTAAAATCCATTATTTTAGCCAATTTAAAAGTTCTAAATTGGTTCAGATTTTCTGGGTCGTTACACGCGGCGCGTTCTATTCAGGCTATTATATGAAATATATATATATATATATATATATATATATATATATATATATATATATTGTCGATTTCCATTTAAAACGTAATTTATAAATCGTTTCAAATTCGTTTTCAAAACGATTTCAACTTCATATTCAATTTCAAATCAAAATTGAATATTCCATATCATTAATATATAAATGATAATATTTTCAAAACATTAGATTTTGAAATCAATTCCTTTTCGATATTCATTATAAAAATGAATAAAATCGATATAATTATCGTTCACGTCAAAAATGGCGTTAATCTAATCAACACGGCTTTTTAAATATATTCGTGTCCATCCCAAATCGGACATCAAAATCAGATTTTGATCTTTTACTGAATATTATTTTAAGATATTCATTATTTTAAAATAATCGTTATTTTAAAATATTCCTTCTTTCTGAACTGGAATCAGACACAACCAATTACCATATAATGTGATTTATATGGATTTCATACAACAAATGTACATAACAGCAGTGATAAATAATCATCCATCAATCAGAGTGCGTTCTACATTGTATAAGCATTAAGTATAAATATTTAACGCTTACAGCAGCCTATCAACCAATCGATCGACATACCACTAAACAATTGCGATTAGTGTACATCAAATATCATCCCAACACCCGTGTGGGGTTTCAACCAACAAATACTGAATATTATTTGTACAGTTGGGCGATGTGCAAAATTTATCGTCCCAATCCATATCAGTTAAATGGGTGTACATAAACAAATCGTCTGATTTGTAAATGAATATTTATTTTATTCATATACGCGTTAAAAATTATATTTTTAACAACGGTTCATTTACACAATAAAAATGATATTTTTATTGTTCTAACATATTTTAGAAAATTTTGGCGGCATAACGACGCGATACTAGAACTGGGATAAGGTCTAGCCTTATCCCTCGCCCAATAATGGCTCGCGCCATATACCAACCAAATTCTAATAAATTCCATAATCACATCACAAACCAGATACAACCAAATACGTCAATCAACACAAACAAACAAACAATCAAACAAGTCGTCCATGGTTTGTGGACGACGGGGAGCAGTTCATATACGCAGTTATAAAATAAATAACTGTATAGAAATAATTTTAGTGAGAAGTTCTCACCTTGGGGATCCACTCCTCCATTTTCCATTTCTGAACGGTTCGGATTTGCCCAAAATTCCAATGCGATCTTTTTCCGCTATTCATATTAAAAATCGCATTCTTAATATGATGTTTATTTTAAAAATCACATTTTTTTGTTAATGGCACTTCATATATAAAAAATCATATATTTTTACAACGCTTCATTCTATATAAAAATTATATTTTTATATCTCTACTTCTTGTATAAAGATCGAATTTTTATTTCGCTACAACATATATAAAAATCGCATTTTTATAACTTCAACTTTATATTAAAAATCGTATATTTATACCGCTACTTTTAAAATAAAAATCACATTCTTATAATGAAGTTATTTAAATAAAAATCATATCTTTAAACAAACAAAAATCTCATCTTTCTTCATGATAAAAAAAATCATCCCTTTTTATTGATAAAAATATAATCTTTTCGATGATAAAAATATAATCTTTTCTCAACTTTTCTACATAAAGATCTAAGCTTTTAAATAAATAAAAATCAAACCTTTTTATAAATAAAAATCAAACCTTTTTATGAATAAAAAACTAACCTTTTATAAATCTCAGATTTTTTTTAATTAAAAATCAGTCTTTATAAAAATAAAATAAACAAATAAAATAAAAATTATAAAAATCAGAGAGCTTACAGTTGGAAGGAGAGGGGGGGTCTGGTTTTACCATCGATCGGAAGGGAGGGGGGTAACTGGTGGTGGCGGCGGGGGCTGCGGTGCTTGTGGCGCCGCTGGGGTTTAAAGGGGGGTTTGGGGACGTCGGGCTGAGGCTCGAGAGGGGGGAAGGGTTCGCTGTCGCGAGGAGGAGGGGGGAAGCGCGCGGCCGTCTGAGGTGGGCGGCGGAGGTCCCGGTGTGGCGGTGCCCTGCCGCGATGGGGAGGAGCAGAAGGGCGTGCCCCCCTCTTTTTTTATTTCGTTTAATTACTGAAAAGGGGGTTTGACTAAAGGGTAAGAGAAAAAGGAGGGGTACTATATAAAATATAATTATTTTATTTTATAATTCCAAAAAGTACCCTTTTCTATCAAACTCCAAATCGATCCTACCGACTGTCGTCACTAGCGTAATACCTCCATTCCAAACAAAATGGGATATGCCCCGCAAGCCAATTCTATCGTTTCGGCCAGTTTCCATCAAAATCAAAACATAAATCAATATATTCATTTGAACGTACATTTCAATTTATCGGGGCCACATACGGACTCCAAAAATTCCAAAAAAATAAATCTGGCTACGTTTTGACGATATGGTCCTAACAAAACTAATTTCGTCAAATTTGGAGGCCGTTAGAAAAACGGTCAGTTTATGGTCGATCCAATTTGACTGAAACTGTCAAAACACGTTTACTTTTGCCATGCTCACATATTGATTCCAAAAATTATGAAAATTGGAATCGAGCAATAACTTGACATCCCGGATCCAACAAAAGTGGTTTCGTCGAAAACAGAGGTCGTTTGCAAAATCGCTATTTTTAAGGGCTATATTTCCATATCGACTATTCTGAATTTTCAACTGGACTTAACTTTTTATTCCCGCTATGAAATTTCAATTTTTCAGATTCGTTGGAAAGATATTTTCAAACAGATTCAAATATTTCTGGTTTCACTAAAATTCGGTTTATTTTGAATCCTGTACATTCATTTGAAATTTGAAATCGAATTTTCAAACTACTGCGCCATTTCCAATTTATTTTATAATTAAAATAAATATTTATATTCTAACGACGATTCAAATAAATATATACGTTCTAATTCTGTTCAAAATAAATTTCTTGTCGTTTTTATTTAAAATAATTCATTTTAAATATTCTAAATTCATTAAAATTGCTAAAATAAAATTTTAAATTGGTTCTGATTTTCCGGGTTGTTACAAATAATTTGATAAAATTATTTCATTTCCATACAAAAATATAATTTGGGCAAAATTATTTCATTTGACCCTCTTTACAAAACAATATTGTGTTAATTGCTAGATCAAATGCTTCTTAACACTTGAACTGATCGGACAACACAAAACAAAACATTTGTATATTAAATTTACAAATGCGCTCTCATATATATACACACACACACACACTCAAACTCAATCTAGGGTATTATTAACCCCATCTCTATTGATTTACGCCACAGAGCCAAGGTTATTACTAAACGTTATGCTCTGATATCACTATAATGACCCAGGGAATTTGACACCCGAATTTTGACAATAATACTTAATCCCATATTACTTACAAAGAATCCAAGTATCAAAAACACTAGATAGTTAATAGAAAGAAATTAGAGGGTGAGATAAGAAAGAAAGGAATGTTAAAATAGAAGAAGAACCAACTAACCAACACAACACAAAGTCTCACATCGCAGTGGAATAAAATATAATATAGAAATAGATCTTTATTGAGAGCTTGAAATAAAGCTTACAATCATCAAAGTACAACTTACAGGCAACACATCTGGACAGTTATAATAATCTGTTCTCACATACAACACACACCGAAATAAATACAAACACGTATCTTACGTCTGAACTCCTCCATCTTATTTCCAGACTTCACAACACCTGAACCTGTAAAACTCGGTCTATCCCGAGCAATTCAAACGCCGGATCAGTCTGCTAAACCAAAGTGAGAAACGCACTAAGTTTATAGGTAACATACGACTTGATTTTAAAGTAACAAATCTTTTCTGAAAGAAAAAGAAAAATCATAAAACTAGTCCACACATAAACACAAACGGTTTTTACCTTATGCTAACCCAAAACATTTTGAAATCATATCTTATTATGATATTATAATAGTGTCTAAATAAAATAAATAGCCATCTAGCGGAATGCTTGCAACTCAAGCTCTACATACATAATATAAAATCAAAAACCATGGGTGCTTATTGGAGATTGGAATCCGACTATGACAAGGTACATAACCACCTTCCGATAGTGTATCTCTAGAGGAATACACTGGGTTCAACAAGAACATCCACAACCCAGCCACACATGACCGACCACTCATTTTGCTTGAGTGTATCGAATGTATAACACCAACAGTTGGGATCATCAACTGTTTCTCGAATAGGACAACATCAAATATATTAAAGAAGGAAATGTATTTCTCTAGATAGGTGATTATACACCCTAATTGGGAGTGACCCACTTAGCCATGCTGCCTCCCGATTTTTGTCATTTCCCGGTTGAAGAGGCTAGATGTTTAAATTTACCTTTTTAAGATAGCACACCACCATTCACTTTGAATGCCACATTGTAAGATCCTCCAGAAATCACTAATTGATTTCCATGGAAATACGGGTTGTTAAGCTAAGACAAATACCATCCTTCGCCACCTACCTGGTACGTTTGAAGAAGTCAACCTACGTGATCCCTTTGGAAATACTCTGTCAGACATCCATCCATACAAGTTGTCCTAGGACTGGACAAACCGAAGGTACCCTCCTACCACATCCTAGGTATCACCTTATGGATCAGTAGCGAGTAGTCCTTGCAAATCCGTAGATTTCAACCACGACAGAACCACAATATATCTCTGGGCATGAATCAAATATTTTAAGCAGCTCTTCCACTTTATAAAGATGTACGGGTCTTCAATTTGCTCCATCACGATCAACATCTGATATCATCCACATTTACGTATTTGCTGGTCGGAATGGTTTTCGAATATAAATTCGATCTTGGTCTTTCCGTATCAACAAGCATATAGGTCATATTGGATAGTCGATTATTTAACTATCAAATAAGCAACCATTCAAACATGAGAATAATTATGAGTTCACTGGTTCAGTACTCAACATCACTTCTCCTTTTTAATTAAAAATAAGTAATGATGGTTAATTTAAAACTTATAAATCTTTTCAATATATCGAACATAACATTTCACTTCTTATTTTAATATAAGAACATTTTCTAAATCATTTAAGTACATTAGAATCAAATCACACACACACACACACACACACACACACATATATATATATATATATATCCAAGTTTGATTTCAACAAATTCCACGTAAAACATCGTTACAAAATTTCATTTGTTCTATTTCTTGAAAAACAATAACTAACAAATCCTTTTTATTTATGTTACTTCAACATTCATTAGTCCCTGACCGTAAATTGGTAAGCGAATAACTCCCTACGTATCAACCCCGAAGACCGAAATCAACATCGGATTAATACTTAGAAAACACTCAACTAAACCAATCTCTAGTTAGGTTCCAATTCTTTAATTAACTCCTTATCAACCCATGTTTTCCTACTGCTAATTAATCCAATCAACTATTTCTTCTTTGAAAAATATTGTTTCCATTCACTTCATTTAATTTCATTATTAAGTATTATCAATTTAGAATCAACGTTTTAACACCCCATCTCTTTTCTAAACCACGTTTGTACAACTCTTGTTCAATATAAAACCCTTTCATAAACTTCTTTCACAATCCAACTAAATTTCGTTACAACTCTGATTACTTATTTGAAAAATAATCATTTAAATAATTGTTCATTAAAACAATAATTTATTTCATCATGGACTACTTTAGAAGTAGTTAACTTCTTATTATTAAAATAAATAGTAAATTACTTTTTAAATTCCTATTAAAAATTTAGAACAAATATTCATTAAATTATTTCATTATATTAATTAAAATGAATTAATCAAATAATCAATCATAGTTAAACAGTTGACTTAGTCAACTTAAAACCAGATTATTTCTTTAACCAATTCCAATTAATTCTTTCTTTAATTTAATAAATGATATAATTAATTTAAATAACTTTATTTAATTGTTTCTTGGAAACAACTAATTCCACTTTAACCTTGAGGTTAAATGATACTCACTTGTTTATAAAACATAAGAATTTGCGTTATAAAATCGTTTTATTATTATTTATAAACTTAAATAATAAATAATAATACTTATTTCCCTTTAATAAACTTTTATTCATAATAGAATATTTAAAAATTTATCTTTAGCTATAAAATAAATTTATAACTTCATTTCTATCGATTCACCTAACGGTGAATAATACTTATAAAACGATTTATTTATAGGCCGTAGGCAGCCAATGACTCAACCAATACTACCCATTGGTTAAAATAAGACAAACGTTAAATTTCCAATCAACGATCAACAACCAAATCAATCATCCAATCAGAACAGTTTATATAACGTTAAATATGAAATTAAATATGATTTAATATATTTGAGGAATCCAGTTGGATCCCTCCAACCTGTTTTTCCATGCATCCAAATAGGTTACCTCAAATAATATCATTTAATTCAATGTACAAATAAAATTTCAATAATCAACCAATAACAGTAATTTAAACATCCAATTATAATTTTATACGTTTATATTATTATAAACAGGACCAATAAGTTAAGTTACCTCAATTAATTATAATCGTTAAAAATAATGATTGATTTCAATTAAATCAAACAAACATTTAATTTATTAGTTCAGTCAACACATAAAAATATATATTTGGTAATCATCCAATAACAAACAACCATAACACACAAATATTTAACCCAACCTATATAAAATATAAGTGGAACAAAAATTGAGTGAGTTGTACTCACCTTTGTTTGCATTCCTCGCAAAACAGTTTGTTTTAATTAAACTAAACATGCGTTTAATTTAATTAAAATTTCAATCTGCGCCCAACATTGTCCAAACCAACTCCAAAATGTTATGTTTGTCGGTACAGTCCCAACGTCCTTTTTTTTGTTCCATTCTGTTATTGAATGAATAGGGTTACAAATTTTAGACGTTATCCAGTATTTAAAATTATGTGTATTATTATCCAAATCACTAATTAACGTTGCAAACCTTCATTATACATATTACATGTGATTAGACACATATATATGTCCTAGGCCATGTTATATACTAAATATGGACAAGTCATTTATATGGTTAGGCATTGTTTAAATGTTATCCAGGCTTCGTAAAAGATCGGTCAAATTTCAAACTAGATTAGGCACAATTAAATGGGACAATATAAATGGATCAGGCCATGTTACATATCACTAATATATAGGCACGTTATAACTCTCTACTATGCATATTATAATCAACAACTTAATATGCATTTTAATTCTTCTACTTGTTTTATACATTAAACATATTGGGCAGTTTAATATGGAATTAGGCACGATAGACCTTAGTTCAAGCATAAATTAATTTGTGGTTAACCCAAGTAGGCATAAAAATAAAACTCCTCGCCACGTGTACGTTAATATCTAAAACCGGTTTAGGCATAGATAAACAAAATTAGGCTTATATATTTGTTTTTGTTGTTCATTCTTCTTCTTATTTTCACCTGCTCTTGTCTTCGAAACTTGCAGCTTCTTCCTATCTAGTATCCTCACCATGACCTTGTCTGAACTCCGGAAGTCCTTCCTTCTCCCATTCGAGCACCTGAACTTCCGACCATATTTACATATTTTTTTTATTCTTTCTTTGAAACCATGCCACCTCCCACGTTCACAGACCCACACGTTTTCCCGATCAAAACTTTTGCTTCAGAAAAATCCACGAACCAGACTTTTTCTTCACGTAAAACTGCTTCTACCCATCTTCGTTCCAAACACTTCTTCTCACTTTCTTGGGTCTCCAACTCCAGACATCATCCTCAACACCATACCATTGTACCCAATCTCTTTGGTGATGCTGGTTAAATAAGTCCAGCTTCACAAAAATAAATGAACCCATAAAGATGTGAAGAAGAAATGAGGCCATCGTTTTGTTATGCTATGGAGTGTTTACTTTTTATTTTGCTTGCAGGTGCGAAATATGGAGAGGGTGATATATATATATATATATATATATATATATATATATATATAAGAGCAATTTTGGGCATCACGCTTTAGGACAGGTGTAGGATTTCCATCAGCAATGTGTTTAGGCTGGCATATTGATTAGAACCATGTAGATAAATCAATGTGTACGTTAGAGTAGAAAGAGATTTAAACTAGCATGTGCATAGCTATATATATATATATACATATATGTTGTGCGTTATACATTGTAGGTTCAGCAGAAACTTCTTGTCTGCTGAAAAGAGAACACATGCTAAGAAAATATATAAGGTAGTCTCGGGCTTTGGATGACTAGGAAGAATGGATGGTAAGCGATATTGCATGATCTCTAGCTAGTCTAAGGCATAAATCTTATTTTGTTTCTAAATGATATTAAGCATTCTTGTAGGGTCTCGGGCTAGTCAAATACGTAAGCATGTAAGGTAGATAATGGTAACAAATCCTATAGGGTCTCAAGCTAGTCTAAAAATATATATCTACCCACACATTAAAATTCAACAGTACAAACCTATAAGGCCTTGGGATACGCGTTAGACATTGATCATGTATGTAGGGTAGGCATATATAACATGTACCTAGTAGCTTTCAGAAGAAAGCATGAGTGTTTCATAAATTGACAAGAGCAGGTTCGCAGGAGTCGGTTTGCAGGGAAAGAGAATACCATGTGGGATGATAAATGCAATTGGAAAGCTTTGGGTAGGTTTACACTGATTTAAATCGAAAGGCAACTAGTAGAAAACTAAGGGTAGAAGCTTTCAAGATTATCCCCTTTTAATGCGGTTAATTAATATTACCGCCATTTACGTTGATCGCTAAATTTGTACCACCACACGCGATCCCCAAATACAATGGAAATTGACATATTGCTACGTCTCAGTGTTCCGATCCCAATGGAATTTGTTTCATGAAAACCGACTCTGTTTGCACAACGACATTATTTTAATTTCGATTTTTTTATCGGTTCACCCTAAAATTGCACAAGTAAATAAAACAACTCCGATTGGCTCCAAACTGAAAATGTAGCAGTAATTAGCTATATGTATTCCAATATACTTTGTTTCGTCGAAAATGGAGGTTGTTTAAAAAATAAATATTTCTAAGGCCTATATAATAACGATATAAATATAATTAAATCCAAAACAAATTATATATAAATAATAATAAATTATTATTGTCGTTTATCTCCAGATGAAATCTTATATGGCCTCAAAATAAACCAATATAGATATTTTAAACTCAACATTTAAAATTCGAGTTAAACGATATTCAAATATATATAAAAACTCTTAATATTTTATTAAATAAATGTTACCGTTTATTAACGAATTTCATAGCGATTATTCGAAAATTTGAATTGGACATAACTCACAATCTATAAGTTGAAATCTCCATTTTTCTCTTATGTTAGGAAAATACAATCAAATAGATTCAAATGTTTCTTGTTTGATAGAATTCCGACTTATATCGGATCCTATATATTCAATTGAAGTTCAAATCGTAAATTACAAACCACCGCGACGTTTTGAGTTCGTTTTATAATTGAATATAAATTTAACATTGAACTTCCTTATATAAACGAGTTCTATATTATAAATCCATGAATAATTCAAATTGAATATTTAAAATAATAAATTAAATATCTGACTACCAAAAATACGGGACATTACATTCCTCCCCCTTTATAAGAATTTCGTCCTCAAAATTACCAAGGTAGGGAAAATTTTGCAAACCCACAAATATTTTTCAAAAATCCAACTTATTTTTAATTCGAAAACCATTTCATTTAACTCTTTTATTTAACCACTTATTAATTAAATTCAATTAGTCTACCAAATAATCAACAATCAATGCACAATCAACATAACTCGATCAATTTGAATTTATATTTTATCCAATTTCCAATTTCCAAATTTATTTTATTAAACTCCAATATCCATTCTTAACTCCACTCAAACAAGTTAAATCCCATTTCCATAATTAACTAATTGATTTTCAAATTAGTCCACATTCATCTTATAATCCCATTCTTAATTTATTTCAGAAATCATCCATTTTCACTTCTAATTTTATTTAACTTATTTTCAAGTTAAATTCTGATTCATTCAATCTTATTTACTAACTTCACAATGAAAATACCTTATGCTACATTAAACCATTACAAATTTCATAATCTAATTTGAATTTTATTCAAATCAACCAATAATTTGATAAAATTATTGCATTTCTATAAAAAATGTAATTTGGACAAAATTATTTCATTTGACTCGCTTTATAAAACAATATTGTGTCAATTGCTAGATCAAATGCTTCTCAACACTTGAACCAATCAAACAACACAATTCAAAACATTTGTATATATATACACTCAAACTCAATATAGGGTATTACTAACCCCATCTCTATCGAGTTACGCCACAGAGCCAAGCTTATTACTAAACCTTGTGCTCTGATAGCACTATAACGACCTGGGGAATTTGACGCCTGAATTTTGACAATAATACTTAATCCCATATTACTTGCAAAAAAACTCAAGTATCAAAAACACCATATAGTTAATAGAAAGAAATTAGAGGGTGGGATAAGAAAGAAATATTAGAATATAAGAAGAAGAATCAACTAACCAACACAACACAGAGTCTCACATCCCAGTGGAATAAAATATAATATAGAAATAGATCTTTATTGAGAGCTTGAAATAAAACTTACAATCATCAGAGTACAACTTACATTCAACACATTTGGACAGTAATAATGATATGTCCTCGTATACAACACACAACGGAATAAATATAAACACGTATCATACGTCTGAACTCCTCCATCATATTTCCGGACTTCATAGCACCTAATAACCTGAACTTGTAAAACTCGGTCTAACCCGAGCATTTCAAATGCTGGATCAGTCTAGTGAACCAGAGTGAGAAACCCATTAAGTTTATTGGAAACATCAATCTTGATTTTAAAGTTAACAAATCTTTTCTGAAAGAAAAGGATAATCGTCGGTCCACACATAAACAGAGACGGTTTTTACCTTATGATAACGCAAAACATTTTGAAACCATATCATATTCTGATATTATAATAGTGTCTAAACCAAATAAACAACCATCTAGCAGAATGCTTGTACCTCATGCTCTACATACGTAATATAAGACCAAAAGCCACTGGCTCTTATTTGAGATTGCATTCCGACTATGACAAAGTATGAAACCACCTTCCGATAGTGTATCTCTCAAAGGGAATAATACACTGGTTTCAACAAGAACATCTTGCAATCCGACCACACATGACCGACCACTCATTTTGCTTGAGTGTATCGAATGTATATCACCAACGGTTGGGATTAGCAACTATTTCGCAAAAGGGACAACATCAAATATAATAAAGAAGGAAATGGATTTCTCTAGATAGGTGATTATACACCCTAATTGAGAGCGAACCACTTAGCCATGCTGCCTGCCCGATTTTTGTCATTTCCCGGTTGAAGAGGCTTGAGGTTTAAATTTACCTTTATAAGATAGTATACCACCATTCACTTTGAATGTCACATCGTTAGATCCTCCAGAAATCACTAATTTATTTCCAAAAAAATACACTGTTTGTTAAGCAAAGAGAAGTACCATCCTCTGCCACCAACCTGGTACGTTTGAAGAAGTCAACCTACGTGATCCCTTTGGAAATACTCTATCAGACATCCATCCATACAAGTTATCCTGGGACTGGACAAACCGAAGGTACCATTTTTCCGCATCCTAGGTATCACCCTATGGATTAGTAGCAAGTAGTCGTCGCAAATCCGTAGATTTCAACCACGACAGAACCACAGTATATTCTTGTGCATGAATCAGAGATTTTAAGCAGCTCTTCTATTTTATGAGATCTACGGGTCTTTAATTTGCTCCGTCTCGATCAACATCTGATATCTTCCACATTTATGTATTTGTTGGTTGGAATGTCATTCGAATATAAATTCGATCCCAGCCTTTCTGTTACACACCACGTCCATTAATGTCACTCTCAAAGGGAATGCATTAACTTTCATGGAGTATTATTAGTGTATAGAACATAATATAACAAGACAGATACACATATTGGTACTTGAAAATTTTAAAACAACTTTTATTGCAGTGGAGAAATAGTTTGATTTTAACAACTTCATAAACAAAGTAAACTTAATATCCATCTTGACAAATTGTTTTCAGAGTACATAAAGTAAAAAGCATAACCGCGACATAAGTAGCCATAAAAGAGATGAGCTGAACTTTACTTTCAACAATCCAAGCACTTCCAAAAGAGAGAGAGAAAGAGATCCAAATCAATCTCCGCTAGTACTTGTCCCACCCTGAGAACCTGGGGGGAGGGAGAATAAAAGAGGCGAAAACAAAGGGGGTCATACATGAAGTCTGGCGAGTACCATAACTTTAACAATACAATTATTAAAGTAATTAGGATAAGGCATAAACTGGCAAAATAAGGAATGGCTGTGAAGCAAGTGGGCAAGACAAAGCAAACAGAGGAATATTTTGGCGTTAATCTCGCTCCTAATCGCTATAGGATAGTTACTATACTACACCAATGCTAATTACACCGCACCATTACTAGTCACCCTAAAAGTTGATCCCGCCCACTGAACAAAATAATAATAATGGTAGTTTCGTGTACCCCTAGCTGTCTTCATAAGTGCCGCCTGCCCCTATCTCCACTAGTTGTACCCACTACCCTCCCCATTATGATTACAATGTTTATTCATAATATGGTAGTTATACTCCTAGCTATCTTCATAGGTGTCGTCTGCTCCTATCTCCGCTAGTCGTACCCACTACCTTCCCCATCCGATCGGCTCCCTAACTCGTAGATACCCGTGCTAGTCCCACAGTGGGGTGTATCACTCCCCAAAGTGGCAACCCGATACCACTAGAGATGCACGACTTATATCTACACGATGCAACAACGTCTTACCTACCAGCCCGGGACCATGCACGCACATGACCCCGTTGGACTTGTGTTGCCACCGCTAACCCGTTTTGACCTCTTACAATCAAACCTAGTAAGCGTGTCCCGTCCTCGACTTGGGCTGAGCTCACAAAGATACTTAATGGGTTACTGGTTTGAAAAGGCCCCCCCATGCCTGACCCAAGCTTTCCACCTATGCTTGGTCCCCACTAAGGTTTCCCACTTAACCCCATTCTTATTCATGTCTTCTTAAATGTTTTCAACTTGGTTAAGTGTTTATAATTATATCCCACATGTCACCCATGTTATCCACTAAACAAATCAACATGTGTTATTGGTTAAGCTTGTCTCAACCCTATCCGCTTATCAGATCAGTATGTTATAGGTTAAGCTGGTCTTAACCCCATCCACTTATATCTTATTGGTTAAGTTGGTCTGAACCTTATCCGCTTATCAAATCAATATATATTATTGGTTAAGTTTGTCTTAACCCTATCAGATCAATACATATTATTGGTTAAGTTTGTCTTAACCTTATCCACTTATCAGATTAATATATATATATATATTATTGGTTAAGCTGGTCTTAACCCCATCCATTTACCATGTTTTACTTAATTTATGATTAAGTACACCTTAATTCACAGACGCATTGGTTAAGAGAATAACTCCCTAAGTATCAACCCCGAAGACCGAAATCAACATCAGATTGGTACTCAGAGAATTACTCACTCAACCAAACTTCTGTTTGTCATTCATATTCGTCTTTGATCAGCACTAGTTAATTATTAATGCAAAGACCTCTCACATTAAGTCGATTGCTTGTGGCCGTTGGATATGCCGGGCGGTTCCAGGCAGACTTCTGCCACAAGCCAGACTTAACCTCGTGTCTAAGCACCATTTAATTTATGCCTTTGACCTCTCACATTAGAATACCGTTTGTGGTTGCTGGATTTGCCGGGCGGGTCCGGGCAGTCTTATACCACAAACGAGTCTAATCTCGTGTCTTAGGCCTTTATTACTACTTTAATTTATGCATTTGACCTCTCACATTAGACTACCGTTTGTGGTTGCTGGATTTGCCAGGCGGGTCCGGGCAGTCTTATACCACAAACGAGTCTAACCTCGTGTATTAGGCATTTATTATTACACATTATTATTCAATCCCAGATTGAATTAATATCCCTATTTCAAATTGCTAATAACTTCCAATTTTAATCCATGTCCATAATTGTCACTTAAAATATGTCCATAATCACTATGCATATAAATTAGGCCAATTAATGTCTCTAATTAATTATATGCCTTTAAGCCTTTTATGCCAATTTTTTACAATATACATATTTAATATTTTCCCATTATCCCCCGTCGTTCGTACGTTGAACATGAAATATGTTAGACTCGCAAATAGTCTAACTCATAAAAAGGAAAGAGACATCACAACTTGCATAACACACAAAATAGATCTAACTAGCACAACATGGATTAAAACTGGCATGATTATGATTCATATTAACATAAATTTGCATAATCAACACTTGCATAGGCAATAGTCATAAAACATAAATTCGTATAAACTATGTACTGTCATGAATCTAAATGTATAGATCTAAACATGTAATTGTGAACTTGCATATATGGATATGGTTTTCCCTAGAACTTTCATATGAATTTCATACAAACTTACATTCAAACTAACATATGATTCACATACAAAACTAGCATAGGAAATGGTCATAAATTTACATAATATGTTACTGCCATGGATCTAAATATAGATTTAATAAAAATGTGAACTTGTGCATAAACATGGTTTTTCACCTAAACCCATGGATCTTAAATATAGATCTAATATAAAAATATGAACTTGCATATAGATTCCTACAAACTTGCATATGGATCTAAACATGTAAATTAATGTCACATGTTTTGCATACAAACTAGCATGTGTATATATTTGATTCATTTATGAACTTGTGTACAATCCACATACAGACTTGCATAAGATTCATATTCAAACTAGCATACGATTTAACATCCCAAACTTGCATAAGGTTTTACATACGAATTAACATATGATTTAACATCCAAACTTGTATAAGATTCACAAATTAACATATGATTTAACATCCCAACTTGCATAAGATTCACATAACATAAACTTGCATAAGATTCACAAATTAACGTATGAAATAGATCTACCAACATAAGAATCAAAGTTAAACAATCATCACGTGATTCAACAGACATGTTCTCATAATCCAATTACAACCTATCATAATTAATTTATTAATTATATTGTGAAAGAAATAGTACTCACAAACAAAAGAACAGTCTTTTTTTTCTGGGATCTGTATTCTGAAACTGAATTGCTCGCCTTTGATGAAGATTAATCTTTGTTCTAAATTAGATTTGATTTAATTTGATTTTTGCTTCTATCTTGCTTTTGAGTTGAAAGAGAGCGGCGGCTACTCTAGGTTTACCATTGACGGCATGACGGTCTTAGGAATATTTTTGTGTGGCTTTAGGGTTTGGATTTAGGTTGCTCATATTGAATTTTAATTAATTAAGAGCCGTCAGATTAACCTAGAATCAATCAAGACTATACAATCAAGACAGAATAACACCTCAGCCCTAATGACTCAGCAACGAGTCAAAACAGCGTCATCTTTTAGATCTACCCGGGGGGAGGGGGGCAGGTCGACACCCAGGTCGACCCCCATGTCGACCCCCTGGTCGACCTGTATGGGTAGGTCGACCCCCAGGTTGACTTATATATAGGGAGGTCGACCCCCTGGTCGACCTGGCCTGGGGTAGGTCGACCAACAGGTCGATCTGCCCTTGTATTAAATTTTCTAAATTGTTTTTATTTAAATTTCTGAAAGTTCTGAGGGCCATAACTTCTTCATACGAAGTCCAATTCACACAAACTCGGACTCTATCTCAAGCAGAATTCCGAGACGAACACAATGGCGCAACCCGTTTCGCTTAATTCCCACATTTGAAATTAAGTATTCTTTAATTTGTAAATTTTAATATTTAAAATTACAGGGTGTTACACTTTCCGTACCAACAAGCGTATAGGTCAAATTGGATAGTCGATTATTTAACTATCAAATAAACAACCATTCAAACATGAGAATAAATATGAGTTCACTGGTTCATTACTCAGCATCACCTGGCCTTTTTAATTAAAACTAATTAATGAAGGTTAATTTAAAACTTATAAATCTTTTCGATATATCGAACATAGCATTTCACTTCTTACTTTTTATAAGAACATTTTCAAAATCATTTAAATATATTAGAATCAAATCACACATATATATATATATCCAAGTTTGATTTCAACAAATTCCACGTAAAACTTAGTTAGAAAATCTCCTTTGTTCCATTTCTCGAAAAACAATAACTAACAATCCCCTTTGAATAAACTTATTCCAACTTATCTCGTTCATTATGTTACTTTGGAAATACTATTTAATATTCTCAAATCCTTTTTATTTCCGTTACTTCAACATTCATTAGTCCCTTACCGTAAATTGGTAAGCGAATAACTCCCGAAGTATCAACCCTGAAGACCGAAATCAACATCAGATTAATACTTAGAAAATCACTCAACTAAACCAATCTCCATTTAGGTTCCAATTCTTTAATTAACTCATTATCAACCAATACTTTCCCACTGCTAATCCATTCAACTATTTCTACTTCGAAAAATCTTGTTTCAATTCCATTCACTTTATTTAATTTCATTATTAAGTATTGTCAATTTAAAATAAACGTTTAAACACCCCATCTCTTTTCTAAACCTCGTTTATACAGCTCTTATTTAATATAAAACCCTTTCATAAACTTCTTTCAAAATCCAACTAAATTTCATTACAACTCTGATTACTTATTTGAATAATAATCACTTAAATAATTATTAACTAAAAAAATAATTTGTTTCATCATGGACTACTTTATAACTAGTTAACTTCTTATTACAAAAATAAATAGTAAATTACTTTTTAAAATCCTATTAAAAATTTTGGACAAATATTCATTAAACTATTTCATTATATTAATTAAAACGAATTAATCAAATAATCAATCATAGTTAAACAGTTGACTTAGTCAACTTAAAACCCAATTATTTCTTTAACCAATTCTAATTAATTCTTTCTTTAAATTAATAAATGATATAATTAATTTAAATAACTTTATTTAATTGTTTCTTGGAAACAACTAATTTCACTTTTAACCCTGAGGTTAAATGATACTCACTTGTTTATAAAACATAAGAATTTGCGTTATTAAATCATTCTATAATTATTTATAAACTTAAATAATAAATAATAAATATTTATTTCCCTTTAATAAACTTTTATTCAAAATAATAGATTTAAAAATCTATCTTCAGTTGTAAAATAAATTTACAACTTCATTTCTATCGATTCACCTGGTGGTGAATAATATTTATAAAACGATTTATTTATAGGCCATAAGATGCCAATTATTCAACCAATACTACCCATTGGTCAAAACAAGACAAACATTAAATTTCTAGTCTACGATCAACAACCAAATCAATCATCGAACCAGAACAGTTATAATGATAAATATGAAAATAAAAAAGATTTAATATATTTGAGGAATCCAGTTGGATCCCTCAAACCTGTTTTTCCCTGCATCTAAATAGATTACCTCAAATAATATCATTTAATTCAATATACAGATAAAATTTCAATAATCAACCAATAATAGTAATTTAAACATCCAGCTATAAATTTTATACGTTTATATTATTATAAACATGACTAATAAGATAAGTTACCTGAATTGATTACAATCGTTAAAAATAACGATTGATTTAAATTAAACTAAGAAAACATTTACTTTAATCAGTTCAGTCAACACACAAAATATATATTTGATAATCATCGAATAACAAACAACCATAATACACAAATATTTAACCCGACTTATATAAAATATAAGCGGGACAAAAATTGAGTGAGTTTTACTCACCTTGGTTTCCATTCGTCATCAAAACAGTTTGTTTTAATTAAATTAAACAAGTGTTTAATTTAATTAAAGTTTCCATCTATGCCCAACTCTGTCCAAACCAACTCGAAAATGCTATGTTTGTTGGTACGGTCCCAACGTCCTTTTTATGTTCCATCTTGTTATTGAATGAACAGGGTTACAAATTTTATACGTTATCCAGTATTTAAAATTATATATATTATTATCCAAATCACTAATTAACATTGCAAACCTTCATTGGATATATTACATGTGATCAGGCACATATATATGTCCTAGGCCACGTTATATACTAAACATGGCCATATCATTTATATGGTTAGGCATTGTTTAAATGTTATCCAGGCTTCATAAAATATCGGTCATGTTTCAAACTAGATTAGGAATAATTAAACGGCACAATATAAATGGATTAGGTCACGTTACATATCGTTAATATATAGGCACGTTATAACTCTCTACCATGCACATTATAATTAGCTACTTAATATGCATTTAAATTCTTCTATCTGTTTTATACGTTGAACATATTGGGCAGTTTAATATGGAATTAGGCACGATAGACCTTAAATCAAGCATAAATTAATTCGTGGTTAACCTAATTAGGCATAAAAATAAAACTCCAGGCCACATGTACGTTAATACCTAAAACTGGGTTAGGCATAGATAAACAAAATTAGACTTATGTATATGTTTTTACTGCTCATTCTTCTTCTTATTTTCGCTTGCTCTTGTCTTCAAAACTTGCATCTTTTTCCTAGCCAGTATCCTCACTATGACCTCGCCTGAACTCCGGCAGCCCTTCATCCCTCATACGAGTACCTGAACTTCCGACCACGTTTACATATGTTTTTCTTTCTTTCTTTGAAACCATGCCACCACCCATGTTCGCAGATCCACATGATTTCCCAATCAAAACTTTTGCTTCCAAAAAATCCACGAACCACTTTTTCTTCACGTAAAACTGCTTCTACCCATCTTCGTTCCAAAACACTACTTCTAACTTTCTTCGTTCTGCAACCCTAGACATCGGCCTCAACAGCAGATTACCGTACCCACTCTCTCTGGTCACGCTGGTTAAATAATTCCAGCGTCACGAAAATGAATGAACCCATACAGACATGAAGAAGAAATGAGGCCATCGTTTGTTTTGCTATGGAGTGTTATATTTTGCCTGCAGGGGAGGAAAATGGAGAGGGTGATATATATATACATACATACATACATATATATATAAGAGAAAGTTTGGGCATCGCGTTTTAGGATAGGTGTAGGATTTCCGATAGCCACGTGTTAAGGCTTGCATATTGATTAGAACCATGTGGATAAATCAATTTGTACGTTAGAGCGGAAAGAGATTTAAACTAGCATGTGCATAGCTATATATATATATATATTTATGTAGCTGTGCGTTATACATTGTAGGTTAGGCAGAAACTTCTTGTTTGTTGAAAAGAGAACACATGCTAAGAAAATATATAAGGTAGTCTCGGGCTTTGGATGGATAGGAAGAATGAATGGTAAGCGATCCTGCATGATCTCCAACTAGTCTAAGGCGTTAATCTTATTTTGTTTCTAAATGATATTATGCATTCCTGGAGGGTCTCGGGCTAGTCAAATACGTAAGCACGTAAGGTAGATAATGATAATAAATCTTATAGGATCTCAAGCTAGTCTAAAAAATATATCTACCCACACATTAGAATTCAACGGTACAACCCTATAAGGCCTTGGGCTACACGTTAGACATTGATCATGTATGTGGGGTAGGCATATATAACATGTACTTAGTAGGTTTCAGAAGAAAGCATGAGTGTTTCATAAATTGACAAGAGTAGGTTCGCAGAAGTCGGTTTGCAGGGAAAGAGAATAGCATGTGGGATGATAAATGCGATTGGAAAGCTTTGGATAGGTCTATACTGATTAAAATAGACAAGCTGTTGGTAGAAACTTAGGGTAGAAGCTTTCAAAGTTATCCCCTTTTAATGCAGTTAATTAATATTACCATTATTTACGTTGATCGTTAAATTTGTACCGCCACACGCGATCCCCAAACACAAGGAAAATGGACATGTTGCTACGGCTCAGTGTTCCGATCCCAAAGGAATTTGTTTCATTGAAAACCAACTCCGTTTGCATAACGGCATTATTTTAATTTCGGTTTATTTACCGGTTCACCCTTCAATTGCACACGTAAATAAAACAACTCCGATGTGCTCCAAACTGAGAATGCAACAATAATTAGTTGTACGTATTCCAATAAACTTCGTTTCATCAAAAACGGAGGTTGTTTAAAATATAACTATTTCTAAGGCCTATATAATAATGATATAAATATAATTAAATCCAAAACAAATTCTATATCAATAATAAATTATTATTATTATCGTATATCTCCAAATGAAATCTCATACGGTCTCAAAGTAAACCAATATATATATATATAACTCCACATTTATAATTCGAGTTAAAGGATATTCAAATATATATATATATATATATATATATATATATAAACCCTTAATATTTTATTAAATAAATGTTATCGTTTATTAATGAATTTCATAGTGATTATTTAAAAATTTGAATTAGCAATCTATAAGTTGAAATCTCCATTTTTCTCTTACATTGGAAAAATACAATCAAATAGATTCAAACATTTCTTGTTTGACAAAATTCCAACTTATATCAGATCTTGTATATTTAATTGAAGTTCAAATCGTAAACTATGAACTACCGCGACGTTTCGGGTTCATTTTATAATTATATATAAATTTAACATTCAACTTCCCTATATAAACGAATTCTATATTATAAATCCATTAATAATTGCAAATCGATATTTAAAATAATAGATGAAATTAATTATCTGACTACGAAAAATACGGGACATTAAATGTACCCTGTCCTTTCAATCTTTAATTGCTAATCACTCTAGCAACATTTTTAGTTTAGATCAATGCCACTCTATGAATACACTGGTGCACACTGCCTGGGACCTCCCTAACTGTTCCCAGCATACTCTTGGTTCCATTTGGACATAAACATACCGTGTTCAAACTCACACTACTAACTCGATGTAAGCTAATCGATAGCAGCACCCAACTAGCCACTTGTCCTATCTTAATGAGGTGATCTAAGTCCTTAATGTATTACTAAGTGTCATGTTCCTCTTTTTCCTTACTCAAACCCTATTACTCTCCTAAGTGTTATTTACTTCCAATAGTAAAATAAAACAACCAGTAAATCATAACTATCTATCCAAGAGTATCAGGCAGTAGTTTTCACTAATAGACATGCAAACACAGCATAAATATATGCATCCAATATAAAACCATTAGCCATATACTCATACAAAAATGCAATAGCCGGTTTTCAACATACATATATAAAAAATATCCAATATATATTCATCATACATATAAGTCCGGTTATTCATACATAAGCAACACCCAATTATTTAACAACCATCTATTCGTCTTTAAGTAGCATTCACTTAATATCCAACATGAATAGAGGTCAGGTTATTCAACTAGCATGCAAGTCATAGTGTTTAAGATGGGTGTTCATTAGATATTTCTTACACACTACGAATTCATATTGTTAACATCATGTGGCCATAGGTGTTTTGAAGTGGCACACCCTAACTCCTCTTATTTCCAAATCATCTATGCTTTAGTCAGCTCTCACATATTTATGAGGCTAACTGAATCACAACATTTATTTTATAAAGAAATACTGGTGTAACTAGGAGCTCAGCACATGACAAAACATTGCACCCCTAGTCACTTACTTTTGAATAAAAAATACAAGCAATATATACCTATTTTGCTGCCTGATATTCTCAATACTCATACCACACTTATTGGCAATATTACAAGACAATTTACATATATTTATTTATGGGTTATCACAACAACGTATATTTTGCAAATTGCACAAAACATCCAGCCATGATTCATAGAAAATAAGTTAGAAACTACTTTTATCCATTATATTTAATCTATGTCAAATAATATACTAGAAGCATAACACTGTGACTAACCAAACAATGCATGTAAAATATCTAAAATACGTATATCAAATATCACATTTTGATACTTAAATGAATGAGTAGATTTATCAAATCCTAGGATGCCTTTCTTTAGGGCTTACTGCTATATTTTGAGTGAGATTACTCACCTTAACTCTTCTATCTACCATCCTCTAATATCCTACTTCAATGATCTTAACCCGATCTCTTATTTTCCTATAAGTGGCGACCATTTTCCATTTATACTTTTCTTTTGTGAGGAGACAACGTTTGATCATCCAATTCAGCCACTTCCATTTTTTATTTGCTGGGAGAAAATGATAATTGGGGGAGATCTGTTGTTTACTCAGTTAATCTACTAGGGGTTCTATCCTTTACCAAATACCTATTTTGCCTCTTGGCTATATTATTTTTTATCACACTTAAGCCAATTTTCACCAGTTGCACTCAATATCCAAATGAATATGTATATTTATCCCCAAGTTACCCATGCACAATTCATACATTTATCATGCGCATACATAAAGAATTGTTTATTTATCGAAGTTGGTAAAGACCCACCCTTGTTTAAGATAGAATGAGTCACCGGCACCCCGAGACATTGGCTTCCACCGACAATGAACTATTAAGGATCGCATCCTGCACATATTCTACATTATAGCCTACAACTTATTCAGCTTCCGCTTCTGGGAGTCAGACGGAGCTCGATTAGTTTCTTCTAGATGAGGAATAAGGAACATATCTAATACGGGGAACAAGGGAATACCGGAGAGCTCGCTAAAAGTGATTCCGTAGACAGAGCTCGCAAGTCCAAGATCTGGTCTTCTCTTTATTCTTCCTATATACATATATAATGAGAATTATTTGTGAATAAATATAATATAATGTTTTAAATTCGGGTCATCGCATTATCACAAAATGCCAAAAGTTGTGAATATGAAGATTTTATGAATAGATATCGATCCACGATCATAAGTCAGTAAAGACTAATCTACTCTGGTGACCTGGCCACGTTTCTTTTGAGTAAACCGTGGAGATTGTGTTGGAGCATTTCCCAACGATCTACAACTTTGAATAAAAGGCTAAGAGCTTGATTTTGAGGGTCATTTTGCTTCTTTTCAAATTTCTGTTATATCACTTGAGGGTTTGTACCAACCTTAAGAACATTACCTACAAAATAAAAAGATAGTTGCTAGAGTCATCAAGTGTATGCATGCATTAGTTGACCAATTCACTATAAACGTTTGATATTTTGCTTTTACTCGTCTTCCTTTTATATTTCTTCAATTATTTCTTTCTAAAATCTAATAGGGCTTTGTGCCACATTTGGATAAAGATGTTTTGGTACTTTCACCAAGAACGGTATCTTTGGTTAGTTTAGATTAATCATATACTATTTAGTTGCTATAGTCCAAGAGATTGATCCAATTGTTTAGTTTTATCCTTTTTACTGCTTAGATTTTCAGAAAGCATATAGAAAGGTTGTTTGAAGATGGCCCTACAAGAAGATTGATCCATTGCTTCAACAATCACAAAAGATGTTGAAATTGGTGATTCCAACATATAGAGGAGGTTTCTCCGCTACAAAAATAAATCGAAATAAAGACCAAAAAATTCAATCTTTCACTAAGATATTCAGTCTTTAAAATACGTTTAGTGAATGAATAATAATTAAAAACATCAGTTATTGGTTTCTAGATCTCAATAAAAATTAAGACTAAAATTTCGGTCTCAAACATTTTGAAATCGAATATCAGTTTCAAACACTATTAAAAACTGAACTTTAAAGACTAATAAGTGGTCATTGATCGGTCTTAAATTACATATATGTTTAATATACATATCCATGTTTCATTCATTTTTAATCAATAGGTAAATTTTAATGTCATACATAAATGTATGTATGCATGTATAACACAGGCGCACACGACACACACACATAGATATACATATATACACACTACAAGAAATTATGCTTTTAGTTGCATGATATAGTAGCATTTAAACATAAATGGATCTATTTCACTAGCCCTACTGAAATTGTTGCATTTTACATATAATGGGCAGGATTTATTTCCTCATTCCCGCTTACCATCGTATATTAATTTTCATTCTCTGAAAATTCTATTCTGAAATACCCATATTCCACAAAATTCCTAATTCTATAGCTCCAACCCAATTTTTGAATCAATCCCATGAATCCTTCCACCTTAATTTTCAAAACATTCTACAGCTCCACCGCTTCTTCAACCCTAATTCACAATCACTCGCTTCAATTTTTGCATTTCTCATCCGAGCTAGGTATTTTTCTCATCCAGACAACCATGTATTTTCCTGGCCCTAATTTTTCATTTAGGATTTATGCTCTTGTTTTAAGTATATTTTGGAGTTACTTTTGAATTTTAACAATAATTTGGATTTTTCATAATGCTGCTTCAATGGATGTTTCATTGTTTTTTTTAAATCCTAAGGGTTTTGGGGGTTTAACTCATTATTACAGTAATTTTTATTAGCCTACTGTAGTACGAAATTAATTTCAAAATTTATTGTTTATAAGTTACCCTAACCAAGGATCAGAGCAGTACAGATAATATGATTACCACTTACTATTTGTGAATTTCCTTCTTAGATGATCAAGAATTTTAATAGATGATGAATTATGAGAGTAATTATCTTGTTTACTATTCATGTTTTATATTATTGTATATCAATCGACTTTGATGTTATAGTAGTGATGAAACACCCTACCTCCGTTAAGGCCACTCACAAAGGGAATGCCTTAACTTTGGAGGAGCATTATAGGTAAAAGACACAGATAATTTACAAGATAGATATATAAGCAGCGGAAAAAAACAAACTTTATTTCAAACGTGGTTCATAATAAAACATTACAGCAAACTGTTTCAAACCAACTTCCAAATCATTACATCAAAATCTCTGTCTTGATTATTACATAAAGAAGCATAAAACAAAATAAAACTGCATAAATCCCCAAGTAGTAGTGTGTCCAAAGCCAAAGCCAAAGATAAGAGATTCCAAGATATATATCACAGAGTCTTCAAGCTTGGAAAGATGAACGGTCCAAATTAAGCTGAGCTATTCCCTCCCTGGGTACCGGGGGGAACGGAAGAAAAGAGAGCGAAAGAAAAATGGGTCAGACATAAGTCTGAGTAAGTCTAGTGATTTTTCGGTGTGTGAATAAGGAAAAGGGTCATGATAGGAATAAACTGAAAATAGGACCATACCAGAATAACCAACTAACATAAACCAAGATAAGGAAGTTTAAACCGAATATACTATCACACCCGTTCTACTTCTCTGCACCTATTTATACTTGTCCCAACTGGCGCCCCATATACCTGGTGAAATGATCCCTTTTTATCGATCGGCTCCTACTCGCATACATTTATCACGTGTGTCATTCGGCCCACTCTTGATTGTACATACCTGTGCTGGTCCCACCATGGGGTGTATCAAATCCTATGGTGGCAACCCGACACGATTCAAGATGCACAGTGTATGACTACAAATGCCCAGTGCCTGCTTTTTCCACTCCGGAGTACGTGCACGCTTGTACTCCGTCGGAACCTACACTGACGCACCACCCGCCGATGTTTTGATCGCTTACAATTCAGCCCAGTAATCGTGCCCCACCCTGCCTAGTTCACGGTACCATGATACATCTATGTGGGTTACTGCTGAAATGGGTCCCCGTTACTAGGGTTTTCTAGCCAACATGTTAAATTGGTTAAGTGTCCAAATTTACCTAACCCCACCCATCAGTTTAGTTAACATGTTGAATTGGTTAAGTGTTTCCTTAATTGACTTAACCCTACTAATCTTGACTTAGCTTTATTAAAGCACCAACCACTCACATTAGACAGGTATTGTTGTGGTCACTGGATGTGTCGGTCGGTTCCGGGCAGTTTTACACCACAACTCAGTCTAACCTCGGGTCCTTTTTGGGCTCAATGCACTAACCACCCACATTAGACAGGTATTGTTGTGGTCACTGGATGTGTCGGTCAGTTCCGGACAGTTTTACACCACAACTCAGTCTAACCTCGGGTTAGGCATATTCGTCTTTTCTAAATTTACATATTTATCCTTTTATGCTTATATGTAAATTTGTCAACAATTTATTGTCATGGCCCACTTTCCCTCTAAATCAAGTTCATAATTTTTAGGTATAAAAATTATACCATTTTTATGCCATTTATCATGATTATGCCAAACATGCCAATTACATGTAAATTTCAAGTTTTCCCCAACGTTACCCCCGTTGTACGTTCGCAAAATTACATAGGATGTAAGGCTCGATATTTTAGCCTAACTTATAAAACAAAAAAAGGGAAAAGAGTAACTTTGCAACATTCCAACATCATACAAAAGTATGGATCTAACTACACATGTGTCTCATGAATTGGGCATAGAACAATATACTTTTAATTATGAACTTGCAAATTAGATCTATGCATCATGAACCACAAGCATATGAATTTACATAAACTATACAAATTAAACTTGGCATGTAGTGGTGAACTTGCAAATTAGATCTATGCAACATGAACCACAAGCATATGAATTTACATAAAACTATACAAATTAAACTTGGCATGTAGTGGTGAACTTGCATAGGGGTTGAATCAAGTTAACATAGATCTAACATAAAGGCATATGGATCTAACATACAAAGTTGTAGATCTAATCATACAAGGTCGTAGATCTAACATAAAGGCATATGGATCTAACATATAAAGTTGTAGGTCTAAACATATGTGCATAATGGATCTAAACAATTAGGCATAAACGACATGACTTTTCCTAAAACTTGTATGTATCATAATATCACCAAACTTACATATGATAATTTCATTCCCAAATTACTATACAACATCATAGGTTCACCAATTTCCACGTAACATGATAGGTTCGATAGACCACAATAGTTCATAGGAATATATGATAGAATAGACATGAATAAACATAAATCAGCATCACATACAACTTGATACAATTCTATTTTACAATTCATTACAAACGATGTCTTTAATTTATTCACATATGAAAGATAACTACACTTACAACAAAAGGAAAAACTTGATTTCTGGGATCTGTATTCTAAAACTGAATTGCTCGCCTTTGATGTAGATCGTTGAATTCTTTTAGTTGAATTAGATTAGATTTGATTTTGATGTAGCTTCTATCTTGCCTTTGAGTTGAAAGAGATGACGGCTATTCTAGGTTCACCATTGACGGCATGACGGCTCTAGGAATATTTTTGTGTGGCTTAGGGCTTAGATTTAGGTTGCTTATATAGAAGTTTGATTAATTTAGAGCCGTCGGATCAACCTAGAAGCGATCAAGACCATCCAGACAAGACAGAACCGCCAAATCAACCCTAATGACTCAGCAGGGAGTCAGAAGTCATCATCTTTCAAATCTGCCCGGGGGGTATGTCGACCCCCAGGTCGACCCCCTGGTCGACCTGTTTGGGGGAGGTCGACCCCCTGGTCGACCTGGCCCTGGGCGGGAAATTTCCCACCCAGCCCGCTTCTGCTTCTGATTTTTGAATTTTGAATTCTGAACCAAGCTGTTTGAATTTTTAATTTAATTCTGAAATTCCGAAGGCCATAACTCCTTCATACGGAGTCCGATTTACATAAACTCGGACTCTATCTCAAGCAGAATTCCGAGACGAACGCAATGGATTAACCAGTTTCCCTTAATTCTTACATTTGAAATTAATTATTCTTTAATTCATAACTTTAGTTTTTACAGAAAATACGGGGTGTTACATTCTCCCCTCCTTAAAGGATTTCGTCCCCGAAATCTTCAAGTCAAGAAGAACGTATATCCTACCATCCAATCGTCCATCTACTCAACCATCAAACACATGCATCCATTATCCTTAAAAGACTTCTAATGCTTCATGATCATATGTATAGTGTGTGTACATGTCCTTATCTAATGCAAAATCAGGCGGTCTACTGATTTAGTTGACCTCCTTAATGCAATTCATGTCGGTGCCATGAGTCCATTATGTATGCAATCACCCCTAATCATACTTTCTACATGAGTGCACAATCATTCATACAAATTCAACATCCACATGATAACACATCAAGTTTCAATCATATACAAGTACATATATGCATATGCAATGTGAAAGTGACTGAGCCGATCTAATACCTAAAGTGTGAGTATATGCATCCACGAGCAACCACTAGCAATCACTTGCAACCACTTGCAACCATCAATCATAACATGTTTCAAGTACATGTTTACATCCATTGGTTTCTACCTAAGGATAGAGGATAGGACCGAGGAGATATACTTAAAAAGATAGGTACAAGCATAAACTTAAGGAAAAAGAGAGATCAAGGATGTACCCTCAAAAAGAAAAGGGTAGGCTGCGCGTATTCGGTCTTCAGTTTCCCAAGCCGCGTCTTCCTCGGCGTCGCTCCATTGAACTTTAACAAGTTTGACTTCGCGGTTGCGTAGCTTTTTGACTTCTGTACCCAAGATACGAGTTGGAACTCTCCTCACAGTCGCCTCTCATTCTACTTCTACTTCCTCTAATATGCTTGGTTCCACCACTTCCGCAGACTCATGTAAGCTCTTTCGTAGGTGAGAAACATGAAAGACATTATGAACTCCAGCCAATCTTTCGGGCAGCTCTACTCTATAAGCCATCTTACCAATCTTCTCAATGATAGGAAACGGTCCTACAAATCTTGGTGTCAACTTTCCTGCGGATCCGAAGCGAACGACGTTCCTCAAAGGAGATACTTTAAGGAAAACCCTGTCTCCAACCTCAAACTCAAGGCCGGTCCTTCTTTTATCAGTGTAGGACTTCTGTCGATCTTGGGCAGTCTTCATTCTTCTCCGTATCAAGTCCACTTTCTCTGAAGTTTCTCTAATCATCTCTGGTCCAAGTATGAGCTTGTCTGTAGACTCCCACCAACAAGTTGGTGATCGGCATGGTCTTCCATATAAAAGCTTCGAAGGGTGCCATGCCTATGGTGGCTTGGAAGCTATTGTTGTAGGCAAATTCCACCAAAGGAAGATGATCCTCCCATGTACCTCCAAAGTCAAGAATGCATAGTCTTAAGAGGTCTTCTAATACTCTGTTCACTCTTTCCGTCTGACCATCGGTTTGTGGGTGATAGGCCGTGCTTAAGAATAACTGTGTGCCTACAGCCTCTTGCAAGCTCTTCCAAAACTCGCTCATAAAAATAGGATCTTGGTCACTTACAATGCTGGAGGGTATCCCATGGAGTCGGACTATCTCTTTAAGATAAATGGATGCTAAAGATGAGGCAGTCCTTCTACTCTTAACGGGTATGAAGTGAGTGTTTTTTGTGAGCCTGTCCACTATTACCCAAATACTGGTATTGCCTCTTCTTGACCTAGGCAGCCCATCAATAAAGTCCATCGAGATGCTATCCCATTTCCACAGTGGGACCTCTAGAGGATGAAGCAGACCACCAGGCTTCTTCTGCTCCGCCTTAACTTGCTGGCATATCATGCACTTAGAAACGAATTTAGCTACATCCCTCTTTGTGCCATTCCAAAAAAAACCTTTTGATGTCTTTAAACATCTTGTCTCCACCTGGGTGTATGGTCAACTTGGAATGGTGTGCCTCTTCGAGAACCTTCTTCACCAAATCCCTTACTTGTGGGATGCATAGCCTTCCATCCCGCCTTACCTAACCTTTATCATCGATGGAGTATCTATTGAGGTGACTAGAAGTCTCACCCCTAATTAGCCTGTCCATCACGTCAACTAGCTGAGGGTCTTCACGTTGCGCGGCTCCTATCGAGTCCAAAAGAGTAGGCCGCACCTCAAGCGAGGCTAATAAACCAGTCACATGATCGATGGAGGGTCTAAAATCAAAGTTGGCTATGTACTCCAAGCTTTTCCTTTCTACAAAGAGAGGGCTTAAGGTCAGCTTCTTTCTATTCAAGGAGTCTGCTACTACATTGCCCTTGCCAGGGGTATAGGAAATCTCGAAATCGTAGGATGCCAAGAATTCCATCCACCTTTGTTGCCTCAAGTTAAGATCTTTCTGCGAGAAAAGGTACTTCAACGATTTATGGTCAGTAAACAATTCAAACTTCTCACCTAGGAGATAATGGCGCCAAGGCTTAAGCGCAAAGACGATGGCAGCCAACTCTAGATCGTGGGTTGGGTAGTTTTTCTCATGTACTCTCAACTGTCTACCACCATAAGCTACTACCTTCCCTTCTTGCATCAAGACAGCGCCTAGTCCCGTACCGCATGCATATGTTTATACGGTAAACATCTTGCTTCCATCAGGCAATGTCAGAACTGGGGCTATTGTTAGATCCCTTTTCAAGCATTGGAAAGCAATATCGCAATCCAAATCCCAAGTGAAAGTTAAGTTCTTCTTTTTCAACCTTGTAAGTGGAGCTGAGATTTTTGAAAAATCTTTGATGAACTTTCGATAAAAGCCTGCTAGCCCGAGAAAGCTTTGGACTTTGGTGTATTCCGTGGAACTTTCCAATCTTGCACCGCAACTACTTTTGCGGGGTCCACAGCTAATCCCTCTTTGGACACCACATGTCCAAGAAACCTTACTTCTCTCCAGAAATGGCATTTGGAGAATTTGGATTTTAACTGATGTTCACGAAGAGTATCCATGACTTCTTTTAAATGCTGAGCATACTCTTCCTCACTCTTCGAGAAAATCAAGATGTCATCTACGAAGACCACCACAAACTTATTGAGGAACTCACGGAACACCCTGCTCATCAGGTCAATGAAATATTCTGGTGCGTTTGTCAAGCCAAAAAGCATGACAAGCCATTCAAAGAATCCATCCAGAGTTCTGAACGCGGTCTTATCAATGCTGTCTTCAGCCACTCTTAGCTGATGAAACCCAGTAGCCAAATCTAGTTGGGAGAAAACCGATGCACCTACAAGCTGATCGAACAAGTCGTCTATTCTTGGGAGTGGGTGCCTATTTTTCTTGGTTAGCTTGTTTAGCTCCCTATAATCAACGCATAGGCAAAGCGAACCATCCGCTTTGGTTGCGAATACTACTGGAGCACCCCATTCATAAATACTCCGCTTATAAACCCTTTCTCAAGCAATTCTTTAACTTGCTTGCTGAGTTCTTTCCTCTCCCTTGGATCCATGTGTCTAACGGGTAAAGCAATGGGTTTTGCGTTGTCGACGAGGTATATGCGGAAATCTATCTCCCGCTTCAGAGGTAACCCCTTTACCTCTTCAAAGACATCCGAGTATTCACGGACTACTCTAACAGATTGCAAATTCTCAATAGACGCATCAAGAGATTCTAGATAGCTAAGCATAACAAAGTTCATGGGATTACAAGAAATTTCGAGAGTGTTACCAAGGCGAGTCATGAGTCTAACCACTCTCTTTTCACAGTCGAGGATGGCACCATTACTGGATAGCCAATCCATGCCTAGAATCAACCCATAGCCCATGAAGCCCAAAACATAGGCATTACATCTTAACCCAACACTTAGTATAGAAATTTCCAAATCCAAACAAATCATTGACAAATAAGTTGAGCCCCCAATTGGATTTGAAACAACCAAGGGATCCTCTACTAAACTGGTGTCTAGGTGCAGAGATTCAACTAAAGCAGCAGATATAAATGAGTGCGATGCGCCAAAATCAAATAGTGTACGAACAGGATGATAAAAAAGATAGACTAAACTTTCGACAGAAATATTTCTACCTCGTTCTTGCGGAGGTGCTGTGAGAGCATGAACTTGTCCTCCAGAAGAAGGTCCAGCTCTCTGCCCTTGCCCTTGCTTTCTTGGGCAGTCCTTAGTCATGTGTCCTGTCTCGCCACAGTGGAAACAGCCACCCATCTTCCTCTTCTTCTTCCTATAGTCTTTGACCATATGTCCACGAATGCCACAAAAATTACACTTCCTTTTGTCATGGGGTTTGTTGTTCTTCCCGCCTTTCTTAGAGTTTGTCTTCTTGCCCTGTGATCCTTCCCCTTTCTTATCTTGAGATGCTTCCACCTTGGTCTCCTTCTTGCCAGCCTTATCTTCCTCTTGCAACAGTGCCATGTCCACCAGCCTCTTGTAAGTCACACCCATAGGTATATGGGACATAGCTACGCTGTGCAGTGGCTCATTCAATCCTTTAACAAAATGGAGAGCCTTCTTATGAGGAGTGTTTACTAACTCCAATCCAAACCTAGCCAGCTGGTTGAATTGGTTGACGTATTCCTTGACCGTCATACTTCCCTATTTGAGAGCTAAGAATTTCTCCATCTGAAGGCTTCTTTCAGCTTGTGAGAGGAATTTCATTTCAAATCTCATTCTAAAATCCATCCAAGTTTCAACTGGTCTTTCAGCGTTAGTGACTTCCCACCAATAGGAAGCTTCGTCTTTGAGCAACCATACTCCAACTGTATCTTTTGCCTATCATCCACTTCGAAGATATTGAACAAATCCTCAGTTTCTTTGAGCCAGTTTCTTGCTTCCACAAAAGATTCATTTCCATTGAAGTTCTTTCCACCATGGCTCGAAAGTCCTTACATATTTTTGAGAAAGCATTTGCATGCGGAGGAGGAGGAGGAACCGCTGCAGCTGGGGGAGGAGGAATGTCTGCTAGGCCTGCGTCATTGGCCCTAGCGTCTAGGTACCTCCTGAACCAGCCAGGTATCGGTACACCCTCCGGAAGGTTAAGATTCCCAGACATGCTGAAATGAAAAAGGAATGATTCAAAACAAAGGATAGAAAGATAGTGCATATGGCTTTGGGGGATTATGCTTTTTAAAGTAAAATAACACTTTTTCTTGAAAATTGCTTCTTTATATATTTTTTTGTAAATAGTTTTCAAATTTTTTATCTGATCTGGTAAACCTTTTCTCTGATACCAAGTGAAACACCCCACCTCCGTTAAGGTCACTCACAAAGGGAATGCCTTAACTTTGGAGGAGCATTATAGGTAAAAGACACAGATAATTTACAAGACAGATATATATAAGCAGCGGAAAAAAACAAACTTTATTTCAAACATGGTTCATAACAAAACATTACAGCAAATTGTTTCAAACCAACTTACAAATCATTACATCAAAATCTCTATCTTGATTATTACATAAAGAAGCATAAAACAAAATAAAACTGCATAAATCCCCAAGTAGTAGTGTATCCAAAGCTAAAGCCAAAGATAAGAGATTCCAAGCTATACATCACAGAGTCTTCAAGCTTGGAAAGATGAACGGTCCAAATTAAGCTGAGCTATTCCCTCCCTGGGTACCGGGGGGAATGGAAGAAAAGGGAGAGAAAGAAAAATGGGATAGACATAAGTCTGAGTAAGTCTAGTGATTTTTCAGTGTGTGAATAAGGAAAAGGGTCATGATAGGAATAAACTGAAAATAGGACCATACCAGAATAACTAACTAACATAAACCAAGATAAGGAAGTTTAAACCGAATATACTATCGCACCCGTTCTACTTCTCTGCACCTATTTATACTTGTCCCAACTGGCACCCCATATACATGGTGAAATGATCCCTTTTTATCGATCGGCTCCAACTCGCATACATTTATCACGTATGTCATTCAGCCCCCGCTTGATTGTAGATACCTGTGATGGTCCCACCATGGGGTGTATCAAATCCTATGGTGGCAACCCGAAACGATTCAAGATGCACAGTGTTTGACTACTGATGCCCAGTGCCTGCTTTTTACACTACGGAGTACGTGCACGCCCGTACTCCGTCGGAACCCACACTGATGCACCACCCGCCGACGTTTTGACCGCTTACAATTCAGCCCAGTAATCGTGCCCCACCCTGCCTAGTTCAAGGTACCATGATACATCTATGTGGGTTACTGCTGAAATGGGTCCCCGTTACTAGGGTTTTCTAGCCAACATGTTAAATTGGTTAAGTGTCCAAATTTACCTAACCCCACCCATCAGTTTAGTTAACATGTTGAATTGGTTAAGTGTTTCATTAATTGACTTAACTCTACCAATCTTGACTTAGCTTTATTAAAGCACCAACCACTCACATTAGATAGGTATTGTTGTGGTCACTGGAAGTGCCGGTCGGTTCCAGGCAGTTTTACACCACAACTCAGTCTAACCTCGGGTCCTTTTTGGGCTCAATGCACTAACCACCCACATTAGATAGGTATTGTTGTGGTCACTGGATGTGCCGGTCGGTTCTGGGCAATTTTACACCATAACTCAGTCTAACCTCGGGTTAGGCATATTCGTCTTTTCTAAATTTACATATTTATCCTTTTATGCTTATATGTAAATTTGTCAACAATTTATTGTCATGTCCCACTTTCCCTCTAAATCAAGTTCATAATTTTTAGGTATAAAAATTATATCATTTTTATGCCATTTATCATGATTATGCCAAACATGCCAATTACATGTAAATTTCAAGTTTTCCCCAACGTTACTCCCGTTGTACGTTTGCAAAATTACATAGGATGTTTGGCTTGATATTTTAGCCTAAATTATAAAACAAAAAAAGGGGAAAAGAGGAACTTTGCAACATTCCAACATCATACAAAAGTATGAATCTAACTACACATGTGTTACATGAATTGGGCATAGAACAATATACTTTTAATTATGAACTTGCAAATTAGATCTATGCAACATGAACCACAAGCATATGAATTTACATAAACTATAAAAATTAAACTTGGCATGTAGTGGTGAACTTGCAAATTAGATCTATGCAACATGAACCACAAGCATATGAATTTACATAAAACTATACAAATTAAACTTGGCATGTAGTGGTGAACTTGCATAGGGGTTGAATCAAGTTAACATAGATCTAACATAAAGGCATATGGATCTAACATACAAAGTTGTAGATCTAATCATACAAGGCTGTAGATCTAACATATAAAGTTGTAGATCTAAACATGTATGCATAATGGATCTAAACAATTAGGCATAAATGACATGACTTAGCCTAAAACTTGTATGTATCATAATATCACCAAACTTACATATGATAAATTCATTCCCAAATTCCTATACAACATCATAGGTTTATTCACCAATTTCCACATAACAAGATAGGTTCGATAGACCACAATAGTTCATAGGTATATATGATAGAATAGACATGAATAAACATAAATCAGCATCACATACAACTTGATACAATTCTATTTTACAATTCATTACAAACCATGTCTTTAGTTTATTCACATCTGAAAGATAACTACACTTACAACAAAAGGAAAAACTTTATTTCTGGGATCTGTATTCTGAAACTGAATTGCTCTCCTTTGATGTAGATTGTTGAATTCTTTTAGTTGAATTATATTACATTTAATTTTGATGTAGCTTCTATCTTGCCTTTGAGTTGAAAGAGATGACGGCTATTCTAGGTTCACCATTGACGGCATGACGGCTCTAGGAATATTTTTGTGTGGCTTAGGGTTTAAATTTAGGTTGCTTATATAGAAGTTTGATTAATTTAGAGCCATCGGATCAACCTAGAAGCGATCAAGACCATCCAAACAAGATAGAACAGCTAAATCAACCCTAATGACTCAGCAGGGAGTCAGAAGTCGTCATCTTTCAAATCTGGGGTGGGGGGGGGGGGGGGTGGGTAGGTCGACCCCTAGGTCGACCTGTTTGGGGGAGGTCGACCCCTTGGTCGACCTGGCCCTGGCGGGAAATTTCCCGCCCAGCCCGCTTCTGCTTCTAATTTTTGAATTTTGAATTTTGAATTCTGAACCGAGCTGTTTGAATTTTTAATTTAATTCTGAAACTTCCAAAGGCCATAACTCCTTCATACGGAGTCCGATTTACGCAAACTCGGATTCTACCTCAAGAAGAATTCCGAGATGAACGCAATGGCGTAACCCGTTTCCCTTAATTCTTAAATTTAAAATTAATTATTCTTTAATTCGTAACTTTAGTGTTTACAGAAAATACGGGGTGTTACATGTGACCTCTAAATATCTGACATATTTAACCACCAGTGATTAGAGTTTGTATACAAATAGAAAAGCGTAATTTGGAAAAGTTCATGATCCAAACATATAGCCAACTTTGATTAAGAAAAGGAAAAACATACTGAACCTTCTTGAACTCACTATTTGGTATGTTCAAGAAAGTTTTTGTTCATATCCCAAAAATGGTAACATGATTGACTTACTGGGTGTATCTATAAATTAAAATTATTCAATATTAGATGTTAGGCATGTTGTGCAAAAATTGCAAGAATGTGGAAAAACAATAAACATGATCTAGATTTTCCAATTAAACATCAAAGAATCTAACAACAGTTATTCTATTACTACAAACAAGTTGTAAGTAACTATAATAAAGAAACAAGGAGGCGCACAATATTTATACTGGTTCCACTATCATCGAGATAGTGTATGTCTAGTTCAAAGGATATATTTTATTCCACATGAGAGAATGACAAGAGAATACAAAATAAGAGTTTACATATCCAAATCTCAGTTTATGCTTAACATGAAGAGATACTTCATTTGGGGATCAGTGGCTCCATGCCAGGATGGGTTTACAATGAAGTCTACCTCAATATAGTTAGTGAAATATATGTGTGCTATCAATCAAATTACCAAGATGTGGTAAGAAATAATAGAGGCAAATTGCAGAGGAAACAAATGACGAAAACATAGCAAGTAAAGCAATCAATTCCTTTATAAAGATGGAAGAAAATAATCCTGGTTTTATTTCTTTTTCATCTCATGAAAATGCAATCAATAATTTATGCATTTCCATTTTAAAAATATTTACTTTCCATTTCGCATATTTGTTTCCACCTATTTGTGATTTTGTATCACCAAAATTTAACACCACCTTGATGCAAAATCACATATCTCCAATATTCCATCTCGAGTCAAATTCTCTTCACAACGTAAAACTCTTCAAAAAAGAACTTCACCTCAAGCCAAAATCTCATAGTGAGAAAACTTGATTATTTACCAAATGGGATCCAGCAAAGCTACCCCCGAGCACACCTTATTAACTAGCTCAGACTACGTCCCTGCCCGCCAACAAAATGTTGCAAATATCCAAAATAAAAGAAGGAAGATTCCAAAGTTATCTCAACACCACCAAGGCCAAAAATAATTTTTTCGGTCACTCATTCAAATACAGAGCCCAAATCCAAATTTCTATATGCAAGATAAATCTCTCTACTTCCGTATACCTGCAAGTAGCACCACTCCTTTAAGACGACATTACAAAATCGACGATGTACCATAATGACACCAAATTTGCGAAAATCAGCTCTATGAACTGAACTCTCCAAGATGGCATCACAAGTCGACAAGCCTTAACGACGTCAAATCCACCACAAAAATCAGCTACATTAGATATAATTTTTAAATCCAATGGTCCCTTCAACACACTAAACTCTTTATCACCTAATTCTCATACATTGCGAGCCACACCTAATAGATCTCCACATTGGCGAGCATTTCTCAATAGAACTATAAGTTATACAGAGTCCTCAAACACTTGGAAATGTCGCTAACACCTCCACCGGTTCATCTTAGGTCACTACCACCTCTAAGAAGTTTCGCCAAGCTGATTTCTACAAAGAGTCCCTTTTCTATGGTTGGTCAGGCCGCGTTCTAACATATAACTCCACCTTAATAAGAATTTGGAGCTCAAGCTATATCAAAGTTCCAAGCCTGGAACACTTTTCTCTCATAAAATAATCTTCTCCATCGAAGTCTTATCCCCCCAAATAGTAATAGCATAATCACCACTGAGTCTACCAACCTTTGTAGAAATAATTAATTTACAATTTAAAACAAATCGCCTTACTCTGATACCAATCTGTTGTGCAAAAATTACACAAATGTGGAAAAACAATAAACAAGATCTAGATTTTCCAATTGAACATCAATGAATCTAACATCAGTTATTCTATTACTACAAGAAAATAGTAAGTAACTACAATGAAGAAACAAAGAGGAACACAATACTTATACTGGTTCCACTATCATCGAGATAGTGTACGTCAGATTCAAAGGAGAGATTTTATTCCATATGGGAGAATTACAAGAGATTAATAAGTAAGAGTTTACATATTCAAATATCAAATTAGGCTTAATAAGAAGAGATACTCCATTTGAGGATTACTGGCTCCATGCTAGGATGGGTTTACAATAAAGTCTACCCCTAATATATAGCCAGTGAAATATATGCGTGTCATCAATCAAATTACCAAGATATGGTAAGAAACAATGGAGGCAAATTGCAGAGGAAACAAATGATGCAAACATAGCAAGTGAAGTAATCAATTCCTTTCTTTAACAAATATGGAAGAAATTAATCCTGCATTTATTTCTTTTCCATCTCATGCAAATGCAATAATAATTTATGCATTTCCATATTAAAAATATTTACTTACCATTTTGTATATTTGTTTCCACCTATTTGTGATTTAGTATCACCAAAATTTAACAAGGCATACATTAGTGGATGGAGACAATAAACAAAACCAAAATTGATTTAAGAGGATAATAGCTACTATAGTAAAAGAATATTATGAAGTGTCATTTTTTGAATTTTGAAAAGTATTCTTTCTTATCGTTTATCAGAAGGTTATGCTGCATTGGGATGAAACTTTACATTATCCATTAGTAGTACCCTTTCTTATTTGTGTCATGCATTTTGTAATATGGAGTTCCACATATTTGTGTCATCCATCAATATCAACCTTTGTTAGAAGTCCATTAAACTTTGTAAGTATTTTGGCCTTACTTCAATTTATTTTTAATAATTTAGGCTGCTAAAATGCTTCATTTGTTTATGGGAATATTTTGGTTTTAATGATGCATCTGATGTTCCCGATCTCATTGGCACGACCGAATCCCTTTTTATTCCATTTTCCTGCATTTTTATTTTGGAAAAATACAGCAATAATGATATGACCGATAAAATGTTTTCATGTACTCCTGCGAATTAAAGCATACTAGTACAATTATTTCGGTAAGTCATGTACAATATTAATGGTTCTAGTAATGAAATTATAACAACTAGTAAAATGATAGAAGTTTGATTATCTTTCAATGTTAGGAAGGAAACCATATTCGTCGACTAAGCAGCATATCCTTATTATAATTCCCCAGAAATGTTTGCACCTATTATTCTAGATGGAATGCATTTGTATTACATTAATTCTTTCGAGAATGCAGAGAGCACTATTGATACTAGTGTTATAGCAGTTGAGAATGAAGAAGGATTAATTATCTCAAGGCTCTCAAAAATAAATAAAAGTGTGCAAAATATAAAGTTTCCTACATCTGAAGGTGAATTTCTGCATTCTGATCTTTAATATATCTTATTTGAATCAGAAATCTTAATAGCACGTTGAATTTATGCGTCTTTTTTTAATCTTGCATTATGCTGCCTTGTGCTGGAACTAATTGTTTTGGTTTTGACTTTTGTTGAACCGATGTTTGCTAGTTGAGCAATTTTCCGACCATTGGCATGTTGCGATGTGAGTTGAATGCTTGGGCACAAGTATGTTGATCTTTACATTGCACTATTTTGGTCTGGTTTCACTTGTTGCACTTGCACTCAAACACGACTTATGCAAATTTGCACATCAAAGATGGGATTTGCCATATTTCAGGTTCTTGACTGTTTCTTATGAAATTTAATTGTTTTTATTCCAAAGTAACATGGTGTGTAACAACCCAGAAAGTCTGAACCAATTTAAATTTTTTATTTTGGCAATTTCAGTGAAATTTGAATAGTTAAAATAATTTGTTTTAAATAATAACGATTAAAAATTTATTTTAATCGAAGTTAGAGAGAATATATTTATCTTGATTTCAAAAAGAATAAGAAAAAGTACGGTAGTTTGAAAAGTCAAACCTGAACTTTGACTGAATGTACCGAATTCAAAATTTAATGGATTTTAGTGAAACCAAAAATATCTAAATCTATTTAAAAATATATTTCCAACGAATCCGAAAAATCGAAATTTCATAGCGGGAATCAATAGTTATGGCCAGTTGAATATTTAGAACAGTCGCTATAGTATAATTTATAGCCCGTATAAAAGGCCATTTTTCAAACTACTTTCATTTTCGATGAAACCACTTTTGTCGGATTCGGAATGTCAAATTGTTGCTAAATTTAATTTTCCAGAATTTTTGGAATTAATATGTGAGCGTGGCAAACGAAAATGTGTTTTGTCAATTTCAGTCAACTTTAATCGACTTGCAAATGGCCATTTTTCAAACTGTCTTGGAATTCAACGAAATTAATTTTATTAGGACCGTATCGTCAAAACAAAGCCAGAAATAATTTTTCTGGAATTTTCAGAGTCCGTATGTAGCCCCGTTGAATTTAAATATACGATCAAATTAATTTAATAAAGGATTTAAATTTTAAATTGAATAATTCAGGCCACAAACAGACGTTTAGGCTGACGTGACCTAGCCCATTGAATCCGGAACGGGGGCTATTGGGTGGGGTCAACTCCTGTTGGATTGAAATTGGATTTGTTTAGGACTTAGGGATTTATTTGTTTAGGACTTAGGGACTTAGGGAATATCAGAATTAAGAAACAGAGACTTGAATCTGAGATTATGGAGCTAAATGTGCTCCAGGAAGTACGTAACTTGAATGATGCTGAGCGAGCCTTGTTAAAAACTAAAGAAAAGGAGCTTCTAACGGTGATTGACCAAGTAGAGATTTTTTGGAAACAGAGATCGAGAACTCAGTGGCTGAAGCTTGGTGATAGTAACACGAGTTACTTTCACAAAGTTGCAAACGGTAGACGGAGAACTAACACGATAAGTAGTATTTGGAAAGACGGGGATGAAATTTGTGATCAACAAAGGATAGGAGAAGTTTTTACTGAATTTTATAAGGGTATCTTTGGAGAACGAATTGAGAATCGTGCGAACGTTGATTGGAGTGTGTTGTATCCTTCTTATGTTGACCTTACTCGCATTGATTCGGAGTTCTCGGAAGAGGAAATTGTCGCGGCTTTAAACGAAATGCCTGGTGATAAAGCCCCTGGCCCTGACGGTTTTCCAAACTTCTTTTATAAGAAATACTGGGACTTGATTAAACATGATATTATCAATATTTTCATTGAATTTCACTCTGGTTCTTTGAGATTGGATATGTTGGGGTATGCCAACGTAGTCTTGATCCCTAAGAAAGGAGGAAATGTCTCTGCTGCGGACTTTCGGCCAATCAGCCTTTTGAACAGTAGCTTCAAATTGATCACTAAGGTTCTTGCAAACAGGCTGAAAGCGAAGATGGATGACCTGATCGATGTTTCATAGACAACATTTATTAAGGGCAGGTTTATTCTTGATGGAGCAACACTTGTCCAGGAAGTTATCTCCCATAGTGATAAACATAATGTACCTTGCGCAATTTTGAAGCTGGATTTCGCTAAGGCCTTTGATACCGTTGATTGGAGGTTCATCATGGATATTCTTAGCGCGAGAGGTTTTTCGGGTAGATGGCTAAACTAGATTCATTGCATTTTAACATCAAGCAGATCCAACATTTGTGTGAATGGTGTGGCTGGCAAGACCATTGTCTCCAAGCGTGGGCTGCGTCAGGGCGACCCACTTTCCCCACTTCTTTTCGACTTGGCTGCCGATGTCTTTTGTCGGATCCTTCAGGTGGCAAGTGCTAATGATATCATCCAAAGCTTCTGGCGTGATCACATCATTGGGGGTATTAATTCACTGCAATATGCTGACGATACTATTATCTTTTGCAACCCTGATTGCAAGTATATTGCCTCTTTAAAAAATTTGCTTTATGCTTTTGAAAGTTTATCTGGCTTAAAGATTAATTTTCATAAGAGTAGTGTTTACACTTTGGGCTGTAGTGTTGATGTGAACAGGAAATGTTCTGAAATGCTTAACTGCAAGGCGGATTCTTTCCCCCTTAATTATCTTGGGGCTTGCATCCGTCCAAAAAGGCTAATGAAGAGTGATTGGCAGTATGTGATTGAAAAAGTTGACAGGCGCTTGGCGAGATGGAAGGGGAATTGTTTATCAAAGACTGGACGGCTGGTGTTGGTGATTTCTGTTCTGTCTGCTATCCCTTTGTATTGGCTTTCTTTCTATTCATGTCCTGGATGGGTTATCCAAAAGATTGATGTTGTTCGCCGGAATTTTTTCTGGACTGGTACGAAGGACACGCGTAAAGTTAGCTGTCTGGTGTCGTGGGACCAGGTGTGCAAGTCCAAAGATCAGGGAGGCTTGGGAGTTATAAATTTAAAAAACATGAACTCTGCATTGTTTTGTAAATGGCTGTGGACTATGCTTAGTGATAAGAAAGTTCTCTGGAAGGAGTGGATCTTAAACACTTGCTATGGCGGAAGTTTTGATTGGAACGCGGATGTTTCTCATTGCTCGATATTTTGGCGTGGTGTTATGGCAAACGTTCACTGGATGAAGATTGGGACTAATGTTGTAGTTAAAAATGGTCGCAACGTTTCTTTCTGGTCTGACTGCTGGTTGCTCCCTATCACTTTGCGTGTTGAATTTGCCGATCTTTTTGATATTGCATGCAACAAAAGAGCTTCAGTCAGTGCAATGTATAATGCGTATTCTGCCAATTTTAAATGGAACCTGACTTTTTGTCGTATATTGGTTGGTAATGCTTTGATTCAGCTATGTGGCATGGTTCGTTTGTTAGAAGATGTACAACTTCATGGCGATGAGGACGATGAATTTGTATGGAAGATTGGTGGAAATAACTTTCGTGTTAGCGAACTTTATAAGATAATGAACTTTGCAGGAAGGAAATATGATGGATTCATGAGAATGTGGAGTTTTAAGGCGGTACCTACTAAGGTCAAGATTCATATGTGGACGATCATGCATAACAAGCTTAATACAGTGAGCAGATTGCATCAAAATGGTGTTCAAGTTGCTGGGGGGTGTGTTTTTTGCGCTGATGACGACGAGAACTACCAGCATCTTTTCGTTGATTTTGATTTCGCCTTTTATGTGTGGACGAAGTGTTTAGTTAGCCTTAATATCTGCTTAGACTGGTCCCATTTCATCACCGACACTACACCATATTGGTCATTTGGCAACTCTTATTTTTTTCAACTGCCAACACTTATATGTGTTGTAGACTAGTGACACTAATATGTGTTGCTATAGTAAAAATGTGTCACCAAAAATGTGCCAACACTTATTTGTGTTAGTATGCCCAGTCAATCCTTATATTCTAAGGGCAAAATGGTAAGCTCTCACTCATAACCTAATCGGAACCTCAATTCTTTCTCCCCAACGCTTATTCCTACGTAGGCCGCGACATAATCAAATAAAAAAAGGACTTCAAAGAATTGATACCAGCGATTACCTAATCAATATCAATATCAGATACTAAGGATTTTGGATTTGTCAAATCGTTGTTAGCCTCTTAAATCCTCTCTCCACCTATTTCTCAATCATGACTCCGAATTGGGGCTTCTAGGAATCGGCGGCTTCCAGGAATTACGATAAGAGGTAAAGAAATCGATTTCACTTTCGTTGTGTTTGGACTATAGATGTGAATTTTTGCTGTAGATTTCTAAAATAAAATAGATGTAGAATGTACAAAGTTACGGTTACTATGATACTGTGAATGAGTGTATGATTGTATGGTTTAAACTGGGTTTTGAACCTCTTACTTCGTTGCTTCCGAATTTACTTTCTTCATAACATCATTTTGTGAGCTTGCTAACAAGCGTCTGAAATTTATTGTGTACTTGGTAGAGATGAGGACTTTTCCCCTTATTTCACCTGCACTCATATGTTACAAGTACCCATGTTCCACACAGTTAACAAATTGGGGATATAGTCTCTGGAATGACCACTTGTATCTGATTTATTACCTGTATTTTATTTAATGATGTTACCAATTTATTAATTGGGCAAAATTTGTCAATGAATCAACTATGTTGATAAAGGACTTACAGAGTTCATTTTTTCCTATTAATAAATTATTACCCTGCAATTACAGGTATGTTGTTTTGGTTTCTTGATTGAATGTATGTTGTTTTGGTTTCTTGATTGAATGACTATTTGTTCTATGATGCAGCTTCATTTTTCTTTCAAGCGGAAGGTCTGTAATTTTTCAGGTGCTAAGGTTCAAGGCCTATCTCATTGGTCAAATAATAAAAATGTTTGTTATCATGGAAACATATGATGAGACGGTTTTTCCTTGAAGCATCAGAAACATTTTTTACTCGTATTTCAAAACGATTAAGCTGAAAGTCCACCTTTTTCATAAAGTAATCATATTGAAAAATTAATAGACACTTGCAAGACAAAATTAGAGAAAAGATACGTTAATCTGTAGGTGATATTATTGAGATGCAATTTTGTAGAGTGCTGATTTGATTTTTGAAGAGGGTAATTAAGATGGATGAGGGATTGAAATAAAAATCATTACAAGGAAATAAAATTGATATATTATTACATTGAAAATGATTACGCACTTGTGAGCTATCAAACCTACTCTAATTTGACCATGGAGAGTATGCCATGTGCATTCTAAAATTGAAGCATCATTCTTTATTCCGTAAGATTTTTCTTCCTTTACTCCCCCTTTTGTTGCAAGTTAGTCATGCCCGAAACACTAATTTCATTTTCAAAAACCACGTTTTCTATTTCAAAAGTAAAAAAATACATGCAATTGAAAGGGCTGGACTCAAGGTAGCGGTTGGTGAACGTCGTCAGGAGCGAAAAGGTTATGCCTTGGCGATGGCGTAGTACATTGACATAGGCTCGAATTCGAACAACGTGCACAATTGAAATTGATACTCACGACATAAAACGACGCGAATCTTGAATTACGGACAATGAAGCTAATTAGCGTAATTTAAGTTCCTTTCAGGTTTTGAAATAGAGGTTTATGCCTGATGAATCTGCTTGCAATCGTGTGCATTATTAGGCGGATCTTCTTTCACTTTAATTTTTATTTAGATACTCAGTAAGATACTCTAAATTGATATCTATCTAATTTTCTAAGTCGCTATGTTTCCAAATTCCTAATTTCAATTTTTGTTTGTTACATGATCTATTGTGAGCTCTGTACTCATGAGTAGTAAAGGTTTTATTTTCAGTAGACCATTAAGATACCCTAACAAAATGAGAATATTTTCCTTGTTGCATGATCATGGTGGCAGGTGATGTCTTTGGATAAGCCCATCACTGTTCATCAAAATTTGTCATTTTCGTGAAGGGTGGTAATGAATAACCTAATGGATCCTATTAATGTTATCTCATTTGCTGCTTAAGAAACAAATTTCTTCCTTTTATTATATCTGTTCAATGATGGCTGGGATGATATAACTCTTATTGTCGAAATAAGTGACATTGGAAATTATTTTAAACCGTATTCATGTGACAAAACAATTAGATTTGAAGGAGCGCTAGGTTATTCTTCAATTTATCGTTACACGTTTAGATAACTAAACCACAGTAAGTAAAATGGTTGTGCAAAGCTTTTATTAAGCCGGCTTGGAAAACCATGTCTTTTTAACATTGGACAAAACTTGTAACTGAAACGGCAAATGCTGTTCATGAGATGTGGGTTTCCATTTATAGGAATTGGGTAAAACATTTAACATTGAAGACGTGTTTATATGATTTCAGATGCAAATTCATTGCAGGTAAGACTACTATGTTCGAATTTAATTTAATGCCTTATTTTTTAACATATCTTTTGATTTTGTAGGTGTATGTGTATTAATTGTTAATTTATTAGTAGTTCATAAGCCATTTTGCTTAGTAGTCTTGATAGTTTGATTTATAAATTGAGTTTGTACAGCCAAATAGAAAAGTTCATGCATATAACTAATTGAAGTTGTAATCAGTGTATGGATCGATGATGAAAATTAAAGTGAAAAGGGAAAACATGCATAGAAATGAAAAAACAGTCCAATATGCATAGACAAAATTTGTAGAAATTTTATGTTCACAGAAAACTTTGAAAATAATATATTATAACACTATTTGGATTATTTAACCATGACACTATTTGGATAGCTAATAACATGAAATTATATAAACTAGCTAATACCTGGTAATTATGTAATAATATATCCCCTTCGCATACTAGAGGAATCATAAGTAAGACCCAAGCCATGAAAAGTTACTTTACTACTGCACAGTCTGCTGCATTATTAGACTCAAACACAGCTTCCACCAATGTTGTTTACTGTTATTAATTTTTGTTGTCTCTCTGTTTGTTAGAACTACTTCCCGCCATTCATAAACATATTTCTTTATTTGTATCTAACGTATTATTTTTTATGTGAACCTTCCCACTTTGATGCGATCCCGTCTAACGTCAGTTAACTAAAAATTATCTTACACTCAATTTGTTTATGAACGAGTATGTATGTTATGAAAACTATTATGAACATAAAATAATATATCTCTTGCACACACACTTTTTTGAATTCATCCAGTCCCTTAGCAGTAATTAATAATGATATTTCTAGAATATCATTAAGGTATATTTTTGGATATTTCTACAATCAAATAAGTTTAAGTTTGTTGTTATAAGTGAACATAAGTAAATAACATAAATTCATTTGTATAACTTATGCTATAAATTATGGCTCGACAATCCAATGCAGATTGACCTGGACGTGCATGTATGCTCGGTGTTGATGCTATTGGGTCCGCCAATAAGGTAAGTTTAAAGCTTTTTCTAAAAAAAAATTGAATTTGTGCCTATAATGGACTTATTGAAGTTTCTTTAGGAAGTGGCTAAAGATCTTTAGTTTTTTGGACTTTTATTTCTGGATGACATTTTTTTGTAGTCACTGATGTCTAGAAGGTATCAGAAATATGATTTTCAAATAATATTGCTCATGTCATGTTTCAATAAATATAACACGTGAGATGCTTGAATTAGAATCCAAAACTTTGGTAATACACCTTCTTTGTTAAATACTGCATGAGATGCCTAAATAAATACACCTTCTTTGTTAAAAATCGATAGTACCCGTTCTTTGTTAAAAATTTCGAATCAAATAATACACTTGCTTTGTTAAACGCTGCATGAGATGCCTGAATTAGAATATAAAACTTAGACGATGATGTTTTTTGGATGTATACTAATTAACTAGGCTGGTAGCGGAATTTTATTTTGTTATTCCTGTTTAAACCATTTTCTGAAATATTACAATTTCCTTACTCTAGCATTGCAATATTATGTTTATATCATGTTCTAAGGAGTTTGTTTTGGTTGGTGCATTTCATACATGTCCCTTAGGAGATGAACATATCCATAGTCGCAGCTGTGTGGTGGGCACAAAGGAACTATTGTTTTTCTATTTACTAAAGAATACTGTGTGCCCTCCATTTTTAAGCAGCATACAATACATTTTGGAGTGTATCCTTTGCAATTAAAGGGTCCTAATAAAAAAAAGTAGAAGAAGATATCCATTTTCTGAAGTGACCCCTTGTCCATTATTATACGTATGATGTTGGTAGATCAAAAGCATATCGGCTTTACTCATTTTGAAAGGGTTTCATTTAACCAAGCCTATCTAAGCTAAGTTTCAATGTTTTCATCTTTTCCCCCCAAAATGGCCTTTTCTAAGCCATGTTCATCAACCAAAATAGTGAAATATACAATTATTGAGTTAATGTATTACATTTTTATTGTGTTCACATAACTAAGAAAATCAATCAGCTCAAGTTGTTTTAAAATGATTATCTGCTATTATATCCTATTGTTTCTACTACATGTCTAGATCATTCAATTCAGTTAATAGTGTGTGTGTTTGCAATGCACATCAAATTTTAACAGACACCAGAGACTAAACTTATGTAGTGAAAAGAAAAGAAGAGAATAAAAGCAATGCCTTTCCAACCAATCTGCTAAGCATAGTTGACACAATCTTCTTTTTACTGAGATCAACTAATTGCACTCTTATTAAAAAACAGGAGCTCATGCACAAGATTATTGCTAACAACTTCGACACAGAAGAGTGCGGTAACTGATACCATTTATTTTATTGTTTTTTTTATGTGTCTCATGAGTAAATAACATCAATCACATATTCTCTGTCAGGAGAAGTAGAGGAAAATTTCCAGTTACGGGAAAAGTTGGTTCCTGACTGGATGACTAAAAGATCGTCATCAGATGGGGGTTTCCATTTTTGTTTGTGCATATAGCATGTAACCACTTTGGCGTTTCATCTGCAAAATAAACAAGGATGTTTGCATCAGAGAGGTGTTTCAACCATTCTCAGCTTTATCAATAGGTCCTTGGCAACTTATGTTCCCAATTTCTTTTGAACTTTTAATAGGAAATGGGAACAACTGACGACAAAGATGTTTTTAGCGAAGTAGTTGGGTACATTTTCATCTTCTTGGTCAATACAACCTTTTACGATTTCCAAAAGGGCAGTAATAGTGTAGCTACAAATAAAATAATTTCTTGCATTGACACTTGTGTAGGAAACAGAAAAGAAAACAATGTATTGACAGAAAAGGAAACAATTTCTTGCATTGACACTTAAATTCCAAATTTCTTACTACTGGATCATCATTTGTTTTACCTAGTACAATAATTTACCTTAATATTTTCTTACGGATGATTTAAGATGGCTACTCTGATATGTACACCTGTCTTACAGACTAATTGGGATTTATGCTTGAAGAGGAAGACTCATTTGGCTAAATCGACTTCTAGCCAGTTTATTACTGAATGCAATACATTTGTCGTGCGAACTCTAATTTATTACTAAATGCAATTCAGTTTGATCCATCAAGCACAAGGCAATCTCAAACAAGGTAAAACTGTACAATGAATAGTTTTTAAAAATATTATAACAGGCTTGATGAATCATGATAAACCTGGTAGTCTGTTTAACTGTGAGGATCAAGGGGTAAGTTGATGCAAATATATATACTTTTCATTGTTTAAAATAATCATAACTGTTAACTTGCAGAATGGCTAATATTTTTTTCGTAACAGGAATGAAGGTTCTTCTGGTGCCATGTTAGGTGGCACTGTACTTGATTGACGGTTGGTAATATTCTTGCGACCTTAAGAAGTTACTAATATTTGAAATTTATGTAGTTTATAAATCTCCATGAAGATGGCTTAGTTGAGATCAAGGAAATACCAGGTACATAGGTAAGGACACGAAAGATATATGTTCATCTTATTATTTGTTAATTTTATTATATAGCATCAAATAAAGCATAATTTTCTTTTTCTAAATACCCAGGTTGATATGGATGTAATCAACCTTTGTTTAGCTCTGTTAGAAAAAAATATGGCGTATGAAACTTCATGGAAATACTAAGTTAGCTTATCAATCAGCCAGAAAAACTTCCAGAATATCCTAAAAAAACTAACTAAATTTTGGATTCGTCTTTGCAAGTGCTTGCTGAAAAACTTCCAGAATATAAAAAGGTTTGGAAAAGGTTGAGGAATTAGCAGCTTCTCAGAAGGACGACCATATTTTGGAAGGTTTTCAGAAGGTATATTCCATTTCACATGCATTTAATATAATGTTATGACATAAGAAGTATATGCTAGAAAATGAACTAATAAGAAGTGGAAAATGTTTCACACACCAGAAATTCAGGCATCAACTTTATTGCCATTACTGTAGAATGATAGTCATTATGTGCATTTTATTTGTTGGTTCATCAGTGTGAAGATGCCATACAATGTGACTCTTGTTGAGAAACATTCTCCTTGCTATTGGAAATTTAAAAATTAAAAAGAATAAATTTGGTTTAGGTTTTGCAAAACTGAGTTTTGCAACTGGCCACATTTCTCACTCAAATATAAAACTGTCCACATTTTTCATGCATTCACACATGAATGTTTGCAAACCGAGTCACAACGACTCAGTTCGCAAAAAATGAGTCGCAGTGGCTCAGTTTTTGCAAACTGAGTCGCGGCGACTCGCGACTCAGTTTGCAAACTGAGTCGGCACCTCGGTTTTTGCGAACTGAGTCGCAGATTTGCGACTTAGTTTTGTTTTTGCAAACTGAGGCGACTCGGTTTGCAAACTGAGTCGAGCCTCAGCTTTTGCTAACTGAGTTGAGCCTCAGTTTTTGCAGTGCAAACTGAGTCGACGACTTAGTTTTTGCAAGCTGGGTCGACCACTCAGTTTTGTTGTTCATAAATACGCATGTTATTTATCAATTTTGCAATATTTTATTTCTGTAAAACTAAGTGCATTTATATTTTGTAGGCACTTGTGGAGGAGGAGACAAAAAATAGAATTTGGAATGTAATGGCAACGAGAAAGCAAATATGTGTGACCTTGACAATGATCTTATGTACAATGCTTTTGGTTCTGATAAAAAGAAGAACTATTGTCGTGCAGTTAGCTCCACTACTTCCGTAAAGCAAGTAAAGATGATAAAGCATCAAAAGCAATTGCCGACAAGAATAACAAGGAAGATTTTCGTCAATGGTCTATGGAATTACAAATTCAAGATTTTTGACAATAGTCCACGTTTCTTCTTCACAGTATCTAAAATTCTATGTATCTTTGGTAAAACTTTGTATTGTTTTTTATAATTTGAACATGATATTATGGTATTTTGAAATTGGAAGCTTGTGACAAATATTTGAGCATATTATGGGAATGTGACATTGTTGAATTTGAAATATGGAAGTGTACCAAATCTTATATTGAATTATATATGTGATTGAAAATCATAAAGACATGTTATACTCATTTATAAGTGTTAGCAATTTATATATGCCAACATTTATAAGTGTTAGTAGGAAGATGATACTGGCATCTATAAGTGTTACTATATCTTATGGTTCCAACATTTATAAGTGTTAGCAATGAATATGTTTGTAACTCTTATAAGTGTTACCATATCTAATGGTTCCAACATTTATAAGTGTTAGCAATGAAAATGTTTGAAACTCTTATAAGTGTTACCATATCTTATAGTTCCAACATTTATAAGTGTTAGCAATGAATATGTTTGTAACACTTATAAGTGTTAGCAATGATTATGTTTGTAACACTTATAAGTGTTAGCAGCTTCTCTGTTTGTAACATTTATAAGTGTTACAGGAAATTGCTCACAGGCCGTTGGTGACACTTAAAAGTGTTACAAAAATTATTTGTAACACCTATACTTGTTGGGAATCCCCTGTTTTGGTGTAGTGCGATCAATTTCTTTTCTGGCACAACACTATTACTTCACTACCAAATACACACATGCGACATATGTTTTCCCTTTTGAACTTTGCTAATGTTTGCATCCTTTGGCATGAACGTAACTCACGAAAGTTTAAATGTAAAATGAAATAGCCTAACTCAGTTATTTCTCGCATTCTTAATTTTGTTTCTCATTGGTCAGACAAGGAGGAGATCAAATTCGTAGACACAATCGGCGCTCGTGTTATGGATAGGGCTCGTGGTAGCCGAGCTTGATGCTGCCTCGCTTCAGTTATGTTGGGTTTGCTAGCTATTATGTAGTTATTTTATGTATATATTGGACACTATGTAATCATGCCTGCGTGCATGTATTTTTGGCTGTACATATTCATGTAAATAGTTGTAGCTAGTAACTAGTCCTCTGTATGTTGTACTACACATGTTGTACTTGCTTTATGTTAAATGAATGAATGAAGGCGTGAATCTAGCGATTCACTACCTTTTTGCATCAAATTTTTTTTTTTACAAATATTCACAAAATCATTTCAAAACCCTAAATCCTTAACGTAGTCGCCGCCACTTCATGAAACCCATGGCTGAAAATGCTTCCACCTTCTTCCACTAATTCCCCTTCATCCACTCAATAAAACTCCCTCCTCCTTCAGAGTTTATTGTAGAGGATTTCACCACCTTCGATTTTAAACGGGTTGATCTTAAAACCGTGAAGTGTGCGACGAGTTCTACCCCTCCAAACCTGACCCAAACAAACCGCCGCCGCCCCCAATTGACACCACCGAGTTCGCCAATGGTGGTCCCCCCCCCCCGCACGTCGCACCCTCCTCTCCAGCGTGGTGGTCTTGGATCGTCGCAAAGCTCTTCCATTCGATCGAATTTTGCAGACCTAGAATTGAATAAATTCTGAAAAACATAGGCCATGGTCTGTTAAGGAAGAAGAAGGTGGAAATATTATTTAATAATTTAAAAATAATTTATTTTAAATATTGGCAATGTAAATTTAATCATATCTCATTCATACTGACTCAGAATAACACGATTTCTGAAGCGTTGCAATTGTAGAGACGAGATCTACGTTTCTAGACTGAAAAGAAGCAATTCTCAGCTGGTTGAATTTTGGGTCAAATTTTCAGATCTGAACTATTCAGATTCAACAGAACTATGAGAAATCCTATTTTATTTTTATTATTATTTATTTTAAAGTAAGTAGAATAAATAGTAATTGTATTCTCATTGATTCACTGTATATGTTATGTACGTGATTTGATTTGTATGTGGTGTGTTAATATAGATCTGTTAATTTAGATATTTTGTTAATATAGATCTATATGTGATGTGTTAATTAGAGTAAATCATTTTTGTTGATATTTTATCGAATCATATATATTTAATAAAAAATTCACCTTTATATATTTTATTGAATTGAATTAGAATTTTCAATTCAATGAAAAGATAACACCTTTGTTTATTTTGTTGATTTGAGTTAGAATTTTCAATTCAATAAAAATATCACCTTTCGTTAATGTTGAATTGAATTAGAATTTTCAATTCAATGAAAAGATAACACCTTTGTATATTTTATTAAATTGAATTAGAATTTTCAATTCAATAAAAATACAACCTTTTGCTAATGTTGGGTTTAATTAGAATTTACAATCCAAAAAAAAATATTGTTTTTGTTGTTATAATTAAACTTGCAACAAAAATGGACATTTGGGTAAATAGAAAAATTAGTTTAACAAAAATCCTTATTTTTGTTTATTGAACTTGTGACACAATTTTAATGTTAAGAATGTAAATAGAGAAAATGATCATGATTTTTTTTTGCAAAACATGTATTCATTAAAATACACAATTTTAATGCTAAGATAAAAACATAGATTAAAAAGTGACATTTGTATTTGCATTTTAGATGTAAATAAAAGCATAGATTAAAAAGTTACATTTTTATTTACATTTTAGTTGTAATAAAAATGATAGAATTAAAGGTTGCATTTCTATTGTCAAATCAGAGACAATAAAAAAGACAGAATTTAAAAGTCACATTTTTATTTACATTTTAGTTGTAATTAGAATGATAGAATTAAAAGTGATATTTTTATTGTCATTTTAGAGACAATAAAAAGAATAGAATTAAATGTATATTTTTATTGTCATTTTAGAGACAATAAAAAAAGAATTACATGTTACCTTTTTAATGTCAAATTAGAGACAATAAAAAGAGCAGAATTAAAAGTTACATTTTTATTGTCATTTTAGAGACAATTAAAAGAGCAGAATTAAAAAATACATTTTTATTGTCATTTTAGAGACAATAAAAAGAGCAGAATTAAAAGTTACATTTTTATTGTCATTTTAGAGACAATAAAAAGAACAGAATTAAAAGTTACATTTTTATGGTCATTTTTGAGACAATAAAAAGAATAGAAATAAAAATTATATTTTTATTGTCATTTTAGAGGCAATAAAAAGAGTAGAATTAAATGTCACATTTTCAATGCCATTTTAGTTGAATTAAAAAGAATAGAATTAAAAGTTACATTTTTATTGTCATTTTATATGCAAACAAAAGAATAGATTTAACTGTCACATTTTTATTGTCATTTTAGAGAATAAAAAAGAATATATTTTAAAGTTGCATTTTCATTGTCATTTTAGAAACAATAAAAAAGAATAGATTTTAAAGTTACATTTTTATTGTCATTTTACATGCAATAAAAAGAATAGATTTAAGTGTCACATTTTTATTGTCATTTTAGAGACAATAAAAAGAATAGATTTTAAAGTTGCATTTTTGTTGTCATTTTAGAGACAATAAAAAGAATAGATTTTAAAGTTGCATTTTTATTGTCATTTTAGAGACAATAAAAAGAATAGATTTTAAAGTTGCATTTTTATTGTCATTTTATAGACAATAAAAAGAATAGATTTTAAAGTTGCATTTTTATTGTCATTTTAGAGACAATAAAAAAGAATAGATTTTAAAGTTACATTTTTATTGTCATTTTTTATGCAATAAAAAGAATAGATGTAAATGTCACATTTTTATTGTTATTTTAGATGGGATAATAAAAGTAGAATTAAAAACCATGTTTTTATTGTCATTTAGTGTCAATAAAAAAAAGGGTGAACATTAAAAATACATTTTCAATGTACTTTAGTTTCCATTGAAAAGAATTAGACGTTAAAACATGATTTGTTTCAAATTGTCACTTTTACCATGTTAGTTAGGATTTAGAAAATGATATGTAAAATTTCTAACATGAATATGGACTATACTTGACTTGCAAGTGATTGATTAAAAGTAGTTGAAATCGCCAAATGATATATGTATATATATATATATATATATATATACATATATAAGTAAACGAATCGCGCGTGGTAGTTCGCGTTTTGAAATCATAACTTTAAACGATTATACCGAAAGATCCAACCGTCGGATTTTCCCAAAACTGGAACCGCTAGGACCACTTTGGGATGATCTTTCCAACGATATAAATTTCGTCAAATTCCAACGGTTAGATTTTGAGATAAGTGTAAACTAAAATTTGATAAAAACAATGTCAGGGCCGCCCATCGACCCGAAGCGTCGTTAAATAAATTTGGCTATTTTTATGAAAATAAAAATAGCGATTAATCGTTATTAAATACTATTAACCATATGAAATGATTTTAAACTATTTACATGCGAGAATCATTTGAAAAAACCGAGTTAAATCTCATTTCAAATGGTTATACGGCGATCTAAATTGAAGATCTTAAAGACAGCGATTGAAGACCAGCGATCTTCACATCGAAAGGATAACTACTGATGCCTGGCATTGGCTAGCTACCAATAAAGGGTTAAAGTGGTAGTTGTCCGGACGTACTTGTTGATTGTCCGGATAGGCGAGCACCTCTCTTCCGTATTGGACATACGGGACGAGGAATAAGGTGACTCCAGTTTCATTCAGACCCAAAACAGACTTGTAAATGGATGTGTGTCCGACATTGAATTTCATTCTGTGTAATTAAATTGATATCTATTAATATATATCTGTAGTGGCAGAGAATTTATTCTCTTGCTTAACACCCTTCTATGAGATGCATTAGCTCAAAGGTTATATATTAGTAGTTATCGATCGCATGGCGTGAATTGTCAATGTGACATGCCAAGATGCAATTGATCGAGGCTTTTGTTGAAAAGCAGAGCCTTGTGGATGATGATCAAAGCATAGCCTATTTCGGCATAGCTTTGTGTTTTACGTTACCTCGCGAGCCTCACACCCCGATAGAGTCAAAAACGGGACGAGGGAACGCAGGGAGTGCACACGTTTCTTTCTAGCTAGAAGTGGTGTTTGGGTTTTTACAAGACTCGACATTTTTACTTATGTGGTTGATGGAATGAGGCACCTTAGATTTATTGGTCACCAATGGCCAATTTATAGGTCCAATAGGATCGGGGAGCGTGTGTTCAGGAATTGCCAGTCCACTAACGTTATTTGTGGACCGGCCCTGCAGTATCTAAGGGTTGCCCACTGGTGTGATCCTGAGACATTGCTAGAGTGTCTCGAATCGGTTAGGAGATCGTCCCTAGCCTTGACTCATGGTGGAAAACCAATCTCCAATACGACATTACGGTTTTGATTGTAAACCTATATATGGCAACATAGTAGGATGGGGTACTATGCTGTCTAGGATTGATACATTTACTTTGAAGTATTTTTGAAACCATATTAGACTCTAATAATAATATTAAAAATATTTTTTTTTACGTATCAAGCATTTTTTATCATTATAAGGTAAAACTCTATCCTAGGGTCTGCGTTGCATTGTGGGATGGGACATGAGTCTCGATTTCATTTTCTAAAAAGCATTGCGTTGTTATTGACTTAAAATTTATAAAACTTGTGCACTGGCAATCCAATGGAGTAACCCGTTCCGCATTAGCGGCGTGGTCCTGTGATTTGTCATATTGTTAGCTAAGTAAGATTTCTCATACCAGTCCCATGACTGACTCGTAGTTTGTTTCACTTTGCAAACTCGGGTGCCCTCTTTCCACATGGGCAGCCAAATGACAGGTGTTAGGCATGGATATTTTCTGGACTGGAGCTTGCTGATGAAGAGGATGAAGAATCTTTTCTTTTTATCATTTTATTTACTTCTTGAGATATTGAGACAATATTGAGCATTGATGTATTTTGGGAGATTGGGACTTTATTTCTTTCCTTGTTTTAGACATCTATTTTGCTAAGTGTACCCTGTACTGCGTATTCTGATATCTATGATGTTATGTTGTGATGACATTTCCATTTCGCTGCAATGATTTATATGTCATGCTATTATCTGAGGTCTGTTATTGTTTCTGATTATGTTATGCTCCTATGATTATCCTTACTTTCGTACCACGGAAGTTGTGGTCGTTACAGTTGGTATCAGAGCTAAAGGTTAACCTTAGCTACTGATTATAACATTTTTAGAACAATTCGTCTAGATAGAATCAGTAGTATTCTAAGACGAGTAGCTCATTAGAGATAGGATTAGTAATGTCCTAGAATGAGCACAACAGAATAGCTCATATTAATCAGTCATTACTTCATTCTTATCATATGTCTCTACTTTTAACCTTTCCTTTAAAATTATCATTTCTGTTAGTCTGACGCTTTCCTTGATGGTACAGAACTAATTAAGAAATTAGCACTAGAGCATGTACTAGAGCACGAGGCCGAGGTGGGGCTAGGGGACCCGCCAAAGATGAGACTCCTACGGCCCAGGAACAGGCCACTCCAGAGGTTGAGACACCACCACCCCCTCCAATTGCTTTTGATCTAGACAAGGTGGCAAAGAAAATCAAGAATCTAGGAGGCGTGCATTTCACGGGCCAGGAGACATTGACTGAGGGACAAGCGTGGCTTAAGACAATTGAGAAGTTCTTGGGAGGATTAGAACTAGAAGATCATAGGAAACGATTTATGGCGACATGGTTCCTGAAGGACCAGGCTCAGATTTGGTGGGAAACGGATATGATTGGTGGTAATGAAGCTGATATAACTTGGGAGAAATTTAAAGAGCTTTTCAAAGAGAAGTTTATTCCGCCTCACGAAGTTGAACGCCTTCATGACGAGTTTGCCAACCTCCAACACGGAAGTATGACTATTGCCGAATATGTGAAGAAATTTGATGAGCTCTCCAGATATGCCCCTGATGTAGTTCAAGACCCGCTTCAGAAGAATAAGATATTTATTAATGGTCTTGCAAGGAGGTATCATAATAGAGCGACGACACACATCGAGCGTCTATTTGCTAAAGTGATCGAGATGGCCTGCAGATATGAAGAGATTGACCAAAAAGGTTCTTAGCAAGATCGAGAGAGGACTCAAGCCAATAACAAGAGAAAAGAGTCTGACAAGAAACCTAAGGCAGGAAGCTCTTCAACCGCCAATCCCTAAGAGAAGAAGAAGAGGGACAAATCTAAGGTCAAGTGCTTCAATTGCCAGAAGATGGGGCATTTTGACTTTGAGTGCCGATCCCCGAAGAAGCCTTAAAGAAATGAGTCTGGACCGAGTTAGAACAGTGGACAGAATCCCCGGGGCCCAAGGGAATGCTTTAACTGCCACAAGCCTGGACACCTTATCAAGAATTGTCCTCTGCTCAAGAAATCTGAAGTGGCACATGTCTATGACGGAGCTGTTGCACCGGCTTCTTCTGAAGGAGCAGGTAAACCTGATGTTTTAGGAGGTACTCTTAACATTAAGAACATTCCTATTACAGTTTTGTTTGACACTGGTGCATCTAGAAGTTTCATATCTAATGACATGATTAAAAAGCTTAAATTGAAACCAAGAAAACTTAAAGAACCGATTAGAGCCCATAGCCCGATAGGAGGTTCACTTATTCTCGATCAGTATCGTAGAGTGCTTGTTTCTTATTCCTATTTCCAATTTCCTTTTAATTTGATCATCATGAATTTCTCCGGGTATGATATCATACTTGGAATGGACTAGCTAACAAAGTATGAGGCTGAGTTACTATGCGCTGAACGAGTAGTCAGAATCAAAACCAAATTTGGAGATATTATTGCTATTCCATGCCACGGCTCAGCCACAGATAGGAAAGAATTTTGGTCTTCTCTAGAAGTCACTCCTGCTTCTATTGAGGATATTCCAATCGTCAGAGACTACGCGGATGCGTTTGAAGAAGTAGACAGCTTACCTCCGCGCAGAGAAATCGGCTTCAGAATTGACTTAGTTCAGAATGCAAGGCCCGTTGTACATCCTATTCGGAGTATATCACTGAAAGAAAAAGAGGAGCTGAGCAGTCAAACTAACCAACTTTTGTGGAAGGGTATGATCAGGCCTAGCTTCTCGAGCTGGGGTGCAGCAGTGATTTTTGTCCCAAAGTCAGACGGTACCCTTAGGCTGTATGTGGACTACCGTGACCTAAATAAGCAGACTCTGAAAAATAAATACCCACTGCCCCACATTGATGATTTGCTAGACCACTTGAATGGATCATGAGTATTCTCTAGGATGGACCTAGCTACAGGTTTTCATCAATTACGGATTGCCGAGGAATGTGTGCTTTTGACAGCTTTCAAAGGACCAGACTTGTTTTCTGAATGGCTAGTGATGCCCTTCGACTTATGCAATGCTCCAGCATACTTCGTAGATCTGATGAATAGAGTATTCAGAGATGTTTTAAATAAATTCGTGCTGGTGTTCATCGATGATATCCTAATCTTTTGTAAATCCACTACTGAACACGAAAAGCATCTGAAAGAAGTCTTGGAGATTTTGCGAAGAAATGTGCTGGAAGCCAAATTATCCAAATGCATATTCTGGCAAGAAGAGGTGAAATTCCTCGGCTATGTTGTATCAAAGGAAGGCATCTCGGTAGATCCAGGAAAGATCTAAGCCATCCAAGATTGGAAGCAGCCCAGCATGCCCACAGAAGTCAGAAGTTTCTTAGGACTGGCTGGCTATTATCGGAAATTCGTTAAGGATTTTTCGAAATTATCTTGTCCATTGACGAAGCTGACTAAGAAGCATACAAAGTTCATTTGGATACCCGAATGTGAGGCAGCTTTCCAAGAGCTGAAAGGGAGGTTGATCACTGCTCCTGTGTTGACCATTATAGATGGCAATCAGGATCTGAAAGTTTGGACAGACGCTTCTAGAGAAGGTTATTCTTTTCATCTAAATAAACATATCAGAGATGACATTTTAATGTCAAATCTTATTTTAACATGTTATCCTTTTATCCATTTAAGGTATTGGTGCGGTGCTAATGCAAAGAGACAAGGTAGTCGCGTATGCTAGCCGCCAGTTAAAACTGCATGAGAAGAATTACGCCACTCATGATCTTGAGCTAATGGCCATCGTATTTGCTTTAAAGATATGGAGGCACTATCTCTTGGGCGAGAAATTCAAGCTGTATACTTACCACAAATCCTTAAAGTATTTGTTCACCCAAAGAGATTTGAACTTAAGGCAGCAGCGTTGGGTTGAATTCCTTGCACCCTATGACCTGGACATCTTATATACTCTAGGGAAAGACAATGTAGTGGCAGATGCACTAAGCATGAAGAATACGTCTAGCACCAATCTTATCCTTGCCAATCTCATTATTACCCCTACCTTGATCGATAAGATCTCTACCCTCCAGAAAAGTGATAAATTTATTCAGATGATTAGTGAGCGAGTTCGAAAGGGCGAAGCGTCAAGCTTCCAAATAGACAGCAAGGGAACCCTCAGACTATGAGGGCGAATATGTGTGCCAGATATCCCCGAGCTAAAAAGAGAAGTTATGGATGAATGTCACAAATCTAATCTCAGCATCCATCCTGGAGTAAGCAAGATGTATCATGATCTTAAGTGTACCTTTTGGTGGAAGGCGATAAAGAGAGACATTTCTATATATGTTGCTAGATGTCCCACTTGTTACCAAGTCAAAAGCGATTAGCAAAAGCTAGCAGGTCTGTTGCAACCGCTAGGGGTTCCAAGGTGGAAGTGGGACGAAATTTCTATGGACTTTATTGATGGCTTGCCCCGAACTAGAAAACGCAATGACAGTATATGGGTGATTGTAGATCGCTTCACAAAGACTGCCCATTTCATCCCTGTCAAATCCAATAGAATAGCTCGAAGTTTGGCACAGCTTTATTTCAGAGAGATTGTCAGACTGCATGGAGTTCCAATAGCATTGTCAGTGACTGTGATCCGATATTTGCTAGCAAATTCTGGGAAGCTTTCCAAGAAGAGCTAGGGACCAAATTGAATATGAGCACCGCTTATCATCCTCAGACAGATGGCTAGACTGAGAGGGTGAACTGCATATTAGAAGACTTGTTGCGAACATGCATCCTAGATTTTGGTGGGTCATGGGAAGATCATTTGCACTTGGTTGAATTCTCTTATAATAACAGCTACCAAGCAAGCTTGCAGATGTCGCCATTTGAAGCAATATATGGCAGGCCATGCAGATCTCCCGCATTTTGGGTGGAACCTGGCAATCGATTAGTACTGGGTCCCGACATGATTCGAGAAGCAGCAGATAAAGTTGATTTTATTAAGAAGCGATTACTAGCTGCTCAAAGCCGACAGAAGAGCTATGCAGACGCTCGAAGAAGGGATTTAGAACTCTCTATTGGCGATCTTGTGTACTTGAGGGTTTCCCCACTGAGAGGTGTAATTCGATTCGGGAAGACTAGAAAATTGACACCGAAATTCAATGGTTCGTTCCCTATTCTAGAAAGGATTGGAACTCTCGCTTATAGGGTGCAGTTGTTTGACTGGTTGCTAGGGGTTCACGATGTATTCCATGTGTCCCAACTTCGGAAGCATGTGCATGATCCAGATTTAGTTGTGGAGGAAGCAGCACAACAAGATTTGGAGATTACCCCGGGCCTAGCAGTAAGGAGGGAACTAGTGAAAATTGTTGGCAAAGAGACCCGAGTACTGAGGAACAAGAGGATCCACTTAGTCAAGGTGCAGTGGAGCTGGGATCCTAGAGACTATACATAGGAGACTGAGGACAACATTAAATAGGCCAATCCCAAGTGCAGAGTGGATATCTCCGAGTAGCTTTTGTGCTGAGGTACATTTACTATACCTTGCATTTTCCGTTTTGTTTCCTACTTTAATATTGTTTCCTTTTCGGGGACGAAAAGCTTTTTAGTGGGGGAGATTGTAAAAACCCGGAAAATCTGAACCAATTAAATTTTTTTATTTTGGCCATTTCAGTGAATTTTGAATAGTTAAAATAATTTGTTTTAAATAATAACGATTAAAAATTTATTTTAATCGAAGTTAGAGCGAATATATTTATTTTGATTTCAAACAGAATTGGAAATAGTACGGTAGTTTGAAAAGTCAAACCTGAACTTTGACTAAATGTACTGGATTCAAAATTTAACGGATTTTAGACAAAACAAAAAATATCTAAATCTGTTAAAAAATATCTTTCCAACGAATTCGAAAAATCGAAATTCCATAGCAGGAATCAAAAGTTATGGCCAGTTGAATATTCAGAACAGTCGCTATAGTATAATTTATAGCCCGTATAAAAGGCCATTTTTCAAACGACCTCCGTTTTCGATGAAGCTACTTTTGTCGGATCCGTAATGTCAAATTATTGCTAAGTTTAATTTTCCAGAATTTTTGGAATTAATATGTGAGTGTGGCAAACGAAAATGTGTTTTTGTCAATTTCAATCAAATTTAATCAACTTAAAAATGGCCATTTTTCAAACGGTCCCAGAATTCGACAAAATTAATTTTGTTAGGACCGTATCGTCAAAAAAAAGCCAAAAATAATTTTTCTGGAATTTTCAGAGTCCGTATGTGGCCCCGGTGAATTTAAATATACGATCAAATTAATTTAATAAAGGATTTAAATTTTAAATTGAATAATTTAGGCCACAAACAGTCTTTTGGGCTGACGAGACCTAGCCCATTGAATCCGGAACGGGGGCTATTGGGTAGGATCAACTCCTGTTGGATTGAAATTGGATTTGTTTAGGACTTAAAGATTTATTTGTAAAATTAACAATTAAAATATTATAAATATTCACAAAATCATTTCAAAACCCTAAATCCTTAACGTAGCCGCCGCCACTTCATGAAACCCATGGCTGAAAATGCTTCCACCTTCTTCCACTAATTCCCCTTCATCCACTCAATAAAACTCTCTCCTCCTTCAGAGTTTATTGTAGAGGATTTCACCACCTTCGATTTTATACGGGTTGATCTTAAAACCGTGAAGTGTGCGACGAGTTATACCCCTCCAAACCCGACCCGAACAAACCGCCGCCGCCCCTATTGACACCACCCAGTTCGCCAACGGTGGGCCCCCCTGCGCGCCGCACCCTCCTCTCCGGTGTGGTGGTCTTTGATCGTCGCAAAACTCTTCCATTCGATCGAATTTTGCAGACCTAGAATTGAACAAATTCTGAAAAACATCAGCCTTGGTCTGTTAAGGAAGAAGGTGGAAATATTATTTAATAATTTAAAACTAATTTATTTTAAATATTAACAATGTAAATTTAATCATATCTCATTCATACTGACTCAGAATAACACGATTTCTGAAGCGTTGCGATCGTAGAGACGAGATCTACGTTTCTAGACTGAAAAGAAGCAATTCTGAGCTGGTTGAATTTTGGGTCAAATTTTCAATTCTGAACTATTCAGATTCAACAGAACTGTGAGAAATCCTATTTTATTTTTATTATTATTTATTTTAAAATAAGTAGAATAAATCGTAATTGTATTCTCATTGATTCGCTGTATATGGTATGTACATGATTTGATTTGTATGTGGTGTGTTAATATAGATCTGTAAATTTAGATATTTTGTTAATATAGATCTATATGTGATGTGTTAATTAGAGTAAATCATTTTTGTTGATATTTTATCGAATCATATATATTCAATAAAAAATTCACCTTTGTATATTTTATTGAATTGAATTAGAATTTTCAATTCAATGAAAAGATAACACCTTTGTTTATTTTGTTGAATTGAATTAGAATTTTCAATTCAATAAAAATATCACCTTTTGTTAATGTTGAATTGAGTTAGAATTTTCAATTCAATGAAAAGATAACACCTTTGTATATTTTATTGAATTGAATTAGAATTTTCAATTCAATGAAAAGATAACACCTTTGTTTATTTTGTTGAATTGAATTAGAATTTTCAATTCAATAAAAATATCACCTTTTGTTAATGTTGGGTTTAATTAGAATTTACAATCCAAAAAAATATATTGTTTTTGTTGTTATAATTAAACTTGCAACAAAAATGGACATTTGGGTAGATAGAAAAATTAGTTAAACAAAAATCCTTATTTTTGTTTATTGAACATGTGACACAATTTTAATGTTAAGAATGTAAATAGAGAAAATGTTCATGATTTTTTTTGCAAAACATGTATTCATTAAAATACACAATTTTAATGCTAAGATAAAAACATAGATTAAAAAGTGACATTTGTATTTGCATTTTAGATGTAAATAAAAGCATAGATTATAAAGTTACATTTTTATTTACATTTTAGTTGTAATAAAAATGATAGAATTAAAGGTTGCATTTCTATTGTCAAAGTAGAGACAATAAAAAAAGACAGAATTTAAAAGTCACATTTTTATTTATATTTTAGTTGTAATAAAAATGATAGAATTAAAAGTAATATTTTTATTGTTATTTTAGAGACAATAAAAAGAATATAATTAAATGTACATTTTTATTGTCATTTTAGAGACAATAAAAAAAAAGAATAGAATTACATGTTACCTTTTTAATGTCAAATTAGAGACAATAAAAAGAGCAGAATTAAAAGTAACATTTTTATTGTCATTTTAGAGACAATAAAAAGAGCAGAATTAAAAATTACATTTTTATTGTCATTTTAGAGACAATAAAAAGAGCAGAATTGAAAGTTACATTTTTATTGTCATTTTAGAGACAATGGAAAGAACAGAATTAAAAGTTGCATTTTTATGGTCATTTTTGAGACAATAAAAAGAATAGAAATAAAAATTATATTTTTATTGTCATTTTAGAGGCAATAAAAAGAGTAGAATTAAATGACACATTTTTAATGCCATTTTAGTTGAATTAAAAAGAATAGATTTTAAAGTTACATTTTTATTGTCATTTTACATGCAATAAAAAGAATAGATTTAAGTGTCACATTTTTATTGTCATTTTAGAGACAATAAAAAAGAATAGATTTTAAAGTTGCATTTTTATTGTTATTTTAGAGACAATAAAAAGAATAGATTTTAAAGTTGCATTTTTATTGTCATTTTAGAGACAATAAAAAAGAATAGATTTTAAGTTATATTTTTATTGTCATTTTATATGCAATAAAAAGAATAGATTTAAATGTCACATTATTATTGTCATTTTAAAGACAATAAAAAGAATAGATTTTAAAGTTGCATTTTTATTGTCATTTTAGAGACAATAAAAGAATATATTTTAAAGTTGCATTTTTATTGTCATTTTAGAGACAATAAAAAGAATAGATTTTAAAGTTGCATTTTTATTGTCATTTTAGAGACAATAAAAAATAATAGATTTTAAAGTTACATTTTTATTGTCATTTTATATGCAATAAAAAGAATAAATTTAAATGTCACATTTTTATTGTCATTTTAGATGGGATAAAAAAAGTAGAATTAAAAACCATGTTTTTATTGTCATTTAGTGTCAATAAAAAAAAGGGTTAAAAATACATTTTCAATGTAATTTAGTTTCCATTGAAAAGAATTAGACATTAAAACATGATTTGTTTCAAATTGTCACTTTTACCATGTTAGTTAGGATTTAGAAAATGATATGTAAAATTTCTAACATGAATATGGACTATACTTGACTTGCAAGTGATTGATTAAAAGTAGTTTATATCGCCAAACGATATATATATATATATAATGAGTCACGCGCGGTAGTTCGCCTTTTGAAATCGTAACTTTAAACGATTTTACCGAAAGATCCAACCGTCAGATTTTTCCCAAAACTGGAAACGCTAGGACCACTTTGGGAAGATCTTTCCAACGAGATAAATTTCATCAAATTCCAACGGTTAGATTTTGAGATAAGTGTAAATCAAAATTTGATAAACAGCGCCAGGGCCGCCCATCGACCCGAAGCGTCGTTAAATAAATTTGGCTATTTTTATATAAATAAAAATAGCAATTAATCGTTATTAAATACTATTAACGATATGAAATGATTTTAAACTATATATATGCGAGAATCATTTGAAAATACCGAGTTAAATCTCATTTCAAATGGTTAGACGTCGATCTAAATTGAAGATCTTAAAGACGGCGATTGAAGACCAACGATCTTCACATCGAAAGGATAACTAATGATGCCTGGCATTAGCTAGCTACCAATAAAGGGTTAAAGTGGTAGTTGTTCTGACGTACTTGTTGATTGTCCGGATACGCGAGCACCTCTCTTCCGTATTGGACATACGGGACGAGGAATAAGGTGACTCTAGTTTCGTTCAGACCCAGAACGGACTTGTAAATGGATGTGTGTCCGACATTGAATTTCATTTCATGTAATTAAATTGATATCTATTAATATACATCTGTGATGGCGGAGAATTTATTCTCTTGCTTAACACCCTTCTTTGAGACACATGAGCTCAAAGGTTATATATTGGTAGTTATCGATCGCATGGCGTGAATTGTCAATGTGACATGCCAAGATGCAATTGATCGAGGCTTTTGTTGAAAAGCAGAGCCTTGTGGATGATGATCAAAGCATAGCATATTTCGGCATAGCTCTTTGTATTACGTTACCTCGCGAGCCTCACACCCCGGTAGAGTCAAAAACGGGACAAGGGAACGCAGGGAGTGCACACGTTTCTTTCTAGCTAGAAGTGGTGTTTGGGTTTTTACAGACCCGACATTTTTACTTATGTGGTTGATGGAATGAGGCGCCTCGGATTTATTGGTCGCCAATGGCCAATTTATAGGTCCAATAGGATCGGGGAGCGTGTGTTCAGGAATCGCCAATCCACTAACGTTATTTGTGGACCGGCCCTGCAGTATCCAAGGGTTGCCCGTTGATGTGATCTTGAGACATTGCTAGAGTGTCTCGAATCGGTTAGGAGATCGTCCCTAGCCTTGACTCATGATGGAAAACCAATCTCCAATATGATATTACGGTTTTGATTGTAAACCTATATATGGCAACATAGTAGGATGGGGTACTATGTTGTCTAGGATTGATACATTTACTTTGAAGTATTTTTGAAACCATATTAGACACTTATAATAATATTAAAAATATTATTTTCTAAGTACCAAGCATTTTTGATCATTATTAGGTAAAACTCAATCCTCCGGTCCGCGTTGCATTGTGTGATGGGACATGAGTCTTATAATGATTTCATTTTCTAAAAAGCAGTGCGTTGTTTTTGACTTAAAATTTATAAAACTTTTGCACTGGCAATCCAATGGAGTAACCCGTTCCGCATTAGCGGCGTGGTCCTGTGATTTGTCATATTGTTAGCTAAGTAAGATTTCTCATACCGGTCCCATGGTTGACTCGTAGTTTGTTTCACTTTGCAAACTCGGGTGCCCTCTTTCCACATGGGCAGCCAAATGATAGGTGTTAGGTATGGATATTTTCTGGACTGGAGCTTGCTGATGAAGAGGATGAAGAATGTAATAACCCGAAAATCTGAGCCAGTTTAAATTTTTTATTTTAGTAATTTTAGCGAATTTTGAATATTTAAAATAGATTATTTTAAATAATATCGATGAGAAATTTATTTTGAATATAATTCGAGCGTATATATTATATACGCCGTCGTTAGAATATAAATATTTATATATATAATTATAAATAGAATCGAAAATGGCGCGGTAGTTCGATAATTCGATTTCAAACTTCAATTGAATGTACCGGGTGCAAAACAATCCGGATTTTAGTGAAACCAAAAACATTAGGATCTAATTGATGATATCTTTCCAACGAATCCGAAAAATCGAAATTTCATTGCGGGAATCAAAAGATATGTCCAGTTGAAAATTCTGAATAGTCGCTATGGAATTCAGGCCCTTAAAAATGGGAATTTTGCAAATGACCTCGGATTTCGACGAAACCACTTTTGTTGGGTCCGTGATGTCAAGTTATTGCTAGGTTTCAAATATCATAATTTTTCGAATCAATATGTGAGCGTGGCAAAGGAAAACGCGTATGACCAGTTTCAGTTGATTTTAATCGACTGGAAAATGGCCATTTTTCCAACGGTCTCGGAATTCGACGAAACTAGTTTTGTTAGGACCGTATCGTCAATACGAAGCTAGAAAATATTTTTCAGGAATTTATAGAGTTAGTATGTGACCCCGGTAATTTGAAATGTACGTTTAAAATTCAATATAGTGATTTAAATGTAAATTTAACGGAAACTGATTGTAACAGCCGAATCAGCTTACGATACATATCCCATTGTGTTCGGAATGGGGGTGAAACGCTATGGACGACAGGCGGTGGGCCTCGTTTCGAGTTCGTTGGTAAAAGTCAACTTTTTAAATTAAATAATAAATAAAAAAAATATAATTTCTCCTTTATACTCCCCCCCCCCCATTTTCAGATCGAAGAAAAAAATAAAAAAGAAAAAAACCGAACGACGGAAAAGGGGGAAACCCTCGCCGCTCCCCCTCGTCGTTGCCAGCGCCGCCGCGCCTCAGGCGGGCCACCCCGTCGCCCCTCCAGCCTCCTCGCTCCCCTCTCCTCTTCAATCGACGTGTCCAACCCCCCCTGAGCATCCAAAGCCGCCACCACTTCCCTGAACCCACCACCGGACCGCGACCGAGCCTCCCCCTCCGCCAGCAGCACCCAGCGCCACCACCCATTCCGCCTAGCTCCGACCAGCGGGCCCCTCCCCTTTAAAAATACGGTTTTTACACGTTTGCACCTTCGGAAATGACACCCCGACGCAGCCCGAGCCCCTGCTCCACCTCGACAGCGCCTCCACCAGCTCCTTCGACCCACCTTCAGTCACCGGTGCGCGTTTATATGATTTTTCTTTGATTTATTTATGTACGATGATAAAAATATGATTTTTATATAAAAACCACTTTGAAATGAAATTGTGATTTCTCGTTATATGAAATTTATTTGATTTTAAAATTGATTTTAAAAATAGAAAAGACGAGATTTTTAAAATAGAAAAGACGAGATTTTGAGATGAGTAGTGAAGTAAAAATATGATTTTTACTTCGAGAAAAATATAATTTTTATATAGGTAAGATAGTAAAGATATCATCTTTATATGTGTAGCAAAATAAAAATGTGATTTTTCGAAATCTATATTTTTGAAAAGGCGAAATCTATATTTTTGAAAAGGCAAAATCTATATTTTTGAAAGGGCGAAATCTATATTTTTGAAATGGAATTTTTATCTATATGACATCGAAGTAAAAGTTCGATTTTTATATATTGAATAACAAAGTAAAATTCGATTTTTACATATGTAGTGGCTACAGCAACGAAGATGACAAGAATGCGATAACGATGAAGATTTCTCTCGAAGAAGAGTCAAGATGATTGGATAGTTATTGGTGAGAACTTCTCACTCTTCAATTTCTTTTTGTAGTTATATATATATACTAGGATGCAGACGGTGCTTAGCAGCACCCGACACCCGTCATCCACAGACCATGGATGGCTTGTTTGTTAAATTGTTTGGTTGTGTAGTTGGTTAGTTTATTTGGTTTGAATTGAATTGTTTTGGTGAAATGAAATTGATTTGATTGATGTGTGAATGGCGTGGGCCTTCACTAGACCGGGGATAAGGCTAGGCCTCGTCCCGTTTCTAGTATCGTGCCGTTATGCCGCCGAAATTTTCTAAAATATGTTAGAAAAATAAAAGCATCATTTTTATTGTGTAAATGAAATGAATAGAAATTCATGTGTTAAAATAAAATATATTATCGTTAAAAATATAATTTTTAACGTGAAAGTGAATAAATAAATATTTATAAACAAATCGGCCGATTTGTTTATATACACTGATTTGACTGATATTGATTGGGTCGATAAATTTTACACATCGCCCAACTGCACAAATAAAATCTGTGTGTGATTGTTTGAAACCCCACACGGGTGTTGGGATGAAATTTGAAGTTCACTCATCCTGATTGATTAAATATGTCGATCGCTTGATTGACAGGCTGTTATAAGCGTTAGATATCTATATTTGATGCTTATACAGTGTAGTGCACTTTGGTTGATGATTGATTATTTTTCAATGCTATTATATACATGTGTTGTATGGAATCCATATAATTAACGTTATATGGTGATTGATTGGGCCTCATTCCAATCGGGAAAATAATGAATATTATAAAAGTAGATTCATGTGTTGAATATAAAAATAGTCATGTGTTGACGATGTTCATGTGTTGAAAATATTCGTGTGTTGAGTAAAATATTTTTTTATAATAAAATTCACATCTTTATCATATTTAAAATTAGAACTACTTCCCAGTAGAAGTCTAATTAAAAATCAAACGATAGATACCATAGTTTTATAAAATATTTTAAATAACAAAAATAGTGATGTGTTGACAGTACTCATGTGTTGAGATTAGTCGTGTGTTGAAAAAAATATAGATTCATGTGTTGAATAGAATAAATATTCATTTGTTGAATAGAATAACGAATTATTGAAATATAAAGCCGTGTTGATTAGAGATGCGTTATTTTGACGCGAACGATATTTATATCGATTTTATTCATTTTATAATGAATATTGAAAAGTGATTTCAAAATTTAATATATGGAAATGAAATTCAAATTAAATTAGATTAAAATTCAAATTGAAATTTTATTGAATCAATTTGAAATGAATTCGAATCGAATAGAAAATGAATTCGATTCGAATTGAATAGAAAGTGAATTTGAATTCAAATCAATTAGAAATGAATTCAAATTGAATTAAAAACGAATTGAAATCGTTTTGAATGAAATTTAAAACGAACTGAAATTGAATTGAAATCAATTTGAAATGAATTCAAATTGAATTAAATAGAAGGTAAATTCAAATTGAATTGAATTGAAACAAATTAGAATTTGAAATGAATTGAAACGAATTTGAATTCGAATTAAATAAAGTTGAATTGAAATCAAATCGATTTGAAATTGAATATAGTGTTGAAATGGTTTTGAAAACGAATTTAAAACGATTTATAAAATACGTTTTAACAGGAAATCGATGAAATATATAATATATATATATATATATTATATATATAATGGCCTGAATAGAACGCGCCGCGCCGCGGCAGTTCGTGAATTTCGACCATTGACTTCGAATTGACGTTGCGGGAGATCCGACCGTCGGATTCTCCTAAAACCGGAACTGTTGGGTTCGTATCGAAAAGAGCTTTCCAATGAATATTAGAAATTTGAAATCTAACGGTAGGATTGGGAATTATGTCCAAATCAAATTCGAAAAAGGTCGCTGTAAGCGCAGTTCGATAGCCGTTGATGGAAATCGACTGTACGGGCCTTGATAAAATTATTAAAAATATCTATAATTTGTGTAAAATCATAATATGTGAATTGGAAAGAATTGAGCTAGAGAATTCCACATTTGAAAAGATAAAAATAGATTTTTATCGAAATAAACTAGTTTTGAACTAGAATTAAAATCAATTTATTTTTTGAAATAAATAAATTGAGTTTGAAAGTGATTTTAAAAATAATCAATATTCCCAATACGTGGATTGGACTGGAGTTGAATCGAAATTATCTTCGGGATATTTCGATGTTGAATTTCGTGACTATATAGATATTGTTATGGGAATTCGAAAGACATATTTTATATCGTTATTTCCAATACGATATTTGTTGGTTTCAGAATTTGATATTGAATATAAGCCGGTATATTTTCTATTCAGAGCATTGTAATTAATATCAAATGTGATTTGGGTTTATCGTGAATCGTGTTTTAGATGACGTTGGTTCTTTAACCCAGTTAAAGGCAAGATATCGATTTTTGAGAAGATTAAAACTAAGTGAAGTTTTAATGAATCTTTAATTAGATTAAAATGTGAATTGATAATTTAAATTATCAAATCTAAAAGGTGATCGAGAATGGAGTACCACCAGTTTTTCTCCAATGCGATAGTTAAATCTTTAATTAGATTTGAACGTGAAATGGTAATTAATTTTACCGATAACACCGTGGTGTTAGTTATGGAGTATTACCAGTTTTCTCCATGGGATATATAGGTTGGGATTGGGAAATAAAATAAATAATTACTTTGGTGTGGTTCGCTAATCCCGACTAGTTTGGAAAACGATAAAATGGTTTGAAATGATATCCAAAGGAAGATTATAGGATAAATTTAGAAGAATTTATCTTGGATAAAATTAATGGGAACATTTCCCTAAGAATGTGATTTTGTGAATAAAAGAATATTCTGAATTGGAATGAGGCGTTTGTTGTGTTTGTGTAACATTCGTTTATTATATGCGTGGGTTATTCAGAAAGGCCGGGTTTATACCCATTCTGAATAACCGATTCGACGAGATGTCGAAGATGAAGACGGTGGTTGAAGACCGGAAGTCTTCACATCGTTTGGGTGATTACTGATGATCTTGATTGGGCTGTACACCCAGGATGAGGGAATCAGTTGGTGATCGTCCAGACGTACCTGGAGATGGATGGATATGCGAGGAAAGTGCCTCCGGTTTCGTTCAGACCCACAACGAACTTGTAAATGGATTGTGTGTCTGACATTGGATTTTATTCTGTGTTGATTGATCTCTATTAAATATACATCTGTTTGGCGGCAGAGAATTTATTCTCTTGCTTAACGCCCTTCTCTGAGACGTACGAGCTCAGAGGTTGTATATCGATGGACATCAGTCGCATGGAGTGAATTGCTAGTGTGGCATGCATAAGTGGCAATTGATCAAGGCTTCTGTTGAAAAGCAAAGTCTTGTGGTTGATGATCGAAGCACGGCCTGTGTGGCGTAGCTTTGTGTATAACGTGAATTCGCGAGCCTCACACCTCGGTATGAGTCAAAAACGGGATATGGACCCAAGGAGTGCACGACGTTTCTTTCTAGCTAGGGTGGTGTCAGTGAGCTACCAGCCCTGACATTTATATACTTTTCACCTGTGTGGTTGTTGGATACGAGGCGCCTCGGATATAGGTCTGTAAGGACCGGGAAACGTGCGTTCAGGAATTGCCAATCCTCAAAAGTAAGAGAGGACCGGCCTTGGAGGATCCAGGGATTGCTGTGTGCGCTCCCGAGGCATTTGCTAGAGTGTCTCGAACGCGGAGAGGAGCTTGCCCCTTGCCTCGGCTCATGACGGAATCCAATTTCCAATACGTGATATTGCGGATTTAATTGTAGAACTAGTATGGCGACATGATAGATGGTACCCATGCCGCCTATGATTGATATTTATGATTGAAAATTGTTTTTACACTATACACTTATAATAGTATCAGATGATTTGTTTCGACGTACCAAGCATGTTTGGCTATTATAAGGGAAAACCCTATCCTCCGGCTTGCGTTGCATTGTGTGATGGGACCTGGGTCTTATAATAGCTTCATTTTTCCAAAGAGCATTGCGCTGTTTTGTTGTATGCACTAGTATTCTTGGGAGGAAACCCGTTCCGTGTTATACGGCGTGGTCCCTTGAATTACTATCTTTCAAAGCAAAGTTTTAAATAACTGTTTTAGTTCTCACACCAGTCACATGACTGACCTGGAGTTTATTGTTTTCACCTAAACTCTGGGTGCCCCTATTTTCCACACGGGCAGCTAGTAGTTTTGGTTTTGTAGATTTATATTCACAGGGTCCTGATTTACAGCTGGAACGATGCTCGGAAAGCTCTGTATCCGTGCATTACTTCTAGTTGTGATTTTGTATTATTTTCCGCTGTAATGTATTTAAATGTAATTTAAATCTCTGATATTTGTTGAATGTAATTTATTCATTTATACTCTGTATATTCTTGTATCTGATGGAATTGTTGTAATATACCATGAAATGTTCTTCCGTCTGCGTTCTATTTTGTCTTGTCCTCAATTCTATCCGTGCTTTCCTTCACGGGGAAGTTCGGGTCGTCTCAGTTTGGTATCAGAGCTTTGGTTTACAGAGCTCGAGAACAAGACACATAAGAACCATACGAAAGAATTCATCAGATATTGGGTTAGTAATATCCAATTAGAATTACTCGTTAGAGATAGGATCAGTAGTATCCTAGAACGAGTGTGAAGAGTATATTTTTTCAAACGAAAACAATTTTGTTTTGTAAATTTAAATCGCTTTATACGTATTTGATTATTTATTTATTTTGAATTTGGACAATCCAATATATAAAGGTTTTGCATATACGCGTCATGAACGTGTATTCGAGGTTTTAATATATTGGATAGATATGGAATCACATTCTAGTTGCCCGGGGATGGTTCTGATAATGCTGCAGCGTTACCAGTATTTATTTTCGAGTGACGAAGGTGTGATTTCAATATATTTCCATTAGACTGGTGTGAGAACCAAAACTTATATAGCTAGAATACATTGTTGTGAATTGGCATCAAAACATGATTTTTTGTATATGTATCAAAGTTATGAACTTGAAACACTAATCCACTAATTGACTGATGTTTGTGTTGTTTGTTTATTTGTTGATAATTTTGAACCATTATGCCTAATTGCATCAAATATTGAATTATATTGAAAATTGGTCGCATTTGCTTGCATATACATATACTTACATTGACCAGGTCATAGCAAGGAGGCTAGAGCCGAAGAATAAAATTTGTTTGCCCGACAAATAGGTACATGTTTACTACATAATTTACTGTTTTGTTTGGGTGATGATGATTTTATGAGCCTATTGGCTAGCCGCTTGGCTTTTTCTTTTTCCTTTTGAGATCAGAAGGCCTATATGGCAATTTCGGGATTTTCCCGTGGCTCCCGGTGTAGGGGAGGTTTTCGAAAATTTAGGGTGTTAGCCAAATTTTTGAAGAATTTGAAAATTCTCAGAAACTGAAAAGTTGGAGAATGGAAGCCAAATCGAACGTAGAGTTGATTGATCAAACCACTTTCGACTTTGTTCCTTTTCGGGGACGAAAAGTTTTAAGTGGGGGAGATTGTAATAACCCGAAAATCTGAGCCAGTTTAAATTTTTTATTTTAGTAATTTTAGCGAATTTTGAATATTTAAAATAGATTATTTTAAATAATATCGACGAGAAATTTATTTTGAATATAATTCGAGCGTATATATTATATACGCCGTCGTTAGAATATTAATATTTATATATATAATTATAAATAGAATCGAAAACGGCGCGGTAGTTCGATAATTCGATTTCAAACTTCAATTGAATGTACCGGGTGCAAAACAATCCGGATTTTAGTGAAACCAAAAACATTAGGATCTAATTGATGATATCTTTCCAACGAATCCGAAAAATCGAAATTTCGTAGTGGGAATCAAAAGATATGTCCAGTTGAAAATTCTGAATAGTCGATATGGAATTCAGGCCCTTAAAAATGGGAATTTTGTAAATGACCTCGGATTTCGACGAAACCACTTTTGTTGGGTCCGTGATGTCAAGTTATTGCTAGGTTTCAAATTTCATAATTTTTCGAATCAATATGTGAGCGTGGCAAAGGAAAACGCGTATGACCAGTTTTAGTTGATTTTAATCGACTGGAAAATGGCCATTTTTCCAACGGTCTCGGAATTCGATGAAACAAGTTTTGTTAGGACCGTATCGTCAATACGAAGCTAGAAAATATTTTTCAGGAATTTATAGAGTTAGTATGTGACCCCGGTAATTTGAAATGTACGTTTAAAATTCAATATAGTGATTTAAATGTAAATTTAACGGAAACTGATTGTAACAGCCGAATCAGCTTACGATACATATCCCATTGTGTTCGGAATGGGGGTGAAACGCTATGGACGACAGGCGGTGGGCCTCGTTTCGAGTTCGTTGGTAAAAGTCAACTTTTTAAATTAAATAATAAATAAAAAAAAAATATAATTTCTCCTTTATACCCCCCCCATTTTCAGATCGAAGAAAAAAAGAAAAAAGAAAAAAACCGAACGACGGAAAAGGGGGAAACCCTCGCCGCTCCCCCTCGTCGTTGCCAGCGCCGCCGCGCCTCAGGCGGGCCACCCCGTCGCCCCTCCAGCCTCCTCGCTCCCCTCTCCTCTTCAATCGACGTGTCCAACCCCCCCCCCCCCGAGCATCCAAAGCCGCCACCACTTCCCTGAACCCACCACCGGACCGCGACCGAGCCTCCCCCACCCGCCAGCAGCACCCAGCGCCACCACCCATTCCGCCTAGCTCCGACCAGCGGGCCCCTCCCCTTTAAAAATCCGGTTTTTACACGTTTGCACCTTCGGAAATGACACCCCGACGCAGCCCGAGCCCCTGCTCCTCCTCGACAGCGCCTCCACCAGCTCCTTCGACCCACCTTCAGTCACCGGTGCGCGTTTATATGATTTTTCTTTGATTTATTTATGTACGATGATAAAAATATGATTTTTATATATAAACCACTTTGAAATGAAATTGTGATTTCTCGTTATATGAAATTTATTTGATTTTAAAATTGATTTTTAAAATAGAAAAGACGAGATTTTTAAAATAGAAAAGACGAGATTTTTAAAATAGAAAAGACGAGATTTTGAGATGAGTAGTGAAGTAAAAATATGATTTTTACTTCGAGAAAAATATAATTTTTATATAGGTAAGATAGTAAAGATATCATCTTTATATGTGTAGCAAAATAAAATTGTGATTTTTCGAAATCTATATTTTTGAAAAGGCGAAATCTATATTTTTGAAAAGGCGAAATCTATATTTTTGAAAGGGCGAAATCTATATTTTTGAAATGGAATTTTTATCTATATGACATCGAAGTAAAAGTTCGATTTTTATATATTGAATAACAAAGTAAAATTCGATTTTTACATCTGTAGTGGCTACAGCAACGAAGATGACAAGAATGCGATAACGATGAAGATTTCTCTCGAAGAAGAGTCAAGATGATTGGATAGCTATTGGTGAGAACTTCTCACTCTTCAATTTCTTTTTGTAGTTATATATATATATATACTAGGATGCAGACGGTGCTTAGCAGCACCCGACACCCGTCATCCACAGACCATGGATGGCTTGTTTGTTAAATTGTTTGGTTGTGTAGTTGGTTAGTTTATTTGGTTTGAATTGAATTGTTTTGGTGAAATGAAATTGATTTGATTGATGTGTGAATGGTGTGGGCCTTCACTAGACCGGGGATAAGGCTAGGCCTCGTCCCGTTTCTAGTATCGTGCCGTTATGCCGCCGAAATTTTCTAAAATATGTTAGAAAAATAAAAGTATCATTTTTATTGTGTAAATGAAATGAATAGAAATTCATGTGTTAAAATAAAATATATTATCGTTAAAAATATAATTTTTAACGTGAAAGTGAATAAATAAATATTTATAAACAAATCGGCCGATTTGTTTATATACACTGATTTGACTGATATTGATTGGGTCGATAAATTTTACACATCGCCCAACTGTACAAATAAAATCTGTGTGTGATTGTTTGAAACCCCACACGGGTGTTGGGATGAAATTTGAAGTTCACTCATCCTGATTGATTAAATATGTCGATCGCTTGATTGACAGGCTGTTATAAGCGTTAGATATCTATATTTGATGCTTATACAGTGTAGTGCACTTTGGTTGATGATTGATTATTTTTCAATGCTATTATATACATGTGTTGTATGGAATCCATATAATTAACGTTATATGGTGATTGATTGGGCCTCATTCCAATCGGGAAAATAATGAATATTATAAAAGTAGATTCATGTGTTGAATATAAAAATAGTCATGTGTTGACGATGTTCATGTGTTGAAAATATTCGTGTGTTGAGTAAAATATTTTTTTATAATAAAATTCACATCTTTATCATATTTAAAATTAGAACTACTTCCCAGTAGAAGTCTAATTAAAAATCAAACGATAGATACCATAGTTTTATAAAATATTTTAAATAACAAAAATAGTGATGTGTTGACAGTACTCATGTGTTGAGATTAGTCGTGTGTTGAAAAAAATATAGATTCATGTGTTGAATAGAATAAATATTCATTTGTTGAATAGAATAACGAATTATTGAAATATAAAGCCGTGTTGATTAGAGATGCGTTATTTTGACGCGAACGATATTTATATCGATTTTATTCGTTTTATAATGAATATTGAAAAGTGATTTCAAAATTTAATATATGGAAATGAAATTCAAATTAAATTAGATTAAAATTCAAATTGAAATTTTATTGAATCAATTTGAAATGAATTCGAATCGAATAGAAAATGAATTCGATTCGAATTGAATAGAAAGTGAATTTGAATTCAAATCAATTAGAAATGAATTCAAATTGAATTAAAAACGAATTGAAATCGTTTTGAATGAAATTTAAAACGAACTGAAATTGAATTGAAATCAATTTGAAATGAATTCGAATTGAATTAAATAGAAGTTAAATTCAAATTAAATTGAATTGAAACAAATTAGAATTTGAAATGAATTGAAACGAATTTGAATTCGAATTAAATAAAGTTGAATTGAAATCAAATCGATTTGAAATTGAATATAGTGTTGAAATGGTTTTGAAAACGAATTTAAAACGATTTATAAAATACGTTTTAACGGGAAATCGATGAAATATATAATATATATATATATTATATATATAATGGCCTGAATAGAACGCGCCGCGCCGCGGCAGTTCGTGAATTTCGACCATTGACTTCGAATTGACGTTGCGGGAGATTCGACCGTCGGATTCTCCTAAAACCGGAACTGTTGGGTTCGTATCGAAAAGAGCTTTCCAATGAATATTAGAAATTTGAAATCTAACGGTAGGATTGGGAATTATGTCCAAATCAAATTCGAAAAAGGTCGCTGTAAGTGCAGTTCGATAGCCGTTGATGGAAATCGACTGTACGGGCCTTGATAAAATTATTAAAAATATCTATAATTTGTGTAAAATCATAATATGTGAATTGGAAAGAATTGAGCTGGAGAATTCCACATTTGAAAAGATAAAAATAGATTTTTATCGAAATAAACTAGTTTTGAACTAGAATTAAAATCAATTTATTTTTTGAAATAAATAAATTGAGTTTGAAAGTGATTTTAAAAATAATCAATATTCCCAATACGTCGATTGGACTGGAGTTGAATCGAAATTATCTTCGGGATATTTCGATGTTGGATTTCGTGACTATACAAACATTGTTATGGGAATTCGAAAGATATATTTTATATCGTTATTTCCAATACGATATTTGTTGGTTTCAGAATTTGATATTGAATATAAGCCGGTATATTTTCTATTCAGAGCCTTGTAATTAATATCAAATGTGATTTGGGTTTATCGTGAATCGTGTTTTAGATGACGTTGGTTCTTTAACCCAATTAAAGGCAAGATATCTATTTTTGAGAAGATTAAAACTAAGTGAAGTTTTATTGAATCTTTAATTAGATTAAAATGTGAATTGATAATTTAAATTATCAAATCTGAAAGGTGATCGAGAATGGAGTACCACCAGTTTTGCTCCAATGCGATAGTTAAATCTTTAATTAGATTTGAACGTGAAATGGTAATTAATTTTACCGATAACACCGTGGTGTTAGTTATGGAGTATTACCAGTTTTCTCCATGGGATATATAGGTTGGGATTGGGAAATAAAATAAATAATTACTTTGGTGTGGTTCGCTAATCCCGACTAGTTTGGAAAACCATAAAATGGTTTGAAATGATATCCAAAGGAAGATTATAGGATAAATTTAGAAGAATTTATCTTGGATAAAATTAATGGGAACATTTCCCTAAGAATGTGATTTTGTGAAAAAAAGAATATTCTGAATTGGAATGAGGCGTTTGTTGTGTTTGTGTAACATTCGTTTATTATATACGTGGGTTATTCAGAAAGGTCGGGTTTATACCCATTCTGAATAACCGATTCGACGAGATGTCGAAGATGAAGACGGTGGTTGAAGACCGGAAGTCTTCACATCGTTTGGGTGATTACTGATGATCTTGATTGGGCTGTACACCCAGGATGAGGGAATCAGTTGGTGATCGTCCAGACGTACCTGGAGATGGATGGATATGCGAGGAAAGTTCCTCCGGTTTCGTTCAGACCCAGAACGAACTTGTAAATGGATTGTGTGTCTGACATTGGATTTTATTCTGTGTTGATTGATCTCTATTAAATATACATCTGTTTGGCGGCAGAGAATTTATTCTCTTGCTTAACGCCCTTCTCTGAGACGTACGAGCTCAGAGGTTGTATATCGATGGACATCAGTCGCATGGAGTGAATTGCCAGTGTGGCATGCGTAAGTGGCAATTGATCAAGGCTTCTGTTGAAAAGCAAAGTCTTGTGGTTGATGATCGAAGCACGGCCTGTGTGGCGTAGCTTTGTGTATAACGTGAATTCGCGAGCCTCACACCTCGGTATGAGTCAAAAACGGGATACGGACCCAAGGAGTGCACGACGTTTCTTTCTAGCTAGGGTGGTGTCAGTGACCTACCAGCCCTGACATTTATATACTTTTCACCTGTGTGGTTGTTGGATACGAGGCGCCTCGGATATCGGTCTGTAAGGACCGGGAAACGTGTGTTCAGGAATTGCCAATCCTCAAAAGTAAGAGAGGACCGGCCTTGGAGGATCCAGGGATTGCTGTGTGCGGTCCCGAGGCATTTGCTAGAGTGTCTCGAACGCGGAGAGGAGCTTGCCCCTTGCCTCGTCTCATGACGGAATCCAATTTCCAATACGTGATATTGCAGATTTAATTGTAGAACTAGTATGGCGACATGATAGATGGTACCCATGCCGCCTATGATTGATATTTATGATTGAAAATTGTTTTGACACTATACACTTATAATAGTATCAGATGATTTGTTTCGACGTACCAAGCATGTTTGGCTATTATAGGGGAAAACCCTATCCTCCGACTTGCGTTGCATTGTGTGATGTGACCTGGGTCTTATAATAGCTTCATTTTTCCAAAGAGCATTGCGCTGTTTTGTTGTATGCACTAGTATTCTTGGGAGGAAACCCATTCCGTGTTATACGGCGTGGTCCCTTGAATTACTATCTTTCAAAGCAAAGTTTTAAATAACTGTTTTAGTTCTCACACCAGTCACATGACTGACCTGGAGTTTATTGTTTTCACCTAAACTCTGGGTGCCCCTATTTTCCACACGGGCAGCTAGTAGTTTTGGTTTTGCAGATTTATATTCACAGGGTCCTGATTTACAGCTGGAACGATGCTCGGAAAGCTCTGTATCCGTGCATTACTTCTAGTTGTGATTTTGTATTATTTTCCGCTGCAATGTATTTAAATGTAATTTAAATCTCTGATATTTGTTGAATGTAATTTTTTCATTTATACTCTGTATATTTTTGTATCTGATGGAATTGTTGTAATATACCATGAAATGTTCTTCCGTCTGCGTTCTATTTTGTCTTGTCCTCAATTCTATCCGTGCTTTCCTTCACGGGGAAGTTCGGGTCGTCTCGGAATCTTTTCTTTTTATCTTTTTATTTACTTCTTGAGACATTGAGACAGTATTGAGCATTGATGTATTTTGGGAGATTGAGACTTTATTTCTTTACTTGTTTTAGACATTATTTTGCTAAGTGTACCCTGTACTGCGTACTCTGATATCTATGATGTTATGTTGTGATGACATTTCCATTTCCACTGCAATGATTTATATGTTATGCTATTATCTGAGGTCGGTTATTGTTTTTGATTATGTTATGCTCTTATGATTATCCTTACTTTCGTACCACGGAAGTTGGGGTCATCACATGGTGATTAGTTTCTTTCTACAAAGGAAGCTTTTGTTATTGATGTATTATGGGATGAGAGGTCATGAATCGGTATTTTGATTATCTACAACAATCAGCTCCGAATTTAAAAATAATAGTAGTAATTGTAATAATAATATATTTGTACATGTAGTTATGTCCGATATATATGCATACATATGTTCATGTGTGTATATTTCACCAATACAAGGCTTTTTCCACCGTGAATGGCATGTGGATGTTGTGGTTGTTGACCTTGAAATACCACATAAGTTGAACCACTTCCCTAAATGTTCCGAGGCAAGTTGCATGTATCCCGTTTTATTACGGTGCCTTTATCATTCATATATTTCAACCTGTCAATTGAATTTCTCTACATGACAATACTGTTTTTGAATAAGTTTGAAATTGCTAACTCACGCTTCATGGTGAGGTAAGTTCTGCAATGGTTAATGTCCCATCTAGTATATAATTATGTCAGAAGTAGTTTGAAAGTACAAAACTTGTTTGAATCTATATCCAAAAGCATAAAGAATATGTTTGAGAAGTAGAAACAGAAGTTGCAATGTTATATATATATATGTTATATCTATTATTCTATTGTTGGAATTATATTCACATTTCACAAATTATTTATGTGCGGTTGCTTTGTTTCTGTATAGGAAAATTTTGGTTTGGCTTTAAGTGAGGTTTAATTTCACCAAAGAAATCAGTGATGAGGTCTTCAAATACAAGTTTTTTATTCGAGAAAATCTGAATCCTGACATACTGAAATTTTTGTACATAGCATAATACTGAGGCATTAAGTTGTAGGATTAAAAAATCAGCAGCGAGATTAATGTCAAATTGTTCTTGTAATAAATAATAGTACACGTAGCTTTATTCCAAAACAAATTTCTCTAGATAAAGAAGTATAAGTGTGTAACATTGTATAGGCATTGAATTATAGTTTCCAAGAATTAGCATTCGAAATTTTTGTCCTATTTCGAGTTTATTTTAGAGAAAATATACAATTTATTATTTTATATATTTTTTGGACACAAAATTATTATGTTTATGTGTGTGACTGTGTATGTAAGAGTGAGTGAGAGTGTGTGCGCGCGCGTGTGTGTGTATGTATATATATTGCATGAATCTTAGACATTGCACTTTTGAAGCTACTTCATGTTTGCTTACTAGGTGAGTGCTTATCACTATCGTTTGTCAACTCTTGCTTAGTTGCTCTACATGACTAACAGTAGTGGGTTTTTCATCACCCATAAATACTAGACTGAATGTAGCATATATTTTTTGCCTTTCTAAAGAATTTGAGTCTGAGCCCACGTTAAGTTCTGCATTTTTGAGCTGCATGCAAGGTAAAACACACTCTGACATTTTGTTTTGCTGAAGAATGAAATCATCATTATCCTGTTGTATATTTGTGTGATTTGGATGCTTACCATGCAGGACTCAAAACAATCAACAAGTTACTTGTTATGTAGCAGGTTATTACCTTGTTATAATTTAAAAGGTGGCTAAAACTAAACGAATTTACGATTGATTCAAACTAATGAGAGGTCCATACTACATAGGCCTAAGATACATGTGAAATATAGGACTCATAATAACCACGCAGTTATAACATCGAGTTTTAAATAACCAAAAGTTTTGAGCACTTGAAGATGTTGTATGAGTGGTGTATTTTCCTTTTCTTTGAGAAAAATAAAAATAAAATATATGATTTAGGTATCAAAGGTTACATTCTACAATCCAACTAACATACCGCTAATTAATAATCATAATTAGATGGATTGCACTGACAACTTAATAAATTGTTACTTGTAAGGAAATCCAGAATCATTATGAACATAAAACACGGAAAATTTTCTTCCAATTCAACAATAAGATATACAAAGGCGCCTGGAGTCTAAACTGTTGAGCAACCAAAGCACCTGAATACACCATTAGACGACATAAAATAATAGCCTTTTGTGAATTACACGTGGAAAATTCCAAATGTTAAAAAGTAGCAATTCTTAATTACTTACTACAAAAAGGTTTTGTTACGCTATTCATGGATTATTCCTATTTGTTTTCTCTGATTATGTATATGATAAGATCAGTCCGTATTTACTAATTACAAATGTCTATGTGTATGCATCTATCTAATTATGTGTACTGTCAGTATCCAAATTAATGAAATTACACTAGCACCTGCAAGAATTTTAGCGTTTATCATTTGATGGTTCCACGCATTGCTAGTCTAATGGTTCTACGCATTGCTAATGTCTCCAGACAACTCGACCGAGTAGTAATGTTAAATGATCTCCAAGAAAAACAAATCAATTAGATCAAGAAAAAATTATAAACAAACATATCAGTTTATGGAAAAAAAAAATTTTGTAAGGATTTAAACGGTGAGTCCACATCCAGTATGAACCGATTTAGGATATTTAATTTTGCTTGACTCATCACCTGACCAATAATAATATCTGCATCTATCTAAAATAATATTTTTGAACTAAAGTGGCAAAATATATATTCCTTTCTACAAACTTTCAATTGATGAGCAAAGGTGTTTTTCCAACCTCGTTTTTCTTCCTAAATATATATTTTGTTAATCCATGTTAGTTAATATTTGCACTATATATGTGTATACATATGTTTGTGTGTATGCGTGTATATGTATATGTAGTGTGTATGTGTATGTTAGATTTCATTTGGGATGGAGAGTTGCAAATAGATTGCAGTAGTGACTTTATCAACAAATTAAGATGATACTTAATTACTTTGAGGAGATGATCATTTGATTGGATTTTTGTGGATTTCTAATTGTTAAATTAATTTGTTGATTTTTTTTAATTATGTAGGAGTATTCACTGCCCATTAGAATTGAGGAAAAAAACAATGTATTTTTATTTCCATGCATATTCTCTTAACTTTCTCAAATGAATAATGCGGAGAAGGGGGAAGACGAGAATGAGCATACAGGCTATCTGAGTAACAATATAAAGGCATCCTATCATCGACTTTCTACAATTTTCACTTACCCTCCTTTGATTATTATGTTGTTTAATTCTTTTTCTTAACTTGCATGTGAAGTTGGTGTTTTGTTCTTTTTTATAACTTGCATGTGAATGTACATGAGTTGAGTATAGGCATAAGCAAATAATATCGTGAATAAGTTTATTGAATCTGCACTCAACTATTGATCAATGTGCATTTGGATACATGCTATCTGTGTAAGCTAAATCATGCGGTGGTTTTACAATTTTGAAGCACATGTTGTAAATTATTATTTACTAGCAACTAACTATTGAGTTCCAAAGCATTCATTTCTTAAACTAATTTTTTTACTATATTGTTTCAAACTCCACTTTTGTGTCGAAAAAAGGTTTATGTGCTTCGATATGTGTACGTTGCAGCTGCTAAGGAGTAGGGATACATGATTAAATATGTGGGTCATGTAGGAACATCGTTCAAACCTCTCAATTTGTCCAATACCACAAATGCATACTTTAAAGAAGGGACATTAAGTCAGGTAATATTTGTTGGAGATTTTATTCAGACCAGAAAGATAAAGCAACAAATATGTTACTGACACATTCCTGCCAATTACTTATTGCTAATCATAGTTTATTGCTAAATTTTGATTATTGGATTGATTAAATTGTTTTATAAATGGTCGGAATCAGATATTAATCAATTAGAACTAGGTACAAGGTTTATCTAAATATGTTCTAATCAAAGTTTGATAATCATATAGTTAGTTTTTCTTAAAAAATGAATTTTATGTTCACGAAATAGGAGAAAAAGCCAATAAGAGTTAGACCTTATAATCAAATATAAAAAGGGTTAGCAAAACACAACTGTAACGCCCCGGATTTCTCCCGACCCGATCGATCGCAAAATCGACCAAGACCGTTCAAAACCTGAGTACGTTAACTGTGGGAATACAACACATTAGAATAACAACAGCAGACTTTTATAAACATCATAATAATGTTACATCAGAGTACAGAATATCAGAGTACATAAAATTACAGCGGAAGATACATTACAATATTTTAATACATTGCAGCGGAAATAAAATCACTAAGGCAGCGGAAGACAACTATGCTCTGGACACAGCTTTAGGCTTCAATCCAGAATCCTGCTCGAGATAAGAAACTGTAGACAAACTACTCGACTGCCCGTGTGGAAAGAGGGCACCTGAGTTTGTAAAGGTGGAAACAAACAACGGGTCAGTCATGGGACTGGTGTGAGAATTCCTAACTAATTTTACTAATAACAATAAGACAAACCCAAGGACCACGCCGCTAATGCGGAACGGGTTTACTCCAATGGATTGTCGTGCATAAATTAAAGTAAATCGTTAAACAACGCAATGCTTTTTAGAAAAATGAAACCATCATAAGACCCAAGTCCCATCACACAATGCAACGCAAACCGGAGGATAGGGTTTTACCTTATAATGGTCAAAAATGCTTGATACGATAAAAACGAATTTGATATTATTGCTAGTGTATATGTTTCAAAAACATTTCAAAGTAAATGTATCAATCCTAGGAAGCATAGCTACCATATACTATGCCTCCATACTAGTGATACAATCAAAACCGTATGAGGTCGTATTGGGAATTGGGTTTCCATCATGAGTCAAGGCTAAGGAGGAGCTCCTTACCGACTCGAGACACTCTAGCTAATGTCTCAGGATTCCCCGCAGTTAACCCTTGGATCCTGCAGGGCCGGTCCACACTTACAGCTTCGTGGATTAGTAATTCCTGAACACACGTTTCCCGATCCTATAGGACCTATCATCCGAGGCGCCTCATTCCATCATCCACATAAGTAAATATCAGCCAGTTTAAGGACCGACACCACTTCTAGCTAGAAAGAAACGTGCTGCTCTCCCTGCGTTCACTTCTCCCGTTTTAGACTCCACCGGGTTGTGAGGCTCGCGAAGTCACGCTATACACAAAGCTATGCCTAAATAGGCCGTGCTTTGATCATCAACCACAAGGCCTGCTTTTCAACAAAAGCCTTGATCACTGCATCTTGGTATGCCACACTGTCAATCCATATCATACTATTAATCTTTGCCAAAATATACAAAAGGGTGTTAAGCAAGAGAATAAATTCTCTGCCACCAAACATTCATACATTCAGCAGAAAATCAATAAGTACAATATATAAAGGAGTACGATGTCAGACACACATTCCATTTATAAGCTTATGCTCTGGGTCTGAGCGAAAGCCAAATCCGTACAAATCAACACTACGCCCGGACGGCCACCATTTTAGCCCTTTCAAGGTAGCTACTCCAATCATGGGCGTCAATGGTAACTCATCCATTCGACGTGAAGATCGTCGGTCTTGTACCGTCTTCAACTCTTCGACTGCTAGTCGCCGTATTCATTATTCAGAATGGGTTAAACCCGGTCTTTCCGAATAACTCGCATGATTTAAAATTAGGTGCTATATATAAACCACATCAACGCCTCATTCCAATTCAGAATATCCTTTTAATAAAGTATTCACATTATTAGGGAAAGGTTCCCATAAATTTTATCAAGGATATTCTTTAATCTTCCTTTATTCACCTTCCTTTATTCACCTTCAATTCTAATTAAAGATTTATTTAAAACTTTATAAAGTTTTAGTCTTCTAAAATCATTGTTAAATGACTAATCACTTTTCTGGAATTAATCTTATCTTTAATCCGGGTTTAAGAACCGATGTTATTTAAAACATAGTTCACGAGAGACCCCATCTCATGTTTCATTAATTCCCTATTTAATATATAATATTAGGCATCTCTTCTTTTAGAAAATTTCATTTAATCTTAATTAAAAGATTAATTAATAACAAATCAAAATTTCACTATTGATTTGAGTTTCGAGAACTAATGCCCTTCAAAACATTGTTCACAACCAACCCATAATCAATTTCCTTTTTATTTCAATTATATTTAATAATTGGAAATCTCATTTAAATCTTAATAAAAATATTTTCCTTTACTCAAATGGATTTAAGAATAATGTTATTTAAGACACTATTCACGACAAACCCAAAATCTAACTTGATATTAAATATAAAGCTTTGAATGGGAATTATATCGATTATATTCAATATCAAATTCTAAAACCAACGGATATCATATCAGAAATAACGATATTAAATATCTTCCAAATTCCCAAAATAATATCCGTATAATCACGGAATTAATATTGAAATAGTCCGTAGATAATTTCCGTTTAAATCCAATTCAATATACTCATTGGTAATTCTTAGTTGTATCAAAAACCATTTTAAATCCTTTTATTTATTTATAAAATAAATAAATCACTTATTTTGATAAAAATATCTTTTATCTTTATAAACTTGGAGATTTTCATCAAAACCCTTTTTTTGATCATTTATTATGACTTCACATAAATTTTTCCTTATTTTTACATATTTAAAAACGTTTATAAATTCGTTTCCAAGACGATTCCAACTTTTATTCCAACTATAATCTAAAAATTGATTATTCTATATGTTATCCTTTTATAATAATATTATTTTCAAAAATATTAATTTTGAAACTTCTCTTTTAATATTCATTATAATATGGATAAAATAAATCGATAAACTCGTTCGTGTTTTTAAAATGCGTTGCTATTTTTAAAACGGATTAAATAGCCCAACTCATTTTCTTATCCATTTGTATTTTATAATGGACTAGACCTCTCACATTAATCCTATGACTTGTGGATGCTGGATGTGCCGGTCGGTTCCGGGCAGATTTATTCCACAAGTTGGGCTTAACCTCGTGTCATGGCCCATTTCATATTTGTGCACTTGGACCTCTCAAATTAAGTTCAACATTAGTGGCTGTTGGATATGCCGGTCGGGTCCGGGCAGACTTCCACCACAAATGTAACCTAACCTCATGTTCAAGCACAATTATAATTTATAATTATAATTAATTTTTCCAAAACATATTATTTGAAATTATCCTTTCCATTAAGGAATCTTAATTTTAAGATATTCTTTATTTCTAAATAACTTGATTTCAAGTATCTTAATATAAATTGTAACTTTCTATATTCTTATAATATTAAAGTAATATTATAATAATACTTTCAAAATGTGTAATTTTGAAATTCAAACTTGAAATATTAATTAGTCATTTATTACTACATTTATTCTTATAATATTTAAAATAATATTATAATAATATTTTCAAAATGTATAATTTTTGAATTCCGAACTTCCAATATTAATTAATTATTTATTACTGCATTAGCCATTCTTGATAACTTTAGAAAATTCTGCATTGGAATGAGACTCAAATCAAATACCATTAATTAATGGATTTCATACAACGCATTTGTGAAATAATGATAGACATTCCTTTTATTACCCAAATTACATTCCAATCACAACATCCCAATAACATTCATTTATTCATGTAATTAACATTCAAACAATATACATTCAATTGACAATATACAATAACTTTTCACAACAAAACTCAAATAACAATAGATTATTTGTGCACTTGGGCGATGTGTGAAAATATCAGCCCAATCAACATATACAAGTCAGGCAACTTGTATATGGCAGTGTAACATATTTGAATTATCATACAAGATAAAATAACATTAATTGTGTAACACCCCGCCTCCGCTAGGGTCACTCGCAAAGGAATGCACTAGCTTTAGAGGGGCATTATTGGTAAACATGCACAGAAATATCACAAGACAGAACATATATAAATAGCGGAAGTAAAATCAAACTTTCATAACATGAATAAATAAGGTCTAAAGCCTTTTACATCAGAGTACATCAAAACCTGTCTTGCAATAGTAAAGAAGCATAAAGACTTTTTAATAAATTATTCCCCAAGTAAAACCGTAAAGTAGCCATAGCCAAGAGAAGTCCAAGCCATCCATGATGACCTTCAAGCAGAAGAAGTCCGAACTAAACAGCATTGTTTCCTCCCTGAAACCTGGGGGGGAAACGGAAGAAAAGAGGCGAAACAAAACGGGTCAGTCAAAAAGACTAAGTCCTATCTACTTCCAGTATAAAAACAGGTAAAGGTAACATGACATGCATAAACTGAAAGTAAACATAAGGATAACTACAAGATAGATAAACCAGGGTAGCCGGTTGAACTACTGCGGCAAGGTAAACTAAGGTATCATGATAAACTACGGTGTTATGATAAGTCAAGGTATCACATCGTCAGATTTCTATCGAGTACATTATCCCGAGGTATCTACCCCGTCTAACATCCCACGGTATCTATTATGTATATTCTTCCTAGTTCTAACATGTACATTTGCTCTGCACCTCTCGTACTAGTATCCCTACCCGCGTCATGTGTTAACCATGAATGTCCCGTGCTCAAAGTCGTGTAATGGTCCATGTCAACCTAATATCGCATATGTAGGTTACTCAAATCATATGTTTCTTTCCATGTATATAAGTTCAGTCCTTTGCCGTACCTCGTACGGGCTTCCTCATGTCGTATTATCCTTGAAATCGTTTGGACTGTCACCCTTGTTCTATCTAGGCTCTTCCATATGAATCATCGTTTGAACTACTAGGACTTACGCCACCTAGCACCACTAGGGATTACGCTTACCTATTGCACGCTTTCGTATTTCGGTTTGGGTTAAACCACCTAGGCCACTAGGGATTACGCTAACCCTCAACCGCGCCCTTTTTCCCACGCATTCATCGTGAATCGTTTTTCTATAACTGTATGCACATGTATCACATCGTGCCATCCGAGTCCTGTCACAGGGCAAAACAAGAAATACAGGACTCGGTCGGGAGCTTTAGATTTATCTGCCGATGCAGATACTAAGGTCTGCTTTTCTACACGTGGCTATGGTCCCACGAGACCCCTCCCTCAACTAGTGAAAGGCAACACAAGAGAAAATCTTGCATGAGAACTACACTCCGGCCAGCCCACATCCAACGGCCTACCTCACCCATAATTAGATAGCAATTATGGTCTGTTGGGTGTTCCCTGCCTTTCCGTACGTACACGCTTGACTCAAGATGGTAGATGATCGACGAACTTGCTATCTAGGGCACTATCATGTATTCGTTGACTCACTGCTATCCATCCCAGTCTTTAGGTCGCTCGTATAGCAACCAAGGCATACTCTTGGTTCTTCTAACGCAGACCTTAACCTCTTGTGAGCCCAGGATGATCATCTGCGACCTCACAGAGGGATCCCAAGAATATCCTCACGTTCCCCGAAGCCGCTGCTTCGTTACCCAGTTCGTTGGAGCCTTTATCTAAATCAGATAGCCTGCTCCTACACGCATACTTAAACGTTGACCTAACGTATCGGGTTACTAATCTATCTAAGAAATGGTCCAAATTTCCTTGACTAAGAATTATTACTTAGTTTCCCTTAACTAAGGTTTACCACTTAGCCTTATTTCCATAATCCTTGTTAACTATGGTTATTTACCTAATCCTCCGAATTAGGGTTTATCTAATGGGTTAGGTGTCACTTAAGTTCATAACTTAGCCCGTCTACAAACCATGTCAAAATTGGCTAAGTATCCAAGTCCAAGACTTAACCCTACAAACCATGTGTCAAGTTGGCTAAGTATATTAAGCAATCCATAACTTAACCTCGTCTAATTATCATTTTAGATTGGTTAATTATATAAATTAACTCGACCTTGTCAAATTACCGAGTCAAATCGGTCAAGCGTATTCAAGTGATTCGTGACTTAGCCTTATCATGTTTTCACGTTAGATTGGTTAAGTATAGGTTAACTTAACCTCATCAAATTAACGAGTTAGATTGGTTAAGTATAGATCACTTAACCTCATCAGATCATCGTGTTAAATTAGTTAAGTGTTTAACTTAACCCCATTAAATTACCAAGTTAAGTTGGTTAAGTATGGGTTACTTGACCTCATTGAATTACCAAGTTTAAATTGGTTAAGTGTTTAACTTAACCCCATCGAATTACCGTGTTTAGATTAGTTAAGTGTGGATTACTTAACCCCATCTAATTACCGTGGTTAGGTTAGTTAAGTCTTAATTACTTAACCCCATCCAATTACCCAGTCGGATTAGTTAAGTGTAAATTACTTAACCCCATCTCCTAATCATCTTGCATGGTTAAGTGTCATTAAGGAATCAAGTCCGGTCCCACTTAACCTACCCATTCGTGTCATATCGGTTAAGTGTCATTAGTCAAATTTACTTAACCTTATCATGTGGCATTAATTCAATTAATGCACTCTTAACCTCTCACATTAGACCTTGTTGTGGTTACTAGTTAAGCCGGGCGGGTCCGGGTAGATTTACACCACAACCTAGTCTAACCTCGGGTCTTAAGCGCGACATGACCAACTTCTCACATTGGGTCTTATTGTTTGCAACTACTAGTTATGCCGGTCGGTTCCGGGTAGTTTTACGTTGCAAACTCAACCCAACCTCGAGTTGGTCACACTTATATTATCTAAGTTCATCATGTTTCCAAAACATGTTACAAGTTTTCAAGCATTTGGGTAGACCTAACTTAATAGGTAAATTCCCAAAGGGTAGACCTAACTTAATAGGTAAATTCCCAAGCTCATGTTTTTATGCATACTTACATGCCAACTTCCATGTTGTCTTTTCAAGTCATATTTTCAAGTATAAACACATGTCATAATCAAGTTAAGATTTCGCGACATGTTCATGTTTATCTAACTACCCAAAATCGTGTTTTCCCAACGCAAGCAAAGCGGGTCAACATAGTAGGTATACTATGGCTACATGTAGACCCCAAAACATGCACGATGCCACAAAAGGGATTGGCTCCAAACATGCATGGCGTCATAAGGGGGTTTGGCCTTAAAACATGCATGATAGAGTCATATAGGGATTGACCATAAGCATGCATACTATCATATAGGATTTGGCCACAAACTTGCATAATATCATAAGGAGGTTTTGCCACAAACATGCATGAATCATAAGGGGTTTGTGTTCATATGCATGCATAAGCCCCAAGGTCAAGTGTTTGCCTATGTTTCACAAGTCAAATGGTTCCCAAAGGTTCATGCAAATCTTCCATAGACAAAGATCCAAACTTGCAAGATAAACTAGGCTAAACATAACATGAGTGACATGATTAAGTTGCTACATCTTAGTCTAAGGTCATAGATCATAGAAAAGGGACAAAGTTAGGTTCACATACATGCATACTTATGCTTTATCTCATTTTATCCCATGTCAACATTAAAAATACCGTTTGATCCAAAAGTAGCTAGAACTTACCTAGGCAAGGCTTAGGAAAGGGATCATGCATCATCTTGACGAAGAAAGGTGGCTCCTTTGAAGAAGAACCATCATGAAACTCGCATAGAAATGTCGATTTGGCCTCTATTTGGTGTAGCAAGCTTGCATCTTTTGATTTGAACTTGATTTGGATGCATAGGCTCTAGGGATTTGAGATGGAGGCCATGAGAGTAGAAATTTGGCCATAGTTTAGTTACATGAGTGAATAATGAGGGTTTAGGGGTAGGTTTAGGGTCTTTTTATAGAGATTAGGATAGTTTTAGGCCCTTAGATTAACCCTAGGACCAACCTGAACCGTCAGATTTCAAACCAGGCCCAAAAACCTAGCCAAGATAGAAAATAGGTGCACCAGATCAGAATCAGCCGACAGGGCAAGTCGACAGCCCTGTCGACATGCCTGTCAACATGCCTATCGACTTGTCTGGGCGGGAATTTTCCCGCCTGGCCCCATTTCTGCATGTTTCGAAATTCAAATTTCCCGAAAACTTCTTTGGGCCTTAACCGGGTCATACGGACTCCGATTTTCGAAAACTCGGACTCTATTTCGCGTATTTTTCCGAGACGAACGCAATGGCATAGCCCGTTTTACTTGATTCAGAATTTAAAATTAAATTCTGCCTTGATTCTCGTTTTAACATGTTATCGAAAAATACGGGTTGTTACATTCTCCCCACCTTTTAGGATTTCGTCCCCGAAATCTCCAAGTTAGGAAGAACATATCCTACCATCCATCATCCATCTACTCAAAACATCATCCACAAGCAACCATTGTCCTTAGATGATTTCTAATGCTGTATGAATATATGCAAAACGTGTGTGTACATGTTCCTTAGCTAATGCTAATGATCAAGCCTGAATAATCTTTCTAATGCAAAATATGTATAGTGCCATGAATCCAACATGTATGCAAATAGTCCTAGTCATATAGATACTATATGCGTGCACAAACATTCAACCATATGCAACATCCGCATGATAACACATTCAATTTCATCCATAAATAAGTATAAATACTCGTGCATATGCAATATGAAATGTGACCGAGTCGAGCTAATATCTAATGTAAATTCGCGCATCCACGAGCAACCACTTGCAACCATTTGCAACCATATCAACCATAACATGTTTCAAATACATGTTTACATCCATAGGGTTCTGCCTAAGATTCCCTGAAACAGGGTCGAGAAGATAAACAAAACAAACTCCGTACAGGATTTGTAACAGAGACAGGACCGAGAGGATATCCATAAAAGATAGCCTACAAGCAAGCTCAACAGAAAAACAGGGATCGAGGATATATTCCCAAAAGAGATATCATGCACGTATTTAGTCTTCAGTCTCCTGAGTCGCATTACCTTGAGCTTAGTTCCATCGTGCCTTGACCGCCCCTTTTTCTTCATGATTTCGCAGCTTCTTATTTCCTGTTTCCATAACATGAGTTGGAACTCATTTCCTCATCGCCTCTCGTTCCACCTGCACTTATTCTCCTTCTAGAATACTTGGCGCAAACAGGACTGCGTACTCATTATTCCATGCGAGCCCTCAAAATTTACTAGTGAATCCTGGACCTTGTACCATAAGGTATTCCACGTAGAAAAACTTTCTCTTGAAAGTAAACAGATGTCAATCAGGTTATCATGCGCACTTACTAGGGTGATCTTTATAACCCATGCATAAATGAAGTAAACCATCCGTCTAATTGGCGAACACCACTCGATCGGGCTTCAAATTTCCAATAAAGGCATCAAGGGATTCTAAGTAACTAGTCATGACAGAACCTCAAAAAGGTTACCCGATACTTCGAGGGCATTACCAAGGCTAGTCAAAAGGTCTAACTACCCTCCTATCAAAACCGAGAGTGGCACCCCCTACTGGATAACCACTTCATCCCTAGAATCCAGCCATAGCTTATAAACATAAGCATTATTTCCAAATTCAACACTTGGCATAGACATTCCCAAATCCAAACAAGTCATGTATAAATGGACTGATTCTCCAATAGGACTTTGAGACAAAAATGGGATCCTCTATTACGCTAGTACTTAAGGTGCAGAGACTCAACTACCGAAGCAGACTTAAATGATACGAACAACGAAGTCCTAACGGGATGATAGAGAAGAAAAGCTAAACCTTTGACAAGATCGTTACCCTCCTTCCGAGGTACTCTAGAAATGAGAGCATACTACTGCCCTCCCGATGATCTTGTCCTTGTCCCATAATACTTAACTATCCGCCCCGTTTTACCATGCCAAAGGTACTCTCTCGTCATGGGTTTCATTGTTCATCTTTCTCCCTCCTTTGAGGACTAAGCCATACCAACAAGTTGCTCATCCTTAAGCTCGTATCCTTTATCCTTCTTCCTCACGATCCTTTCTTATAACGCGGTCACTGGTCTCTCGAGAACCACCTCCATCGTATGGAAAGCACTTTCGTAGGTAGAAAAGACTAGTCGCAGTTAAAACTACTGTGACTACAGATGGAGGAAAGAAAGGAAAAGAGACTCAATTAAGGAAACAAGGATAGTGCTAATGGCCTTTGGGGAATAGCCTTTTTCTTTTAAAAGAAAATTTTCTTGAAAAATGCTTCTTTGTAAACGATTTTCAAATAGTTTTCAGAGGGTCTTTAAAAACTTTTGCCCAGTCTGGTAACCTTCTGCTCTGATACCAAATGTAACACCCCGCCTCCGCTAGGGTCACTCGCAAAGGAATGCACTAGCTTTAGAGGGGCATTATTGGTAAACATGCACAGAAATATCACAAGACAGAACATATATAAATAGCGGAAGTAAAATCAAACTTTCATAACATGAATAAATAAGGTCTAAAGCCTTTTACATCAGAGTACATCAAAACCTGTCTTGCAATAGTAAAGAAGCATAAAGACTTTTTAATAAATTATTCCCCAAGTAAAACCGTAAAGTAGCCATAGCCAAGAGAAGTCCAAGCCATCCATGATGACCTTCAAGCAGAAGAAGTCCGAACTAAACAGCATTGTTTCCTCCCTGAAACCTGGGGGGGGGGAAACGGAAGAAAAGAGGCGAAACAAAACGGGTCAGTCAAAAAGACTGAGTAAGTCCTATCTACTTCCAGTATAAAAACAGGTAAAGGTAACATGACATGCATAAACTGAAAGTAAACATAAGGATAACTACAAGATAGATAAACCAGGGTAGCCGGTTGAACTACTGCGGCAAGGTAAACTAAGGTATCATGATAAACTACGGTGTTATGATAAGTCAAGGTATCACATCGTCAGATTTCTATCGAGTACATTATCCTGAGGTATCTACCCCGTCTAACATCCCACGGTATCTATTATGTATATTCTTCCTAGTTCTAACATGTACATTTGCTCTGCACCTCTCGTATTAGTATCCCTACCCGCGTCATGTGTTAACCATGAATGTCCCGTGCTCAAAGTCGTGTAATGGTCCATGTCAACCTAATATCACATATATAGGTTACTCAAATCATATGTTTCTTTCCATGTATATAAGTTCAGTCCTTTGCCGTACCTCGTACGGGCTTCCTCATGTCGTATTATCCTTGAAATCGTTTGGACTGTCACCCTTGTTCTATCTAGGCTCTTCCATATGAATCATCGTTTGAACTACTAGGACTTACGCCACCTAGCACCACTAGGGATTACGCTTACCTATTGCACGCTTTCGTATTTCGGTTTGGGTTAAACCACCTAGGCCACTAGGGATTACGCTAACCCTCAACCGCGCCCTTTTTCCCACGCATTCATCGTGAATCGTTTTTCTATAACTATATGCACATGTATCACATCGTGCCATCCGAGTCCTGTCACAGGGCAAAACAAGAAATACAGGACTCGGTCGGGAGCTTTAGATTTATCTGCCGATGCAGATACTAAGGTCTGCTTTTCTACACGTGGCTATGGTCCCACGAGACCCCTCCCTCAACTAGTGAAAGGCAACACAAGAGAAAATCTTGCATGAGAACTACACTCCGGCCAGCCCACATCCAACGGCCTACCTCACCCATAATTAGATAGCAATTATGGTCTGTTGGGTGTTCCCTGCCTTTCCGTACGTACACGCTTGACTCAAGATGGTAGATGATCGACGAACTTGCTATCTAGGGCACTATCATGTATTCGTTGACTCACTGCTATCCATCCCAGTCTTTAGGTCGCTCGTATAGCAACCAAGGCATACTCTTGGTTCTTCTAACGCAGACCTTAACCTCTTGTGAGCCCAGGATGATCATCTGCGACCTCACAGAGGGATCCCAAGAATATCCTCACGTTCCCCGAAGCCGCTGCTTCGTTACCCAGTTCGTTGGAGCCTTTATCTAAATCAGATAGCCTGCTCCTACACGCATACTTAAACGTTGACCTAACGTATCGGGTTACTAATCTATCTAAGAAATGGTCCAAATTTCCTTGACTAAGAATTATTACTTAGTTTCCCTTAACTAAGGTTTACCACTTAGCCTTATTTCCATAATCCTTGTTAACTATGGTTATTTACCTAATCCTCCGAATTAGGGTTTATCTAATGGGTTAGGTGTCACTTAAGTTCATAACTTAGCCCGTCTACAAACCATGTCAAAATTGGCTAAGTATCCAAGTCCAAGACTTAACCCTACAAACCATGTGTCAAGTTGGCTAAGTATATTAAGCAATCCATAACTTAACCTCGTCTAATTATCATTTTAGATTGGTTAATTATATAAATTAACTCGACCTTGTCAAATTACCGAGTCAAATCGGTCAAGCGTATTCAAGTGATTCGTGACTTAGCCTTATCATGTTTTCACGTTAGATTGGTTAAGTATAGGTTAACTTAACCTCATCAAATTAACGAGTTAGATTGGTTAAGTATAGATCACTTAACCTCATCAGATCATCGTGTTAAATTAGTTAAGTGTTTAACTTAACCCCATTAAATTACCAAGTTAAGTTGGTTAAGTATGGGTTACTTGACCTCATTGAATTACCAAGTTTAAATTGGTTAAGTGTTTAACTTAACCCCATCGAATTACCGTGTTTAGATTAGTTAAGTGTGGATTACTTAACCCCATCTAATTACCGTGGTTAGGTTAGTTAAGTCTTAATTACTTAACCCCATCCAATTACCCAGTCGGATTAGTTAAGTGTAAATTACTTAACCCCATCTCCTAATCATCTTGCATGGTTAAGTGTCATTAAGGAATCAAGTCCGGTCCCACTTAACCTACCCATTCGTGTCATATCGGTTAAGTGTCATTAGTCAAATTTACTTAACCTTATCATGTGGCATTAATTCAATTAATGCACTCTTAACCTCTCACATTAGACCTTGTTGTGGTTACTAGTTAAGCCGGGCGGGTCCGGGTAGATTTACACCACAACCTAGTCTAACCTCGGGTCTTAAGCGCGACATGACCAACTTCTCACATTGGGTCTTATTGTTTGCAACTACTAGTTATGCCGGTCGGTTCCGGGTAGTTTTACGTTGCAAACTCAACCCAACCTCGAGTTGGTCACACTTATATTATCTAAGTTCATCATGTTTCCAAAACATGTTACAAGTTTTCAAGCATTTGGGTAGACCTAACTTAATAGGTAAATTCCCAAAGGGTAGACCTAACTTAATAGGTAAATTCCCAAGCTCATGTTTTTATGCATACTTACATGCCAACTTCCATGTTGTCTTTTCAAGTCATATTTTCAAGTATAAACACATGTCATAATCAAGTTAAGATTTCGCGACATGTTCATGTTTATCTAACTACCCAAAATCGTGTTTTCCCAATGCAAGCAAAGCGGGTCAACATAGTAGGTATACTATGGCTACATGTAGACCCCAAAACATGCACGATGCCACAAAAGGGATTGGCTCCAAACATGCATGGCGTCATAAGGGGGTTTGGCCTTAAAACATGCATGATAGAGTCATATAGGGATTGACCATAAGCATGCATACTATCATATAGGATTTGGCCACAAACTTGCATAATATCATAAGGAGGTTTTGCCACAAACATGCATGAATCATAAGGGGTTTGTGTTCATATGCATGCATAAGCCCCAAGGTCAAGTGTTTGCCTATGTTTCACAAGTCAAATGGTTCCCAAAGGTTCATGCAAATCTTCCATAGACAAAGATCCAAACTTGCAAGATAAACTAGGCTAAACATAACATGAGTGACATGATTAAGTTGCTACATCTTAGTCTAAGGTCATAGATCATAGAAAAGGGACAAAGTTAGGTTCACATACATGCATACTTATGCTTTATCTCATTTTATCCCATGTCAACATTAAAAATACCGTTTTGATCCAAAAGTAGCTAGAACTTACCTAGGCAAGGCTTAGGAAAGGGATCATGCATCATCTTGACGAAGAAAGGTGGCTCCTTTGAAGAAGAACCATCATGAAACTCGCATAGAAATGTCGATTTGGCCTCTATTTGGTGTAGCAAGCTTGCATCTTTTGATTTGAACTTGATTTGGATGCATAGGCTCTAGGGATTTGAGATGGAGGCCATGAGAGTAGAAATTTGGCCATAGTTTAGTTACATGAGTGAATAATGAGGGTTTAGGGGTAGGTTTAGGGTCTTTTTATAGAGATTAGGATAGTTTTAGGCCCTTAGATTAACCCTAGGACCAACCTGAACCGTCAGATTTCAAACCAGGCCCAAAAACCTAGCCAAGATAGAAAATAGGTGCACCAGATCAGAATCAGCCGACAGGGCAAGTCGACAGCCCTGTCGACATGCCTGTCGACATGCCTGTCGACATGCCTGTCGACTTGTCTGGGCGGGAATTTTCCCGCCTGGCCCCATTTCTGCATGTTTCGAAATTCAAATTTCCCGAAAACTTCTTTGGGCCTTAACCGGGTCATACGGACTCCGATTTTCGAAAACTCGGACTCTATTTCGCGTATTTTTCCGAGACGAACGCAATGGCATAGCCCGTTTTACTTGATTCAGAATTTAAAATTAAATTCTGCCTTGATTCTCGTTTTAACATGTTATCGAAAAATACGGGTTGTTACATTCTCCCCACCTTTTAGGATTTCGTCCCCGAAATCTCCAAGTTAGGAAGAACATATCCTACCATCCATCATCCATCTACTCAAAACATCATCCACAAGCAACCATTGTCCTTAGATGATTTCTAATGCTGTATGAATATATGCAAAACGTGTGTGTACATGTTCCTTAGCTAATGCTAATGATCAGGCCTGAATAATCTTTCTAATGCAAAATATGTATAGTGCCATGAATCCAACATGTATGCAAATAGTCCTAGTCATATAGATACTATATGCGTGCACAAACATTCAACCATATGCAACATCCGCATGATAACACATTCAATTTCATCCATAAATAAGTATAAATACTCGTGCATATGCAATATGAAATGTGACCGAGTCGAGCTAATATCTAATGTAAATTCGCGCATCCACGAGCAACCACTTGCAACCATTTGCAACCATATCAACCATAACATGTTTCAAATACATGTTTACATCCATAGGGTTCTGCCTAAGATTCCCTGAAACAGGGTCGAGAAGATAAACAAAACAAACTCCGTACAGGATTTGTAACAGAGACAGGACCGAGAGGATATCCATAAAAGATAGCCTACAAGCAAGCTCAACAGAAAAACAGGGATCGAGGATATATTCCCAAAAGAGATATCATGCACGTATTTAGTCTTCAGTCTCCTGAGTCGCATTACCTTGAGCTTAGTTCCATCGTGCCTTGACCGCCCCTTTTTCTTCACGATTTCGCAGCTTCTTATTTCCTGTTTCCATAACATGAGTTGGAACTCATTTCCTCGTCGCCTCTCGTTCCACCTGCACTTATTCTCCTTCTAGAATACTTGGCGCAAACAGGACTGCGTACTCATTATTCCATGCGAGCCCTCAAAATTTACTAGTGAATCCTGTACCTTCCACGTAGAAAAACTTTCTCTTGAAAGTAAACAGATGTCAATCAGGTTATCATGCGCACTTACTAGGGTGATCTTTATAACCCATGCATAAATGAAGTAAACCATCCGTCTAATTGGCGAACACCACTCGATCGGGCTTCAAATTTCCAATAAAGGCATCAAGGGATTCTAAGTAACTAATCATGACAGAACCTCAAAAAGGTTACCCGATACTTCGAGGGCATTACCAAGGCTAGTCAAAAGGTCTAACTACCCTCCTATCAAAACCGAGAGTGGCACCCCCTACTGGATAACCACTTCATCCCTAGAATCCAGCCATAGCTTATAAACATAAGCATTATTTCCAAATTCAACACTTGGCATAGACATTCCCAAATCCAAACAAGTCATGTATAAATGGACTGATTCTCCAATAGGACTTTGAGACAAAAATGGGATCCTCTATTACGCTAGTACTTAAGGTGCAGAGACTCAACTACCGAAGCAGACTTAAATGATACGAACAACGAAGTCCTAACAGGATGATAGAGAAGAAAAGCTAAACCTTTGACAAGATCGTTACCCTCCTTCCGAGGTACTCTAGAAATGAGAGCATACTACTGCCCTCCCGATGATCTTGTCCTTGTCCCATAATACTTAACTATCCGCCCCGTTTTACCATGCCAAAGGTACTCTCTCGTCATGGGTTTCATTGTTCATCTTTCTCCCTCCTTTGAGGACTAAGCCATACCAACAAGTTGCTCATCCTTAAGCTCGTATCCTTTATCCTTCTTCCTCACGATCCTTTCTTATAACGCGGTCACTGGTCTCTCGAGAACCACCTCCATCGTATGGAAAGCACTTTCGTAGGTAGAAAAGACTAGTCGCAGTTAAAACTACTGTGACTACAGATGGAGGAAAGAAAGGAAAAGAGACTCAATTAAGGAAACAAGGATAGTGCTATGGCCTTTGGGGAATAGCCTTTTTCTTTTAAAAGAAAATTTTCTTGAAAAATGCTTCTTTGTAAACGATTTTCAAATAGTTTTCAGAGGGTCTTTAAAAACTTTTGCCCAGTCTGGTAACCTTCTGCTCTGATACCAAATGTAACACCCCGCCTCCGCTAGGGTCACTCGCAAAGGAATGCACTAGCTTTAGAGGGGCATTATTGGTAAACATGCACAGAAATATCACAAGACAGAACATATATAAATAGCGGAAGTAAAATCAAACTTTCATAACATGAATAAATAAGGTCTAAAGCCTTTTACATCAGAGTACATCAAAACCTGTCTTGCAATAGTAAAGAAGCATAAAGACTTTTTAATAAATTATTCCCCAAGTAAAACCGTAAAGTAGCCATAGCCAAGAGAAGTCCAAGCCATCCATGATGACCTTCAAGCAGAAGAAGTCCGAACTAAACAGCATTGTTTCCTCCCTGAAACCTGGGGGGGGGGGGGAAACGGAAGAAAAGAGGCGAAACAAAACGGGTCAGTCAAAAAGACTGAGTAAGTCCTATCTACTTCCAGTATAAAAACAGGTAAAGGTAACATGACATGCATAAACTGAAAGTAAACATAAGGATAACTACAAGATAGATAAACCAGGGTAGCCGGTTGAACTACTGCAGCAAGGTAAACTAAGGTATCATGATAAACTACGGTGTTATGATAAGTCAAGGTATCACATCGTCAGATTTCTATCGAGTACATTATCCCGAGGTATCTACCCCGTCTAACATCCCACGGTATCTATTATGTATATTCTTCCTAGTTCTAACATGTACATTTGCTCTGCACCTCTCGTACTAGTATCCCTACCCGCGTCATGTGTTAACCATGAATGTCCCGTGCTCAAAGTCGTGTAATGGTCCATGTCAACCTAATATCGCATATATAGGTTACTCAAATCATATGTTTCTTTCCATGTATATAAGTTCAGTCCTTTGCCGTACCTCGTACGGGCTTCCTCATGTCGTATTATCCTTGAAATCGTTTGGACTGTCACCCTTGTTCTATCTAGGCTCTTCCATATGAATCATTGTTTGAACTACTAGGACTTACGCCACCTAGCACCACTAGGGATTACGCTTACCTATTGCACGCTTTCGTATTTCGGTTTGGGTTAAACCACCTAGGCCACTAGGGATTACGCTAACCCTCAACCGCGCCCTTTTTCCCACGCATTCATCGTGAATCGTTTTTCTATAACTGTATGCACATGTATCACATCGTGCCATCCGAGTCCTGTCACAGGGCAAAACAAGAAATACAGGACTCGGTCGGGAGCTTTAGATTTATCTGCCGATGCAGATACTAAGGTCTGCTTTTCTACACGTGGCTATGGTCCCACGAGACCCCTCCCTCAACTAGTGAAAGGCAACACAAGAGAAAATCTTGCATGAGAACTACACTCCGGCCAGCCCACATCCAACGGCCTACCTCACCCATAATTAGATAGCAATTATGGTCTGTTGGGTGTTCCCTGCCTTTCCGTACGTACACGCTTGACTCAAGATGGTAGATGATCGACGAACTTGCTATCTAGGGCACTATCATGTATTCGTTGACTCACTGCTATCCATCCCAGTCTTTAGGTCGCTCGTATAGCAACCAAGGCATACTCTTGGTTCTTCTAACGCAGACCTTAACCTCTTGTGAGCCCAGGATGATCATCTGCGACCTCACAGAGGGATCCCAAGAATATCCTCACGTTCCCCGAAGCCGCTGCTTCGTTACCCAGTTCGTTGGAGCCTTTATCTAAATCAGATAGCCTGCTCCTACACGCATACTTAAACGTTGACCTAACGTATCGGGTTACTAATCTATCTAAGAAATGGTCCAAATTTCCTTGACTAAGAATTATTACTTAGTTTCCCTTAACTAAGGTTTACCACTTAGCCTTATTTCCATAATCCTTGTTAACTATGGTTATTTACCTAGACCTCCGAATTAGGGTTTATCTAATGGGTTAGGTGTCACTTAAGTTCATAACTTAGCCCGTCTACAAACCATGTCAAAATTGGCTAAGTATCCAAGTCCAAGACTTAACCCTACAAACCATGTGTCAAGTTGGCTAAGTATATTAAGCAATCCATAACTTAACCTCGTCTAATTATCATTTTAGATTGGTTAATTATATAAATTAACTCGACCTTGTCAAATTACCGAGTCAAATCGGTCAAGCGTATTCAAGTGATTCGTGACTTAGCCTTATCATGTTTTCACGTTAGATTGGTTAAGTATAGGTTAACTTAACCTCATCAAATTAACGAGTTAGATTGGTTAAGTATAGATCACTTAACCTCATCAGATCATCGTGTTAAATTAGTTAAGTGTTTAACTTAACCCCATTAAATTACCAAGTTAAGTTGGTTAAGTATGGGTTACTTGACCTCATTGAATTACCAAGTTTAAATTGGTTAAGTGTTTAACTTAACCCCATCGAATTACCGTGTTTAGATTAGTTAAGTGTGGATTACTTAACCCCATCTAATTACCGTGGTTAGGTTAGTTAAGTCTTAATTACTTAACCCCATCTAATTACCCAGTCGGATTAGTTAAGTGTAAATTACTTAACCCCATCTCCTAATCATCTTGCATGGTTAAGTGTCATTAAGGAATCAAGTCCGGTCCCACTTAACCTACCCATTCGTGTCATATCGGTTAAGTGTCATTAGTCAAATTTACTTAACCTTATCATGTGGCATTAATTCAATTAATGCACTCTTAACCTCTCACATTAGACCTTGTTGTGGTTACTAGTTAAGCTGGTCGGGTCCGGGTAGATTTACACCACAACCTAGTCTAACCTCGGGTCTTAAGCGCGACATGACCAACTTCTCACATTGGGTCTTATTGTTTGCAACTACTAGTTATGCCGGTCGGTTCCGGGTAGTTTTACGTTGCAAACTCAACCCAACCTCGAGTTGGTCACACTTATATTATCTAAGTTCATCATGTTTCCAAAACATGTTACAAGTTTTCAAGCATTTGGGTAGACCTAACTTAATAGGTAAATTCCCAAAGGGTAGACCTAACTTAATAGGTAAATTCCCAAGCTCATGTTTTTATGCATACTTACATGCCAACTTCCATGTTGTCTTTTCAAGTCATATTTTCAAGTATAAACACATGTCATAATCAAGTTAAGATTTTGCGACATGTTCATGTTTATCTAACTACCCAAAATCGTGTTTTCCCAACGCAAGCAAAGCAGGTCAACATAGTAGGTATACTATGGCTACATGTAGACCCCAAAACATGCACGATGCCACAAAAGGGATTGGCTCCAAACATGCATGGCGTCATAAGGGGGTTTGGCCTTAAAACATGCATGATAGAGTCATATAGGGATTGACCATAAGCATGCATACTATCATATAGGATTTGGCCACAAACTTGCATAATATCATAAGGAGGTTTTGCCACAAACATGCATGAATCATAAGGGGTTTGTGTTCATATGCATGCATAAGCCCCAAGGTCAAGTGTTTGCCTATGTTTCACAAGTCAAATGGTTCCCAAAGGTTCATGCAAATCTTCCATAGACAAAGATCCAAACTTGCAAGATAAACTAGGCTAAACATAACATGAGTGACATGATTAAGTTGCTACATCTTAGTCTAAGGTCATAGATCATAGAAAAGGGACAAAGTTAGGTTCACATACATGCATACTTATGCTTTATCTCATTTTATCCCATGTCAACATTAAAAATACCGTTTTGATCCAAAAGTAGCTAGAACTTACCTAGGCAAGGCTTAGGAAAGGGATCATGCATCATCTTGACGAAGAAAGGTGGCTCCTTTGAAGAAGAACCATCATGAAACTCGCATAGAAATGTCGATTTGGCCTCTATTTGGTGTAGCAAGCTTGCATCTTTTGATTTGAACTTGATTTGGATGCATAGGCTCTAGGGATTTGAGATGGAGGCCATGAGAGTAGAAATTTGGCCATAGTTTAGTTACATGAGTGAATAATGAGGGTTTAGGGGTAGGTTTAGGGTCTTTTTATAGAGATTAGGATAGTTTTAGGCCCTTAGATTAACCCTAGGACCAACCTGAACCGTCAGATTTCAAACCAGGCCCAAAAACCTAGCCAAGATAGAAAATAGGTGCACCAGATCAGAATCAGCCGACAGGGCAAGTCGACAGCCCTGTCGACATGCCTGTCGACATGCCTGTCGACATGCCTGTCGACTTGTCTGGGCGGGAATTTTCCCGCCTGGCCCCATTTCTGCATGTTTCGAAATTCAAATTTCCCGAAAACTTCTTTGGGCCTTAACCGGGTCATACGGACTCCGATTTTCGAAAACTCGGACTCTATTTCGCGTATTTTTCCGAGACGAACGCAATGGCATAGCCCGTTTTACTTGATTCAGAATTTAAAATTAAATTCTGCCTTGATTCTCGTTTTAACATGTTATCGAAAAATACGGGTTGTTACAAATTGGTATGTTACAAATTCTCAGATTTTAAACATCGCATCACGACCAAACATATATACACAACAATCATGCATAACATAGAAATAAACCACAAACATTTCATTACATACAATTAAATATATTTATTTATGAAAATAACTAATTACTGAAAATAAAGATTTAGTGAGAAAGAGTTCTCACAAGACATTATCCTCAACAAATGACATATTCATTATATTAATGTATGTGACATATCTAACTAAAATGACCTTATCTTCTAACATGACATTCTTGTCTAAAATGACAATTTTAACCAAAATGTCTATTTTATTCTTAGGTGACATTACTAACTAAAATGACACTTTTATCTTTGGCATAAATGACCTTTTATTATGGCAATCCTATATGATCATAAATGATATTTATTTTGACATACATGACATTTTTTTCTTATTTATTTTATATTCACCCATTCTAATCTCAATAAAGATGACATGTGTTGAATTTAATTAATGCATTCTCAAAATGACCCGTTAAATAAAATGAATGCATTCTCAAAATGACACATTTAATAAAATGAATGCATTCTCAACTAATATGATATTATTCTAAATAATTTATTTTTATTTCACTAAACATGTCCTAATTATATATCTTTTTTTTTGCTGACAATGTTAAGTGACACTATTTTTAATGAATCAACACATGTTTCATAAAGGAACATCTTTTTCTATTCCTCTATCATATAAATGATAATGTTCTAATTAACAAAATAAATTAAAAAGTTGCATTTCATGTTTTATAACAAAATGAATCAAAAAGTTGAAACTTTAAAATTCATCCTTTATAATATATTGCAAATGACATTAAGATGCAATGTCAAAAAAAATCTAATCTTTTAATGTCAACAAAAGTCCAATCTTTTATCGTATTAAAAATCCCATCTTTTTATTATCATCAAAATTTGCATGGAAGTGCAAATAAAATTCTAACCTCTTTTATCTATATGAAAGTGCAATAAAAATCCCAAGCTTTTTATTCATAAGAAAAATGCAATAAAAATGCATTGACCAAAATCCCATCTTTTGACATTCTAAATCTTTCCTTTTAACTTTCAATATAAATCAAATCTTTTTATATTGTCCATATTCTTATTTTCATTTCCAATAAAAATCTAAGAAGGTATAAGTATGATTCAATAACTAGAAAGATTTAAGTCAACATCCATACATATGAACCCATTATTATTTCAGACTATAATTCAAACCATCCCAAACATCACAACATCAATGAAAAATCATAGCACCGCAATTCAGACATAATAACATACATAATAAAGATTTATGAACGAGAAATTAATTAAAAATTAATTTTATAATTAGGAATTCCCACCTTGGGTTTATGATCAGGTTTAAACCAAAAAGAGTCTAAATTTGTTCACAACAAATCTAGAATGTCATGTTTTGTGTCGTCGTTCCAATATCAACAAATAGGATGAAACTTATATTTAATTGAAGAGGAGGATGAGATCTTTAAAAAAAATTCTAAAGAAGCATGGTGTAATTTTGAGTGGAGGAAGAGAATTTGATGGAGTAAGGAAGAGAAGAGAGCCGCCATGGAAGAGAATGAAGGAGGAAGGGTAGAATTATGTTTCGGGTTATGAGTGAGATTAGGATAATATATAGAGGTGTTGTGTTTTTAATTTATCCCTTCAATTCTTTTATTTTATTTACATATAGGTCCATTTTCCATGTCATGATTAAACTATTCAAAAAAAATATATTAGATAATGTCTTCTTATAATATTACTTTTGCTAAAGAATATAATGATTTTAAACTTTACATGGAAAAATAATCACATGCACATAGATATATACACACTTGCTTAAAATTGACACCGAATTAACATTCAAAAACCTACTATTAAATAACCGTGTCACATGGTTTGAACAATGTTAGGGAGAAACATAAGGTATTTTTCCCAAACACGATAGACATTCAAATTAATTTTATTAATTGCATTAATTATTATTAAACACATTAATTACGATTCATCATATTTACTGTTATTTATGTGAGTGTGTGTGCGCGCGTGTGTGTATATATAATTATGTTTACTACATTAATTACTCCTAAATTGGAATTACAGTATTTATTTCCCATTTATTACATTTATTGTAATCTTCTTCAACTTCTAAAATTTATTAACACGTCCATTTCCAACAATGTTGCATGGTTACAATCTTTAGTTCATATTTACACTAATTGAAACCTTTTCAAATTCTATAATAAATTCGACATTTGTTGCCTAGAATCCCAAGGTTACAACTATTTATACATATTTTATTATTGGAAATGTTACCATACACATGTCTTTAATGAAGAACATTCAAATTCAAACCTATTTTAACGTCCATTTATTATTAATAATAATAACTAGCATTAATTACGTATGTTTTTGGATGGATATAGTATTAATATATTTTTTGTTTGGCGTATATTTTTATTTTCATATTCATTCATTTACAAAATTTCTTAATTCTAAATAATTTACATGCTAGTCCAAACGGTTGACAAGAACAACCTTTCTATATTTCGAGTTGCTATGATTTAAAATCCCAATAGATATATGATAGGTACAAAAGGGAATATGTTTACATAATAAAAATTTGTAGATCTAGAAAAGAACTTGAATAGGGAAAAGAATTAAAAAATACAAACTAAGAATTTGCCTTACGTGCAACGCTTGGACTAAATATTGTGAACCACTAATAAATGTCCTTTATATGTGTAACGATCGGAAATTTCGCTCGATCTAAATCAGTCGTTAAACCGACCAAGTCCGTTCGAAACGCCAGATTGTTTTGAGAACACGACAAATTAGAACGCAGACAGAAGAACATTTCATTGTATATTTCAATAGTTCCATCAGAATACAAGAATATACAGAGTATAGATAAATATTACACATTACAAATATCAGATATTACAATACATTACATAGCAGCGGAAAATAATACAATACACAACTGAAGGAGATATATGGATACAATGCTTTCCGGATATCATTCCAGCTGTAAACCAGGATCCTGTGAATATAAATCTGCAAAACCAAAACTACTTGCTGCCCGTGTCAAAATAAGGGCACCCAGAGTTTAGGTTAAAACAATAAACTCCAGGTCAGTCATGGGACTGGTGTGAGAACTAAACAGTTATTAATCTTTATTTTAAAGTTAGGTAAATCAAGGGACCACGCTGTATAACACGGAACGGGTTTCCTCCTAAGAATACTAGTGCATATAACAACAACGCAATGCTAAATAAAGAACAATGAAGCTATTATAAGACCCAGGTCCCATCACACAATGCAACACAAACCGGAGGATAGGGTTTTACCTTATAATAGCCAAAGAATGCTTGATACGCAAAATTTCATCTTTAATTATTACTATAAGTGTATATTGTATAAAACAACTTCAAATCATAAGTATCAATCATAGACGGCATAAATGCCCCGTCCCACTATGTCGCTATACTAGGCTCTATAATCAAAATCGCAAAGTCACGTATTTGGAAATTGGATTTCCATGTATGAACCAAGGCAAAAGATAGTCCTCTACCGATTCGAGACGCTCTAGCCCGTGTCTCAGGATCAGAGCTCGAGTGACCCATAGGAGCCACAGGGCCGGTCCACCGATGTGGATTAAAATTCCTGAACACTGCGTTCCCCACCCTTTGGGGTGTCAATGTGTAGTGACCCGCATTTTTATTGTTGAATAATTTATTTATTTAATTATTAAATATCGATTTATCGATATCGAGAACGTGAATTAAATAATATTGAATATTTAATTAATAATTATAATATAATCATATATTATAATGTCGAAATAGTCGGAAATAGTGAAATTCACAATATCGTGTGAATTGAATAGCATACGAGATTTGGTGGAGTTTCGATTCGAAATATAATAATGATTATATTGAATCAACGACAGTTGAACGTATAATTTTATTATAATTAAAATCGAGCTTGAAATGGCGCTGCAGTTCGCTATTTGGCGATTTGAACTTCAACTGAATATACAGGATTCGTTTTAAGCCGGATTTCTGTGAAACAAGAAACGTGTGGAGCTGGTGGAGTATATCTTTCTAGTGGAAGAGAAAAATCGAGATTTCGTCGTATAGATTTTGAGTTATGTCCAAATTAAATATTCAGAAAAAACAGCGGTATATTCGTTCGTGGCCATAACGGTCATTCAAATATATTTGGATATCGGTTGCGAATTTAGACAAGGTTCTTTTGGGAAATAGTGATAATTTAATTTTTAGAATTTTATAGAAATTTTTAATTAATTAAATAAACAACTTTTTGTTTGGAGTATTTTGCACCCTTAATCAGCGATTGTGGGGTTTCACAATATGAGTTAATCTACCGGTATTATTATATTTCTGGGATCGTGACATCTCACTGAGCACGACTGTATTCTTTCTTCTGTCCGTAGTGGCCCGACATGAACGAAAATTTAAGTAACGGGTATCGAATTATTTAAACCATACGTGTACATCTCCATATTTCTTTGATATGAAGTAACGTGCATACACCGAACACCCACTGTATTGAATGATGAATCCACAAGCCATAAACTCTTGCAAACTAATTAATATCAACGTGTGCTCCATAGACACATGGTAATCTTCCGATCAATATATGAGAATGAAAGTACATGGAAACATAAATCAAAAATGTCACTTAAGCATAATAGCCTAGACACAGTTGAGTGAGACAAACTCATATGGACGACAATTATAATACTAAAATTGGAATAAAGGGATATACTCCTTGCCTTGGCAATGAAGTATCAGTACAAATGCCCACTATCTAGCGCAGGCTATATAAATTTAATCGAAAACCCTACTTACCTAACCTATCTACGTATTGTCACATCCTCCATCCTATAACCGGAAACCACCTTCTTTGAAACCACAAACAGGCCGCCATACTTCACAGCAAAACCAAATCCCCTATAAATAATCATACAGTCTAAACCTAATTTGATTTACTAAATCAAAAATGAAGCCGCCACCGAAACTTCTCAGAAAAAAAAAACTTAGAGCTCCCTCTTCACTTCTATGCTAGTTTTCTTGAGTTCGATCTCGATCTCGTTCGACAGTTTTCCTGAACCGCGAGCTGGAGGTGTACAAATCTGCGGAAATGGTGGAGAGAGGCTGTTCGACGTTGGTTGTCGAGTGACTGCGAGTTACTGCGCGGAGGGGAGGTCCAATCTCTATCCATGCGCATGCTGAAGGACAGTTCGAATCTGTTGGGTTTGATGTCCTCTCCCAGCGTGCGTTAGGACTAATACTTTTGGGTTTTTAAGTACTGAACATTGTAGAAGGATTATACTGTTTGGATTCTTAAAGAGATCAGTAGCAGGCTATTGTGTAATGGGGTGCCAGTTGTAATGAAAGTGGAGGAGATCGATGGTTTTCCTTGTTTTGAATTCGGTGTAGAGATGAAGTCACGGTGAAGGGTTGAATCATGGTAATGGCTAGGGAATGGTTCGGCAGCTGCTCAAAGGAGGAAGAAGGAGCATTTATGCGGTTTGGGCTTGATGATAAGGGGATGGGCCATGAAAATAGAGAGGGGTGAGGCCCAATAATTAAAAGTTTAAAGTTTTTATTTCATTCAAATTAGTTCAAACTTGTAAAAGAAATATCTCATCCATACGAGGTCAGAATCGAGAACCGTAAGTTGCGTTAGGATCGTATGGACGGTGGCTACGTCATGGAACTAACTGGAAGTCCATCTGAGCTCGTTACAATTTATAGTGAAATAAATTGTCCAATCTAAATCAACGACAATTATCGTTATGAACGATGATAGTCCAATGTGAGTAAATCTCACTAACTCTGAACAGTTTATAATTTCATGTTGTATTTTTAGAACTGTTAGAAATTGTCTGTTTGATTGTGTGTTGGTTGATTGATTGAACTGCTAGTCAGTTAGTGAATATTTTATATATATATATATATATATATATATATATATATATATATATATATATATATATATATATAAAAACAGTTAAATAGTTATATATTGATTCTGTTTAACAGAATATATCATATGGAACTGAAAGTGATGTTATCTATGTTGTTTAACATCTGTGATGCAGGGAAACAGGTTGGAGGAATCCAACTGGATTCCTCAACAGTTATTTTAGTGTGATTTATATATTGTGATATATAATGTGATATATAATCTGTTGGCGATTATATGTGTTGGGACGATAATGAACATCGTGATTTGATATGATTGAATACCATGACATACCGGAATGTGGATAAAGGAGAATTTTCAAAATGATATTGAAAATAGCATATTTATAAAATGAGATATTTATTAATAAGAGATATTTATAAATTTAAATATTTATAAATAAGGAATATTTATAAATTGGGATATTTATAAATAGGAGATATTTTAAAAAGGAAATAAATTCAAAACATTTCTTTTTGAATGGAAAGGCCTGTGTGGCGGGTTTGGGGATTTTCCCGATACTCCCGTTACAAAGGAGGTTATGGCAAATTTTTCCCGAAAATTTAAGGAGTTAGAATATTTCAAGAATAAATTAGAAAAGGAAATATTTGCAAACCATTTGCAAATAGAATAAAATTTGAAAAGGAAATATTTGTAAACCATTTACAAATAGAATTGAAAAGGAAACGTTATAAAAGGGAAATCATTTTTAAAATATAGAACCGTTATGTAAAAGTAAATCTTTTCAAATGAATAAAACGTTGTTAAAAAGGAAATCTTTGTAAAGTAAATCGAATATGGTATTCGAAGTTGGTTAATCGAATATAGTATTCGAAGTTAGTTAATCGAATATAGACATTCAAAAGGAGTTAGTCGAATATGGTATTCGAAGTTAGTTAATCGAATATGGTATTCGAAGTTAGTTAATCGAATATAGACATTCGAAAGGGGTTAGTCAAGTCGAGTTAACCAAATAGAGTAAATCAGTTAGAGTTAATCAGTTAGAGCTAATCAGTTAGAGTTAACCAGTTAGAGTTAATCAGTTAGAGTTAATCAGTTAGAGTTAATCAAATAGAGTTAATCAGTTAGAGCTAACCAATTAGAGTTAATCAGTTAGAGTTAACCAGTTAGAGTAAATCAAATAGAGTTAACCAGTTGGAGTTAATTAGTTAGAGTTAATCGATTAGAGTTAAAACGAACTAGAGTTAATCAAATATAGTTATTTGAGACAGAGTTAGTCAAGTTAGTCGAGTAAAGTTAAGTTAGTCGAGTTAAGTTCGTCGAGTTAAAGTTATCGATGTTAGTTCATCGAAAGGAGTTATCGATGTTAGTTCATTGAAGGGAGTTATCGATTATAGTTTAATCGAAGTGAGATTTTCAAATATGAGATATTTGAAAAGGAAGAGTTATCGAATATTAGTTATTCGAAGAGAGATTATCGAATATCGTTTATTCGAGAAGGAGTTAATCGAATATAGGTTATTCAAAGAAGAGTTAATCAAATAGAGATTTCTCGAAGAGAGCTAATCGGCGAATTCGATTATATCGAATTCGGGAAAGTACTTATACTTTCCAGTGTTTAAATAGAGATTTATTTATTTATAAATAAATAAGTGTTAGGTTAATTATTCACTAATAAGAATAGAAGTTATAATTAAAGTTAGATAATTCGAAAGTAGGGATTATAACGTTATTGTTATAACCAATGTTTTAAATATAGAAGTGGATTAGTAAAATTGAATCCGAGAAAGGCGTAAAGAAGTTGTTAAAGATTAAAAGATAAACTTTGACCATTTCGAAGTTATAACGTTGTTCAGTTAAGGTCTGAGAGGTAATTATACCCCAACTTGAGTGACTTCCTTCTTAACTAAGAAATGGTAAGGTTTGATCGTAAAGGAGTTTCGGAAATGTTTTCCCAACGAGAATCAGAAATGTTTTCTGATAAAAGAAAATAAGAATTTAGAATATAGGGAAACAGGAGATAAGTAAATAAATGAACTAAAGAGATTTATGTTAAATGATGTTTGTTCGATATAATTTCCATTTGGAAATAATATCGTTGTTTGCACACTTGTTTTTCTTTGATAGTTAACTCACCGACTATCGAAGTTTTGACCATTTTAACGTTGTTAATATGGAGAGACCGGTTGGATTATTATCCAAAGAACCACTCTGTATTGGCATAAGCGTCGCGAATCATATATGCCAAAGATAATTGAAGATGGAGTAAAATGCAAGGGCTATCCTGTTTACAGAATAGTGCCTTTGGTTTGTCCAGTCCCAGGACAACTTGTATGGACGAAGGTCTGACAGAGTATATCCAATGGATCGCGTAAGTTGATCTGTTCAAACGTATTCACGTTTGGTGGCGGAGGAATTCGTTTCTCTTAGCTGTATACCCGTGATATTTTTGGATAAGTCAATTTGTGATTTGGCGGGTATGACGATGTGACATTTCTAAGTGAATGAAGATGGATGTCTGACATAGTATTTTCAGACGGTCACGTACATTGATTTCTTCAACTATACCAAGAGTGGAAGCGGAGAAGGAAACTTCTTTTAGCTAACACGTAATATATGGTTGTAGACGTCAATTAGTGATTCTGATGGATCTGACAATGTGGCATTCGAAGTGAATCTGATGTAATGATAGAGCGTAGCTTCTAGCCTCATCAACCGGTAAATGACAGAAATCGGGCAGGCAGCATGGCTAAGTCGGTCGCACCGAAGTAGGGTGTATAATCACCTATCTAGTGAATATTCATTTGTTTCTTAAATCTATCAATGCTGTCCCATATATATACGGGAACGGTTGCTGATCCCAGCCGTTGGTGATGTACATTCGATACACTCAAGCGAAATGAGTGGTCGGTCATGTGTGGCTGAGTTGCAAGATGTTCTTGTTGAACTCCAGTGTATCGTTTCTAGAGTACACTGATCGGAAGGTGGTTCCATACCTTGTCATAGTTGGAAATCCAATCATCCAATACGTGCTTGCGATTTTGATTGTATACTATATATGTAGTAACGTGAGATGCAAGCGTTTCTGCTAGATTGATATTTATTTGTACTTAGACATTATTATAATATCAGAATGATATTGCTTTGAAAAGTTATTTGGATTCTCATAAGGGAAAAACCCGTTCCGTATTCACGGTGTGGTCTTATGAGATATCATATACCTGTTTAAATGATTTGAGTTTTATTCACACCAGTCCCATGACTGATCCGGAGTTTATTTGTTTGTTTCCCTAAACTCTTGGGTGCCTAAATTTGTACGGGCAGTCAAGTAGTCGGGATTTTTCAGATACACTGGGAGAGCTTGGAGCAGGAGGCTTCAGGATTCTATAGCTATTATTATTTCCGCTGTTGTTGTAAGTGTTGTACACTGATAAGTGTTATTGTATACATATACTGATGTTATTTTAAAGATATGTTATGTTATATTTTATTCGTTCCGCTGTGAGATTCGTGTTTACTCTGATGATGATGTTCTTCTTCTTCTTCTATTCTATAAGTTCTATCTTATCTATTCTCACCTTCTAATTTCTTTCATTAATTACCGGGATTTTTCGATGTTTTGGTTATCGACGTCGAGCTTACGTCGATAACCAAAGCCGCTCAAAATCCGGGTTACTACACAATGAGTCCAATGACTCCATCGGTCCCGGATCGACCGATATATCCGAGGCGCCTCGCAACAGCAACAACCACATAAGTCAAACTCGTCAGGGCGTGTAAAACCACTGACGCCACTTCTAGCTAGAAGGAAACGCATGCCCTCCCTGGATCCTTCTCCCGTTTTTGGTTCACAACCGGGGTGTGAGGATCACGAATCAACGTTACACAAAGCTATGCCACACAGGCGGTGCTTTGATCATCAACCACAAGACTTTTCTTTTCAACAGAAGCCTCGATCAATTGCCACTTAGGCAGGCCACACAGGCAATTCACTCCATGCCATTGATATCCATCAATATATAACCCCTGAGCTCGTACGTCTCAGAGAAGGGCGTTAAGCAAGAGAATAAATTCTCCGCCGCCAAACAAATATATATTTAATAGAAATCAATCACACAGAATAAAATCCTATGTCAGACACACAGTCCATTTACAAGTTCGTTCTGGGTCTGAACGAAACCGGAGGCACCTAGTACCCCGCATATCCATCGATCTCCAAGTACGTCTGGACGACCACCAACTGATTCCCTCCTCTTGGGTGTACGGCCCAATCAAGATCATCAGTAATTATCCAAACGACGTGAAGACCTCTGGTCTTCAACCACCGTCTTCATCTTCGACACCACGTCGAATCAGTTATTCAGAATGGGATAAACCCGGTCTTTCTGAATAACTCGCGTATATAATAAACAAGTGTTACACAAACACAACATACGCCTCATTCCAATTCAGAATATTCTTTTATTCAAATATTCTTATACTTTGGGAAAAGTTCCCATTAATTTTATCAAAGATAAATTCTTTAAATTTATTCTTTAATCTTCTTTGAATATCAATTCAAACTAGTCGGGATTAGCGAGCCACACCGAAGTAATCATTTATTTTATTTCCCAATCCCAACCTATTCATCCCATGAAGTAAAACTGGTCATACTTCATATCTAACACCACGGTGTTATCGGTAAATTCAATTACCATTTCCCGTTCAAATCTAATTAAAGATTTAACTATCGCCTGGAGCAAAACTGGTGATACTCCAGTCTCGATCATTTCAATCTAATTAAAGATTCATTAAAACTCCACTTAGTTTTAATCTTCACAGAAATCAATATCCTGTCTTTAACTGGGTTAAAGAACCAATGTCATTTAAAACACGGTCCACTATAAACCCAAAATCACATTCATTAATTATCGGGTTAAAGAACAAGTGTTATTTAAAACACTGTTCACGATAAACCCAAAAATCAATACCAGTTCAATTCCAATTAAATATTATTTAATAGGTACATTTCATTAAATCTAAATAAAAAGATTTAATCTTTTTCTCAACTGGGCTTAAGAACAGTGTTAATGAAGACACCATTCACGACAAACCCAAATCACATTTGATATTAAATACAAGGCTCTGAATAGAAAATATACCGGCATATATTCAATATCAAATTCTACGATCATCAAATATCGTATTGATAATAACGATATTAATATATCTTTCAAATTCCCATACCAATATCTGTAACATCACGAAATCCAACATCGAAATATTCCGAAGACAATTTCGATTCAAATCCCTTCCAATTCAATCATTGGAAATCCTGGTTATTTTCAAAACCATTTCAAATCCACTTTATTTATTTTAAAAATAAATAGAATTATAGTTCTAGTTCAAAACTAGTTCATTTCGAATAAAAACTATTTTTATCTTTTCAAATATGGAGTTTTTCATCCCAATTCTTCACAAATCATTTCTTATGAGTTTACACAAATTATTACTATTTTTAATAATTTTATCAAGGCCCGTACAGTCGATTTCCATCAACGGCCATCGAACTGCCCTCACAGCGACCTTTTCCAAATTTGATTTGGAAATAATTCCAAATCCAACCGTTAGATTTCTAATTTCTAATATTCGTTAGAAATCTCTTTTCGATACGAACCCAACGGTTCCGAATTTAGGAGAATCCGACGGTCGGATCTCCCGCAGTATCCATTCGAAGTCAATGGTCGAAATTCACGAACGGCCACGGCGCGGCGCGTTCTATTCAGGCCATTCTACATATATAATATATATTATATATATTTCGTCGATTTCCTTTTTAAAACGTATTTTATAAATCGTTTTAAATTCGTTTTCAAAACGGTTTCAACTTCCCTTTCAAATTCTAATCAAAATTGAATTTTTCAATATAAATTCGTTTTAATTTAACTTCAAATCGATTTCAATTCAATTTCAATTTAATTCGAATTTCAATTCATTTCAATTTAATTCGAATTTCAATTCATTTCAATTTAATTCGAATTTCAAATCTATTCAATTTAATTCGAATTTCAAATCTATTCAATTTAATTCGAATTTCAAATCTATTCAATTTAATTCGAATTTCGAAATCACTTTCAATATTCATTGAAAAATGAATAAAGTCGATATAAATATCGTTCACGCCAAAATGGCGTCAATCTAATCAATACGGCTTTATATATTTCTATTTTCAAATATTCGATTTCAAATATTTCTTTTTCAAATATTTCTATTCAAATATTTCTTTTTCAAATATTTCTATTCAAATATTTCCTTTTCAAATATTTCTATTCAAATATTTCCTTTTCAAATATTTCTATTCAAATATGTCCTTTTCAAATATTTCTATTCAAATATTTCCTTTTCAAAACTGGAATGAGGCCCAATCAATTACCATAGATTTTACTTCTATGGATTTACATACAACGCATGTATACGTCGACAATGACAAATAATCAACCATCATCCAAAGTGCATTCTACACTGTACAAGCATCAAATATAAATATTTAATGCTTATAACAGTCTGTCAATCAATCGATCGACATACAACTAATTATTGGGATTAGTGTATGTCATATATCATCCCAATACCCGTGTGGGATTTCAAACAATCAAACACAGATTTTATTTGTGCAGTTGGGCGATGTGTAAAATTTATCGTCCCAATCAATATCACTCAAATGTGTGTATATAAACAAATCGTCTGATTTGTTTATATTTATTTCATTTTAAATACACGTTAAAAATTCTATTTTTAACTATAAAATATTTTTAACTATATAAATATTTTATTTCATTTCACATCACATCACACAATCAACTACACATAAAAATCAAACAACCAAGCATACAAGCCGTCCATGGTCTATGGACGACGGGCGTCGGGTGTTACTAAACACCGTCTGCATCCTAGTATATATTTTTAACTAGAAAATTAAATTAAATTAAAGGTGAGGAGTTCTCACCGAGGGTTCCACTCCGCCGTGCTTTGCTTTTGAACTGCTGAACCGTCTGGATTCCTTTGAAATTCCAATTCAGTTCTTGTTTAGCTGTTCATAATAAAAATTATATTTTTATTGCTTCATACCAATAAATAAAAATTCTATTTTTATTTCTACTTGATATATATTTTTCAACGCTTCATTCTATATGAAAATTATATTTTTATATTTCTACTTCATATACAAAGATCGAATTTTTATCTATAAAAATCTCAACTTATATTTTAAATAAAATCACTTCTTTATACTGTTAATTCGCTACAACACATATAAAGATCGTATTTTTATAATCTCTACTATATAAAGATAATATTTTTATATTCTCCATTATATAAAAATCATATTTTTATTACTTCTACTTTATAAAAATCATATTTTTATATCTCCTACATAATAAAGACCGAATTTTTACTATCTATATTATATACAAATTATATTTTTAACCTTTCTATCATATAAAAATATTGTCTTTCTCTAATTAAAAATATCACCTTTCTCTCTTCGCTATACATATAAAGATCAAGTCTTTGTTCGCATTTCATAGTAATAAAAATCGTATTTTTAAAGCGTTAAAAATTATACTTTTACTTCTAAATGATTTTATATCAAGAATCATATTTTTAAAGTGTTATATATATATATATAATCAGGTTTTAAATTAATAAAACTAAATAAAATAATATAAAAACTCACCTTAATCGATTGAAGGAGGGGATGCTTGCGTCGTTGGAGGGGGTTCGGCGCGCTGGAGGGTGGTTGGAGGCGGCACCGGGCTGCTGGCCATCGGAGGTGGTCTCGGGGGGGCTTGGGTTCGGGTTAGAACGAAGGGGGTTGAAGGAGAAGGAGGGGCGAAGGAGAGAGAGAGGTGGCGGCCGGGGGAGGGGGAAGAAGGTGGAGGCGGCGCGGCGACTGGGGATGGGGATGCTCCCGTGGCGCATCGACGATCGAGGGGGGGCGAAGAGGTCTGGGTATCGGGTTTTTTTCTTTTTTCGATCTATTAACTGAAAGATAAAAGGGGGGGTCAACGGTATAGGAGAGAGGAAGGGGTAATTATATTTTTTTTTTAAAAGCAACTTTTATTTTCGACCTCGAAATCGAACCCACCGACTGTCGTCCATAGCTAATTACCCCCATTCCGAACACAATGGGATATGTATCGAAAGCCAATTCGACCGTTTTGATCAGTTTTCGTCAAAATAAAAATATAACTCTATATATTGAATTCGTACGCACATTTCAATCTACCGGGGCCACATACTAACTAGAAAAATTCCCGGAAAATATTTTCTAGCTTCGTATTGTCGATACGGTCCTAACAAAACTAATTTCGTCAAATTCTGAGACCGTTTGAAAAATGGCCATTTTCTAGTTGATTAAAATCAACTAAAACTGGTCAAACGCGTTTTCCTTTGCCACGCTCACATATTGATTCAAAAAATTATGAAATTTGAAACCTAGCAATAATTTGACATCATGGATCCAACAAAAGTGTTTTCATCGAAATCCGAGGTCGTTTGCAAAATGGCTATTTTTAAGGGCCAGAATTTCATAGCGACTATTCAGAATTTTCAACTGGACATATCTTTTGATTCCCGCTATGAAATTTTGATTTTTCGAATTCGTTGGAAAGATATTCTCAATTAGATTCTAATATTTTTGGTTTCACTAAAATCCGGTTTATTTTGAATCCTGTACATTCATTTGAACTTTGAAATCGAATTATCGAACTACCGCGCCATTTTCAATTCCTTTTATATATATAAATAAATATTTATATTCTAACGGCAATTCGAATAAATATATACGTTCGAATTCTATTCAAAATAAATTTCTCGTCGTTATTATTTAAAATAATTCATTTTAAATAATCAAAATTCGCTAAAATTGCCAAAAATAAAAATTTAAAATTGCCTCGGATTTCCGGGTTATTACAATCTCCCCCACTTAAAACTTTTCGTCCCCGAAAAGGAACGAAGCCGAAAGTTGTTTCACAAATCAACTCAACTTTCACTATTTTCACTACGGCTTAAGTTCTTCAATTTTTTAGTTTCTAAGAACTTTTCAAATTTTCCAAAAATTTGGCTAACACCCTAAATTTTCAAAAAAATTCGCCATAACCTCCCCTGCACCGGGGACTTCGGGATATTTCATATAGCCTCCCATGGCCTTCTTCAATCCAAAAGAAAAAGAAAAAGCCAAGCGGCTAGCCAATCGGCTCACAAAATCATCATCACCCAAACAAAACAGTAAATTATTATAAACATGTACCTATTTGTCGGGCAAACAATTTTATTCTTCTGCTCTAGCCTCCTTGCTATGACCTGTTCAATGTAAGTACATGTACACGCAAGCAAATATGACTAATTTCCGATACAATTCACTTTTTGATTCAATTTGGCTAAAGGTTCAAATTTTAATTAATCAAACAATAATCAAACAACACAACCATCAATCAATTAGTGAATTATCATTTCAAATTCATAACTTTGATATATAGTCAAAAATCACATTTTTGATGCCAAATCACAACAATAGGCCCTATCTAATTTTGGTTCTCACACCAGTCAATAGGAAATATATAAATATCACACCTTCGAAACACGAACACAATCACTGATGATGCCCGGGCATCACCAGAATTATCCCCGAGCGGCTAGAGTGTGATTCTATATCTGCCCAATATATTAAAACTTCGAATACACGCGGATCAGACGTATATGCAAAATCTTTATATACTGGATAGTCCAAATCAATATAAATAAATATTCAAATACGAATAATTGAATTAAATTTCAAAACAAAAATTGTTTTCACTTTTTAAAATATACTCTTCACACTCGTCCTAGGATACTACTGATCCTATCTCTAACGAGTCATTCTCGTTGGATATTACTAATCCAATATCTGATAAATTCTTTCGTATTGTTCTAATGTGTCTTGTTCTCTGAGCTTTGTAAACCAAAGCTCTGATACCACGATGTAACGACCGGGAATTTCGCTCGATCCGAATCAGTCTCTAAACCGACAAAGACCGTTTGAAACGCCTGATTGTTTTGAGAACACGACAAATTAGAACACAGACAGAGGAACATTTCATTGTATATTTCAACAGTTCCATCAGAATACAAGAATATACAGAGTATAGATAAATATTACACATTAAAAAATATCAGAGATTACAATATATTACATAGCAGCGGATAATAATACAATACACAACTAAAGGAGATATACGGATACAAAGCTTTCCGGATATCATTCCAGATGTAAACCAGGATCCTGTGAATATAAATCTGCAAAACCAAAACTACTAGCTGCCCGTGTCAAAATAAGGGCACTCAGAGTTTAGGTTAAAACAATAAACTCCAGGTCAGTCATAGGACTGGTGTGAGAACTAAAATAGTTATTAATCTTTATTTTAAAGTTAGGAAAATCAAGGGACCACATCGTATAACACGGAACGGGTTTCCTTCCATGAATACCAGTGCATATAACAACAACGCAATGCTAAATAAAGAACAATGAAGCTATTATAAGACCCAGGTCCCATCACACAATGCAACACAAACCGGAGGATAGGGTTTTACCTTATAATAGCCAAAGAATGCTTGATACGCTAAATTTCATCTTTTATTATTACTATAAGTGTATAGTGTATACAATAACTTCAAATCATAAGTATCAATCATAGACGGCATAAGTGCCCCATCCCACTATGTCGCCATACTAGGCTCTACAATCAAAACCGCAAAGTCACGTATTTGAAAATTGGATTTCCATCTATGAACCGAGGCAAAAGATAGTCCTCTACCGATTCGAGATGCTCTAGCCCGTGTCTCAAGATCAGAGCTCGAGTGACCCTTAGGAGCCACAGGGCCGGTCCACCGATGTGGATTAAAATTCCTGAACACTGTGTTTCCCCACCCTTTGGGGTGTCAATGAGTCCAATGACTCCATCGGTCCCGGATCGACCGATATATCCGAGGCGCCTCGCAACAGCAACAACCACATAAGTCAAACTCGTCAGGGCGTGTAAAACCACTGACGCCACTTCTAGCTAGAAGGAAACGCATGCCCTCCCTGGATCCTTCTCCCGTTTTTGGTTCACAACCGGGGTGTGAGGCTCGCGAATCAATGCTACACAAAGCTATGCCACACAGGCGGTGCTTTGATCATCAACCACAAGATTTTTCTTTTCAACAGAAGCCTCGATCAATTGCCACTTAGGCATGCCACACAGGCAATTCACTCCATGCCGTTGAGATCCATCAATATATAACCCCTGAGCTCGTACGTCTCAAAGAAGGGCGTTAAGTAAGAGAATAAATTCTCCGCCGCCAAACAGATATATATTTAATAGAAATCAATCACATAGAATAAAATCCTATGTCAGACACACAGTCCATTTACAAGTTCGTTCTGGGTCTGAACGAAACCGGAGGCACCTAGTACCCCGCATATCCATCGATCTCCAAGTACGTCTGGACGACCACAAACTGATTCCCCCCTCTTGGGTGTACGACCCAATCAAGATCATCAGTAATTATCCAAATGACGTGAAGACCTTCGGTCTTCAACCACCGTCTTCATCTTCGACACCACGTCGAATCAGTTATTCAGAATGGGATAAACCCGGTCTTTCTGAATAACTCGCGTATATAATAAACAAGTGTTACACAAACACAACATACGCCTCATTCCAATTCAGAATATTCTTTTATTCAAATATTCTTATACTTTGGGAAAAGTTCCCATTAATTTTATCAAAGATAAATTCTTTAAATTTATTCTTTAATCTTCTTTGAATATCAATTCAAACTAGTCGGGATTAGCGAACCACACCGAAGTAATCATTTATTTTATTTCCCAATCCCAACCTATTCATCCCATGAAGTAAAACTGGTCATACTTCGTATCTAACACCACGGTGTTATCGGTAAATTCAATTACCATTTCCCGTTCAAATCTAATTAAAGATTTAACTATCGCCTGGAGCAAAACTGGTGATACTCCATTCTCGATCATTTCAATCTAATTAAAGATTCATTAAAACTCCACTTAGTTTTAATCTTCACAAAAATCAATATCCTGTCTTTAATTGGGTTAAAGAACCAATGTCGTTTAAAACACGGTCCACTATAAACCCAAAATCGCATTCATTAATTATCGGGTTAAAGAACAAGTGTTATTTAAAACACTGTTCACGATAAACCCAAAAATCAATACCAGTTCAATTCCAATTAAATATTATTTAATTGGTACACTTCATTAAATCTAAATAAAAAGATTTAATCTTTTTCTCAACTGGGCTTAAGAACAGTGTTAATAAAGACACCATTCACGACAAACCCAAATCACATTTGATATTAAATACAAGGCTCTGAATAGAAAATATACCGGCATATATTCAATATCAAATTCTACGACCAACAAATATCGTATTGGAAATAACGATATTAATATATCTTTCAAATTCCCATAACAATATCTGTAACATCACGAAATCCAACATCGAAATATTCCGAAGACAATTTCGATTCAAATCCCTTCCAATTCAATCATTGGAAATCCTGGTTATTTTCAAAACCATTTCAAATCCACTTTATTTATTTTAAAAATAAATAGAATTATAGTTCTAGTTCAAAACTAGTTCATTTCGATAAAAAACTATTTTTATCTTTTCAAATACGGAGTTTTTCATCCCAATTCTTCACAAATCATTTCTTATGATTTTACACAAATTATTACTATTTTTAATAATTTTATCAAGTCTCGTACAGTCGATTTCCATCAACGGCCATTGAACTACACTTACATCGACCTTTTCCAAATTTGATTTGGACATAATTCCAAATCCAACCGTTAGATTTCTAATTTCTAATATTCGTTAGAAAGCTCATTTCGATATGATCCCAACGATTCTGGTTTTAGGAGAATCCGACGGTCGGATCTCACGCAGTTGCAATTCGAAGTCAATGGTCGAAATTCACGAACGGGCGCGGCGCGTTCTATTCTGGCCATTCTATATATATATATTATATATATTTCATCGATTTCCTTTTTAAAACGTATTTTATAAATCGTTTTAAATTCGTTCCCAAAACGGTTTCAACTTTCCTTTCAAAATTCTAATCAAAATTGAATTTTTCAATATAAATTCGTTTTAATTTCATTTCAATTCAATTTCAATTTAATTCGAATTTCAATTCATTTCAATTTAATTCGAATTTCAATTCATTTCAATTTAATTCGAATTTCAAATCTATTCAATTTAATTCGAATTTCAAATCTATTCAATTTAATTCGAATTTCAAATCTATTCAATTTAATTCGAATTTCGAAATCACTTTCAATATTCATTGAAAAATGAATAAAGTCGATACAAATATCGTTCACGCCAAAATGGCGTCAATCTAATCAACACGACATTATATATTTCTATTTTGAAATATTCGATTTCAAATATTTCTTTATCAAATATTTCTATTCAAATATTTCTTTTTCAAATATTTCTATTCAAATATTTCCTTTTCAAATATTTCTATTCAAATATTTCCTTTTCAAATATTTCTATTCAAATATTTCCTTTTCAAATATTTCTATTCAAATATTTCCTTTTCAAAACTGGAATGAGGCCCAATCAATTACCATAGATTTTACTTCTATGGATTTACATACAACGCATGTATACGTCGACAATGACAAAAAATCAACCATCATCCAAAGTGCATTCTACACTGTATAAGCATCAAATATAAATATTTAACGCTTATAACAGTCTGTCAATCAATCGATCGACATACAACTAATTATTGGGATTAGTGTATGTCATATATCATCCCAATACCCATGTGGGGTTTTGTAATGACCCAGATTTCCGTAACATCGGAGTTGACTATATACATCATACGTCCAACCCAAATATCACGGAAATTCGAACCATTAATAGAAAGAAGTTAGAGGGTGAGGATAGATAAGATAGAAACTTAGAATAGAAGAAGAAGAAGAACACAACAACAGAGTAACACGAATCTCACAGCGGAACGAATAACATATAATATATATAACATAACTTGAAATATACATCTGTACTTGAATATACATCAACATCAAAGTACATCACTTACAACACAGCAGAAATAACTATAGCTATATGATCCGGAAGCCTCCTGCTCCAAGCTCTTCCAGTATATCTGTAAATTCCCGACTACTTGACTGCCCGTACAAATTTAGGCACCCAAGAGTTTAGGGAAAACAACAAAGTAAACTCTGGGTCAGTCATGGGACTGGTATGAGTAAACAGTTTAAAACAGTTTCAGAAAACTAAATGATATCTCATAAGACCACGCCGTATAACACGGAACGGGTTTTTCCCTTATGAGAATCCAAACACTTGATTTATCTTTATATCAAAACTCTTTTGATATTATAATAATGTCTAAATCAAGTAGATAACAATCTAGTGGAACGCTTGCATCTCACGTTCCACATATATAATATACAAATCAAAACCGCAAGCACGTATTGGGTAATGGATTTCCAGCTATGACAAGGTATGGAACCACCTTCCGCTGGTATATCTCTAGAGGAGAATACACCGAGTTCAACAAGAACATCTTGCAACTCAGCCACACATGACCGACCACTCATTTCGCTTGAGTGTATCGAATGTATATCACCAACGATTGGGACCAGCAACTGTTTCCCGAATGGGACAGCATCGACAATAGATTTTTAGAAGTAAATGAAACTCTAGATCACGTGATTATACAGCCTAATAAGTGCGACCTACATAGCCATGCTGCTTGCCCGATTTCTGTCATTTACCGGATGTTGAGGCTAGAAGCTACGCTTTATCATCACACCAGATTCACTTCGAATGTCACATCGTCAGATCCATCGAAAATCACTAATTGACATCTACAACAGTACATTACGTGTCAGCTAAAAGAAGTTTCCTCCTCCGCTTCCACTCTTGGTACAGTTGAAGAAATCAATGTATGTGACCTTTCTGGAAATACTCTGTCAGACATTCATCCATACAAGTCACCCAGGAACAGGATGAACCGAAGGCACTATTTCTATTAATAGAAAAAGTCCTTGCACTCTACTCCGTCTTCGATTATCTTTATATAATCTGATTCGCACGCTACTGCCGATATGGAGTGGTTCTTCGGATAATAATCCAACCGGTCTCTCCATATTGACAACGATGGTCAAAACTTCGATAGTCTGTGATTTAACTATCGAATAAAAACAAGTGTTTCGATAGTCGATGATTTAACTATCGAATAAAACAAGTGTTCATCCAAACATCCAACAATCACTGAACCTTTAATTAATATTCCATTAGTTAAATCACTTCTCTATTTCTTTACCAATATTTGTTAACCAAATATTTTCAATAACCATATTGCCCTTTTACGTTCTTGGGAAAACATTTCCATATATCGCCTTCCTTAAATTTCTAGCTTTAGAAATATTCATTATTCTATTTCCAAGCTTTGCACATATTTGGGTTAAAACAGATGTTGTGTAAAACATCGTTACGACAACCCAAATACAGTATTTAACTAATTCTCATTCCACATTGATCTTCGAGCCTGAATCTTGCTACTTATCGGTATATCATGAAATCAACCAAGTTGGGGTATAATTACCTCTCAGACCTTGACTGAATAACATTTAACGTCAAAACAGACAAGACTACTTACTCGAATAATCAATACCATACAACTGATTTTTCACCTTTAAACATATATACATTTTCTCTTTTATCCTTACGAGGTTTTATTCTTATACTTCCTTTTTTATTATACTATTCTATTTCTACGTTCATTTTCTTATCGACTTCTATATATTTTGATATGTAAATTTCTAACTATCAAATTATCTTAAAAATATTCGATCTCCTTAAATTTCCGGAAAAATTCGCCATAACCTCCTTTGTACCGGGAGCATCGGGAAATTTCAAATAGCTTTCCCGGTCCTTCTCATCTCAAAAAGAAAAAGAAAAAGCCAAGCGGCTAGCCGATACGGCGCATAAAATCTCATATGGAAATTAAATACGTACCTTTTTGTCGGGCATTCTATTTATTTCACTTCTATACTTTATTCCATACCTGTCTCCTGTATATTTATGTCTGTCCAATCTATTTTAACTATACCAATCGTTTTAACTCAATTTGTTAATTAAATATGTTACTTAACTTTTTAGTCTATTTCACCTTCATATTTGAACATGACATGTTCAAATATATTTTAACTGCATATTAACAAATTCTAATTATACTCATACTCTCGTTCCCTTATCGACTTCTTATTCAAATTCCAAATCAATTCTATTTGAATTCTTTTTATTTAAACTTCATTTGAATTCTATTTGCATCCCTATATTTAAACTTCATTTGAATTCTATATTCAAATTCTATAGTTAAACTCCATTTGAATTCTATTATTCAAATCTATTCAAATCCTATTGTTTAAATTCCATTTAAATCCTATATTCAAATCGTTTAAAGTCCATTTGAATTTCTATATTCAAATCTATAGTTTAAAGTCCGTTTGAATTTCTATATTCAAATCTATAGTTTAAAGTCCATTTGAATTTCTATATTCAAATCTGTAGTTTAAAGTCCATTTGAATTCCTATATTCAAATCTATAGTTTAAAGTCTATTTGAATTTCTATATTCAAATCTATAGTTTAAAGTCTATTTGAATTTCTATATTCAAATCTATAGTTTAAAGTCTATTTGAATTCTCGGCATTATTTATAAACAACGTTTATAACTTCAATTCAAATCCCACCTTTCCATTTATAAACAACGTTTATAAATTCAATTCAAACCCCATATTTTCATTTATAAACAACTTTTATAAATTCGATTCAAATTTCATCCTTTCATTTATAAACAAAGTTTATAAATTCAATTCAAATTCCACATTTCCATTTATAAACAAAGTTTATAAATTCAATTACTTGTTTATATATATATATTCAAAAACAAGTTAATGTTTCTATACTTCATTTAAAATTCAAATTCTATTTCTAAAAATAGAATTCCCCTTTTAAATTTCAAATACCCTTTTTGATATTTTTATAAATCAATATCCCAAACCCCAGTGATATTTTAAACAATCAATCAACCAATTTTCAATCATTTGATTTTTAACACATCATATATGAATATATATGAAATCAAACAAACAACAACAGATAATATATTTTTGAGGAATCCAGTTGGATTCCTCCAACCTGTTTTCCTGCATCCACAGACGTTAGTCAACATAGTAATACCCATCCTGCTTCGAGGCAGGATATCGCGGTATGAAGGTCATCCACTAATCATAGCGTGGGGCGTATAGGGTAATCATCCGCTATGAAACTGCGGGCATCCGCTAATGATACTGCGGGAATCCAACCAATCATCAACCCAATATATATATATAATATTCAACCAATCCTAAATAACTATATATATATTTTAAAACAATCATATAGCATTCAAACAAGAACAGACAATTATTTTTAACTATATAAAAATAATTTCTAAATAAAAGGTGAGATTTACTCACCGATGATTTATCCATGGCAGAATATCCTGGTTAAATTCTGAATCATTGATTATGAATCCTTTCAAATGAATTCGCACCTTTAATTTGTTTGAACTCTTTTTATTTTCTACCGAAAAGAAGACGGCCTCTTGTAGAAAGCCAAGGCCGATATCGATCTCTTCTTCCTCACTGTAAATGGTGGAAACCTGCTATAGCTCCATTCAAAACACCTATCCAGTGTTTGTCGAACTACAAAACCTACTTCCACTCAGTAAATCGAACTCCACCTCTCTAAAAGCTCCGAACAAACCACCTGAGATCGCAGTGACCATCTTCCTTCTTGCACCCTCCAGACATCGCCAAACATCATAACTCGCTATCAGTTTGTATTCCAGAACGAGCTCCAGTAAGTTTAGATTCCAATCGCATCCCCTCCCCCAGTATCGAACTCGATACCAACACTTCCCCTAAATCACGATTTAAACTGCAACGCGATTGCCGATGTCGTGAGCTTCCAGGCATCGCCTCTCTCATAATCACATCGCTCCAGCATCGATGTCAATTCCCAGGTTGCGAAATCGATCGCGATACCCTTTCCGTTGTTATCCAATTGGTAAATTCTAGGTTTCGATCTTCACAGCATCACTAATTTGAGAATCGCGACTTCATTTCAGTAGGAAGAGATATAAGGGGTTTCGGGGTTTTGGATTTAGAACTGTCGAATGAAGTGGGTAAGCGAATTGGAAAAAGTGGGAGGGCAGTGCTGATTTTTAAAGTGGAGGATGTGGTTTTTGAAATCAACAGCAAGGCCGATTATTTGTGGAGTTGAGATGGGAGATGTGGTTGATTTCTAACCCTTTTAAATTTTGAGGAGAAAGGAAAGGCCATGGGATGTATGTTAGTTGGCAGAAAGAAGTCCATTTAATTTATATTTATTAGTTTTAATTCGTTTTTGAATCTGTATCCTTTAATTAAAACACTCAATGACTCCGAACTCTTTTCTGAACCCAACAACTGTCAATTCTTGGGTTTAACCACTATTTCAGACACACTGGGATCGGTCACGAAGTCTGATTCGATCATATGGTGAAGATATTTATTTAAATCTATATAAATTTATTTCTAACAATTTATTCTTCGATAATAAATTAATATTATTCTTCTAATTCAAACAGGAGTTTGAATTGATTTTCTGACCTGTTTCTAATTCAGTTTTCAATTTCTCGAACTGACGTATTACGATAATTTAATATATTCGATATTAAATCGAAATTGCTTATTAAATTGATAACTTAATATAAAATTTCCATTTATATTTATCCACCCAATATTTTAAATCCATATTAAATATTTAAAATTAACCCATCAGAATGCGGGTCAATACAATCTTCCCCACTTAAAATAATTTCGTCCTCGAAATTGCTAAGGTAGAAAAAGTGCTACAAACCCATTTATCTTGATACTCAACATTTCAAACTTCCTTACATAACTCTCTTTCGAATAAATCCCTATTCGATAACTCCTCCCTTCGAATAACTATATTCAATAATCTATCTTTCGAATAACTAGATTCGAAAACCTTTCTTCGAATAAACTATATTCGATTTACTCTATTCAATTACTCTTATCAATTAACTCTATTGGATTTAACTCTTTTCGATTAACTCCATCGAATAACTAAATTCGATAACTCCTTCGAATAACCAATATTCTATAACTCACTTCGATTAAACTAATCGATAACTCTTTTCGATTAAACTATAAATCGATAACTCCTTTCGATTAACAAATAATCGATAACTCCTTCGATTAACACATAATCGATAACTCCTTCGATTAACAAATAATCGATAACTCCTTTCTCTTGACTCTAGATTTCAGCGATCACAATGGTTACGCCTGATTCCCCCAGGAAACATCCGACCGCCCTAGGCTATCTACAGCCCTGCGAATTACGCTAGCAGTCGTACGAAATGGCAACTTATCAGTAACGATGTTTGACTAACTCTATCTCAATAACTATATTCGATCAACTTTGATTGAATAACTAACATTCAATTAAATCCTTATTTGATTAACTATGTTCAATTAACTCTATCTGGTTAACTCTTAATTTTGAATAACAAATATTCGATAAATTCTAATTGAATAACTAATATTCAATTAACTCTACGGATTAACCCTAACTGATTAACTTTAACTGGTTAATTCTTACTCTAATCGATTTATTCTAACTCTAATCGATTATTTCTAACTCTAATCGACTTCTCCTATTCGAATAACTCCTATTGGACAACGTTTATTCAATTATAAAGATTTACATTTAGTAACGGTTCTTCACTTTATAAATGTTCTCTTTAATAACTTTACTTCTCTTATACAAGTGTTGTGTACCCCATTTATTTAAAACTACCGGTGTTAAAAACCAATATCTCTTCTCTATATAAGTTCAGACTTATATATGCCATTTATCGAATGAGAAATATTTAATTTAATTTATACTGTTATTTATAAATTAATCTTTTCTATTTATCTGTTAAAAACAGATTTCCATTTTCTATTCATCTTCTGAATATTCCTTTGATTAAATTATATTTATTTAACAAATAAATATCTCACTTATAACATTCTATTTATTTTCTATAAATAAATATTTCCATTGAATCTATTTGTAAATGTTTTTACAAATATTTCTCCTTCTATTTGTTTGCACATAACTTCCTTTGTATTTGTGTTACAAATATATTTCCTCTTTAACTCTTTTGGTTTTTCCTTTATTCAAACCCAATTCATATTTCATTCACATGATTTTACTCAATTTATCCATTTCGATCCATTTAACTTACTTAAGTTAAATTTAAATTCAATCATTCAACTTCCCATTAGCTAGTTGCTAATTAACCGTTTTGCCGATTTCACCCCTTTTTATTTGAATATAACTTGTTCAAATGTATGTCAACTTAAATATAACTAATCTAATTATATTTTCAACTCGAGTTATACATTCGATTTCGAATATAAATTCTCAATCTCTTTCACCTTTCCAAAAACCCAATTTCGACTCAAATTTCCTTTAACTAATTATTCTTCCAATTTAGTTAATTCTATTTAACCATTAAAAATATGATTTTTGTCTTAAAAACATTTCACTTACTTCACTGGAGTACATATTTATTTTATATCCCCAGTCTGGATTTTTCTAATGCCAATTCGGATTTTATTTCCTAAAAATCCTTTTATTTATTTATTTAAACCGTTATGGTTTTATAATGGTTCTGGCGCTGCTTTTCTAAAAATTTGATTTTGACATAACTCAAAATCTATACGACGAAATCCAGATTTTTCCCTTTTATTAGAAAACTATCGTTCAACCGGTCCCGACGATTCTTGTTTCAAAGGATTCCGACTTAATTTGAGTCCTGTATACTCAATTGAAGTTCGAGTCGCCAATTTACGAACTGTCGCGCTACGACGAGCTTGTTTTAATTATATTTATAAATATAAACGTTTTAACTTCGTTTATAATAAATTCAACTCCATTCTGATATATTTTTAATATATATCCAATCCATTTCAACATAATATTCCCGATCTATTTCTCTTCAAATATTCAAGTCCTCTACATCTACAATATTCAAATTCCATTTGAATTTCTTTATTCAAACTCTATATTTGAATTTCCTTCTATTCAATTTCTATTTGAATTTCTTCTATTCAAATTCTATTTGAATTCCTTATCTTCAATTTCTATTTGAAATCCTTTATTCAAAACCCATTTCAAATCCCTTATTCAAATTTCATTTGAAATCCTTTATTCGATTTCTATTTAAATTCCTTTGTTCAAGTTCAATTTGAAATCCTTTGAATTTAAATTCTATTTTAACTCCTTTGAATTCAAATTCTATTTCAAACTTTATATTTTCTTTGAAATCCTATTATTCAACCTCCACTTTATATTCTCTTTGAAACTCTATTTAACCAAATTCCATTTGAAAATTCCTTTTGAAGTTATATAAATATATACATATATTTATATCTATCTCAAATTCAAAATATTTGAATTTTCAAACAACTTGTTTCTTTCAAACAAATTTCCATCAAAACTTTTCTAAGACAGCAATTCATCACTTAGAAACTCAAAAATGAACACTGGTGATGTTGCGACCATCATCAGAATTATTTTCCAGCCACTGAATGAGTTCAGTACTATATTACTTGACATTCATTTTGAAAAAATATCTTCCCAAACTCCCAGGATTTTAAATTCTGAATTCTGGTTGGAATTCAATTTCAATTCATCTCATTTGTATATTTGATTTCATATACAAATTCCATTGGTTATATATGTATATAACTATTTCAGTTTTATATTCTAATTTGATTATAATCCTAACAATCAACTTAACTATTTAAAAACAATATCGTGTCCAATCTCCTGTTCAAGTGTTTATAAATTCCTATCGACTTCGTGGCGTCCCACGATTCGACCAAAATTTATAATCCACTCAACAGACTAGTCAACACAATATAAAACGGTTTTTATATCAAATAACAAATACGCTCTCTCGTATATATATACACTCAACTCATTCTAGGATACTACTGATCCTATCTCTAATGAGCACATTCCAACAAGCCTAGGTATTCGCTCAACCTAAGCTCTGATACCAAGTGTAATGACCCAGATTTCCGTAACATCGGAGTTGACTATATACATCATACGTCCAACCCAAATATCACGGAAATTCGAACCATTAATAGAAAGAAGTTAGAGGGTGAGGATAGATAAGATAGAAACTTAGAATAGAAGAAGAAGAAGAACACAACAACAGAGTAACACGAATCTCACAACGGAACGAATAACATATAATATATATAACATAACTTGAAATATACAAATGTACTTGAATATACATCAACATCAAAGTACATCACTTACAACACAGCAGAAATAACTATAGCTATATGATCCTGAAGCCTCCTGCTCCAAGCTCTTCCAGTATATCTGTAAATTCCCGACTACTTGACTGCCCGTACAAATTTATGCACCCAAGAGTTTAGGGAAAACAACAAAGTAAACTCCGGGTCAGTCATGGGACTGGTATGAGTAAACAGTTTAAAACAGTTTCAGAAAACTAAATGATATCTCATAAGACCACGCCGTATAACACGGAACGGGTTTTTCCCTTATGAGAATCCAAACACTTGATTTATCTTTATATCAAAACTCTTTTGATATTATAATAATGTCTAAATCAAGTAGATAACAATCTAGTGGAACGCTTGCATCTCACGTTCCACATATATAATAGACAAATCAAAACCGCAAGCACGTATTGGGTAATGGATTTCCAGCTATGACAAGGTATGGAACCACCTTCCGCTGGTATATCTCTAGAGGAGAATACACCGAGTTCAACAAGAACATCTTGCAACTCAGCCACACATGACCGACCACTCATTTCGCTTGAGTGTATCGAATGTATATCACCAACGATTGGGATCAGCAACCGTTTCCCGAATGGGACAGCATCGACAATAGATTTTTAGAAGTAAATGAAACTCTAGATCAGGTGATTATACAGCCTAATAGGTGCGACCTACATAGCCATGCTGCTTGCCCGATTTCTGTCATTTACCGGATGTTGAGGCTAGAAGCTACGCTTTATCATCACACCAGATTCACTTCGAATGTCACATCGTCAGATCCATCGAAAATCACTAATTGACGTCTACAACAGTACATTACGTGTCAGCTAAAAGAAGTTTCCTCCTCCGCTTCCACTCTTGGTACAGTTGAAGAAATCAATGTATGTGACCTTTCTGGAAATACTCTGTCAGACATTCATCCATACAAGTCACCCAGGAACAGGATGAACTGAAGGCACTATTTCTATTAATAGAAAAAGTCCTTGCACTCTACTCCGTCTTCGATTATCTTTATATAATCTGATTCGCACGCTACTGCCGATATGGAGTGGTTCTTCGGATAATAATCCAACCGGTCTCTCCATATTGACAACGATGGTCAAAACTTCGATAGTCTGTGATTTAACTATCGAATAAAAACAAGTGTTTCGATAGTCGATGATTTAACTATCGAATAAAACAAGTGTTCATCCAAACATCCAACAATCACTGAACCTTTAATTAATATTCCATTAATTAAATCACTTCTCTATTTCTTTACCAATATTTGTTAACCAAATATTTTCAATAACCATATTGCCCTTTTACGTTCTTGGGAAAACATTTCCATATATCGCCTTCCTTAAATTTCTAGCTTTAGAAATATTCATTATTCTATTTCCAAGCTTTGCACATATTTGGGTTAAAACAGATGTTGTGTAAAACATCGTTACGACAACCCAAATACAGTATTTAACTAATTCTCATTCCACATTGATCTTCGAGCCTGAATCTTGCTACTTATCGGTATATCATGAAATCAACCAAGTTGGGGTATAATTACCTCTCAGACCTTGACTGAATAACATTTAACGTCAAAACAGACAAGACTACTTACTCGAATAATCAATACCATACAACTGATTTTTCACCTTAAAACATATATACAATTTCTCTTTTATCCTTATGAGGTTTTATTCTTATACTTCCTTTTTGATTATACTATTCTATTTCTACGTTCGTTTTCTTATCGACTTCTATATATTTTGATATGTAAATTTCTAACTATCAAATTATCTTAAAAATATTCTATCTCCTTAAATTTCCGGAAAAATTCGCCATAACCTCCTTTGTACCGGGAGCATCGGGAAATTTCAAATAGCTTTCCCGGTCCTTCTCATCTCAAAAAGAAAAAGAAAAAGCCAAGCAGCTAGCCGATACGGCGCATAAAATCTCATATGGAAATTAAATACGTACCTTTTTGTCGGGCATTCTATTTATTTCACTTCTATACTTTATTCCATACCTGTCTCCTGTATATTTATGTCTGTCCAATCTATTTTAACTATACCAATCGTTTTAACTCAATTTGTTAATTAAATCTGTTACTTAACTTTTCAGTCTATTTCACCTTCATATTTGAACATGACATGTTCAAATATATTTTAACTGCATATTAACAAATTCTAATTATACTCATACTCTCGTTCCCTTATCGACTTCTTATTCAAATTCCAAATCAATTCTATTTGAATTCTTTTTATTTAAACTTCATTTGAATTCTATTTGCATCCCTATATTTAAACTTCATTTGAATTCTATATTCAAATTCTATAGTTAAACTCCATTTGAATTCTATTATTCAAATCTATTCAAATCCTATTGTTTAAATTCCATTTAAATCCTATATTCAAATCGTTTAAAGTCCATTTGAATTTCAATATTCAAATCTATAGTTTAAAGTCCATTTGAATTTCTATATTCAAATCTATAGTTTAAAGTCCATTTGAATTTCTATATTCAAATCTATAGTTTAAAGTCCATTTGAATTCCTATATTCAAATCTATAGTTTAAAGTCTATTTGAATTTCTATATTCAAATCTATAGTTTAAAGTCTATTTGAATTTCTATATTCAAATCTATAGTTTAAAGTCTATTTGAATTCTCGACATTATTTATAAACAACGTTTATAACTTCAATTCAAATCCCACCTTTCCATTTATAAACAACGTTTATAAATTCAATTCAAACCCCATATTTTCATTTATAAACAACTTTTATAAATTCGATTCAAATTTCATCCTTTCATTTATAAACAAAGTTTATAAATTCAATTCAAATTCCACATTTCCATTTATAAACAAAGTTTATAAATTCAATTACTTGTTTATATATATATATTCAAAAACAAGTTAATGTTTCTATACTTCATTTAAAATTCAAATTCTATTTCTAAAAATAGAATTCCCCTTTTAAATTTCAAATACCCTTTTTGATATTTTTATAAATCAATATCCCAAACCCCAGTGATATTTTAAACAATCAATCAACCAATTTTCAATCATTTGATTTTTAACACATCATATATGAATATATATGAAATCAAACAAACAACAACAGATAATATATTTTTGAGGAATCCAGTTGGATTCCTCCAACCTGTTTTCCTGCATCCACAGACGTTAGTCAACATAGTAATACCCATCCTGCTTCGAGGCAGGATATCGCGGTATGAAGGTCATCCACTAATCATAGCGTGGGGCGTATAGGGTAATCATCCGCTATGAAACTGCGGGCATCCGCTAATGATACTGCGGGAATCCAACCAATCATCAACCCAATATATATATATAATATTCAACCAATCCTAAATAACTATATATATTTTTTAAAACAATCATATAGCATTCAAACAAGCACAGACAATTATTTTTAACTATATAAAAATAATTTCTAAATAAAAGGTGAGATTTACTCACCGATGATTTATCCATGGCAGAATATCCTGGTTAAATTCTGAATCATTGATTATGAATCCTTTCAAATGAATTCGCACCTTTAATTTGTTTGAACTCTTTTTCTTTTCTACCGAAAAGAAGACGGCCTCTTGTAGAAAGCCAAGGCCGATATCGATCTCTTCTTCCTCACTGTAAATGGTGGAAACCTGCTATAGCTCCATTCAAAACACCTCTCCAGTGTTTGTCGAACTACAAAACCTACTTCCACTCAGTAAATCGAACTCCACCTCTCTAAAAGCTCCGAACAAACCACCTGAGATCGCAGTGACCATCTTCCTTCTTGCACCCTCCAGACATCGCCAAACATCACAACTCGCTATCAGTTTGTATTCCAGAACGAGCTCCAGTAAGTTTAGATTCCAATCGCATCCCCTCCCCCAGTATCGAACTCGATACCAACACTTCCCCTAAATCACGATTTAAACTGCAACGCGATTGCCGATGTCGTGAGCTTCCAGGCATCGCCTCTCTCATAATCACATCGCTCCAGCATCGATGTCAATTTCCAGGTTGCGAAATCGATCGCGATACCCTTTCCGTTGTTATCCAATTGGTAAATTCTAGGTTTCGATCTTCACAGCATCACTAATTTGAGAATCAAGACTTCATTTCAGTAGGAAGAGATAGAAGGGGTTTCGGGGTTTTGGATTTAGAACTGTCGAATGAAGTGGGTAAGCGAATTGGAAAAAGTGGGAGGGCAGTGCTGATTTTTAAAGTGGAGGATGTGGTTTTTGAAATCAACAGCAAGGCCGATTATTTGTGGAGTTGAGATGGGAGATGTGGTTGATTTCTAACCCTTTTAAATTTTGAGGAGAAAGGAAAGGCCATGGGATGTATGTTAGTTGGCAGAAAGAAGTCCATTTAATTTATATTTATTAGTTTTAATTCGTTTTTGAATCTGTATCCTTTAATTAAAACACTCAATGACTCCGAACTCTTTTCTGAACCCAACAACTGTCAATTCTTGGGTTTAACCACTATTTCAGACACACTGGGATCGGTCATGAAGTCTGATTCGATCATATGGTGAAGATATTTATTTAAATCTATATAAATTTATTTCTAACAATTTATTCTTCGATAATAAATTAATATTATTCTTCTAATTCAAACAGGAGTTTGAATTGATTTTCTGACCTGTTTCTAATTCAGTTTTCAATTTCTCGAACTGACGTATTACGATAATTTAATATATTCGATATTAAATCGAAATTGCTTATTAAATTGATAACTTAATATAAAATTTCCATTTATATTTATCCACCCAATATTTTAAATCCATATTAAATATTTAAAATTAACCCATCAGAATGCGGGTCATTACAGGTTTCAAACAATCAAACACAGATTTTATTTGTGCAGTTGGGCGATGTGTAAAATTTATCGTCCCAATCAATATCAGTCAAATGTGTGTATATAAACAAATCGTCTGATTTGTTTATATTTATTTCATTTTAAATACACGTTAAAAATTTTATTTTTAACTATAAAATATTTTTAACTATATAAATATTTTATTTCATTTCACATCACACAATCAACTACACATCAAAATCAAACAACCAAGCATACAAGCCGTCCATGGTCTGTGGACGACGGGTGTCGGGTGTTACTAAACACCGTCTGCATCCTAGTATATATATTTAACTAGAAAATTAAATTAAATTAAAGGTGAGGAGTTCTCACCGAGGGTTCCACTCCGCCGTGCTTTGCTTTTGAACTGCTGAACCATCTGGATTCCTTTGAAATTCCAATTCAGTTCTTGTTTCGTTGTTCATAATAAAAATTATATTTTTATTGCTTCATACCTATAAATAAAAATTCTATTTTTATTTCTACTTCATATATATTTTTCAACGCTTCATTCTATATGAAAATTATATTTTTATATTTCTACTTCATATACAAAGATCGAATTTTTATCTATAAAAATCTCAACTTATATTTTAAATAAAATCACTTCTTTATATTGTTAATTCGCTACAACACATATAAAGATAGTATTTTTATAATCTCTACTATATAAAGATAATATTTTTATATTCTCCATTATATAAAAATCATATTATTATTACTTCTACTTTATAAAAATCATATTTTTATATCTCCTACATAATAAAGATCGAATTTTTATTATCTATATTATATAAAAATTATATTTTTAACCTTTCTATCTTATAAAAATATTCTCTTTCTCTAATTAAAAATATCACCTTTCTCTCTTCGCTATACATATAAAGATCTAGTCTTTGTTCGCATTTCATAGTAATAAAAATCGTATTTTTAAAGCGTTAAAAATCATACTTTTACTTCTAAACAATTTTATATCAAGAATCATATTTTTAAAGTGTTATATATATAAAATCAGGTTTTAAATTAATAAAACTAAATAAAATAATATAAAAACTCACCTTAATCAATTGAAGGAGGGGATGCTCGCGTCGTTGGAGGGGGTTCTGCGCGCTGGAGGGTGGTTGGAGGCGGCGTCGGGCTGCTGGCCATCGGAGGTGGTCTCGGGGGGGCTTGGGTTCGGGTTAGAACGAAGGGGGTTGAAGGAGAAGGAGGGGCGAAGGAGAGAGAGAGGTGGCGGCCGAAGGAGGGGGAAGAAGGAGAAGGTGGAGGCGGCGCGGCGACTTGGGATGGGGGCACTCCGGTGGCGCATCGACGATCGGGGGGGGGGGGGGACAAGGTCTGGGTATCGGGTTTTTTTTTTCGATCTATTAACTGAAAGAGAAAAGGGGGGTCAACGGTATAGGAGAGAGGAAGGGGTAATTATATTTTTTTATTATTATTATATTTTTTAAAAAAAGCAACTTTTAATTTCGACCTCGAAATCGAACCCACCGCCTGTCGTCCATAGCTAATTACCCCCATTCCGAACACAATGGGATATGTATCGAAAGCCAGTTCGACCATTTCGATCAGTTTTCGTCAAAATCAAAATATAACTCTATATATTGAATTCGAACGCACATTTCAATCTACCGGGGCCACATACTAACTAGAAAAATTCCCGGAAAATATTTTCTAGCTTCGTATTGTCGATACAGTCCTAACAAAACTAATTTCGTCAAATTCTGAGACCGTTTGAAAAATGGCCATTTTCCAGTCGATTAAAATCAACTAAAACTGGTCAAACGCGTTTTCCTTTGCCACGCTCGCATATTGATTCGAAAAATTATGAAATTTGAAACCTATCAATAATTTGACATCACGGATCCAAAAAAAGTGTTTTCTTCGAAATCCGAGGTCGTTTGCAAAATTGCTATTTTTAAGGGCTAGAATTTCATAGCGACTATTCAGAATTTTCAACTAACATATCTTTTGATTCCCGCAATGAAATTTTGATTCTTCGGATTCGTTGGAAAGATATTCTCAATTAGATTCTAATATTTTTGGTTTCACTAAAATCCGGTTTATTTTGAATCCTGTACATTCATTTGAACTTTGAAATCGAATTATCGAACTACCGCGCCATTTTCAATTCCTTTTATATTTAAAAATAAATATTTATATTCTAACGGCGATTCGAATAAATAAATACGTTCGAATTCTATTCAAAATAAATTTCTCGTCATTATTATTTAAAATAATTCATTTTAAATAATCAAAATTCGCTAAAATTGCCAAAAATAAAAATTTTAAATTGGCTCGGATTTCCGGGTTATTACAATATGGTTTCTATTATTGTTCTTAGCCGCTTATATTGGAATGTAAATTCCAATATACAATATTAAATTAATTAATGTCAATAATTGTGTTTAGTTTATTCTTGTGAAAATTAAACTTACAAATCACATAAAATTTTAATCGTGATCATTTAAAATAAATTATTTTAAATATCAAAAACTCATTAAAATTACTTAAAATAAATTTTAAGATTATCCCAAAATTCAGGGTTGTTACAGTCTCCCCCACTTAAAAACTTTTCGTCCTCGAAAAGGAACGAAGCTAAAAAGTGTTTAATTAACTAACTTATCTTTCATTCTTTAATTCGTTTCTATAATTTTGTAATTTTATTAGTTGAACAAATAATTATACTACACAATCATCAATCAATTGGTTGTTTAGCTTTTTTTAAATATTTATAACTTTTATATATTCAAAAATCTTATTTTCTAAAATAGATTATAATTACAAATACGTATATTATAAGCTTGTTACTCTCAACCCATTCTAGGGCATTACTAACCCCATCTCTAATGAGTTTTCTCATTCTAGGATACTGCTGATCCTATCTATAATGACTATTCTTATTGGATATTACTAATCCAATCTCTGATGAGTCTTTTGTTCAGTTCTAATGAGTTGTACCCCAAAGATTTGAGCTAACCAGAGCTCTGATACCAACTGTAACGCCCCGGATTTCTCCTGACCCGATCGATCGCAAAATCGACCAAGACCGTTCAAAACCAGAGTACGTTAACTCTGGGAATACAACACATTAGAACAATAACAACAGACTTTTATAAACATCATAATAATGTTACATCAGAGTGCAGAATATCAGAGTACATAAAATTACAGCGGAAGATAAATTACAATATTTTAATACATTGCAGCGGAAATAAAATCACTAAGGCAGCGGAGACAACTATGCTCTGGACACAGCTTTAGGCTTCAATCCAGAATCCTTCTCGAGATAAGAACCTGTAGAAAAACTACTCGACTGCCCATGTGGAAAGAGGGCACCCGAGTTTGTAAAGGTGGAAACAAACAACGGGTCAGTCATGGGACTGGTTTGAGAATTCTTAACTAATTTTACTAATAACAGTAAGACAAACCCAAGGACCACGCCGCTAACGCGGAACAAGTTTACTCCAATGGATTGTCATGCATAAATTAAAGTAAATCGTTAAACAATGCAATGCTTTTTAGAAAAATGAAACCATCATAAGACCCAAGTCCCATCACACATTGCAACGCAAACTGGAGGATAGGGTTTTACCTTATAATGGTCAAAAATGCTTGATACGATAAAAACGAATTTGATATTATTGCTAGTGTGTATATGTTTCAAAAACATTTCAAAGTAAATGTATCAATCCTAGGAAGCATAGCTACCATACACTATGCCTCCATACTAGTAATACAATCAAAACCGTATGAGGTCGTATTGGGAATTGGGTTTCCATCATGAGTCAAGGCTAGGGAGGAGCTCCTTACCGATTCGAGACACTCTAGCTAATGTCTCAGGATTCCCCGCAGTTAACCCTTGGATCCTGCAGGGCTGTAATGGCGCGTTTTGTAAGGTATAATAATTAAGTTATTTATTTATTTAAATAACGAATATATTAAATAAACGATAGTTGAACGTATAATTATAATATAATTAAAATCGAGCGCGTAACGACACGGCAGTTCGCTGTTTGGCGATTTGAACTTCAACTGAGTATACAGGGTTCGTTTTAAATCGGATTTCTGTGAAACAAGAAACGTGTGGAGCTGGTGGAGTATATCTTTCTAGTGGGAGAGAAAAATCGGGATTTCGTCGAGTAGATTTTGAGTTATGTCAAAATCAAATTTCAGAAAAGTCGCTGTGGAATTCCTTTATAATTCGCAACGCTTTATATACGTTATAAAAGGGTTTTTCAATGTAAATTGAAATATCGATTCAATCAGGACTTGGTATATCCAATACATAATTACCCTGGAGCTGTACGATATCATATGTGAAGATATACGATAATATTAATTTATTTATATTTAATTTAATAATATTTAAATATATTTATATATTTAAATGGGTCATCCAGAACTTTAAAAATATGCTGTGTGAGCATACGAAGTCGGAATTCGACGAAACCAGTTTTGTTGGATCCGCAATATCAAATATTTGTTATATGACAAGTTTCGTGATTTTTACAGTTAGTGTGTGGCCGTACGGATTTTTAGAGTGAGAAACAGTCAGTATTTAGACAGTTAAAAATACGCTGTGTGAGCATACGAAGTCGAAATTTGACGAAACCAGTTTCGTTGGGACCGTAATGTCGAATCCTAGCTACATGTCCAGTTTCATGATTTTTGGGTGTCGTGTGTGATCACACGGATTTTTAGAAGGTGAAAACAAATATAAAATGGTGGAAATAAATAACTAAAAATATCCTCTTCTATTTCTGGTCCTAAAACAGGCCACGTTCACTACATTCTTGACCATAAATAATACCAACCCCCACACAACTATATATAACCACAAATTGTGTTTACAGTAGGAAATTTCCCAAAAAGAAAATCCAATACAAAAATCCAAATAGAATCTTTAAATCCAAAGAGATGTATGCTCGAATTCAAAAGGGACTGCTCTTCATTCCCATGACCATTTTGTTGGATTCGGAAGCATCTGTGGTCGCACTGTTTTTCCAGCGAAGTAGCGCGAAACTTAGGGTTTGGGTTACTGCGATTTTGGAGCATTGGTTGGTGTAAAGAGGATGGTATTTGTAGTCAGCATGAAAATCCGCTTCGGGTGTGGTGATTTCGAGGGATTCCGGTCTGATTGATGTCGGGTTCCTGTAGCTGACGCTGAAAGAACGGAGGTCACTGGGGAGTTCGAGCTCGACGTTAGGGTGTTGGGGAGGTGGAGATTGAGGAGGAGATTGAGATGGTGATTTCCGTTTGAAAGTTTATGGAGTAAGGGAGGTGCGAAGGTCAAAAGAAATGATCGACATTTGGAGTCTGGAACTTGCGGTTAAAACTGAGAAGAGGAAGAAGAAGCGGGTGTATAGGTGAAGGGTTCGGTGGGCTTGTAGGTGGGTGATGATGGGCCAAGTAAAAGAAGTAAGGCCCAATAGATTTATAATCAAGTTCTCATTTTAATTTAAAATATGTATAACTTGTAATGATGATATCTTAGTCATACGATATCAGATTTAGGAACCGCAAGTTGCGTTGGGATCGTAGGGACGAGCACTCCAAAATGGAACTGACCGCGAGTCAAATGGAGTCCGTCACAATTTATAGAAAAATAAATTGTCTGAATCAAGCGATGGTTATCGTCCTTGACGATGATCGTCCAATGTGAGTAAATCTCACAAATTCTAAACAGTTTTATTTTCACGTTGTATTCTTAGAACTGTTAAAATATTGTCTGTTTGACTGTGTGTTGATTGTTTGCTTGAACTGCTAGTCAGTTAGTAGAGATTATATATATATATATATTTACGTATGTATATATATATATACATATATAAACCGTCAAATAGTTATGTGTTGATTCTGTTTATCAGAATATTATACTGGTGTTGTTTAACATCTGTGGATGCAGGGAAACAGGTTGGAGGAATCCAACAGGATTCCTCAACAGTTATTTTACTGTGATTTTTATATTGTGATATATAATGTGATGTATATAATCTGTGTGATTTTGTGTGGTGGGACGATATTTATCGTTGTTATATGGCGTGTTAAATACCATGAGAAATACCAGACTGTAGGAGAGGGGTTTTCAAAGTATATTTTGAAAATAGTTTATTTATATAAAATCAAGGGATTTTATAAATATATATATATATAAGAAAAAGGATTTTTGAATATTAAGGAATATAGTTGGTAAAACAAATATAAAAGAGTTTTATTTGTAAATCAATATAAGGGAATATATATGTTAATCGAATATAAGAGGATATATTTGTTAGTCAAAATATAAAGGAATTATATTTGTTAGAACAAATATAAAGGATATTTATTTAGAGATTAAATAAATAGAATATTATAAAGGGTATTTATTTAGAGATTAAATAAATAGAATTAAACTAAAGGAGATATTTATTTGTTAAATAAATAGGAGTTAACTAAGTGAATTAGTTGCGTCAAACGAAGTGAATTTGTTAAGTTAAACTAAATGATTAATCGATGTGAATTAGTTAAGTTAAACTAAAGGATTAATCGATGTGAATTAGTTAAGTTAAACTAAAGGATTAATCGATGTGAATTAGTTAAGTTAACTAAGTGGTTAATCGAAGTAAATTAGTTGAGTTAAACTAAGTGAACCGGCTAGAGTTAATCAACGTGAATTAACTAAGTTAAACTAAGTGGATTAGTTCAGTTAATCGAGACAAGTAAATCAAGTTAGGGTAAACCATTTGAGTTAACCAGTTAGAGTTAACCATTTGAGTTAACCAGTTTGAGTTGATCAGTTAGAGTTGACCAGTTAGAGTTGACCAGTTAGGGTTGATCATTTAGAGTTGACCAGTTAGAGTTGACCAGTTAAAGTTGACCAGTCAGAGTGGATCAGTTAGAGTTATCCGAGTAGAGTTAATCGAGTAGAGTTGTCGAATATCACATATCCGAAGTAGAGTTATCGAATATAGGGTATTCGAGAGAAGAGTAATCGAATATAGTTTATTCGAGTGGACAAATCAAAGGTTATTCATTTGAGAAGAGTTATCGAATATAGTTTATTCGAGTGGAGAAAATCAAATGTTATTCATTTGAGAAGAGTTATCGAATATTTTTCATTCGAAGAGTTAATCCGAAGGAGTTATTCGAAGTTAGTTAATCCAAAGGAGTTATTCGAAGTTAGCTAATCCAAAGGAGTTATTCGAAGTTAGTTAATCCAAAGGAGTTAGTCGAAGAGTTAATCGAATATAGTTATTCGAAAGAAGGTGTAAATCGAATATAGTTATTCGAGTAAAGTTAAAAGAGTTAATCGAATTTAGTTATTCGAAATGAGTTATTCGAATTTGATATTTGAATAGAGTTAAACACATTAGAGTGATTCGAATTACTTATTCAAATAGAGTTAAACACGTAAGAGTTAATTGAATATTAGTTATTCAATTAGAGTTAAATCGAATTTAGTTATTCGAAAGGAGTTAATCAATTTGAGTTAAGTTAATCGATTTGAATTAAGTTGAATCGAAATGGAGTAAATCGATTAGAATTAAGTTAATCGAGTTAGAGTAAATCGAATATTGGTTTTTCGAAGGTAAGTTATTCGAATTAGTTATTCGAAGGAGTTAATCAAATGAGTCGATCCAAAGGAGTTAGTCGAATATTAGTTATTCGAATAGAGTTAAAGGAGTTATCGATTTTAGTTTGATCGAAAGGAGTTATCGATTAGTAAATCGAAAGGAGATTTTCGATTATAGCATATTCGAAAGAAAGAGATCTAATATTGTTTATTCGAAAGAGAGAGATTTCGAATATGAGTTATTCGAAGAGAGATAATCGAATATAGGTTATTCGAAGAAGAGTTAATCAAATAGAGATTACTCGGAAGAGAGTTATACGTCGAATTCAATTATAGCGAATTCGGGAAAGTACTATTTACTTTCCAGGGTTTAAATCAAGATTTAGTTATTGATTTAGAAATTAGGTGTCTGTTAAATTATTCGAGTTAGGAGATAAAGTTATAATTTAGGTTAGATATTGCAGAAGTAGGAATTATAACGTTATAGTTATAATCAAACGTTTTCATATAAGAAGTAGATTCGTAACCTGAATCCGAGAATTTGCGTAAACAAATGATTGTAAAAAGTGAGTGATGAGCTTCAACTATTTCACAGTAAAGGACGTTGTTCAATTAAGGTCTGCGAGGTAAGTATACCCCAACTTGATTGACTTCATAATTGACAAAGGAATAGTTGTGGTTCGATCTAAAAGGTTGATTAGGAATAAAGCTAAGGAATAAGCGATAAATGGATTAAGCGAAACGATGTTTTATACAACGTTCATTTGAAATCCGTAAATGAGTTTTGGAAACGTTTTCCAAATATAGTCAGATATGTTTTCTAAACATAGAAAATGAAATGTTTTCATGATAAGAATTTAAGAAATAGAGTTAAGCAAATTCAGAAACTGATTGGAGAGGGTGAGTTGAACGGTTTTCTAAGTGACGATCTGATGTTGGTTTCGACCTTCCGTATTGATACTTAGAGAATTGTTCTCATACTAGTTACAGTTAGGGACTGATAGTTGCGAAATAATAGTGATGTGAAAATAAGCTATGGAAATGTTTTCCAATGATTAATAACATATATTTTCTAAATATATGAAATAAGGAAATATGAACATATGATGATTGATCGATCGAATTTCCATTTGGGAATAAGATCGTTGTTTGTACACCGACATGTTTCCATTTGATAGTTGAATCACAGACTATCAAAGTTTTTACCATTTTAACGTTGTTAATATGGAGAGACCGGTTGGATTATTATCCAAAGAACCACTCTGTATTGGCATAAGCGTTGCGAGCAATATCTGCCAAAGATAAATTGAAGACGGAGTAAAGTGCAAGGGCTGTTGTATAAGTCTTAGATAACAGTGACTAAGATGGATATACTGAATAGTGCCTTCGGTTTGTCCAGTCCCAGGACAACGTATATGGAAGAAGGTCTGACAGAGTATATCCAATGGATCGCGTAAGTTGATCTGTTCAAACGTATTCACGTTTGGTGGCGGAGGAATTCGTTTCTCTTAGCTATATACCCGTGTTATTTTTGGATAAGTCAATTTGTGATTTGGCGGGTATGACGATGTGGCATTCAAAGTGAATGGTGATCAGATGTTCTGAAGATAGACGTAGCTTCTAGCCTCACAACCAGGGAGTAACAAAAGTTGGGCTAGGCAGCATGGCTAGTTGGGTCATTCCCAAGCAGGGTGTATTGTCACCGATCTAGGGAATATCCATATTTATACTTCTTTTTGATTCTGTATCTTCGAATGACGGTTTGATGGCCTATAACCGTGGTGGCAATATATTCGCGACACTCAAGCTAAATGAGTGAGCGGTCATGTGTGGCCGGGTTGCAAGATGTTCTTGTTGAACCTGCAGTGTATCACCTCTAGAGTACACTGATCAGAAGGTGCTCCCATACCTTGTCTGTTGGAATCCATTCTCCGTTAAGCACCCTGCGGTTTATGATTTTTACTATGTATGTAGAACGTTAGATGCAAGCGTTTCTACTAGATTGATACCTATTTGTACTTAGACATTATTATAATATCACAATGATATTGCTTGTCAAAGTTGTTCAGATACTCATAAGGAAAAACCCGTTCCGTATTCACGGCGTGGTCTTATGAGATATCATATACCTGTTTTAAACTATTTTACTCATACCAGTCCCATGACTGACCCGGAGTTTACTTTGTTGTTTTCCCTAAACTCTTGGGTGCCTAAATTTGTACGGGCAGTCAAGTAGTCGGGATTTACAGATATGCTTGGAGAGAGCTTGGAGCAGGAGGCTGCAAGATTTTATAGCTATAGTTATTTCCGCTGTGTTGTAAGTGTTGTACTCTGATAAGTGCTATTGTATATATATAACTGTTTACTTCAAAGTTATGTTATATATTATATGTTATTCGTTCCGCTGTGAGATGCGTGTTACTCTGATGATTCTGATGTTCTTCTTCTTCTTCTATTCTATTAGTTCTATCTTTTCTTCCTCACCTTCTAAATTCTTTCACTAACGTCTCGGAATTTCCGACTCTCGAGGAGTTGGAAATTTCCAGCCGTTACAGTTGGTATCAGAGCTTAAGTTAAGAATTACTTGGCTCTGTGGCGTGACTCGGTAGAGATAGGGTTAGTAATACCCTAGATTGAGTTTGAGTGTATATATACGAGTGAACGTATTTGTTATTTGATATAAAATTTTGTTTTATATTGTGGAGAATCATTGGTTGAGTTGTTTATGAGTTCTGGTCGATCAGTTTGATCCACTGTATCGGTAGGAGTTACTAAACACTTGAATACGATGGGTCGTCACGATATGTTTTGAAAAAGGGTAAGTGAATTTAACTTTACCCAAAGTATATTTTGATATAGAAATATATATATGTCAAAATTTTAATATATTAGATATATTGGTTGTTATTATAATCGAGTAAGATTATAAAATTAAATGGTTATATATATAACCAATCAGAATTCCTATAAGTAAAATACGTGGAATCAGTTGAATTAAAATCTGAAATTTAATCAGAATTGGAATTGAAATAAGGAAAATTTAAGTTCCTGGGAGATTTTGAAAATATTTTTCAATTTGAAATAAATATAGTATCTAACTCACCTGGATGACTGGAAAATAATTCCGAGGATGGATCGATACATCGTCGGTGTGATTTTCGAGTTTCTAAGTGGCAGATTACTACCAAGGGTTTTGTTTTCAAATGGTGTTGAGAAAACAAGTTGTTTAAAAATTCAAAGGTTTTGAATTGGGGTTTAGGATTTGAAATTGATTTGAAATAAACCCAGGAATTTTGAATTCTGGAATTAAAAATTTAACGTATGAAGTTAAATGGATTAAAATTTTGAAGGTGGGTAAATAAATTTGAATTAAGCTTCGACAAGGTTAAATATAATATAGGATTATATTGAAATGATGTCGAGTAAGTTGATTGATGATATAAGGATTGGAATCAAGAATTTGTACTTAAGTTGGAAATGGAATCTGACTTGAGTTTAAGCAAATGATTGGGTTTGAGGATGAAAACTGATTGGAGATTGGTTGAGATAACATTGGTATATGTTAGGTTGATACAGGTGAAAGTGATTAAGTTGATATGCCCGACAAAAAGGTACAAGTTTATTTTTGATATAAGCATGAGATTTATGGGCCGATTTGGCAAGCCGCTTGGCGGTTTGATTTTCTTTTGGGTTGGAGAAGGCCTAGAGAGGCGAGTTGTGGTTTTACCAATAGGGTTGTACAAAGGAGGTTATGGCGAAATTTTCCGAAAATTTAAAGTGTTAGAAAATTTTCTGAATTTTTGAAAATTTTAGTTAGTCGGAATGGATTAATATTTCAGTCGATATTAATTGGTTCGGTTGAAATCAGAAATAAGGGGTAAACCAATCTTAGGAGTTCCACTACATAGGGTCGTCCTCTAGCTTAGCAATTTCGAGGACGAAATTATTTTAAGGGGGGAAGTCTGTAATGGCGCGTTTTGTAAGGTATAATAATTAAGTTATTTATTTATTTAAATAACGAATATATTAAATAAACGATAGTTGAACGTATAATTATAATATAATTAAAATCGAGCGCGTAACGACACGGTAGTTCGCTGTTTGGCGATTTGACCTTCAACTGAGTATACAGGGTTCGTTTTAAATCGGATTTCTGTGAAACAAGAAACGTGTGGAGCTGGTGGAGTATATCTTTCTAGTGGGAGAGAAAAATCGGGATTTCGTCGAGTAGATTTTGAGTTATGTCAAAATCAAATTTCAGAAAAGTCGCTGTGGAATTCCTTTATAATTCGCAACGCTTTATATACGTTATAAAAGGGTTTTTCAATGTAAATTGAAATATCGATTCAATCAGGACTTGGTATATCGAATACATAATTACCCTGGAGCTGTACGATATCATATGTGAAGATATACGATAATATTAATTTATTTATATTTAATTTAATAATATTTAAATATATTTATATATTTAAATGGGTCATCCAGAACTTTAAAAATATGCCGTGTGAGCATACGAAGTCGGAATTCGACGAAACCAGTTTTGTTGGATCCGCAATATCAAATATTTGTTAGATGTCAAGTTTCGTGATTTTTACAGTTAGTGTGTGGCCGTACGGATTTTTAGAGTGAGAAACAGTTAGTATTTAGACAGTTAAAAATACGCTGTGTGAGCATACGAAGTCGAAATTCGACGAAACCAGTTTCGTTGGGACCGTAATGTCGAATCCTAGCTACATGTCCAGTTTCATGATTTTTGGGTGTCGTGTGTGATCACACGGATTTTTAGAAGGTGAAAACAAATATAAAATGGTGGAAATAAATAACTAAAAATATCCTCTTCTATTTCTGGTCCTAAAACAGGCCACGTTCACTACATTCTTGACCATAAATAATACCAACCCCCACACAACTATATATAACCACAAATTGTGTTTACAGTAGGAAATTTCCCAAAAAGAAAATCCAATACAAAAATCCAAATAGAATCTTTAAATCCAAAGAGATGTATGCTCGAATTCAAAAGGGACTGCTCTTCATTCCCATGACCATTTTGTTGGATTCGGAAGCATCTGTGGTCGCACTGTTTTTCCAGCGAAGTAGCGCGAAACTTAGGGTTTGGGTTACTGCGATTTTGGAGCATTGGTTGGTGTAAAGAGGATGGTATTTGTAGTCAGCATGAAAATCCGCTTCGGGTGTGGTGATTTCGAGGGATTCCGGTCTGATTGATGTCGGGTTCCTGTAGCTGACGCTGAAAAAACGGAGGTCACTGGGGAGTTCGAGCTCGACGTTAGGGTGTTGGGGAGGTGGAGATTGAGGAGGAGATTGAGATGGTGATTTCCGTTTGAAAGTTTATGGAGTAAGGGAGGTGCGAAGGTCAAAAGAAATGATCGACATTTGGAGTCTGGAACTTGCGGTTAAAACTGAGAAGAGGAAGAAGAAGCGGGTGTATATGTGAAGGGTTCGGTGGGCTTGTACGTGGGTGATGATGGGCCAAGTAAAAGAAGTTAGGCCCAATAGATTTATAATCAAGTTCTCATTTTAATTTAAAATATGTATAACTTGTAATGATGATATCTTAGTCATACGATATCAGATTTAGGAACCGTAAGTTGCGTTGGGATCGTAGGGACGAGCACTCCAAAATGGAACTGACCGCGAGTCAAATGGAGTCCGTCACAATTTATAGCAAAATAAATTGTCTGAATCAAGCGATGGTTATCGTCCTTGACGATGATCGTCCAATGTGAGTAAATCTCACAAATTCTAAACAGTTTTATTTTCATGTTGTATTCTTAGAACTGTTAAAATATTGTCCGTTTGACTGTGTGTTGATTGTTTGCTTGAACTGCTAGTCAGTTAGTAGAGATTTTATATATATATTTACGTATGTATATATATATATACATATATAAACCGTCAAATAGTTATGTGTTGATTCTGTTTATCAGAATATTATACTGGTGTTGTTTAACATCTGTGGATGCAGGGAAACAGGTTGGAGGAATCCAACAGGATTCCTCAACAGTTATTTTACTGTGATTTTTATATTGTGATATATAATGTGATGTATATAATCTGTGTGATTTTGTGTGGTGGGACGATATTTATCGTTGTTATATGGCGTGTTAAATACCATGAGAAATACCAGACTGTAGGAGAGGGGTTTTCAAAGTATATTTTGAAAATAGTTTATTTATATAAAATCAAGGGATTATATATATATATATAAGAAAAAGGATTTTTGAATATTAAGGAATATAGTTGGTAAAACAAATATAAAAGAGTTTTATTTGTAAATCAATATAAGGGAATATATATGTTAATCGAATATAAGAGGATATATTTGTTAGTCAAAATATAAAGGAATTATATTCGTTAGAACAAATATAAAGGATATTTATTTAGAGATTAAATAAATAGAATATTATAAAGGGTATTTATTTAGAGATTAAATAAATAGAATTAAACTAAAGGAGATATTTATTTGTTAAATAAATAGGAGTTAACTAAATGAATTAGTTGCGTCAAACGAAGTGAATTTGTTAAGTTAAACTAAATGATTAATCGATGTGAATTAGTTAAGTTAAACTAAAGGATTAATCGATGTGAATTAGTTAAGTTAAACTAAAGGATTAATCGATGTGAATTAGTTAAGTTAACTAAGTGGTTAATCGAAGTAAATTAGTTGAGTTAAACTAAGTGAACCGGCTAGAGTTAATCAACGTGAATTAACTAAGTTAAACTAAGTGGATTAGTTCAGTTAATCGAGACAAGTAAATCAAGTTAGGGTAAACCATTGGAGTTAACCAGTTAGAGTTAACCATTTGAGTTAACCAGTTTGAGTTGATCAGTTAGAGTTGACCAGTTAGAGTTGACCAGTTAGGGTTGATCAGTTAGAGTTGACCAGTTAGAGTTGACCAGTTAAAGTTGACCAGTTAAAGTTGACCAGTCAGAGTGGATCAGTTAGAGTTATCCGAGTAGAGTTAATCGAGTAGAGTTGTCGAATATCACATATCCGAAGTAGAGTTATCGAATATAGGGTATTCGAGAGAAGAGTAATCGAATATAGTTTATTCGAGTGGACAAATCAAAGGTTATTCATTTGAGAAGAATTATCGAATATAGTTTATTCGAGTGGAGAAAATCAAATGTTATTCATTTGAGAAGAGTTATCGAATATTTTTCATTCGAAGAGTTAATCCGAAGGAGTTATTCGAAGTTAGTTAATCCAAAGGAGTTATTCGAAGTTAGCTAATCCAAAGGAGTTATTCGAAGTTAGTTAATCCAAAGGAGTTAGTCGAAGAGTTAATCGAATATAGTTATTCGAAAGAAGGTGTAAATCGAATATAGTTATTCGAGTAAAGTTAAAAGAGTTAATCGAATTTAGTTATTCGAAATGAGTTATTCGAATTTGATATTTGAATAGAGTTAAACACATTAGAGTGATTCGAATTACTTATTCAAATAGAGTTAAACACGTAAGAGTTAATTGAATATTAGTTATTCAATTAGAGTTAAATCGAATTTAGTTATTCGAAAGGAGTTAATCAATTTGAGTTAAGTTAATCGATTTGAATTAAGTCGAATCGAAATGGAGTAAATCGATTAGAATTAAGTTAATCGAGTTAGAGTAAATCGAATATTGGTTATTCGAAGGTAAGTTATTCGAAGGAGTTAATCAAATGAGTCGATCCAAAGGAGTTAGTCGAATATTAGTTATTCGAATAGAGTTAAAGAAGTTATCGATTTTAGTTTGATCGAAAGGAGTTATCGATTAGTAAATCGAAAGGAGATTTTCGATTATAGCATATTCGAAAGAAAGAGATCGAATATTGTTTATTCGAAAGAGAGAGATTTCGAATATGAGTTATTCGAAGAGAGATAATCGAATATAGGTTATTCGAAGAAGAGTTAATCAAATAGAGATTACTCGGAAGAGAGTTATACGTCGAATTCAATTATAGCGAATTCGGGAAAGTACTATTTACTTTCCAGGGTTTAAATCAAGATTTAGTTATTGATTTAGAAATTAGGTGTCTGTTAAATTATTCGAGTTAGGAGATAAAGTTATAATTTAGGTTAGATATTGCAGAAGTAGGAATTATAACGTTATAGTTATAATCAAACGTTTTCATATAAGAAGTAGATTCGTAACCTGAATCCGAGAATTTGCGTAAACAAATGATTGTAAAAAGTGAGTGATGAGCTTCAACTATTTCACAGTAAAGGACGTTGTTCAATTAAGGTCTGCGAGGTAAGTATACCCCAACTTGATTGACTTCAGAATTGACAAAGGAATAGTTGTGGTTCGATCTAAAAGGTTGATTAGGAATAAAGCTAAGGAATAAGCGATAAATGGATTAAGAGAAACGATGTTTTATACAACGTTCATTTGAAATCCGTAAATGAGTTTTGGAAACGTTTTCCAAATATAGTCAGATATGTTTTCTAAACATAGAAAATGAAATGTTTTCATGATAAGAATTTAAGAAATAGAGTTAAGCAAATTCAGAAACTGACTGGAGAGGGTGAGTTGAACGGTTTTCTAAGTGACGATCTGATGTTGGTTTCGACCTTCCGTATTGATACTTAGAGAATTGTTCTCATACTAGTTACAGTTAGGGACTGATAGTTGCGAAATAATAGTGATGTGAAAATAAGCTATGGAAATGTTTTCCAATGATTAATAACATATATTTTCTAAATATATGAAATAAGGAAATATGAACATATGATGATTGATCGATCGAATTTCCATTTGGGAATAAGATCGTTGTTTGTACACCGACATGTTTCCATTTGATAGTTGAATCACAGACTATCAAAGTTTTTACCATTTTAACGTTGTTAATATGGAGAGACCGGTTGGATTATTATCCAAAGAACCACTCTGTATTGGCATAAGCGTTGCGAGCAATATCTGCCAAAGATAAATTGAAGACGGAGTAAAGTGCAAGGGCTGTTGTATAAGTCTTAGATAACAGTGACTAAGATGGATATACTGAATAGTGCCTTCGGTTTGTCCAGTCCCAGGACAACGTATATGGAAGAAGGTCTGACAGAGTATATCCAATGGATCGCGTAAGTTGATCTGTTCAAACGTATTCACGTTTGGTGGCGGAGGAATTCGTTTCTCTTAGCTATATACCCGTGTTATTTTTGGATAAGTCAATTTGTGATTTGGCGGGTATGACGATGTGGCATTCAAAGTGAATGGTGATCAGATGTTCTAAAGATAGACGTAGCTTCTAGCCTTCCAACCAGGGAGTAACAAAAGTTGGGCTAGGCAGCATGGCTAGTTGGGTCATTCCCAAGCAGGGTGTATTGTCACCGATCTAGGGAATATCCATATTTATACTTCTTTTTGATTCTGTATCTTCGAATGACGGTTTGATGGCCTATAACCGTGGTGGCAATATATTCGCGACACTCAAGCTAAATGAGTGAGCGGTCATGTGTGGCCGGGTTGCAAGATGTTCTTGTTGAACCTGCAGTGTATCACCTCTAGAGTACACTGATCAGAAGGTGCTCCCATACCTTGTCTGTTGGAATCCATTCTCCGTTAAGCACCCTGCGGTTTATGATTTTTACTATGTATGTAGAACGTTAGATGCAAGCGTTTCTACTAGATTGATACCTATTTGTACTTAGACATTATTATAATATCACAATGATATTGCTTGTCAAAGTTGTTCAGATACTCATAAGGAAAAACCCGTTCCGTATTCACGGCGTGGTCTTATGAGATATCATATACCTGTTTTAAACTATTTTACTCATACCAGTCCCATGACTGACCCAGAGTTTACTTTGTTGTTTTCCCTAAACTCTTGGGTGCCTAAATTTGTACGGGCAGTCAAGTAGTCGGGATTTACAGATATGCTTGGAGAGAGCTTGGAGCAGGAGGCTGCAAGATTTTATAGCTATAGTTATTTCCGCTGTGTTGTAAGTGTTGTACTCTGATAAGTGCTATTGTATATATATAACTGTTTACTTCAAAGTTATGTTATATATTATATGTTATTCGTTCCGCTGTGAGATGCGTGTTACTCTGATGATTCTAATGTTCTTCTTCTTCTTCTATTCTATTAGTTATATCTTTTCTTCCTCACCTTCTAAATTCTTTCACAAACGTCTCGGAATTTCCGACTCTCGAGGAGTCGGAAATTTCCAGCCGTTACAAGGGCCGGTCCACACATACAACTTCGTGGATTAGTTATTCCTGAACACACGTTTCCCGATCCTATAGGACCTATCATCCGAGGCGCCTTATTCCATCATCTACATAAGTGAATATCAGCCAGTTTAAGCACCGACACCACTTCTAGCTAGAAAGAAACGTGCTGCTCTCCCTGCGTTCCCTTCTCCCGTTTTAGACTCCACCGGGTTGTGAGGCTCGCGAAGTCACGCTATACACAAAGCTACGCCTAAACAGGCCGTGCTTTGATCATCAACCACAAGGCCTTCTTTTTAACAAAAGCCTTGATCATTGCATCTTGGTATGCGACACTGTCAATCCATATCATACTATTAATCTTTGCCAAAATATACAAAAGGGTGTTAAGCAAGAGAATAAATTCTCCACCACCAAACATTCATACATTCAGTAGAAAATCAATAAGTACAATATATAAAGGAGTACGATGTCAGACACACATTCCATTTATAAGCTTATGCTCTGGGTCTGAGCGAAAGCCAAATCCGTACAAATCAACACTACGCCCGGACGCCACCATTTTAGCCCTTTCAAGGTAGCTACTCCAATCATGGGCGTCAATGGTAACTCATCCATTCGACGTGAAGATCGTCGGTCTTGTACCATCTTCAACTCTTCGATTGTTAGTCGTCGTATTCATTATTTAGAATGGGTTAAACCCGGTCTTTCCGAATAACTTGCGTGATTTAAAATTAGGTGCTATATATAAACCACATCAACGCCTCATTCCAATTCAGAATATCCTTTTAATAAAGTATTCACATTATTAGGGAAAGGTTCCCATAAATTTTATCAAGGATATTCTTTAATCTTCCTTTATTCACCTTCAATCTAATTAAAGATTTATTTAAAACTTTATTAAGTTTTAGTCTTCTAAAATCATTGTTAAATGACTAATCACTTTTCTGGAATTAATCTTATCTTTAATCCGGGTTTAAGAACTGATGTTATTTAAAACATAGTTCACGAGAGACCCCATCTCATGTTTCATTAATTCCCTATTTAATATATAATATTAGGCATCTCTTCTTTTAGAAAATTTCATTTAATCTTAATTAAAAGATTAATTAATAACAAATCAAAATTTCACTATTGATTTATGTTTCAAGAACTAATGTCCTTCAAAACAATGTTCACAACCAACCCATAATCAATTTCCTTTTTATTTCAATTATATTTAATAATTGGAAATCTCATTTAAATCTTAATAAAAAGATTTTCCTTTACTCAAATGGATTTAAGAATAATGTTATTTAAGACACTATTCACGACAAACCCAAAATCTAACTTGATATTAAATATAAAGCTTTGAATGGGAATTATATCGATTATATTCAATATCAAATTCTAAAACCAACGGATATCATATCAGAAATAACGATATTAAATATCTTTCAAATTCCCAAAATAATATCCGTATAATCACAGAATTAAAATTGAAATAGTCCGTAGATAATTTCCATTTAAATCCAATTCAATATACTCATTGGGAATTCTTAGTTGTATCAAAAACCATTTTAAATCCTTTTATTTATTTATAAAATAAATAAATCACTTATTTTGACAAAAATATCTTTTATCATTATAAACTTGGAGATTTTCATCAAAACCCTTTTTTTGATCATTTATTATGACTTCACATAAATTTTTCCTTATTTTTACGTATTTTAAAATGTTTATAAATTCGTTTCCAAGACGATTCCAACTTTAATTCCAACTGTAATCTAAAAATTGATTATTCTATATGTTATCCTTTTATAATAATATTATTTTCCAAAATATTAATTTTGAAACTTCTCTTTTAATATTCATTATAAAATGGATAAAATAAATCGATAAACTCGTTCGGGTTTTTAAAATGCGTTGCTATTTTTAAAACGGATTAAATAGCCCAACTCATTTTCTTATCCATTTGTATTTTATAATGGACTAGACCTCTCACGTTAAGCCTACGACTTGTGGATGCTGGATGTGCCGGTCGGTTCCGGGTAGACTTATTCCATAAGTTGGGCTTCACCTCGTGTCATGGCCCATTTCGTATTTGTGCACTTGGACCTCTCACATTAAGTTCAACATTAGTGGCTGCTGGATATGCCGGTCGGGTCCGGGCAGACTTCCACCACAAATGTAACCTAACCTCGTGTTCAAGCACAATTATAATTTATAATTATAATTAATTTTTCCAAAACATATTATTTGAAATTATCCTTTCCATTAAGGAATCTTAATTTTAAGATATTCTTTATATCTAAATAACTTGATTTCAAGTATCTTAATATAAATTGTAACTTTCCATATTCTTATAATATTAAAATAATATTACAATAATACTTTCAAAATGTGTAATTTTGAAATTCAAACTTGAAATATTAATTAGTCATTTATTGCAACATTTATTCTTATAATATTTAAAATAATATTATAATAATATTTTCAAAATGTATAATTTTTGAATTCCGAACTTCCAATATTAATTATTTATTTATTACTGCATTAGCCATTCTTGATAACTTTAGAAAATTCTGCATTGGAATGAGACTCAAATCAAATACCATTAATTAATGGATTTCATACAACGCATTTGTGAAATAATGATAGACATTCCTTTTATTACCCAAATTACATTCCAATCACAACATCCCAATAACATTCATTTATTCATGTAATTAACATCCAAACAATATACATTCAATTGACAACATACAATAACTTTTCACAACAAAACTCAAATAACAATAGATTATTTGTGCACTTGGGCGATGTGTGAAAATATCAGCCCAATCAACATATACAAGTCAGGCAACTTGTATATGGCAGTGTAACATATTTGAATTATCATACAAGATAAAATAACATTAATTGGTATGTTACAAGTTCTCAGATTTTAAACATTGCATCACGACCAAACATATATACACAACAATCATGCAAAACATAGAAATAAACCACAAACATTTCATTACATACAATTAAATATATTTATTTATGAAAATAACTAATTACTGAAAATAAAGATTTAGTCAGAAAGAGTTCTCACAAGACATTATCCTCAACAAATGACATATTCATTATATTAATGTATGTGACGTATCTAACTAAAATGACCTTATCTTCTAACATGACATTCTTGTCTAAAATGACAATTTTAACCAAAATGTCTATTTTATTCTTAGGTGACATTACTAACTAAAATGACACTTTTATCTTTGGCATAAATGACCTTTTATTATGGCAATCCTATATGATCATAAATGATATTTATTTTGACATACATGACATTTTTTCTTATTTATTTTATATTCACCCATTCTAATCTCAATAAAGATGACATATGTTGAATTTTGTTAGTGCATTCTCAAAATGACCCGTTAAATAAAATGAATGCATTCTCAAAATGACACATTTAATAAAATGAATGCATTCTCAACTAATATGATATTATTCTAAATAATGTATTTTTATTTCACTAAACATGTCCTAACTAAATATCTTTTTTTTTTGCTGACAATGTTAAGTGACACTATTTTTAATGAATCAACACATGTTTCATAAAGGAACATCTTTTTCTATTCCTCTATCATATAAATGATAATGTTCTAATTAACAAAATAAATTAAAAAGTTGCATTTCATGTTTTATAAAAAAATGAATCAAAAAGTTGAAACTTTAAAATTCATCCTTTATAATATATTGCAAATGACATTAAGATGCAATGTCAAAAAAAAAATCTAATCTTTTAATGTCAACAAAAGTCCAATCTTTTATCGTATTAAAAATCCCGTCTTTTTATTGTCATCAAAATTTGCATTGAAGTGCAAATAAAATTCTAACCTCTTTTATCTATATGAAAGTGCAATAAAAATCCCAAGCTTTTTATTCATAAGAAAAATGCAATAAAAATGCATTGACCAAAATCCCATCTTTTGACATTCTAAATCTTTCCTTTCAACTTTCAATATAATTCAAATCTTTTTATATTGTCCATATTCTTATTTTCATTTTCAATAAAAATCTAAGAAGGTATAAGTATGATTCAATAACTAGAAAGATTTAAGTCAACATCCATACATATGAACCCATTATGATTTCAGACTATAATTCAAACCATCCCAAACATCACAACATCAATGAAAAATCATAACACCGCAATTCAGACATAATAACATACATAACAAAGATTTATGAATGAGAAATTAATTAAAAATTAATTTTATAATTAGGAATTCTCACCTTGGGTTTATGATCAGGTTTTAACCAAAAAGAGTCTAAATTTGTTCACAACAAATCTAGAATGTCATGTTGTGTGTCGTCGTTCCAATATTACCAAATAGGATGAAACTTATATTTAATTGAAGAGGAGGATGAGATCTTTTTAAAAAAAAATCTAAAGAAGCATGCTGTAATTTTGAGTGGAGGAAGAGAATTTGATGGTGGAAGAAAGAGAAGAGAGCCGCCATGGAAGAGAATGAAGGAGGAAGGGTAGAATTATGTTTCGGGTTATGAGTGAGATTAGGATAATATATAGAGGTGTTGTGTTTTTAATTTAGCCCTTCAATTATTTTATTTTATTTACATATAGGTCCATTTTCCATGTCATGATTAAACTATTCAAAAAAAAATTAGATAATGTCTTCTCATAATATTACTTTTGCTAAAGAAAATAATGATTTTAAACTTTACATGGAAAAATAATCACATGCACATAGATATATACACACTTGCTTAAAATTGACACTGAATTAACATTCAAAAACCTACTATTAAATAACCGTGTCACATGGTTTGAACCATGTTAGGGAGAAACATAAGGTATTTTTCCCAAACACGATAGACATTCAAATTAATTTTATTAATTGCATTAATTATTATTAAACACATTAATTACGTTTCATCATATTAACTGTTATTTATGTGAGTGTGTGCACGCGCGTGTGTGTGTGTGTGTGTATATAATTATGTTTACTGCATTAATCACTCCTAAATTGGAGTTACAATATTTATTTCCCATTTATCACATTTATTGTAATCTTCTTCAACTTCTAAAATTTATTAACACGTCCATTTCCAACAATGTTGCATGGTTACAATCTTTAGTTCATATTTACACTAATTGGAACCTTTTCAAATTCTATAATAAATTCGACATTTGTTGCCCAGAATCCCTGTGACGGCCGGGAATTTCGCTAGATCCGAATCAGTCATTAAACCGATCTAGACCGTTCGAAACCCCTGATCGTTTTGAGAACAGGACAAATCAGAACGCAGACGGAAGAACATTTCATTGTTATTACAACAATTCCATCAGATACAAGAATATACAGAGTATAAATGAATACTATACATTCGATAAATATCAGAGATTACAATAAATTACATAGCAGCGGAAAAATAATACAAAACACAACTGAAAGTAATACACGGATACAGAGCTTTCCGAGCATCGTTCCAGCTGTAAATCAGGATCCTGTGAATATAAATCTGCAAAACCAAAACTACTAGCTGCCCGTGTCGAAAATAAGGGCACCCAGAGTTTAGGTTTAAACAATAAACTCCAGGTCAGTCATGTGACTGGTGTGAGAACTAAAATAGTTATTTAAAACTTTACTTTAAAAGAGAGTAATTCAAGGGACCACGCCGCATAGCACGGAACGGGTTTCCTCCCAAGAATACCAGTGCATAGAAAAGACAACGCAATGCTTTTTCGAAAAATGAATCTATTATAAGACCCAGGTCCCATCACACAATGCAACGCAAGCCGGAGGATAGGGTTTTACCTTATAACAACCAAACATGCTCGGTACGTTTAAAAACAAATCATTTGATACTATATGTTGACACATTTTTTGGCAAAAGCCGTCACACATGGAATTCCTGAATGATAACATGCTCGAGCGATAGAAACGACGTCAGAAGACATTGAGAGATTTGGTCAAAATCACATCCTCAACATAAACAGGCCCGAAACTCCTATCAGACGACCTCTTTTGGGCCCGAAAACAGCGATTACGGAGCATAGCTTGTTAACTTTTGTAGATCTCTGAGTTAGCTTCAGTTTGAGCTTCGGTTTGGCTCAATCGGACTTACGGTTTGAAAGTTATGCCCGTTTCCATAAACTGGTGTAAACTGGCAATTTCCTGGATAAAGCAACGAAGCAGCACACGATCGAAGTATGGATCACGCACCCTCGGATCGTCCCTCATCGGATCGCCCTCCTCAGACCACGAACCGTCCGTGGTACATCTCACGATCCGACCCGATCGCCAGCACTTCACTCCAGCTTCACTATGCCGCTCACGACCAGACTCGGCTCGTGATAGCCATATCACGATCCGACCCATGACCACGATCCGACCCCATGATCGCGATCCGAACTTCCGACCTGCAGATACGCTCCCTGTTTTGACCTATTCTCATGCCACATCTTGCTCCTATTATCCTGGATCGTGTGCCACTCACCCCACCACGATCCGATCCCCGCACCTGCTCCTGCGCAGCTTGTTCTGACCTATTCTCAAGGCTATTTTCACTCCAACTTGCATGGATCTGATTACACATGTCACATGACGATTTGGAGATGATGTCTGGACGTTTTCCACCACATTTCGAGATTTTTGGGATGCGTGCCATGTGTCCCATGAACCGCCTTCAGGAAACAGCTATAAATACACCATTTGAAGGCATTTTCAAGGATCTTTTGGCCATTCTTCTTCACTGCTTCCACCATTACTGAAGTGCAAGGACTTTGCACCTTCATACACTCAAATTCTTATCTTTTCAATACAATTAACACATGAATTGTGTGTCTACATGTAACTGATTCTTATAATCTGTCAGTATAACAATAAGATTATAAAGTGGACGTAGGCTACATCTACAGCCGAACCACTATAAAAACCTTGTGTGTCTCCTCTTTATTTACTCTTTTCTGCATTTTGTGATCCGCGATCTGCATTTGGGTGTTAGGCCCAATTTTCGGTCTAACACTATAATAAGTGTATAGTGTCAAAACAATTTCAATCATAAATATCAGTCATAGACGGCATAGCATCCCATGCTACTATGTCGCCATACTAGGCTCTACAAATAAAGCCGAAATATCTCGTATCGGAAATTGGATTTCCGTCATAAGTCGAAGCAAGGGGCAAGCTCCTCTCCGCTTCGAGACACTCTAGCAAATGCCTCGGGACTACACACTCTGGGTAACCCCTGGATGCTTCAGGGCCGGTCCTCTCTTACGTTTGAGGATTGGCAATTCCTGAACACACGTTTCCCGGTCCTTACAGACCTAAAATCGAGGCGCCTCATCCAACAACCACATAGGTGAAAAGTATATAAATGTCAGGGCTGGTAATTCACTGACACCACCAAAGCTAGAAAGAAACGTCGTGCTCTCCCTGCAGTCCTTATCCCGTTTTTAACTCATACCGAGGTGTGAGGCTCGCGAATTCACGTTATACACAAAGCTGCCACATAGGCCGTGCTTTGATCATCAACCACAAGACTTTGCTTTTCAACAGAAGCCTTGATCCAATGCAACTCAGCGTGCCACACAGGCAATTCATGCTATGCGATTGATATCTATCGATATATAACCTCTAAGCTCGTACGTCTCAGAGAAGGGCGTTAAGCAAGAGAATAAATTCTCCGCCACCAAACAGATATATATTTAATAGAAATCAATCAACACAGAATAAAATCCAATGTCAGACACACAATCCATTTACTAGTTCGTTCTGGGTCTGAACGAAACCGGAGGCACTTTCCTCGCATATCCATCGATCTCCAGGTACGTCTGGACGACCACCAACTGATTCCCTAATCTTGGGTGTACAGCCCAATCAAGATCATCAGTAATCACCCAAACGATGTGAAGACTTCCAGTCTTCAACCACCGTCTTCATCTTTGACATATCGTCGAATCGGTTATTCAGAATGGGTGTAACCCGGCCTTTCTGAACAACCCGCGTATATTATAAACAAATGTTACACAAACACAACATACGCCTCATTCCAATTCATTAGTCACTAACCGCAAATTAGCAAGAGAACAATTTCCCAAACATTAACCCCGAAGGCCGAAACCAACATCAGATCAATACCCAGGAAACCATTCTTCTTAACTAACCTACAGCTAGTTTCTAAATTCCATATTCTTAGGGAAAGGTTCCCATTAATTTTATCCAAGATAAATTCTTTAAAATTTATCCTTTAATCTTCCTTTGGATGTCGTATTAAACCAAATTATGGTTTTCCAAACTAGTCGAGATTAGCGAACCACACCGAAGTAATTATTTATTTTATTTCCCAATCCTAACCTATTCATCCCATGAAGCAAAACTGGTAATACTCCATATCTAATACCACGGTGTTATCGGTAAAATTAATTACCATTTCACGTTCAAATATAATTAAAGATTTAACTATCGCTTGGAGCAAAACTGGTGATACTCCATTCTCGCTCATTTTCCAAATTTGATAATTTAAATTATCAATTCACATTTCAATCTAATTGCAGATTCATTAAAACTCCTTTTACTGGGTTAAAGAACTAATGTCATTTAAAACACAGTTCACAATAAACCCAAATCACATTCTATTTATTATCGGGTTAAAGAACTAGTGCTATTTAAAACACCCTTCACGATAAACGCACAAATCAATTCTATTTAAAACCCATTTCAAATCCAATTTTATTTATTTAAAAATAAACGAGTTTTAATCTTAGTTCAAAACTTGTTCATTTCGATAAAAATCTATTTTTATCTTTTCAAACATGGAGTTTTTCATCCCAATTTTCCCCAAATCATTTCTTATGATTTTACACAAATTATTACTATTTTTGATAATTTTATCAAGGCCCGTACAGTCGATTTCCATCAACGGCCATCGAACTGCACTTACAGCGACCTTTTCCAAATTTGATTTGGACGTATCTCCAAATCCAACCATTAAATTTCAAATTTCTAATATTCGTTAGAAAGCTCTTTTCGATACGAATCCAACGGTTCCGGTTTTAGGAGAATCCGACGGTCGGATCTCCCGTAATGTCCGTTCGAAATAAATGTTCGAAATTCACGAACTACCGCAGCGCGGCGCGTTCTATTCAGGCCATTATATAATATATATAATATATATTTCATCGATTACTATTTAAAACGAATTTTATAAATAGTTTTGAATTCGTTTCAAAAACAATTTCAACCCTTATTTCAAATTCAAATCAAAATTGAATTTTCTATTATAAATCCTTTTTACTTTCATTTCTATTTGATTTCAATTCAAATCGATTTTAATTCGACTCAAATTCTTTTCTTTTCAATTCAATTCAATTCGAATTCGTTTTCTTTTCAATTCAATTCGAATTCGTTATATATTCAATTCAAATTCGTTTTCTATTCAATTCAATTCGAATTTTCTTTCTATTATATTCGATTTTTATCTCTTTTCAATATTCATTATAAAAATGAATATAATCGATATAAATATCGTTCGCGTTAAAATAGCGCATCTCTAATCAACACGGCTTTATATATTTCAATAATTCCGTTATTCTATTGAACAAATGAATATTTATTCTATTCAATACGTGAATCTATATTTTTGTCAACACATGACTAATCTCAACGAATGAGTACTGTCCACGTGTGACTATTTTTATTATTTAATATATTTTATAAAAATTATTGTATCTATCGTTAAATTTCAAATTAGACTCCAACCGTAAATTAGTAAGAGAACGATTCCCTAAATATTAACCCCGAAGGCCGAAACCAACATCAGATCAATATCCAGGAGACTGCTCATCTTATCTATTTTCCAATTAGTTTCTAATTTTATATATGATAAAGATGTAAATTTTATTGTTAAAATATTTCGTTCAACACATGACAAATCTCAACGGATGAGTACGGCCAACACATGAACCTTTATTTTATAATGATAAAGATGTAAATTTTATTGTTAAAATATTTCGTTCAACACATGACTAATCTCAACGGATGAGTACGGTCAACACATGAACCTTTATTTTATAATGATAAAGATGTAAATTTTATTGTTAAAATATTTCGTTCAACACATGACTAATCTCAACGGATGAGTATGGTCAACACATGATCCTTTATTTTATAAATATTCTTTATTTTCTAAGTTGGAATGAGGCCCAATCAATTACCATATAAAGTTAATTATAAGGATTCCATACAACACATGTATATAATAGCAACGGTAAATAATCAACCATCATCCAAAGTGCACTACACTGTATAAACATCAAATATAGATATCTAACGCTTATAACAGCCTGTCAATCAATCGATCGACATACAACTAATTATTGGGATTAGTGTATGTCATATATTATCCCAATACCCGTGTGGGGTTTCAAATCAACAAACACATATTTTATTTGTGCAGATGGGCGATGTGTAAAATTTATCGTCCCAATCAATGTCATTCAAATAGGTGTACTTAAACAAACCGTCCGGTTTGTAAACGAATGTTTATTTATTCACATTCACGTTAAAAATTGTATTTTTAACGACCAAATTATTTTATTCAACCTATGAATATTCTATTCGGTTCATTTATTAAATAAAATTATATCTTTATTTTTCTAACTTATTTTAGAAACTTTCGGCGGCATAACGGCACGATACTAGAAACGGGACAAGGCCTAGCCTTATCCCCGGTCTAGTGATGGCCCACGCCAAACACATATCAATCAATTCAATTCCATTTCACCAAACAATAAAATTCAAATCAAATGATCTAACTAATCTATGCAACCAAACAAACAAGTCCATGGTCTGTGGACAGTGGTGTTGGGTGCTACTAAACACCGTCTGCATCCTAGTATATACATAACTAGAAAAAGAAATTTTGAGTGAGAAGTTCTCACCAATAGCTATCCCAACTCCACGACACTTCATTAATAGAAATCTTCGTCGTTCTCTCCCTTTGTCACTTTCGTTGCCCGCATTCACTACATATATAAAAATTGAATTTTTACCTTTGTAACAACCCGGAAAATACGAGCCAATTTAAAATTTTTGAATTGGTGGTTTCAAAGGAATTTGAACAATTGAAATAGAATATTTCAATAAAATAGTGAATTAGAAATAGTGAGTCAGTTTGAAAATTTGAATTCAAACTTTGACTAACTGTGCAGGGTGGAAAATATATCGGATTTTAGCGAAACCAAAAATATCTAAATCTGTTTATCAATACCTTTCTAACGAATCTGAAAAATCGAAGTTTCATAACGGGAATCAAAAGTTATGGCCGAATGAATTTTCAGAAAGGTCGATATATAGAATATATAGCCCTGGAAAATTGATATTTTGCAAACGACCTCGGAATTCGATGAAACCACTTTTGTTGGGTATGGGATGTCAAACTATTGCTAGGTTTCAAATTTCATAATTTTTAAAGCTAGTATGTGAGCGTGGCAAAAGAAAATGTGTTTGGTCAATTTCTGTTAAATTGGATCGACCAGAAAATGACCATTTTTCAAACGATCTCAGAATTCGACAAAATTAGTTTTGTTGGGACCGTAGCGTCAAAACATAGCTAGATTTATTTTTCTGGAATTTTTCGAATCAGTTTGTGGCCCTGGCAAATTGAAATGTACGTTCAAAGTTAAAATTAAATGTTTTATACTTTAATTTGAAAAATAACTGACTGTAACAGTCGAATTGGCCAACGAAAAATATCCCATTGTGTCCGGAATGGGGGTATTTAGCTAGGGACGACAGCCGTTGGGTTTAAAAAGGAGTTCGTTGGAGAAAACACTATTTAAAAATATAATATATATATCGGCCAATAGGATTTTTTCTTTCATAATTAAAAAATAAAAAAAAACCCAAACCCCCGAACCAACGGAGAAACCCGTTCCCTCCCTTCTCTCCTTCGCCGTCGCCGCTATAGCCGCTTCCAGCCAACGCCACCACCGCCGTTCGATGCGTCTCTGCCCCCTCGTCAGATCTGACCCCACCACGACCTCCCTCGACGCCTCCTCCGCCTGAATCGAGGCCAGAAATCCCGCCACTTCCCATCGCCACCGCCGACGATCCCGACCACCGAGCGCCACCAAACCACCACCGACAGATAGCCCTCTCCTCCTTCTTCCACGTCTAACTCGCCGATCATCCCATCGTGCCATGGATTTCGCGAAAACCGCAAACCTAGTTTCGAACCAAAAAGAAAGGTAAGTCCTTTTTGATGTCTGCGCTTTGAAAAATCATATCTTTTTAGTGTGTTGACGAAATTTGATGAAACAGGAGACATCGTGACCGCAAGGAGGCTCTCTACACTCTAGAAGAAGCCGCGGATTTTTCTGACATCGTATCTATTTTTAGCGAAGCAACAAACCAATGTGAGAAATCTAAATTAAATGAATTTCAATGGAAAATGTCGTGCATAAACTATATTAGCAAAATATAAATTACACACGTGTTGTATACCTCATGTACATGCGATGTGTAAGCTATATAAGCGAAGTATGAATTATACTTGCATAGAATAATTGACATATGTGTTGAAATGCAAGTGAAATATAGCAATTAAATATATATATATATACTCCCTTCGTCCACAAACCATGGACGATATTTATTGTTGTGAATTGGTGTGAAATATTGGATGAAAAATACGAATGGTTGAATGATGTTTGTGGTTGATATTGTTTGGTTGTGGTTGAAAAATACCCATTGGTGATTGAAATGAATTGGAAATATTTGTGGAAATAAAAATAAAACTTGCCGCCTGCGTGCGAATTAGATACATGAATCCCCATTTTCAAAAACCGCGAGGTTTTAAGGTAGAGCGAGGAGCCGTACTAGGGACGGTGCCGGTTTTAACCTCCCTGCCGTTATGCTGCCGAAATTTTGAATAATCTTTATGTGTTAGAATTATTTTCATATGTTGAAATTATTTTCATGTGTTGAAATTAAATCCATATGTTGAAACTATATCCATGTGAGGAAATGTTCATGTGTTGAAAAGTGATGTGTGAAAATTAAATTCATTTGTGAATGAATGAAGTGTCTAAACAATAAAAATCACATTTTTATAATATATATGAAGTATGAAAAATATTCGCCTTATATATATAAATAGTTTCAACAATAAAAATTCCATCTTTCGAATATGAACAACATAAGTAAAATATCCATGTGTGGAAATGCTCATGTGTTGAGAAACGCGTGTAGTGGAAAAGTTCATGTGTTGAATAAAAAGATCGAACAATAAAAATTACATTTTTATTGAAACTATGAAGTGTTGAAAACATCCATTTGTCGAATAAATATTTTAAATGATAAAAATATCATTTTTATCATGTATGTGATATGCTAGAGATATGCGGACGTTGAAATAAATATTTGTGAATGAAATATTATTTTTAACATGCATAGGAACTAAATAAAATTTTCATGTGTTGAAATCTATTTTAGTTCGCCAAAATTATCATCTTTGAAATGTGAAGTGTTAAAAATAGCCACTTGTTCAAATAAATGTGCATGAGTTGAAATATAAATTAATTAGCTAATGATATGATTTTAGCCTATGCATGAAACATTAGAATGAATGGTGTTTTTAAACCAAAGTGAATCAAATATGAAGTTGAATGGATAATGATAAGTGATAAAAACTGTATATATGTACATGCATATTTATTGAACAGGTTATAGCAAAGGGGCTAGAGAAGAGGAATAAAATTTTGTGCCCGACAAATAGGTACACATTTACTGTTTTGTTTGGGTGATGATTTTATGAGCCTGTTGGCTAGCCGCTTGGCTTTTTCTTTTTCTTTTTGACATGAGACGCTCGTGTGGCTATTTGGGAATTTTCCCAGCCCCTCCCGTACAAAGGAGGTTATGGCGAAATTTTCCGAAATTTAAAGGCGTTAGTGAAATAATTGAAGTGAAAACGATATGGGAATTTTTGAATGAACTATATGTATATAAATATATAAATATAAATAAAATTAAAACGAAACGTGGCCGGTTAGTTCGTGTTTTGAAACCGTGATTTCAAACGACTAGTGCGGGAAATCCGACCATTGGATTTTCCCGAAATCGCAACCGTTGGGTTCGCCTTGGAAATATCTTTCCAACGGCACCAGCTTTGTGAAGATCCGACGATTGGATTGTCTGGAATGTTTAATTCAAATATGAAGAAAAACAGCGCCAGAAACGATTATATATATATGTAAATATAATTAAATTAAATCGAATAACGACGCTGCAGTTCGTAAATTGAAATCGTAACTTCAAATGGCTAGTGTGGAAGATCCGACCGTCGAATTTTCCCAAAACTGAAACCGTTGGATTCGTTTTGAAATGATCATTCTAATGATATAAAATTTATGAAGATCCAACGGTTAGATTTTCAGATAGGTGTAAAACAAAATTAGTGAAAAGCAGCGCCAGTGCATCGACACGACCTGAAACGTCGTTTAATTAAATATGGCCGTTTTTAAAATAAATAAAAATGGCGATATATCGTTATAAAATACTATAGACGATATAGAGTGGAAATAAACCAATTTTGTTGTGTTTGCTTGATATGTGATGGTTGAATGTATTTAACATGAAAGTTATAACTAAAGAACTGAAATGTGAATGTTGAATAGTCCAACCATGTGATAAATTGATTTGAAAATCTAAATATACGTGGATTATTTGAAAAGGCCGAGTTCATCTCATTTCAAATAATCGATCGACGTTGAGAAGTCGAAGAGTGGAAGACGGTTGAAGACCGACGATCTTCACATTGGATGGATGGGCGCTACTGATGCTTGTGATTGGAGTAGCTACCATGAAGGAACTGAAGTAGTAGTCGTCCAAACATACTGTTGATTGTACGGATATGCGAGGAATTGGTGCCTCCGGTTTCGTTCAGACCCAGAACGGACTTGTAAATGACCCGTGTGTCTGACATTGGATTTTGTTCTGTGCTGATTGATCTCTGTTAAATATATATTTGTTTGGCAGCGGAGAATTTATTCTCTTGCTTAACGCCCTTCTCTGAGACGTACGAGCTCAGAGGTTATGTATTGACAGAAATCAGTCGCATGGAGTGGATTGCCTGTGTGGCACGCCTGAGTGGCATATGATCAAGGCTTCTGTTGCAAAGCAAAGTCTTGTGGTTGATGATCAAAGCATGGTCTGTGTGACGTAGCTTTGTGTATAACGTGAATTCGCGAGCCTCACACCTCGGTATGAGTCAAAAACGGAAGAGTGACTGCAGGGAGAGCACGACGTTTCTTTCTAGCTAAGGTGGTGTCAGTGACCTACCAGCCCTGACATTATATATACTTTCCACCTGTGTGGTTGTTGGAATGCGAGGCGCCTCGATATAGGTCTGTAAGGACCGGGAAACGTGTGTTCAGGAATTGCCAATCCTCAAAAGTAAGATAGGACGGGCCCTGAAGATCCAAGGATCATAGTGGGGTCCTGGGACATTTGCTAGAGTGTCTCGAATCGGAGAGGAGCTTGCCCCTTGCCTCGACTCATGAAGGAATCCAATTTCCAATACGAAATATGCGGACGTGATTGTATTACTAGTACGGCGACATAGTGGTATGGGTCATTTATGCCGCCTATGATTGATATTTATGATTGAAATCGCTTTTGAAATATATATGCACTAGTAATAATATCAAACACCTTTGTTTAATTCGTATGAAACATTTTTGGCCATTATAAGGTAAAAACTCTATCCTCCGGCTTGCGTTGCATTGTGTGATGGGACCTGAGTCTTATAATGGCTTCATTTTATAAAAAGCATTGCGATGATTTAATCATTTACTTTATTTCATGCACTAGCACTCATTGGAGTAAACCCGTTCCGCGAAAGTGGCGTGGTCCTTTGATTTGCCTTATTATTGTTGTTAATAAGTTATGTAGATTTCTCATACCAGTCCCATGACTGACTCGTAGTTTGTTTCACCTTGGAAACTCGGGTGCCCTCATTTTCACATGGGCAGCCTAGTTACAGGTTTCTGACGCACTTTTGGCTCATGGCGAGGCTTGACTACACCATGCTGACTTGAATTTTCTCCGCCATTATTGTATCTATATTATGATTCCGCCATTGGCGATGTAGACTGATATTTATTTTTTGTACTCTTTATGTATGATTCCGCCTCAGGCGATGGTGACTGATTATGTATCATTATGCACTAAGTTGTATCTTGTACTGTGCTTCTCTGATGTGATGATATCTATATGATTCCGCTGTCATATGTGTGTAAATTATTCTATTTTCTGTTTATGCTATTATCTGTGATCTGCTAATGATGATTAATGTGTTATATTCCAATGATTATCCTTAACACTGTGTCACGGGGTTTTGGGATCGTCACAGCTGGTATCAGAGCTTTGGTTAACCTTAGTTCTGGAGTCTAACACATTAAACACTTCGTGAAAATAGAATCAGTGGTATTCTAAGGCGAGTCACTCATTAGAGATAGGACCAGTAAAGTCCTAGAATGAGCCGAGCAGAATAGCAAAAACAATTTGATCAGTCCATCGTTATCTTTTCGTAAATTTTCTGCATAACTATGCAATAAACTATCATTTCTGTTAGCTGACTCTTTCCTTGCTTATACAGAACTTGAGAAATGGCAACCAGAGCAGCCGCCGCTAGAGGAGGCCGTGCCGGCCGAGGCCGAGGAAGGGGAGAAGCCCCAGTTCAAGAAGGACCTTTGATACAACCTCCGGCAGCTCAATACTTCGAGCTAGACCGTGTAGCTAAGAGATACAAAAACTTAGGAGGCAAGACCTTCTCGGGAACTGGCACAGTAATAGAGGCCCTTGCATGGCTCAAAACATGCGAGAAAATTCTTGAAGGCCTAAGGCTAGGAGACGAAGATAAGGCTATTATGGGCGCCTGGCTTATGCAGGAACAAGCTGAACTATGGTGGGAATCTCTCACCGCCGGGAATAGAGAAGCTGGAAGAACATGGGATGGATTCAAAGAACTCTTCAAGGAGAAATATGTCCCAGAACAAGCTCTAGAGCGAATGCACGATGACTTCGCCAACCTCCAGCAGGGGGGTTTTTCCGTGCAAGATTATCTGAATAAATTTACATTGTTGTCGCCCTATGCTCCGGAGCTCGTCGCCACTGCAAAGTCCAAAAATAAGAGGTTTATCCTTGGGCTAAGGCGACAGTATCATGATAGAGCCATGGCCCATGTCAAGTTGGAATTCAATGAACTGGTGGAAATGACATGCAACTACGAAGACCTTGACCATAGGCATCTGGAGCAGGATCGCGCTAGAAGCCAAGCTGGAAACAAATGCAAGCCTGCTGCGAATCAAGCCGAGTCAAGCCAAGCAGTATCTTCAAAACCTCAGACTGGCAAGCCGCCGAGAGGAAGTTGCTTTAACTGTGGCAAAGCGGGGCACTACTCTAATGTGTGCACATCCCCGAAGAGGCAGAAAACAAATTCACAAGGTTCAAGCCAGGGTTCTCAAAACCCTCGCTCCTGCTTTAATTGCCGCAAGACCGATCATCTGGTCAAAGACTGTCCTCTGCTGAAGAAGCCACAGTAGCTCACGTATATGACGGGTCGAGCCCGCCAGCTGCTTCCGATGGAGCAGGTAAACCCAATGTTTTGGGAGGTACCCTTACAATTAAAAATATTCATGTTTCTGTATTGTTTGACACGGGTGCGTCGGGTAGTTTTATTACTAGTAACACAATGCACAAATTAAAGTTAAAACAGAGAAAGCTTAAAGAATCAATGGAAGTTCATAACCCGATAGGGGGTCATATTACTCTCGGTTCATATTGTAGAGTGCCAGTCTCTTATTCTTCCTACAAGTTTCCCTTTGATTTAATTGTTATGGATTTTCCCGAATTCGATATCATTCTCGGGCTAGATTGGTTAACGAAATACGAAGCTGAGGTATGGTGTGCGGAAAGAATCGTTAAAATTCGAACGAAGCTTGGATATATTACGGTACCCTGTCATGGTTCGAATCCAAACAGAGAAGAATTTTGGTCAGCATTAGAAGTTATCCCCACTTCCATAGAAAAGATTATGATTGTTAGAAACTATGCGGATGTGTTTGAAGAAGTTGAAAACTTACCTCCACAAAGAGAAATAGAATTCCGAATCGATCTAATTCCCAATGCCAGACCAGTGGTACATCCAATTCGCAGAATGACTCCGAAGGAAAAAGAAGAATTAGGCGATCAAACTCGTCAACTGTTGTGGAAGGGTCTAATCAGACCTAGTTTTTCTAATTGGGGTGCAACTGTTGTGTTTGTCCCAAAGTCAGACGGTACTCTTCGATTATGCGTTGATTACCGAGACCTCAACAAACAGATGCTCAAAAACAAGTATCCATTACCCCGCATAGATGATTTGCTAGATCAATTAAATGGGGTGAAAGTATTTTCCCGAATGGACCTAGCTACAGGTTTTCATCAATTGAGAATAGTAGAAGAGTGTGTTCCTTTGACAGCTTTCAGAGGTCCAGACATATTTTATGAATGGTTAGTAATGCCGTTTGGCCTGTGCAACGCTCCAGCATACTTTGTCGATCTAATGAATAGAGTGTTCAGGGGAGTTCTGAATAAATTTGTCCTCGTCTTCATCGATGATATTTTAATCTACTCCAAATCAAAACCCGAGCATGAAAAACACTTAGAACAAGTATTGGAGATTTTAAGGAAGAACGTCTTCAAAGCCAAATTCTCTAAATGTGTCTTCTGGCAAGAAGAAGTGAAATTTCTTGGCCATGTCGTGTCAGAGAAAGGGATTTCTGTTGACCCAAGAAAAATAACAGCTATACAAGACTGGAAACAACCCACTACTCCCACAGAAGTTAGAAGTTTTATGGGGTTGGCTAGTTATTATCGAAAGTTCGTTAAGGATTTTTCGAAGATATCCGGTCCGTTAACGAAGCTCACGAAGAAGCATGAGAAATTCAAGTGGACTTCCGACTGTGAAGAAGCTTTCCAGGAATTGAAATCAAAACTGACAACTACTCCAGTGTTAACCATTATTGATGGCAATAAGGATTTAACGGTTTGGACAGATGCTTCTATTAGGGGTCTTGGTGCAGTGTTAATGCGAAGAGGCCAAGTAGTCGCCTATGCAAGCCGCCAATTGAAACCACATGAGAAGAATTATGTGACTCATGATCTTGAGTTGCTAGCTATTGTTTTTGCATTGAAAATCTGGAGGCATTATTTATTGGGCGAGAAATTTATACTGTACACAGATCATCAATCGTTGAAGTATTTATACACCCAGAAAGATCTGAATTTGAGACAGCAGCGTTGGCTAGAATTTCTTGCAGCGTATGATCTTGATATCCTGTATACGCCGGGGAAGGCTAACGTAGTAGCGGATGCGCTTAGTAGGAAAACCGCAATCATTGCCAATCTTATAATTACGCCGGGATTGATTGGTAAAATATCCGTTCTTCAGAAAAGTGACAATTTTGTGAAAGAGATGATAAGAAGGATTCAGAGGGGCGAAGGCTCCAGTTTCCAGGTGGATAATGAGGGAGTTCTGAGGTTGAATAAAAGAATATGTGTTCCCAACATTCCTGAGCTCAAAAGAGAGGTGCTGGATGAATGCCATAAATCCAAATTTTGCATCCATCCTGGGGTGAGTAAAATGTACAACAATATCAAACGCACTTTCTGGTGGAAGGCAATGAAAAGGGATATTTCTTTGTATGTTAGCAGATGCCCCACTTGTCAATTGGTCAAGAGCGATCAGCAAAAGCTAGCTGGGCCGTTGCAACCGTTGGAAGTCCCAGGTTGGAAATGGGAACATATTTCCATGGATTTCATAGATGGCTTGCCGCGAACCAGGAAAGGTAATGACAGGATTTGGGTAATCGTAGATCGCTTCATGAAGACTGCCCATTCTATACCTGTCAGATCCAATAGAACCGCATAAAGTCTAGCACAAATATATTTCAAAGAAATCGTTAAGCTGCATGGAATTCCCATAAGCATAGTCAGTGATAGAGACCCGATATTTGCTAGCAAATTCTGGGAAGCTTTCCAGACAGAATTGGGAACGAAACTGAATATGAGCACCGCTTATCACCCTTAAACAGATGGCCAAACTGAGAGGGTGAATAGAATTCTAGAAGATTTATTGCAGGCTTGTATAATTGATTTTGGTGGGTCATGGGAAGATCACTTGCATTTGGCAGAATTCTCATATAACAATAGCTATCAAGCAAGTTTGGGAATGTCACCATTTGAAGCATTATATGGCAAACCGTGAAGATCTCCAGCATGTTGGGTAGAACCTGGCAATAGACTTGTGTTAGGACCCGATATGATTAGAGAAGCATCTGATAAAGTCGACTTCATCAAAAAGCGTTTGAGAACCGCGCAAAGCCGACAGAAAAGTTATGCAGATTCTAGAAGGAGAGATTTGACATTTGTTGTTGGTGATCATGTTTATTTGAAAGTTTCTCCAATGAGAGGAGTAATCAGATTTGGCAAAACTGGGAAGTTGGCACCGAGATTTATTGGTCCCTTTCCTATACTCGAACGAATTGGAACTCTTGCTTATAGGGTTCAATTACCAGATTGGTTACCTAGAGTGCATGATGTATTTCACATATCTCAACTTAGAAGACATGTGCATGATCCGGATCTTGTTGTAGAAGAAGCAGCGCAACAAGATATAGATATAACTCCAGAATTAGCAGTCAGAAGAGAGCCATTAAAGATTGTTGGCAAAGAAACTAGAGAACTAAGAAGCAAAAAGGTTCATTTAGTTAAAGTGCAGTGGAGTAGTGATCCTAGAGACTGTACTTGGGAGACTGAGGAAAGCATTAAGCAAGCTTACCCCCAAATGCAGAGTGGATATCTCTGACTAACTCCGGTGCAAGGTACCTTTACAATACTTTGCACTCACATTTTGTTTCCTACTTTACTGTTGTTTCCTTTTCGAGGACGAAAAGTTTTAAGTGGGGGAGATTGTAACAACCCGGAAAATACGAGACAATTAAAAATTTTTGAATTGGTGATTTCAAAGGAATTTGAACAATTCAAATAGAATATTTCAATAAAATAGTGAATTAGAAATAGTGAGTCAGTTTGAAAATTTGAATTCAAACTTTGACTGACTGTGCAGGGTGGAAAATATAACGGAATTTAGCGAAACCAAAAATATCTAAATCTGTTTATCAATACCTTTCTAAAGAATCTGAAAAATCGAAGTTTCATAACGGGAATCAAAAGTTATGGCCGAATGAATTTTCGGAAAGGTCGATATATAGAATATATAGCCCTGGAAAATTGATATTTTGCAAACGACCTCGGAATTCGACGAAACCACTTTTGTTGGGTCCGGGATGTCAAACTATTGCTAGGTTTCAAATTTCATAATTTTTGAAGCGTGGCAAAAGAAAATGTGTTTGGTCAATTTCTGTTAAATTGGATCGACCAGAAAATGGCCATTTTTCAAACGATCTCAGAATTCGACGAAATTAGTTTTGTTGGGACCGTAGCATCAAAACATAGCTAGATTTATTTTTCTGGAATTTTTCAAATCAGTTTGTGGCCCTAGCAAATTGAAATGTACGTTCAAAGTTAAAATTAAATGTTTTATACTTTAATTTGAAAAATAACTGACTGTAACAGTCGAATTGGCCAATGAAACATATCCCATTGTGTTCGGAATGGGGGTATTTAGCTGGGGACGACAGTCGTTGGGTTTAAAAAGGAGTTCGTTGGAGAAAACACTATTTAAAAATATAATATATCGGCCAATAGGATTTTTTCTTTCATAATTAAAAAAAAAACCCAAACCCCCGAACCAACGGCGAAACCCGTTCCCTCCCTTCTCTCCTTCGCCGCCACCACTACTGCCACTTCCAGCCAACGCCACCACCGCCGTACGACGCGTCTCCGCCCCCTCGTCAGATCTGACCCCACCACGACCTCCCTCGACGCCTCCTCCGCCTGAATCGAGGCCAGAAAGCCCGCCACTTCCCATCGCCTCCGACGACGATCCCGACCACCGAGCGCCACCAAACCACCACCAACAGATAGCCCTCTCCTCCCTCTTCCACGTCCAACTCGCCGATCATACCCTCGTGCCACGGATTTCGCAAAAACCGCAAACCTAGTTTCGAACCAAATAGAAAGGTAAGTCCTTTTTGATGTCTGCGCTTTGAAAAATCATATATTTTTAGTGTATTGACGAAATTTGATGAAACAGGAGACATCGTGACCGCAAGGAGGCTCTCTACACTCTAGAAGAAGCCGCGGATTTTTCTGACATCGTATCTATTTTTAGCGAAGCAACAAACCAATGTGAGAAATCTAAATTAAATGAATTTGAATGGAAAATGTCGTGTATAAACTATATTAGCGAAATATAAATTACACACGTGTTTTATACTCATGTACATGCGATGTGTAAGCTATATAAGCGAAGTATGAATTATACATGCATAGAATAATTGACATATGTGTTGAAATGCAAGTGAAATATAGCAATTAAATATATATATATATATACTCCCCTCGTCCACAAACCATGGACGATATTTATTGTTGTGAATTGGTGTGAAATATTGGATGAAAAATACGAATGGTTGAATGATGTTTGTGGTTGATATTGTTTGGTTGTGGTTGAAAAATACCCATTGGTGATTGAAATGAATTGGAAATATTTGTGGAAATAAAAATAAAACATGCCGCCTGCGTGCGAATTAGATGCATGAATCCCCATTGTCAAAAACCGCGAGGTTTTAAGGTAGAGCGAGGAGTCGTACTAGGGATGGTGCCGGTTTTAACCACCCTGTCGTTATGCTGCCGAAATTTTGAATAATCTTTATGTGTTAGAATTATTTTCATATGTTGAAATTATTTTCATGTGTTGAAATTAAAGCCATATGTTGAAACTATATCCATGTGAGGAAATGTTCATGTGTTGAAAAGTGATGTGTGAAAATTAAATTCATTTGTGAATGAATGAAGTGTCTAAACAATAAAAATCACATTTTTATAATATATATGAAGTATGAAAAATATTCGCCTTATATATATAAATAGTTTCAATAATAAAAATTCCATCTTTCGAATATGAACAACATAAGTAAAATATCCATGTGTGGAAATGCTCATGTGTTGAGAAACGTGTGTAGTGGAAAAGTTCATGTGTTGAATAAAAAGATCGAACAATAAAAATTACATTTTTATTGAAACTATGAAGTGTTGAAAACATCCATTTGTCGAATAAATGTTTTACATGATAAAAATATCATTTTTATCATGTATGTGATATGCTAGAGATATGCGGACGTTGAAATAAATATTTATGAATGAAATATTATTTTTAACATGCATAGGAACTAAATAAAATTTTCATGGGTTGAAATCTATTTTAGTTCGCCAAAATTATCATCTTTGAAATGTGAAGTGTTAAAAATAGCCACTTGTTCAAATAAATGTGCATGAGTTGAAATATACATTAATTAGCTAATGATATGATTTTAGCCTATGCATGAAACATTAGAATGAATGGTGTTTTTAAACCAAAGTGAATCAAATATGAAGTTGAATGGAAAATGATAAGTGATAAAAACTGTATATATGTACATGCATATTTATTGAACAGGTTATAGCAAAGGGGCTAGAGAAGAGGAATAAAATTTTGTGTCCGACAAATAGGTACACATTTACTGTTTTGTTTGGGTGATGATTTTATGAGCCTGTTGGCTAACCGCTTGGCTTTTTCTTTTTCTTTTTGACATGAGACGCCCGTGTGGTTATTTGGGAATTTTCCCAGCCCCTCCCGTACAAAGGAGGTTATGGCAAAATTTTCCGAAATTTAAAGGCGTTAGTGAAATAATTGAAGTGAAAACGATATAGGAATTTTTGAATGAACTATATTTATATAAATATATAAATATAAATAAAATTAAAACGAAACGTGGCCGTGCAGTTCGTGTTTTGAAACCGTGATTTCAAACGACTAGTGCGGGAAATCCGACCATTGGATTTTCCCGAAATCGCAACCGTTGGGTTTGCCTTGGAAATATCTTTCCAACGGCACCAACTTTGTGAAGATCCGATGGTTGGATTGTCTAGAATGTTTAATTCAAATCTGAAGAAAAACAGCGCCAGAAATGATTATATTTATATATATATATATATAATTAAATTAAATCGAATAACCACGCTGCAGTTCGTAAATTGAAATCGTAACTTCAAATGGCTAGTGTGGAAGATCCGACCGTCGGATTTTCCCAAAACTGAAACCGTTGGATTCATTTTGAAATGATCTTTCTAATGATATAAAATTTGTGAAGATCCAACGGTTAGATTTTCAGATAGGTGTAAAACAAAATTAGTGAAAAGCAGCGCCAGTGCATCGACACGACCTGAAACGTCGTTTAATTAAATATGGCCGTTTTTAAAATAAATAAAAATGGCGATATATCGTTATAAAATACTATAGACGATATAGAGTGGAAATAAACCAATTTTGTTGTGTTTGCTTGATATGTGATGGTTGAATGTATTTAACATGAAAGTTATAACTAAAGAACTGAAATGTGAATGTTGAATAGTCCAACCATGTGATAAATTGATTTGAAAATCTAAATATACGTGGATTATTTGAAAAGGCCGAGTTCATCTCATTTCAAATAATCGATCGACGTTGAGAAGTCGAAGAGTGGAAGACGGTTGAAGACCGACGATCTTCACATTGGATGGATGGGCGCTACTGATGCTTGTGATTGGAGTAACTACCATGAAGGAATTGAAGTAGTAGCCGTCCAAACATACTGTTGATTGTACGGATATGCGAGGAATTGGTGCCTCCGGTTTCGTTCAGACCTAGAACGGACTTGTAAATGGACCGTGTGTCTAACATTGGATTTTGTTCTGTGCTGATTGTTCTCTGTTAAATATATATCTGTTTGGCGGCGGAGAATTTATTCTCTTGCTTAACGCCCTTCTCTGAGACGTACGAGCTCAGAGGTTATGTATTGACAGAAATCAGTCGCATGGAGTGGATTGCCTGTGTGGCACGCCTGAGTGGCATATGATCAAGGCTTCTGTTTCAAAGCAAAGTCTTGTGGTTGATGGTCAAAGCATGGTCTGTGTGACGTAGCTTTGTGTATAACGTGAATTCGCGAGCCTCACTCCTCGTTATGAGTCAAAAACGGGAGAGTGACTGCAGGGAGAGCACGACGTTTCTTTCTAGCTAAGGTGGTGTCAGTGACCTACCAGCCCTGACATTAGATATACTTTTCACCTGTGTGGTTGTTGGAATGCGAGGCGCCTCGATATAGGTCTGTAAGGACCGGGAAACGTGTGTTCAGGAATTTCCAATCCTCAAAAATAAGAGAGGACCGGCCCTGAAGATCCAAGGATCATAGTGGGGTCCTCGAACATTTGCTAGAGTGTCTCGAATCGGAGAGGAGCTTGCCCCTTGCCTCGACTCATGAAGGAATCCAATTTCCAATACGAAATATGCGGACGTGATTGTATTACTAGTACGGTGACATAGTGGTATGGGTCATTTATGCCGCCTATGATTGATATTTATGATTGAAATCGGTTTTGAAATATATATGCACTAGTAATAATATCAAACACTTTTGTTTAATTCGTATGAAACATTTTTGGCCATTATAAGGTAAAAACTCTATCCTCCGGCTTGCGTTGCATTGTGTGATGGGACCTGAGTCTTATAATGGCTTCATTTTATAAAAAGCATTGCGATGATTTAATCATTTACTTTATTTCATGCACTAGCACTCATTGGAGTAAACCCGTTCCGCGAAAGTGGCATGGTCCTTTGATTTGCCTTATTATTGTTGTTAATAAGTTATGTAGATTTCTCATACCAGTCCCATGACTGACTCGTAGTTTGTTTCACCTTGCAAACTCGGGTGCCCTCATTTTCACACGAGCAGCCTAGTTACAGGTTTCTGACGCACTTTTTGCTCATGGCGCGGCTTGACTACACCGTGCTGACTTGGATTTTCTCCGAAATTATTGTATCTATATTATGATTCCGCCATTGGCAATGTAGACTGATATTTATTTTGTGTACTCTTTATGTATGATTCCGCCTCAGGCGATGGTGACTGATTATGTATCATTATGCACTAAGTTGTATCCTGTACTGTGCTTCTCTGATGTGATGATATCTATATGATTCCGCTGTCATATGTGTGTAAATTATTCTATTTTCTGTTTATGCTATTATCTGTGATCTGCTAATGATGATTAATGTGTTATATTCCAATGATTATCCTTAACACCGTGCCACGGGGTTTTGGGATCGTCACAGCCTCGCTATTCAATATATAAAAATCGAATTTTTACTTCGCTATTCAATATATAAAAATCGAATTTTTACTTCGCTATTCTCTATATAAAGATTTCGCCTTTTCAAATATAAAGATTATATTTTTATTACTTTTACATGAATAAAAATCATATTTTTAATATGCCACTAGTATAAAAATTATATTTTTAACCTTCACATATTATAAAAATTATATTTTTAACCTTTCTATATTATAAAAATTATATTTTTAACCTTTCTATATTATAAAAATTATATTTTTAACCTTTCTATATTATAAAAATTATATTTTTAACTTCACTTCTCATATAATAAAAATTATGTTTTTATTATGAAACATATATAAAAATCAAATTTTTATATTCTCTAGTTGGTAAAAATCATATTTTTATAATCTCTACTATCTAAAAATAATATTTTTATATTCATAAAAATCACGTCTTTATATATTTCAACCCCGATCCTTTCAAAACTAAAAATCCTAGCTTTTCTAAGATAAAGATCTTATCTTTTCTCAAATCAAAATCTAATTTTTTTAACGCATAAAAATCTAATTTTTATCTTAACAAAAATAATCACTTTCCCTAAACAAAAATCTAAACTTTATTAATGGCGACTTCGTGGCGATCTCTTTTTGAAAATTCAAAACATGCTTTTTCTTCTCTCAAATCGTCTTTCTCCTCACAAATCTCTTCTTTACACGTTGACCAAGATGTTAACGTTAAAAACGTTTCTGCTAATCCATCTTTTAAGGATATTCTGCTCAGGCCAGCTGTAAAGCGAAATCCAGATCCGATTTTTTTAAACAAAAAATGGCCCTTGTCAAAACCGTCTCCTCGCATTCTCCACAGCTATAATGAAAATCTCAATAACATCAAATCAAAAAATGGCTGCTTCAGATGTGGATCGACAAATCACTGGGCGAGATCATGTCGAAATCCAGTTATTTGTTTTAAATCGAAGGAGGTGGGCACCCCATTGCCAGATTCAGTGGCAATTCCAATCGAGGGTTTTTCCCATGTGGTGCAGATTGAAAGATGCGAGGAAGACTCGCCGCCGAAAATCAATGTCCCTTTTTCAAGCAGAGGGTGTTTGCAACCGATGACGAGGGGAAGCTTAAAGTTTTGAGTAGCAAGGATGGGGGTGCCAAAATGCATGTGGAGGAAGTTATTGCCTCGGTGGCAGATTCGGCTATTGAAGGAGAAGGGGATGTCTCCGCAAGGAGGAATAATGATAATTATGTGGTTCGATTTGATGATGGGGTGGCAGTAGAGGTTGATGAGGTAGGTAACATTGTGGGAGTGGGTGCAAACTCCAGAGAGATCATCGCCGTTAATGAAAATGATGGAGTAGGCTTGCAAGATCTTGGGGAGGGAGGCAACATGCAAGGTGCCAGGGAGGCGGTGGAAGAACAAGTCATGGACAACGAATCACAAGATTTAAATTTGGCTGGGGATTTGGCGCTGGCCCCAACCAGCTCAGGGGAATGCTCGGCTACAAGTGGTAAAGGCAAGCGTGCAATGGATCATGGTGTGGTCATGCTACGTCGCAGCGCAAGAGGGATGGGTCATCCATTGGCAGGTAGCATTTTTGTTCGTGCTATTCTTAATACTTTGTCTAGTGATCAACTTCATGATATTGCAAGTAAATCTGGTTTTGTGTTGAATGACGATGTGATAAGTGATATTAAGAACAAAGAAAATGAGAGGGCTAATGGTTCATCATGATAATTGCCGCTTGGAATGTTAGAGACCTAGGAACTTTTGATAAGTGTCTTAGGGTTAAAAACTACCTCAAGTCTGTAAAACCTGACATCATTATGCTTCAAGAGACTAAACTTGAGAACCCTGAACCATTTATTTTTAAATGTCTGGGGTGGGGTGTTATTGATGAATGGGCCTTTATACCTGCTGTGGGAACCTCGGGTGGCATTTTTACTGGCTGGAATAGTAATTCTTGGTCGATTAGGCAAGAAATCAAACAAACTTACTGTCTGCATTTGGCCCTGGAATGTAAATCTACAAATGTACTTTACTTCTTTTCTAATGTTTATGGACCCAATACAAGACGAGAAAGAATGACTTTATGGGCCGAGGGTTTGGACTTTTATAAACTCATGTATGGTCCCTGGGTAATTGGCGGCGACTTTAATGTTACAAGATTTATGTATGAACGTAATGTGGTGAAAAACGCTGGCTTGGGCGACATGAACGATTTTAGTGAGTTTGTTGGTAACTGTGGCCTTATTGACCTGCCCATGACTAATAGGAAATATACGTGGACTGACGGTAGGACCCTTCCTACTTTAGTTCGCCTCGATCGTTTCTTCATTAATTCTGCTTTTGATGACTTGCACCCCCTGACTCTTCAAAGAGGTCTTACTTCCCTTATTTCTGATCACTGTCCTGTTGTTCTAAACACTAACGTCGATCATAGAAGGAAATCTTTTTTTAAGTTCGAAAATATGTGGTGCATTGAGCCAAATTTTGATGTGATGTTGGGCCAGAAGCGGGTAGAATTTCGTAGCTTTGGGGATGTAGCTAACAATTTTTGTAGGAAAATGAGACTATTGCGTAAATTTTTAGCCAAATGGAATCGAGAAGTCTTTGGAAACATCAGAGTTAAGAAGCAGAGACTTGAATCTGAGATTATGGAGCTTAATGTGCTTGAGGAAGGGCGTAATCTAAGTGAGGTTGAGCGAGCCTTATTAAAAACTAAAGAAAAGGAGCTTCTAACGGTGATTGACCAAGAAGAGATTTTTTGGAAACAGAGGTCGAGAACTCAGTGGCTTAAGCTTGGTGATAGTAACACAAGTTACTTCCACAAAGTTGCAAACGGTAGACGGCGTACTAACACAATATGTAGCATTTGGAAAGACGGAGTTGAAATTTGTGATCATCAAAGGATAGAAGAGGTTTTTACTGAATTTTATAAGGGAATCTTTGGTGAACGCATTGAGAATCGTGTGAATGTTGATTGGAAGATGCTGTATCCTTCGTCTGTTGATCTTAGTGGCATTGATACTGAGTTCTCGGAAGAGGAAATCGTCGCGGCTTTAAACGAAATGCCTGGTGATAAAGCCCCTGGCCCTGATGGTTTTCCAAAAAAAATTTATAAGAAATATTGGGATGTGATTAAACATGATGTTATTAACATATTCAAAGAATTTCATTCTGGTTCCTTGAGACTGGACATGTTGGGGTACGCTAATGTAGTCTTGATCCCTAAGAAAGGAGGAAATGTCTCGGCTGCGGATTTTCGACCTATTAGTCTTTTGAATAGTAGCTTCAAATTGATCACTAAGGTTCTCGCAAACAGACTGAAAGCGAAGATGGATGACCTGATTGATGTTTCGCAGACAGCATTTATTAGGGGAAGATTCATTCTTGATGGAGCGGTACTTGTCCAGGAAGTTATCTCCCATAGTGATAGACATAATGTGCCTTGCGCAATCCTGAAGCTGGACTTCGCTAAGGCCTTTGACACAGTTGACTGGAGGTTTATCATGTATCTTCTTAGCGCGAGAGGCTTTCCGTGTAAATGGCTAAACTGGATTCATTGCATTTTAACATCAAGCAGATCCAATATTTGTGTGAATGGAGTGGCTGGCAAAACTATTGTATCCAAGCGAGGGTTGCGCCAGGGTGACCCACTTTCCCCACTCCTCTTTGACTTGGCTGCTGATGTCTTTTGTCAGATCCTTCAGGTGGCAAGTGCTAATGAGATTATTCAAAGCTTCGGGCGTGATCACATCATTGGGGGTATTAATTCTCTACAATATGCTGATGATACTATTATTTTTTGCAACCCTGATTGCAAGAATATTGCCTCTTTAAAATTTTTGCTTTATGCTTTTGAAAGTTTATCTGGCTTAAAGATTAATTTTCACAAGAGCAGTGTTTACACTTTGGGCTGTAGCGTTGATGTGAACAGGAAATGTGCTGAAATGCTCAACTGCATGGCGGATTCTTTCCCCCTCATATACCTTGGAGCTTACATCCGTCCAAAAAGATTGATGAAGAGTGATTGGCAATATGTGATTGATAAAGTTGACAGGCGATTAGCGAGGTGGAAAGGAAATTGTCTATCAAGGGCTGGACGTCTGGTGCTGGTGGACTCTGTTCTGGCGGCTATCCCTTTGTACTGGCTCTCTTTTTATTCGTGTCCGGGTTGGGTTGTTCAGAAAATTGATGCTGTTCGTCGAAATTTTTTCTGGACCGGTACGAAGGACACGCGTAAAGCCTGGTGTCTAGTGTCGTGGGACCAGGTGTGCAAGTCCAAAGATCAAGGAGTTTTGGGAGTCATCAACTTGAAAAACATGAACTCTGCATTACTTTGTAAATGGCTGTGGATTATGCTTAGCGAAAAGAAAGTTCTCTGGAAGGAGTGGATCTTAAACACTTGCTACGATGGTAGATTCGACTGGAATGCGGACGTTTCTCATTGCTCAATATTCTGGCGTGGTGTTATGGCAAATGTTCACTGGATGAAGATTGGGACTGAGATTGTAGTTAAAAACGGCTGCAGCGTCTCTTTCTGGTATGACTGTTGGTTGCTCCCTATCCCTTTGCGTGATGAATTTGCCGATCTGTTTGCAATTGCATGCAACAAAAGTGCTTCAGTCTGTGCAATGTTTAATGCGAATTCTGCCAATTTTAAATGGAATCTGTCCTTCTATCGCATTGTGGCTGGTAATGCTTTGCTTCAGCTATGTGGCCTGATTCGTTTGTTAGAAGATGTACACCTTCATAGCAATGAGGAGGATGAATTTGTGTGGAAGATTGGTGGTAACTTTTGCGTGAGTACACTTTATAAGTTGATGAACTTCGCAGGAAGGAAGTATGATGGATTCATGAGAATGTGGAGTTTTAAGGCTGTACCTGCTAAGGTCAAGATACATATGTGGATGATCATGCACAACAAGCTCAATACTGTGACAAGATTAAGGCAAAAAGGTGTTCATGTTACTGGGGGATGTGTTTTTTGCACTGACGACGACGAGGATTATCAGCATCTTTTTGTTGATTGCGATTTCGCCTTTTACGTGTGGACGAAGTGTTTAGTTAGCCTTAATATCTGCTTAGACTGGTCTCACTTCATCACTGACCAATTTCTTTTCTGGAATAGCACTATTATTACATTACCTGACACTAACATGCGCCATATGTTTGCTCTTTTGAACTTTGCTTATGTTTGGACCCTCTGGCATGAAAGCAACTCACGAAAGTTTAAATGCAAAATGAAACGGCCCAACTCAGTTATTGTTCGCATCCTTAATTTTGTTTCTCTTTGGTCAGGCAAGGAAGAAATCAAGTTTGTTGACACAATTGGAGCTCGAGTGATGGACAGGGCTCGTGGTAGCAGAGCTTGATGATGCCATGCTTCATTTTACTGGGTCTGCATGCTGTTTTGTAGTCGTTTCATATATTTTTTGGGCTCTATGTAAACATGCCTGCGTGCATGTATTTTGATTGTACATATTTATGTAAATATTTGTAACTAGTAGCTAGCTCTATGCGCTGATCACGTTGTACTTGTACATATTTGTTTTATGTTTAATGAATGAATGAAGGCGTGAATCTTGCGATTCACTACCTTTTTGCATCAAAAAAAATCTAAACTTTATTTGTTATTCTTCTAAATAAAAATCCTATTTTTATTCTTATGTAGAATTCCTATTTTATACATTACAACACCGCTAAAGATCGGATTTTTTTCTATAAAAACTGAAAAGAAATCAGTAAAAAGAAAAGATTACATCGGTTTTTCAGAAGAAGGTGGAGTTTCTGGTCGGAAATTGGACTGGAGAAGGGGTGACAGGCTATTGGTGGACGCGGGGGTGGTGCTCCTGTCGGTGGCGGGCGGAGGTAGGCCCCACGGTGGCGGCTCCTTTCTGTTTTTGGTGGATTCGGGTTGAAGAAAGAGGAAGGGGCGAGAGAGAGCGGTCGTGGACGAGAGAGCAGGGCGCGGTGGCGCATTCATCGGCGCGGGCTCCGATTGGTGGCTGGGCGCCGATATCGGAGGGATGGTGACGCGATTTGGGGAACTCGCGATGACCGTTGTGCTGATGGAGGGAGTGGAGGAGATGGCGCGAGGCGGGGTATGGTGGAGGTGGGTGGCGCGCTCCTCGACGGGGTGGCGATTGGTGGCGGAGAGCAGGCGACGGGAGGGAGGTAGGGCACGACGGGTTTTAAAATTTTGGTAATTTAATTAGGTTTGGAAATAAAAAGGGGGCTGGGTAGTTAAAGGAAATTATATATATTATTTAATAATATTATTTTTAATTCTCTAAAGTTGACTTTTCTTACGACCTCGAAATCAAACCTGTCGACTGTCGTCCCTAGCGTATTACCCCCATTCTGAGCACAATGGGATATGTATCGTAGGCCAATTCGACCGTTTTGATAGGTTTTCGTTTAATTTAAAATATAGTGAAAATTAGGCTCACATCCTTAAAAATAAAGTTAATTAGGCTCACATCCTCCCCTTTTGAAACATCTAAATCTCATCCCTATTTTTGAATCGTAGCTTTTATTTTTCCGGAAATGCCCTCATTCAATTTTAACGGTGTATGGATTGTTTATAGGTTACGTATTAGGTTTTATTTTGTATAGAAACAAAATTGAGCAATCCATGGCGGCGGCGGCTCCAGATCCAAAACTCCACTGCTTACATCGTTCCCTTCTCCTCAAATCACATCGTTTCCTTTTGCACTAATCACATCGTTCCCTTCTCCTCAAATCGGAAGCCCTCACCTGCGCTCGTCGGTCGCACCACCATTCAGGCGTTCGCTACTTGGAGCGTCGCAGGCCCCACAGTTTGTCCGCTGTCTCTGGTTTCCGCCGCAAGCTTGACCATTCACCTCTTCTCGTTGCCGTGATTGACGGAGTGTAGGTGAGTCCCTTGCTCTCAGTTTTTTATATTCAAGTTTTCAACTTTAATTTTAAGGATGACTGGGCTATGTGATTACTTGGTTTGATTCCCTTTTGGTTCAAAATAATTGATTGTGCCTTTCGAATTTGTGATTCACTTTTGGTTTGATTACTTGTGGACTTTGTGATTCACTGGGCTATGTTTGAGATACGATGCTGTTTGAGAAGGTTTCATGTAGTTTTTTATTCATTGTGCCTTTCGAATTTGTTTGTGAGTATTCTTCACTTACGTATGTGTTAGATCCTTCTGCACTACAGTTTATATATATAATTAGATAAGTTGATATTGATTTGCTTGATTGAAATGGCTTCTCAGTTATGTGGATTTTTGCTGAACTTCTGATAAAAAGTTGCAGACAAATATGCATCTATTCTTAATATATGCATATATGTATTCATTTTTTTATCAAACAAACAGAAAAACATATTATTTTACAAATACTTTCACATTTCTATGCATATATCTGGAATACTTGCATATAAATATTCATAAATTATTGTTATTTTGCTGAATTGTACGCACGTATTTATATTATTCTGAAGTAGTTTTTGTAATTTTTTGCTGAACTTCTGATAAAAAGTTGCGGACAAATATGCATCTATTCTTCATATATGCATATATATGAATTCAATTTTTAATCAGACAAACAGAAACACATATTATTTTACAAATATATTCATATTTCTATGCATATATTTAGAATACTTGCATATAAATATTCAGAAATTATTGTTATTTTGCTGAAATGTACGCATGTATTTGCATTAATCTGAAGCTGTTTTTGTAATTTAGGTTATTGCACATTAATCTTATTAATGTTGATTTTCTTTTTTTGATAACAGTGATCCGGCGGATATTGGTGTAGTGGTGTTGTTGAAGCTTGGTCCTCCATCCTTTTCCAACTCATTGAAATCTTCAGTTGTTTCTACCGAGACTACTAGGTGTGGTTTGCGCAATAAGCTGGGTCTTAACAAATTTATTTGTTCTTCAACAGACCATCATCTTTTCTTTGTAAATGTTCTGAAATTGTTGATGTAGTACATGTAAATGTGGTCTGTACTTATTTTTTGATGTAGTACATGTAAATGTTATGAAATTTTTCGCGTAAGTATGCAAATATTTCTGTTATTTGCATATATATATATGCATCTTGTTATAATTATATGTATTTACTTTTTTGTCATTTCTTTTGTTTCAGCAATTATGCAGTAAAGTTCTATATATGTATGCAATTAATTCAGTTTTTTGCATAAATGTATGCAATTTTAATTAATATTTGTATCTAATTGTCTAGTTTTTCGTAAAAATCAAAAAATCTTAATAAAAAAATTGTAGTCCCTACATTCAAGTAACTATTTATTTCTAAATAATATTAACGTATGCACGTCTACTTCATTGTTGCGCAAAACTAATAATATTAATATATGTACGCAATTATTCCACTTAGTTGCATAAATGTATGCAATTTTACGTAATATATGTATCTAATTATCTATTTTTCGTAAAAATAAAAAAAATTAATTAAAAAAACGCTGTTGGAGTGATCGACGGTTTTCCAGAATTGTAGGATTAGGTTTATGAGCAAGATAATAGGAGCATAGACTGAGTAAATGAGGACAAATAGTTGTTGGATAGTTTTTTAGGTGTGTAAGGGTAGATCTGGAATTTTTTTAGCGGAAATTCAAAAATAGGGATGTATTCTATATTATTTTTATCACTGGGTTTTTTTTATATTTTGAAACTTAACAGGGACCTGTAAAAAACGCACCCTTAAAATATAACTCTATATATTGAATTTGAACGCGCATTTTAATTTACCGGGGCCACATACTAACTCTAAAAATTCCCGAAAAATATTTTCTAGCTTCGTACTGACGATACGGTCCTAACAAAACTAGTTTCGCCGAATTCTGAGACCGTTTGAAAAATGGTCATTTTCCAGTCGATTAAAATCAACTAAAACTGGTCAAACGCGTTTTCCTTTGCCACGCTCACATATTGATTCTAAAAATTATGAAATTTAAAACCTAACAATAATTTGACATCATGGATCCAACAAAAGTGGTTTCGTCGAAATCCGAGGTCGTTTGCAAAATGGCTATTTTTAAGGGCTTGAATTCCATAGCGACTATTCAGAATTTTCAATTGGACATATCTTTTGATCCCCGCTATGAAATTTCGATTTTTCGGATTCGTTTGAAAGATATTCCCAATTAGATTCCATTATTTTTGGTTTCACTAAAATCCGGTTTGTTTTGCACCCGGTACATCCAATTGAAGTTTGAAATCGAATTATCGAACTACCGCGCCATTTTCAATTCCTTTTATAATTATATATAATTATTTATATTCTAACGACGACGCGTATAAATAGATACGTTCGAATTCATTTCAGAATAAATTTCTCATCGATATTATTTAAAATAATTCATTTTAAATGTTCAACATTCGTTAAAATTGCCAAAATAAAAAATTTAAACTGGCTCAGATTTTCGGGTTATCACAATCTCCCTTACTTAAAACTTTTCGTCCCTGAAAAGGAACAAAGTCGAAAGTGGTTTGATTAATCAACTCTACGTTCGATCTGGCTTCCATTCTCCAACTTTTCAGTTTCTGAGAATTTTCAAATTCTTCAAAAATTTGGCTAACAGCCTAAATTTTCGAAAAATTTCGCCATAACCTCCCCTGCACCGGGAGCCACGGGAAAATCCCGAAATTGCCATACAGGCCTTCTGATCTCAAAAAGAAAAAGAAAAAGCCAAGCGGCTAGCCAATAGGCTCATAAAATCATCATCACCCAAACGAAACAATAAATTATAGTAAACATGTACCTATTTGTCGGGCAAATAAATTTTATTCTCTGCTCTAGCCTCCTTGCTATGACCTGTTCAATGTAAATACATGTATATGCTAGCAAATGCGACTAATTTTTAATACAGTTTAATATTTGATTCAATTAGGCATAATGGTTGAAAAATTATCAAACAAATAAACAAACAACACAAACATCAATCAATTAGTGAATTAACGTTTCAAACTCATAATTTTGATATATATATATACAAAAAATCATGTTTTTGATGCCAAATCACAACAATAAATCTAGCTATATAAGTTTTGGTTCTCACACCAGCCTAATGGAAATATATAGATATCTCACCTTCGAAACACGAACATAAATACTGATGATGCACGTGCTATCATCAGTACCATCTCCGGGCGACTAGAATGTGATTCTATATCTATCCAGTATATTAAAACTTCGAATATACGTTCATGACGAGTATATGAAAAATCTTTATATACTCGATTGCCCAAATTCAATATAAATAAATATTCAAATACGTATAAAATGGTTTAAAGTTCAAAACAAAATTGTTTTCAATTGAAAAATATACTCTTCACACTCGTTCTAGGATACTACTGATCCTATCTCTAACGAGTCATTCTAATTGGATATTACTAATCCAATATCTGATGAATTCTTTCATATGGTTCTAATGTGTCTTGTTCTCGAGCTCTGTAAACCAAAGCTCTGATACCAAATGTGACGGCCGGGAATTTCGCTCGATCCGAATCAGTCGTTAAACCGATCTAGACCGTTCGAAACCCTTGATCGTTTTGAGAACAGAACAAATCAGAACGCAGACGGAAGAACATTTCGTTGTTATTACAACAATTCCATCAGATACAAGAATATACAGAGTATAAATGAATACTATACATTCGATAAATATCCGAGATTACAATAAATTACATAGCAGCGGAAAAATAATACAAAACACAACTGAAAGTAATACACGGATACAGAGCTTTCCGAGCATCGTTCCAGCTGTAAATCAGGATCCTGTGAATATAATTCTGCAAAACCAAAACTACTAGCTTCCCGTGTCGAAAATAAGGGCACCCAGAGTTTAGGTTAAAACAATAAACTCCAGGTCAGCCATGTGATTGGTGTGAGAACTAAAATAGTTATTTAAAACTTTACTTTAAAAGAGAGTAATTCAAGGTACCACGCCGTATAGCACGGAACGAGTTTCCTCCCAAGAATACCAGTGCATAGAAAATACAACGCAATGCTTTTTCGAAAAATGAAGCTATTATAAGACCCAGGTCCCATCACACAATGCAACGCAAGCCGGAGGATAGGGTTTTACCTTATAACAGCCAAACATGCTCGGTACGTTTAAAAACAAATCATTTGATACTATAATAAGTGTATAGTGTCAAAACAATTTCAATCATAAATATCAATCATAGACGGCATAGCATCCCATGCTACTATGTCGCCATACTAGGCTCTACAAATAAAGCCGAAATATCTCGTATTGGAAATTGGATTTCCGTCATGAGTCGAATCAAGGGGCAAGCTCCTCTCCGCTTCGAGACACTCTAGCAAATGCCTCGGGACTACACACTCTGGGTAACCCCTGGATGCTTCAGGGTCGGTCCTCTCTTACGTTTGAGGATTGGCAATTCCTGAACACACGTTTCCCGGTCCTTACAGACCTAAAATCGAGGCGCCTCATCCAACAACCACATAGGTGAAATGTATATAAATGTCAGGGCTGGTAAGTCACTGACACCACCAAAGCTAGAAAGAAACGTCGTGCTCTCCCTGCAGTCCTTATCCCGTTTTTAACTCATACCGAGGTGTGAGGCTCGCGAATTCACGTTATACACAAAGCTGCCACGTAGGCCGTGCTTTGATCATCAACCACAAGACTTTGCTTTTCAACAGAAGCCTTGATCCAATGCAACTCAGCGTGCCATACAGGCAATTCATGCTATGCGATTGATATCTATCGATATATAACCTCTAAGCTCGTACATCTCAGAGAAGGGCGTTAAGCAAGAGAATAAATTCTCCACCGCCAAACAGATATATATTTAATAGAAATCAATCAACACAGAATAAAATCCAATGTCAGACACACAATCCATTTACTAGTTCGTTCTGGGTCTGAACGAAACCGGAGGCACTTTCCTCGCATATCCATCGATCTCCAGGTACGTCTGGACGACCACCAACTGATTCCCTCATCTTGGGTGTACAGCCCAATCAAGATCATCAGTAATCACCCAAACGATGTGAAGACTTCCGGTCTTCAACCACCGTCTTCATCTTCGACATATCGTCGAATCGGTTATTCAGAATGGGTGTAACCCGGCCTTTCCGAACAACCCGCGTATATTATAAACCAATGTTACACAAACACAACATACGCCTCATTCCAATTCATTAGTCACTAACCGCAAATTAGCAAGAGAACAATTTCCCAAACATTAACCCCGAAGGCCGAAACCAACATCAGATCAATACCCAGGAAACCATTCTTCTTAACTAACCTACAGCTAGTTTCTAAATTCTACATTCTTAGGTAAAGGTTCCCATTAATTTTATCCAAGATAAATTCTTTAAAATTTATCCTTTAATCTTCCTTTGGATGTCGTATTAAACCAAATTATGGTTTTCCAAACTAGTCGAGATTAGCGAACCACACCGAAGTAATTATTTATTTTATTTCCCAATCCCAACCTATTCATCCCATGAAGCAAAACTGGTAATACTCCATATCTAATACCATGGTGTTATCGGTAAAATTAATTACCATTTCACGTTCAAATCTAATTAAAGATTTAACTATCGCTTGGAGCAAAACTGGTGATATTCCATTCTCGCTCATTTTCCAAATTTGATAATTTAAATTATCAATTCACATTTCAATCTAATTGCAGATTCATTAAAACTCCTTTTACTGGGTTAAAGAACTAATGTCATTTAAAACACAGTTCACGATAAACCCAAATTACATTCTATTTATTATCGGGTTAAAGAACTAGTGTTATTTAAAACACCCTTCACGATAAAACCACAAATCAATTCTATTTAAAACCCATTTCAAATCCAATTTTATTTATTTAAAAATAAATGAGTTTTAATCTTAGTTCAAAACTAGTTCATTTCGATAAAAATCTATTTTTATCTTTTCAAACATGGAGTTTTTCATCCCAATTTTTCCCAAATCATTTCTTATGATTTTACACAAATTATTATTATTTTTGATAATTTTATCAAGGCCCGTACAGTCGATTTCCATCAACGGCCATCGAACTGCACTTACAACGACCTTTTCCAAATTTGATTTGGACGTATCTTCAAATCCAACCGTTAGATTTCAAATTTCTAATATCCGTTAGAAAGCTCTTTTTGATACGAACCCAACGGTTCCAGTTTTAGGAGAATCCGACGGTCGGATCTCCCGTAATGTCCGTTCGAAATAAATGGTCGAAATTCACGAACTGCCGCGGCGCGGCGCGTTCTATTCAGGCCATTATATTATATATATAATATATATTTCGTCGATTACTATTTAAAACGAATTTTATAAATAGTTTTGAATTCGTTTCAAAAACAATTTCAACCCTTATTTCAAACTCAAATCAAAATTGAATTTTCTATTATAAATCCTTTTTACTTTCATTTCTATTTGATTTCAATTCAAATCGATTTTAATTCAATTCGAATTCTTTTCTTTTCAATTCAATTCAATTCGAATTCGTTTTCTTTTCAATTCAATTCGAATTCGTTATATATTCAATTCAAATTCGTTTTCTATTCAATTCAATTCGAATTTGCTTTCTATTATATTCGATTTTTATCTCTTTTCAATATTCATTATAAAAACGAATATAATCGATATAAATATCGGTCGCGTCAAAATAGCGCATCTCTAATCAACACGGCTTTATATATTTCAATAATTCCGTTATTCTATTCAATAAATGAATATTTATTCTATTCAATACGTGAATCTATATTTTTGTCAACACATGACTAATCTCAACGAATGAGTACTGTCCACGTGTGACTATTTTTATTATTTAATATATTTTATAAAAATTATGGTATCTATCGTTAAATTTCAAATTAGACTCCAACCGTAAATTAGTAAGAGAACGATTCCCCAAATATTAACCCCGAAGGCCGAAACCAACATCAGATCAATATCCAGGAGACTGCTCATCTTATCTATTTTCCAATTAGTTTCTAATTTTATATATGATAAAGATGTAAATTTTATTGTTAAAATATTTTGTTAAACACATGACTAATCTCAACGGATGAGTACGGTCAACACATGAACCTTTATTTTATAATGATAAAGATGTAAATTTTATTGTTAAAATATTTCATTCAACACATGACTAATCTCAACGGATGAGTACGGTCAACACATGAACCTTTATTTTATAATGATAAAGATGTAAATTTTATTGTTAAAATATTTCGTTCAACACATGACTAATCTCAACGGATGAGTACGGTCAACACATGAACCTTTATTTTATAAATATTCTTTATTTTCTAAGTTGGAATGAGACCCAATCAATTACCATATAAAGTTAATTATACGGATTCCATACAACACATGTATATAATAGCAACGATAAATAATCAACCATCATCCAAAGTGCACTACACTGTATAAGCATCAAATATAGATATCTAATGCTTATAACAGCCTGTCGATCAATCGATCGACATACAACTAAGTATTGGGATTAGTGTATGTCATATATTATCCCAATACCCGTGTGGGGTTTCAAATCAACAAACACATATTTTATTTGTGCAGTTGGGCGATGTGTAAAATTTATCGTCCCAATCAATGTCATTCAAATAGGTGTACTTAAACAAACCGTCCGGTTTGTAAACGAATGTTTATTTATTCACATTCACGTTAAAAATTATATTTTTACCGACCAAATTATTTTATTCAACCTATGAATATTCTATTCGGTTCATTTATTAAATAAAATGATATCTTTATTTTTCTAACTTATTTTAGAAAATTTCGGCGGCATAACGGCACGATACTAGAAACGGGACAAGGCCTAGCCTTATCCCCGGTCTAGTGATGGCCCACGCCATACACATATCAATCAATTCAATTCCATTTCATCAAACAATCAAATTCAAATCAAATGATCTAACTAATCTATGCAACCAAACAAACAAGTCCATGGTCTGTGGACAGTGGTGTCGGGTGCTACTAAACACCGTCTGCATCCTAGTATATATATATTTAACTAGAAAAAGAAATTTTGAGTGAGAAGTTCTCACCAATAGCTATCCCAACTCCACGACACTTCATTAATAGAAATCTTCGTCGTTCTCTCCCTTTGTCACTTTCGTTGCCCGCATTCACTACATATATAAAAATCGAATTTTTACCTCGCTATTCAATATATAAAAATCGAATTTTTACTTCGCTATTCAATATATAAAAATCGAATTTTCACTTCGCTATTCTCTATATAAAGATTTCGCCTTTTCAAATATAAAGATTATATTTTTATTACTTTTACATAAATAAAAATCTTATTTTTAATATGCCACTAGTATAAAAATTATATTTTTAACCTTCACATATTATAAAAATTATATTTTTAACCTTTCTATATTATAAAAATTATATTTTTAACCTTTCTATATTATAAAAATTATATTTTTAACCTTTCTATATTATAAAAATTATATTTTTAACTTCACTTCTCATATAATAAAAATTATGTTTTTATTATGCCACATATATAAAAATCAAATTTTTATATTCTCTAGTAGGTAAAAATCATATTTTTATAATCTCGACTATCTAAAAATAATATTTTTATATTCATAAAAATCACGTCTTTATATATTTCAAACCCGATCCTTTCAAAACTAAAAATCCTAGCTTTTCTAAGATAAAGATCTTATCTTTTCTCAAATCAAAATCAAATTTTTTTAACGCATAAAAATCTAATTTTTATCTTAACAAAAATAATCACTTTCCCTAAACAAAAATCTAAACTTTATTTGTTATTCTTCTAAATAAAAATCCTATTTTTATTCTTATGTAGAATTCCTATTTTATACATTACAACACCGCTAAAGATCGGATTTTTTTCTATAAAAACTGAAAAGAAATCAGTAAAAAGAAAAGCTTACATCGATTTTTCAAAAGAAGGTGGAGTTTCTGGTCGGAAATTGGACTGGAGAAGGGGTGACAGGCTATTGGTGGATGCGGGGGTGGTGCTCCTGTCGGTGGTGGGCGGAGGTAGGCCCCACGGTGGCGGCTCCTTTCTGTTTTCGGCGGATTCGGGTTGAAGAAAGAGGAAGGGGCGAGAGAGAGCGGTCATGGATGAGAGAGGAGGGCGCGGTGGCGCATTCATCGGCGCGGGCTCCGATTGGTGGCTGGGCGCCGATATCGGAGGGATGGTGACGCGATTTGGGGAACTCACGATGACCGTCGTGCTGATGGAGGGAGCGGAGGAGATGGCGCGAGGCGGGGTATGGCGGAGGTGGGTGGCGCGCTCCTCGACGGGGTGGCGATTGGTGGCGGAGCACAGGCGACGGGAGGGAGGTAGGGCACGACGGGTTTTAAAATTTTGGTAATTTAATTAGGTTTGGAAATAAAAAGGGGGCTATGGTAGTTAAAGGAAATTATATATATTATTTATAATATTATTTTTAATTTTCTAATGTTGACTTTTCTTACGACCTCGAAATCAAACATGTCGACTGTCGTCCCTAGCGTATTACCCCCATTCCGAGAACAATGGGATATGTATCGTAGGCCAATTCGACCGTTTTGATAGGTTTTCGTTTAATTTAAAATATAACTCTATATATTGAATTTGAACGCGCATTTTAATTTACAGGGGCCACATACTAACTCTAAAAATTCCCGAAAAATATTTTCTAGCTTCGTACTGACGATATGGTCCTAACAAAACTAGTTTCGTCGAATTCTGAGACCATTTGAAAAATGGTCATTTTCCAGTCGATTAAAATCAACTAAAACTGGTCAAACGCGTTTTCCTTTGCCACGCTCACATATTGATTCTAAAAATTATAAAATTTAAAACCTAACAATAATTTGACATCACGGATCCAACAAAAGTGGTTTCGTCGAAATCCGAGGTCGTTTGCAAAATGGTTATTTTTAAGGGCCTGAATTCCATAGCGACTATTCAGAATTTTCACCTGGATATATCTTTTGATCCCCGCTATGAAATTTCGATTTTTCGGATTCGTTGGAAAGATAATCCCAACTAGATTCCATTATTTTTGGTTTCACTAAAATCCGGTTTGTTTTGCACCCGGTACATCCAATTGAAGTTTGAAATCGAATTATCGAACTACCGCGCCATTTTCAATTCCTTTTATAATTATATATAATTATTTATATTCTAACGACGACGCGTATAAATAGATACGTTCAAATTCATTTCAAAATAAATTTCTCGTCGATATTATTTAAAATAATTCATTTTAAATGTTCAACATTCGTTAAAATTGCCAAAATGAAAATTTTGAACTGGCTCAGATTTTCGGGTTATCACAATCCCAAGGTTACAACTATTTATACATATTTTATTACTGGAAATGTTACCATACACATGTCATTAATGGAGAACATTCAAATTCAAACCTATTTTAACGTCCACCTATTAATAATAATAATAACTAGCATTAATTACGTATGTTTTTGGATGGATATAGTATTAATATATATTTTGTTTGGCGTATATTTTTATTTTCATATTCATTCATTTACAAAATTTCTTAATTCTAAATAATTTACATGCTAGTCCAAACGGGTGACAAGAACAACCTTTCTATATTTCGAGTTGCTATGATTTAAAATCCTAATAGATATATGATATGTACAAAAGGGAATATGTTTACATAATAAAAATTTGTAGATCTAGAAAAGAACTAGAATAGGGAAAGAAATTAAATAATACAAACTAAGAAATTACCTTACGTGCAACGCTTAGACTAAATATTGTGAACCACTAATAAATGTCCTTTATATGGTTTCTATTATTGTTCTTAGCCACTTATATTGGAATGTAAATTCCAATATACAATATTAAATTAATTAATGTCAACAATTGTGTTTAGTTTATTCTTGTGAAAATTAAACTTACAAATTACATAAATTTTTAATCGTGATCATTTAAAATAAATTATTTTAAATATCAAAAACTCATTAAAATTACTTAAAATAAAATTTAAAATTATCTCAAAATTCAGGGTTGTTACAACAACCATCCATGATGCAAGAAAATTTAGTCACTTATATGATTGTACCTGGAAGTATGTATGCTATTGACATGAGTTATTTATTCTTAAGCCTTCCTTTGTAGGAGTAAGGTATGTGACTTTTACATGTTATGAATTTGTTCCCCATTGACTCAAAAGTTCAAACTCAGTGTGCCTGGTATGATTGTAAACTATATAGGACAAATAAATACCTTTCAATCATGAATGGAAGAAGGTTATTATTTTAAGTACCAACTATTAAGTATGACTGTAAAACGAAAATATGTGAAATGTAAAGATTATATAAGAGCAACATGATATATACAAACTAAGTCCAACTTAATGAGAATTTGTCTACACTTTGCACAGAGATAACATGGATAGGAAAGGCATCAAAAGTTTGAATTAGTAAAACAAATAATGTGAAGTTAAAAACAAGGTCGTGCTAAAGATCTTTGCTAGTTGTTACTTTACATTATGCAAACAATTATGAGCTACGCTAATGGTGGTTGTTGTCCAATAGGCAGCCCTTCCAGAAGGCATCACGAATGTTGTTTTTGGATTTGTTGGAATGCTAGGTGCTCTCTTAGCCACCACATGGAAGTCAATAGGTTATTTTCTTTTATTCCGATTATCTACTCTACTATATGGATGCCGATAGAATTTATATGAACTAATCGACTACAATTATGTGTGTGTATATCGATTGGAGATCATATGTACACGTAAATTATCAAGACTTATTTGTAACTCTAATCATTGATCGTTATACTTTTGTATGGGCAATTATCAGTTGCAAAGTGAAGATCGACCACATTAAAAAACTACCGGTAATTAAGTCGTGGACAAGACTGTAACTATTATGTATTATACTATTTTGTTTGTCCTAGTTGTGTAGACTTGGCTATAAATAGTTGTGGTATATGAATTCACTTATTTGATCATAATATTATTATTAAAATGATTATGGATATTATACTTGAGTAGGCTATAAATGTGTTTTTAATTATTTGAATATGGTGATTATCCATGTTGGTTTGAAAATGATAATTATGCGAATGATTATTTGTTTTAATATGGCTATTATATATAAGTGATTGTTGAAAATGATACAATTTGGTAACGGTAAGTAGCTGCGATTAGAATGTGTTGTACATCAATCAATAAGTTTTAGTAGTGTTTCAAATGTGCTACAAAAGAAAACGCAACTTACAAAAAAAATATTATAGTAGCATCGAAAAAATGCTACAAAAAATAAAAAATAAGGGTGTAAGTACCACTTTGGTTGCATTTTTCAGACACTTTCAAAAAATCCTTTTGTAGGGTTTCGGAAATGCTACAATATGTTCATTTTTGGTAGCATTTCTATAACACAACTAAAACTTTCGGACTTTTAGTTGCATGTCATGTTGCAGCGTTTACCGGAATGCTACAAAAGGACATTTATGTCGTAGTTTTATATATATATATATATATATGTATGTATATATATATATCACAGTAATGAAGTTTATTCATACAACTCAGCAATGTAAAATAACATAATCAATCTGTGAAAGACAAAAATAAATCCACTGCATAGTTTACTTCATTTGATAATGAAGATAACTCGTTATTATAAGAAAAACATTTCAAACAACTTAACACTAGACAATAATAATGAAGTTAATTCAAAAAACTCAACACTTTACACTAAACAACAATATAACCAAACAGTGGAATGTATAAAGTTGATTCATGAAGAGACAAGTCAGTTGCATTTTGATAATCCATTTTTTCTTCTTCTTAATTTTCGTTTCGTTCCTTCGTGCCTAAAGAATATAATTTGAGGATTGATCTATACACCTGATGATTAAGGATGTCATATGGTATGTATGCCACTTTAAGGAGTGTACCTAAGTTTCTCAGGTTGGAACATCTGTCGATCATACATATACATGTATGTAACCAACTATTTCATGATATGTAATATTGCAAAGATAATTACATAAGGCAACTTTTTTGCAGGACAGCTGAAGAACAATGACTTTATAGAGATAGTACTAAGTATTACAAAAATAAAATCTGATCAATTCCTATGGAACATTTACCTAACTCGAACAGGCGAAGAAACCATTTTATGTACTTTACCAACATTCACCAACCCAATAGGGGCATTTTGGACCGAGGACAACTCTTGCATAAACCGGCTAGACAAGCACCAATCAAAGTCAGCTAAGCTCCATGTCTTTTTTTATCAGGTTTGACATGGAAGCAACATAATATTTGTTTAATTATTATCTTTTGAAAAAAACATGTTGAACATTTTTTACAGTAACTAAACATAAGCATAGTTAATATAACATGATGGAACTAAGTGTAAACAAAAAAGAAAAGAGAAAAACATAATTATTTATTATATTTTTAAATAGTTCAAAAAGATTAACAGTAAAGGGTAAAACAAGGGTTATCTCATATGTGTAAACTGGAGTAAAGTAACAATCGCTCATTCATTAAGCTTGTAGCTCCTGCCTCTAAACGCAACACTAGTTCTAGGTGCGGCTTATCAAAACTTTGTATAGTATATAAAAACATTAGTATATAATTTAGAAAAGAGTAACCCCTGGCTACTATAATAGAGTACAAGTACTCTCTAATTATATTGGGAAACTGACATGATTTCAAGTGCTCTAAACCCATTTCGATGCTGATAAATATTCCTTCTGATGCTTGGAATATCTTTCAATACGGATTTAAAAAATGTGCTTCCATTGAATTGCTGTGGAAATTGCATTAGGACATTTTTTTTTGGTGATAATTTAACACCTAAATAAAAAGGAAAAGCTAACAATTTGTGAGAGCATTCCCAGCAGCTGAAGGGAATTTGAGTGGAAAAATGAAAAGAAAAGTGTTAACTCCTCCCACCAATCCAGCAGTGGGTAGGGGGACGCTGGTGTTTTATTTATTTATTTATTTATTTAAATAACAGATAAACGGTTTTCTGAAAACCGTTTAAGGGTTAAATGGTTTTCAGAAAACCGTTTATCTGAAAAAAATAGAAAATAAATATATAAGTCACGAGCTAATGTATATAGAGACATTCGTCTCTATATACAATAGCTCAAGCATGGCCTCTTTCAGAAAACCCCAAAATAATTCAAAACCCTAATCCATCAATTCATTGAGAATCCAAGAAATCATTCTTCAATTACAAATCAATCAATTCCCTAGATATCTCACCACTTTACAGCAACCAATTTCTTTATTCTTCACCTTAAAATACCCAATTTGCAAAAAATTTAGGGTTTCTGTATTAGTTGAATTTGTTGGAGATGGAAGAGGGAAATATCGAAGGCTCTAGCATCACGAGTGGCATTCGAAGGAGAAAGGTTTTGAGAAAGAATCGAAGAACGATTGAAGGCGGAGAAGGTGACTATGTAGTAAGGAAGGAGATAATGATTGACCCGACATTTCCATTACAGACTACCAAAAATCTACCAGACGGAGTTCAACATATTTTCAGAAGTAGAAAAGAGCTTACGGTGTGATTTTTTTTGTTTCATAGTGTTTAAACATTAATTATTATGTATGAAAATATTATTTACATGGTCTAATTTTATACATAGAATCGTGATAGCATGAGGTGTCATGGAGCGTTTACAACAATGTTGAAATAGTGGAGGAAAGTAAATGTTCATCCTCAAATTATATATCCGATTGTGAAAATATTGAGGAAATATGCAGAAATTGAACTGAAAAACAGTGACAACAGATGCATACATGCTATAGTTGAGCGTTGGTGGCCGACTACACATACTTTTTTATTTCCTAGTACGGAGATTGAGTTTACATCGCTAGATTTTACCATGTTGACATCCATACCCGTAGGAATTAATAATCAAGCAATACCGTATGACGAGATTTGGAGTCAATTTGAAAATGCAAGTCAACTCTTGCCACTTCTTGTTGAGAAAGATATCCGGGTTGGTAACGTTGCCTAGTCGCATCTTGTGAAGTACTTTCATGATGACTACTTTGCGGCTAATGCTAACAAAACGCTTATTGCCCAAATTTTTGTTTTATATATGATGGGAACTCTTTTCTTTATGACTACAAATGACACTTTTAGTGTTGAATATTTGGAGTCCGTTTTTGATTTGGATATAGCACAACACTTTGATTGGGGTTCAACAATTATGGGTTATCTATACCAAAGTTTGGACGTAGCCGTAACTAAGGGAGGTCACCTAATTGGTTTCATCGAGCTTCTGCAGGTATATTAACTTGTAGCAAACACAAAATATTTGTTTTTGAATGGTTAACTTTTATGTAGCTTACTGTTGCATCTATTTGATTTGCAGTACTGGTTCTTCGAATATATGACCGTGTGTGGATATATTGTCAAAGAGGAGGTGAAGCAATCTACTTATCTAAGACTGAGACATGGGAGAAAAAAAATAGACTCATTACGCATGATACTTTGGATCATTTGTTCTCTAGCATACGGTATAATATTGATCATCGCCACGCAACCCATATAAATTGGAATTCGTGGCAGAATTCAAGCGCTTTTGCCTTTGCAGAGGTTGTCCATGCACGCAACGATGAAACGGTTGCCTTTGATTGTTCCACCCGGTCATTTTTATTAGATGTATTTAGGAGAGACGTGTATGCGGCAGCTTACAGGTTGGGAGACTATTCCTATGGATCCTCCCGTGCACATGACTCGCAAGATGACATATTCTACATATGCGGAGATGCAGCAAGACTTATACCAAGATGATTGTCAACAATATATATATATATATCAAGAGCCAGACATGGACTACAACACGTATTGGCGGTCAGTTGGCAGAGATGTTGGTCCATTACTAGATGCTTCAGTCTGTATCGGTAACATGGATTTTTTCAGACCTTCTGCTTTGGAAGCAGGTATTGAAGCCCCAATCGTCACGTCTTTAGAGGTTAATTATGCATCTTGGTTTTACCAACAACCCCAGCAAAGTGATTGGGCAGATGATCCTAGATGGAACATGCAATAGATAGGACAAGAGCCGTTAACCATTCCTCATTTAATGGATATACCACCGGTTCCGTCCCATTACACCGTTGATAGTCTATGGGAATTGAATATAGGTATGCGGCAATTAGCTCTGCACCAGTCGAAGTATTATGAAGAGGGCTTGAACATGATTAAAACAATTGCAGATTCGTTTGTAAGTTATTGATTTAGTTTTTGTGATACATGTTTTACATTTGTACGATTGGTATTTTTGTATAACGATATTGTGCTTGTTTTTGAATTTTGCACAGAACATGGAGATTTCTAGGGAACCCATGTTGGTATGGTGACTAAACGGACAGGTCGATCAAAGCCCGGGAAAAAAAGAAATACACTTGTACAAATGGAAGAGGAGGATGAAGAAGAAGAACAAGAAGATGTAGGCGCAGCTGAGGAAGAAGAAAAGGATGACGACAATGAATAAGACGAGGAGGAGGACGAGGGTGATGAGGATGAGACTGGATCAGAGGACAAAGAAAACGATGATGACGACGGCGATGAAGGTGTTCAACCCAGTGGTGTACGTACTAATCAATATGGTGATAGATTTAAATATCCAACCACATCATCACCCACGCCGGGTCCTTGTTAATTTAACTTCATATGCAATTGTAACTTATTCACATATAATCATTCATTTTGTTCTAAGTTTATTTAGGTTCACACATATTAACAAAGGATTTATGTATGTTCAGGTAAGAGTTTGGACAAAGGTAAATAGAAGAGAAGTGGTTTAGTCGGCAAGGTGAAATCCCTATTTAAGGGAAAAGCAAAGAAGAAAGGAAGTGGGATTTACATTCCAGGCATTGAGGACTCGCACTGAAGTTTGAAGTGATCTTTCATGTTTCAATTCCATACGTGTTTCATGAATTTTTAGATGCTAATTTAGGATTTTTGTTGTTTTGTACGTACTCGCTAATGTATTTTTATGTATGGTTCTGCGATTGTGAACGGGATAACTCAGTACTACGGTTTGTTAATGTAATGTTTCGTTGTTTTGTGTAGTGTTATGTTTGAATTCAGTATTAATTGGTATGCATTATGTAATGTTTTGTTGTTTTGTGTATCTTTATGTTTGAATTCAGTATTTATTCTGTAATAATATAGTTTAGTAGTTTCGAACATTTCTTGTTTCAAAGAAATCCGCCGTACAAAGAAATAAGTACTAAAAAGTGTTCTAACGGTTTTAGTAAAATGAATGATTATATGTTTGAAGTGATCTAACAATTTTTAATTATATTACAAATTATACAATCAAATATAGCAAATTTCATAAGCCAAATAACAACAAATGTTAATTAAAAAGTTGATTACAACAGATCCTAACATAGAAATAAGTACTAAAACTTAGGATGCAATAGATACTAACACAGAAATATATAATAAAACTTAGGATAGAACAGATACTAACGCGAGACTAGGTAATAAAACTTAGGCTACAACAGATGATAACTAGGAAAATAGTTCGCAACCAAACTACATCTCACGTTCAAGTTCGAAAGATTCTAAGTCGCCTAATCCTTACGGTCAAACCACAACTATTCAATAACATTTTGGAAACATCTAATCTCACTCCGAGTTCGTTTGCATATGTTATTCCCCTTGGGCACAAAGGTTCATCTATCCATTCAATGTAATTGCATCCATTCGGATAGGTTGGACATTTCTGAATGCGCCGACCTATATTGTTGCCATCTGCTTGAACCACAACTTCAACCACATAACCATAGTAGTAACAAACTGGATAAGAATCAACTTCCTGTGGTACTCGATATACCTCTACTTCTCGCCGTGGTTGAGCGACCAACTGTTCATACGAAAGTTGAATATGTGGTACTTGAGCTTCAAGTGGAGGTTTTCGTTCCCCTATTCATACGGTGGTTCATCCTGAGGTCTCATTTGGTTTAGATGTTGGAATTCATCCGCAAGTTCCTGAAGTCTCATATGTTTATACACCTATTCATCGGAGTCTGTCGATGATGGCAAAGAAGGCATAGTTGTGGGAATGCAAAGAGTAGTTGGAAACAAAGTTGTTTGAGTGAGGTAAGTTGTGAGTAATTTAACAGAGATATATAGCTGCATTGTGTATAAATGAATAAAACAAATAATAATGTAACCGGTCACTGTTACGACTGTGATTCATATGCTGCCTGACATTTTTTTGCCTGACGTAATACTGCAGGGAATCTGCTTTACGTACTGCCATGATGTGAACAGTCACTGTTTCGACTTGGATACCGTGTCGAGTGCCAAAACCTTACACAGATGGTGTTACTACACTCTGCTTTGCAAAACCGATACAATGTGACAGAGCTTGTCCAACAAAATGAATAAAGCTGAGTTGACAAGGCTTAATAATTAAAGCTGCCAACCAGCCTCTCTTCCTTTCTTCATTTTTTTTGGCATCAAACACGCTCTGAAAACCTGGTTTTTTGTAGAATAGTTCACCGTCAAAATGGCTAACTGGGAATTCGATGGCGCTACCATGGTTCAAATGTACGATGAGTACGAACGTGGTAAACAACCCGTGGAAGATGTCGACTTTGTGCCCGAAACGCAAATGGGAGTCCAAGTAGATGCTGTAGAGGTCGAGTCTGAATTCTTTAGTGCAACGCCACCAAACGTTGCAGTCCAGCACATCGGGCCGGTTCAAAAATCCCTCAATGCTCAGTTGAGGGAAGTTCTTGCTCGACGGAACCCTGATAGGTCAAGCTCCAGCATGATGGGTCGTTCAGTCCTTTTCTATTGCGGAGTCGAATGTAATGTGTTTGTTTCTAAAAGTCAAACGAAAGCAGGCCGTCGCTTTTATAGTTGCAAAGCGTACATTGAGGAACAAATTTGCCAAGGATTGCAAAATTGTAAAAAATTTCGTGGATCGATCCACCATTAACAGAGAGGGGTGTCGAATATGCACTTGATATGCAAGCTGAGGTTAATCGCTTGAAAAGAATGAATGTGGAAATTAAGAATGAAATGCTTCCTGGGTGCTATGGTTCATTCGGAGGCTATGGGTCGTAGTTATGTCTCTTGTATCCTAAGTTTTAGTAGCTATTATTTAGTTATATCTCTTGTATCCTACGTTTAACTAGTGATGTTATAATTAACATTTGTCATATCGCAAGTTTTAGTACCTATTTCATCGGTAACATCTTTTATAACTGACATATGTTATATCAATTGCCAACTATCAAACTAAAAAGACATAAAATGCTTAAGGAAAACAAAATATTTAAAACAATTTAGTATGTGTATATAATTTCAGATGCACGGAAAAAATTAAAAACAAGTTCAGGTAATTGTGTGATTTCATAGTAATTTTAAAACTTTAAAATAGAAAACAAATTTACAACAAAAATTTTAAAACTATAAAAAATAATTAACATAATTTTAAAATAAAAAACAAAATTACAAACTTGAAAATAACTAACAAATTTAAAATTAATTTACAAAATTAAAATAATTAACAAATTTAAAAATAGAATACAAATTTACAAACATAAAATAATTAACAAATTTAAAAATAGAAAACAAATTTACAAACATAAAAATAAGTCTTTTGCGATAAACATAATTTAAAACTATAAATTATAATCAATCAACAAAGTAGAAACTAAATAACATAAATAAGTAGAAGCATATGCATGTAAACGTAAAGCATTGGAATATATATTATAAACGGTTTTTTGAAAACCGTATAACGTATATAAGGTTTTTCGAAAACCGTTTACCTATCGCCGCTTGCTTTTGCATATGGCGAGCGTCGCCATTTCAAAACTCTTCCCCACACTACAAGAAAAACCGTAAATAGCTGCAGATTTTAGCAGCGGAAAATTCCATCGCAAACTAGCGACATATTTTCGATTGATTTACGAAGGATAATTTTAAGATTTTTCTACTTTATTTTTTCCTACATTATCACCGACCTTTTTTATATCTGCCGCTGAACCGTTGCAAATTGTGTCAATTTACCAACGGATAAATTTTGACACTATATTCCATCGCAAATTAAGATAGATTGCAGACGCAAGCATTTTGAAGCAATTTTGCAATGGATTTTCCAAGGAATTTGCAAGGGATTCTTACTTCTAAATTAAAATTTGGGAAGGCTTATACAATTAAGCCATGATGAATTTTGTAATATACATATTTAATAACAAATAACCAATGATTAATATTTAATAATTGAAAAAAATTATAATAATTAATTTTTATTTATTAGTAATTATTACTAAATAATTGATAACTAACAATATATACTAAATAATTTCTACTAGTAATAATTAATAAATAACAGAAATTAAATAATTACTATTAATAATAAATAATTAATAAGGAATATTTAATAATATATTGACTAATTAATAATCATAATTAAAAATAAATTTTGTTTTTTAATATGGTTTGTTGTTTATAATTAATGATTAATATGTAGTCTTTAATAATTGAGAAATAATATTTATTAATTGGTCTCTAATATTTAATAATTATGATTGAAATCATGTTTAATATGTAGTAATTAAAAAAGTAAAATTTTGGAATTTTCTAAAATATATTTAATGTTATTCATAAATTTTAAATATAAAATTTTGAAGTTTTCATAAGATTCGAAAATATTTTTTTAAATAAATCTACAAGTTTGTAAAGTATTCAAAGTTATAAAGAATTCCAAAATGATAAAAGAATTTCAAAATATTGGAAAATATTCGATAGTATTTTGGATGGTCTATATGGGTAGAGTAGTACTGCAATACATGGTTAGTTATCATCTTTTGCTTTTGTGGCTGCCAGTTTCATTTTGAAATATTGTAGGCAAATTGTGGTGGAGTTGTGCTCAAATTCTTGACTTGTTGATTTATTTTTTATGTTGTTCATTTCATTGTTAAGTATTCTAGACAAATCGGTTAAAATGAATAAAAATTGGATTACAATATTCAGCTTTACTACACTTTGTAGGCAATCTGGTCTTTATTTTGGTAAGTGTTAGTATCATGCAATATAAAAAGATAACTCTCTAAGATAGAAAATTAGGAGATGAATATCAAAATTTGTTACTTCCAGTAATTTTTAAATGTAAATTCTTCATAATGACCGAGGCATTATGGAAATATAATTAATAAATACTAATTATAACCAAATAATGATAATTAATGATCAATTTAAAAATTATTATTATTAAGTATTAATAATTAATCAAATAATGGATAATAATTTATAATTAGTTTGAAATACTAAATAACTTGTTCAAATAAATAATAATAATAATAAACGTAATTGATAATACCATTAAATAGTAATCAATAGTTAACTATTTTACTCGTTGTAATAAATAATCAATAAATAACAAGTAATGATTAATACTTACAATACGGGGTAATATTTAATAAATAATAACTAGTAATTAATAATTAATGGTTATTAATAAATAATTAATGATACTTAACCAAGCCTAATAATTAATAATTAATAATTAACGTTGGTTTAAAATTGGTGAAATGCCATAAAATGTTAACGCAAAAGCATGAAATTTAGGTGGGACAAATGAAAATTAGGCTCCAAAGTAAGTCATGTGTAATAACTTTACCCCCCTCACGCAGTCTTCCTTTCATTTCCTCCCCTGAATTAAAAATCGATCTGTTACAATTTGGTCAATAATGGAGACATCGCGAAAGTTTTCATGGCAAATAGAAGCGCGTCCACCAGCTACATTTCAACCCCCGTCTCCGCCTTCTCCAAGTCCGCCGCAACCTCCGACAATTCCCCGGCCTCCTCCTGATGCCTCTCCATCAATTTCCGACCACAATCGGTGCCCTCGGAAGGAAACCCTAAAATTTGATCTTCCAAACGGTTCTTTAGAGAAGCCATCACGAACTGACATCAATTCTCCAAACGGTTTGGCTCTACATATTTTAAAAATTGTTACTTTATTTACTGGTTATTGCATTTGAATGTTTTATTTAATCGTTTTCTGCTTGATTGCAGAAATTTGATTCAAGTCTAGGGCATGCGAAAGAAATGTCCTCCTTCATCAGGTTAACAGCAGACTTTGTAAATTAGCAATAACTGCTACAGTAAACATGGTATTTTTGGATTGATCTGCCTCCACGAATCAAAGTTTAGATCCAGCAGGCTATATAGAAGCAGATTGATACTTTATTGATTAGTTTTGATTAGATAGAAAATTATATTTTTATACGGAAGAAACTGTTTGATTTATCCTCATATGTGAGCCATTTGAGTTTGATTATTTGTATGTTTTCAAAACCAAGTATTTCGATTTTTTTTACAAGTAGGAATGGTTATTAAATCAGCTGTTCACTGTATGAAATAAAATGAATTCACTCTCACAAATGAGCGTATGTCACTGCCAACTGTTAATAATTTTGTCTTCAAACATGGCCTGCAATTATACCTTCTGTTGACATTTTTCCTGTCAGGCTCTTGCTGATTAGAAAAGGGTGTTACTTCCATGGATGCATTGGAATATTAAGGGTGTCTCCTTGATGTCCATGTTGTTGAAGCAAAGAATGAAGCTTATGTTTGAGGCTAACAATTACACCGACTTTATTGATGTATTCATGTGCAAATACTCTTTCTAACAGCAACCGTTGTTTGGTATTGTATATTTGATGACCTTCATAATATTTTTGTTGCCACTACAAACAAATACATGACTTACATTGTTTGCATGTCATACTGACAGTTTGATAAATAATGGTTTATATAATTTAGGCACATCGTTAACAAGGTTAGGACTTTTATTTTTGGAAATTTAACATCTTCTCCTTAAGCACTCAATTTTTATTTGTTATATCTCACATGTTAATGCATCCAGATATTATTACTAATTTCCTGTTACAGATTTTGGTTGGTCAGACTATCAAAGGTGGTAAGCAATATATTTGTATGTTTTTACTTTGTCATTTGCCTTTGTTTAGTATGGGCCAAGTTAAAAAGGAGGAAGAGGGTGAGTATGAGCAATAAGCTACCATGTTTTCTTTCCCATTCTCTATGTCTGACTTTGTTTTTTGAATTGAAACCAAAGTTTCCAGTTAATACAATATAGCAGGCACATAAGAACATGTAATTTTTGGGCATGGGATTTGAGCTGGCTCAGGATTGCTTTGATGATGCAGTGATGAATTTCTGCAATTTGTTGCGGAGATGGTTGCTGATGCAGGTGGAGGCCAGGTGAGTTTTCATATCATCCTTATATTCTTCATGATATCATAACCGCAACATACTATTATATAGTAATAAAGATCTTTTCCTGCATATTGAGTTGTACATCTCAGCCTTATATTATTCATAAGAGATTTTTAGTTTAGTGCACCAGTCTTCTTTGCATCCAGAAATATCATGAATGTGGACCAGTTTTTTGTCACTGTTGGTGAACAACAGGAAAGCATGTTCAGTTAGCTTGCTGACTAGAATTGAATTATAAATAAATTTATATTCTGATTTAAATTTCAAAACAATGGAAATACAAAAGTTATACTGAAATTTACCTTCAATATCTTGAATATGAAAATACAAAAGAATAATGGAAATACAAAAGTTATACTGAATATTCTCCAATCATTTGCAAATTTGCCGAATCTGATGCAACTTCTGGTAATTTTGATGTACTTTACTCGAATGCATTTGCAACTGCATTATTGAAGGAGATTTTAATGACTGGCCTACTTACTATTGATTTTGGTTTCACGGATTACAACAATGCATTCATCTTTTGCTTCCAGTCATAAGCTTTTGATTCAACGCTGGCAAAAAAAATATATAGCATTGTGTCGTAATAAGGAGATATTAATGCATACATAGTATGAAGAAGAAAGAAGTTGCGGAGGAGAAAGACAGGCTGTTAAAGATCATACCGAAGCAGAAAATGGACGAAAAGAAGAGAAAACATGCAAAGTTACTATGATTGGAGAATATGTTTGAGGTGAAGGAAGGTTGTGAATAATGAAGTAGTAGATTTGTTTTGATGATATTGATTTTCTTGTTATAACATATGTAAATTAAAGAGAGTAAAATAAGATTAGAAAATATTATATTTGAAAAAAATGTAATGTTGAATGTTGATTATGATATGAGTGATTAATATAATACGTTGATTATGAGATGTGTGTGTTGATATTAATTGTGCTGTATTTACATTAAGATTGTGTATTGTGTGATATATATATATATATATATATATATATATATATTTGAAAGTGGGTAAATCATATTATTAAGCCCAAAGCCGGCTCGGCCCAACAGTTACATAACCCAACACATCGTCAGGTCAAACATAATACAAACAAACTTCGCTTTTCCTCTTTACTCAAACATTCTATGCTAAAGTAAAACAAAGCCGAAGTCAAAATTAGGGTTCTTCCTCCTTCATGGCGGACGTAAATTCTCTTTGTACCTTCCTCCGCTCGCTGCCTTCCAGTTCCACCTCTCCAATTGCAATCGTTCTCGTGCCGTTGACTTGGTGAGTATCTTCTTCTTGATTCTTCCTATGCAAATCGCCACTTCCCTGCTAATTGCATTCGAAATCGCTAACACGTCTCTTGTTTTCTTCTTGAAAGTACGGGTGTTTCTTTCTCGCCATGTCTGCCACACTGTGGCTGCGAGACAAATCTTACCGACCTCTACCATCAATTGAGACACTTGACTCCCATCGTTCAGGTAATTAATTTCATCCTCTAAGTCCCCAATTTGTTCACTGTTAAAGCATTTTAATTTCTATATATGTGATATATATATATATATATCAGAAGGGGAATAGCAGCGGATTACCAAAAAAAGGGAGGTTAAGTTTATCACAATTTAATTTTTGTCACTAATCCCTTGACAATTAGTAAGGATTTACCGACGCCTTTTATAAATAATAATTTATTATAAATTAATTATCCGTCGTTAAATAGTCGGTATATAAATTAAAATTAAATTAATAAATAAAATTTTATTTTTATTATATAATTAGTAAAATTACGGAAAACTGTCGGAAAATTCATGCTAAATTCCGTCGCAAAAATCGGACATAGATATCGTCATGGATTTTACCGACCACAACATTATGCAGGAAATCCGTCGCTAAGGCCTATTTAGCGACGGATTAGAAGCGGATACTGCCACTGCTATATGTTGTTTTTCTTGTAGTGTCACTTCCTTCTCGACACTGCTGCAGCGTGAGTGAGACTATATTCCCCCGTTTCAACGTTTTCTCCCCATTGCTGTGAGTGCTCTAAGTGGAAAAGGTGGTCTCTTCATGTTGTATATGGCCCTTAATTTAAGGAAATGAATAGCTATTTTAATGTGGAATCAAGCGTCATATGAAATAATCAACAAAAAGGAAATAAAATATTACCATTCGATATTAAGTCATTATGTAACAAAGTAAAGACAGAAAAAGATAGTCTTAAAATTTATAATCCGATCAGTAATTGATTTTCTATCTTTAATATTCAATACTAAAGACTGAAAAATTATATTACCAATGTGTCTTTAACTTAAGACCATAAATTGTAAGTCTTTAGTTTTAGGTCTTTAATCACCTGTTTTTTAGTGGTGCACAACTGGCAATTGTCGAGCTCCAGAATGTATATGATGTTATTACTAAGGTTGAGATGGAATGCATGATGAAGAAGTTGCATGATAACCTTGAGAAGTTAAGTCGAAAGATGCAACAGAATCAAGATTTCTTGAACCAGCTTAGTAATCATCCTAAGAGAAGCAGGAAAGAATCGACTCCTTCCGTTTTGGAATCAAATAGTTCCTTATCATCGAAGTAAGGGCAGAGAAACATATAGCAGAAGATGGTTAGAATGGAACGCCGAGAGAGGCATAAGTACTGAAACAAAAAAATATTGGTGGTGGCGACTGACATCTGAATGATAGTGATTGTTTGGCTTTAGGTCATACTATGAGTAGCCAATTTATTGGAAATCAGGTGGCTGCTATAATCCTCCATGAAGGCATGAATGAAAGGTTTGTCTAAATTTAGGAAAACCCAGTTGATGTAAAACTAATGAAGAGAATTGGCGTAGCTAAACACTCAGGTCATACTATGGTTACTGTCATTCAACAAATATACTAGAGTGGTTTAGCTAATATGATTAACATATATGTGAGAGTGAACTAGAATCAGAGCAATGATGGTCGAGTCTCCTTCCTGAGACAGAACTTGTTCATGGATTTCATCCTATATGAGGAGTACTAAAGGTTTTTTATGCCAACGATGTTGTCTAAAAGTAGGAAACAGATCCAAGGAAACATTTGAAGAAATATGACTTGAATATGGCCTTCCTGAGCTACCAACATTGTGAGATGTCATTATTTATCAAGTACCCGAGAGGAGATAACAATGATGTAGTTCAACTATTTCCATCGGGATCTCTATCATGCTTTGATCAATTGGCATGGATGTCCATCGAATAATCCTGACTACACATGACCCAACTGCAGGATGTCATGTCTGTAACGACCCGGATTTCGAGAGACTTTGGTTATCGACATAAGCTCGATGTCGATAACCAAAACATCGAAAAATACCAGTCATTAGTGAAAGAAATTAGAGGGTGAGGAAAGATAAGATAGAAAATTAGAATAGAAGAAGAAGAAGAACACAACATCAGAGTAACACGAATCTCACAGCGGAACGAATAAATATATTTCATAACATAACTTTGAAATACAAATCTGTACTTGAATATACATATCATTATCAAAGTACAGCACTTACAACACAGCGGAAATAACTATAGCTATATGATCCTGAAGCCTCCTGCTCCAGCTCTTCAAGTGTATCTGTAAAATCCCGACTTCTTGACTGCCCGTACAAATTTAGGCACCCAAGAGTTTAGGGAAAACAACAAAGTAAACTCCGGGTCAGTCATGGGACTGGTGTGAGTAAAACAGTTTAAAAACAGTTCGAACAAGTAAACGATATCTCATAAGACCACGCCGCATAACGGAACGGGTTTTTCCCTTATGAGAATCCAAATTATCTTTATATCAAAAACCTTTTGATATTATAATAATGTCTATCAACACAATATAATAATCATCTAGCAGAAACGCTTTCATCTCACGTTCTACATATATAATATACAATCAAAACCGCAAGCACGTATTGGGTAATGGATTTCCAACTATGACAAGGTATGGAACCACCTTTCGCTCGTGTACCTCTAGAGAGGAATACACTGGGTTCAACAAGAACATCTTGCAACCCGGCCACACATGACCGACCACTCATTTCGCTTGAGCGTATCGAATGTATATCACCAACGGTTGGGATCAGCAACCGTTTCCCGAATGGGACAGCATCAACAATAGATTTTTAGAAGTAAATGAAACTCTAGATCAGGTGATTATACACCCTACTTCGGTGCGACCGACTTAGCCATGCTGCCTGCCCGATTTCTGTCATTTACCGGAGGATGAGGCTAGAAGCTACGCTTTATCATCATACCAGATTCACTTTGAATGCCACATCATCAAATCCATCAAATCACCGATTGACGTCCTCAACCATACATTATGTGTTAGCTAAAAGAAGTTTCCTTCTCCGCTTCCACTCTTGGTACGGTTGGAGAAATTAGTATATGTGATCGTCTGGAAATACTCTGTCAGACATCCGTCCATACAAGTCATCCAGGAACAGGATGAACCGAAGGCACTATTCTGTAAACAGGATAGCCCTTGCATAACTCCGTCTTCAATTTCTTTTGGCATATATGATTCGCAACGCTTATGCCAATACAGAGTGGTTCTTTGGATAATAATCCAACCGGTCTCTCCAAATTAACAACGTTAAAATGGTCAAAACTTCGATAGTCTGTGATTTAACTATCGAATAAAAACAAGTGTGCAAACAACGATATTATTTCCAAATGGAAATTATATCGATCAAACATCATTTAACATTCATCTCCTTAGTTCATTTTCCATCTCCTGTTTCCCTATGTTCAATATTCCTTATTTTCTAAATTGGGAAAATATACGTTATTAACAATGGAAAACATTTCCATTTCTTGTTTTCTTTATTAGAAAACATTTCTGGTTTCTTATTTGGAAAACATTTCCAAAGCTTCTTCATTGGACTTAGACAGATGTTTAAACAAACCATCGCGATGCCAACTCAAACCATTTCCTTTACTGCCGAACCTTAACTATTCCCTAGTTAAAACGAAGCCAATCAAGTTGGGGTAGAACTACCTCTCAGACCTTAACTGAACAACATTTCTAACCTTGAAATAGGCAGAGTTCACTTTATATTCCTTTTACTAACTTCCTTACTTAACCCTCCTTCGAATAGCTATATTCGATTGACTCTTTTCACTTAACTCTATTCGATTAACCCTTTTGATTTAACTTTAACTCTATTCACTTAACTCCTATCGAATAAACTATGTTCGATAACTCTTTTTACTTTCTTCGAATAAACTATATTCGATTAACTCCTTTTACTTTAACTCTAATCGATTAAACTAACATCGATTAGCTCCTTTTACTTTAACTCTAATCGATTAAACTAACATCGATGAGCTCCTTTGCTTTAACTCTAATCGATTAAACTAACATCGATTAGCTCCTTTATTCTTTAACTCTAATCGATTAAACTATCATCGATTAACTCCTTTTACTTTAACTCTAATCGATTAACTAACATCGATTAGCTCCTTTTACTTTCTATTCGAATAACTATATATTTATAAAGATTTACTTTCAGTAACAGTTCTTCACTTTACAAATGATTTTCCTTTTATAAAACTCTATTCGTTTTAAAAACATTTTTCCCTTTTATTTACTTTCGAAATATTTCCTTTAATAAAATCTGTTGATTTTATAAAATCCCTTTATTTCAATATACATTGGAATAATTCTTTTTACATCCCAGGGTCTTTTATGATATTAAAATATCGAATAACAATGATCAACATCATTCCAACACACATAATCCATAACAGATTATATAACACATCATATATCACAATATATGAAAACAGTAAAATAAATGTTGAGGAATCCAATTGGATTCCTCCAACCTGTTTCCCTGCATCACAGATGTTAAACAATATAGATAACATCACTTTCAGTTCCATATGATATATTCTGTTAAACAGAATCAATATAGAAATTTAACTAACTGACTAGCAGTTCAATCAAACAGTCAACACACAGTCAATCAGCCAATATCTAACAGTTCTAAAAATACAACATGAATTTATAAACTGTTCAGAGTTGGTGAGATTTACTCACCGTTCCTTATTCCGATCCATTCTGATTCCTATTGATCCAAAATCTTTCTAACGAAATCTCATTTCCCGCTACAAGCCCAATTTGACTTGTGTCAATATTTTGAACCTCGTATAAATTATATACACACTATTTAAGTTAACGATTTTTTCTCAGGTTAACATAAATAAAAAGGATGTAAACAAATTGATTATTATTTTATTTACCTTATCTTCATTAGCTAATCGCCTTGACTTCTTTTTCTTTCTTTTCCTTCTCGATCCTTCTTTCCAAAACTAATGACCTTTTTAAGCCACTTGCAACCTGTCGTCAGCCTCCACTCTTTCATCTTCTTTTCAAGCCTATCACTTAGATCCCCTCATCCGTTTCCAGACATCGCACTCCACATTTCGCTGCATCGTTCATATGACTCCAATGGGTCATGTTCTAATTTTTATATAGCCTTTCATCCTCTAAAATGAAAATACTGGAACCGAACTTCCATTTTCCCCTTTCCAGCAATCATGAGTCCATCTCCTCCAGAAAATTGCTGTCTTGCTACTGCTGTACTACGTATATGTTGATCTCAACACCACTGTCCATCTCATCTATCACTGAACTGCTCACGCTCCCTACATCCCCTTGTTCGCAGTCCCCCCCTTTATCCTTGCTGACCCAATCCACCCACAACTAGAACAAGCCATCATTATCTCCTCATCAGGTCCATTGTTTACCATTCCAATTTCACCAGTAAGCATGCCGCCATCTGAGCCTTCTCACCTTCTGAAATTCACGATCTCCATCTCAACAGTTCGTCCTCAAGCACTATGAACCCAAGTTCGGGCCTCCTTAACCCACGGTTGATCCTCACATCACCCAGATTCACAGTTCGTTCCTCAAACAAATTCGCACTGCCATGTCTCGTTCTTACCAGCGTCGGCCTCTTCAGGAACCACCATGCCCAAAAGTCGAACATCGCACCTTACTGTGAATCCATTAATCGATCGCAACCTAAAGAACTTCGAAACCTTCCAGCTTCGATTTCCGTGCCTTACTGGTGTCAAGCTACTCACGGTTTAAATCGCGACCTCCCTCAACTCAGCTGCGACGGGTTTTAGAGGAAACGACTTTCGATTTGATTATCGGATGGAGCGGATTTCATTTTGTTTTTAATTTCTTTGAGTTGCGGTTTTCTATTGTCTGAAGCAAGAAAAGGAAACGAGGTACTTCGGTGATGTATTTATAAGCGGACATACTTAACCCTTAAGCCAATACGTGGACTGAGGTTGGCGTGAGATGTGAGTGGTTTTTGTTGTTGAATTGTGGGATTAGTTGAGCCATTCGTTTGTGTTGAAATGTGGTATTAGTTGAGCCATTCGTTTGTGTTGAAATGTGGTATTAGTTGTCTACGGATTTCTATCGACAGAAATAAACATACTGTTGTGACGAGCAAGACGCCATGATTAAAAAAATATAATAATATCGGTAGGTGGAATCATATTTTGAAACTTCAAAATGTTGATTTCAGGGTGCGAAATACTTCAATTATAAAGTTGCTTATTTAAATAATTAAAAATTATAGAAAATTTCTAAAAATTAAATTATCGCTATTTCCCAAAAGAACCTTGTCTGAATTCACACTCGATATCTAATTATTTTGAAATAACCGTTATGGCCGATAAACGATTCTATAGCGACTATTCTGAAATTTGATTTGGACATATCTCAAAATCTACCCGACGAAATCCTGATTTTCCTCTTCCACTAGAAAGATATACTCCACCAGGTCCACATGTTTCTTGTTTCACAGAAATCCGATTTAAAACGAACTCTGTACATTCAGTTGAAGTTCAAATCGCCAAATAGCGAACTGCCGCACCATTTCAAGCTCTATTTTAATTATATTATAAACTATAAGTTCAACTGTCGACGATTGAATATATTCGTTATTCTAATTCAATTCTAAACTGAATTAAATATCACAGATGATCTAGTTCACACCATATCGTCATTTCAGCCAATTCTGATTATTTCAAAATTAAATATATTATTTAATTTATTATTTTAATTAAATATTCACCATTATTTAATTCCATGGCCATTAAATTCTCTAAACCACCATTTCAATAATTAAATAAATTAATTATAATATCTCTGCCAATGCGGGTCATTACAATCTTCCCCACTTAAAATAATTTCGTCCTCGAAATTGCTAAAAGGTAGAGAACGACCCTATCGACTGGTTTGAACATATTTGTTCACTTCTTAACTTCAGTTTCAACTGAACCAATTTAATTTTAATTAATTCTTATCAATGAAAATTTTCAAAAATCTTGAAAATTTTCTAACACCATAACTTTTCAAAAATTTCGTCGGCACCTCCTTTGTACTGGTCAATCGGTCAAACTCCCACTCGCCTCTCTGGGCCATCTCTAACCCAAAAGAAAATCAAACAGCCAAGCGGCTTGCCAATTCGGCTCATAAATCTTATATCCAATAGAAATATAGACTTGTACCTTTTTGTCGGCATATCAACTCTATCACTTCCATATGCTATCAACTCAGCATATATCAATGTTACCCCAATCAAATTCTGAAATCACTTTCATCTCCAAAACAACCATTCACTTATATGCGAGCTAAATATCATTTCCACTCGAGTTTCTTCTCGGTTCCCAACTCTTAACTTGATTATCACATTATACTTCAAATTTGAATCTCACAATCCAATTTGTCTTGATATCATTCTAATTCAATCTCAGTTACCACTTTACTGGCTTTACTTTAATTCAATTTTTCTTTCACAAATTTCTGTTAAATAGGTTTTTAATTCAAACAGTCTTTCTCTGGGAGTTTTTAAACAGTTTACTCTTTTCAAAAAATCAAATTTTCCTTTTGAACATGTCCTGAGCCCTTAATTAATATTCCATTAGTTAAATCACTTCTCTTATTTCTTTATCAATATTTGTTAACCAAATATTTTCAATAACCTTATTGGCCTTTTATGTTATTTGGAAAACATTTCCGAATATCGCCTTCCTTTATTTTCTAACTTTAGAAAATATATGCTATTTATAACTGGAAAATATTCCAATTACTTATCTCTTTTCCGATCTCGTTTATTTCCATACTTAGGAAATATTTATTATCCTATTTCCAAGCTTACACTTATTTGGGTTAAAACGGATGTTGTGTAAAACATCGTTACGACAATCCAAATACTATATTCAACTAACTCTTATTCAACATTGATCTTCGAGCCTGAAATCTTACTATTTATTTGTTAATAATGAAATCAATCAAGTTGGGGTATAACTACCTCTCAGACCTTGACTGAATAACATTTATAACGTCAAAACAGATAAGACTACTTACTCGAATAATCAATACCATACAACTACTTCTTCACTTTTAAACACATATACACTTTCTCTTTCTATTCTTACTATATTTTATTCTAGTCTTCCTTTTTAATTTTACTATTCTATTTCTAAGTTCGTTTCCTTATCGACTTCTATATATATTGATATATAGATTTCTAGTTATCGGATTTTCTTAAAAATATTCTAACTCCTTAAATTCTTGGAAAAATTCGCCATAACCTCCTTTGTACTGGGAGCATCGGGATATTTCAAATAGCCTCCCATGGCTCTCACCAATCCAAAAGAAAAAGAAAAAGCCAAGCGGCTTGCCGATACGGCGCATAAAATCTCATATACGAATTAAATACATACCTTTTGTTGAGCATTCTATTTATAACTCTTGCATTATCCTTATCCATACCTATCTCATGTATATTTATACCTGCCCAATGTAACAACCCGTATTTCGATAACATGATTAAAGACGAGAATCAAGGCAGAATTTAATTTTAAATTCTGAATCAAGTGAAACGGGCTATGCCATTGCGTTCGTCTCAGAAAAATATGCGAAATAGAGTCCGAGTTTTCGAAAATCGGAGTCTGTATGACCAAGATATGGCCTCGCGAAGTTTCACGAAAAATTCCCAAATTAAAGTATACTTAATTAAGTGAAATGGGTTGCGCAGAGAAATATATATATATTGATATATATATATATAATTGAAAATTAAATAAATAAATATGCAAAAATGTTCAAAACAGCGAATTGGGAGAGGGGAATAACCGAACCGGCCGATTTTTGAGGTCGACCCGAGCTCGCTGGGTCGACTAGGGGTTAATCCAGGGTGTTTGGCTGTCAACCCGTGGGCCGATTCGCTCAAATGCAGATTTTGCATTTGGATGGTTCTCATGGTTCATCTTTAATCTAAAGGCCTTAGATGGTTCCTACACTTGACTTCTTCCCCAAGACATGCTTTGATGGCTTGGATTGAATCTAGGTTTAATCCTATTGCCTAAAACACTTGCCTAATCTATAAATAAGACCCTAACCTATCCTAAATCCTCATTATTCATTCATGCAACTAAACTATGGCAAAATTTCTACTCTCATGGCCTCCACTCAACTATCCTAGCCTCCACTTCATTTCTATGAAAGGTTTCATGATCATGAGAGTGTTAGAGAGTCCCTATGTTAGTATGAGAGCCTCTCAAGTTGATTTCAAGGCAAAAGCTTTGATCTTTGTTCATAAAGATGGTGTTTTTGTTGATTTGGGGCATCCATCTTTGGGTTTTTGGGTGATGGAATGCATAGGCTTCCTCACAAGCTTTAGTTTAATCGATTTAGGCCTTCAAAGCAATGTAAGCCCTTTTCCTACTCTTAGATATTAACTATGAAGTTAAATGTTCATGTTGCAAGTTTGGGTTTGATCATTGAGAATGATACATGCTATCATGTCATGCAAGTTTATGAAGTCATTATCTTGATCTTATGAGCTAAAAGCTACAACCTTTATGTTGAAATGTTGCATTATGCAACATGAGAACCTTCATAATCCTTATGTCAACTTGCATATGAAGTCATAACCCTTATATGATGATATATGCGAGTTACTAGTCATCATTCCATGCCTTTTGTCAACATGATTCACTTATGTACCAAGTTTGGGTTTATGCATGTTTTTGTGAGGCTTAAGAATGTAACATGCAAGCTAATGAACACATTTGTGCCTCATTTGCCACCATGATTAACTTGTGGCTTAATATCCATTTTTGTCATGCCTTTGCCAAGTCTCTTCCTTTAATCCATTACGTTGTTGCGAACGTATATGCGAGTTTAAAAGCGTTGGGGTCACATTATGGGAAAACATAATGACATGAACATGATTTGGGTAGATGGGTATAAACATGACAACATGTAACGTTAAATATGACATGTGTTTATACTTGAAAACATGACTTGAAATATAACATGGAAGTTGACATGTAAGTATGCTTGAAAACATAAGCTTGGGAATTTACCTATTAAGTTAGGTCTACCCATTGGGAATTTACCTATTAAGTTAGGTCTACCCAATTGCTTGAAAACTTGAATATGAACATGACACTAGACTAAACATGAAAGTGGCCAACTCGAGGTTGGGTTGAGTTTGCAACGTAAAACTACCCGGAACCGACTGGCCTAACTAGTAGTTGCAAACAATAGGACCCAATGTGAGAAGTTGGTCATGTTGTGCTTGAACCCGAGGTTAGACCAAGTTGTGGTGTAAAGCTACCCGGAACCGACCGGCTTAACTAGTAACCACAACAAAGTCTAATGTGAGAGGTTGGGGTGCATTAAGAAATTAATGCCACATGATAGGGTTAAGTTAATTTGATTAATGACTCTTAACCAAATATGACATGGACAAATGGGTTAAGTAATTGGATTAGGCTAATGATACTTAACAAAACATGACAAGGTTGGGTAGGTTAAGTAACTTGATTTGCCTAATGACACTTAACCATTTTTATACGACTAGTGGACGGGGATTAAGTTAACCAACACTTAATCAATCCAACACGATAATTTGGTAAGGTTAAGTAAGTTTTCATAATGACACTTAACCAAAAGATACAGTTAATGGATGGGGTTAAGATTAGACTCAACTAGTCTAAACATGATAATCAGATGGGGATTAAGTTAGCCTAGACTTAATTAAACCCACTTGGTAGTTTAATGGGGTTAAGTTAAATACTTAACTAATCTAACACGATGATTTGAAGTGGTTAAGTGACCTATACTTAACCAATCTCACCCGTTAATTTGAAGAGGTTAAGTGACCTAAACTTAACCAATCTAACTCGTTAATTTGATGTGGTTAAGTGATCTATGCTTAACCAATCTAACTCGTGAATTTATTGAGGTTAAGTTAACCCATACTTAACCATTATAACGTGAAAACATGATAAGGCTAAGTCATGAATCGCTTGAATACACTTGACCGGTTTGACTAAGTAATTTCATAGGGTCAAGTTAATATATACTTAACCAACTTGAGCATGGTTTGTAGGGTTAAGTCTTGGACTTGGATACTTAGCCAATTTTGACATGATTTGTAGACGGGTTAAGCCTTGAACTTGGATACTTAGCCAATTTTGACATGATTTGTAGACGGGATTAATTCATGAACTTAAGTGACACCTAATCTATTATGTAAACCCTAATTCGGAGAATTAGGTGGGTAACCGTAATTAACAAGGATAACGGGAATAAGGCTAAGTCGTAAACCTTGGTTGAAGGATAACTAAGTAATGATTCTTAGTCAAGGAAATTTAGACCAGTTCATAGTTAGATGAGTAACCTGATACGGTAGGTCATCGTTTAAGTATACGAGTAGGAGCAAGTATCTGATTTAGATAAAGGCTCCAGCGAACTGGGAAACGAAGCAGCGGCTTCGGGGAACGTGAGGATATTCTTGGGATCCCTCTGTGGGCTGCCAGGTAATTATACTAGGCTCATGAGAGGTTAAGGTCTGCGTTAGAAGAACCAAGAGTATGCCTTGGTTGCTATACGAGCGACCTAAAGACGGGGATGGATAGGGTATAGTCGACGAAACACGGTCGTACCCTAGATAGCATTTTTCGTCAGGCTACCTTCCATCTTTGGTCAAGCGTGTACGTACGGAAAGGCAGAGAACACCCAATAGACCATAATTGCTATCTAATTATGGTTGCGGTAAGGCTTGGATGTGGGTTGGCCAGTGTTGTGTTCTCGTACAGGATTTATCCTGTCTTGTCTTTCGCTAGTTGAGGGAGGGGTCGCGTGGGACCATAGCCACGTATAGAAAAAACAGACCTTAGCATCTGCATCGGCAGATAAATCGTAAGCTCCCGACCGAGTCCTGTATTTCCTGGTCTGCCCTGTGACAGGACTCGGATGGCACGATGTGATACATGTGCATACAGTCATGGAAAAACGATTCACGATGAATGCGTGGGAAAAAGGGCGCGGTTGACGGTTAGCGTAATCCCTAGTGGCCCTGGGTGGTTGAACCAAAACCGAGATACGGAAACGTGCAATAGGTAAGCATAATCCCTAGTAGTCCTAGGTAGCATAAGTCCTAGTTGCACAAACGATAATTCATGTTGGAAGACCCTAGCTAGGTTTAGGGTAACAGTCCAAACCGATCTTAAGGATCATGGAACTATGTTAAAGTAGTATAGAATCTCATGGGAAAGCCCGTATGGTCTACGGCAAGGGACTGAACATTTACATGGAATAAGACATACGAGTTGAGTAACCTATATATGCGATATATTAGGTTGACATGGACCATTACACGACTTTGGAGTAAGGGTCAATCATGGTTAACACATGATACGGTGGGGATACTAGTACGGTAGGTGCAGAGCTAAAATACAGGATAGATATCACGGGGCGTTATACGTGACATATATCTTGGGGATATTATACTTGATAGAAACCTGACGATGTGATACCTTGTTTTATCTTGACATCGTAATTTATCATGACACCTTAGTTTATCTGAGTTCAGTAGTTCATCCTGTTATTTTGATTTAGCTTATCTATCTTGTTATCATGCTTATGTTCATCTCAGTTTCTCATGTCAGTTAACTTTACTAGTTTTTATGCTAATAGTAGATAGGGCTTACTCAGTCTTTTTGACTGACCCGTTTTGTTTCGCCTCTTTTCTTCCGTTTCCCCCCCAGGTTACAGGGAGGAAATACTGTTGTTTAGTTCGGACTTCTTCTGCTTGAAGGTCATCATGGATGGCTTGGACTTTTCTTGGCTAATGGCTACTTTACTGTTTTTACTTGGGGAATAATTTATGAAAATGTCTTTATGCTTCTTTACTATTGCAAGACAGGTTTTGATGTACTCTGATGTAAAAGGCTTTAGACCTTATTTATTCATGTTATGAAAGTTTGATTTTACTTCCGCTATTTTATATGTTCTGTCTTGTGATATTTCTATGCATGTTTACCAATAATGCCCCTCTAAAGCTAGTGCATTCCTTTGCGAGTGACCCTAGCGGAGGCGGGGTGTTACATTCGGTATCAGAGCAGAAGGTTACCAGACTGGGCAAAAGTTTTTAAAGACCTTCTGAAAATTATTTGAAAACCATTTACAAAGAAGCATTTTTCAAGAAAATTTTCTTTTAAAAGCGAAAGGCTATTCCCCAAAGGCCATTAGCACTATCCTTGTTTCCTTAATTGGATCTCTTTTCCTTTCTTCCCTCCATCTGTAGTCACAGTGGTTTTAACTGCGACTAGTCTTTTCTATCTACGAAAGTGCTTTCCATGCGATGGAGGTGGTTCTCGAAAGACCAGTGGCCGCGTTATAAGAAAGGATAGTGAGAAAGAGGATAAAGGATACGAGCTTAAGGATGAGCAACTTGTTGGTATGGCTTAGTCCTCAAAGGAGGGAGAAAGATGAACAATGAAACCCATGACGAGAGAGTACCTTTGGCATGGTAAAACAGGGCGGATAGTTAAGTATTATGGGACAAGGACAAGATCATCGGGAGGGCAGTAGTATGCTCTCATTTCTAGAGTACCTCGGAAGGAGGGTAACGATCTTGTTAAAGGTTTAGCTTTTCTTCTCTATCATCCCGTTAGGACTTCGTTGTTCGTATCATTTAAGTCTGCTTCGATAGTTGAGTCTCTGCACCTTAAGTACTAGCGTAATAGAGAATCCCATTTTTGTCTCAAAGTCCTATTGGAGAATCAGTCCATTTATACATGACTTGTTTGGATTTGGGAATGTCTATGCCAAGTGTTGAGTTTGGAAATAATGCTTATGTTTTTAAGCTATGGATGGATTCTAGGGATGAAGTGGTTATCCAGTAAGGGGTGCCACTCTCGGTTTTGATAGGAGGGTAGTTAGACTCTTGACTAGCCTTGGTAATACCCTCGAAGTCTCGTGTAACCTTTTGGGTTCGGTCATGGTTAGTTACTTAGAATCCCTTGATGCCTTTATAGGAAATTGGAAGCCCAATCGAGTGGTGTTCGCCGATAAGACGGATGGTTTATTTCACTTATGCATGGGTTATAGAAATCACCTTAGTAAGTGCGCTTGATAACCTGGTTGGCATCTGTTTACTTTCAAGAGAAAGTTCTTCTATGTGGAATACCTTGTGGTACGAGGTCCGAGATTCATTAGTGAATTTTGGAAAGCTTGCATGAGATCATGAGTATGCAGTCATGTTTGCGTCAAGTATTTTAGGAAAAGGATAAGTGCAAGTGGAACGAGAGGCGACGAATAAATGAGTTTCAGCTCATGTTATGGAAACAGGAAATAAGAAGCTACGAAATCGCGAAGTTAAAGGACGGTCAAGGCACAATGGAATTAAGCTCAAGGAAATACGACTTTGATGGTCAAAGACTAGATACGCGCATGATATCTCTTTTTGGGAGTATATCCTTGATCCCTGTTTTCTGTAGAGCTTACTTGTAGGCTATCTTTTGTGGACATCCTCTCGGTCCTATTCTCCGTTACAAACCCTGTAAGGAGTTTGTCATGTTTATCTTCTCGACCCTGTTTCAGGGAATTCTAGGTAGAACCCTATGGATGTAAACATGTATTTGAAACATGTTATGATTGATATGGTTGCAAGTGGTTGCAAGTGGTTGCTCGTGGATGCGCGAATACACATTAGATACTAGCTCGACTCGGTCACATTTCATATTGCATATGCACGAGTATTTATACTTGTTTATGGATGAAATCGAATGTATTATCATGCGGTTGTTGCATATGAATGAATGATTGTGCACGCATATAGTATCTATATGACTAGGACTATTTGCATACATGTTGGATTCATGGCACTATACATATTTTGCATTAGAAAGATTATTCAGGCCTGATCATTAGCATTAGCTAAGGAACATGTACACACACGTCTTGCATATATTCATACAGCATTAGAAATCATCTAAGGACAATGGTTGCTCGTGGATGATGTTTTGAGTAGATGGATGATGGATGGTAGGATATGTTCTTCCTAACTTGGAGATTTCGGGGACGAAATCCTAAAAGGTGGGGAGAATGTAACAACCCGTATTTCGATAACATGATTAAAGACGAGAATCAAGGCAGAATTTAATTTTAAATTCTGAATCAAGTGAAACGGGCTATGCCATTGCGTTCGTCTCAGAAAAATACGCGAAATAGAGTCCGATTTTTCGAAAATCGGAGTCTGTATGACCAAGATATGGCCTCGCGAAGTTTCACGAAAAATTCCCAAATTAAAGTATACTTAATTAAGTGAAATGGGTTGCGCAGAGAAATATATATATATTGATATATATATATATAATTGAAAATTAAATAAATAAATATGCAAAAATGTTCAAAACAGCGAATTGGGAGAGGGGAATAACCGAACCGGCCGATTTTTGAGGTCGACCCGAGCTCGCTGGGTCGACTAGGGGTTAATCCAGGGTGTTTGGCTGTCAACCCGTGGGCCGATTCGCTCAAATGCAGATTTTGCATTTGGATGGTTCTCATGGTTCATCTTTAATCTAAAGGCCTTAGATGGTTCCTACACTTGACTTCTTCCCCAAGACATGCTTTGATGGCTTGGATTGAATCTAGGTTTAATCCTATTGCCTAAAACACTTGCCTAATCTATAAATAAGACCCTAACCTATCCTAAATCCTCATTATTCATTCATGCAACTAAACTATGGCAAAATTTCTACTCTCATGGCCTCCACTCAACTATCCTAGCCTCCACTTCATTTCTATGAAAGGTTTCATGGTCATGAGAGTGTTAGAGAGTCCCTATGTTAGTATGAGAGCCTCTCAAGTTGATTTCAAGGCAAAAGCTTTGATCTTTGTTCATAAAGATGGTGTTTTTGTTGATTTGGGGCATCCATCTTTGGGTTTTTGGGTGATGGAATGCATAGGCTTCCTCACAAGCTTTAGTTTAATCGATTTAGGCCTTCAAAGCAATGTAAGCCCTTTTCCTACTCTTAGATATTAACTATGAAGTTAAATGTTCATGTTGCAAGTTTGGGTTTGATCATTGAGAATGATACATGCTATCATGTCATGCAAGTTTATGAAGTCATTATCTTGATCTTATGAGCTAAAAGCTACAACCTTTATGTTGAAATGTTGCATTATGCAACATGAGAACCTTCATAATCCTTATGTCAACTTGCATATGAAGTCATAACCCTTATATGATGATATATGCGAGTTACTAGTCATCATTCCATGCCTTTTGTCAACATGATTCACTTATGTACCAAGTTTGGGTTTATGCATGTTTTTGTGAGGCTTAAGAATGTAACATGCAAGCTAATGAACACATTTGTGCCTCATTTGCCACCATGATTAACTTGTGGCTTAATATCCATTTTTGTCATGCCTTTGCCAAGTCTCTTCCTTTAATCCATTACGTTGTTGCGAACGTATATGCGAGTTTAAAAGCGTTGGGGTCACATTATGGGAAAACATAATGACATGAACATGATTTGGGTAGATGGGTATAAACATGACAACATGTAACGTTAAATATGACATGTGTTTATACTTGAAAACATGACTTGAAATATAACATGGAAGTTGACATGTAAGTATGCTTGAAAACATAAGCTTGGGAATTTACCTATTAAGTTAGGTCTACCCATTGGGAATTTACCTATTAAGTTAGGTCTACCCAATTGCTTGAAAACTTGAATATGAACATGACACTAGACTAAACATGAAAGTGGCCAACTCGAGGTTGGGTTGAGTTTGCAACGTAAAACTACCCGGAACCGACCGGCCTAACTAGTAGTTGCAAACAATAGGACCCAATGTGAGAAGTTGGTCATGTTGTGCTTGAACCCGAGGTTAGACCAAGTTGTGGTGTAAAGCTACCCGGAACCGACCGGCTTAACTAGTAACCACAACAAAGTCTAATGTGAGAGGTTGGGGTGCATTAAGAAATTAATGCCACATGATAGGGTTAAGTTAATTTGATTAATGACTCTTAACCAAATATGACATGGACAAATGGGTTAAGTAATTGGATTAGGCTAATGATACTTAACAAAACATGACAAGGTTGGGTAGGTTAAGTAACTTGATTTGCCTAATGACACTTAACCATTTTTATACGACTAGTGGACGGGGATTAAGTTAACCAACACTTAATCAATCCAACACGATAATTTGGTAAGGTTAAGTAAGTTTTCATAATGACACTTAACCAAAAGATACAGTTAATGGATGGGGTTAAGATTAGACTCAACTAGTCTAAACATGATAATCGGATGGGGATTAAGTTAGCCTAGACTTAATTAAACCCACTTGGTAGTTTAATGGGGTTAAGTTAAATACTTAACTAATCTAACACGATGATTTGAAGTGGTTAAGTGACCTATACTTAACCAATCTAACTCGTTAATTTGATGTGGTTAAGTGATCTATGCTTAACCAATCTAACTCGTGAATTTATTGAGGTTAAGTTAACCCATACTTAACCATTATAACGTGAAAACATGATAAGGCTAAGTCATGAATCGCTTGAATACACTTGACCGGTTTGACTAAGTAATTTCATAGGGTCAAGTTAATATATACTCAACCAACTTGAGCATGGTTTGTAGGGTTAAGTCTTGGACTTCGATACTTAGCCAATTTTGACATGATTTGTAGACGGGTTAAGCCTTGAACTTGGATACTTAGCCAATTTTGACATGATTTGTAGACGGGATTAATTCATGAACTTAAGTGACACTTAATCTATTATGTAAACCCTAATTCGGAGAATTAGGTGGGTAACCATAATTAACAAGGATAACGGGAATAAGGCTAAGTCGTAAACCTTGGTTGAAGGATAACTAAGTAATGATTCTTAGTCAAGGAAATTTAGACCAGTTCATAGTTAGATGAGTAACCTGATACGGTAGGTCATCGTTTAAGTATACGAGTAGGAGCAAGTATCTGATTTAGATAAAGGCTCCAGCGAACTGGGAAACGAAGCAGCGGCTTCGGGGAACGTGAGGATATTCTTGGGATCCCTCTGTGGGCTGCCAGGTAATTATACTAGGCTCATGAGAGGTTAAGGTCTGCGTTAGAAGAACCAAGAGTATGCCTTGGTTGCTATACGAGCGACCTAAAGACGGGGATGGATAGGGTATAGTCGACGAAACACGGTCGTACCCTAGATAGCATTTTTCGTCAGGCTACCTTCCATCTTTGGTCAAGCGTGTACGTACGGAAAGGCAGAGAACACCCAATAGACCATAATTGCTATCTAATTATGGTTGCGGTAAGGCTTGGATGTGGGTTGGCCAGTGTTGTGTTCTCGTACAGGATTTATCCTGTCTTGTCTTTCGCTAGTTGAGGGAGGGGTCGCGTGGGACCATAGCCACGTATAGAAAAAACAGACCTTAGCATCTGCATCGGCAGATAAATCGTAAGCTCCCGACCGAGTCCTGTATTTCCTGGTCTGCCCTGTGACAGGACTCGGATGGCACGATGTGATACATGTGCATACAGTCATGGAAAAACGATTCACGATGAATGCGTGGGAAAAAGGGCGCGGTTGACGGTTAGCGTAATCCCTAGTGGCCCTGGGTGGTTGAACCAAAACCGAGATACGGAAACGTGCAATAGGTAAGCATAATCCCTAGTAGTCCTAGGTAGCATAAGTCCTAGTTGCACAAACGATAATTCATGTTGGAAGACCCTAGCTAGGTTTAGGGTAACAGTCCAAACCGATCTTAAGGATCATGGAACTATGTTAAAGTAGTATAGAATCTCATGGGAAAGCCCGTATGGTCTACGGCAAGGGACTGAACATTTACATGGAATAAGACATACGAGTTGAGTAACCTATATATGCGATATATTAGGTTGACATGGACCATTACACGACTTTGGAGTAAGGGTCAATCATGGTTAACACATGATACGGTGGGGATACTAGTACGGTAGGTGCAGAGCTAAAATACAGGATAGATATCACGGGGCGTTATACGTGACATATATCTTGGGGATATTATACTTGATAGAAACCTGACGATGTGATACCTTGTTTTATCTTGACATCGTAATTTATCATGACACCTTAGTTTATCTGAGTTCAGTAGTTCATCCTGTTATTTTGATTTAGCTTATCTATCTTGTTATCATGCTTATGTTCATCTCAGTTTCTCATGTCAGTTAACTTTACTAGTTTTTATGCTAATAGTAGATAGGGCTTACTCAGTCTTTTTGACTGACCCGTTTTGTTTCGCCTCTTTTCTTCCGTTTCCCCCCCAGGTTACAGGGAGGAAATACTGTTGTTTAGTTCGGACTTCTTCTGCTTGAAGGTCATCATGGATGGCTTGGACTTTTCTTGGCTAATGGCTACTTTACTGTTTTTACTTGGGGAATAATTTATGAAAATGTCTTTATGCTTCTTTACTATTGCAAGACAGGTTTTGATGTACTCTGATGTAAAAGGCTTTAGACCTTATTTATTCATGTTATGAAAGTTTGATTTTACTTCCGCTATTTTATATGTTCTGTCTTGTGATATTTCTATGCATGTTTACCAATAATGCCCCTCTAAAGCTAGTGCATTCCTTTGCGAGTGACCCTAGCGGAGGCGGGGTGTTACATTTGGTATCAGAGCAGAAGGTTACCAGACTGGGCAAAAGTTTTTAAAGACCTTCTGAAAATTATTTGAAAACCATTTACAAAGAAGCATTTTTCAAGAAAATTTTCTTTTAAAAGCGAAAGGCTATTCCCCAAAGGCCATTAGCACTATCCTTGTTTCCTTAATTGGATCTCTTTTCCTTTCTTCCCTCCATCTGTAGTCACAGTGGTTTTAACTGCGACTAGTCTTTTCTATCTACGAAAGTGCTTTCCATGCGATGGAGGTGGTTCTCGAAAGACCAGTGGCCGCGTTATAAGAAAGGATAGTGAGAAAGAGGATAAAGGATACGAGCTTAAGGATGAGCAACTTGTTGGTATGGCTTAGTCCTCAAAGGAGGGAGAAAGATGAACAATGAAACCCATGACGAGAGAGTACCTTTGGCATGGTAAAACGGGGCGGATAGTTAAGTATTATGGGACAAGGACAAGATCATCGGGAGGGCAGTAGTATGCTCTCATTTCTAGAGTACCTCGGAAGGAGGGTAACGATCTTGTTAAAGGTTTAGCTTTTCTTCTCTATCATCCCGTTAGGACTTCGTTGTTCGTATCATTTAAGTCTGCTTCGATAGTTGAGTCTCTGCACCTTAAGTACTAGCGTAATAGAGAATCCCATTTTTGTCTCAAAGTCCTATTGGAGAATCAGTCCATTTATACATGACTTGTTTGGATTTGGGAATGTCTATGCCAAGTGTTGAGTTGGAAATAATGCTTATGTTTTTAAGCTATGGATGGATTCTAGGGATGAAGTGGTTATCCAGTAAGGGGTGCCACTCTCGGTTTTGATAGGAGGGTAGTTAGACTCTTGACTAGCCTTGGTAATACCCTCGAAGTCTCGTGTAACCTTTTGGGTTCGGTCATGGTTAGTTACTTAGAATCCCTTGATGCCTTTATGGGAAATTGGAAGCCCAATCGAGTGGTGTTCGCCGATAAGACGGATGGTTTATTTCACTTATGCATGGGTTATAGAAATCACCTTAGTAAGTGCGCTTGATAACCTGGTTGGCATCTGTTTACTTTCAAGAGAAAGTTCTTCTATGTGGAATACCTTGTGGTACGAGGTCCGAGATTCATTAGTGAATTTTGGAAAGCTTGCATGAGATCATGAGTATGCAGTCATGTTTGCGTCAAGTATTTTAGGAAAAGGATAAGTGCAAGTGGAACGAGAGGCGACGAATAAATGAGTTTCAGCTCATGTTATGGAAACAGGAAATAAGAAGCTACGAAATCGCGAAGTTAAAGGACGGTCAAGGCACAATGGAATTAAGCTCAAGGAAATACGACTTTGATGGTCAAAGACTAGATACGCGCATGATATCTCTTTTTGGGAGTATATCCTTGATCCCTGTTTTCTGTAGAGCTTACTTGTAGGCTATCTTTTGTGGACATCCTCTCGGTCCTATTCTCCGTTACAAACCCTGTAAGGAGTTTGTCATGTTTATCTTCTCGACCCTGTTTCAGGGAATTCTAGGTAGAACCCTATGGATGTAAACATGTATTTGAAACATGTTATGATTGATATGGTTGCAAGTGGTTGCAAGTGGTTGCTCGTGGATGCGCGAATACACATTAGATACTAGCTCGACTCGGTCACATTTCATATTGCATATGCACGAGTATTTATACTTGTTTATGGATGAAATCGAATGTATTATCATGCGGTTGTTGCATATGAATGAATGATTGTGCACGCATATAGTATCTATATGACTAGGACTATTTGCATACATGTTGGATTCATGGCACTATACATATTTTGCATTAGAAAGATTATTCAGGCCTGATCATTAGCATTAGCTAAGGAACATGTACACACACGTCTTGCATATATTCATACAGCATTAGAAATCATCTAAGGACAATGGTTGCTCGTGGATGATGTTTTGAGTAGATGGATGATGGATGGTAGGATATGTTCTTCCTAACTTGGAGATTTCAGGGACGAAATCCTAAAAGGTGGGGAGAATGTAACAACCCGTATTTCGATAACATGATTAAAGACGAGAATCAAGGCAGAATTTAATTTTAAATTCTGAATCAAGTGAAACGGGCTATGCCATTGCGTTCGTCTCAGAAAAATACGCGAAATAGAGTCCGAGTTTTCGAAAATCGGAGTCTGTATGACCAAGATATGGCCTCGCGAAGTTTCACGAAAAATTCCCAAATTAAAGTATACTTAATTAAGTGAAATGGGTTGCGCAGAGAAATATATATATATTGATATATATATATATATAATTGAAAATTAAATAAATAAATATGCAAAAATGTTCAAAACAACGAATTGGGAGAGGGGAATAACCGAACCGGCCGATTTTTGAGGTCGACCCAAGCCCGCTGGGTCGACTAGGGGTTAATCCAGGGTGTTTGGCTGTCAACCCGTGGGCCGATTCGCTCAAATGCAGATTTTGCATTTGGATGGTTCTCATGGTTCATCTTTAATCTAAAGGCCCTAGATGGTTCCTACACTTGACTTCTTCCCCAAGACATGCTTTGATGGCTTGGATTGAATCTAGGTTTAATCCTATGGCCTAAAACACTTGCCTAATCTATAAATAAGACCCTAACCTATCCTAAATCCTCATTATTCATTCATGCAACTAAACTATGGCAAAATTTCTACTCTCATGGCCTCCACTCAACTATCCTAGCCTCCACTTCATTTCTATGAAAGGTTTCATGATCATGAGAGTGTTAGAGAGTCCCTATGTTAGTATGCGAGCCTCTCAAGTTGATTTCAAGGCAAAAGCTTTGATCTTTGTTCATAAAGATGGTGTTTTTGTTGATTTGGGGCATCCATCTTTGGGTTTTTGGGTGATGGCATGCATAGGCTTCCTCACAAGCTTTAGTTTAATCGATTTAGGCCTTCAAAGCAATGTAAGCCCTTTTCCTACTCTTAGATATTAACTATGAAGTTAAATGTTCATGTTGCAAGTTTGGGTTTGATCATTGAGAATGATACATGCTATCATGTCATGCAAGTTTATGAAGTCATTATCTTGATCTTATGAGCTAAAAGCTACAACCTTTATGTTGAAATGTTGCATTATGCAACATGAGAACCTTCATAATCCTTATGTCAACTTGCATATGAAGTCATAACCCTTATATGATGATATATGCGAGTTACTAGTCATCATTCCATGCCTTTTGTCAACCTGATTCACTTATGTACCAAGTTTGGGTTTATGCATGTTTTTGTGAGGCTTAAGAATGTAACATGCAAGCTAATGAACACATTTGTGCCTCATTTGCCACCATGATTAACTTGTGGCTTAATATCCATTTTTGTCATGCCTTTGCCAAGTCTCTTCCTTTAATCCATTACGTTGTTGCGAACGTATATGCGAGTTTAAAAGCGTTGGGGTCACATTATGGGAAAACATAATGACATGAACATGATTTGGGTAGATGGGTATAAACATGACAACATGTAACGTTAAATATGACATGTGTTTATACTTGAAAACATGACTTGAAATATAACATGGAAGTTGACATGTAAGTATGCTTGAAAACATAAGCTTGGGAATTTACCTATTAAGTTAGGTCTACCCATTGGGAATTTACCTATTAAGTTAGGTCTACCCAATTGCTTGAAAACTTGAATATGAACATGACACTAGACTAAACATGAAAGTGGCCAACTCGAGGTTGGGTTGAGTTTGCAACGTAAAACTACCCGGAACCGACCGGCCTAACTAGTAGTTGCAAACAATAGGACCCAATGTGAGAAGTTGGTCATGTTGTGCTTGAACCCGAGGTTAGACCAAGTTGTGGTGTAAAGCTACCCGGAACCGACCGGCTTAACTAGTAACCACAACAAAGTCTAATGTGAGAGGTTGGGGTGCATTAAGAAATTAATGCCACATGATAGGGTTAAGTTAATTTGATTAATGACTCTTAACCAAATATGACATGGACAAATGGGTTAAGTAATTGGATTAGGCTAATGATACTTAACAAAACATGACAAGGTTGGCTAGGTTAAGTAACTTGATTTGCCTAATGACACTTAACCATTTTTATACGACTAGTGGACGGGGATTAAGTTAACCAACACTTAATCAATCCAACACGATAATTTGGTAAGGTTAAGTAAGTTTTCTTAATGACACTTAACCAAAAGATACAGTTAATGGATGGGGTTAAGATTAGACTCAACTAGTCTAAACATGATAATCGGATGGGGATTAAGTTAGCCTAGACTTAATTAATCCCACTTGGTAGTTTAATGGGGTTAAGTTAAATACTTAACTAATCTAACACGATGATTTGAAGTGGTTAAGTGACCTATACTTAACCAATCTCACCCGTTAATTTGAAGAGGTTAAGTGACCTAAACTTAACCAATCTAACTCGTTAATTTGATGTGGTTAAGTGATCTATGCTTAACCAATCTAACTCGTGAATTTATTGAGGTTAAGTTAACCCATACTTAACCAATATAACGTGAAAACATGATAAGGCTAAGTCATGAATCGCTTGAATACACTTGACCGGTTTGACTAAGTAATTTCATAGGGTCAAGTTAATATATACTTAACCAACTTGAGCATGGTTTGTAGGGTTAAGTCTTGGACTTGGATACTTAGCCAATTTTGACATGATTTGTAGATGGGTTAAGCCTTGAACTTGAATACTTAGCCAATTTTGACATGATTTGTAGACGGGATTAAGTCATGAACTTAAGTGACACTTAATCTATTATGTAAACCCTAATTCGGAGAATTTGGTGGGTAACCGTAATTAACAAGGATAACGGGAATAAGGCTAAGTCGTAAACCTTGGTTGAAGGATAACTAAGTAATGATTCTTAGTCAAGGAAATTTAGACCAGTTCATAGATAGATGAGTAACCTGATACGGTAGGTCATCGTTTAAGTATACGAGTAGGAGCAAGTATCTGATTTAGATAAAGGCTCCAGCGAACTGGGAAATGAAGCAGCGGCTTCGGGGAACGTGAGGATATTCTTGGGATCCCTCTGTGGGCTGCCAGGTAATTATACTAGGCTCATGAGAGGTTAAGGTCTGCGTTAGAAGAACCAAGAGTATGCCTTGGTTGCTATACGAGCGACCTAAAGACGGGGATGGATAGGGTATAGTCGACGAAACACGGTCGTACCCTAGATAGCATTTTTCGTCAGGCTACCTTCCATCTTTGGTCAAGCGTGTACGTACGGAAAGGCAGAGAACACCCAATAGACCATAATTGCTATCTAATTATGGTTGCGGTAAGGCTTGGATGTGGGTTGGCCAGTGTTGTGTTCTCGTACAGGATTTATCCTGTCTTGTCTTTCGCTAGTTGAGGGAGGGGTCGCGTGGGACCATAGCCACGTATAGAAAAAACAGACCTTAGCATCTGCATCGGCAGATAAATCGTAAGCTCCCGACCGAGTCCTGTATTTCCTGGTCTGCCCTGTGACAGGACTCGGATGGCACGATGTGATACATGTGCATACAGTCATGGAAAAACGATTCACGATGAATGCGTGGGAAAAAGGGCGCGGTTGACGGTTAGCGTAATCCCTAGTGGCCCTGGGTGGTTGAACCAAAACCGAGATACGGAAACGTGCAATAGGTAAGCATAATCCCTAGTAGTCCTAGGTAGCATAAGTCCTAGTTGCACAAACGATAATTCATGTTGGAAGACCCTAGCTAGGTTTAGGGTAACAGTCCAAACCGATCTTAAGGATCATGGAACTATGTTAAAGTAGTATAGAATCTCATGGGAAAGCCCGTATGGTCTACGGCAAGGGACTGAACATTTACATGGAATAAGACATACGAGTTGAGTAACCTATATATGCGATATATTAGGTTGACATGGACCATTACACGACTTTGGAGTAAGGGTCAATCATGGTTAACACATGATACGGTGGGGATACTAGTACGGTAGGTGCAGAGCTAAAATACAGGATAGATATCACGGGGCGTTATACGTGACATATATCTTGGGGATATTATACTTGATAGAAACCTGACGATGTGATACCTTGTTTTATCTTGACATCGTAATTTATCATGACACCTTAGTTTATCTGAGTTCAGTAGTTCATCCTGTTATTTTGATTTAGCTTATCTATCTTGTTATCATGCTTATGTTCATCTCAGTTTCTCATGTCAGTTAACTTTACTAGTTTTTATGATAATAGTAGATAGGGCTTACTCAGTCTTTTTGACTGACCCGTTTTGTTTCGCCTCTTTTCTTCCGTTTTCCCCCCAGGTTACAGGGAGGAAATACTGTTGTTTAGTTCGGACTTCTTCTGCTTGAAGGTCATCATGGATGGCTTGGACTTTTCTTGGCTAATGGCTACTTTACTGTTTTTACTTGGGGAATAATTTATGAAAATGTCTTTATGCTTCTTTACTATTGCAAGACAGGTTTTGATGTACTCTGATGTAAAAGGCTTTAGACCTTATTTATTCATGTTATGAAAGTTTGATTTTACTTCCGCTATTTTATATGTTCTGTCTTGTGATATTTCTGTGCATGTTTACCAATAATGCCCCTCTAAAGCTAGTGCATTCCTTTGCGAGTGACCCTAGCGGAGGCGGGGTGTTACACCCGATCTATTTTAACTACACCTGATCGTTTTAACTAAATTCGTTAATTAATTTGTTAATTAACTCTTTAGTCTATTTCACTTTTATATTTGAACATGACATGTTCAAATATATTTTAACTTGCTTATAAACTAATCAAATTCTACTTTTTCAAACTCAGGTTTCATATTCGATTTCTAATATAAATTTACCAGTCCCCTTTACTTATCTAAAGTTCAAATTCAATTCAAGAACCATTTACTAATGGCTAATTAACTGGTTTACCTATTTCACCTTTTATATTTTAATTTCATTTCAATTTCCTTATTCAAATTCTATATTTGAATTTTATTTCAATTCTATTTGAATCTTCTATATTCAAATTTCAATTTCAATTTCGATATTCAAATCCTATATTTGAATTCCTTTATATTTTCTATATTCAAATTCTATATTTGAATTCCATTTGAATTTCTATATTCAAACTCTATTTCAATTTCATTGAATTTCATATATTCAAACTCCCTTTGAATTTCTATATTCAAATTCCATTTCAATCTATTTGAATTTTATATTCAAATTTCATTATTACTCTATATGAATTCTATATTCAATTTTCCATTATTTAAATCTTCTTTATTCAAATCTCATTTGAATTTCTATATTCAAATCCCCTTTGAATTTTCTATATTCAAATCCCCTTTGAATTTTCTATATTCAAATCCCCTTTGAATTTTCTATATTCAAATCCCCTTTGAATTTTCTATTTTACATTCTATGTTTGAACTTCCTTTATTCAAATTCCCTTTCAAACTTTCTTTATTCATTCTTTAATATAAATCCCATTTGAAATTCAACACAACTTGTCTTTCCCAAAACAATTTCAAAACAGTATCTCTGGTAGTAATTCGTCACTTACAACTCGAAAATGAATACTGGTGATGCAGCTGTCATCATCAGAATCTATTTTCCAGCGATCGAAGTGAGTTCAATACTATAAAATCATTTCTAAACATTTCACTTTGAAATTTATTTCAAAATACAATTCACACTGCTTGTAAAACAATTTAAAATCTCCCAGGATCTTAAATTTTCCTTATTTTTAATCCCAATCCATTTACAAACACTTATCCAATTCTCCAGAATTTTAACTCAATTTCTGGTTTAAATTTCAAATTTAACTCATTTGATTTCACGTATTTCACTTATATGAATTCGGGTTGGTTATTTACATAACCATTTAATTTATAATCTTACTCGATTATAATAACAACCAATATATCCAATATATACTTTGGGTAAAATTATTTTCATTTACCCTCTTTTCAAAACATATCGTGTCGACCCATCGTATTCGAGTGTTTATTTACTCCTACCGATACAGTGGATCAAACTGATCGACCAGAACTCATAAACAACTCAACCAACGAATCTCCACAATATAAAACAAATTTTTATATCAATAACAAATACGTTCACTCGTATATACACTCAACTCAATCTAGGGTATTACTAACCTTATCTCTACCGAGTCACGCCACAGAGCCAAGTTAATCAATTAACCTTCTGCTCTGATACCAACTGTAACGACCCGGATTTCGAGAGACTTTGGTTATCGACATAAGCTCGATGTCGATAACCAAAACATCGAAAAATACCAGTCATTAGTGAAAGAAATTAGAGGGTGAGGAAAGATAAGATAGAAAATTAGAATAGAAGAAGAAGAAGAAGAACACAACATCAGAGTAACACGAATCTCACAGCGGAACGAATAAATATATTTCATAACATAACTTTGAAATACAAATCTGTACTTGAATATACATATCATTATCAAAGTACAACACTTACAACACAGCGGAAATAACTATAGCTATATGATCCTGAAGCCTCCTGCTCCAGCTCTTCAAGTGTATCTGTAAAATCCCGACTTCTTGACTGCCCGTACAAATTTAGGCACCCAAGAGTTTAGGGAAAACAACAAAGTAAACTCCGGGTCAGTCATGGGACTTGTGTGAGTAAAACAGTTTAAAAACAGTTCGAACAAGTAAACGATATCTCATAAGACCACGCCGCATAACGGAATGGGTTTTTCCCTTATGAGAATCCAAATTATCTTTATATCAAAAACCTTTTGATATTATAATAATGTCTATCAACACAATATAATAATCATCTAGCAGAAACGCTTTCATCTCACGTTCTACATATATAGTATACAATCAAAACCACAAGCACGTATTGGGTAATGGATTTCCAACTATGACAAGGTATGGAACCACCTTTCGCTCGTGTACCTCTAGAGAGGAATACACTGGGTTCAACAAGAACATCTTGCAACCCGGCCACACATGACCGACCACTCATTTCGCTTGAGCGTATCGAATGTATATCACCAACGGTTGGGATCAGCAACCGTTTCCCGAATAGGACAGCATCAACAATAGATTTTTAGAAGTAAATGAAACACTAGATCAGGTGATTATACACCCTACTTCGGTGCGACCGACTTAGCCATGCTGCCTGCCCGATTTCTGTCATTTACCGGATGATGAGGCTAGAAGCTACGCTTTATCATCATACCAGATTCACTTTGAATGCCACATCATCAAATCCATCAAATCACCGATTGACGTCCTCAACCATACATTATGTGTTAGCTAAAAGAAGTTTCCTTCTCCGCTTCCACTCTTGGTACGGTTGGAGAAATCAATATATGTGATCGTCTGGAAATACTCTGTCAGACATCCGTCCATACAAGTCATCCAGGAACAGGATGAACCGAAGGCACTATTCTGTAAACAGGATAGCCCTTGCATAACTCCGTCTTCAATTTCTTTTGGTATATATGATTCGCAATGCTTATGCCAATACAGAGTGGTTCTTTGGATAATAATCCAACCGGTCTCTCCATATTAACAACGTTAAAATGGTCAAAACTTCGATAGTCTGTGATTTAACTATCGAATAAAAACAAGTGTGCAAACAACGATATTATTTCCAAATGGAAATTATATCGATCAAACATCATTTAACATTCATCTCCTTAGTTCATTTTCCATCTCCTGTTTCCCTATGTTCAATATTCCTTATTTTCTAAATTGGGAAAATATACGTTATTAACAATGGAAAACATTTCCATTTCTTGTTTTCTTTATTAGAAAACATTTCTGGTTTCTTATTTGGAAAACATTTCCAAAGCTTCTTCATTGGACTTAGACAGATGTTTAAACAAACCATCGCGATGCCAACTCAAACCATTTCCTTTACTGCCGAACCTTAACTATTCCCTAGTTAAAACGAAGCCAATCAAGTTGGGGTAGAACTACCTCTCAGACCTTAACTGAACAACATTTCTAACCTTGAAATAGGCAGAGTTCACTTTATATTTGTAACACCCCACACCCGCTACGGTCACTCACTAAGGGAATGCCATAACATTGGTGGAGTATTTTAAGTGAATATAGAACAGAAAAATTACAACAAGACAGATATAAGTAATACTTGAGAATTTAAAACATCATTTCATTTCAGCGGAAAGTAAAACATGTTTGGTTACACCAAAACCATAAATAAGAGTCAAGTACATAATATCCATCCTGATAAAAAAGGAAAGTACATAATCCCACTACATAACCTAATAGCCATAATAGAAAAGATAAACTGAGCTTTACATCCACGGTCCAAGCTCCAAAAGATAGATAAAGCAGTCTGATCAAAGCCCACTAGTGCTAGGCCCACTCTGAAAACCTGAGGGTTGGGAAAAAGATAAAGAAACAACGGGGTCAGACATAAGTCTGAGTGAGTCCTATAACCCTAACAATACAATCATTAAAGTAATTAGGGTATGATATAAACAAGGTACGGTACCTCTGGGGATAATGACTACACTAAGTAGCCAACTAAACACAGGATGTACTAAGATAACCGAAAAGACACATTTATCCACCCAAGGATAATTACTGGATTACACCACCCTAGATCTACCCACCCAAGGGTAATTCCTACACTGCACCACACCAGTCCTACCCACCCAAGGGTAATTCCTACTTAAAGGTTGATCCCACTAAGTGTACTTAGTAATTTTTCCCAGTAGTTTCGTGTACCCCTACATAGGTGCCGTCTGCCCCTATCTTTACTAGGTGTACCCACTACTCCCAAGCGATCGGCTCCCTACCGTAGATATCCGTGCTGGCCCCACAATGGGGTGTATCACTCCCCAAAGTGGCTAGCCCGATACAACAAATGGTGCACGGGTTATATCTACACGATGCAACAACGTCTTACCTACCATCCCGGGTCCACACACGCAGATGAAACCCGTTGGACTCGCGTTGCCACCGCTACCCTGTTTTGGCCTCTTATAGTCAAGCCCAATATGCGTGTCCCGTCACTCGACTAGAGTCGAGCCCACTAAGATACGTTTGGGATATTGGTTGAAATGGGCCCCCACAAGCTACCACCTAAGCTTGTTATTTTATCTAGTGTATCCCACTTAACCCCTTTTATAATCATGCCCACCTACATGTTAAGGTTTGGTTAAGTCATCTAATCATATTTCAATTGCCCCTTAAGGCACCCACTAGATTTCCACATGCCACCCAAAGCACTTACTTAACCCTTTACCCATGTTTAATTACATGTTCCACTTTGGTTAAGTATTCTAATCGTATTTTCTATTGCCACCCAAGGCAACCCACTAGATTTCCACATGCCACCCAAGGCACCCACTTAACCCCTCATGTCCCTCTACATGCTAATATGGTTAAGTGTTTCTTAATTAATTAAGATCATGACCTCATAAAGACCTCTCACATTAGACCATCTTTTATGACTGCTGGATATGCCGGTTGGTTCCGGGCAGACTTCTGTCATAAAAAGGTCTAACCTCGTGTCTTTACTTTAATCACGTATTTAATTTATGACTAAGACCTCTCACATTGGGCCAATCATTTGTAGCCGCTGGATTTGCCGGTCGGTTCCGGGCAGTCTTATGCTACAAAAGGGTCCAACCTCGTGTCTTAGTAGATTAATTACACCTAATTAATCACCCCCATAATTTGTATTAATTATCCCTAATTAATTACAAATATTTAAGAATATGGGTAGACCTAACTCAATAGGTAAATTCCCAATTCCATAATATGGGTAGACCTAACTTAATAGGTAAATTCCCAATTATGTCCATCCACTTTACGGTATGTTTAATCATACCCACTTCACACAATTTTATGTGTTCATTAATTTCTTTTACCCCATCGTCCCCACGTAAATTCGTTAACATGAAATACTTCAAAAGAGAAGATTCATCATACACACAATGGGTTCAACTTAGCATATCATTAGCATTATCATGGGTTTAAAAGGTGTCAACTTGTATATATGACCATAAACCCAACTTGCATAAATGACCAACCCAAACTTGCATGAATCACATATGTCATAAAGATGGTAACTTGCTTAAATGTTCATGTCATAGACCTATCATAAAGGTGTCAACTTGCATACATGTCATAGGTCTAAAAGGGATGAACTTGCACATGTACTTATGTCATACATAGGGGCAAACTTGCATATGAACTTGCATCATAACTTGTATATGAATTTGCATCATAACTTGCATATGAACTTGCATCATAACTTGCATATGAGCTTGCAACATAACTTGCATATGAACTTGCATCATAACTTGCATATGAACTTGCAACATAACTTGCATATGAACTTGCATCATAACTTGCATATGAACTTGCATCATAACTTGCATATGAACTTGCATATCATGCCATACTTAGAGGCAAACTTGCATACATTATGCATATCTTAAAAAGAGACGAACTTGCATAATACCAAATACTTAGCATGCATAAAACCAAATACATAACTTGCATAACTTGTTACATATAACTTGCATATAATCCCACATATAGTTTGCATAACATGTTACATATGCATAAATGTTCAACATAGTGTTTTGCATAGTGAGCATCATAAAACATAGCATTAAACTTGCATATAGCCTAAAACTTGCAAAACACACAACATACACTATACTAAACTTGCATAAGCACATTTATCCACAAACATAGCCATATCTTATCATATCCTATCATAATCAATTTAACAATTGATTATTAGGGCTATAGAAACTCACACTAAACTCCAATAAGCAATCCCTTGCCAAAAATCACCCAAAAACTCTAGCCTTGAACATAAAGCTTGCAACTTGATGATGAATGCAAGCCAATGATCACTCATACAACTCAAAGATGCTTGTATGCACATGAAAGCCTTCATGGAATAGTTTAGAAATAGGATGGAGGCTAGGGTTTTGAGTGGAGGCCATGATCATAGAAAATTTTGGCATAGTTTAGTTAGGAGATAGGATTATGACCATTTAGGGCTAGCTTAGGGTCTTATTTATAGGATTAGGCAAGTGTTTTAGGCCATTAGATTAACCCTAAATTAGATTAGGACCATCCGATCTCGGAAGCTTCCAGAAACCAGCCCCAAAACACAGCCTAAACCCTAAAATGGTGCACCAGGCCAGCCAGAAAGCTGTGCAGGTTTCTGGCTCGATACGGGCGCACTTCCCAAGTGCGCCAGTGTAAAAATGTGTTGGCGCACTTCACAAGTGCGCCAGTGCATTTTTGTGTTGGCGCACTTCACAAGTGCGCCAGTGCATTCTGGCTAGTTTTTCGGTTTTTCTGCCTAACTTCGTTCGTCCATATCTTCTTCATACGGACTCCGATTTTCGAAAACTCAGACTCTATTTCGCGTATTTTTCCGAGACGAACGCAATGGTGCAACCCGTTTCCCCTAATTCCCACATCTGGGATTAGTTATTCTTTAATTTGTGAATTTTAGCATTAACCGAAATTCGGGGTGTTACATTCTCCCCTCCTTAAAGGTTTTCGTCCCCGAAATCTCTAAGCTAAGGAGAATGCATATCCTACCATCAAAACAACCATCTACTCAATCCATCAAACACGGGCATCCATTGTCCTTAAAACAATTTCTAATGATGTATGAGCATATGCAAAAAGTGTGTGTATATGTTCCCTATCTAATGTATGAACATATGCAAACCATGATAGTGCCATGCATCCATTATGTATGCGAGAGAACCCTATCGACACATACAATATCTACATGAGTGCATAATCATTCACCAAAATGCATCATCCATATGATAACACAATCATTATACATCCATAAATATAGCTTCCTACACACAATTTTATGCAATATGCAATATGGAGTGATTGAGCCGATCTAGTGTCTAGAGTGTGTGTATATGCATCCACGAGCAACCACTAGCAACCACTTGCATCCACACGCATCCATCAAACATAACATGTCTCAAACACATGTTTCAACCATAGATTTACCCTATCTAAAGGTCAAAGGTATTAATGAGAGGACATACTAAAGATAAGATAAGCACTAGACAAACGATAAAGGAGACGTTCAAAGGACATACCCTCAAAAAGGAATGGGTATAACGAACGCATCTTCGCTTCTGTCTCCCCAGTAGCATTGCTCTCACTTTCTCCCCTTTTCACTTTGACTAGTCGAACCTCTCTGTTTCTCAACTCCCTAATCTCTGACCCAAGGATGCGGGTAGGAGCTCGTCGAATAATCACATCACGCCCTACCTTTACTTCTTTAAGCAAGCTCGGCTCTACCGCCTCTGCGGTCTCATGTAGGCACTTCCTCACATGGAATACATCATGTACACCACTAAGTCCGTCGGGCAACTCCACCAATGGAAGATGCTCTTCCCATGTACCCCCAAAATCTAAGATATATAGCCTCAAAAGGTCCTCTAAAATACGATTCACCCTCTCGGTCTGGCTGTCCGTCTGAGGATGATATACGGTGCTCAGACATAATTGAGTCCCCACTGCTTCTTGCAAACTTTTCCAGAACTCGCTAGGGAAGATAGGATCTCGATCACTCACTATGCTAGAGGGTACCTCATGCAATCGAACTATCTCTCGAAGATATACTGAAGCTAGCCATGGAGCAGTCCTCTTGCTCTTCACAGGTATGAAATGGGCGCTCTTAGTAAGTCTGTCTACCACAACCCAAATCCCTGTATTACCCTTCCTCGATCTCGGTAATCCATCGAGACACTATCCCCCTTCCATAGCGGAACTTCCAAATGGGTGAAGCAACCCATCGGGTTTCTTCTGCTCTGCTTTCATTTGCTAGCACACCAAGCATCTAGCGACATACTCGGCCACATCTTTCTCCATACTGGCCCAAAAAGAAAACTCGCTTCATGTCTTGGTACATCTTGTCCCTACAAGGATGAATGGTCATCTTCGACCGATGTGCATCATCAAGTATAGCCTTCCTCAGACCCTCGTCTTGCGGTACACAAAGTCTACCGTCTCTACGCAACCACCCCTTACCATCTAGGGTGTACCTACTCAAATGGCTGGACGACTCCCCCCCTTATGAGCTTCTCTACTAACTCAACCAACTGTGGGTCGTCTCGCTGTGCCTCGCTAATCCGCCCCAAAAGAGTAGGCCTAACCTCCAAGGAGGCTAGCAAACCGGGTACAAAGTCAACGGAAGGTCTAAAGTCAAACATAGAATTAAACTCCAAGCTTCGCCATTCCACGAACAATGGACTCAAAGACAGCCTTTTTCTGCTTAAGGCGTCTGCCACCACGTTACCCTTGCCAGGGGTATACGCTATCTCAAACTCATAGGATGCTAAGAATTCCATCCACCTTTGTTGTCTTAAGACAATGCGCTCAAAGAGTCTCCAACACTTCCCTAAGATGTAGGGCATGCTTTTCTCCACTTCTAGAGAAAATCAGGATATTCTCCCATGCAAAATCGTCACAACTATCCATCTCTCACGCAGACCACCCTAGTCGAACTCGACATCCCCCAAATGCAAGCCCCAAAGGCCTAAACCAATATCAGACAAACACCCAAGGGATACCTCCTTCGAATTCAGACGACCTACGTGAGATGATACTAGTAAAAACAGCTAAATAATTAAGCCCTTGTCCAACTCTGGATGTCCTTGCCAGTCTCGCTCCAAAACCACCGTTTATCCCATAACTGGCTTTGCTCAACCTATTGAGCACATACGAAAACTTATTTCGCTCCTAGAAAAGACCAAGATGTCATCCACCAAGATCATCACGAACTTATTTAGGTACTCCCTGAACACCCTTCTCATCAAATCAACAAAGTATGCGGAGGCGTTCATCTAACCAAATGGCATCACCAGCCACTCATAAAACCATCCGGAGTCCTAAAGGCAATCTTCTCTATACTATCCTCAGCCACTCTCAACAGACGAAACCCCGTGGCTGAGTCCAACTGCGAAAATACTGAGGCGCCAACCAACTGATCAAAGAGATCATCAATCCTCGGTAATGGGTGTCTATTCTTCTTTGTGAGTTTATTTAGTTCTCTTTAGCCTACACAAAGTCTGAGGGACCCATCCGCCTTCGTAGCAAAAACTACTGGAGCACCCCACTCCGATATACTTCGTCTTATGGACCCCTTCTCAAGCAACTCCCCTACTTGCTTATGGAGTTCCCTCCTCTCGCGAGGAGCCATGTGGCGCACTGGTAAAGATACAGGTTTAGCATTGTCTACCAGATATATTCGGAAGTCAATCTCCCGCTCCGGAGGTAAGCCCTTCACCTCCTCAAACACATCCGAGTATTCCCGGACCACTCTAACAGATCGCAAACTCTCGACCGACGTGTCAAGCGATTCTAGATAACTTAGCATAACAGATTCCATGGGATTACAAGAGATCTCGAGAGTGTCACCCAAGCGGGTCATAAGCCTAACAACTCTCCCTTCAAAATCAAGAACGGCACCCCTACTGGATAACCAGTCCATGCCCAAAACTAACCCATAGCTCGTGAAGCCCAAAAAGCATCACATCTACTCTCAACGCTAAGTATAGCAACTTTCAAACCCAAACACTTCATGGAGCCCCAATTAGGTTTGAAACAACTAAGGGATCATCTACTAACTGGTGTCTAAGTGCAGTGACACAACTAACAATGAAGAGATAAACGAACTCGATGCGTCAGAATTAAATAAAGTTCGAATCGGATAATAAAGAAATCCAAATTCCAACCTAGACGGTCTATCCCCATTTGGTACCCTAATCGTGAGGGAATACAACTACCCTCTAGGAGATTCCGTACCTTGCCCTTGCCTCTTTGGACAATCCTAATAAGGTGTCCTATTCCTCCCAAAAGGATAACTACTCGCCTTCTTCATCCCATTCTCAACTCGTAACCTCCCACCAATGAGGTTTCATCCCTCATTAACCAAACAACTATTTGAGCCTTCCTCCCATCGTCTATCCAATAGATACCTACCAGTCCTCCTCCTTCTTGAACCAACTTCTAATCTGACTAACGTCTAAGTCCCTTGAAGTGGTTTTCCATTCTTATCTATCTTAGAAAGATCATCTATACACGGAGGGGAAACTCAAAACGAGAGAGGAAGAGATTCAGAACGGAGAATTCGAAAGATAAAGATATGGCTATTGGGGATTATGCTTTTCTTTCAAAAACTTTTCTCTTTAAAGACATGTTTTTGAAAATATCTTTTCCAAAAATGTTTTTAGAAAAATAGTTTTCCAAAAATTTTATCTGTTCCGGTAACCTTTGCTCTGATACCACGTGTAACACCCCACACCCGCTACGGTCACTCACTAAGGGAATGCCATAACATTGGTGGAGTATTTTAAGTGAATATAGAACAGAAAAATTACAACAAGACAGATATAAGTAATACTTGAGAATTTAAAACATCATTTCATTTCAGCGGAAAGTAAAACATGTTTGGTTACACCAAAACCATAAATAAGAGTCAAGTACATAATATCCATCCTGATAAAAACGAAAGTACATAATCCCACTACATAACCTAATAGCCATAATAGAAAAGATAAACTGAGCTTTACATCCACGGTCCAAGCTCCAAAAGATAGATAAAGCAGTCTGATCAAAGCCCACTAGTGCTAGGCCCACTCTGAAAACCTGAGGGTTGGGAAAAAGATAAAGAAACAACGGGGTCAGACATAAGTCTGAGTGAGTCCTATAACCCTAACAATACAATCATTAAAGTAATTAGGGTATGATATAAACAAGGTACGGTACCTCTGGGGATAATGACTACACTAAGTAGCCAACTAAACACAGGATGTACTAAGATAACTGAAAAGACGCATTTATCCACCCAAGGATAATTACTGGATTACACCACCCCAGATCTACCCACCCAAGGGTAATTCCTACACTGCACCACACCAGTCCTACCCACCCAAGGGTAATTCCTACTTAAAGGTTGATCCCACTAAGTGTACTTAGTAATTTTTCCCAGTAGTTTCGTGTACCCCTACATAGGTGCCGTCTGCCCCTATCTTTACTAGGTGTACCCACTACTCCCAAGCGATCGGCTCCCTACCGTAGATATCCGTGTTGGCCCCACAATGGGGTGTATCACTCCCCAAAGTGGCTAGCCCGATACAACAAATGGTGCACGGGTTATATCTACACGATGCAATAACGTCTTACCTACCATCCCGGGTCCACACACGCAGATGAAACCCGTTGGACTCGCGTTGCCACCGCTACCCTGTTTTGGCCTCTTATAGTCAAGCCCAATATGCGTGTCCCGTCACTCGACTAGAGTCGAGCCCACTAAGATACGTTTGGGATATTGGTTGAAATGGGCCCCCACAAGCTACCACCTAAGCTTGTTATTTTATCTAGTGTATCCCACTTAACCCCTTTTATAATCATGCCCACCTACATGTTAAGGTTTGGTTAAGTCATCTAATCATATTTCAATTGCCCCTTAAGGCACCCACTAGATTTCCACATGCCACCCAAAGCACTTACTTAACCCTTTACCCATGTTTAATTACATGTTCCACTTTGGTTAAGTATTCTAATCGTATTTTCTATTGCCACCCAAGGCAACCCACTAGATTTCCACATGCCACCCAAGGCACCCACTTAACCCCTCATGTCCCTCTACATGCTAATATGGTTAAGTGTTTCTTAATTAATTAAGATCATGACCTCATAAAGACCTCTCACATTAGACCATCTTTTATGACTGCTGGATATGCCGGTTGGTTCCGGGCAGACTTCTGTCATAAAAAGGTCTAACCTCGTGTCTTTACCTTAATCACGTATTTAATTTATGACTAAGACCTCTCACATTGGGCCAATCATTTGTAGCCGCTGGATTTGCCGGTCGGTTCCGGGCAGTCTTATGCTACAAAAGGGTCCAACCTCGTGTCTTAGTAGATTAATTACACCTAATTAATCACCCCCATAATTTGTATTAATTATCCCTAATTAATTACAAATATTTAAGAATATGGGTAGACCTAACTCAATAGGTAAATTCCCAATTCCATAATATGGGTAGACCTAACTTAATAGGTAAATTCCCAATTATGTCCATCCACTTTACGGTATGTTTAATCATACCCACTTCACACAATTTTATGTGTTCATTAATTTCTTTTACCCCATCGTCCCCACGTAAATTCGTTAACATGAAATACTTCAAAAGAGAAGATTCATCATACACACAATGGGTTCAACTTAGCATATCATTAGCATTATCATGGGTTTAAAAGGTGTCAACTTGTATATATGACCATAAACCCAACTTGCATAAATGACCAACCCAAACTTGCATGAATCACATATGTCATAAAGATGGTAACTTGCTTAAATGTTCATGTCATAGACCTATCATAAAGGTGTCAACTTGCATACATGTCATAGGTCTAAAAGGGATGAACTTGCACATGTACTTATGTCATACATAGGGGCAAACTTGCATATGAACTTGCATCATAACTTGTATATGAACTTGCATCATAACTTGCATATGAACTTGCATCATAACTTGCATATGAGCTTGCAACATAACTTGCATATGAACTTGCATCATAACTTGCATATGAACTTGCAACATAACTTGCATATGAACTTGCATCATAACTTGCATATGAACTTGCATCATAACTTGCATATGAACTTGCATATCATGCCATACTTAGAGGCAAACTTGCATACATTATGCATATCTTAAAAAGAGACGAACTTGCATAATACCAAATACTTAGCATGCATAAAACCAAATACATAACTTGCATAACTTGTTACATATAACTTGCATATAATCCCACATATAGTTTGCATAACATGTTACATATGCATAAATGTTCAACATAGTGTTTTGCATAGTGAGCATCATAAAACATAGCATTAAACTTGCATATAGCCTAAAACTTGCAAAACACACAACATACACTATACTAAACTTGCATAAGCACATTTATCCACAAACATAGCCATATCTTATCATATCCTATCATAATCAATTTAACAATTGATTATTAGGGCTATAGAAACTCACACTAAACTCCAATAAGCAATCCCTTGCCAAAAATCACCCAAAAACTCTAGCCTTGAACATAAAGCTTGCAACTTGATGATGAATGCAAGCCAATGATCACTCATACAACTCAAAGATGCTTGTATGCACATGAAAGCCTTCATGGAATAGTTTAGAAATAGGATGGAGGCTAGGGTTTTGAGTGGAGGCCATGATCATAGAAAATTTTGGCATAGTTTAGTTAGGAGATAGGATTATGACCATTTAGGGCTAGCTTAGGGTCTTATTTATAGGATTAGGCAAGTGTTTTAGGCCATTAGATTAACCCTAAATTAGATTAGGACCATCCGATCTCGGAAGCTTCCAGAAACCAGCCCCAAAACACAGCCTAAACCCTAAAATGGTGCACCAGGCCAGCCAGAAAGCTGTGCAGGTTTCTGGCTCGACACGGGCGCACTTCCCAAGTGCGCCAGTGTAAAAATGTGTTGGCGCACTTCACAAGTGCGCCAGTGCATTTTTGTGTTGGCGCACTTCACAAGTGCGCCAGTGCATTCTGGCTAGTTTTTCGGTTTTTCTGCCTAACTTCGTTCGTCCATATCTTCTTCATACGGACTCCGATTTTCGAAAACTCAGACTCTATTTCGCGTATTTTTCCGAGACGAACGCAATGGTGCAACCCGTTTCCCCTAATTCCCACATCTGGGATTAGTTATTCTTTAATTTGTAAATTTTAGCATTAACCGAAATTCGGGGTGTTACAATATTCCTTTTACTAACTTCCTTACTTAACCCTCCTTCGAATAGCTATATTCGATTGACTCTTTTCACTTAACTCTATTCGATTAACCCTTTTGATTTAACTTTAACTCTATTCACTTAACTCCTATCGAATAAACTATGTTCGATAACTCTTTTTACTTTCTTCGAATAAACTATATTCGATTAACTCCTTTTACTTTAACTCTAATCGATTAAACTAACATCGATTAGCTCCTTTATTCTTTAACTCTAATCGATTAAACTAACATCGACTAACTCCTTTTACTTTAACTCTAATCGATTAACTAACATCGATTAGCTCCTTTTACTTTCTATTCGAATAACTATATATTTATAAAGATTTACTTTCAGTAACAGTTCTTCACTTTACAAATGATTTTCCTTTTATAAAACTCTATTCGTTTTAAAAACATTTTTCCCTTTTATTTACTTTCGAAATATTTCCTTTAATAAAATCTGTTGATTTTATAAAATCCCTTTATTTCAATATACATTGTGTAACGACCCGCGTTCTACGCATCATAGGATCGTAGGATATTTATTTCTTTCACATACGAAGTCGTATGGTCATGTAACTTTGGGAGACGACTATTGGGGTCATTTCCCATGTTCATGATTTTTCCCGATTTTTAAATGACCATTTTACCCCTAGTTGGCACTGTTTTGGCCATAACTTTTGACTGGAAAGGGATTTTGACCTGAAACCACTTCCATTGGCTTCGGATGATGGTTTCTCTTTCCGTAGAGTGGTCACATTAGCCAAACGGACTTACCGTTTGGGAGATATGGCTGAAACAAATTTCAGATGGTTAAAAACAACTTAATTGGGCTTAACCGGGTGATTAGCAGCTAGGCCCAAGGGGAATTTCGGTTTTAGGGGTATATGGAGGCTGATTAGGGTTAGAAAACATTTCTTTAGACATTTTCCAGCCGCCACTTTCATTTCTCTTGACCTAGCCATGGCCTCCACTCTTTAAATCTCTCTAAAACACCCAAGAATCACTTCCTAATCAAGGATTAAGGCTTAGAGGCATCAAATTAAGAAGAAAAAGCACCAAAGCAAGGTTAGAGCTGCTGTTGGACATCAGTATCCGCCCAAATCATAGGAGTTTCAGTTCTGAGAATTTTGTTTGTGGCCAAGGTGAGTGATTTGCATAGTTTTTGCACTAATTACGGTAATTAAGGGTAATTAGTGAAGATTAGCGAATTTATACGTAAATAAATTCTGGAAAAATTCTTAAAATTCTAAAATAATGTTTTAAGGCTCTGTTAGAAATTTGGGTTTATTTCGATGTGTTTTGCTAATCGTATGCTTAAACATGATTAAGAGGGATTGTAGGAAAATGTGAGGTTTTGGCCACTTTTGATCCATTATGATTCATTTAAATTGTTGTTTGTTGCTTGCGGTTGCTGTTATATGTTGCTATGACTCTTTGGTATGTTTTGTGATTGATTCCAATAGTTAGATTGGTCGAAAACGCCGTCGAGAGGCGTATAAACAGTTGGTGGAAAGTTGCAGAAAGCTGCAGGGTATCTAACCGGATCGGATCGGGTAGGGGATCGGATCGGGTAGGGGATCGGATCGGACATATCCGAACCGGACCGGGGCGTGGTACTTTCTGGAGCATGACGTGAAGAGGCAACAAGGAAGGCCTGGTCGGATCGGAGGGGCGTAGCGTGGGATCGGAAGGAACAAGGAGGACTGAAGTGGAAGAAAGAGGAGCATGGATACCATATTCCGAACCGAATCGAGAGCAATACACGAACCGAACTGATGCTGACGAGACGGAGACGGAGACACTCAAGCCATGGGGTATCCGAACCGAACCGCATGAGGGAGAGCTCCGAACCGAACCGCATGAGGGAGAAGGACCCGAACCCAAAGGAGGGTGGCACTCCGAACCGAACCGGGGAACGTATCCGAACCGAACCGAGCATGGGGAACCAGACGTGTACTTTTACTACTTCGTGATGACTTTTCTGAAGACCAACTCCCATTCGACCAAACCCGAGATGCAAAGGAAGTCCAAATGAGAAGTTAGAGCTCAATATTCAGATGGGAATCAACGAGTTCGCTTCATGGTTGGGCTTTGCTGCGGGACGCGTGTTAAGGAGTTATCGACGCCTATAGCTTTGGACCACTATGGTAGGAGGTGCGAAGGCGGATTCAGGGCCATTATGGCATCGGTAGAACCAAGGGCTACGACCAATGAAGTGGGTCATTGAAATGTTTGGTCATGACTCCAAGTGTTTGGCTTGGTCACAGCAGGGTTTCTACAAGTCGGGATTCGTCGTTACCTCAGTTTGTCTAGTGTTCCAAAGTGGTAGATGCCGTACGCTTTACGCACTGAGTGAGAGATGCGAGGATGGTTGCTATGGATGATTTGTTTGCTATCATTGTGACATGCACACCCCCACCCCCGTATTCTTACACCATTTATTAAGGCACCTTGGGGTATTGTACGGTATGTGGTACTAACTCTTTGGTTGCAGGTCCAGGTTCAGGTATGGTTTAGTATACCTGTTATTATTCTGTTTAGATGCTTATCGCTCATACCAGGCTTTATGTCTGACCCAGAGTTTTATGTCTCCTCTTATTACTCTGGGTGCTCATACGAGCAGACTAGAGACAGGTTAGCTGGTGGTGCACGGGTAGATGATCCGGAGACGAGCAGGAGGCTTCCACGTAATATATATATAGTATTCTCCCTGTGTTGTTGAAGATCAATGCTTGGGTATTGTTGGTGTATCTTCTACTTCAACCTTCTTTTGTTTAGAGACAGTAAATTTGGAAAATTGTAATAAGCTGTATTTGGATTTCCGCTGCTTTGATGATTGATGTTGATTTCAGTTATCAGCTTATGCACTGTCTCGCCTGTTTTGTGTCAAGTATGTTATTATTATATTTTATTCCATGCGCTGTGAGACATTCTGCAGGTTTCTTGATTAGTTCATTCTCTTCTTTCCTTTCTCTTGACGTCCGTCCTGTGCTAGTCGGGCATGTGTACAGCGCACTTTTGGAGGAAATATAGGCTGGTGCGGGGCGGGCTGTCACACTTGGTATCAGAGCTCTAGGTTGCGTAGTTAACCTAGGGAAGTTATCAGGGAGAGATATTATACGTATACGAGAGAGCGTATTTATGATTACTTTGGTTTTTTTTAAAAAGCTATATATATACTATTAGTAGTATAAGGGTGAAGTCGTACTGCACTAGCACCACTATGGAGTCGTTAATCATTTCCTTTTTCAGATTGACGATGAGCCGATATACTAGAGGTGCTGGTAGGGGAGCCAATAATGGGAATGCTGCTGACATGAGGACGATGTTTACTGACCTCATGAGAGAGATGCTTAGAGATGTACAGAGGGCAGTTCCCAATGGTGGAAATGGTGGTGGTCCAATAGTGCAGGCGCCAAGAGTCGACTTCGCCAAGCTGAATAAGGATTATACTAGCCTTGGTGGGAAGCCGTTCCACGGAACGGAGTCGGCTACGGATGTTCAAGATTGGTTGGATAGTTGCGAACGTATCTTCGAGGATTTGGGTATCGAGGATGCGATGAAGAGAAAGCTAGCGTCCCGTCAGCTGCAAGGGCGGGCAATGAATTGGTGGAATGCTATAAAGGCAGCTACCCCCGAAGATCAGATTACTTGGGAGCAGTTCAAGGCTCGCTTTAGCGAGAAGTTCATTCCAGCTGCTCAGAAGTCAATGTTGTTTAAGAAATTCTTGGAGCTCAAGCAGAATGGCAGGGCTGTCTCGGAGTATATTGCTGAATTTGACACTTTGTCAAAATATGGGTCATCTCTTATAGATACTGCCGAGAAAAAGAATGAGAAATTCATAACTGGTTTGGATCAATACTTGGGGGAAAAACTTATTAACCACATCGATGAGACGTTTGAATCGATTGTGGGGAAAGCGTTAAGATCAGAAAGTCTCTACCCTAAGCCGAAGACTGAAGTTGCATCCGCAGATGAGCCAAAGCCACAAGCTAGTGGTGGAGGCAAAGGTGGTTCTCAGAATAAGAGAAAGCAGAATCAGGCTAAGGATGGCCAGAAGAAAAGGAATAAGCAAGATGTGGAGTGCTTCAGCTGTGGTAAGAAGGGCCATTATGCTAGTAATTGTCGGCCCAAGCCAGCGGATAGGAAGTGCTTCAATTGTGGCCAATTGGGACACCACAAGGACAAGTGTCCGCAACCCCCTAAGGAAAAGCAAATGGTGAAAGCATATGCCCTTAATGCTATTCCTTCTTCGTCGAATGCCCCAACTGCGGCGGAGAAGGGAAAGAATGTCGTCATTCAAGGTATGCTTTCTGTTTATGATGTTCCTGTTAGAGTTTTGTTTGATACCGGAGCTTCCAGTTCTTTCATATCTAGTGACCTGGTAGATAGGTTGGGATTGGAGCCCGAGATTGTCGATAGACCTTTAGTAGTGACGAACCCGATTGGTGGTTCGACTAGTCTTAGCATGATTTGTCGTAATGTGGTTCTATCGAGTCATGGATGCATGTTTGTTTGTGATTGCTTTGTTTTGGGCTTTACTGGGTTTGGCATTATTTTGGGAGTAGATTGGCTCCAAAGATACGGGGTGGTGGTAGACTGTGAGGGCTTGTTGGTGATAGCTAGAGCGGATGATGGGCGGAGGATAGTGTTTGGTGGTCTACCCAGTAAGGGGGTATTGGCTAGTTTTCTAAACTCCCTCGACATTCCGCATAGTGAGTTGTCAGGTTTGCCCGTGGTTGGCCAGTATCCGGATGTTTTCGAAGAAGTGACCGGACTTCCACCACACCGAGAGATTGAGTTTCGTATTGATTTGGTAAAAGATGCCAGACCTATAGTGATGCCACTTCGTCGTATGGCACCAAGGGAGCAGCGAGAGCTCGAGGTGCAAGTCAGCGATCTTTTGAAGAAGGGATTTATCAGAAGGAGTGTTTCTGAATGGGGAGCACCAGTCGTGTTTGCTACCAAGGCGGATGGTTCCCTTCGTTTGTGTGTAGACTACCGCGAGTTGAATAAAGTGACGAGGAAGAACAAGTATCCTCTACCGCGGATAGATGATTTGTTTGATCAGTTGAGTGGCGCGAGAGTATTTTCTCAGTTGGATCTCGCGACAGGTTTTCATCAGCTTAGAGTGGAAGCTGAGAGTATAGCTAAAACGGCATTTCGAACGCCGTCTGGGTTTTATGAATGGTTGGTTATGCCATTTGGGCTGACTAATGCCCCGGCATATTTTGTGGATCTTATGAATAGGGTATTCAGAGATCAGTTGAATAAGTCTGTTCTTGTGTTCGTGGATGATATTTTGGTCTATTCGAGGACAGAGGAAGAACACAAGAAACATTTAAGAGTAGCGATGGAGGTGTTGAGAAAACACCAATTGAAAGCAAAGTTTTCTAAGTGTCACTTCTGGAAAAGGGAAGTGAGGTTCTTGGGCCATGTTGTATCAGAGAACGGTATTGCCGTGGACCCAGCAAAGGTGGCTACGGTACAAGATTGGCCTACGCCCAAGAACGCAACAGATGTAAGAAGTTTCTTGGGATTAGCAGGATATTATCGTAAGTTTATCCAAGGCTTCTCCAAGATAGCAGCACCGTTGACTCAGTTGACAAAGAAGAATCAAGCCTTTGTCTGGGATGAAAGGTGCGAGGATGCATTCAGAAGTCTAAAGGACAAGTTGACAAGCGCACCAGTGTTAGTCATTCCTAAGGGGGATGAGGAGATGACGGTATACACGGATGCCTGTGGTACCGGACTGGGTGCTGTATTGATGCAAGGCGGTAGGGTTGTAGCTTATGCAAGTCGGCAATTGAAACCGCACGAGAGAAGATACCCTACCCATGATTTAGAATTGGCAGCGATCGTGTTCGCGTTAAAGATGTGGAGACACTATCTCTTGGGAGAAAGATTTGAGCTATTTACAGATCATAAGTCGTTAAAGTATCTATTCTCCCAGAAGGATTTAAATCTCCATCAGCAGAGATGGTTAGAGTTCTTAGCTTCCTATGATTTTGACATCGCATACACACCAGGAAAGGGCAATGCGGTGGCTGATGCATTGAGCAGAAGACATGCCAGCTTAGGGGCTATGTTCCTTGAATGGAAGCAACTGGAGTTTATCGCGGGGTTTGATTTCAGACCAAAGTGCGAATTGGATCCAGAAATGTTAGCGAGTTTGACGATCAGACCCACTTTGATTGAGCGGATCGGCTCTAGTCAGAGGGACGATCCTAACCTATTGGAAATCATCTCCAAGTTAGAGATGGGTATCGATGAGGAGGTGAACAAGTATGGGCTTGGTCGAGATAGATGGCTTAGAAAGAATGGAAAGCTTGTTGTACCCAATGTCAATGGATTGAGAGATGAAGTGCTTAGAGAATGTCATCACTCAAAGCTGACTATACACCCCGGTGGTAATAAGATGTATCGAGATATGAAGCAGACCTACTACTGGGAAGGGATGAAAAGAGACGTCGGGAAGTTTATATCCAAGTGCATGAATTGCCAGCTAGTTAAAGCCGAGCAAAAGAAGCCCAGTGGGTTGTTACAGCCATTAGAAATTCCCGAATGGAAATGGGAGCAAGTCTCGATGGATTTCATCGATGGTTTACCAAGGACTAGATCGGGATATGACAGCATTTGGGTAATTGTAGATCGACTGACTAAAAGTGCAAGGTTTATACCAGTCAAATCGACCCGAACGGCAGCTAAGTTAGCAGAATTGTATATGAAGTGGGTAGTGAGATTTCATGGAGTACCTAAAAGCATTGTGAGCGACCGAGACCCGTTGTTCACTAGTGGGTTTTGGAAGAGCTTACAAGAGGCTCTAGGGTCAGAGTTACATCTCAGTACCGCATATCATCCTCAGACCGACGGTCAGACGGAGAGGGTGAACCGTATTTTGGAAGATCTCTTGAGAGCATGCATATTGGATTTTGGCGGATCATGGGATGACCATTTGCATCTAGTAGAGTTTGCATATAATAATAGCTACCAATCCAGTATCGGTATAGCTCCGTTTGAAGCTTTGTACGGAAGGCCGTGTAACTCACCATCATGTTGGATAGAGACTGACGAGAAGTTTATGCTTGGACCAGATGTGGTGAGGGAAACTTCAGATAAGATCAAGATCATTCAGCAACGAATGAAGGCAGCCCAAGATAGGCAGAAGAGTTATGCTGATAAGAGGAGAAGAGACTTAAAATTCTCCGTTGGTGACTTGGTGTTTGTCAAGATTTCCCCGTTGAAGAGCGTAATACGATTTGGCAGGAGAGGCAAATTGACACCAAGGTTTGTTGGCCCGTTCCCTGTTCTTGAACTAGTCGGGAATTTGGCATATAGGATTGACTTACCAGAGAAGATGGCGGGAGTTCATAACGTATTTCATGTTTCCCAACTAAGGAAGTTCGTTCACGACTCAGATATGACTATTTCACCTGATCAGTTAGAGGACTTCGAAGTAGAACCCGAGGCGGTTGGGAACCGCAAGCCGGCCCGTATTGTCGAGTACGACATGAAGCAACTTCGAAGGAAGGCGGTGAAGCTAGTCAAGGTACAGTGGAGCAAGGACGAGGGTGATTGTACTTGGGAAACAGAGGAGGACATAAGGAAGAAGTATCCAGAACTCTTTGTCTGGTAAGATTTTGACTTCGATTTAGTTTTTCCGCATGCTAGGATAGGCTTGTTTGCTTGTTTTGCATATTTGATTGTTGTATATGGTTGTTAGGCATGCGGGATCTTTTGTATGTTTTGGGTTAAGGAATTTCGGGGGCGAAATTTCTTAAGGGGGGAAGAGTGTAACGACCCGCGTTCTACGCATCATAGGATCGTAGGATATTTATTTCTTTCACATACGAAGTCGTATGGTCATGTAACTTTGGGAGACGACTATTGGGGTCATTTCCCATGTTCATGATTTTTCCCGATTTTTAAATGACCATTTTACCCCTAGTTGGCACTGTTTTGGCCATAACTTTTGACTGGAAAGGGATTTTGACCTGAAACCACTTCCATTGGCTTCGGATGATGGTTTCTCTTTCCGTAGAGTGGTCACATTAGCCAAACGGACTTACCGTTTGGGAGATATGGCTGAAACAAATTTCAGATGGTTAAAAACAACTTAATTGGGCTTAACCGGGTGATTAGCAGCTAGGCCCAAGGGGAATTTCGGGTTTAGGGGTATATGGAGGCTGATTAGGGTTAGAAAACATTTCTTTAGACATTTTCCAGCCGCCACTTTCATTTCTCTTGACCTAGCCATGGCCTCCACTCTTTAAATCTCTCTAAAACACCCAAGAATCACTTCCTAATCAAGGATTAAGGCTTAGAGGCATCAAATTAAGAAGAAAAAACACCAAAGCAAGGTTAGAGCTGCTGTTGGACATCAGTATCCGCCCAAATCTGAGGAGTTTCAGTTCTGAGAATTTTGTTTGTGGCCAAGGTGAGTGATTTGCATAGTTTTTGCACTAATTACGGTAATTAAGGGTAATTAGTGAAGATTAGCGAATTTATACGTAAATAAATTCTGGAAAAATTCTTAAAATTCTAAAATAATGTTTTAAGGCTCTGTTAGAAATTTGGGTTAATTTCGATGTGTTTTGCTAATCGTGTGCTTAAACATGATTAAGAGGGATTGTAGGAAAATGTGAGGTTTTGGCCACTTTTGATCCATTATGATTCATTTAAATTGTTGTTTGTTGCTTGCGGTTGCTGTTATATGTTGCTATGACTCTTTGGTATGTTTTGTGATTGATTCCAATAGTTAGATTGGTCGAAAACGCCGTCGAGAGGCGTATAAACAGTTGCTGGAAAGTTGCAGAAAGCTGCAGGGTATCTAACCGGATCGGATCGGGTAGGGGATCGGATCGGGTAGGGGATCGGATCGGGTAGGGGATCGGATCGGACATATCCGAACCGGACCGGGGCGTGGTACTTTCTGGAGCATGACGTGAAGAGGCAACAAGGAAGGCCTGGTCGGATCGAAGGGGCGTAGCGTGGGATCGGAAGGAACAAGGAGGACTGAAGTGGAAGAAAGAGGAGCATGGATACCATATTCCGAACCGAATCGAGAGCAATACACGAACCGAACTGATGCTGACGAGACGGAGACGGAGACACTCAAGCCATGGGGTATCCGAACCGAACCGCATGAGGGAGAGCTCCGAACCGAACCGCATGAGGGAGAAGGACCCGAACCCAAAGGAGGGTGGCACTCCGAACCGAACCGGGGAACGTATCCGAACCGAACCGAGCATGGGGAACCAGACGTGTACTTTTACTACTTCGTGATGACTTTTCTGAAGACCAACTCCCATTCGACCAAACCCGAGATGCAAAGGAAGTCCAAATGAGAAGTTAGAGCTCAAGATTCAGATGGGAATCAACGAGTTCGCTTCATGGTTGGGCTTTGCTGCGGGACGCGTGTTAAGGAGTTATCGACGCCTATAGCTTTGGACCACTATGGTAGGAGGTGCGAAGGCGGATTCAGGGCCATTATGGCATCGGTAGAACCAAGGGCTACGACCAATGAAGTGGGTCATTGAAATGTTTGGTCATGACTCCAAGTGTTTGGCTTGGTCACAGCAGGGTTTCTACAAGTCGGGATTCGTCGTTACCTCAGTTTGTCTAGTGTTCCAAAGTGGTAGATGCCGTACGCTTTACGCACTGAGTGAGAGATGCGAGGATGGTTGCTATGGATGATTTGTTTGCTATCATTGTGACATGCACACCCCCACCCCCGTATTCTTACACCATTTATTAAGGCACCTTGGGGTATTGTACGGTATGTGGTACTAACTCTTTGGTTGCAGGTCCGGGTTCAGGTATGGTTTAGTATACCTGTTATTATTCTGTTTAGATGCTTATCGCTCATACCAGGCTTTATGTCTGACCCAGAGTTTTATGTCTCCTCTTATTACTCTGGGTGCTCATACGAGCAGACTAGAGACAGGTTAGCTGGTGGTGCACGGGTAGATGATCCGGAGACGAGCAGGAGGCTTCCACGTAATATATATATAGTATTCTCCCTGTGTTGTTGAAGATCACTGCTTGGGTATTGTTGGTGTATCTTCTACTTCAACCTTCTTTTGTTTAGAGACAGTAAATTTGGAAAATTGTAATAAGCTGTATTTGGATTTCCGCTGCTTTGATGATTGATGTTGATTTTAGTTATCAGCTTATGCACTGTCTCGCCTGTTTTGTGTCAAGTATGTTATTATTATATTTTATTCCATGGGCTGTGAGACATTCTGCAGGTTTCTTGATTAGTTCATTCTCTTCTTTCCTTTCTCTTGACGTCCGTCATGTGCTAGTCGGGCATGTGTACAGCGCACTTTTGGAGGAAATACAGGCTGGTGCGGGGCGGGCTGTCACACATTGGAATAATTCTTTTTACATCCCAGGGTCTTTTATGATATTAAAATATCGAATAACAATGATCAACATCATTCCAACACACATAATCCATAACAGATTATATAACACATCATATATCACAATATATGAAAACAGTAAAATAAATGTTGAGGAATCCAATTGGATTCCTCCAACCTGTTTCCCTGCATCACAGATGTTAAACAATATAGATAACATCACTTTCAGTTCCATATGATATATTCTGTTAAACAGAATCAATATAGAAATTTAACTAACTGACTAGCAGTTCAATCAAACAGTCAACACACAGTCAATCAGCCAATATCTAACAGTTCTAAAAATACAACATGAATTTATAAATTGTTCATAGTTGGTGAGATTTACTCACCGTTCCTTATTCCGATCCATTCTGATTCCTGTTGATCCAAAATCTTTCTAACGAAATCTCATTTCCCGCTACAAGCCCAATTTGACTTGTGTCAATATTTTGAGCCTCGTATAAATTATATACACACTATTTAAGTTAACGATTTTTTCTCAGGTTAACATAAATAAAAAGGATGTAAACAAATTGATTATTATTTTATTTACCTTATCTTCATTAGCTAATCGCCTTGACTTCTTTTTCTTTCTTTTCCTTCTCGATCCTTCTTTCCAAAACTAATGACCTTTTTAAGCCACTTGCAACCTGTCGTCAGCCTCCACTCTTTCATCTTCTTTTCAAGCCTATCACTTAGATCCCCTCATCCGTTTCCAGACATCGCACTCCACATTTCACTGCATCGTTCATATGACTCCAATGGGTCATGTTCTAATTTTTATATAGCCTTTCATCCTCTAAAATGAAAATACTGGAACCGAACTTCCATTTTCCCCTTTCCAACAATCATGAGTCCATCTCCTCCAGAAAATTGCTGTCTTGCTACTGCTGTACTACGTATATGTTGATCTCAACACCACTGTCCATCTCATCTATCACTGAACTGCTCACGCTCCCTACATCCCCTTGTTAGCAGTCCCCCCCTTTATCCTTGCTGACCCAATCCACCCACAACTAGAACAATCCATCATTATCTCCTCATCAGGTCCATTGTTTACCATTCCAATTTCACCAGTAAGCATGCCGCCATCTGAGCCTTCTCACCTTCTGAAATTCACGATCTCCATCTCAACAGTTCGTCCTCAAGCACTATGAACCCAAGTTCGGGCCTCCTTAACCCACGGTTGATCCTCACATCACCCAGATTCACAGTTCGTTCCTCAAACAAATTCGCACTGCCATGTCTCGTTCTTACCAGCGTCGGCCTCTTCAGGAACCACCATGCCCAAAAGTCGAACATCGCACCTTACTGTGAATCCATTAATCGATCGCAACCTAAAGACCTTCGAAACCTTCCAGCTCGATTTCCGCGCCTCACTGGTGTCGAGCTACTCACGGTTTAAATCGCGACCTCCCTCAACTCAGCTGCGACGGGTTTTAGAGGAAACGACTTTCGATTTGATTATCGGATGGAGCGGATTTCATTTTGTTTTTAATTTCTTTGAGTTGCGGTTTTCTATTGTCTGAAGCAAGAAAAGGAAACGAGGTACTTCGGTGATGTATTTATAAGCGGACATACTTAACCCTTAAGCCAATACGTGGACTGAGGTTGGCGTGAGATGTGAGTGGTTTTTGTTGTTGAATTATGGGATTAGTTGAGCCATTCGTTTGTGTTGAAATGTGGTATTAGTTGAGCCATTCGTTTGTGTTGAAATGTGGTATTAGTTGTCCACGGATTTCTATCGACAGAAATAAACATACTGTTGTGACGAGCAAGACGCCATGATTCAAAAAATATAATAATATCGGTAGGTGGACTCATATTTTGAAACTTCAAAATGTTGATTTCAGGCTGCGAAATACTTCAATTATAAAGTTGCTTATTTAAATAATTAAAAATTATAGATAAATTCTAAAAATTAAATTATCGCTATTTCCCAAAAGAACCTTGTCTGAATTCACACTCGATATCTAATTATTTTGAAATAACCGTTATGGCCGATAAATGATTCTATAGCGACTATTCTGAAATTTGATTTGGACATATCTCAAATCTACCCGACGAAATCCTGATTTTCCTCTTCCACTAGAAAGATATACTCCACCAGCTCCACACGTTTCTTGTTTCACAGAAATCCGATTTAAAACGAACTCTGTACATTCAGTTGAAGTTCAAATCGCCAAATAGCGAACTGCCACGCCATTTCGAGCTCTATTTTAATTATATTATAAACTATACGTTCAACTGTCGACGATTGAATATATTCGTTATTCTAATTCAATTCTAAACTGAATTAAATATCACAGATGATCCAGTTCACACCATATCGTCATTTCAGCCAATTCTGATTATTTCAGAATTAAATATATTATTTAATTTATTATTTTAATTAAATATTCACCATTATTTAATTCCACGGCCATTAAATTCTCTAAACCACCATTTCAATAATTAAATAAATTAATTATAATACCTCTGCCAATGCGGGTCATTACAATGTCTCTGTCTAATCTTTTCCAAAAAATTGAAAAGTACTCAACACATTTCTTGCAAAGATTCAATAATGTAGTAACTAAAGTAAGTAACACCCAAGAAGATATCATGTTGATGGCACTCAAAAGAGGGATTCAAGTCAATACTGATTCACGTAGTGGTTAAAGATGAAACCCCCATCGAAAACAGATGACTTTAACCGAATAGAGACTCATTTTTTGCTCGTAGAGAAGTTAAGTACTATCACATGAAAATCTAGTGCTAGGAGAATTCTTGAAATGATACAAAGTAGCGTGATTATGAAACAATCCAAAGAGGATTCTAGTAAATTTGATGCGAGTGTAGAAAGCAAAAATGGTTGATAGAGAAGGACTTGTAATGGATCAAAAATAAAAAGTTGGATCCTAGGAGATGACCAAAGATTGTGACGACCGCCATACACCACCGGTGCTCATATAATTTAAAAGTGCACTGTACAGTCACCCGATCGTCGCATGACGATTGCTAGGAGAAAGAAATTAGAAAAGAAAGGGAATGGATAAAAAGGGAAGAGAATAAAAGAAAAGAGAAAAAACACCAAGCATAAAAACACATAACCTGTCGTATATCTTACAGTGCATCTGATATATATATATATATATATATAATAGAAATCATAGATATAAAATAGGTAAGACAGTAATAACTATATAAAGAATATAATCAAAGTATATTGGCTCATACATCCCTAAGTAAATAAAGTTTGCACAAGAGATAAATGAATTCATCGACAAACTATCTCTAAATATATAGTCAACATTGTCATGGCTCCACAGTGTTTTACAGTGGAATAATCAATAATACGACTATAATATGAGAAGATGACACCTCATGCTAATCCGTCTGCGCAACTCTAGATAACTCCTACAGCTGCTAGATAGTTGACTCATCAACGTGTTTAATGAGTACCTTAGGTAATAAGAGGGAACATAAAACCTGGGGTCAGACATCAGTCTGGTGTGAGTGATAAACAATCTCAAAATACTGTAAAGTTGTAATACTAATTAAACCAAAAGTATAGGAATTCATATCTGGCATGTCCCTTCATCCACAAAGTTTGCACATAAATATCATACAACTCAATGACAATAATATTAGGTGTACCCTACGTCAGAGTAGTGCGGTGTCTAAAGGTCCATATTAATGCTCTCTACATCTTGTGACATCCTTAAGAGTGATAAATTACTAAAAAAACACAATATGCATCATTCATCCTCACATTCACGCACTTAATGCATTGGATATATCGAACGTTCAGTTCCATAATAAATCTAACACCCCGTGAAAATACAACTAAATAGACTTAAGATAATCTAATAATAACAAGTTATAAAATCAACAATAAAATAATAACATATTAATGGGTTGAAAAATGGAGTTTTAAAAAATTAGGAATTTGGCCACGAAAATATCATAGTTGTACTATTGGCAAGATTCTGATCCGTTTTCATATATAATATGTCAAAACGGAGTCCGTATAAAGAATTCACATTTAAAAAAATTGTGTGTAAATATATGTACACAAACGTTCGAAATTTGAATTGAAAATATAGATATATGGAATAAAATAAATGATTAGTTAAAATATTCCATTTTGTGTGTATATATCTACATATAAGAGGGGACAAGAATATTGATTAAATGGAAAGGATTTAATAAAACAAGTAATGTTTAATAATAAAACCTTTTCAGCCATTGATTCCTAGAAAAATATATTTTAGGTTTTCTTCTTCCTTTCTTAAATCTATTTTCTTTTCTAATCCCCTTTCTTATAGGACTTGAATAGGATCAGAATACGAAATCATAATATATATAAGAACTCTAACTGTTTTGTTTATACATATACATATACATATACATATACATATATATATATATATATATATATATATATATATATATATATATATATATATATATATATATACACACACATATATATATATATATATAAGGGATTGATAACCGTCCACTTCCTCTCTCCGTTGGAGAGAGGAAAGGCGATCCAAAATCAAAACGAAACCTCGATCGGTTTCGAAACATAAATCAAAGCAAACTTATTCTTTCTCTTAATCTTACTACCGCACTTCAACAGTACGAGTTGGTTTCTTCTACTTTTACCAAAACGGCAATAGATCTGGTCTGGAAGTAATGCTACGTTCGATTTCCAGGGATCAAGCCACCACGATTGTAGGTTTGATGATACTGTACCGAACGATGACATCTGATTACCGAATCTCCTTCTTCTTAAACCGATCCTATTCAGCTAATCGCAATAGCGTTGCGGATCTAGTAGATCTATAACCGTTTCTACTGTATCTGAATGAGACCATTGATTTGGTTCAACTTTAAGGTTTGCGGTATTAGATTGGTTTGATAGCCATAGAGTACTGTTTATCTATATTATGGGCGTTCTGATTTAGTGGCAAATTCGTTTTTCACTGATGAATATATATATGCCGATAATGAAAAAGGAACATTGTCCAATTATTTTACATCTCCAACAAGAAGGTTGAGGGAATCCGATGTTTACCCTTTAAAACTAGCGGATCTCAAGAAGCGCTATTTGAGTTTTCAAGGATCAACAGTGACTAAGTCGGGCAATTTCAAACGTGTTTCAGCTAGATCGCTTCTCAACAGCCAATTCCAATTCCAAAATCAAGGCACTTACCTTCAAATCGGTGAAAAGTGCACTACTGAAGATCGAGCCACTGTGGATCATGTGAGATATCGTGAAACCGACTTTACCAAACCACAATCTAAACCACATATCCCCTACCAACATATCTTCTTTAATTTGGAATAACTATCGACTGTGATCCGATATAAGAAAGGTAAACTGTTTTATTTGGCAACCAGTTTACGTTTTTGGAGTGATTTATGTAATTTGACTTGGGTTTATTTAGAGATCTACAGTCTTATACCTGCTAGATCCTTCAATTTCTTTGGAGATCTGGAATAATTTGATAACTATTTTGCATTTAGAGATGTAAAACGAGACAAAAGTTTCTGTTGCACACTATTCGTGCTCTTTTATTCTAATTGGAATCACATCTATGGTTGTTGGGTGTGATTCGAAGCCACATGCTATGTACTTCACACAGTTTCAGGTTCATTGGACTAAGATTTCAAGCACTCCCCTATGATCTAAATGGATTATAATTCATACAACTAGTTATTTATTTTCCTGATGACCCCTATTTGGCTATCTGAACTCGTGCGTACCCTTATATGGGTTTGCGAGACAAATATTAGGAAGTTATGCATGGTGTTTTACTGGTTTTTGCATATGGATGCAAGTCAGAAACATGATTGATTAGTGGGTGTTGACTGTGTTGAAAGAGTTCATAATTTAGCAATTCCAGTAGAAGATGTTTGGTTGCTCAGCGAGATTGTAACAACCCATAATTTTCTGTATATTTAAATTTAGATTTAAAATAAATAAATGGAATAATATTGGATAAAAATCAAATTTTGTTGATTATAATGATGATGATTATTTGAATGGAGTATAAATTGATTTTAAATTTAGTTATTTAGAAATGTTGTAATATGGAATTTAATATTTTAATAAATAATTTAATTTAAGTTGCTTAAGTTAAAAGGGAATTTGAATTAAATTTGTTAAATGGTGGAATTCTAAGCTGGTTTTCAAATAATAAAATTTTGGGAACTTAAATTTATGAAATCGATTTATAAATTTATTTAAACTATAATTTGATTTAAATTTGAATTTAATGAATATTTAAATTGAATTAAAACAGTTAAATGAATAATTGAATATTTTATTAATTAATTAATTGTGAAATTTAACTGTTTAGGCAACTGTCTCGGAATCCGACGAAACCAGTCTCACTGGATCCGGAACAGTGAATTTTTGTAAGATTTCAATTTGCGTTACGATTGGACTTGTCGTTTGCGTTACGACTGGACTTGTCGTTTGAGCGTACGGGAGAAAACGTGAATGAAGACAATGTAATTGGATAAGTACTTGTTCTCCTAGTGGGCCTCCTATATATGTATAAACTTAAGTTCTTTTCTACCTCATCAACTCATTTTCATTTCACGTATATTTTCCTTCTCCAGCAAAATTCCTCTAATGGCTGAAAAACAGATTCCAAACCCTAGTTTAAACAAAAATTCAAACTTGAAAATCAAATCTCTCCAAAACCTAGCAAATTGTATATATCAAATCGAAGCTCTCAACGATACGAAGCTACGGGTACCCTCAGTTTTGACATGTAGTGACTGGATTCGCTGGAATTCTCAATCAAAGATGCTAGAAATCGAAACCCTAAAGCTCGAATTGATTTAGAAGTCAATCTGAGAATTCGCGACCTGGGTATTGAAGAGATCAACGTTTGGAGCAGATTGGTGGTGGTCTGAGCTTCTATCATCAAGTGTAGTGCCGGAATTTCATGGTTTAGGGTTGTTAGGTTCATCATGTCCGCGTCGCCGGAGGAGGCTATTGGAGGTGATAGCTCCGGCACCGACGGATGTGCAGGAAGAGGAGGGTTCGGTTGCAGGTGGTTGGAGCTTTTGATTCGGCTAGAGCTGTGAGCAATTAGTGGTCAAAGTTGGTGCGGGTATGGGTTTTTCCCGTCGTAGGTTTCTAGTTCGAGCGGGAAGAACGGGTTTGAGAAGATGCTGAAGTGTGAATGTGTGAGTGGGTGAGGAATATTTTATTTATTTTTATATATTTTAAAATTCAAATGGTAAAACAAGCATAACTTCTTCAAACGACATCGGATTGACGTGCGGTTTGTTGTGTTAGGATCGTGACGAAATTGCGGACGATCTGAGACAGTGGAGACTATAAATTTTTGGGTTTTGGTTGGATGTTCGATCCACTAAAGACCCAAAGGTGAGTGATTTTCTCGCTCACACCTAACTGAATTGTTCCCATGTTTATTAAATTAAATTATGAAATAAGTTTGGTTGTATGGTTGTGATTGATTGTGAATGGTTGCTTAAAATTGACATGCAAGTGTGTTAACATGCAAATGAAAGTCAATAATTAGTTATTTAAATTTAATTTAATTTCTAGTTAGAAATCCCGACACTTGTTAACCAGTGAAATGATTTAATATTCACCGTTTGAATAAAATGGTTGTGATGGATGCATTGGTTTATTTGGGTACTAAGTCGATATTGATACTGAAATGTTCTGTTATTCGGTATATGGATGTTTTATGTTTATGGTGACGATTAATCTCATCTTTCACCCTAGATGTTACGGGCATCAAATAAACCGGGATTAATTGATTTAAATGAACTAAGAACACATACTGAAATGATAAATATTTGTGACCCTGTTTGGATTGAAATGATATATATCCATCCTTGAAATATCGAAGAATTAAAATTAAAATCACTTGGCCATAGGATAGCAAATTATATATGGACATCGGTTGGTTAAATGATTTTTAAATATTCGAAATTCTATTCGATGGAAATTTTATTTAAAGGAAAGGTATCGATAAGTTTTATTTTCCTTTTAAAACCTGAATCTTGAATGATTATGAATTTGGCAAGGGAATTATCCGGGAAAAAATTGAGAATTTAAAAAATGGGAATTTTAAGTATGATTTCGGGTTTTCAAAATTTATGGTAAGATGTGAAATTTATAATTCTCCATGAACTAAGTTTTGGAAATGAAAGTTATTTGAGAATATTTGGATTTACTTCGATTTTTGGTATGAATATGGGTTGAATCCTTTAAATCGAACGGTTGGTTAAGGTGATGTTTGAAATAAGATATGAGACCTATGTAAACTCAATTGAAACTAGGTTATAGATTCAAGTATTGGAAATTCGGAAGAAAGAAACAATTACGGTTTAAAATTTATTTTATAAAAATTATATGTAAAATACACCACTTACTTACAAATAAGCTATTTCCTTCCTTAAAAAGTTATTTATTAAAAACCTCTTAACCTATAAATTATCTTATTATAAATTCTTCCTTATATTTTATTACTTAAAACTATTTAGAACTTTTAAATTTATGTATATACATAGTGTTTTAAATTATCTTATCTTATTTTAACTATTATTTTTTATATATATATATATATTTATATAAAGATTTTCTTATAAGCATCTATTTTATTTCAAAATTATATTTTATGAGTTGTAATTTTCTTCCGAATGGAAAGTGTTTGGATTTAAACCGTTGGTTCAAATGGAGTTGAGATAAAGTATATTCTATTTGAATATGAATCGATTTTTAAAATGGAAATGTAAGTTATATTCTACTCGAATATGAATGGATCTCCTAAGGGATTTAAATGAGTTGTAATGATATATATATATATATATATATATTCTACTTGAATATGAATGGATTTCGAACATAAATCGAATTGAAATAATTATAATCTTTGACATGAAGTATATTCTACTTGAATATAAATCGATTTTGTGAAATATTATATGATTATAATATAATGAAATGAAATATATTCTATTTTAGAATATAATCGATTTTGGAATGGCTATGATATTTTGATATGGAATTATATTCTATTTGAATATAAATGGGGCTCGGAACAAACATGATATTTTGAATATGGAAGCGAACCTTTGTGAAAAGTAAAAGAACCGATCGTTGTGAAAAATGTAAGCGTTAGTTGTTAAAGAGACCGGAGTCGCTAAGTGGCATACTCTCTGTTAGTGCTGATACCACTTTAACAACTGTGCACGTGATGAAGTATCTGGTACGAAGCATGATGACTTGGAGGCGATGACTGGACTGAGAAGGCGAGTGATGACGAAATGGCCTTGACCTTCGGGTCATAATTGAAATGACTAAAACATGAGCTATACCGTGACTAATTGAGGTAGCCCCTCTGATCGGACGCACTTCTCCAATACTATTTCTATGACTATGATGATGATATGGGCCCTTTTTGATTTGGTGTTCTGAGGTGGGCGGTAGTGGCTGCTATGCGTTACCACTGGCCCGGGAGTGCAACTGGTAGAATCCTACCCTTGGTATTGCCTCGAGTGCCTTGTCATATTTATCCTTATCGAGCCCCATACGATTTTGATTTAGCATTGTTTTCTATGGAGTTCCCTCTGATAACACCAGTACGGTGAATTTACGGTACTGTATAGACTGTTGATGCCTATAAACGGCGTAAGGGTAATATGGTAATCCCGCTTATGCTATTTTTATTATATTTACTTTAATAGATAAACCCTATCATAATAGCGTATTATACTATGTATGTATTAGTTTAACGGATCCTTGAGTAATGGAAAAATACCGTAACATCTCTTGAGTTACTGCACCCATGACACTCATGTTATTTCGTATTTTAATTTGACTAATATGAGAATGATTTAGTGTTGATACGGGTGTTTGTTGTGTTTTCTTTTATGCAATACGCTCAGGTCAACAGAAATTTGCAGTTAGCGAAGATTACTTTGCTTTGGAGAGCGAAGACGAAGATTTGGTATATATATCTATTGTATACATTTTGTTTCTGCTTCGTTACTGTATATGCTTGTACTAGTGTAACTCTGATGACTGGAAAATGTAACTCGAATGTATATGTTTTAAAATGCTTTGACCCATTATTTGTTTATTATATGTTGTCCTTCCGCTGTGAGGTTATGTAAATGTTTTTCTCTTCTTTCTTCTTTTTCTACTTTTCCCAATAACTACCTGTATTTGTGATTCATTTGGGTTGACATGTGTGGATTATGGTCGATTTAAACAGTCAAAAATCCAGGTCGTTACAAAGTTGGTATCAGAGCTTTAGTTGGCGACAACCTTGGCTATGTTTGGGAATTAACTCATTAGAGATCAGATTAGTAATATCCTAGAATGAGTTCAAGTGAATATATGAGAGAGCGTATTTGTATTTTGGATATAAAATGATTTTATATTGTGTTGACTTGTTCTGTTGAATATTTATAGATTCTGGTCGATATATGGGATGCCATATAATCGATAGGAATATCTAAATAATCAGGCAGAATGGATCGACATAATATGGTTTTCGAGTATATTTTAAATATATCAAATATATTACTGGTTTTAAGTGTATATGCATTCGTTTTTGGTAGGTAGTAATATTAAGTTATTACCCACTATGGTTGATTTAATAATAAATCTAATGGAAAATTTAAAAGGTTTAAAGAAATTTGAAAATGAAATCTTTTGAATATAAATGGTTGCAGAATATGTTTGCACATAAAATAGGAACGAACTTGAGAACTCGATTTCGGGGCTTTTGAAAATAGTTTTACCAAAGTTTTGAAATAATGATGTATTATAAGAAATAGTTCTCGTCGTAGTTTTCAAAAGATTTTAAATGAAATGAGTGTAATCCCTTCTTGGACCTTAGAAATGTCTTCGGTAATGAGTGCACGCATTATCTATGTTTATTTTGAAGAATCTGAGTGGGGGAGAGACCACTCGATGATTATTATAATTGGTTTTAACAAAGGATTTTGGATTTAATTCCATATGGTATGAAAAAATTTATAAAGGTATTAATATATGTTATTTAAAGTTGAATATAACTAAACCAGAATTGAAAATTTTCTATGTTCTTTATTAATTAAGGATTTGGATTTAAATATTATATGGTATGGTTTTTCTATAAATAGTATAAACACATAGATTATTTTAAAACTTGGTTTAAACCAGAAATCAAGGTATTTAAGTTCATCTAAAATAATAATATGGATTTAAGTACTAAACTAACTCGGTTCATTTGAATTTTGGTTATGAAACCAGGAATGGACTTAAGCATTAAGAGAAGAGGGAAATAATCATTTAAAACTCTTAAGTACGAAAATAAGGTTCAACAAATTCTAAATTTGGTCGATATAAGTATTTGAGAAAAATTGAAATTAATCGCGAAATAAAATTCAACTAAAGCCAACTAAAATAGATTGGAAGATTGGATTGTGCAATAAAAGTGACAACTCATGACTTGGAATAATTAATAAGTATATTAAGTTAGTTCGAGAAGGAGTTGAAAGGAAGTTATGTCGTTGATAAAATGTGAATTGTCGATAAAATTAAAATGAAGAAATTAGGTGGTGAATCAACATGTATGTGAAATGAAGACATAGAAATTTAAATTGGAAAGAACTTAATTAAGACAAATATGTAGAAGGTAAATCTGAGTAATGAATAATGAATGAATGGAATGTAAACATTGTGTCGAATGAAATATAATTTCATTAGAATAGAGGAATCGAGTTCAATAAAGTTTAACTTAAGAAATAGAATAATAATGATTGAGAATTAAGTATAAAAAATTCGAGTTATGAACCGGCTTAATTCAATTTGGAACTTGAAAGTCTAATTAATAAATTGAGTTAAGGGAATAAGATTTAATTTAAAATGAAGATGGGACTAAGTGAATAAGAAATGGTTAAATGAATGAATAGAAGTGCTAAAACAACAGGAATGCGATGCAAATATAAAATTGGGCTTATTCGAAATAAGGTGACAGTTAAACAAATTCTAAATTCGGAATTGGAGATATTGAAATGAGATGTAAAAATAAAACTTAATCTGAGTTGGATGGATTTAATAAAATGAAATCAACTTAGGAAAATTAAATAATTCAATTTATAATTCATATAGATAATTGGATTTAGTAAGTATAATTTGATTCATACGAACAATTAAAGGTAAATTGTTGAATAAATAAGAGATAACCAAATCTAATGGTCGTAGTTTGCTAAGGTTTTGAAATCTGAAGGTTTGAAGCTCCAACTTAAATAAACTGACGCTTAAGGGAAATTTGGTTGAATTAAATAGACATGAAAGTGAGTTTTAAAATCTAGCCCGGAAATGAAACCATTAGGAATGGGAATTTATGTAAATGAGATTGGCAAATGGGATATGGAATAAGGCTAAATTTAGTACTTAGAGAGGAAATAAGTCATGAAATTGGCAATTTGATTCATCGTAACGAATTAAAGATCTAATATGTTGGAAAATTTAAAAATGAATTCAAGTTTTATTCGGAATTTAATGCTTGGAATGAAACGGGAAATGAATAGAAAATTTTATCGGAAGGGTGTGAGCAGTTGAATGCAAACTCATTTCCCGGAGAATGAAGTGAATGTAAATGATTGAATGGATGAACAAGAACAAACGAAATGGATGAGTTACAAATGAACATATATTTATGTAATAAAAGGGTAAATCATATTATTGAAATAATGGAGTGATAACTCATTCTATATGGCTAAATTTTCTAAAATTTCGGAATCTGAAGGCTAGAACCTCCAAATAAGATAAATCGATGTTTATGCGAAAACCTGAAATATTAAACGAGCTGAAGAAAAATGACCATAACTTTTGAATGGATGATCAGAATTCGATGATTCCATACTTTTTGGAAACCTTAGAAACTGAACTAAAACTTTTGTTGATTGGGCCTTGTCTAATTTTTATGTTTATTAAGTCGAAATCCAAGCGTTTGTTGTAGTTCAGCGCGCAAAAAATTTAAAATTGAAGCGTATGTCGATATTGTTTTGACCATAACTTCCTAACGGAACGTCGGATTTTGATGTGCTTTTACAATTCGGAAAGGCCAGGATGTAAACTAAAACTTTTCCTCAATATGCTTGGTGAAATTTTAAGGTTTAAAGGGCTGATAACTGACTTGAACAATTCAGGTTTGCAATTTTATGTGTATGGGCTGAAGCGTTCTCTTTCGCTAAAATGGTCGTAACGTTTGAACGAATTATCTGAATTCAACGAATACAGACAATTCGAAAAGCCTGAAACAAATACAACAACTTTTTCCTATGCTTTGGTCAAATTACATCATTTAATGGTTGATAATCCACGACTTGTTTGCTGGCCTATCGCTAATATTTTGGTTTTACAGTTGAAATGTTCGATATATGTAGTGTAAGTTGTATGCATTTGCTATGTATTATATATATATATATATATATATATGTTAATTCTTATGCGTATGTGAGTATGCAGCAGGTGCAAGGAAGTCGCACTACGCTTTGGGAGCACACTTTGCGCTAAATGCTATAATGCTAAATAAATAAAATTGCATATAACACTAAAGAAGGTACTTATATGAGTTATATGGTTCTGTGGTTATATATTTTGTTTTCCCCTTTTTGGGATGCCTCATCGTATGATGAGATGTATATTTGAGTTTTATATATATTGCAATTTTTCCGGACCTCTCCGTACAAAGGAGATGCTGCCGAAATTTTCCGTGATTTCAGGAGTAAGAAAATTTATGAGATTTTACAATCATATAACTTATTTTATTAATGTTATTTTATAAGTATGGATTTGAAATATATATATGCTCAATACTCTATTTCTTTCTCTTTTCGAGGAAGAAAAGACTTGAGTGGGAGAGAATGTAACAACCCATAATTTTCTGTATATTTAAATTTAGATTTAAAATAAATAAATGGAATAATATTGGATAAAAATCAAATTTTGTTGATTATAATGATGATGATTATTTGAATGGAGTATAAGTAGATTTTTAAATTTAGTTATTTAGAAATGTTGTAATATGGAATTTAATATTTTAATAAATATTTAATTTAAGTTGTTTAAGTTAAAAGGGAATTCGAATTAAATTTGTTAAATGGTGGAATTCTAAGCTGGTTAATAATGATTGAAATTCAAATAATAAAATTTTGCGAACTTAAATTTATGAAATTGATTTATAAATTTATTTAAACTATAATTTGATTTAAATTTGAATTTAATGAATATTTAAATTGAATTAAAACAGTTAAATGGATAATTGAATATTTTATTAATGAATTAATTGTGAAATTTAACTGTTTAGGAAACTGTCTCGAAATCCAACGAAACCAGTTTCATTGGATCCGGAACAGTGAATTTTCGCAAGATTTCAATTTGCGTTACCATCGGACTTGTTGTTTGAGCGTACGGGAGAAAACGTGAAAGAAGACAATGTAATTGGATAAGTGCTTGTTCTCCTAGTGTGCCTCCTATATATGTATAAACTTAAGTTCTTTTCTACCTCACCAACTCATTTTCATTTCATGTATATTTTCCTTCTCCAGCAAAATTCCTCTAATGGCTGAAAAACAGATTCCAAACCCTAGTTTAAACAAAAATTCAAACTTGAAAATCAAATATCTCTAAAACCTAGCAAATTTTATATATCAAATCGAAGCTCTCAACAATACGAAGCTACGGGTACCCTCAGTTTCGACATGCATTGTCTGGATTCGCCGGAATTCTCAGTCAACGATGCTCGAAATCGAAACCCTAAAGCTCGAATTAGGGGTTTTTGATTTAGAAGTCAATCGGAGTATCCGCGACCTAGGTATTGAAGAGATCGACGTTTGAAGCAGATTGGTGGTGGTCTGAGCTTCTATCATCAAGTGTAGTGCCGGAATTTCATGGTTTAGGGTTTAAAACCCGTTACGTTCATCATGTCCGCGTCGCCGGAGGAGGCCACCAGAGGTGATGGCTCCGGCACCGACGGATGCGCAGGAAGAAGAGGGTTCGATTGCAGGTGGTTGGAGCTTTTGATTCGGCTGGAGCTGTGAGCAATCAATTGTCAAAGTTGGGGCGGGTATGGGTTTTTCCCGTCGTAGGTTTCTGGTTCGAGCGGGAAGAATGGGTTTGAGAAGATGCTGACGTGTCAATGTGTGAGTGGGTGAGGAACATTTTATTTATTTTTATATATTTTAAAATTCAAATGGTAAAACAAGCATAACTTCTTCATACGACCTCGGATTGACGCGCAGTTTTTTGCGTTAGGATCATGGAGAAATTGCGGACGATCTGAGATTGGTTTGGTTGCTTTTTGAGACTGTAAATTTTTGGGCTTTGGTTGGACGTTTGATCCACTAAAGACCCAAAGGTGAGTGATTCTCTCGCTCACACCTAACTGAATTGTTCCCATGTTTATTAAATTAAATTATGAAATAAGTTTGGTTGTATGGTTGTGATTGATTTTGAATGGTTGCTTAAAATTGACATGCAAGTGTGTTAACATGCAAATGAAAGTCGATAATTCGTTATTTAAATTTAATTTAATTTCTAGTTGGAAATCCCGACACTTGTTAACTAGTGAAATGATTTAATATTCACCGTTTGAATAAAATGGTTGTGATGGATGCATTTGTTGATTTATGTACTAAGTTGATATTGATACTGAAATGTTCTGATATTCGGTATATGGATGTTGTATGTTTATTGTGACGATAAATCCCATCTTTCAACCTAGATGTTACGGGCATCAAATAAATCGAGATTAATTGATTTAAATGAACTAAGAACATAGATTGAAATGATAAATATCTGTGACCCTGTTTGGATTAAAATGATATATATCCATCCTTGAAATATCGAAGAATTAAAATTAAAATCACTTGGCCATAGGATAGCAAATTATATATGGACATCGGTTGGTTAAATGATTTTTAAATATTCAAAATTCTATTCGATGGAATTTTATTTAAAGGAAAGGTATCGATTTTCGATAAGTTTTATTTTCCTTTAAAACCTGAACCTTGAATGATTCTGAATTTGGCTAGGGAATTATCCAAAACAAATTTGAGAATTTTAAAAATGGGAATTTTAAGTATGATTTGGGGTTTTCAAAATTTATGGTAAGATGTGAAATTTATAATTCTCTATGAACTAAGTTTTGGAAATGAAAGTTATTTGAGAATATTTGTATTTACTTCGATTTTTGTTATGAATATGGGTTGAATCCTTTAAATCGAACGGTTGGTTAAGGTGATGTTTGAAACAAGATATGAGACATATGTAAACTCTATTGAAACTGGTTTATAGATTCAAGTATTGGAAATTCGGAAGAAAGAAACAATTACAGTTTAAAATTTATTTTATAAAAATTATATGTAAAATACACCACTTACTTACAAATAAGCTATTTCCTTCCTTAAAAAGTTATATATTAAAACCTCTTAACCTATAGATTATTTTATTATAAATAAATTCTTCCTTATATTTTATTACGTAAAACAATTTAGAACTTTTAAATTTATGTATATACATAGTGTTTTAAATTATCTTATCTTATTTTAACTATTGTATTATATATATTTATATAAAGGTTTTCTGATAAGCATCTATTTTTTTTTCAAAATTATATTTTATGAATTGTAAATTTCTTCCGAATGGAAAGTGTTTGGATTTAAACCGTTGGTTCAAATGAAGTTGAGATAAAGTATATTCTATTTGAATATGAATCGATTTTAAACCGATTTTTAATATGGAAATGTAAGTTATATTCTACTCGAATATGAATGGATCTCCTAAGGGATTGAATTGAGTTGTAATCAAATACATGTATTCTATTTGAATATGAATGGATTTCGAGCATAAATTGAATTGAAATAATTATAATCTTTGACATGAAGTATATTTTACTTGAATATAAATCGATTTTGTGAAATATTATATGATTATAATATAATGAAATGAAATATATTCTAGTTTAGAATATAATCGAGTTTGGAATGATTATGATATTTTGATATGGAATTATATTCTATTTGAATATAAATAGGGTTCGGAACAAACATGATATTTTGGATATGGAAGGGAACCTTTGTGAAAAGTAAAGGAACCGACCGATGTGAAAAATGTAAGCGTTAGTTTTTAAAGAGACCGGAGTCGGTAAGTGGCATACTCTCTATCAGTGCCGATACCACTTTAACAACTGTGCACGTGATGAAGTATCTAGTACGAAGCATGATGACTTGGAGGCGATGACTGGACTGGGAAGGCGAATAATGACGAAATGGCCTTGACCTTCGGGTCATAATTGAAATGATTAAAACATGAGCTATACCATGGCTAATTTAGGTAGCATCTCTGATCGGACGCACTTTTCCGATACTATTTCTATGACTATGATGATGATTTGGGACTGTGTTCTGAGGTGGGCGGTAGTGGTTGCTATGCGTTACCACCGGTCTGGGAGTGCAACTGGTAGAATCCTACCCTGGGTATTGCCTCGAGTGCCTTGTCATATTTATCCTTATCGAGCCCCATACGATTTTGATTCAGCATTGCTTTCTATGGAGTGCGCTCTGATAACACCAGTACGGTGAATTTACGGTACTGTATAGACTGTTGATGCCTATAAACGGCGTAAGGGTAATATGGTAATCCCTCTTACACTATTTTTATTATATTTACTTTATTGGATAAACCCTATCATAATAGCGTATTATACTATGTATGTATTAGTTTAACGGAACCTTGAGAGATGGAAAAATCCCGTAACATCTCTTGAGTTACTACACCCATGACACTCATGTTATTTCATATTTTAATTTGACTAATATGAGAATGATTTAGCGTTGATCCAAGTGTTTGTTGTATTTTCTTTTATGCAATACGCTCGGGTCAGCAGAAGTTTGTAGTTAGCAAAGATTACTTTGCCTTGGAGAGCGAAGACGAAGATTTGGTATATATATCTATTGTATACATTTTGTTTCCGCTGCATTACTGTATATGATTGTACTAGTGTAATTCTGATGACTGGAAAATGTAACTCGAATGTATATGTTTTTAAGTGCTTTGACCCATTATTTGTTTATTATATGTTGTCCTTCCACTGTGAGGTTCTGTAATTGTTTTTCTCTTCTTTCTTCTTTTTCTACTTTTCCCAATAACTACCTGTATTTATTATTCATTTGGGTCGACATGTGTGGATTATTGTCGATTTAAACAGTTAAAAATCCAGGTCGTTACAGATATGTAGCAGTTACACACGTGCTTGCTGCACTACGAAGATCTTGGATCGTGGAAGGAGCATGATCTGAAGATTTCTTAACTTTTAGTTATTATGTTTTCCACATTTTGTTGTATTTGGCATTGCTTGTATTTCCTTTGTGTATGTACTGTACTTTTATTTCAATAGTTAATAAAGTGAACCAATTTTCAATATATATATATATATATATATATAAGGGATTGGAGTTCGCATTCATGTTCGTTCTTGAAGGTTTTCAGATCTAATAAGAAAACATCATAAAATTTGTGACATTTCCATATAGTTAAATCACTGTGAGTGGAAATAATGTTTGTTTAAACCAAATTCTATGTAGATTTTATACTGATTTTTATTCCTACGGAGGTTTGCGTCTTCACTATAACATCACAATAACCCCCCAAATCTCCTATCTTTATATATCGCAAAGTTGTCAATCAATATTTTGGGTTTGTGAATTATTTGGGTTATGTTTGAGGAATAATTTGGTGATTCTACTTTTGTTTAATTGGATTTGACTCTTTTTATTTAAAAGTTTTTGTAATATAAAAGGGTCACGATGTGGTTTGGTTTTGTTATTTGTATAGGTTTAGATTTCCATTCTAAATTGGAAAATTTGATCATATTCAGATTTGAAATAATCAAATGTTAATGTTTTTATATGCAATATAGAAAAAAGGTGAATTTGATTCAAACATAAGTTTATGTATATATGTATATATTTTTATGTATGTATGTGTGTGTGTATATATATATATATATGTGTGTGTGTGTTTGTTGAATATGTATGTATGTAGGTACGTTCCTCTATCATTATCTAAGCTATTCTAACAAGCCTAGGAACAAGTTCGAATGGTTATGTTGATATTTTCCCACTTGTTGCTTGTCATTAATTATTCCATGAGTTGAGTAGTTTAATATAAGAATTAGGCTTGTATACCTTTTATGTGAACATTATTGAAAAAATTCACTATTAGAGCATTTCTTAACTCAAACGGACATTTTCGCTTATAACACGTATTAAATTATATATTTATATAGTGTAATCAAAGTAATCAAACGTAATAATGGCGTAATTAGTACGTTAGAATAGGATTAGAAATTTGTAAATATACACATATGAATTGTTGCTTTTTTGTGTGTATAAATGGCTTATATATAATTTTAATAATGACACACAGACACGAGGTTAGTTGTCATTTGTGGTGGGTGTAACGAACTGAGAATTTCGACCTTGAAAATCAACATAAACACCATGTCGACTATTCAAGTATCGGCAATACCAGATCATTAATAGAAAGAAGTTAGAGGGTGAGAAATAGAAAGATAGAAAATTAGAATAGAAGAAGAAGAAGATCACAAACTGAACAAAATCAGAGTAAACACGAATCTCACAGTGGAACGAATAAAATATATTATATAACATAACTTTGAAATACAAAACTATATTTCACTTACACATATCATTAGTGTATATCAAAAATATATCACAACGGAAATAAACTCTATACATATCTAAAATTTGAGTCTCCTGCTCCAAGCTCCTTCAAATATATCTGTAAAATCCCGACTACTTGACTGCCCGTACAAATTTTGGGCACCCAAGAGTTTAGGGAAAACAAAACAAAATAGACTCCGGGTCAGTCATGTGACTGGTGTGAGTAAAATCTAATCACTTGGTTTAACTTTTAAAATCCTTTTAAATGAAATGATAATCATAAGACCGATCCACACATAAACACAGACGGTTTTTACCTTATGATAACCCAAAATATTTCTTAAGACCAATATTTTCTGATATTATAATAATGTCTAAATCAAGTAAATAGAAATATAGCAGAACGCATTCATCTCACGCTCTACATATATATAATATGCAATCAAAAATCATGGGTTCTTATTGGGTAATGTATTTCTAACTATGACAAGGTATGGAACCACCTTCCAATAAGTGTACTCTAGAAGCGATACACTGGAGTTCAACAAGAACATCTTGTAACTCGGCCACACATGACTGGCCATTCATTTCGCTTGAATGTTCCGAATTTATTATCACCTTATGGTTAGTATACCAACATAACCGTTCCCGGGAGATACAGAATTGAAAGAAGTAACAAATATGAATATTCTCTAGATGTTGACAATATACCCGAATTGGGTGTGACCCACTTAGCCACGCTGCCTTCCCGATTTCTGTCATTTCCCAGTTAATGAGGCTTGAGGTCATAACGTATCTTTTAACATATCACTACGTTATTTACTTTGAATGCCACATCGTCATACCCGTCAAATCACAAATTGGTTTCCCCAAAAAATCCTCGGGTATAAGCTAAGAGAAACAAATTCCTCTGCCACCAACGTAAATACGTTTGGAATGATCAACTTACACGATCTACCAGATATACTCTGTCAGACATTCGTCCATTCAAGTTAACTTGGGACAGGATAATCCGAAGGAATTATTCTGTAAATCCATCTTAGGAAATTCTACCTAGGATCGCCAGAATAACCCTTGTATAAACTTTGTCTTCAATTGTCTTCGATCTATTTGATTTGAAATGATAACACCCATACGGAGTGGTTTTCAGATAATAAATCTGATCCCAGTCCCTCCGTATTGACAACGGAAATGGTCAAAAACTTTGATAATTGGTGTTTTAACTATTAAAGGAAAACATGTGTACAAACAATGGACGTATTTCCAAATGGAAATCTTACCGATCAATCATCAATCAACACTGAGTCCCTTTAATTTAATTTATATTAAATTATTCATTTTCCAATTTCCTTTCAATATCTTTACCCAATATTTCTCCAACTCATTTAGCTTCTTACGATTCTTGGAAAAATGTTTCCATATATTCACAATTCCTTATTTCCCCTATTTCGAAAACATACGTTATTAACGTTGGAAAACATTTCCATACCTTATTCACGCATCACTATCCATCAGTCCCTAACCGTAAACCAGTAAGAGAACAATCCCCTAAGTATAAACCCGAAGGCCGAAGCCAACATCAGATTGGTACTCAGACAACCATTCAACATAACCAATTTCCAGTCTGTTTCTAATGTTTTTAACCCCGTACACAATTCTCTATTCAGTTTATGAATCCACTTCTTTATGGAAATCTTTGTTTATAACGATAACGTTATAATCTCTGTTTTTGAAATATTTAATTTCAAAATATAACTTTTATTTAAATAAATAAACAAATAATTTATTTATTTGATAAATTATTAAATTTGGATTATAACCGGAAAGTAAATGGTACTTCCCTGAATTCGATAGAATTGAATTCCAATGTATAACTCACTTCCGAATAATCCCTATTCAATTGTCATTCAGAACATCTGAATAAATTACCATTTTAGGTCAACTCCATCCATAAATCCATTTCTGAATTTATCATTTTTAAAACATTTATCAATCTGATTCTTTAACCATTCTAAATCTTCAAACCGTTTTTCTTTTAAATCATAATTCACTTTGAAATGTGAATATTGTTTCTTTATAGAAATCTGGACTCATTTTATTAAATCAAATCTTAATGTAAATAAATATTACAGTTTATAATCCCATCTATCTAGTTCTTTTATAAATTCATATTTGTATTTCACTCCATATACTCCATTTATAAATCAACTTCCTATTAAATAAATATCAAGTTTATAACTTAATTCTCAGTTTCCTATTTAATTACTAATTATTTGTTTTAAAGCAAATATTAACTATCTTGTTAATTTCTGAATTATATAATATATAAAAAATTTAAAAATAAATCATTTTAATAACATTCGACATCATCGAATTTAAATTACAAATCCTTATTGATTTGTTTCAATTCTATTCCCATTTCGATTATCGAAATAATTTCATCTTTTTCTTTCCAAACGATTTCCATTTTCCTTTTTAAATAAATTTTTTTCTTGAATTTATTTTTTTAAAGCTATTTAGCAATAATCATTTGTTTCGTTTATAAATATCGGTTATAAATCAAATTACTTGTTTTTATATAATAAAAAACAAGTTATTATATTCTAACTAATCGAAATTCCATTTTTATTTAAAAATAGAAATTTCTTTTTAAAACCCCAATTTCTTTTCCTGTAACGACCCAGAAATTTTGAGGAGTTGGAAATAAAATTTATTGAAGATTTATGTATTAAAAATCGATTGAATGTTTGGCTTAGAGATTTAAAAGTCGAATATTGTTGTGTATACAAATTAAAACTAAATATTTAATTCGGAATGATTGGTTGAGAATCAATAAATGAATATTTGAAATAAATCGATTGGATATTTGATTTGGATTTGGATTTCGACTAAAAATATAAATGGTCGGATTTGAAAAAAAAAATATTATCGATGTTGAACGAATTGGAGAATTTAATTTGTTAGAATATTTGGAATTTTGGTTAAGATATGTTTGTATGAAGAAAATTGAATTTAACGTCTCAACAGAGTTATTGGTGGACAAAACGGGATAAAATCAATAAACCGATAAATAATAGGAAAATAATAAATTTAAAATAACGTCAGAGCCGATTTACAACCAGGATAATTTTATTTAATTCAGAACGTCGAGATGTGACAACACGTGAAATTTCGTTACGTTTGGAATTTGTGTATGTGGTACATGTATTGGGCGTTCAATGGAATTTGCGGTAGAAATGAACGAATAAAATCTCACTTAAAAATTTAAAATAAAAAGGTCAACCCCTATTCCTCTAGGTTATCGGCTATACTCTTTTCATCTGAAAACCAAATTTTACACTTCCTTCTGCAATCAACCTTCCCCAATTCTACCTTCTGCAAACATCACTTCTGCGCAGATCTAAGGAGGAAAAAAATATAGCTATGGCACCCTATTTTACTTGCTTCCCACTATAAAGTAGGTATGCCCAAATTCCATCAGAAAAGCCAAATCAGATCCCTTTTCTCAACGTTAATGGCTTCTAACTAAAACCCTAAAAGTTGATTTCACCCTCCTCCCCAAAATCAAAGTCGCATCTTTCGCTTGCAAACCCCAACTCCACCACTACTCAAATCGGAATTCGCTGCAACCAACCGAAGCCGCAGCGGCCAATAGCGGGTCCAAAAGCCTTGGAATTCGAAGCTCCAAGCACCACCGTAGGTCGATTCCTTCTCCGATTTGTCGCTGCAAGCACTCAACTATTCTAGCACTTTCGGCAGTGACCTCTTTTCTAAAATCGGAATCTTGCACCCAAATCGGCGTGTCCTTCCCGCTGGCCTCCTTGTATCATCGTTAAAGTCTGCTTCTTTCATCCTCGTTACGAAAGGCAAGCTTATGCTTACGATTGATTAATCTATTTTCAAGTGTTTTAACTTCTTTAGAACCTAGATTGAAATAGTTATTTGGGTTTGGTTGTGTTGCTGAATTTCTGTGACCTGACACTAGATTTTGGCTCGAATTTTATCTTGCTATGCTTCGAAATTTCTATTATGTTACGTGCTACCGTTTTACCCTATGGGTTTTATTATCTGGAATTATAGATGATGCCTATATTTCAAAACCCGTGCCTTGGGTACTTGGGCTTTTACCACCTTGTCGATATGCCATTACTGTCTTTGCTGACGCTTCCATATTATAACTTATAAGGAAGTTACTACATTATAACATGTCATGAAAATTGCCACATTTAATGATGTCCTGTGGTTTGAATATCATAAATATGCGGGTTAGTTTGAATATCATGAACATGCTGGTTAGTTTTGGAATCTCATAAACATGCTCATTTTGTTCTCACTTAGTTCTCCGTTCACTTAAGGATATATGCATATGCTCATTTGTATTTACTCCCACTCACTTCCCTGTTCACAAATTTAAGCTGGGTTACAAAATGTAAATGGGACTTTCACTGCTAAATGTTGAAGTGTTAAGGCAAAAAACTATATCTATTGGAACAAACCAAGACAAAATACTAGACTTTCAAGCTGAACCAGGAATAACTTGATGATTGTGTACCCTGTTGAACTGGACATGTTACCGTATTTATACTGTCTTGATTAGAAATGGGGAGTGCATGTGATACATATATTTATTATATAGTTTCACTTTACTTTACTGGTATGAGCTTGATAGAGTTTTTCCCAACTCATTTGATTTGGAAACTATATTTTTTTTATTTGAATTTGAACTATTTTTCTCTGCCTCACCGTAGATTAAACGATAGTGTACATGAATGATTTAGAACAACATGCATGATAATGCATTGGGACACTTAAGGCTAAGGGCGTAAGCCATTTCTGGTTCATGTATGTTTTTGAGTGCCAAAAGTATAATACTCCACCGGACAGCAAAACTTTGTAGTAAATATGGTGGAATGCATACCCTATTTGATGGAAAATACACCATATACTATTCTGCTTTCTTGGTTCAACCTGAAACCTACCATAGTTGTTTAAAACTCCAAAACCTTATGCATTTGTTAGTTGGAAAACCTGTCCCCTGAATGTACACACAAATTTGTGCTTTGTGACTTGGTAACATAGCTACACATGTGGTTCTCATACAAGTATACTGGCCCATATTTATTCTGACTTTGGGTACATGCCACCAGTCCAACTGTCCTAATTTATTATGCTTTATTATAAGCGTTGCACCCCTTTTGTTCGTTCGTTCATGATCATACTTGGTTGCCTTATGATTAGCTTGCCTCTTGAGTCATGTCTGTGCCATGAATACTGCTCTGTATATTTAGGATCCCTGAAATTGTTTCTCATGGATTTTCATTTTTTGTTTTTGTTAGGATATAGTTTTATCAGATGTGAAGTAACAAATACAAATGTTACTAAATTAAGGTAGTTTAACTATCCACTTTGTTCAGAATTTTTTTTTATGTAGTTATGTTATGTCTGCATTATATATATATATATATATGTTGTTTAAAGTTTGAACTGGAACTTTCGGGTTTTTCAGCTTTATGCATTTTAATTCATGCACCATTGCATGTAACCATTTACTCAATCCTACTACTGTTGTTTCAGGTCCCCCACCTAGTTTGCACATTTATTTCATACCGTTATGCTTTTCCACTGTGTATTTACTTCATAACCGGCACTTGTTTGAATCACCTACCCTTGTTTGCGCTTGGATATGATAACACATATTTATTTTACAACCTGGAATATCTGAGGATCATGTAATTGGCTTGAGTTCCATTTATCTTGGTTTTTCTGATGCTAGATATGAGTAAATTCTAAATAGCATTGAATTCCCTTATTGCCTGCATACACCACTGATACAATATGAAGCTAGATATGCACATATTTTAAACAATGTTGATCCATGTGGCAGCATAGACCCTTGGACAGTTATATTTATCTCTTCGGAATGCCTAAAATAAATTGAATCCAGAACTGTGACAAACCTGCTATATGACTCACTTCTCTTGTGCTCGCTGATAAGCTTAAATATTCTACGCTGTCGCTGCTATGTATCGGCGCTTGTCGATGAGTTTCATTGTACTAGTTAGCCATGGGTTGTGGGATGTTGAGGCAGTACACACGTGGACCTGTACACGTGTGTACGTGCAGACTTCCGTAATCATTTGTCCCTAAAATAAAGACCGATATAGTACAGACACTGCACCACTGTATTTGACATCCGACTGTTGTAAGGATTAACTATTTATTTCAGTTCTTACTGAAGTTAATTTACTTGAACTATGACTAATCCTGACTCGAGTGGTTTTATGTTTTTGCATGGGACGCTCGGGTCAGATTTGAGCAATACGGATTTAAAAATCACTGCTTAGGATCCGAAGACTGCCGAAGCTGGGGATTCCAGGGGACGCGCACTCTGAAGATTTTTGAAACAGTAAATGTTCTTTTGTAATCAAACTGTATTTTTCTTTGCTGTATATTGAAAGTTTGTATTCAAAAAAATAATTTCTGATTTATAAATAAAGATTGATTTTACCGTTTAATACTGTGTTGTCTATTATTCTATATTTTCTGTGTTGATCTATTTTTAAACTCGGTAAGCTAAATAACGATCCGTCATTTTGGACGTTTTAAATTGGTTTAATCACCGATTTGCAGCGGTCAAAAAGGCAGGACGTTACAAGTGGTATCAGAGCTTTGGTTTATTCAAAGCTTAGCTTATCGAGTTTAAATGAGTAGGATCGACCCTAGAAAAGCTAATTTTGGAAATAAAAAGGTTTCGAAATATGAATTTTGAAAATGAAAATAATTTTAAAATAGATTTTGAAGAAAATATATATTTTGGAGAAATTATTTTTGAGACTATTATTTTGAAACTAATACATCGGAAAAAGAATTTTGAGATTTGAATTTTGATTCGGAATCCCCAGTCTTCGGAAGTCTTCGAATCCAGGTTTGCGAGCGTTTTCTTCAATAAGTTCTCTTAGGATTTGAATCTAGAATCCATCATCGGATGGCATCTAAGGTAGATAAGTAGGAGAGAAACAACGAATTAACTTCGTTAAGCGTGAGTCTTAGAAATCAAAGATAACTAAAGTTGATTGTAAATAAGAATTCAATTTGAATAGAAAAAGGAAAATTTGAAATCGTTTCAAAGAAGAAACGATGAATTTTATTTTGAAATTAAGAAGATAAGTTGATAAAATAAAAAGTGGTTAAGTGAAGAGAGCTGATAAGTATCAACAATCAAGTGGGAATATCGATGTTGTATTTAACATCTGTTGAATCCAAATAATGAATTTAGAAATGTTTTCATGATAATAAATTATATTTTCGTCAGAAAATGAAGATTTACGAATATATTGAAATGTTTTCCCAATAATAATAAGAGATTTCGTAAAATTGTAAAAATATGAATACGATAATTGGAAATGTTTTCCGAAAGACCGTGAGAGGCTAACGAGTTTTGATAATCAGAATGGTGAGGACTGAAGAGCAAAAAGTCGCACGTCGAGAATGAAGAGTGGCAGAACGTAAAAGAAGGGAAGAAGTAATGTTGGAATACGAGAAGAGAATTAAGGAAAAACAGACAGCCGGCCCCTATGACAATGTCGTTTGTTACAGATGTCAGAAAAAGGGACATTACGCGGCTACGTGCGGAGAGAAAGACAAGGGAAAGAAGAAAGAAAGGAAAATTTACCAATCCAATATTTTCTGTTTTAAATGTAGAGAGAAGGGACATTTTCCCAGTCGTTGCCTTAAAGTGAGAATAAAGAAGCCCGCCATTTCTGAGACATCTGGTGAACCAATCACTTGCTATCATTGTAAGCAAGTTGGACATATAGCTCGAAGTTGTTCCGAGAGACAATAGGGACGACAGGTAGTGTTGCGTATCGCTAGAGAGAAAACTGTGAAATATGTAGATAAAGACGGCTCCATCTCGTATTATTGTAAGAACTGCAAGAAGTGAGGTCATGTGGAGGAGGAATGCACTAATCCTTTGGTGGAGACTCCAGAAAATTGAATATCGTGAAAGTAATTTACGCAGAGATGTGAATCATCGATCGAAAAGCAGACAAACATCGAAGATTGTAAATTCTAATTAAGCTAGCTCTGTTTTGTAATACTATCGTTGTAATCCTAAAATCTCCTATGTACGTGTTTTTGAATAGATCGAGACTATGTATAATTATTTAAATAGAATGGGTATGAAAATTTTTGAACTTTATGAAATTGCTATTAATGGTTTAATCTCATTTGTATGATATTATTTGAAATCTTAAAAGTGAAATATTTCTAAGTGGAAATTATAATGATATCGTTATAATCAATGTTTTGCATAAAAGAAGTAGATGCGTAAACTAAATTCGAGTACTGCGTAAGAAATGATTGATAAGAAATCAAGAAATTAGGTCTAGGAAGTTGGAAACTGACTGAAGATTAGTTAAGTTGAATAATTTCTTGAGTGTTGATCTGATGTTGGTTTCGGTCTTCGGGGTTGATACTTGGGGAGTTATTCGCTTGCTAATTTACAGTCGAAGGATGTGAATATGAGAGAGTAGGAACGTAGAGTGGTAATGCATGAATGAGAAGTTGTTGTAAGAATTAAAATTCTGGAATATAAAGGCGTAAAGATGTGAATCAAGTGATGAACTAATAATGGTAAATCTTGAAAGGAAATTTGGTTTGTAACGAATAGATTCATAAATCCGAGTTTGAAAAGATATTAATGTGACGACCCCAAACCCCGTACTGACGGCGGCAAGGGTAATCGTTGGAATATAACACAGAAACAGATAATAGCAGAACAAAAATAAATAAATACACCAGATAATGAACAAAAGAATATACAGGATAAACATAATCATCAGAGTTACATAGTATACAGGATCATACTTAGTACAAATACAGTTCAACTATACATAAATGTCTACAGCGTAAAACAAACATAATGTACAATAGGAGCTGAACAACATAAAAAGAGATAAATAATAGAATCCATCTTCAGCACCAGCTATCCAGAAAGAGCCAGCTAAAACTTGAATACAAGGCTGCCGTGTAGAAAGAGGGGCACCCGAGTTTGAAAGTGAAACAAACTACGAGTCAGTCATGGGACTGGTATGAGAAATCTACTCATCACATTTAAATATGGCTAATCACAGGACCACGCCACTTTCGTGGAACGGGTTTACTCCATCGGATCGCCAGTGCTTTTAAAACAAATCATTCTTTAAAACATCGCAATGCTTTTTATAAAAATGAAGCCATTATAAGACTCAGTTCCCATCACACAATGCAACGCAAACCGGAGGATAGAGTTTTACCTTATAATGGCCAAAATATGCTTGATACGAATAAAACAAAAGCATTTGATATTATTACTAGTGTTTATATGTTTCAAAAACAATTTCTAATCATAACTATCAATCATAGACGACATGAGCGTCCCATGCCACTATGTCGCCAAATATAGGTACACAATCAAAACCGCACAGTCACATACCTAGAAATTGGATTTCCGTCATGAACCAAGGCAAAAGATAGTCCTTACCGAATTCGAGACTGCCTAGCCCGAGTCTCAGGATCAGAACGCATCGACCCTTGGATCGTCAGGGCCAGTCCACACGGAGTGGATTGAAATGCCTAAACACTACGTTTCCCCGTCCTTTGGGGCGTAAGTGAGCCAACGAATGACTCCATCGGTCCCGGATCAACCGATATATCCGAGGCGCCTCGTAACAGTAACAACCACATAAGTAAAACTCGTCAGGGCATGTAAAACCACTGATGCCACTTCTAGCTAGGAAGAAACGCATGTCTCCCCTGAGGTCCTCTCCAGTTTCTGGTTCATACCGGGGTGTGAGGTTCGCGAATTCACGTTGTACACAAAGCTACGCCACACAGGCGATGCTTTGATCATCACCACAAGACTTTGCTTTTCAACAGAAGCCCTGATCACTGCATCTTAGCATGCCACACAGGCAATTCACACCGTGCAGCTGATGGCTATCAATCACACAGAATAAATTCCAATGTTAGACACACTGTCCATTTGCAAGTCCGTTCTGGGTCTGAACGAAAACGGAGGCACTATATACCTCGCAAACCCATTGATCAACACGTACGTCTGGACGATCACCACTCGTTATCCATATTTCGGGATGCCTCCCAATCAGGACCTCGGTTACCATCCAAACGAGGTGAAGATCTCTGGTCTTCGACCACCGTCTTCATCCTCGATTTCTTATCGTCGATTCAGTTATTCAGAATGGGATAAACCCGGTCTTTCTGAGCAACTCGCGTATATAATAAACAAGTGCTACACAAACACTACTACGCATCATTTCAATTCATTAGTCACTAACCGTCAATCAGTAAGAGAACGATTTCCCAAATATTAACCCCGAAGGCCGAAACCAACATCAGATCAAAATCCAGGAAACCATTCGACTTAGCTAACCTTCAGTTAATTTCTAAATTTCACATCCATATCGTTTATAATATTTTATAACGATTTATCGCCACTTTTATTTATTTTAAAATAGCCAATTTATTCAAACGACGCTTCGGGCCATAACGCGGCTGTGGCGCTGTTTTTCTTCAGATTTGATTTACACATATCTGAAAATTTAACCGTTGGATCTTCACAAAATTTACATCATTAGAAAGATCTTTTCAAAACGAATCCAACGGTCCCAGTTTCAGGAAAATCCGACGGTTGGGTCTCCCGGTATAATCGTTTGAAGTTTCGATTTCAAAATACGAACTACAGCGTCATTATTCGATTAAATATAATTATATTTATATATATATATACAAATATAATCGATTCTGGTGTTGTTTTTCTTCAGATTTGAATTAAACATTCCAGACAATCCAACCATTGGATTTTTACAAAGTTGGTTCCATTGGAAAGATATTTCCAAAGCGAACCGAACGATTGCGATTCAGGAAAATCCGATGGTCGGATCTCCCGCACTAATCGTTTGAAATCACAGTTTCAAAATACGAACTACAGCTTCTTTATTCGATATATTTCAATTCTATATATATATATATATATCGATCCTTCGATTTCAAAACTATTCTCTTTATACATTTGATAAAAATGATATTTTTATCTAACTATCTTCTATTTCAACACTTCACTATTTTTAACAATTCATGTACATAATAAAAATGTGATTTTTAATGTAAAATAATTTATTTCAAAACACGATTATTTTATATAGTTCATATCGATGATAAAAATTGGATTTTTATTATAAAACACTTTCTTTCAAAATATGAATACCATTCAACACATGAATTTCTATCCAACGAATGAATATTGATTCAACACATGAAGGTTTTCTATAGTTTATATATATCGATAAAAAGGTGAATTTTATATTTAAAATACGAATACCATTCAACACATGAATTTCTATCGAACGAATGAATATCGATTCAACACATGAAGGTTTTCTATAGTTTATATATATATAGTAAAAATGTGATTTTTATATTTAAAACACGAATACCATTCAACACATGAATTTCTATCCAACGAATGAATAACGATTCAACACATGAAGGTTTTCTATAGTTTATATATATAGAGTAAAAATGTGATTTTTGTATTTAAAACACGAATACCATTCAACACATGAATTTCTCTCCAACGAATGAATATCGATTCAACACATGAAGGTTTTCTATAATTTATATATATCGATAAAAAAGGTGATTTTTATATTTAAAACACGAATACCATTCAACACATGAATTTCTATCCAACGAATGAATATCGATTCAACACATGAAGGTTTTCTATTCAACGAATAAATATAGTTTCAACAAATGGAAATAATTCTAACACATTAATATTATTCAAAATTTTGGCAGCATAACGGCAGGGTAGTTACAACCGGGACCGTCCCTAGTACGGCTCCTCGCTTTACCTTAAAGCCTCGCAGCTTTTGACAATGGGGAATCATGCATCTAGTTCGCACGCAGGCGGCATGTATTTTTTTTTTCATTTCCACAAACTAATCCTATGTGGTTTCAACCAAATATTTCTCAACCACAAACGGGTATTTTTCAACCACAATCAATCAATTTCAACCACAAACAATTTCAATCAACCATTCGCTATCAATCAATTTTCACACCAATCACAACCAATAAATATCGTCCATGGTTTGTGGACGAGGGGCGTGTATATATATATATATATATATATATATATATATATAGCATTTCACTTCTATCTCAACACATATATAATTTTTACAACGCATATACAACTTATACATCGAACGTACAACTTATACAACGCTTATACAAGAGGTGTACAACGCTTATATAACTCATACATCGACTATATAATTTATACATCGTCGTTTTCCGTATCGTTTATAAATTAGAAATCTCACTTTTCACATTTCGTATATATATACAATTCACAGTCACAACACAATCAAATAAATCGTCCATGGTCTATGGACGTATATGAACAGTTCAGATATGTAGTTATAATATAAATAACTATAAAAGAAAATTTAAAGTGAGAGAATTCTCACATTGGGATCCACTCCGCCATTTTATTTGAATTTCTGTTCTGTTTCGATTTGAAATTGCCTGAAATTCTGACATGCTCTGTTTCGGGCGCGGTCAGTTTTGTTGTGAAGCTCTCGTCCCCACGATCGCAACGGATCCAGTTTCGCGCGATTCCGACCTCGTATGTAAAAGTTATTGATTTTAATATGCGTGATAATTAAACAAGAAATTTAAATAATAATTATCTCACCCCCTTTAAACATTCTATTCTTCCTCGTTATGTCTGAACCGTTCAACCCATCAACGTCGATTCCTTCAATCGCTGGCGCTCGTCCTATCCGGCCACGGTCGGCCAATCGCCCTCTGCCACGTCATGCGCCTCCGGAAGAGCTCTCCGCCGCCACCCACCAGAGCGAGCTCGGCGGTCCCAGGCGGTGGAGAAATGCCTTCGAACGGCGTGTCTTTGTACGGCGAATTCTCCCTTTAACTAATACGATATATGATCAAACTAGTACTGATTGGAAGAGCAAACAAAGCTCTTCGATTTTTGCTTCATGAAGGTCATCTAATTCGCAATGGATCGGGTGGTTCTTGGGGATTATTCCTGGAGCGTTTTCAGACGTGAAAAGGAGGGATGGTGGCTAGGGTTTTGGGAAAGAGGCAGGGGGTTTTATAGAAATTTATTTTATTTTTTTATTATTATTTAATTCTATTTTACTTTATCCAAGAATTTATCGTCTTGAACTCCAAATCAAACCAAACGACTGTCACCCCTAGCTAATTACCCCCATTCCGAACACAATGGAATATGCTTCATAAGGCAATTCGATTGTTTTGAGTCAGTTTTCCTTCGAATTAAAATATAAAACATTCAATATTCGATTTGAACGTACATTTCAATTTGCCAGGGCCACAAACTGATTCTAAAAATTCCAGAAAAATAAATCTGGCTATGTTTTGACGATACGGTCCTAACAAACCTAGTTTCGTCGAATTCTGAGACCGTTTGAAAAATGGCCCATTTCTGGTCGATCCAATTTAACTGTAATTGACCAAAACACGTTTTCCTTTGCCACGCACACATATTAACTTCAAAAATTATGAAATTTAAAACCTAGCAATAACTTCACATCCCGGATCCAACAAAAGTGGTTTCATCGAATTCCGAGGTCATTTGCAAAACGACCATTTTCACGGGCTATATAATTTCTATAGCGACCTTTTTGAAAATTCATTTGGCCATAACTTTTGCTTCCCGCTATGAAACTTCACATCCCGGATCCAACAAAAGTGGTTTCGTCGAATTCCGAGGTCGTTTGCAAAACGACCATTTTCACGGGCTATATAATTTCTATAACGACCTTTTTGAAAATTCATTTGGCCATAACTTTTGATTTCCGCTATGAAACTTCGATTTTTCAGATTCGTTAGAAAGATATTCACTAACAGATTTAAATATTTTTGGTTTCGCTCAAATCCGTTTTGTTTTGCACCCGGTACAGTCAGTTGAAGTTTGAATTCAAATTTTGAAACTACCGCGCCATCTCAGGCCTTGTTTATAATTCAAAGTAATTATATTTATTTTCAAACGTCGATTCAAACTCACTTTTCATTGCTATTATTTAAAATATTTATTTTAAATATTTAAAATCCATTATTTTAGCCAATTTAAAAATTTTAAATTGGTTCAGATTTTCCGGGTCGTTACAATCTCCCCCACTTAAAACTTTTCGTCCCCGAAAAGGAACAAAGTCGAAAGTGGTTTGATTAATCAACCCTACGTTCGATCTGGCTTCCATTCTCCAACTTTTCAGTTTCTGAGAATTTTCAAATTCTTCAAAAATTTGGCTAACACCCGGAATTTTCGAAAAATTTCGCCATAACCTCCTTTGTACGGGGAGAGGTTTGGAAATTTATTGGGCCGTATTAGGTACCCAATAAATCCTAATAAGCATACACATATTTATAGTGATATATTCTGGTGTTTACAAGGGAGCGTGTATAGATAATAACTCCAGAGAATAAATTCTCGTCACCCTGTCAAAGCCTGAGGGAGTGTGTATTTTAATTGCTCCAGAGGATAAATCCTCGTCACCTCGTCCTGTGTGGGAAATAAATAGTCCATGTGCCGTATCTAATAACTAGAGAGACGTGATTATTGTCAACTCCAGACCCGTGTGGGGTTTTTATTAATCTGGCAATTTTATCGTTACAATTTAAATAGTCGTATCAGCCATCAGTTCAACCTGTAAAATAGAGTCACCGCCATACAAGCCTCTCGCTCGTATGGTAAATCTTCCACCTCGTCACACAAGCTCCAAATGCTTATGTGGTATATGATGAAGTATGCCTATCTTCAAAAGTATGTCATGCAGTGTAGTTCAAAATTAATTGTTACTATCCTATGGTGATGTTCATTATTTCACACAGAACAACCAGCACTCCGCATCCAATGGCATTCACAGGAGTTGATATAATAATATTTCGCATCCAACTCATTAAGGTTTGCCTATTTGTCGGGCATGCAAATAAAATCTTTACTCAACAGCTGATCCATTTACCTGTTCAAACATATATAATGCACATGTATATATTTCTATCTATTTTCTAATCAGTTCAATGTGTAATATAATCAAATAAATTCTACCATTCATTCTATTATTGATTAAATTAACTATCGTTTTAATAATTTTAATTAATCAAATCTACTATCACACAACACAAACAACAATCAAATTGTTTTTAACTTTTCAAAAATATATATTTTATATATTCAAAAATTATATTTCTAAAACCAGACTTTATATATAATCACAAATATGTTATTTAAAAACCTATAACTCTCGACTCGTTCTGAGGCACTTCTGACCCCATCTCCAACGAGTTGTTCTGATTCTGCTGTACTCATACTAGGATATTGCTGATCCTATCTGTACTGAGTAACTCGTCCCAGAACACTACTGGTTCTATCTCTGACGAGTTCGTTAACATGTTATATTCCAGAACTAATCTTAACCAAAGCTCCGATACCAAGTGTGACGACCCCAAACCCCGTACTGACGGCGGCAAGGGTAATCGTTGGAACATAACACAGAAACAGATAACAGCAGAACAAAATTAAATAAATACACCAGATAATGAACAAAAGAATATAGTGGATAAACGTAATCATCAGAGTTACACAGTATACAGGATCATACTTAGTACAAATATAGTTCAGCTATACATAAATGTCTACAACGAAAAACAAACATAATGTACAATAGGAGCTGAACAGCATAAAAAGAGATAAATAATAGAATCCATCTTCAGCTCCAGCTATCCAGAAAGAGCCAGCTAAAACCTGAATACAAGGCTGCCGTGTAGAAAGAGGGGCACCTGAGTTTGAAAGTGAAACAAACTACGAGTCAGTCATGGGACTGGTATGAGAAATCTACTCAACACATTTAAAATATGGCTAATCACAGGACCACGCCACTTTCGTGGAACGGGTTTACTCCATCGGATCGCCAGTGCTTTTAAAACAAATCATTCTTTGAAACATCGCAATGCTTTTTATAAAAATGAAGCCATTATAAGACTCAGTTCCCATCACACAATGCAACGCAAACCAGAGGATAGAGTTTTACCTTATAATGGCCAAAATATGCTTGATACGAATAAAACAAAAGCATTTGATATTATTACTAGTGTTTATATGTTTCAAAAACAATTTCTAATCATAACTATCAGTCATAGACGACATGAGCGTCCCATGCCACTATGTCGCCAAATATAGGTTTACAATCAAAACCGCACAGTCACGTATTTGGAAATTGGATTTCCGTCATGAACCAAGGCAAAAGATAGTCCTTACCGAATTCGAGACTGCCTAGCCCGAGTCTCAGGATCAGAACGCATAGACCCTTGGATCGTCAGGGCCGGTCCACACGGAGTGGATTAAAATGCATGAACACTACGTTTCCCCGCCCTTTGGGGCGTAAGTGAGCCAACGAATGACTCCATCGGTCCCGTATCGAACGATATATCCGAGGCGCCTCGCAACAGTAACAACCACATAAGTCAAACTCGTCAGGGCGTGTAAAACCACTGACGCCACTTCTAGCTAGGAAGAAACGCATGTCCCCCCTGAGGTCCTCTACAGTTTCTGGTTCATACCAGGGTGTGAGGTTCGCGAATTCACGTTGTACACAAAGCTACGCCACACAGGCGGTGCTTTGATCATCACCACAAGACTTTGCTTTTCAACAGAAGCCCTGATCACTGCATCTTAGCATGCCACACAGGCCATTCACACCGTGCAATTGATGGCTATCAATCACACAGAATAAATTCCAATGTCAGACACACTGTCCATTTGCAAGTCCGTTCTGGGTCTGAATGAAACCGGAGGCACTATATACCTCGCAAACCCATCGATCACCACGTACGTCTGGACGATCACCACTCATTATCCATATTTCGGGATGCCTCCCAATCAGGACCTCGGTTACCATCCAAACGAGGTGAAGATCTTCGGTCTTCGACCACCGTCTTCATCTTCGATTTCTTATCATCGATTCAGTTATTCAGAATGGGATAAACCCGGTCTTTCTGAGCAACCCGCGTATATAATAAACAAGTGCTACATAAACACTACTACGCATCATTTCAATTCATTAGTCACTAACCGTCAATCAATAAGAGAACGATTTCCCAAATATTAACCCCGAAGGCCGAAACCAACATCAGATCAAAATCCAGGAAACCATTCGACTTAGCTAACCTTCAGTTAATTTCTAAATTTCACATCCATATCGTTTATATTATTTTATAACGATTTATCGCCACTTTTATTTATTTTAAAATAACCAATTTATTCAAACGACGCTTCGGGCTATAACGCGGCCGTGACGCTGTTTTTCTTCAGATTTGATTTACACATATCTGAAAATTTAACCGTTGGATCTTCACAAAATTTACATCATTAGAAAGATCTTTTCGAAACGATTCCAATGGCTCCAGTTTCGGGAAAATCCGACGGTCGGGTCTCCCGGTATAATCGTTTGAAGTTTCGATTTCAAAATACGAATTGCAGCGTCGTTATTCGATTAAATATAATTATATTTATATATAATCGATTCTGGCTCTGTTTTTCTTCAGATTTGAATTAAACATTCCAGACAATCCAACCTTTGGATTTTTACAAAGTTGGTGCCGTTGGAAAGATATTTCCAAAGCGAACCCAACGGTTGCGATTTCAGGAAAATCCGATGGTCGGATCTCCCGCACTAATCGTTTGAAATCACGGTTTCAAAATACGAACCGCAGCTTCGTTATTCGATATATTTCAATTCTATTTATATATATTTCGATCCTTCGATTTCAAAACTATATTCTCTTCATACATTTGATAAAAATGATATTTTTATCTAACTGTCTTCTATTTCAACACTTCACTATTTTTAACAATTCATGTACATAATAAAAATGTGATTTTTAATGTAAAACAATTTATTTCAAAACACGATTATTTTATATAGTTCATATCGATGATAAAAATTGGATTTTTATTATAAAACACTTTCTTTCAAAATATGAATACCATTCAACACATGAATTTCTATCCAACGAATGAATATCGATTCAACACATGAAGGTTTTCTATAGTTTATATATATCGATAAAAAGGTTATTTTTATATTTAAAATACGAATACCATTCAACACATGAATTTCTATCCAACGAATGAATATTGATTCAACACATGAAGGTTTTCTATAGTTTATATATAGAGAGTAAAAATGTGATTTTTATATTTAAAACACGAATACCATTCAACACATGAATTTCTATCCAACGAATGAATATCGATTCAACACATGAAGGTTTTCTATAGTTTATATATATAGAGTAAAAATGTGATTTTTATATTTAAAACACGAATACCATTCAACACATGAATTTCTATCCAACGAATGAATATCGATTCAACACATGAAGGTTTTCTATAGTTTATATATATCGATAAAAAAGGTGATTATTATATTTAAAACACGAATACCATTCAACACATGAATTTCTATCCAACGAATGAATATCGATTCAACACATGAAGGTTTTCTATTCAACGAATAAATATAGTTTCAACAAATGGAAATAATTCTAACACATGAATTTTATTCAAAATTTCGGCAGCATAACGGCAGGGTAGTTACAACCGGGACCGTCTCTAGTACGGCTCCTCGCTCGACCTTTAACCCTCGCAGCTTTTGACAATGGGGAATCATGCATCTAGTTCGCATGCAGGCGGCATGTATATTTTTTTTTTTCATTTCCACAAACTAATCCTATGTGGTTTCAACCAAATATTTCTCAACCACAAACGGGTATTTTTCAACCACAATCAATCAATTTCAACCACAAACAATTTCAATCAACCATTCGCTATCAATCAATTTTCACACCAATCACAACCAATAAATATCGTCCATGGTTTGTGGACGAGGGGCGTATATATATATATATATATAGCATTTCACTTCTATCTTAACACATATATAATTTTTACAACGCATATACAACTTATACATCGAACGTACAACTTATACAACGCTTATACAAGAGGTGTACAACGCTTATATAACTCATACATCGACTTTATAATTTATACATCGTCGTTTTCCATATCGTTTATAAATTAGAAATCTCACTTTTCACATTTCGTATATATATATACAATTCACAGTCACAACACAATCAAATAAATCGTCCATGGTCTGTGGACGTATGTGAACAGTTCAGATATGTAGTTATAATATAAATAACTGTACAAGAAAATTTATAGTGAGAGAATTCTCACATTGGGATCCACTCTGCCATTTTATTTGAATTTCTGTTCTGTTTCGATTTGAAATTGCCTGAAATTCTGACATGCTCTGTTTCGGGCGCGGTCAGTTTTGTTTTGAAGCTCTCGTCCCCACGATCGCAACGGATCCAGTTTCGCGCGATTCCGACCTCGTATGTAAAAGTTATTGATTTTAATACGCGTGATAATTAAACGAGAAATTTAAATAATAATTATCTAACCCCCTTTAAACATTATATTCTTCCTCTTTATGTCTGAACCATTCAACCCATCAACGTCGATTCCTTCAATCGCTGGCGCTCGTCCAATCCGGCAACGGTCGGCCGATCGCCCTCTACCACGTCATGCGCCTCCGGAAGAGCTCTCCGCCGCCACCCACCAGAGCGAGCTCGGCGGTCCCAGGCGGTAGAGAAATGCCTTCGAACGGCGTGTCATTGGACGGAGAATTCTCCCTTTAACCAATACGATATACGATCAAACTAGTACTGATTGGAAGAGCAAACAAAGCTCTTCGATTTTTGCTTCATGAAGGTCATCTAATTCACGATGGATCGGGTGGTTTTTGGTGATTATTCCTGGAGCGTTTTCAGCCGTGAAAAGGAGGGATGCCGGCTAGGGTTTTGGGAAAGAGGGAGGGGGTTTTATAGATTTTTTTTATTATTTAATTCTATTTTACTTTATCCAAGAATTTATCGTCTTGAACTCCAAATCAAACCAAACGACTGTCGCCCTTAGCTAATTACCCCCATTCCGAACACAATGGGATATGTTTCGTAAGCCAATTCGGCTGTTTTGAGTCAGTTTTCCTTTGAATTAAAATATAAAACATTCAATATTCGATTTGAATGTACATTTCAATTTGCCAGGGCCACAAACTGATTCTAAAAATTCCAGAAAAATAAATCTGGCTATGTTTTGACGATACGGTCCCAACAAAACTGGTTTCGTCGAATTGTGAGACCGTTTGAAAAATGGCCAATTTCTTGTCGAACCAATTTAGCTGTAATTGACCAAAACACGTTTTCCTTTTCCACGCTCACATATTAACTTCAAAAATTATGAAATTTGAAACATAGCAATAACTTCACATCCCGGATCCAACAAAAGTGGTTTCGTCGATTTCCGAGGTCGTTTGCAAAACGACCATTTTCACGGGCTATATAATTTCTATAGCGACCTTTCTGAAAATTCATTTGGCCATAACTTTTGCTTCCCACTATGAAACTTCGATTTTTCAGATTCGTTAGAAAGATATTCACTAACAGATTTTAATATTTTTGGTTTCGCTCAAATCCATTTTGTTTTGCACCCGGTACAGTCAGTTGAAGTTTGAATTCAAATTTTGAATCTACCGCGCCATCTCAGGCCTTGTTTATAATTCAAAGTAATTATATTTATTTTCAAACGTCGATTCAAACTCACTTTTCATTGCTATTATTTAAAATATTTATTTTAAATATTTAAAATCCATTATTTTCGCCAATTTAAAAATTTTAAATTGGTTCAGATTTTCCGGGTCGTTACAATTAAATATCTTAATTGGATGGGAGATCAAAACCAAAATTTGGAATTTTAATGGAAATTTGAGGATATTCGATTTGAGATATTGGATATTGGAGTTTATGAAATTATAAATATGAATATAGCGGATCCGGAAACCATTGATTTAGAAGGTAATGAATTGAGATAAATTTTAATGAGATGAGATGTTTGAAATACGATTTGAAAAGTAGATCTTATATAAGTTTACATAAGTATGATTTAAGAATTTTGAAATAAAATACTTTATGTATACAGTATTGTATGTTTTTAAATTTCGATAAGGAAAGTACCTTCCTTCTCCTTGAATTTCGAGCTTGGTTGAGATATGTTGCTGGTAGTAGTAGGTTGTCTGGACATAAAACTCATGAGTTGCCATTGAGCACGACTGCTAGCGTAATTCGCAGAGCTGCAGATAGCCTACAGCGGTCGGATGTTTCATGAGGGAATCAGGTGTAACCATTGTGATCGTTGCGATCCAGAGTCGTTGGAATTCGACCGTGTAGCGAAATTCGCAGGGCTATAGATAGTCTACGGCAGACAGATGTTTCTTGGGGGAACCAAGCGTAACCATTGTGACTGCTGCGATCTACAGTCGAATTATGAGGGCGTAATCCGCAGAGCTGTGAAAGCTTACGGGTATGGATGTTTCCTGGGGGACCCAGGCGTAACCATTATATACATGCGGTCCACATGGCATATCTACACGTGAAAGAGATGTAACCACTAGAGTTACTAAAGGTAGAATGGAGCCATGAAATGTTGAGATATCTTAGTGATTGTGAGCCACCAGTTTGGGGCAGCAGTTAGTCTTCGTGACTTGATTGGTCTTCGTGACTTGATTGGTCTTCATGACCTGATGTGTTTTTATGACTTGTTATGTCTTCATGACTTGAAATATCTTCATACTCCATGATCTGTTTCAGTGATTTTGAGATAGAGCAGCCAACGCTCAATGACCTCAGATTGTCTTTTGATTCTTAATTATCTTTCGTTGATTTGTCCATGATGAAATTCGCAGGGAAGTGATTTCTTACGGATACGGATGTTTTCTGGGGGATCCAGACGGAACCATTGTGTATCTGTGATTCATGGACAATCAACATATCATATCAAATTGGTACTTTCCGTATCTATTTTTAAAGGAATTTTTGAAATATTTTTCACTGGGAGTTGAAGCAAGGGTATTTAGTACTTGCAGATTTTAGTCGTGCGCCTGGCCAGCGTATGCCTAACATCTGTGAGAACGACGATAGACTTGTCAAACTTCGAGTTATCTAGTAATTACAAATTAGTAATCTGAAATGAAAATGTACTTAATATAATAAGATTTCAGAGTATTTTCAGGTCCCATAATTTTGATGTGATAAATACGAATATTTTCTATATGAATAGAAGGTATAAAAGAAATTGGGATTTTTGGAAAATTTTCAAGTCAACAAATTGTAACTTGAAGAGGCGATGTTATATACACTCTTCAATAAGAATTGGGAACGATTAAATAGATTGAATGAAAGTAGATTGGGTTGAGGGTTGCTAAGCCTAGACCCATTACCAGTAAAGTTGATAGCTGATGTTTATGATGAAATTTGGAATAGTTTGAGATGTATAAATCCAACTTATGCAGAAATTGGAATTTAAAACGAGATTGGTTTTGAAAAGAAATTACATGACTATGAATTTGTTAGAAGATTAGATAAAATTAGAATTGGGGAATATCTCAAAATAAATTGAGATAGAAAGTGGACTGAGGAAATTAAGTATAGTTCAAGGAGCACGAAAATAAGTAAAACCGATTCGGAAAATAGGGAAAATTGTGTTTGATCAAAATTGATCTCCAACTAAGAAAGAAAATTTGATTTTTCGAGTAAATTGAATATGGTGGATAAACAAGAAACTTCGGTTACTTAAATGTCGATATTTAATTTAGTCGTGTAAGAATTTCTCACAAATATGAAAAGTTGAAGTGTAGGTTGGTATAACTCTAACTATCTCTCCTTTTCGAGGACGAAAAGTTCTAAAGGGGGGAAGATTGTAACGACCCGGAAATTTTGAGGAGTTGGAAATAAAATTTATTGAAGATTTATGTATTAAAAATCGATTGAATGTTTGGCTTAGAGATTTAAAAGTCGAATATTGTTGTGTATACAAATTAAAACTAAATATTTAATTCGGAATGATTGGTTGAGAATCAATAAATGAATATTTGAAATAAATCGATTGGATATTTGATTTGGTTTTGGATTTCGACTAAAATATAAATGGTCAGATTTGAAAAAAAAATATTATCGACGTTGAACGAATTGGAGAATTTAATTTGTTAGAATATCTAGAAATTTGGTTAAGATACGTTTGTATAAAGAAAATTGAATTTAACGTCTCAACAGAGTTATTGGTGGACAAAACGGGATAAAATCAATAAACCGATAAATAGTAGGAAAATAATAAAATTAAAATAACGTCGGAGCCGGTTTACAAACAGGATAATTTTATTTAATTTAGAACGTCGAGACGTGACAACACGTGAAATTTCGTTACGTTTGGAATTTGTGTAATTGGGCGTTCAATGGAATTTGCGGTAGAAATGAACGAATAAAATCTCACTTAAAAAATTAAAATAAAAAGGTCAACCCCTATTCCTCTAGGTTATCAGCTATACTCTTTTCATCTGAAAACCAAATTTTACACTTCCTTCTGCAATCAACCTTCCCCAATTCTACCTTCTGCAAACATCACTTTTGCGCAGATCTAAGGAGGAAAAAAATATAGCTATGGCACCCTATTTTACTTGCTTCCCATGGTATTGTCACTATAAAGTAGGTATGCCCAAATTCCATCAGAAAAGACAAATCAGTTCCCTTTTCTCAACGTTAATGGCTTCTAACTAAAACCCTAAAAGTCGATTTCACCCTTCTTCCCAAAATCAAAGTCGCATCTTTCGCTTGCAAACCCCAACTCCACCGCTACTCAAATCGGAATTCGCTGCCACCAACCGAAGCCGCAGCGGCCAATAGCGGGTCCAAAAGCCATGGAATTCGAAGCTCCAAGCACCACCGTAGGTCGATTCCTGCTTCGATTTGTCGCTGCAAGCACTCAACTATTCTAGCACTTTCGGCAGCGGCCTCTTTTCTAAAATCGGAATCTTGCACCCAAATCGGCGTGTCCTTCTCGCTGGCCTCCTCGTATCATCGTTAAAGTCTGCTTCTTTCTTCCTCGTTACGAAAGGTAAGCTTATGCTTACGATTGATTAATCTATTTTCTAGTGTTTTAACTTCTTTAGAACCTAGAATGAAATAGTTAGTTGGGTTTGGTTGTGTTGCTGAATTTCTGTGACCTGACACTAGATTTTGGCTTGAATTTTATCTTGCTATGCTTCGAAATTTCTATTCTGTTACGTGCTACCGTTTTACCCTATGGGTTTTATTATCTAGAATTATAGATGGTGCCTATATTTCAAAACCCATGCCTTGGGTACTCGGGCTTTTACCACCTTGTCGATATGCCATTACTGTCTTTGCTGAAGCTTCCATATTATAACTTATAAGGAAGTTACTACATTATAACATGTCATGAAAATTGCCACATTTAATGATGTCCTGTGGTTTGAATATCATAAATATGCGGGTTAGTTTGAATATCATGAACATGCTAGTTAGTTTTGGAATCTCATAAACATGCTCATTTTGTTCTCACTTAGTTCTCCGTTCACTTAAGGATATATGCATATGCTCATTTGTATTTACTCCCAATCACTTCCCTGTTCACAAATTTAAGCTGGGTTACAAAATGTAAATGGGACTTTCACTGCTAAATGTTGAAGTGTTAAGGCAAACAACTATATCTATTGGAACAAACCAAGACAAAATACTAGACTTTCAAGCTGAACCAGGAATAACTTGATGATTGTGTACCCTGTTGAACTGGACATGTTACCATATTTATGTTGTCTTGATTAGAAATGGGGAGTGCATGTGATACATATATTTATTATATAGTTTCACTTTACTTTATAGGTATGAGCTTGATAGAGTTTTTCCCTACTCATTTGATTTGGAAACTATATTTTTTTTATTTGAATTTGAATTATTTTTCTCTGTCTCACCGTAGATTAAACGATAGTGTACGTGAATGATTTAGAACAACATGCATGATAATGCGTTGGGAGACTTAAGGCTAAGGGCGTAAGCCATTTCTGGTTCATGTATGTTTTTGAGTGCCAAAAGTATAATACTCCACCGAACGGCAAAACTTTGTAGTAAATATGGTGGAATGCATACCCTATTTGATGGAAAATACACCATATACTATTCTGCTTTCTTGGTTCAACCTGAAACCTACCATAGTTGTTTAAAACTCCAAAACCTTATGCCTTTGTTAGTTGGAAAACCTGTCCCCTGAATGTACACACAAATTTGTGCTTTGTGGCTTGGTAACATAGCTACACATGTTGTTCTCATACAAGTATATTGGCCCATATTTTTTCTGACTTTGGGTACATGCCACCAGTCCAACTGTCCTAATTTATTATGCTTTACTATAAGCGTTGCACCCCTTTTGTTCGTTTGTTCATGATCATACTTGGTTGCCTTATGATTAGCTTGCCTCTTGAGTCATGTCTGCACCATGAATACTGCTCTATATATTTAGGATCCCTGAAATTGTTTCTCATGGATTTTCATTTTTAGTTTTTGTTAGGATATAGTTTTATCAGATGTGAAGTAACAAATACAAATGTTACTAAGTTAAGTTAGTTTAACTATCCACTTTGTTCAGAAATTTTTTTTATGTAGTTATGTTATGTCTGCATTATATATATATATGTTGTTTAAAGTTTGAACTGGAACTTTTGGGTTTTTCAGCTTTATGCATTTTAATTCATGCACCATTGCATGTAACCATTTACTCAATCCTACTACTGTTGTTTTAGATCCCCCACCTATTTTGCACATTTATTTCATACCGTTATGCTTTTGCACTGTGTATTTACTTCATAACCGACACTTGTTTGAATCACCTACCCTTGTTTGCTCTTGGATATGATAACACATATTTATTTTACAACCTGGAATATCTGAGGATCATGTAATTGGCTTGAGTTCCATTTATCTTGGTTTTTCTGAAGCTAGATATGAGCAAATTCTAAATAGCATTGAATTCCCTAGTTGCATGCATACACCATTGATATAATATGAAGCTAAATATGCACAGATTTTAAATAATGTTGATCCATGTGGCAGTATAGACCCTTGGATAGTTATATTTATCTCTTCGGCATGCCTAAAATAAATTGAATCCAAAACTGTGACTAACCTGCTATATGACTCACTTCTCTTGTGCTCGCTGATAAGCTTGAATATTCTGCCCTGTCGCTGCTATGTATCGGCGCTTGTCGATGAGTTTCATTGTACTAGTTAGCCATGGGTTGCGGGATGTTGAGGCAGTACACACGTGGACCTGTACACGTGTGTACGTGCAGACTTCCATAATCATTTGTCCCTAAAATAAAGACCGATATAGTACAGACACTGCACCACTGTATTTGACATCCGACTGTTGTAAGGATTAACTATTTATTTCTGTTCTTACTAAAGTTAATTTACTTGAACTATGATTAATCCTGACTTGAGTGGTTTTATGTTTTTGCATGGGACAATCGGGTCAGATTTGAGCAATACGGATTTAAAAATCACTGCTTAGGATCCGAAGACTGTCGAAGCTGGGGATTTCAGGGGACGTGCACTCTGAAGATTTTTGAAACAGTAAATGTTCTTTTGTAATCAAACTGTATTTTTCTTTGCTGTATATTGAAAGTTTTTATTCAAAAAAAAATATCTGATTTATAAATAAAGATTTATTTTACCGTTTAATACTGTGTTGTCTATTATTCTGTATTTTCTGTGTTGATCTATTTTTAAACTCGGTAAGCTAAATAATGATCCGTCATTTTGGACGTTTTAAATTGGTTTAATCACCGATTTGCAGCGGTCAAAAAGGCGGGACGTTACCTTTCCAATATATTTCGAATAAATTTTACAGTATTTAAATACCAATTATTTCAGGTCAACGTTATTCAAACATCCCAATCACACAATAATTAGTTACAGATTATTTATCGCATCATATAATACAATATATGAAAAACAACAACAATTGTTGAGGAATCCAGCCGGATTCCTTCAACCTATTTCCCTGCATCCACAAATGTTAATCAACATGAATAATACCAGTTTCAGATTAAATCTGAAATAAAATAATAAATATAATCTGTATTAAATTAACGACATATATGTATAACACTACAACAAAATGACCCTATTACAACGGTGGAACACTGTTGTAATATACATTTTACAACTGTGGGCAAACCATCGTGTATTAAGAAGTTGTAATAGACTTATATCTTTTACAACTTTTTTACACTATTGCAACACCGTTGTAATATGTATATTTTACAATTTTTTCTACCGTTGTTATAAACTTTATTAGAACAGTCATGCACCGTTGTAATAAAATCTACTACAACTGTTATCCACCGTTGTGATTGACATTTGGGTTTTTAAAAAAATAAACATCTTTTGCAACTGAAAAGAACAATACACTAAATATAGCAATACTCCATAAGCAAATCCGATATTACAGTTATTTGCAAACTAATTTATTAAAATACTCAAATATTCAATATTACAAACAATAAGTTTTAGACAACATTTCGTACATTATTACATACTTGACTGTTACAAAGCAACTTAGTACAAGCACAAGTTATCCACAAAAAATTGCATATCCTACGGGAGTACACTAGTCAAAGACAAGGAAATCTTTACGCCATTTTTCTTTTTGGTGCAAGTTCACTACAGTGATCAAACCTATTGCATAAGAATATGTCTGTTGTTAGAAAAAAGAACAAAAAGTGTTTTTAAGCCAACAATACCAAAACTTAACAATAATGCTTAACGTACTTAATAGCATGAACTACATGTGGTCCAAAGCCCCTTTTTAAACAATTGGATGCTGCACAACTTCTTAAAAAAGAGCATCTGCACTTGGACTTTTAGAAAACAAATTAGCAGATAATAATATTGACATGGTAGCTAAATCCATTAATAAACAAAGTAGTCATTTAATCCAAACTTTCTAATCTGTGAATGAAAATTTTCAATAGATAATAAACGACAGTCAAATGAATGCAAATACCAAATGTTTGAAGTTTCACCAAGTGTAAAGGAATGAAAAGAACCTCACCCTGGATGTTAGGATATCCAAATAAGTTGACAGCTGAAGGACTGGTTGAAAAGTTGAAATTCTTGATTCAATAAGTTGTAGAGTAAAATTAATTATTCAAGCGGTAAGAAAGTTGTAAACCAATTATAATATATTATAGTGCAACATGGCTAAAGTGATGACACTCATGAACTTCAGGAGACTATTTGTTGATGTAATTAACTAAAGCCAGTAAAAATTATTAATTATTTAATTATAGTGTAACTAATAAAGGAGAAATATTGTACATGCACATATAGACATGCATACTTATGTATGTGTGCATCAAATCTATACATTTTTTATTCAGAAATCACGCGATACCGAAGACCTCCGGAAGGACCAGCGGACCAACCAACTCCAATAAGGATTAAGTTGAGCCTATCTACTTCAACTCATGACACATACAAGACATTGAGCTCAACATTTCATTAGTTCATGGTTTTTATTAAATCTATATGGATTGAGAAATACTGATATTTAAAGATCATAAAATCAAAAAAAAAAAAAAGAAACAATAATAGAGAGCAGTTTTCTACTTATAGTAATCTGAATATATTCAACTCCATACACAACTAAATGCCATGCCATATTTTTTTAAAAATACTAGACATAAATGATAGATGCTGAGGCCTGAAGGATAGGATAGCACGGCATATACTTTATTTTTTGTATTTTTTTAATACAACAAATTAGGCTTTAATTAATTATTTAAACCATCTAACCCATAATCGAACGTTTTGAGGTTAAACTCTACATACATGCTAAAAAGAGACAAGTTTGACTGGTATAATATAATAAGAAACAAGCTGAAATGTGAGAATTGTAGACTAATGAATTCCTATGTTTTCACTTTTAGGACAAGTACTTTCTGTGATGCTACATGACAACTAGCACAACTGCCGGTACAGTTCACAAAAAGGATGGAACATAGGAGGAGCTTCAGACTAACATTTTACTATTATCCAAGCATTGAAGCATAATAGCTTTAGACGAACACCGGGGGAGCTTCAGCCTTCAGTTCACAAAAAGGCATATATAATTATATGTTTAAAACAGAAAATCTAATGGTGAAAGAAACATAAGACAGTGGAATCAGTACGCCTTAGCACAGAATCAACATTCAACAAACATTCATGAGAGTTAACAACATGAGAAAGCTCATTCAAAAGTAAATTATTGATCAAAATAGAATCAAGATTCGATGAAGTAGAGGTATCAATAGTCTTTGATTTAACGAAAAAGCCAGAATCATTCTTTCCAGATTTGTTGAAAGAAGAATCATCCGAACTAAAATTCACAGCAGTATTAATCACATTAAACTGAAAAATAGTTTTAGATCCTTAAAATTCATGCCAGAAAAGTAACCCAAAAAGAACATTCAAGGTTTGAGAATCAAGAAAAAAAGTAACCTAGGTGAAAGAGGTCCTTCGGATTCAAAAATTGTTCACTTGAGATCCGCGATTTGGGCCGTCATCGTGTGGAGATCGTTCGTCGTTCGCGGCGCTCACTGATTTATTGACTCCGTTTCGTGATTTTGCGATTTGCAGATCGCCATTTTTTTTTCTAATTTAACTATTAATTATCAAAAATTAATTAGTATATATTAGTTATTACAACAGACAAAAAAGAAAAGTTGTGATATATATGTTTATTACAACAGTGATTTTTTCACAGTTGTAAAAAACATTTATTACAATAGTGCGTTTTGCACAGTTGTAAAAAAGCATTTATTACAACTGTGCTTTTCGCACAGTTGTAAAATTAAATTTGTAATATGGTGTTTTTGTTGTAGTGTAACTATATATTATTCAACCAATTTATGAGCAAATCATCCAAACAATCATCACACACAGCATTCAATCGTTTTTATCAATATTAAATAGCGTTTATAAAATTATAAAACTGGATAGAGCTAGTGAGGTTACTCACCTTGTTTATGAATCGTTGAGTCACGATTAATTTCCAAGTTAATCGAAACACCATTTAATCTCCCTCGAAATTCCAACGAGTTCTAAATTATACTAGATTAGTTCGAGCATGTAGCGTTCTTTAATACAGTCCCATTGGCACTTGTTTTATCGAATACTGTGATCGTATGATAATATTATCACCATTGCAATTTATATATGAATTTAACATCATTAATTTAATCTAAAGTAATTAATTATCAATTAATATCGTCAATGTTAATAATCTCCTTTAATCACCTTTTATCAGTGGCGAACACACGATTTGATCTCGTCTCCAACCCCAGGCACAATAAAACAGTATCCGTCTCCTTTATTCTTGTCGTCGGTACCCATGCTAGCCACAACACCACCACGCACCTATTCTAACCACGTCTTACACTACCCATTCTATTTTATTTCCCTAGATGGGTTTTTTCCCTTTTCATTTCAGCCCAAGACCCAAACTTAACCACTCCGCTACAGTGATTCGTTTCCCATCTCATCTCTGAATAATTCGAATGCAAACATTCCAGTTAAATACCACAACTAAACACTCCAACTCCCACTTCTCTACTGTCCATACAAACTACATGCACGCAAGTGCTTTCCTTAATCCACTTCTGTCTGTAAACCGCTCTCTGCCTAGTTTTTCACAACTTCAAACCTTCCCTATAGGCCACGCAAGCCAGATCCCACGTCCTGTTCTTCCATTCAAGCACCATTCATTCCTCGCATGCAGCACGTTGGTCCCCCGAAAACATACTCAACAGTGCACAATCTTCCATCTACTACCATGCCAAAACTCATGCAACTCATCTTCTCTGTACACACTCCCTACAACGCTTTCTACCATGTTCTAGCAAATAAAATGGCCATCACTGATTTTAACTTCAAACCATGCATGGCATCATCTCTTCACTGAAAATCTAACAAACCCCACCCAAGCTCCTTTTCCTTCCAGTACACATGCCGCAGCTCCCATGTCGCCATTTCCAAATGCTTGAACGCACACGTGACTCGCTTCCTAGTAAAAGAACGCAAGCTATCCCATTTCAGTGAACTATTCGACTGCTTGCTTCCACTTTTATTTGAACCGAGCTGATATGTTTTAGTTTTCAGATTTTCGTGGTGGAGAGTCAGACATTGATGAAACTGCTTCGAAAATGAGAAACGAAAATATAGGATAACAAGTTGCGTATTTATAGGCTTAACACTCTTCATGCCCAAGTAATAGGCGCTGTAAACGTGTAGGTAGGTTAGTAGTGGAAGTTGACAATTCATACGTAGCCTGTACGCTTTCCTTGGTTGTGAAGTATGAGTGATGTACCATTTCCTTAGTTACTAACGAGCAATTAAATAAATATATAAGTATTTTATTGGTACAACCCTCGAATGCTTTAGTGCTTACTGATGTTTCCAACATATATTATATTAACGAGTTTGGACCCATACATTGTAATTTCATGCATAGTACATCATTACTTAATATTCTAACTTGTACAATATTTTCACTGATAGTTGTTTAGTTACTTTCACTGATAGTTGGTGGCCACGTACTCATCGCTTTGTTTAATGAAAAGATGAAAACATTAAAGATTGGGTTTAGATTACAATCAGTGGTTGTTGTTTTTATGTAGGAATGGTACATTGTGGGCCATGTTGTTTGCCTTTTCTCACGTATATATTAGGATAGTTTCATGCTACATTCCACATTGTAGGTCATGTTGTTTGTCTTATCTCATATTATGATATTTGCATTTATCGTCACCTTTGCAAAGATGATAACGCTGGCTTGATAGATATTCGATTTTATAGTCTAAATAGATTTTGCATTTTTGGAGATACCCCTGTTTCTTTCCTTTTAAGTTTCAAGTTATAAAAAGGCTAGCGTACCCCGTTACGTAGAATTCCATTCACATATGAACCACTACTGACAAAAATAAAAATACCGTTGTGACAAGCCAAGTGCCATGATCTAAAAAATATAATAATATAAACTATTTAGCTTATTATGTGAAGTTCTAGAAATGTAGATATAGGGTGTAAAACACTTCAAATAAAAAGTAGCTTATTTTTCAAAAATAAAAATTATAGAAAAATTCTAAAAATTAAATTATAACTACGCCTCAAAAATCTTGTCTAGGTTCGAAACCAATATTTAATTAAAATTAAATATATCGTTATGGTTTATAAACGATTACACAACGACTATTTCAAAATTTGATTTGGGCATAAGTTACAATATATATGACGAAATCTCGATTTTTCTCTTTTATTAGAAAATTATAGCTCAGCGGATTCCAACGTTTCTTGTTTTGAAGAAATCCGGCTAATAACGGATCCTATACACTCAGTTGAAGTTCAAATCATAATATTACGAACTGCCACGACATTTTGGGCTCGATTATAATTTATATTATATTTAATATGTTCAACTGTCGTTTCTATGTTATATTCGTTATTATAATTATATTCTTGAATGAATTAAATTTGTTAAATTATTCAATTCACACAATACTACATTTTAACCATTTCCGAAAATTTCGGAAATTAAATCTATCATCCCATTTATTATACATTAATTTTAATATTCAAATATTTGAATTCAAACCATTCTGAATTACCAAACCAATATATATAAAATAATTAAATAAATTAATTATTAAATCGCTAAAAATTCGGGATGTTACAGCGGGAGTATGCCCATAACCAACTGGCAAATCCAACAATCGCAAGTGAGCCTAGCTAATGTGAGAGGTCTGGGTGCCATGGGACATTAAACATAATACGCTATGACAAGAGCTTAAGCCCGCTTGTAGTCGAAGCATTACTGGAATTGTCTGACATATCTAGCTTCTACAAGCAGTTGGTTTAATGTGCGACCTCCAATGTATATATATACCAATTATGTGTGTAAATAGGTAGGCTTACTACCTGCCTTGATAAGGTCTTAAGTGGCTGACTTTCTTCTTATCTAGTTTGAGCCTTAAGTGGTTAGGACTAGGCCCATTCCGAAGGTTTATTCCTTGGATTTGTGCAAACCTAGGGATGGGTTTGGTACACGTGGTACGTAGCATGCAATTTAATTAACCACCATTTAAGCGAAGTCATAAGCAGCATAGGTCTACTACCGTAATATCAGTTAAGTAGTAACATCAGGCGTCCGTCGGAGGAGTCTTAAATGGCTATATGCAGGCCTACCCTACTACCGTAATATGAGGTTCTACTTCTCATATTACTTGTGAGAATATATATATATATATATATATATATATATATATATATATATATATATATATATAATTAGGACGTTGATGTAACACCCCGAATTTTCTATTAACACTAAAGTTGCTAAAATATTAATAAGTGTGTAAGAGAGGGGATGTATCTAATATGAATATAAAAATATTAATAAGTGTGTAAGAGAGGGGATGTATCTAATATGTATATATAAACAATAATAAGTGTGTAAAAGGGGGGGATGTATCTAATGTGTACATTGTAGAATATATATATATATATATATATATATATATATATATATATATATATATATAAATATATATATGGGCAGTTAATGCAAACATGAATAGAATTAATTTGCTGAGTGTTTGCTGAGTCACTTCTGACTCATTGCTGAGTCAACAAGATAAACCCCATCTTGTCTGAACGGCTGCGGTTATTTTTAGGTTAAATCTAATGGCCTAAATGAATTCTAAAATCTATAAATAAGTGGGTAGACCCTAGACCTAAATCACTTGTAAAATTAGAGAAGCTACCGTCATGCTGCTGCCATGGAGTTCAGCATAGCCGTCACAAACTAAGAAGAGGAAGCCTAATCATCTACAACTAAATCTACACAAATCAAATCAAAAGATCTCTCTTTCTCTAATTCTTTTCTTTTGTTGGTGAGTATGATGATTCTCACAAGACTATTACAAACTAATTTGACTCAGTTATGAATGGATCACAAGAAAGTGATGTGATTTGTAATTGTAAATTCTATATATTGTGGATCTCTTATTATGTTATTATATTGTCCTATGATGTAAATTATATATGCTATGTCATGCTATGTTGTAAATTCTCTTATGCTATGTCGTGCTATGTTGAGAATCATGTCAAGCTATGTTATACTATCATACTATGCCATGTTATAAATCATGCTATATTATGTTGAAAAATCATGATGTTGTTGGATCATGCTTAAAGTTATGTTTTTTTTCTTAATTTAAATGGATCTTGTTTATGGGAATTTGCCTATTAGGTTAGGTGTACCCATAAACTTGAAACTATAATTAAATAAAACTTGATTATGGGAATTTGCCTATTGAGTTAGGTGTACCCATATAAAACCATGTTGTTAAAAAATTAGATGATGTTGATTCACACATGTTCATATGTAAGTTTATGAAAATTGATTGAGATCATATTAGGTGAATTTTGAACAAGTTGACACCTTTAGATCCATGACATGTATAATCTATGCAAGTTGGACATATGCAAGTTTCACCCCTTATTATGATTCATTTGGTCACATATACATGTTGTTATTATGATAATCTCTTTTATGCTATGAGTTAGGCTATTCGAGTCTAACATATATTTTGCGAATAAACGTTCAAACGTGGGGTAGGGGTAATATTAGGAATTAATAAATTGGGTGCAATTTTGTAAGATGTTGCATACCATGAATGAATGTCCATAATTGAGTCAATTATGGACATTGTTAAAAATTGGAAGTAATTAATAATTCAAGTAGGGAATTATTAAAATTGGGGGAAAGTGGATTATTATTAATAATCAATGCTTAGGACACGAGGTTGGACCCGTTTGTGATGTAAACCTGCCCGGACCCGCCCGGCAAATCCAGTAGTCACAAATGTCGGCCCAATGTGAGAGGTCATAGGCCCAAACTAAAGCATAACAGTTGTAAAGACACGAGGTTAGACTCTTTTATGGTGTAAGACTGCCCGGACCCGCCCGGCAAATCCAGCTGCCATAAATGCCAGTCTAATGTGAGAGGTCTTTATGAGGTTATGGCCTTAATGAACTAAGAAATACTTAACCAGATAATCATGTAAGGTGGGACATGGGGGTTAAGTAGGTGCCTTGGGTGGCATGAGGAATCTGGTGGTTGCCTTTAGAGGCATTTGAAATACGATTAGACTTAACCAAACACACATGTAAATGAACATGACTAAGTGGGATGGACTAATGGGGACAAGCTTAGGTGGAATGCTTGTGGTAAATAGTGGGGGCCCATTTCAACCAGTATCCCAAAACGTATCTTTGTGGGCTCGACCCAAGTCGAGGACGGGACACGCATACTGGGTTTGACTATAAGAGGCCAAAACAGGGAGCGGTGGCAACGCAAGTCCAACGGGTTTCATATGCGTGTATGGACCCGGGCTGGTAGGTAAGACATTGTTGCATCGTGTAGGTATAAGCCGTGCATGTCCGTTGTATTAGGTTGCCACTTTAGGGGAGTGATACACCCCACTGTGGGGCCAGCACGGGTATCTACGAGTTAGGGAGCCGATCGAATAATGGGAAGTAGGGTACACCTAGTGGAGATAGGGGCAGGCGGCACCTATGTAGTCAGCTAGGGGTACGTAAAGCCATTGGGAAAGTTTCTAAGTGAAGCTAAGTGGGATGAATCTTTAGGGTGACTGGTGTGGTGCAGTATAGTGTTTATCCTTTAGTATTTAGGAGCGCCTATAACGTTGCCTTTAGCGATTGTCTATGTCCTTAATCTGCTCTTCATAGACATTTTCTTGTTTTCCAGCTTATGCCTTAGTCCAGTTATTTTGGTAATAGTATTGTAGAATTATCATATTCACCAGACTTTATGTCTGACCCCCTCTCTTCCATCCTTTTTCTCCCTTCAGGTCCGCAGGTTGGGCCAAGTTCTAGTGGAGTCTAGTTGGATCGCTTATCTTCTGGAAAGCTTGGACTGCTGAAGTAAAGTCCAGCTTGTTATCTTTCTTTTTAATTGCTATTCATGTAATGGGATTATGTACTTGTTTTATCAAGATAGATATTGTACTTGACATTGAATATGGTGTTATGATGTAATCAAACATGTTTTGACTTCTGCTACAATGAAATAAAGTTTTTGAATTTCCAAGTACTATTTTATATCTGTCTTGTTGTAATTTTACTGTTCTATATTCACTTAAAACCTCCATGGAAGTTAATGCATTTCCTTTGTGAGTGACATTAATGGACGTGGGGTGTTACAGTTGATGTGTTAGGATAGGGTCCTAAGTGGCTAGGCTCCGTCTTATGGTCATAAGAGATCATAAGAATCCACCCTTAATAAATATATTAGAATGGGCCTTAAGTGACCGAGAATGTCCACCTCATTGGGTCTTAAGTGATTGCTTATCCAACTAAATGCATTAATGAAAATCTTAAGAGATTGACTCAGTTATCAACCTCATTAATTAAAATTTACATTTGTGTGTGTATACTTGTGTGCTTCAAGACATACCTTAAAGTATACAACCTGCCAAATCTAGAGTATAGTCTTTAAGCACATGTTATTTTTAGTCACTGGAAATTTATGTTATGACCTCCCTCCTGTTAATATATAAACATGACTGTAGGTGGGAATGCTTGGATCAATGATACCTTGAAGATGGATCCTTACGATAGAGGATCCAAAACTATTAGGCACTATGGAAGTATTATTATATTGGGATAACTAATGTCGATGTCCCTGTTATTGCATGAGACTCATTGTAACTGACATTTATGATGGTTTCAAATTAAAGGTACATCTATTTTAAGTTATTATATTTTATCTCTTCCGCTGTGTGAGATTTTGATTTCACTTTAGTATGCTCTGTTGTGCCTATTATACCATTTCGATATAGGAACCGACAATCCATTTAGAATGACTCTAAGTTTCGATTAGTATTTTTGATCAAAATTTAGGCCCTTTCCAGGTGGGTTGATACATTTGGTATCAGAGCATAGGTTACCTGATTATGGGGAAATATAAGTATGACATGCATACTTGTTATTTTGAAAAAGGATTTTCAAAAGATTTACTATATATATAAGTATTTTTTAAAGTACACGTACCTCTAGAAACAATACCTATAGGTCCCTCTAGGAAAGGATTGACCCTAATTTCTAGAAAACCCTAGAAACCATGAAGTGATCTTGTGATTTCCTTATTGATTTAGAGTCCTATTAGAGCATACAAGGAATGTAAAGTTGAGATAGTGAAAAGGAAATAAACTCCCAAATTCAATAAGCATTTAATGGAAATCAAGTGGTGATTTAGCATCATTCATGGAAAAGATAAGGGAGAAATGAATAAGAAGAACTTGGAGTGAGTCTCCGTTGAGTTAGCTAGTAATTAGGACAAATTAATGTACATAGCTTAAGAATATAATAAGATTTCTAGAAAAACAAAAGGATATCTTTAGTTAAATAGAATAAACTTATGTACTTGTAAGTATGGGCAATATGGCAATAAATGGTCAATAAGTGAAAATGGAAAGTACCGAGGAAGTAATTAAGGTCATTTATGCTTTGGTATTAATATCCAAGTCTGAGTTAAATTTCTGTAAGAATGATTGTCATTTAATCAATAAAATGGACGTAGAGGACACTTATAGAAGCAACGCTTAGTAATGTCATTGTAAAATAAGAACATAGAAGAAAAGACCAAGAATATTTAGAAACCCATCAAGATGAATTTTTGATATACTACAAAATTATTTAAAAGAGAAATTTTTTGAAGAACTGTATAACCTCTTGAGTATGGACTAGAATTACACAATAATTCTAATTGAAAAAAAATTGGGGTTATAAATGTTCATTGGTTCTTTTGTTAGACAAACAATAAATATGAGTTTTAGCGAAAACAGAAGATGAAAAGGTTAATTCTAAATGTTTGCAGATAAGATCTTAATGGAAAAGAGTTAAAGTAACAAGCAATAAAAAATTCAAATGGTTAATTTGTAATTGTCATGGTCATTATGTAACAAGCTTTTAAAGTTCAGATTTGAAAATATTCTTTTCTTTAAAATCTAATATAAATTGTGATAATAAATTGGCGTTTAATTGAAAAGAGAAAGAAGACAAGACATATAAGCTAGGTCAAATAAATTTCATTGACGTGCTCAATTAAAAGAAAATAGATAGTAAATTTATTTATTAAAATCGGGTAGAATTGAAATAATAAAATCATTGTAAAATGAGAAGTATTTGAGAAGGTAAGAGTACTAGGAGTAGTATAAAAATAAAAGAATACTCCAAGAAATTTATATAGTAATTTGGAATTAATTTTTGACCATTGAATTAAATTTTGAAAGGCCCCTCACTGTGCAAACAAAAGAATGAATGACTTACAAAATTCATATATATAAATGGGAGTTTTAAGTTTAGTGATAAAATGAATGCAGTCTAGTGTTTCAAAATATATTTGAAAGTAAAAGAATAAACTGAAAATATAGATATGAATAGAAGAATTAATTGCTAATTAATTCGATGCTAAGAGATTTAGGTCTCATTTTCAAATAGAAATGAACATTTATTTCAAAATAATTGTCATTTTGGAAGGCCCTAGAGCTGACATTCAGTATACGAATAAAAGATGAGTGTTAGAATAAGGAAAAATAGTATATTCTTAATTTAAGAGATTATGGGTGTGTAACAAATATTTGTAAAACGTTAAAATTAAGATAGTCATTTGGAACGTTTAGTTAGAAATAAAGAGGTCATTTAGCTTTGTTATTATTAAGTACCCAAATATTGAGTAATTTTGTGAAGTAAAAACGTACTTTGAAAACTTAGAACTTTATGTTATTAGACACTTTAGGAGGCTTAATTGGCCTGGTTAAATTTTGGATACTAATTAAAAACCTATTTTCTAAAATAGAATGGGCACTTATGTTACTAGCCATTAGAAGTTTTATTGATCGTAATGGCTATCTTTCAAGTAGATAATAAAGATAGGTAATACAGATGAAAAAGCTATGTTACTATTATTTTTATCATTTGGCAGGCATTTGAAAAGTAGCGTCTAAATTCTAATGGTAACATTTTGAAATAAACTATCAATAAAGGATGTTTTATCAAAACAAAGAATGTATTGACATTAAATCCAATTAGCATTAAAGTGTTCACGAAAATATTAACGCCTTGGATTTTAATAGTGCATTATAAACATATTTTTGCAAGTTTGAAAGAAAATAAAAATATTTAAAATAATACAATTTATGTGACTACTAAAATTTCACCCTATGAAAACAAATAATTTTGGTGTAAATAAGGATAACTAACCTGGTAAGTTAGAATTAGGTTCTAGAGTTAAGTAAGATTACACAACCTAATCTGAAATCTTAGCGTTGATCCAAAAAGTTTATATTTGAAAGGATGATGAGGTATAGTATTTTCAGAATCAAGGGTTGGTTGTGAACTAGGTTGCCCTAAATCGTTTGGTCCAGGAATTATTACATTTATATCTATCTTTAACAATTAGTGTTTGTGTAGATATATAGAAATAATATAGTGTAACTTATTGTAATTCATGAATTTAGTAATAAGATTCATGGATATTAATTACAAATTTAGTGGGTAATAAATTTATAATTAATAAGATAAAAAGAAAATTTTGGGGACTGATTTAAAAGACAAATTGATTTTGTAACGTCCCAGATTTTTGAACAATTATTTTGAATATTTAAATCAGTTTTAAATATTTTTTAGTAATATAATAGATTTTATATCGAATTTATTTTATAAAATGAAGTTTGAATGTATATAATTTATAATATAATTAAAACGAGCCTGAAATGCCGCAGCAGTTCGTAATTTTCGATTTGAACTTTAATTGAATATACAGGATACGATATAAGTTGGATTTCAGTGAAACAAGAAACGTTTGAATCGATTTGATTATATCTTTCTAATGGAAGAGAAAAATGGAAATTTCATATTATAAATTGTTAGTTATGCCCAATTCAAATTTTCAAATAGTCGCTATGGAATTTCGTTAATAAACGACGACGTTTATTTAATAAATATAAAGGAATTTCTATATATTTTGATATTGTTTTAAATATTGAGTTAAAAATATGTATATTGGTTATTCTGTTTGGATATATATGATAATAATGATTTATTATTATTTAAATTGAATTGTTTTGGATTTAATTCTATTTTATCGATAGTATATAGATCTCAGAAATAGTTCTATTTTCAAACGACCTCTGTTTTCAACGAAACAAATTTTATTGGAATATGTATAATTAGTTATTGTTAGATTTCCGGTTTAGAGCCAAACAGAGTTGTTTGGTCGATAGAAGAAATTTAATGGTGAACCGATGAATAATTTGGGATCTTTATAGCTACATTTTTGCAAACGTAGTCCTTTTTCAATGAAACTAGTTTCATTAGAACCATAACGTCAAATTATACCATGACGTATATTTTTGTTGTTCGTCTATCTTAGTGCGATTTTTAATGGTACACGTTAAATAGCGGTACCCTGTAAAATTTAACCTACCCTAAAGATGTACCGTAAGCTTCCATAGTCGAAGAGACATTATACTGCTGTATGTTTTCTTTTCAAGAAAAAGCTGTATGATTCCTTTTTATCAACCAACAACTGGACTATATTTTTAATAGTCACATGTCGTCCCCATTATGTCTGTACAAATGAAAAAAATGTGCAGTTTGGTATTTCATCTTAGCAGATCTACGGAAGGAAAATTTATGGCAGACCTATACGCTGCAACTCTACATGTTGTTGTGTACCAAACCGATGGACGTAAATCAAATAGTTAATTGAGCAAAAATACATGCCAACCTCCCACATATAACCTGCCTTCCATTTGTACAGCCACACATCAGCAAATGCCTAGCTGATTTAAAATCCTGCCAACCTGAAAACTGCTGGCCATGTCCTCTCACACCACCGATCTTAGAAGATGTAGCCGAACCTACAAGCCTATGCTAAGGGGGGGCATCAAACTTATCTCCATGTGTACACAGCTACACATAGTTGCCTATATATGAGAAAGGAAGAGTACACATAAATATTTTGCCCGTACGTAAGCCAACAAGACATAACATCATATTTAAAGGAAAATACAATCCACGCCACCCAATAGAGACCTAAAACGTTCCTACATGCCTATACTGATAGACGTCGTTCCTATCGCATTATATTTTTCCCATATAAATATGTAACCATTTCATTCGAAGAAATCAAACCCAGAACTTCTCTCTGTTGAAATTAAAAACACGAGCCCTCTTTTATTTCAAAACAAATCAAAAACCATCAAAGAAGCTCGAGCTGCATGAACTGAACGCGGGAAGCAGAGGAGGAAGAAGCGCGTTGTACCGGAGAGGAGGCCGAAGCAGTGGAAATTGGAGAGCAGCGGTGAGTGGAGATGTGGGAGGAGACAAGTGTTGTTCGAATGCTTGGGAACAAAATATAGGAGAATCTGCAGCTTAATTTTGAATGAAGAAATATAAGAAATGGACACATTTACTGGTGGGATGATAGAGATAGGCGCATGGTGTGATGGAAGGCAAGGAAGCAGTAAAATAGCAGCAGTATGGGGCAACGTTTTTTCGTGATGGGTATCCAAGATCAGTAAGGTAACAGAGAAAAAGTATATAGATGGAAACTGGTATACACTAAAATGTAAAATTTTAATTATAATTTAATTAAGAAATTTAGGCCAGTTAAGTTATAACGATGCAGGGTATTGTACTGTGTGGTGGTTTAAAGGATGTGGTGCTTGGACTGTGAAAAGAAAACATGCGGTGTGCATGGGGCAGTTTGGTTTTAACTTAAAGGAAATTAAAGGGACGAAAGGACGTTAACAGGTGAAATAGGTGGTCTGGGTGTGTACATATGCGGAGCAGTAGAAGGTATTAAGGGAAGGAAATGATGGAACAAAGTGGCGGTGAAAACAAAATGCAGTAACGGATGTATATCATGCAGGTGGACAAGAAAAGAGTTAGTAACGTAATGAAGAAAACATAGAGAGAATCAACTGGGGCAAGGACGAGACTGGTTGAGTGGTGATGTATGAAGACGCATGTTGGTGGGGATTTTTGGTGATGTGGCAAGAGGTGATTATCACGGACGGTCGAGGGGTTGTGTTTAGAAGATGCAGTAGCAACGACAGTACAGTGGTGTCATTTGAACTAGACGTGGTGTTACGGTGCAGTTTTCCATGCAGTAGAATCAGACCAAATACGGAGCAGTGAACCCATATCAGTGGATGCAAGATTTTGGAATGGTAACAGACGGATTTGAACGCAGGTGGAAGCGTGTTAAAAGAACCATTTGACGACGGATGAAATCAGGTAAGTTGAACTCACTCGTTTTACACCATTTATATTTTATATAAATCTAGTTTTTATTTTGTGTGCAATGTTTGCTAATGGTTGATAATTGAGTAACTATTTCTTTTGTATGCTGGATATTATTTAATATCCATTGGTTAAATTAAGTGTTGTTTAATTTAATCGTTATTTTTAACGATTAGATTCCAAACAAGGTGACTTACCTTATTGGTTACGCTTATAATAATATAAACATATTAAATAAATCATTTGATGCTTGAATGGTGTGAAAACCCGCAACTTCCCCGTAAAGGAAAGCGTCGGATAGTTCGAGAACAAACCACAGCAGAACGCATATAGAAGAACATTTCATTGTATATTACAACAATGCATCAGAATACAAGAATATACAGAGTATGAATAAATATTACACAGAAATATCAGAGATTTAAATTACATTTAAATACATAGCAACGGAAAATAATACAATACACAACTAGAAGAGATATACGGATACAAAGCTTTCCGGATATCGTTCCAGCTATAAACCAGGATCCTGTGAATATAAATCTGCAAAACCGAAACTACTAGCTGCCCGTGTCAAAATAAGGGCACCTAGAGTTTAGGTTAAAACAATAAACTCCAGGTCAGTCATGTGACTGGTGTGAGAACTAAAACAGTTATTAATCTTTATTTTAAAAGTTAGGTAAATCAAGGGACCACGCCGTATAACACGGAACGGGTTTCCTCCCAAGAATACCAGTGCATAAAACAACAGCGCAATGCTAAATAAAGAAAAATGAAGCTGTTATAAGACCCAGGTCCTATCACACAATGCAACGCAAGCCGGGGGATAGGGTTTTTACCTTATAACAGCCAAGAATGCTTGATACGTTTAAAACAAATCATTTGATACTATTATAAGTGCATAGTGTATAAACAACTTCAAATCATAAGTATCAATCATAGGCGGCATGAATGCCCCATACCACTATGTCGCCATATATAGGTTTACAAATAAAACCGCAAAGTCACGTATTTGGAAATTGGATTTCCGTCTATGAACCGAGGCAAAAGATAGTCCTCAACCGATTGGAGAATGCCTAGCCCGAGTGTGAAAACCCGTAACCTCCCCATAAAGGAAAGCGTCGGATAGTTCGAGAACAAACCACAACAGAACGCATACAGAAGAACATTTCATTGTATATAACAACAATGCATCAGATTACAAGAATATACAGAGTCCGAATGAATATTACACAGAAATATCAGAGATTTAAATTACATTTAAATACATAGCAGCGGAAAATATTACAATACACAACTAGAAGGAGATATACGGATACAAAGCTTTTCGGATATCGTTCCAGCTGTAAATCAGGATCCTGTGAATATAAATCTGCAAAACCGAAACTACTAGCTGCCCGTGTCAAAATAAGGGCACCCAGAGTTCAGGTTAAAACAATAAACTCCAGGTCAGTCATGGGACTGGTGTGAGAACTAAAACAGTTAATCTTTATTTTTAAAACTAGGTAAATCAAGGGACCACGCCGTATAACACGGAACGGGTTTCCTCCCAAGAATACCAGTGCATAAAACAAACAGCGCAATGCTAAATAAAGAAAAAATGAAGCTGTTATAAGACCCAGGTCCCATCACACAATGCAACGCAGCCGAGGATAGGGTTTTCCCTTATAACAACCAAAGAATGCTTGATACGGTTAAAACAAATTGTTTGATACTATTATAAGTGCATAGTGTATAAAACAACTTCAAATCATAAGTATCAATCATAGGCGGCATGAGCGCCCCATCCCACTATGTCACCATATATAGGTTTACAAATAAAACCGCAAAGTCACGTATTTGGAAATTGGATTTCCGTCTATGAACCGAGGCAAAAGATAGTCCTCCCCGTCTTTGTGACTCTCTAGCCCGAGCCACAGGGTCAGAGCGCATCGACCCTTGGATCGTCAGGGCCGGTCCACCGATGTGGATTAAAATGCCTGAACACTACGTTTCCCCGCCCTTTGGGGCGTAAACGAGCCAACTAAATGACTCCATCGGTTCGAGAACGACCGATCAATCCGAGGCGCCTCGCAACAGCAACAACCACATAAGTCAAACTCGTCAGGGCGTGTAAAACCACTGACGCCACTTCTAACTAGAAAGAAACGCAAGTCCTCCCTGAGGTCCGTCTCCCGTTTTTGGTTCATACCGGGTGTGAAACACGCGAGGTAAACGTTACACAAAGCTACGCCACAAAGGCCGTGCTTTGATCATCACCACAAGACTTTGCTTTTCAACAGAAGCCTTGATCATTTGCATCTTAGCATGCCACACAGGCAAACCATCCTATGCAACCGATATCAGTCACACAGAATGAAATCCGATGTCAGACACACAGTCCATTTACAAGTCCGTTCTGGGTCTGAACGAAACCGGAGGCACCTAGTACCCCGCATATCCATCGATCTCCAAGTACGTCTGGACGATCACTAACTGTTTCCATCTTCTTGGGTGTACAACCCAATCAAGATCATCAGTAATTACCCAAACGACGTGAAGACCTCCGGTCTTCGACCATCGTCTTCATCTTCGACTTATCGTCGTATCAGTTATTCAGAATGGGCTTAACCCGGTCTTTCCGAATAACTCGCGTATATTTTAAATAAGTGTTATACAAACACAACATACGCCTCATTCCAATTCATTAGTCACTAACCGTAAATTAATCAAGAGAATAATTCCCCAAATATTAACCCCGAAGGCCGAAACCAACATCAGATCAATATCCAGAAAACCATTCTGCTTGGCCAACCGACAGTTAGTTTCTAAATTTCACATTCATAGGGAAATGTTCCCATTAATTTTATCCAAGATAAATTTCTTGAATTTATTCTTCTTTTGAATTTCGATTCAACTAGTCGAGATTAACGAACCTTACCGAAGTAATCATTGGTTTTAATTTCCCAATCCCAACCTATTTATCCCATGAAGTAAAACTGGTAATACTTCATATCTAACACCACAGTGTTATCGGTAAATTCAATTACCATTTCACGTTCAAATCTAATTAAAGATTTAACTATCGCCTGGAGCAAAACTGGTGATACTCCATTTCGATTATTTCAATCTAATTAAAGATTCATTAAAACTCCACTTAGTTTTAATCTGTGACTGGGTTAAAGAATCAGTGTCATTTAAAACACGGTTCACGATAAACCCAAAATCACATCACATTTCAATCAGTCCCTAATTGTAAATTAGCAAGTGAGCAATTCCCTAAGTATGAATCCCGAAGGCCGAAACCAACATCAGATCAATACCTCGGAAGCTATTCAACTTAACTAATCTCCAGTTAGTTTCTGATTTTCTTAACTCCTTTAGGTCTAAGAACTGTATTATTGAAGATACCGTTCATGACAACCCAAAATCACATTTCATCAATGATCGGGTTAAAGAACGAGTGTTATTTAAAACACTGTCCACGATAAACCCAAAAATCAATATCGATTCAATTCCAATTAAATATCATTTAATTGGTACACTTCATTAAATCTAAACAAAGAGATTTAATCATTTCTCAACTGGGTTCAAGAACAGTGTTAGTGAAGACACCATTCACGACAAACCCAAATCACATTTGATATTCAATATAAGGCTCTGAATAGAAAATATATCGGCTTATATTCAATATCAAATTCTACGATTAACAAATGTCGTATTGGAAATAACGATACAAATATATCTTTCAAATTTCCATAACAACACCTGTATAATCACGAATTCCAACATCGAAATATTCCGAAGACAATTTCGATTCAAATCCACTCCAATGCAATCATTGGATATTCTGGTTATTTATAAAACCCTTTTCAAATTCAATTTATTTATTTAAAAATAAATAGAATTATAATTCTAGCTCAAAACTAGTTCATCTCGATAAAAATCTATTTTTATCTTTTCAAATATGGAGTTTTTCATCCCAAATCTTTCTAAATCATTTCTTATGATTTTACACAAATTATTACTATTTTTAATAATTTTATCAAGGCCCGTACAGTCGATTTCCAACAATGGCCATCGAACTGCACTTACAGCGACCTTTTTCGAATTTGATTTGGACGTATCTCCAAATCCAACCGTTAGATTTCAAATTTCTAATATTCGTTAGAAAGCTCTTTTCGATACGAACCCAACGGTTCCGGTTTTAGGAGAATCCGACGGTCGGATCTCCCGTAATGTCCGTTTGAAATAAATGGTCGAAATTTACGAACTGCCGCGGCGCGGCGCGTTCTATTCAGGCCATTATATTATATATATAATATATATAATATATATTTCGTCGATTTATATTTAAAACGAATTATATAAATAGTTTTGAATTCGTTTCAAAAACATTTTCAACTTTCTTTTCAATTCAAATCAAAATTGAATTCTTCTTTATAGATTCGTTTTAAAATTCATTTCCATTCAATTCAAATTTCAATTCAATTTGAATTCATTTCAATTCACTTTCGATTCAATTTGAATTCGTTTTCAATTCAATTCATTTCGAAATCGTTTTCAATTCATTTTGAATTCGTTTTCAATTCATTTTGAATTCGTTTTCAATTCAATTCATTTCATTATCGTTTTCAATTCATTTCATTATCGTTTTCAATTCATTTCATTTCGAAATCGTTTTTAATTCAATTCATTTCGAAATCATTTTCAATTCATTTCATTTCGAAATCAATAAAATCGATATAAATATCGATCACGTCGAAATGGCGTCAATCTAATCAACACGGCTTCATAAATTTCTATTTTCAAAATAGTTGTTATTATCAAAATATTTCGTTCAACACATGACCAATCTCAATGGATGAGTATTGTCAACACATGAACTTTTATTTTATAATATTCTTTATTTTTCAAATTGGAATGAGGCCCAATCAATTACCATATAAAGTTAATTATATGGATTTTCATACAACACATGTATATAATGACATTGAAAATAATCAACCATCAACCAAAGTGCACTACACTGTATAAGCATCAAATATAGATATCTAACGCTCATAACAGCCTGTCAATCAATCGATCGACATATTTAATCAATCAGGATGAGTGAACTTCAAATTTCATCCTAACACCCATGTGGGGTTTCAAACAATCAAACACATATTTTATTTGTGCAGTTGGGCGATGTGTGAAATTTATCGTCCCAATCAATGTCATTCAAATAGGTGTACATAAACAAACCGTCTGGTTTGTAAATGAATATTTTATTTATTCACATTCACGTTAAAAATTATATTTTTAACGATAAAACATTTTATTCTAACATATGAATCTCTATTCGATTCGTTTATTCAATAAAATGATATTTTTATTTTTCTAACATATTTTAGAAAATTTCGGCGGCATAACGGCACGATACTAGAAACGGGACAAGGCCTAGCCTTATCCCCGGTCTAGTGAAGGCCCACGCCATTCACATATCAATTTTAATCAATTCCCAATTCAACCAATCAATCAAATCCAAATCAAATAATCTAACCAACTACACAACCAAACAAACAAGTCCATGGTATGTGGACGGGTGTCGGGTGCTTCTAATAAGCACCGTCTGCATCCTAGTATATATATATAACTAGAAAAATAGAATTTGAGTGAGAAGTTCTCACCGATAGCTATCCACTTCACGACTCTTCTTTTATAGAAAATCTTCATCTTCATTGTATCTTCGTCATCTTCGTTGCCCGTAGTCACTATATATATAAAAATCACATTTTTATATTTCGATGTCTTTAAAATAAAAATCATATTTTTATTTATTCACTTTCAATTTAAAAATCATATTTTTATAACCTCTTCATATATTTAAAAATCGAATTTTTACTATGCTATTCCATATATACAAATCATATTTCCTTACCGCTAATATATAGACAATAATCCCATTTCAAAAATATTGATTTCGCCTTTATAAAAATAAAGTTTTCGCCTTTATGAAAATAAAGTTTTCGCCTTTATAAAAATAAAGTTTTCGCCTTTATAAAAATAAAGTTTTCGCCTTTATAAAAATAAAGTTTTCGCCTTTATGAAAATAAAGTTTTCGCCTTTATAAAAATAAAGTTTTTTTTATTTCGCTACATACACAAAGATGATATTTTTATATTGTCTATCCTATAAAGATTGTATTTTTAATACTTTAAAAATATAAAAACCCCATTTTTAATATTTTTATATAGTAAAGACTATATTTTTAATACTTTAAAAATATAAAAATCATATTTTTACTTCTTCTACTCAATAAAAATCCCGTCTTTCCTATTTTAAAGATATGATCTTTATTTTTGCAAGTTCAAATCTTTTTCTTTTAAAAGATTAAAACCTTTTCTATTTTCTTTTAAAAATCAGTTTTTAAAATTCTTTTCAAAAATTCTGTTTTTACATTCTAAAAAAAAAAACAGTTTTTAAATCTTAAACAAATCAGTTTTTATAACTAAAAAAAAATACAGTTTTAAATTCTGCTATTTATATATAAATAAAAAAAATAAAAAAAATAAATAATAAAAAAAAACTTACATTGGGGGGCGCGGTGGCTCAGGGAGGGGTTTGGGGGGGTCACGGGTTTGGGGATTGGAAGGGGCTGATGGTCGATGGCCTGGGGATGGGAGCGCTGCTCCAGTGGCGGTGATTGGCGAGGGTAGGGCGTCGCCGGAGTTTGGGCTCCGCCTATGTGGACTTGCGCACAACAGAAGGGCGAAAAGGGAAGGAGAAGATGAGCAGGGAAGAGGGAGGGGGCGACGGCGGGGCTCGCTGGCCGGAGGTGGCACCAGCGGCGGTGGCGGCGATCGGAGGAGATCGAAGGGGAAGCAGCGGGTTTTTTTTCTTTTTTCTTTTTTTATTTCTTTATTTTCTGAATCGAAGTGAAAATGAGGGGGGGGGGGGGCAGAAGGTTTTAAGGGAGAGAGATATTTTTTATTTTTCTTTTTAATTAATTAATTAATTTATTTTATCCTAAAGAGTTGACTTTCACATACGACCTCGAAACGAGGCCCACCGCCTGTCGTCCATAGCGTTCTACCCCCATTCCGAGCACAATGGGATATGCATCGCAAGCTGATTTGATCGTTACAATCAGTTTCCGTTAAATTTACATTTAAATCACTATATTGAATTTTAAACGTACATTTCAAATTACCGGGTTCACATACTAACTAGAAAAATTCCAGAAAAATATTTTCTAGCTTCGTATTGACGATACGGTCCTAACAAAACTAGTTTCGTCGACTTCTGAGACCGTTAGAAAAATGGCCAATTTCCAGTCGACTAAAATCAACTGAAACTGGTCAAACGCGTTTTCCTTCGCCACGCTCACATATTGATTCGAAAAATTATGAAATTTGAAACCTAGCAATAATTTAACATCACGGACCCAACAAAACTGGTTTCGTCGAAATCCGAGGTCATTTGCAAAATGTCCATTTTTAAGGGCCTGAATTCCATAGCGACTATTCAGAATTTTCAACTGGACATATCTTTAGATTCCCGCTATGAAATTTTGATTATTCGGATTCGATAGAAAGATATTATCAATTAGATCCTAAGATTTTTGGTTTCACTAAAATCCGGATTGTTTTGCACCCGGTACATTCAATTGAAGTTTGAAATCGAATTATCGAACTACCGCGCCATTTTCAATTCTATTTATAATTATATATAAATATTTATATTCCAACGACGACGCGTATAATATATACGTCGAATTATATTCAAAATAAATTTCTCGCCGATATTATTTAAAATAATCAATTTTAAATAATCAAAATTCGCTAAAATTGCCAAAAATAAAAATTTTAAACTGGCCCAGATTTTACGGGTTGTTACAATCTCCCCCACTTAAAACTTTTCGTCCCCGAAAATGAACAAAGTCGAAAGTGGTTTGATTAATCAACTCTACGCTCGATCTGGCTTTCATTCTCCAACTTTTCAGTTTCTGAGAATTTTCAAAATTTCAAAAATTTGGCTAACACCCTAAATTTTCAAAAAAATTCGCCATAACCTCCCCTGCACCGGGAGCATCGGGGAATTTCAAATAGCTTCCCCGGTCCTTCAGATCTCAAAAAGAAAAAGAAAAAGCCAAGCGGCTAGCCAATAGGCTCACAAAATCATCATCACCCAAACAAAACAGGAAATTATGTAGTAAACATGTACCTATTTGTCGGGCAAACAAATTTTATTCTCTGGCTCTAGCCTCCTTGCCATGACCTGTTCAATGTAAGTACAAGTATATGCAAGCAAATGCGACCAATTTTCAATATAGTTCAATATTCGATCAAATTAGGCATAATGGTTCAAAATTATCAAACAAATAAACAAACATCAATCAATTAGTGAATTTAACGTTTCAAATTCATAATTTGATATATATACAAAAATCATGTTTTTGATGCCAAATCACAACAATATATTCTAGCTATATTAGTTTTGGTTCTCACACCAGTCTAATGGAAATATATAGATATCACACCTTCGAAACACGAATATAAATACTGATGATGTGGCCACATCATCAGAATTATCCCCGAGTGTCTAGAATGTGACTCTATATCTATCCAGTATATTAAAATTTCAAATACACGCGGATCAGACGCATACGCAAAATCTTTATATACTGGACTGTCCAACTCAATATAAAGAGATAATCAAATACGAATAATTGATTTAAATTTTCAAAACAAAAATTTGTTTTCATTTGAAAAATATACTCTTCACACTCGTTCTAGGATACTACTGATCCCATCTCTAACGAGTCATCCCCATTGGATATTACTAATCCAATATCTGATGAATTCTTTCGTATGGTTCTAATGTGCCTTGTTCTCTGAGCTTTGTAAACCAAAGCTCTGATACCAACTGTGAAAACCCGTAACCTCCCCGTAAAGGAAAGCGTCGGATAGTTCGAGAACAAACCACAACAGAACGCATACAGAAGAACATTTCATTGTATATAACAACAATGCATCAGATTACAAGAATATACAGAGTCCGAATGAATATTACACAGAAATATCAGAGATTTAAATTACATTTAAATACATAGCAGCGGAAAATATTACAATACACAACTAGAAGGAGATATACGGATACAAAGCTTTCCGGATATCGTTCCAGCTGTAAATCAGGATCCTGTGAATATAAATCTGCAAAACCGAAACTACTAGCTGCCCGTGTCAAAATAAGGGCACCCAGAGTTCAGGTTAAAACAATAAACTCCAGGTCAGTCATGGGACTGGTGTGAGAACTAAAACAGTTAATCTTTATTTTTAAAACTAGGTAAATCAAGGGACCACGCCGTATAACACGGAACGGGTTTCCTCCCAAGAATACCAGTGCATAAAACAAACAGCGCAATGCTAAATAAAGAAAAAATGAAGTTGTTATAAGACCCAGGTCCCATCACACAATGCAACGCAGCCGAGGATAGGGTTTTCCCTTATAACAGCCAAAGAATTCTTGATACGGTTAAAACAAATTGTTTGATACTATTATAAGTGCATAGTGTATAAAACAACTTCAAATCATAAGTATCAATCATAGGCGGCATGAGCGCCCCATCCCACTATGTCACCATATATAGGTTTACAAATAAAACCGCAAAGTCACGTATTTGGAAATTGGATTTCCGTCTATGAACCGAGGCAAAAGATAGTCCTCCCCGTCTTCGTGACTCTCTAGCCCGAGCCACAGGGTCAGAGCGCATCGACCCTTGGATCGTCAGGGCCGGTCCACCGATGTGGATTAAAATGCCTGAACACTACGTTTCCCCGCCCTTTGGGGCGTAAACGAGCCAACTAAATGACTCCATCGGTTCGAGAACGACCGATCAATCCGAGGCGCCTCGCAACAGCAACAACCACATAAGTCAAACTCGTCAGGGCGTGTAAAACCACTGACGCCACTTCTAACTAGAAAGAAACGCAAGTCCTCCCAGAGGTCCGTCTCCCGTTTTTGGTTCATACCGGGTGTGAAACACGCGAGGTAAACGTTACACAAAGCTACGCCACAAAGGCCGTGCTTTGATCATCACCACAAGACTTTGCTTTTCAACAGAAGCCTTGATCATTTGCATCTTAGCATGCCACACAGGCAAACCATCCTATGCAACCGATATCAGTCACACAGAATGAAATCCGATGTCAGACACACAGTCCATTTACAAGTCCGTTCTGGGTCTGAACGAAACCGGAGGCACCTAGTACCCGCGACATGTAGGGGTAAGAGTCTCCCGTTCGCCACCAAACCGCGAAGCGAGAACCCCCTATCATGCGTACCCGGCCTACTCAGGGCCAGCAACAAGAACTGGTGATACTCCATTTCGATTATTTCAATCTAATTAAAGATTCATTAAAACTCCACTTAGTTTTAATCTGTGACTGGGTTAAAGAATCAGTGTCATTTAAAACACGGTTCACGATAAACCCAAAATCACATCACATTTCAATCAGTCCCTAATTGTAAATTAGCAAGTGAGCAATTCCCTAAGTATGAATCCCGAAGGCCGAAACCAACATCAGATCAATACCTCGGAAGCTATTCAACTTAACTAATCTCCAGTTAGTTTCTGATTTTCTTAACTCCTTTAGGTCTAAGAACTGTATTATTGAAGATACCGTTCACGACAACCCAAAATCACATTTCATCAATGATCGGGTTAAAGAACGAGTGTTATTTAAAACACTGTCCACGATAAACCCAAAAATCAATATCGATTCAATTCCAATTAAATATCATTTAATTGGTACACTTCATTAAATCTAAACAAAGAGATTTAATCATTTCTCAACTGGGTTCAAGAACAGTGTTAGTGAAGACACCATTCACGACAAACCCAAATCACATTTGATATTCAATATAAGGCTCTGAATAGAAAATATATCGGCTTATATTCAATATCAAATTCTACGATTAACAAATGTCGTATTGGAAATAACGATACAAATATATCTTTCAAATTTCCATAACAACACCTGTATAATCACGAATTCCAACATCGAAATATTCCGAAGACAATTTCGATTCAAATCCACTCCAATGCAATCATTGGATATTCTGGTTATTTATAAAACCCTTTTCAAATTCAATTTATTTATTTAAAAATAAATAGAATTATAATTCTAGCTCAAAACTAGTTCATCTCGATAAAAATCTATTTTTATCTTTTCAAATATGGAGTTTTTCATCCCAAATCTTTCTAAATCATTTCTTATGATTTTACACAAATTATTACTATTTTTAATAATTTTATCAAGGCCCGTACAGTCGATTTCCAACAATGGCCATCGAACTGCACTTACAGCGACCTTTTTCGAATTTGATTTGGACGTATCTCCAAATCCAACCGTTAGATTTCAAATTTCTAATATTCGTTAGAAAGCTCTTTTCGATACGAACCCAACGGTTCCGGATTTAGGAGAACCCGACGGTCGGATCTCCCGTAATGTCCGTTTGAAATAAATGGTCGAAATTTACGAACTGCCGCGGCGCGGCGCGTTCTATTCAGGCCATTATATTATATATATAATATATATAATATATATTTCGTCGATTTATATTTAAAACGAATTATATAAATAGTTTTGAATTCGTTTCAAAAACATTTTCAACTTTCTTTTCAATTCAAATCAAAATTGAATTCTTCTTTATAGATTCGTTTTAAAATTCATTTCCATTCAATTCAAATTTCAATTCAATTTGAATTCATTTCAATTCACTTTCGATTCAATTTGAATTCGTTTTCAATTCAATTCATTTCGAAATCGTTTTCAATTCATTTTGAATTCGTTTTCAATTCATTTTGAATTCGTTTTCAATTCAATTCATTTCATTATCGTTTTCAATTCATTTCATTATCGTTTTCAATTCATTTCATTTCGAAATCGTTTTTAATTCAATTCATTTCGAAATCATTTTCAATTCATTTCATTTCGAAATCAATAAAATCGATATAAATATCGATCACGTCGAAATGGCGTCAATCTAATCAACATGGCTTCATAAATTTCTATTTTCAAAATAGTTGTTATTATCAAAATATTTCGTTCAACACATGACCAATCTCAATGGATGAGTATTGTCAACACATGAACTTTTATTTTATAATATTCTTTATTTTTCAAATTGGAATGAGGCCCAATCAATTACCATATAAAGTTAATTATATGGATTTTCATACAACACATGTATATAATGACATTGAAAATAATCAACCATCAACCAAAGTGCACTACACTGTATAAGCATCAAATATAGATATCTAACGCTCATAACAGCCTGTCAATCAATCGATCGACATATTTAATCAATCAGGATGAGTGAACTTCAAATTTCATCCTAACACCCATGTGGGGTTTCAAACAATCAAACACATATTTTATTTGTGCAGTTGGGCGATGTGTGAAATTTATCGTCCCAATCAATGTCATTCAAATAGGTGTACATAAACAAACCGTCTGGTTTGTAAATGAATATTTTATTTATTCACATTCACGTTAAAAATTATATTTTTAACGATAAAACATTTTATTCTAACATATGAATCTCTATTCGATTCGTTTATTCAATAAAATGATATTTTTATTTTTCTAACATATTTTAGAAAATTTCGGCGGCATAACGGCACGATACTAGAAACGGGACAAGGCCTAGCCTTATCCCCGGTCTAGTGAAGGCCCACGCCATTCACATATCAATTTTAATCAATTCCCAATTCAACCAATCAATCAAATCCAAATCAAATAATCTAACCAACTACACAACCAAACAAACAAGTCCATGGTATGTGGACGGGTGTCGGGTGCTTCTAATAAGCACCGTCTGCATCCTAGTATATATATATAACTAGAAAATTAGAATTTGAGTGAGAAGTTCTCACCGATAGCTATCCACTTCACGACTCTTCTTTTATAGAAAATCTTCATCTTCATTGTATCTTCGTCATCTTCGTTGCCCGTAGTCACTATATATATAAAAATCACATTTTTATATTTCGATGTCTTTAAAATAAAAATCATATTTTTATTTATTCACTTTCAATTTAAAAATCATATTTTTATAACCTCTTCATATATTTAAAAATCGAATTTTTACTATGCTATTCCATATATACAAATCATATTTCCTTACCGCTAATATATAGACAATAATCCCATTTCAAAAATATTGATTTCGCCTTTATAAAAATAAAGTTTTCGCCTTTATGAAAATAAAGTTTTCGCCTTTATGAAAATAAAGTTTTCGCCTTTATAAAAATAAAGTTTTCGCCTTTATAAAAATAAAGTTTTCGCCTTTATAAAAATAAAGTTTTCGCCTTTATAAAAATAAAGTTTTCGCCTTTATGAAAATAAAGTTTTCGCCTTTATAAAAATAAAGTTTTTTTTTATTTCGCTACATACACAAAGATGATATTTTTATATTGTCTATCCTATAAAGATTGTATTTTTAATACTTTAAAAATATAAAAACCCCATTTTTAATATTTTTATATAGTAAAGACTATATTTTTAATACTTTAAAAATATAAAAATCATATTTTTACTTCTTCTACTCAATAAAAATCCCGTCTTTCCTATTTTAAAGATATGATCTTTATTTTTGCAAGTTCAAATCTTTTTCTTTTAAAAGATTAAAACCTTTTCTATTTTCTTTTAAAAATCAGTTTTTAAAATTCTTTTCAAAAATTCTGTTTTTACATTCTAAAAAAAAAACAGTTTTTAAATCTTAAACAAATCAGTTTTTATAACTAAAAAAAAATACAGTTTTAAATTCTGCTATTTATATAAAATAAAAAAATAAAATAAATAAATAATAATAAAAACTTACATTGGGGGGCGCGGTGGCTCAGGGAGGGGTTTGGGGGGGTCACGGGTTTGGGGATTGGAAGGGGCTGATGGTCGATGGCCTGGGGATGGGAGCGCTGCTCCAGTGGCGGTGATTGGCGAGGGTAGGGCGTCGCCGGAGTTTGGGCTCCGCCTATGTGGGCTTGCGCACAACAGAAGGGCGAAAAGGGAAGGAGAAGATGAGCGGGGAAGAGGGAGGGGGCGACGGCGGGGCTCGCTGGCCGGAGGTGGCACCAGCGGCGGTGGCGGCGATCGGAGGAGATCGAAGGGGAAGCAGCGGGTTTTTTTTTCTTTTTTCTTTTTTTATTTCTTTATTTTCTGAATCGAAGTGAAAATGAGGGGGGGGGGGGCCAGAAGGTTTTAAGGGAGAGAGATATTTATTTTTTTTCTTTTTAATTAATTAATTAATTTATTTTATCCTAAAGAGTTGACTTTCACATACGACCTCGAAACGAGGCCCACCGCCTGTCGTCCATAGCGTTCTACCCCCATTCCGAGCACAATGGGATATGCATCGCAAGCTGATTTGATCGTTACAATCAGTTTCCGTTAAATTTACATTTAAATCACTATATTGAATTTTAAACGTACATTTCAAATTACCGGGGTCACATACTAACTAGAAAAATTCCAGAAAAATATTTTCTAGCTTCGTATTGACGATACGGTCCTAACAAAACTAGTTTCGTCGACTTCTGAGACTGTTAGAAAAATGGCCAATTTCCAGTCGACTAAAATCAACTGAAACTGGTCAAATGCGTTTTCCTTCGCCACGCTCACATATTGATTCGAAAAATTATGAAATTTGAAACCTAGCAATAATTTAACATCACGGACCCAACAAAACTGGTTTCGTCGAAATCCGAGGTCATTTGCAAAATGTCCATTTTTAAGGGCCTGAATTCCATAGCGACTATTCAGAATTTTCAACTGGACATATCTTTAGATTCCCGCTATGAAATTTTGATTATTCGGATTCGATAGAAAGATATTATCAATTAGATCCTAAGATTTTTGGTTTCACTAAAATCCGGATTGTTTTGCACCCGGTGCATTCAATTGAAGTTTGAAATCGAATTATCGAACTACCGCGCCATTTTCAATTCTATTTATAATTATATATAAATATTTATATTCCAACGACGACGCGTATAATATATACGTCGAATTATATTCAAAATAAATTTCTCGCCGATATTATTTAAAATAATCTATTTTAAATAATCAAAATTCGCTAAAATTGCCAAAAATAAAAATTTTAAACTGGCCCAGATTTTACGGGTTGTTACACCGAGTCTCAGGATCAGAGCTCGAGTGACCCTAGGAGCGACAGGGCCGGTCCACCGATGTGGATTTAAATGCCTGAGCACTGCGTTTCGCCGCCCTTTGGGGCGTAAATGAGCCAACTAAATGACTCCATCGGTTCAAGAACGACCGATCAATCCGAGGCGCCTCGCAACAGCAACAACCACATAAGTCAAACTCGTCAGGGCGTGTAAAACCACTGACGCCACTTCTAGCTAGGAGGAAACGCAGGCCCTCCCTGAGGTCCTTTCTCCCGTTTTTGGTTCATACCGGGTGTGAAACTCGCGAAGCAAACGTTACACAAAGCTACGCCACAAAGGCCTTGCTTTGATCATCACCACAAGACTTTGCTTTTCAACAGAAGCCTCGATCAATTGCCACTTAGGCATGCCACACAGGCAATTCACTCCATGCGTTTGATATCCATCAATATATAACCCCTGAGCTCGTACGTCTCAGAGAAGGGCGTTAAGCAAGAGAATAAATTCTCCGCCGCCAAACAGATATATATTTAACAGAGATCAATCACACGGACTAAAATCCAATGTCAGACACACAGTCCATTTACAAGTCCGTTCTGGGTTTGAACGAAACCGGAGGCACCTAGTACCCCGCATATCCATCGATCTCCAAGTACGTCTGGACGATCACTAACTGTTTCCATCTTCTTGGGTGTACAGCCCAATCAAGATCATCAGTAATTACCCAAAACGACGTGAAGACCTCCGGTCTTCGACCATCGTCTTCATCTTCGACTTATCGTCGTATCAGTTATTCAGAATGGGATAAACCCGGCCTTTCCGAATAACTCGCGTATATTTTAAATAAGTGTTACAAAAACACAACATACGCCTCATTCCAATTCATTAGTCACTAACCGTAAATTAATCAAGAGAATAATTCCCCAAATATTAACCCCGAAGGCCGAAACCAACATCAGATCAATATCCAGAAAACCATTCTGCTTGGCTAACCGACAGTTAGTTTCTAAATTTCACATTCACAGGGAAAAGTTCCCATTAATTTTATCAAAGATAAATTCCTTGAATTTATTCTTTAATCTACTTTTGAATATCAATTCAAACTAGTCGGGATTAGCGAACCTTACCGAAGTAATCATTTGTTTTAATTTCCCAATCCCAACATATTCATCCCATGAAGTAAAACTGGTTATACTTCATATCTAACACCATAGTGTTATCGGTAAATTCAATTACCATTTCACGTTCATATCTAATTAAAGATTTAACTATCGCCTGGAGCAAAACTGGTGATACTCCATTTCGATTATTTCAATCTAATTAAAGATTCATTAAAACTCCACTTAGTTTTAATCTGTGACTGGGTTAAAGAATCAGTGTCATTTAAAACACGGTTCACGATAAACCCAAAATCACATCACATTTCAATCAGTCCCTAATTGTAAATTAGCAAGTGAGCAATTCCCTAAGTATGAATCCCGAAGGCCGAAACCAACATCAGATCAATACCTCGGAAACTATTCAACTTAACCAATCTCCAGTTAGTTTCTGATTTTCTTAACTCCTTTAGGTCTAAGAACTGTATTATTGAAGATACCGTTCACGACAACCCAAAATCACATTTCATTAATGATCGGGTTAAAGAACGAGTGTTATTTAAAACACTGTCCACGATAAACCCAAAAATCAATATCGATTTAATTCCAATTAAACATTATTTAATTGGTACACTTCATTAAATCTAAATAAAAGATTTAATCTTTTCTCAACTGGGTTCAAGAACAGTGTTAGTGAAGACACCATTCACGACAAACCCAAATCACATTTGATATTCAATATAAGGCTCTGAATAGAAAATATATCGGCTTATATTCAATATCAAATTCTACGATTAACAAATGTCGTATTGGAAATAACGATATAAATATATCTTTCAAATTTCCATAACAACATCTGTATAATCACGAATTCCAACATCGAAATATTCCGAAGACAATTTCGATTCAAATCCACTCCAATGCAATCATTGGAAATTTTGGTTATTTTTAAAACCCTTTTTAAATTCAATTTATTTATTTAAAAAATAAATAGAATTATATTTCTAGTTCAAAACTAGTTCATTTCGATAAAAATCTATTTTTATCTTTTCAAATAGGGAGTTTTTCATCCCAGATCTTCACAAATCATTTCTTATTATTTTACACAAATTATTACAATTTTTAATAATTTTATCAAGGCCCGTACAGTCGATTTCCATCAACGGTCATCGAACTGCACTTACAGCGACCTTTTTCAAATTTGATTTGGACATAATTCCAAATCCAACCGTTAGATTTCTAATTTCTAATATTCGTTAGAAAGCTCTTTTCGATACGAACCCAACGGTTCTGGTTTTAGGAGAATCCGACGGTCGGATCTCCCGCAATGTCCGTTTGAAATAAATGGTCGAAATTCACGAACTGCCGCGGCGCGGCGCGTTCTATTCAGGCCATTATATATTATATATATAATATATATAATATATACTTCGTCGATTTCTATTTAAAACGAATTATATGAATAGTTTTAATTTTGTTTCAAAAGCAATTTTAACTTCCTTTTCAATTCAAATCAAAATTGAATTCTTCTTTATAAATTCCTTTTAAAATTCATTTTATTCAATTCAAATTTCAATTCAATTTGAATTCATTTCAATTCGCTTTCAATTCAATTTGAATTCGTTTTCAATTCAATTCATTTCGAAATCGTTTTCAATTCATTTTATTTCGAAATCGTTTAAAATCGATATAAATATCGTTCACGTCGAAATGGCGTCAATCTAGTCAACACGGCTTCATAAATTTCTATTTTCAAATATTCTATTTCAAATATTTCTTTTTCAAAATAGTTGTTATTATCAAAATATTTCGTTCAACACATGACCAATCTCAATGGATGAGACTGTCAACACATGAACTTTTATTTTATATTGATAAAGATGTAAACTTTATTATTAAAATATTTCGTTCAACACATGACCAATCTCAATGGATGAAACTGTCAACACATGAACTTTTATTTTATATTGATAAAGATGTAAACTTTATTATTAAAATATTTCGTTCAACACATGACCAATCTCAATGGATGAAACTGTCAACACATGAACTTTTATTTTATATTATTCTTTATTTTTCAAATTGGAATGAGGCCCAATCAATTACCATATAAAGTTAATTATATGGATTTTCATACAACACATGTATATCATAGCATTGAAAAATAATCAACCATCAACCAAAGTGCACTACACTGCATAAGCATCAAATATAGATATTCAACGCTTATAACAGCCTGTCAATCAATCGATCGACATATTTAATCAATCAGGATGAGTGAACTGCATATTTCATCCTAACACCCGTGTGGGGTTTTCAAACAATCAAACAAATATTTTATTTGTGCAGTTGGGCGATGTGTAAAATTTATCGTCCCAATCAATGTCCTTTAAATAGGTGTACATAAACAAACCGTCCGGTTTGTAAATGAATATTTATTTATTCACATTCACGTTAAAAATTATATTTTTAACGATAAAACATTTTATTTCAACCTATGAATTTCTATTCAATTCCTTTATTCAATAAAAAGATATTTTTATTTTTCTAACATATTTTAGAAAATTTCGGCGGCATAACGGCACGATACTAGAAACGGGACGAGGCCTAGCCTTATCCCCGGTCTAGTGAAGGCCCACGCCATTCACACATCAATCAAATCAATTCGTTATGCAAACCACAAAATTTGGAGTAAGAGTCTAACCTAGCCTTACTCCTTCGCCTTATAACGGCGCACGTCTAATCCTAACCAATTTATCGATTCGATTTTTCACACCACAAACCACATTCAAACCAATATCGCAATCAATCACCAAACAGTCAAACAAACAAGTCCATGGTCTGTGGACGATTGTGTCGGGTGCTACTAAACACCGTCTGCATCCTAGTATATATATATATAACTAGAAAAGAAATTGAAAGGTGAGAAATTCTCACATATAGCTATCCTAGCTCCACGGCTCTTCATTGGTAGAAATCTTCATCGCTATCGCATCTTCGTCATCTTCGTTGTCCGCTTTCACTACCTATGTAAAAATCGAATTTTTACTTCGCTATTCAATATATAAAAATCGAATTTTTACTTCGCTATTCAATATATAAAAATCGAATTTTACTTCGCTATTCAATATATAAAAATCGAATTTTTTACTTCGCTATTCAATATATAAAAATCGAATTTTTACTTCGCTATTCAATATATAAAAATCGAATTTTTACTTCGCTATTCAATATATAAAAATCGAATTTTTACTTCGCTATTCAATATATAAAAATCGAATTTTTACTTCGCTATTCAATATGTAAAAATCGAATTTTTACTTCGCTATTCAATATATAAAAATCGAATTTTTACTTCGCTATTCAATATATAAAAATCTGATTTTTATCTCGACTTTCAATATATAAAAATCTGATTTTTATCTCGACTTTCAATATATAAAAATATGATTTTTCTACTTTTCTACAAATCCGATCTTTTTAAAGTTTAAACCTTTTGCTTTTAACTTAAAATTAAAATCAGTTTTAATCCTTTATATAAAAAAAAACAGTTTTGAATTCTTAAAAAAAACAGTTTTGAAATCATAAAAAAAACAGTTTTGATCCTAATTAAAATTCAGTTTTTATTTCTTTTTTTTTTTGTATTTCGAAATGAATTTCAGAAAGGGGGGGGGGGCAGATGAGTTATAGAGGGGAGAGAGATATTATTTTTTTTTATTAATTAATTTATTTATTTTATCCTAAAGAGTTGACTTTCACATACGACCTCGAAACGAGGCCCACCGCCTGCCGTCCATAGCGTTTTACCCCCATTCCGAACACTATGGGATATGTATCGCAAGCTGATTTGATTGCTACAATCAGTTTCCGTTAAATTTACATTTAAATCACTATATTGAATTTTAAACGTACATTTCAAATTACCGGGGTCGCATACTAACTTGATAAATCACAGAAAAATATTTTCTAGCTTCGTATTGACGATACGGTCCTAACATAACTAGTTTCGTCGAATTCTGAGCCCGTTAGAAAAATGGCCATTTTCCAGTCGATTAAAATGAACTGAAACTGGTCAAACGCGTTTTCCTCAGCCACGCCCACATATTGATTCGAAAAATTATGAAATTCGAAACCTAGCAATAATTTGACACTGCGGATCCAACAAAACTGGTTTCGTCGAAATCCGAGGTCATTTGCAAAATGTCCATTTTTAAGGGCCTGAATTCCATAGCGACTATTCAGAATTTTCAACTGGACATATCTTTTGATTCTTGTCATGAAATTTTGATTTTTCGGATTCGTTGGAAAGATATTCACTATTAGATTCCATTATTTTTGGTTTCATTAAAATCCGGATGGTTTTGCACCCGGTATGTTCAATTGAAGTTTGAAATCGAATTATCGAACTACCGCGCCATTTTCAATTCCTTTTATAATTATATATAATTATTTATATTCTAACGACGACGCGTATAATATATACGCTCGAATTATATTCAAAATAGATTTCTCGCCGATATTATTTAAAATAATCTATTTTAAATGATCAAAATTCGCTAAAATAGCCAAAATAAAAATTTTAAACTGGCCCAGATTTTCGGGTTGTTACAATCTCCCCCACTTAAAACTTTTCGTCCCCGAAAAGGAACAAAGTCGAAAGTGGTTTGATTAACCAACTCTACGCTCGATCTAACTTCCATTCTCCAACTCTTTAGTTTCTGAGAATTTTCAAAATTTCAAAAATTTGGCTAACACCCTAAATTTTTGAAAAATTTCGCCATAACCTCCCCTGCACCGGGAGCATCGGGGAATTTCAAATAGCTTCCCCGGTCCTTCAGATCTCAAAAAGAAAAAGAAAAAGCCAAGCGGCTAGCCAATAGGCTCATAAAATCATCATCACCCAAACAAAACAGTAAATTATGTAGTAAACATGTACCTATTTGTCGGGCAAACAAATTTTATTCTCTGCTCTAGCCTCCTTGCTATGACCTGTTCAAGGATATACATGTATATGCAAGCAAATGTGACCAATTTTCAATACAATTCAATATTTGATCAAATTAGGCATAATGGTTCAAAATTATCAAACAATGAACAAACAACACAAACATCAATCAATTAGTGAATTAGCTTTTCAAATTCATAATTTTAATACATATACAAAAATCATGTTTTTAATGCCAATTCACAACAATAGGCCCTATCTAATCTTTGGTTCTCACACCAGTCTAATGGAAATATATAGATATCACAGCTTCGTCACACGAATATAAATTCTGACGATGAGTACTCAACCATCAGAATCATCTTCGGGCCACTAGAGTATGATTCTATATCTATCCAATATATTAAAACTTCGAATACACGCGGATCAGACGTATACGCAAAATCTTTATATACTGGACTGTCCAACTCAATATAAATAGATAATCAGATACGAATAATTGATTTAAATTTTCAAAACAAAAATTGTTTTCATTTGAAAAATATACTCTTCACACTCGTTCTAGGATACTACTGATCCTATCTCTAACGAGTCATTCCCATTGGATATTACTAATCCAATATCTGATGAATTCTTTCGTACGGTTCTAATGTGTCTTGTTCTCTGAGCTTTGTAAACCAAAGCTCTGATACCAACTGTGAAAGCCCGCAACTTCCCCGTAAAGGAAAGCGTCGGATAGTTCGAGAACAAACCACAGCAGAACGCATATAGAAGAACATTTCATTGTATATTACAACAATGCATCAGAATACAAGAATATACAGAGTATGAATAAATATTACACAGAAATATCAGAGATTTAAATTACATTTAAATACATAGCAGCGGAAAATAATACAATACACAACTAGAAGAGATATACGGATACAAAGCTTTCCGGATATCGTTCCAGCTGTAAACCAGGATCCTGTGAATATAAATCTGCAAAACCGAAACTACTAGCTGCCCGTGTCAAAATAAGGGCACCCAGAGTTTAGGTTAAAACAATAAACTCCAGGTCAGTCATGTGACTGGTGTGAGAACTAAAACAGTTATTAATCTTTATATTAAAAGTTAGGTAAATCAAGGGACCACGCCGTATAACACGGAACGGGTTTCCTCCCAAGAATACCAGTGCATAAAACAACAGCGCAATGCTAAATAAAGAAAAATGAAGCTGTTATAAGACCCAGGTCCTATCACACAATGCAACGCAAGCCGGGGGATAGGGTTTTTACCTTATAACAGCCAAGAATGCTTGATACGTTTAAAACAAATCATTTGATACTATTATAAGTGCATAGTGTATAAAACAACTTCAAATCATAAGTATCAATCATAGGCGGCATGAATGCCCCATACCACTATGTCGCCATATATAGGTTTACAAATAAAACCACAAAGTCACGTATTTGGAAATTGGATTTCCGTCTATGAACCGAGGCAAAAGATAGTCCTCAACCGATTCGAGACTGCCTAGCCCGAGTCTCAGGATCAGAGCTCGAGTGACCCTAGGAGCGACAGGGCCGGTCCACCGATGTGGATTAAAGTGCCTGAGCACTGCGTTTCGCCGCCCTTTGGGGCGTAAATGAGCCAACTAAATGACTCCATCGGTTCAAGAACGACCGATCAATCCGAGGCGCCTCGCAATAGCAACAACCACATAAGTCAAACTCGTCAGGGCGTGTAAAACCACTGACGCCACTTCTAGCTAGGAGGAAACGCAGGCCCTCCCTGAGGTCCTTTCTCCCGTTTTTGGTTCATACCGGGTGTGAAACTCGCGAAGCAAACGTTACACAAAGCTACGCCACAAAGGCCTTGCTTTGATCATCACCACAAGACTTTGCTTTTCAACAGAAGCCTCGATCAATTGCCACTTAGGCATGCCACACAGGCAATTCACTCCATGCGTTTGATATCCATCAATATATAACCCCTGAGCTCGTACGTCTCAGAGAAGGGCGTTAAGCAAGAGAATAAATTCTCCGCCGCCAAACAGATATATATTTAACAGAGATCAATCACACGGACTAAAATCCAATGTCAGACACACAGTCCATTTACAAGTCCGTTCTGGGTCTGAACGAAACCGGAGGCACCTAGTACCCCGCATATCCATCGATCTCCAAGTACGTCTGGACGATCACTAACTGTTTCCATCTTCTTGGGTGTACAGCCCAATCAAGATCATCAGTAATTACCCAAAACGACGTGAAGACCTCCGGTCTTCGACCATCGTCTTCATCTTCGACTTATCGTCGTATCAGTTATTCAGAATGGGATAAACCCGGCCTTTCCGAATAACTCGCGTATATTTTAAATAAGTGTTACAAAAACACAACATACGCCTCATTCCAATACATTAGTCACTAACCGTAAATTAATCAAGAGAATAATTCCCCAAATATTAACCCCGAAGGCCGAAACCAACATCAGATCAATATCCAGAAAACCATTCTGCTTGGCTAACCGACAGTTAGTTTCTAAATTTCACATTCACAGGGAAAAGTTCCCATTAATTTTATCAAAGATAAATTCCTTGAATTTATTCTTTAATCTACTTTTGAATATCAATTCAAACTAGTCGGGATTAGCGAACCTTACCGAAGTAATCATTTGTTTTAATTTCCCAATCCCAACCTATTCATCCCATGAAGTAAAACTGGTTATACTTCATATCTAACACCACAGTGTTATCGGTAAATTCAATTACCATTTCACGTTCAAATCTAATTAAAGATTTAACTATCGCCTGGAGCAAAACTGGTGATACTCCATTTCGATTATTTCAATCTAATTAAAGATTCATTAAAACTCCACTTAGTTTTAATCTGTGACTGGGTTAAAGAATCAGTGTCATTTAAAACACAGTTCACGATAAACCCAAAATCACATCACATTTCAATCAGTCCCTAATTGTAAATTAGCAAGTGAGCAATTCCCTAAGTATGAATCCCGAAGGCCGAAACCAACATCAGATCAATACCTCGGAAACTATTCAACTTAACCAATCTCCAGTTAGTTTCTGATTTTCTTAACTCCTTTAGGTCTAAGAACTGTATTATTGAAGATACCGTTCACGACAACCCAAAATCACATTTCATTAATGATCGGGTTAAAGAACGAGTGTTATTTAAAACACTGTCCACGATAAACCCAAAAATCAATATCGATTTAATTCCAATTAAACATTATTTAATTGGTACACTTCATTAAATCTAAATAAAAGATTTAATCTTTTCTCAACTGGGTTCAAGAACAGTGTTAGTGAAGACACCATTCACGACAAACCCAAATCACATTTGATATTCAATATAAGGCTCTGAATAGAAAATATATCGGCTTATATTCAATATCAAATTCTACGATTAACAAATGTCGTATTGGAAATAACGATATAAATATATCTTTCAAATTTCCATAACAACATCTGTTTAATCACGAATTCCAACATCGAAATATTCCGAAGACAATTTCGATTCAAATCCACTCCAATGCAATCATTGGAAATTTTGGTTATTTTTAAAACCCTTTTTAAATTCAATTTATTTATTTAAAAAATAAATAGAATTATATTTCTAGTTCAAAACTAGTTCATTTCGATAAAAATCTATTTTTATCTTTTCAAATAGGGAGTTTTTCATCCCAGATCTTCACAAATCATTTCTTATTATTTTACACAAATTATTACAATTTTTAATAATTTTATCAAGGCCCGTACAGTCGATTTCCATCAACGGTCATCGAACTGCACTTACAGCGACCTTTTTCAAATTTGATTTGGACATAATTCCAAATCCAACCGTTAGATTTCTAATTTCTAATATTCGTTAGAAAGCTCTTTTCGATACGAACCCAACGGTTCTGGTTTTAGGAGAATCCGACGGTCGGATCTCCCGCAATGTCCGTTTGAAATAAATGGTCGAAATTCACGAACTGCCGCGGCGCGGCGCGTTCTATTCAGGCCATTATATATTATATATATAATATATATAATATATACTTCGTCGATTTCTATTTAAAACGAATTATATGAATAGTTTTAATTTTGTTTCAAAAGCAATTTTAACTTCCTTTTCAATTCAAATCAAAATTGAATTCTTCTTTATAAATTCCTTTTAAAATTCATTTTATTCAATTCAAATTTCAATTCAATTTGAATTCATTTCAATTCGCTTTCAATTCAATTTGAATTCGTTTTCAATTCAATTCATTTCGAAATCGTTTTCAATTCATTTTATTTCGAAATCGTTTAAAATCGATATAAATATCGTTCACGTCGAAATGGCGTCAATCTAGTCAACACGGCTTCATAAATTTCTATTTTCAAATATTCTATTTCAAATATTTCTTTTTCAAAATAGTTGTTATTATCAAAATATTTCGTTCAACACATGACCAATCTCAATGGATGAGACTGTCAACACATGAACTTTTATTTTATATTGATAAAGATGTAAACTTTATTATTAAAATATTTCGTTCAACACATGACCAATCTCAATGGATGAAACTGTCAACACATGAACTTTTATTTTATATTGATAAAGATGTAAACTTTATTATTAAAATATTTCGTTCAACACATGACCAATCTCAATGGATGAAACTGTCAACACATGAACTTTTATTTTATATTATTCTTTATTTTTCAAATTGGAATGAGGCCCAATCAATTACCATATAAAGTTAATTATATGGATTTTCATACAACACATGTATATCATAGCATTGAAAAATAATCAACCATCAACCAAAGTGCACTACACTGCATAAGCATCAAATATAGATATTCAACGCTTATAACAGCCTGTCAATCAATCGATCGACATATTTAATCAATCAGGATGAGTGAACTGCATATTTCATCCTAACACCCGTGTGGGGTTTTCAAACAATCAAACAAATATTTTATTTGTGCAGTTGGGCGATGTGTAAAATTTATCGTCCCAATCAATGTCCTTTAAATAGGTGTACATAAACAAACCGTCCGGTTTGTAAATGAATATTTATTTATTCACATTCACGTTAAAAATTATATTTTTAACGATAAAACATTTTATTTCAACCTATGAATTTCTATTCAATTCATTTATTCAATAAAAAGATATTTTTATTTTTCTAACATATTTTAGAAAATTTCGGCGGCATAACGGCACGATACTAGAAACGGGACGAGGCCTAGCCTTATCCCCGGTCTAGTGAAGGCCCACGCCATTCACACATCAATCAAATCAATTCGTTATGCAAACCACAAAATTTGGAGTAAGAGTCTAACCTAGCCTTACTCCTTCGCCTTATAACGGCGCACGTCTAATCCTAACCAATTTATCGATTCGATTTTTCACACCACAAACCACATTCAAACCAATAGCGCAATCAATCACCAAACATTCAAACAAACAAGTCCATGGTCTGTGGACGATTGTGTCGGGTGCTACTAAACACCGTCTGCATCCTAGTATATATATATATAACTAGAAAAGAAATTGAAAGGTGAGAAATTCTCACATATAGCTATCCTAGCTCCACGGCTCTTCATTGGTAGAAATCTTCATCGCTATCGCATCTTCGTCATCTTCGTTGTCCGCTTTCACTACCTATGTAAAAATCGAATTTTTACTTCGCTATTCAATATATAAAAACGAATTTTTACTTCGCTATTCAATATATAAAAATCGAATTTTACTTCGCTATTCAATATATAAAAATCGAATTTTTACTTCGCTATTCAATATATAAAAATCGAATTTTTACTTCGCTATTCAATATATAAAAATCGAATTTTTACTTCGCTATTCAATATATAAAAATCGAATTTTTACTTCGCTATTCAATATATAAAAATCGAATTTTTACTTCGCTATTAAATATGTAAAAATCGAATTTTTACTTCGCTATTCAATATATAAAAATCGAATTTTTACTTCGCTATTCAATATATAAAAATCGAATTTTTACTTCGCTATTCAATATATAAAAATCTGATTTTTATCTCGACTTTCAATATATAAAAATCTGATTTTTATCTCGACTTTCAATATATAAAAATATGATTTTTCTACTTTTCTACAAATCCGATCTTTTTAAAGTTTAAACCTTTTGCTTTTAACTTAAAATTAAAATCAGTTTTAATCCTTTATATAAAAAAAAACAGTTTTGAATTCTTAAAAAAAAACAGTTTTGAAATCATAAAAAAACAGTTTTGATCCTAATTAAAATTCAGTTTTTATTTCTTTTTTTTTTTTAAATCAGGCTTTATACTTTTAAAGTTCAGTTTTTAAATCAATATAAAAAATCAGTTTTTTTTCTTTTCTATAAAATCAGTTTTTAAATCAATATAAAATCAGTTTTCTTTCTTTTCTAAAATCAGTTTTCTTTCTTTTCTAAAATCAGTTTTCTTTTTACTAATATAAAATAAAAATAAAATAAATAAGTTAAAAAAAGAAAAAAAAACTTACAGGGGGGGGGGGGGGGGGTTTGGGCGTTCGCTTGCGTCGATCGAAGGAGGGGAGGGGCGGCGGCTGTCGCGAGGTCGAGGAGGGGAAGCAAGGGGGTCGCGGTGGTTGTTCGATGGTCGTGGGAGGAGGAGATGAAGCATCGGCGGTGGCAGCGTCGCTAGGGGGGGCGCGATGTGGTGGTGGTTGCGGTGGAGTGGTGGGGTGCGGTCTGGAGGTGGGCGACGACGAGCTCCCATCGTTTTTTTTTGTATTTCGAAATGAACTTCAGAAAGGGGGGGGGGGCAGATGAGTTATAGAGGGGAGAGAGATATTTTTTTTTTTATTAATTAATTTATTTATTTTATCCTAAAGAGTTGACTTTCACATACGACCTCGAAACGAGGCCCACCGCCTGCCGTCCATAGCGTTTTACCCTCATTCCGAACACTATGGGATATGTATCGCAAGCTGATTTGATTGCTACAATCAGTTTCCGTTAAATTTACATTTAAATCACTATATTGAATTTTAAACGTACATTTCAAATTACCGGGGTCGCATACTAACTTGATAAATCATAGAAAAATATTTTCTAGCTTCGTATTGACGATACGGTCCTAACAAAACTAGTTTCGTCGAATTCTGAGACCGTTAGAAAAATGGCCATTTTCCAGTCGATTAAAATCAACTGAAACTGGTCAAACGCGTTTTCCTCAGCCACGCCCACATATTGATTCGAAAAATTTTGAAATTCGAAACCTAGCAATAATTTGACACTGCGGATCCAACAAAACTGGTTTCGTCGAAATCCGAGGTCATTTGCAAAATGTCCATTTTTAAGGGCCTGAATTCCATAGCGACTATTCAGAATTTTCAACTGGACATATCTTTTGATTTTTGTCATGAAATTTCGATTTTTCGGATTCGTTGGAAAGATATTCACTATTAGATTCCATTATTTTTGGTTTCATTAAAATCCGGATTGTTTTGCACCCGGTATGTTCAATTGAAGTTTAAAATCGAATTATCGAACTACCGCGCCATTTTCAATTCCTTTTATAATTATATATAATTATTTATATTCTAACGACGACGCGTATAATATATACGCTCGAATTATATTCAAAATAGATTTCTCGCCGATATTATTTAAAATAATCTATTTTAAATGATCAAAATTCGCTAAAATAGCCAAAATAAAAATTTTAAACTGGCCCAGATTTTCGGGTTGTTACAAATGGATGCTATAAATTGTTTGTTAACTGTTATTAGTTAAATCGCTTGTTTTCATTTATCATGATAAATAAATGTACTGTCATATTGTATTTGAGGCAACTATTGCGATACAGGGAAGGACATGTTGGAGGGATCCAACCAGATTCCTCAAATATGTTGTTTACTTATATATCGTTTAATCAATCTAATTGATTGTTGATTGTTGAATCGAAATTCAAACACTTGTGTGATATTAATCAATGGGTAATATTGGTTGAGTAATTATCGGCAGATGGCCTGTAAATGAACTATTTTATAGAAATTGATTTATCATCAGATAAATCATTAGAAAAAGATATAAGATTTGTTTTATACCTAAAGACAGATTTTGAAATCTATTTTATATAAATTATTTTAAATAAAGTTATTAAAAAAATAACTATTTTTATCTTGTAATTATAAAGGAGTACATAAAGCGAGATTTGTAGTTAATGAGTCTTATAAACAAGTAGGCAGAATTAAAAAAGATGGTTAAGAGTTGAATTAATTGTTCCAATAAACAATTAAATGAGATTATTTAATTTAAATAGACTGCTAATTAAATCAAATGAAATGATTTAAATTAATTTTATTTATTAATTTAAAGAAATAACTAAGTGAAAATGGTTAACAAAGTAATCTTGTTCGAGATGACCAAGTAGACTACTTGCACGAGATTTGATTATTAAAAACTATTATTGGATCGTTAATTATTATTGAAGTTAAGGATCATTATAAATAACCTTTTAAGAAAGATTATTTATTTTAGAAGTAAGCTAGTTGATATAAAGGACGTTAGACCATCAACGAGGAGTTGACATGTAAAAGAGATTTTTAAAGTATAATATGAATATGAATTCATAAAGTGACTCGATAGGTAAGATTCGTTTATATCATCGTGTTTTCAAACGAAACCAAGTTATTTTTATATATCGAGTCTAGAATCGTATAAAAGAATAAATGTTAATTTTTTTAAGTGAATAATGTTTGAAAGGAACCAAGTTGAAGTGGAATTGATGACAAAGGGAATTAATCGAGTAAGACCTTGTTTATAATTAAAAAGGATTTTTAATAAGTTTTACTCATGTTATAGGAGTTTGAAATTTGATTCATTCCATGGAAGGAATTTTACAAAAGGAGAGTTTCAAACAAGATTGATGTGAATTGAAATCGGATTGAACATGGTTATAAAACTAAGAATCTGACGACAAAGATTTAAAGAGGAATATTTTTAATATAAAAGGAGTTTATTTGAATGGAACTAAGATATGTGGTTATTTAAAAAGGATTCTAAAATAAATAGAAGTGCTGGGATATTATTTGAATTAGATTTCATTTATAAACTTATATATTCTGAAGACAAGAGTGTTGTCGACTCAAGGTCTGAGAGGCAAATAAAATACACCAACTTGTAACGACTTCATGATTATCCAAGGATGATATTAGTTTAGAAACAAGGGTAGTTGAGGGAATCAAATTAATATTTCTATAATGATATTATAAACTATAATTCGAAGAATTATAAGTTAAATAAATGGATTTGGAAATAAGAATTGAAAAGTGAGATTCCAAATATTAAAAGATTTGGAAATTTAATTGATAACTGTTTGACTTAAAAGGCCAAGTGATGTTGAATACTGAACCAGTGAATCCACTTCATTTTTCTATGGATAATGGTTGTTTATTTTGATAGTTAAATCACCGACTATCAAAATTAGGCCAAATCGATTGTTGGTATGGAAAGACCGGGATCAAATTTATATTCGAAAACCATCCCGACCAACAAATACATAACATTGAATATATCAGAAGATAGTCGAGATGGAGCAATAAAGACCGTGGATCTTCATGAGCGGAAGAACTACTCATTGGATTTCTAAGGATAGCTCCCGAAGATATACTGACTTGTGATTTAGTTGTGATTGAAATCTTCAGATTGCAAGGACTTCTTGCTACTGATCCTTAGGGTGATTCCTATGATGTGGTAGGAGGTTGACTTTGGGTCATCCTGTTCCTGGATGACTTGTATGGACGTTGTGAACGGTGGCTAGATGTTCCAAAAGTCGATTATAACCTCAAGCTTCATCAACCGGGAAATGACAAAAATCGGGCAGGCAGCATGGCTATGTGGGTTGCTCCCATTAGGGTGTACAATCACTTATCTAGATAAAATCTATTTTATTCTTTAATCTATTTCGATGCTGTCCCTTTTCAGGAAACGGTGGGTCGCACAAACCATTGGTGATATACATTCGATACCCTCAAGCGAAATGAGTGGTCGGTCATGTGTGGGCCGGGTTGCAAGACGTTCTTGTTGAACCCAATGTATTCGCCTCTAGAGATACACTATCGGAAGGTGGTTCCATACCTTGTCATAGTGGGAATCCAATCTCCAATAAGCACCCGCGGTTTTGATTTGTATACTATATAAGTGGGGCGTGAGATGTAAGCGTTCCGCTAGATTGTTATTTACTTGTATTTAGACATTATAATAATATTAGGATAATATATGATTTCAAAATGTTTTGGGTTATAGTAAGGTAAAAACCGTCCGTGTTTTTGTGTGGGCTGGTCTTACTATTATCCTTTTCTTTCAAAAGGATTTTGAACTTTAAAATCATTATGGATGTTATATAAACTTAGTGGGTTTCTCGCTCTGGTTCACCAGACTGACCCGGTATTTGAAATGCTTGGGTTAGCCCGGGTTTTACAGGTTCAGGTTATCAAATGATGTGAAGTCCAGAGACGGGCTGAAGGTGTTCAGATGTGTGATATCTAGTATTTGTTCCGCTGTATGATGTATATAAGGATAGGTGGTTATAACTGTCCAGATGTATTGCTGTACTCAGATAGTTGTAAGTATTTTTCCAAGTTTTTAATAAAGATTTATTTCTATGTTTTATTTTGTTCCACTGCGATGTAAGACTCTGTATGATGTTGGTTCTTCTTCTTACTCTTTTACTCTAATATTTCTTTCTTTCTTATCTCACCCTCTAATTTCTTTCTAATAATTATCTGCTTTTCTGTGCAATTTGGGTTGGACTTGAGATGTAATTAGTCAATTCAAAGGGTACGGGATAGTCAGTATGTTACGGTGGTATCAGAGCTATTCGTTGGGTAGTAACCTTGGCTTTGTGGCGTATGTAATGACCCGCACTTTCAGGGGTATAATAATTAATTTATTTAATTATTGAAATGGTGATATAGTGAATTTAATGGTCGTGGAATTAAATAATGGCGAATATTTAATTAAAATAATAAATTAAGTAATATATTTAATTCTGAAATAATCAGAATTGGCTGAAATGGCAATATGGTGTGAACTGGATCATCTGTGATATTTAATTCAGTTTAGAATTGAATTAGAATAATGAATATATTATTTGAACGACAGTTTGAACATAGAATTTTAATATAATTAAAATAGAGCTCGAAATGGCATGGTAGTTCGCTATTTGGCGATTTGAACTTCAACTGAATATACAGAGTTCATTTTAAATCGAATTTCTGTGAAACCAGAAACATGTGGAGCTGGTGGAGTATATCTTTCTAGTGAAAGAGAAAAATTGGGATTTCGTCGAGTAGATTTTGAGTTACGTCCAAATCAAATTCTCAGAGATGCAGCGCCCTGACCATAACGATTTAATTATATAATTATATAAGGATTTAAATAGAAATCGAACATCGATATAACTCTAACGATGTGATATCGAGTTGTAAATCCATATAGGATTTATTCTGAGCTATATGGTATTCCACTGTGAATATAGACGATAATATTTATTTTTAAATATTAAATTTAATTATATTTAAATATATTTATATATTTAAATGGGTCATTCAGAGCTTTAAAAATAGCTGGTTTTGCAAACGGAGTCGGAATTCGACGAAACTAATTTTGTTGGATCCACAATGTCAAATAGTTGTTAGATTTCCAGTTTCATGATTTTTAGAGACACTGTGTGGCCGTACAGATTTTTAGAGTGAAAAACAGTTAGTATTTCGATGGTTAAAAATATGCTGTGTGAGCATACGAAGTCGGAATTCGACGAAACCAGTTTCGTTTGGACCGTAATGTCAAAATCTAGATACATGTCCAGTTTCGTGATTTTTTGGTGTCGTACGTAATCAAGAGAATCTTTAGAAAGCAAAATGAATATAGAAATGAGAATATACCGGGAATATTCCATTCTACAAAATATCTAAAATATCTAAACACCCTTATAAATACCCCTCCCTTAACCTCCTTAAGACCTAATTGAAATTCATTCATCTAGGAACAAGGAAAGAGGCCGCCACCTCTCAAATTCATTCAAACAATTTTTAAAAATCAAATAGTTCGTGAAATCGAATGAAGTTAGGTCCGTTGAGTTCATACGTTAGAGAGCTTCGTATTGGTGGCCTTCGTTTTGGGTTCGGTGGGATTTTGGGTCAATGGATTTTAACACAGCGTCGGTTAGGGTTCGGGTTATATGGCGATTTGTGGCTCGAATCAAAGAGTGGTGAACATGGTTGAGTTCAGGAAGACGATGTGAGCTTGCGGAGGAGATTTTGTGGAGTTCGAACATTTTTCTGTTCGGTTACGTGCTGTCGCTCGCACCTGAGCATCTACGACGAAAATCATAATCCAACGCCGGCCATGGAGTTAAGGGTATGAAGATGATGAGGAGGTGATGAGGTGAATTTAGGTGATTTTTGTTTGAATTTATGTTGAAGGAGTGACTTGCGGTTTGGGGATGAACGAACGGGAATGGCGCGTTCGGTTACAGGAGGAATAAGGCACGGTGGATTTAGGGAAGAAGAGATTAGGTACGGTCTGGGCTTTCAAGTGGAAGATGGGCTGACATTTAATAGGATGGTGAGGCCCGGTTTGTATTTAATAGCCTAGTTTTAATTTAGTCCATTCTTAATAATTGTATTAACTTTAAAATACCATAACTAGCTCATACGACGCTGAATCAACGAACGGTCAGGTGCGTTGGATTCATAACGGAAAGTACTACATCTACAAATTGGTTTGGTATGGTTTGAAGATTTTTGGAATTTATTGCAAAATAAATTGTCTTGTCAGAATCGACAATCGAAAATCGTTATTTAACGATTACGACCAATGTCAGTAAATCTCACTAACTCTGAACAGTTTATAATTTCATGTTGTATTTTTAGAACTGTTAATATTGGCTGATTAATTGTGTGTTGACTGTTTGATTGAACTGCTAGTCAGTTGGTTGAATTTCTATATTTGTTTCTGTTTAACAGAATATATCATATGGAACTGAAAGTGATGTTATCTATATTGTTTAACATCTGTGATGCAGGGAAACAGGTTGGAGGAATTCGACTAGATTCCTCAACATTTATTTTACTATTTTTCATATATTGTGATATGTTATATAATCTGTATGGATTATGTGTGTTGGAATGATGTTGATCATTGTTATTCGATATTTTAAATATCATAAAAGACCCTGGGATGTAAAAAGAATTATTTCAATGTATATTGAAATAAAGGGGTTTTAAAAAATCAACAGATTTTATAAAAGGAAATATTTCGAAAGTAAATAATAGGGAAAAATGTTTTAAAACGAATAAAGTTTTATAAAAGGGAAATCATTTGTAAAGTGAAGAATTGTTACTAAAAGTAAATCTTTATCAATGAATAGTTTAATCGAGTTAAAAAGGAGTTAATCGATGTTAGTTTAATCGGAAGGAGTTAATCGATGTTAGTTAAATCAAAAGGAGTTAATCGATGTTAGTTTAATTGATTAGAGTAGAAGCAAATGAGTTAATCGAATATAGTTTATTCAAAGGAAGTAAAATGAGTTAATCGAATATAGTTTATTCGAAGGAAGTAAAATGAGTTAATCGAATATAGTTTATTCGAATATAAAGTAAAAGGAGTTAATCGAATATAGTTTATTCGAATAGAAGCAAATGAGTTAATCGAATATAGTTTATTCGAAGAAAGTAAAAGGAGTTATCGAATATATCATATTCGAAAGGAGTTAAGTGAAATGAGTAAATCAATAGCGTTAGTCAAATAGAGTTAATCCAATAGTGTTAGTCCAATAGAGTTAATTGATAAGGGTTAATCGAATAGGAGTTAAATGAAAAGAGTCAATCGAATATAGCTATTCGAAGAGGGTTAAGTAAGGAAGTTAGTAAAAGGGATATAAAGTGAACTTTGCCTATTTCAAAGTTAGAAATGTTGTTCAGTTAAGGTCTAAGAGGTAGTTCTACCCCAACTTGATTGGCTTCATTTTTAACTAAGGAATAGTTAAGGTTCGGCAGTAAAGGAAATGGTTTGAATTGGCATCGCGATGGTTTGTTTAAACATCTGTCTAAGACCAATGAAGAAGCTTTGGAAATGTTTTCCAAATAAGAAACCAGAAATGTTTTCTAATAAAGAAAACAAGAAATGGAAATGTTTTCCACTGTTAATGACGTATATTTTCCTAATTTAGAAAATGAGAAATATTGAATATAGGGAAAACAGGAGATAAGTAAATTAATGAAATAAAGAGATAAATGTTGAATGATGTTTGATCGATATAAATTTCCATTTGGAAATAATATCGTTGTTTTCACACCTGTTTTTCTTCGATAGTTAAATCACAGACTATCGAAGTTTTGACCATTTTAACATTGTTAATATGGAGAGACCGGTTGGATTATTATCCAAAGAACCACTCTGTATTGGCATAAGCATTGCGAACCATATATGCCAAAGGAAATTGAAGATGGAGTTATGCAAGGGCTATCCTGTTTACAGAATAGTGTTTTCGGTTCATCCTGTTCCTGGATGACTTGTATGGACGGATGTCTGACAAAGTATTTCCAGACGATCACGTATATTGATTTCTCCAACCGTACCAAGAGTGGAAGAGGAGAAGGAAACTTCTTTTAGCTAACACATAATGTATGGTTGAGGACGTCAATTGGTTATTTGATGGATTTGACGATGTGGCATTCAAAGTGAATCTGGTGTGATGATAAAGCGTAGCTTCTAGCCTCACATCCAGTAAATGACAGAAATCGGGCAGGCAGCATGGCTAAGTCGGTCGCACAGAAGTAGGGTGTATAATCACCTGATCTAGAGTTTCATTTACTTCTAAAAATCTATTGTTGATGCTGTCCCATTCAGGAAACGGTTGCTGATCCCAACCGTTGGTGATATACATTCGATACACTCAAGCGAAATGAGTGGTCGGTCGTGTGCGGCCGGGTTGCAAGATGTTCTTGTTGAACCCAGTGTATTCCTCTCTAGAGGTACACTAGCAAATGGTAGTTCCATACCTTGTAATAGTTGGAAAATCCATTACCCAATACGTGCTTGCGGTTTTAATTGTATACAATATATGTAGAACGTGAGATGAAAGCGTTTCTGCTAAATGATTATTACAATTTGGTTGATAGACATTATTGTAATATCAAAGGTTGATATAAAGATAAATTTGGATTCTCATAAGGGAAAAACTCGTTCCGTTATACGGCGTGGTCTTATGAGATATCATTTACTTGTTCAACGGTTTTAAACTGTTTTACTCATACCAGTCCCATGACTGACCCGGAGTTTATTTTGTTGTTTTCCCTAAACTCCTGGGTGCCTAAATTTGTATTGGCAGTCTAGTAGTTGGGATTTACAGATATACTGGAAGAGCTAGGAGCAGGAGGCTTCAGGATCATATAGCTATAGTTATTTCCGCTGTGTTGTAAGTTCTGTACCTTGATAATGATATGTATATTCAAGTACAGATTTGTATTTCAAAGTTATGTTATGAAATATATTTATTCGTTCCGCTGTGAGATTCGTGTTACTCTAATATTGTGTTCTTCTTCTTATTCTGTTCTAATTTTCTCTCTTATCTTTCCTCACCCTCTAATTTCTTTCATTAATGACCGGTATTTTTCGATGTTTGGTTAGTCATCATTGAGTTTATGGTAATAACCAAAGTCGACAAAATCCCGGGTCATTACAGTTGGTATCAGAGCATAAGGTTAAGTTAAGAATTACCTTGGGGCGTGACTCAGTATAGATAGGGTTAGTAATACCCTAGATTGAGTAGAGTGTATATATACGAGTGAACGTATTTGCTATTTATATAAAAATTTGTTTTATATTGTGGAGAATCATTGGTTGAGTTGTTTATGAGTTCTGGTCAATCAGTATGATCCACTATATCGGTAGGAGTTACTAAACACTCTAATACGATGGGTCGACACGATAAGTTTTGAAAAGAGGGTAAATTAAAATAAGTTTACCCAAGGTATATCTTGGTATAGAGAAGATATATATATCAAAATTATAATATAGTGGATATATTGATTATTATTATAATCGAGTAAGATTATAAATTAAACGGTTATGCAAATAACCAATCAGAATTCATATAAGTGAAATACGTGAAATCAGATCAGTTAAATTTGAAATTTAAACGAAAAAATTGAATTAAAATTCTGGAGAATTGGATAAGTATTTGTAAATGGATTTGGATTAAAAATAAGGAAAATTAAAGATCCTGGGAGATTTTAAATTGTTTTACAAGCAGTGTGAATTATACTTTGAAATGAATTTCTAAGTGGAAATGTTTAGAAATGGTTTTATAGTATTGAACTCACTTCGATCGCTGGAAAATAGATTCTGATGATGACAGCTGCATCATCAGTATGCATTTTCGAGTTGTAAGTGACGAATTACTACCAGAGATACTGTTTTGAATTTGTTTTGGGAAAGACAAGTTGTGTTGAATTTCAAATTGGGATTTATATTAAAGAATGAATAAAGAAAGTTTGAAAAGGAATTTGAATAAAGGAAGTTCAAACATAGAATTTAAACAAGAAAATTCAAAGGGGATTTGAATATAGAAAATTCAAAGGGGATTTGAATATAGAAATTCAAATGAGATTTGAATAAAGAAGATTCAAATAATGAAAAATTGAATATAGAATTCATATAGAGTAATAATAGAGTTTGAATATAGCAATTCAAATAGAGTTTGAATATAGAAATTCAAATGGAATTCAAATATTGAATTTGAATATAGAAAATATAAAGGAATTCAAATATAGGATTTGAATATCGAAGGTGAAATGGAATTTGAATATAGAATTCAAATGGAATTCAAATATAGGATTTGAATATAGAATTCAAATGGAATTTAAATAATAGAATTTGATATATAGGATTTGAATATATAGAATTTGAATAAAAGAAGTGATATAAAATTTGAATAGAAATTGAATAGAATTAACTAAGTCGGAGAGGAATTAGTTAATCGAGTTTTGAATTTGAAGTTGAACTTTGAAAGGTGAATTGGATTTGTAAATGTATATTCGAAATCGAATATAGAACTTAAATTTGAAATTTGGATTCAAATTAGTTAATAAGCAAGTTAAAATATATTTGAACCTATCATGTTCAAATATAAAAGTCAAATAGACTAAAGAGTTAATTAACAAATTAATTAACGAATTGAGTTAAACGATCGGTATAGTTGAAATAGATTGGGTAGGTATAAATATACATGAGATAGGTATGGATAAGTTATGAAGGTATATAAATAGAAAGCTCGACGAGAAGGTATGTAGTTAATTCATATATGGGATTTTATGCGCCGTATCGGCTAGCCGCTTGGTTTTTTTTCTTTTGGATTGGTGAGGGCCATGGGAGGCTATTTGAAATATCCCGATGCTCCTAGTACAAAGGAGGGTATGGCAAATTTTTCCGGGAATTTAAGGAGTTAGAATATTTTTAAGATAATTGGATAGTTAGAAATCAACGTATCGATATATATAGAAGTCGATAAGGAAACGAACTTAGAAATAGAATAGTAAAATCAAAAAGGAAGACTAGGAATAAAATATCGTAAGGATAGAAAGAGGAAGCGTATACGTGTTTAAAAGTGAATAAGTAGTTGTATGGTATTTATTATTCGGGTAAGTAGTCATATCTGTTTTGACGTTATAAATGTTATTCAGTCAAGGTCTGAGAGGTAGTTATACCCCAACTTGATTGATTTCATTATTAACAAATAAATAGTAAGATTTCAAGCTCGAAGATCAATGTCGAATAAGAGTTAGTTGAATATAGTATTTGGGTTGTCGTAACGATGTTTTACACAACATCCGTTTTAACCCAAATAAGTGTAAGCTTGGAAATATAATAAAGAATATTTCCTAAGTATAGAAATAAACGAGATCGGAAAAGAGATAAGTAATTGGAATATTTTCCAATTATAAATAACATATAATTTCTAAAGTTTAGAAAATAAAGGAAGGCGATATTCAGAAATGTTTTCCAAATAACATAAAAGGCCAATATGGTTATTGAAAATATTTGGTTAACAAATATTGATAAAGAAATAGAGAAGTGATTTAACTAATGGAATATTAATTAAGGGCCCAGTGACATGAACAAAAAGAAAATTTGATTTTTGAAAAGAGTAATCTGTTTAAAAACTCTCAGGAAGAGACTGTTTGAATTTAGAACAAATTTAAATAGAAATTTGCAAAAGTAAGCTGAAATTGAATTGAAACAGTTAAGTGAAAACCGAATGGAAATAGAACGATATCAGGAAAAATTTGTTCTTGAATGAAATTGGATTGTCGAGATAAGAATCTTAAATGAAAATTGGATTGGGATGTTAAGAGTTTGAAATCAAGAATGGAACTCGAATTTGAAATAAAATTCGACTTAGGTATAAGCGAATGGTTGAGATTGTGGATAAAAATAGGTTGGAATTTGATTGGGATGACCCTTGTATCTACTGAATTGGTAACAAATGGTAAGGATATAATGATATGCCCGACAAAAGGGTACAAGTTTATTCTATATGAGTTTGGGATTATGAGCCGAATTGGCAAGCCGCTTGGCTGTTTGATTTTCTTTTGGGTTGGAGATGGCCGAGAGAGGCAAGTTAGAGTTTGACGTATTGACCAGTACAAAGGAGGTGCTGGCGAAATTTTTCGAAGAGTTAAGGCGTTAGAAAATTTTCAGGGTTTTTGGAAATTTTCGCTGATAAGAATTAATTTATAATTTAATTGAAATTAAATTGGTTCAGTTGAAACTGAAGTTAATAAGTGAACAAATATGTTCTAACCAGTCGGTAGGGTCGTTCTCTACCTTAAGCAATTTCGAGGACGAAATTATTTTAAGTGGGGAAGATTGTAATGACCCGCACTTTCAGGGGTATAATAATTAATTTATTTAATTATTGAAATGGTGATATAGTGAATTTAAAGGTCGTGGAATTAAATAATGGCGAATATTTAATTAAAATAATATATTTAATTCTGAAATAATCAGAATTGGCTGAAATGGCAATATGGTGTGAACTGGATCATCTGTGATATTTAATTCAGTTTAGAATTGAATTAGAATAACGAATATATTATTTGAACGACAGTTTGAACGTAGAATTTTAATATAATTAAAATAGAGCTCGAAATGGCACGGCAGTTCGATATTTGGCGATTTGAACTTCAACTGGATATACGGAGTTCGTTTTAAATCGGATTTCTGTGAAACAAGAAACGTGTGGAGCTAGTGGAGTATATCTTTCTAGTGGAAGAGAAAAATCGGGATTTCGTCCTGTAGATTTTGAGTTACGTCCAAATCAAATTCTCAGAGATGCAGCGCCCTGACTATAACGATTTAATTATATAATTATATAAGGATTTAAATAGAAATCGAACATCGATATAACTCTAACGATGTGATATCGAGTTGTAAATCCATATAGGATTTATTCTGAGCTGTATAGTATTCCACTGTGAATATAAACGATAATATTTATTTTTAAATATTAAATTTAATTATATTTAAATATATTTATATATTTAAACGGGTCATTCAGAGCTTGAAAAATAGCCGGTTTTGCAAACGGAGTCGGAATTCGACGAAACTAGTTTTGTTGGATCCGCAATGTCAAATAGTTGTTAGATTTCCAGTTTCGTAATTTTTAGAGACACTGTGTGGCCGTACAGATTTTTAGAGTGAAAAACAGTCAGTATTTCGACGGTTAAAAATATGCTGTGTGAGCATACAAAGTCGGAATTCGATGAAACCAGTTTCGTTGGGACCGTAATGTCAAACTCTAGCTACATGTCCAGTTTCGTGATTTTTGGGTGTCGTACGTAATCATGAGAATTTTTAGAAAGCAAAATGAATATAGAAATGAGAATATACTGGGAATATTCCATTCTACAAAATATCTAAAATATCTAAACACCCTTATAAATACCCCTCCCTTAACCTCCTTAAGACCTAATTGAAATTCATTCATCTGGGAACAAGAAAAGAGGCCGCCACCTCTCAAATTCATTCAAACAATTTTTAAAAATCAAATAGTTCGTGAAATCGAATGAAGTTAGGTCCGTTGAGTTCATACGTTAGAGAGCTTCGTATTGGTGGCCTTCATTTTTGGTTCGGTGGGATTTTGGGTCAATGGATTTTAACACAGCGTCGGTTAGGGTTCGGGTTATATGGAGATTTGTGGCTCGAATCAAAGAATGGTGAATGGTTGAGTTCAGGAGGTCGATGTGAGCTTGCGAACGAGTTTTTGTGGAGTTCGAACATTTTTCTGTTCGGTTGCGTGTTGTCGCTCGCACTTGAGCATCTACGACGGAAATCATAATCCAATGCCGGCCATGGAGTTAAGGGTATAAAGATGATGAGGAGGTGATGAGGTGAATTTAGGTGATTTTTGTTTGAATTTATGTTGAAGGGGTGACTTGCGGTTTGGGGATGAACGAATGGGAATGGCGCGTTCGGTTACAGGAGGAATAAGGCATGGTGGATTTGGGGAAGAAGAGATTAGGTGCGGTCTGGGCTTTCAAGTGGAAGATGGGCTGACATTTAATAGGATAGTGAGGCCCGGTTTGTATTTAATAGCATAGTTTTAATTTAGTCCATTCTTAATAATTGTTTTAACTTTAAAATGCCATAACTAGCTCATACGACGTCGAATCAACGAACGGTCAGGTGCGTTGGATTCATAACGGAAAGTACTACATCTACAAATTGGTTTGGTATGGTTTGAAGACTGTTGGAATTTATTGCAAAATAAATTGTCTGATCAGAATCGACAATCGAAAATCGTTTTTTAACGATTACGACCAATGTGAGTAAATTTCACTAACTCTGAACAGTTTATAATTCCATGTTGTATTTTTAGAACTGTTAAATATTGGTTGCTTGACTGTGTGCTGATTGTTTGATTGAACTGCTAATTAGTTAGTTGAATTTCTATATTTGTTTCTGTTTAACAGAATATATCATATGGAACTGAAATTGATGTTATCTATATTGTTTAAAATCTGTGATGCAGGGAAACAGGTTGGAGGAATCCAACTGGATTCCTCAACATTTATTTTATTGTTTTTCATATATTGTGATATATGATGTGTTATATAATCTGTATGGATTATGTGTGTTGGAATGATGTTGATCATTGTTATTCGATATTTTAAATATCATAAAAGACCCGGGGATGTAAAAAGAATTATTTCAATGTATATTGAAATAAAGAGATTTTATAAAATCAACAAATTTTATAAAAGGAAATATTTCGAAAGTAAATAAAAGGGAAAAATGTTTTAAAATGAATAAAGTTTTATAAAAAGGAAATCATTTGTAAAGTGAAGAACTGTTACTAAAAGTAAATCTTTATCAATGAATAGTTTAATCGAGTTAAAAAGGAGTTAATCGATGTTAGTTTAATCGAAAGGAGTTAATCGATGTTAGTTAAATCAAAAGGAGTTAATCGATGTTAGTTTAATCGATTAGAGTAGAAGCACATGAGTTAATCGAATATAGTTTATTCGAAGGAAGTAAAATGAGTTAATCGAATATAGTTTATTCGAAGGAAGTAAAATGATTTAATCGAATATAGTTTATTCGAAGAAGTAAAATGAGTTAATCGAATATAGTTTATTCGAATATAAAGTAAAATGAGTTAATCGAATATAGTTTATTCGAATAGAAGCAAATGAGTTAATCTAATATAGTTTATTCGAAGAAAGTAAAAGGAGTTATCGAATATAGTTTATTCGAAAGGAGTTAAGTGAAATGAGTAAATCAATAGCGTTAGTCAAATAGAGTTAATCCAATAGTGTTAGTCCAATAGAGTTAATTGATAAGGGTTAATCGAATAGGAGTTAAGTGAAAAGAGTCAATTGAATATAGCTATTCGAAGAGGGTTAAGTAAGGAAGTTAGTAAAAGGGATATAAAGTGAACTTTGCCTATTTCAAAGTTAGAAATGTTGTTCAGTAAAGGTCTGAGAGGTAGTTCTACCCCAACTTGATTGACTTCGTTTTTAACTAAGGAATAGTTAAGGTTCGGTAGTAAAGGAAATGGTTTGAATTGGCATCGCGATGGTTTGTTTAAACATCTGTCTAAGACCAATGAAGAAGCTTTGGAAATGTTTTCCAAATAACAAACCAGAAATGTTTTCTAATAAAGAAAACAAGAAATGGAAATGTTTTCCATTGTTAATGACGTATATTTTCCTAATTTAGAAAATGAGAAATATTTAATATAGGGAAAACAGGAGATAAGTAAATTAATGAAATAAAGAGATAAATGTTGAATGATGTTTGATCGATATAAATTTCCATTTGGAAATAATATCGTTGTTTTCACACCTGTTTTTCTTCGATAGTTAAATCACAGACTATCGAAGTTTTGACCATTTTAACGTTGTTAATATGGAGAGACCGGTTGGATTATTATCCAAAGAACCACTCTTTATTGGCATAAGCATTGCGAACCATATATGCCAAAGGAAATTGAAGACGGAGTTATCCAAGGGCTATCCTGTTTACAGAATAGTGCCTTCGGTTCATCCTGTTCCTGGATGACTTGTATGGACGGATGTCTGACAAATTATTTCCAGACGATCACGTATATTGATTTCTCCAACCATACCAAGAGTGGAAGCGGAGAAGGAAACTTCTTTTAGCTAACACATAATGTATGGTTGAGGACGTCAATCGGTGATTTGATGGATTTGACGATGTGGCATTCAAAGTGAATCTGGTGTGATGATAAAGCGTAGCTTCTAGCCTCACATCCGGTAAATGACAGAAATCGGGCAGGCAGCATGGTTAAGTCGGTCGCACCGAAGTAGGCTGTATAATCACCTGATATAGAGTTTCATTTACTTCTAAAAATCTATTGTTGATGCTGTCCCATTCGGGAAACGGTTGCTGATCCCAACCGTTGGTGATATACATTCGATACACTCAAGCGAAATGAGTGGTCGGTCATGTGTGGCCGAGTTGCAAGATGTTCTTGTTGAACCCAGTGTATTCCTCTCTAGAGGTACACTAGCGAAAGGTGGTTCCATACCTTTTCATAGTTGGAAAATCCATTACCTAATATGTGCTTGCGGTTTTGATTGTATACAATATATGTTGAACATGAGATGAAAGCATTTCTGCTAGATGATTATTATATTGTGGTTGATAGACATTATTATAATATCAAAGGTTGATATAAAGATAAATTTGGATTCTCATAAGGGAAAAACCCGTTCCGTTATACGGCGTGGTCTTATGAGATATCGTTTACTTGTTCAACGGTTTTAAACTGTTTTACTCATACCAGTCCCATGACTGACCCGGAGTTTATTTTGTTGTTTTCCCTAAACTCTTGGGTGCCTAAATTTGTACTGGTAGTCAAGTAGTCAGGATTTACAGATATACTGGAAGAGCTAGGGGCAGGAGGCTTCAGGATAATATAGCTATAGTTATTTCTGCTGTGGTGTAAGTTCTGTACCTTGATAATGATATGTATATTCAAGTACGGTTTGTATTTCAAAGTTATGTTATGAAATATATTTATTCGTTCCGCTGTGCGATTCGTGTTACTCTGATATTGTATTCTTCTTCTTCTTCTTCTGTTCTAATTTTCTATCTTATCTTTCCTCACCCTCTAACTTCTTTCATTAATGACCGGTATTTTTCGATGTTTGGTTAGTCATCATTGAGTTTATGGCGATAACCAAAGTCGACAAAATCCCAGGTCATTACAGCGTAACTCAGTAGAGATGGGGTTAGTAATACCCTGGATTGATTTTGAGTATATATATATACACGATTGAGCATATTTGTACATTTTATATAAAAATGTTTTGTATTGTGTCGATTGATCGGTTCAAGTATTGGGGAACCATATTGAACTGGCAATGGATACAATATTGTTTTACAAAGAGGGTAATGAAATAATTTTACCTGAATTGTATTTTTATAGAAAAATGAAATAATTTTCAATACTATAGTAATATATACTCGTTGATTGGTTGTTTTACTAAATTTAATTGGAGTTCAAATGGAATTATGAAGTGGGAATTGAACTGATTGACAAAAAACCAATTAGTCGTTTGGATTAGATATGAAAATAAAACTTAACCTGGTAAAGTGAAACTGAATCAAATAAGTTTGGAATTTGGAAATTAAATGGATAAAAATGGTAAATAATCAGATATTAATCGATTTATATTAATATACGTTAAACCAAAGTGAATGTGAAATGTTGAATATAATTCAAGTGATTTGATTGTTTGCTATTTGAATGTTGGATTGGTTAAATAAAATTCATAAAATGGTGCAATAAAGAAGTTGAAAGAAATGAAATTCAACTGGAAATAAAATTGGTTATAAAATAAAACCGAATGATTTAACCTTGTAATTATTATTTGCATTATAAGTGGAGTTAAGTGAAAAATCTGGAAGACTATGAAGTTAATTACAGAAAATGAAGTACAGGTTGGAAGAAGCAGAACCGTTAGTTGATTTGCTTCTCAAAATTGAAATTGAGTTGCCCCATGAATAGGTAAACCTTAATAATTGGTTGATGATTGATTTTAAACCTCTGAGTTGGGTAGCCATTTAGCTTTTGATTTTCTTTTGGAGAAGTCGAGCCCAGAGTGGCGTTTGTAGTCGAGCCATGTAGCGGAGGTGCTGGCGAAATTTTCAAAATTTTTAAAGAGTTTGAATTTATTTTGTTGATAATTTAATTTTTTTTATTAATTAGGTTCAGAACATTCTTCTTACCTTGTAATTTCGAGGACGAAATTCTTTTAAGGGGGGAAGAATGTAACATCCCAGATTTTTGAACAATTATTTTGAATATTTAAATCGGTTTTAAATATTTATTTATTAATATAATAGATTTTATATCGAATTTATTTTATAAAATGAAGTTCGAATGTATATAATTTATAATATAATTAAAACGAGCCCGAAACGCCGTAGCAGTTCGTAATTTTCGATTTGAACTTTAATTGAATATACAGGATACGATATAAGTCGGATTTCACTGAAACAAGAAAAGTTTGAATCGATTTGATTATATCTTTCTAATGGAAGAGAAAAATGGAAATTTCATATTATAAATTGTTAGTTATGCCCAAATTAAAATTTCAAATAGTCACTATGGAATTTTGTTAATAAACGACAACGTTTATTTAATAAATATAAAGGAATTTTTATATATTTTGATATCGTTTCAAAATGAATATCTAAATATTGAGTTAAAAATATATATACTAGTTATTCCGTTTGGATATATATGATAATAATGATTTATTATTTTTTAAACTGAATTGTTTTGGATTTAATTCTATTTTATTTATAGTATATAGATCTCAGAAATAGTTTTATTTTCAAACGACCTTCGTTTTCAACGGAACAAATTTTATTGGAATATGTATAATTAATTATTGTTAGATTTCCGGTTTAGAGCCAAACGGAGTTGTTTGGTCGATAGACGAAATTTAAGGGTGAACCAATGAATAATTTGGGATCTCTATAGTGTCATTTTTGCAAAAGTAGTCCGTTTTCAACGAAACTAGTTTCATTAGGACTATAACGTCAAATTATACCATGACGTCTGGTTTTGTTATTCATCTATCTTGTTGCAATTTTCAATGGTACACATTAAATAGAAGTACACTGTAAAATTTAACCTACCTTAAAGATGTACCGTAAGCTTCCATCGTCGAAGAGACATTACACTGTTGTATGTTTTCTTTTCAAGCAAAAGCTGTATGATTCCTTTTTAGTCAACCAACGCTTGGACTATATTTTTAATAGTCACATGCCGTCCCCATCATGCTTGTACAAATGAAAAAATTTGCAGTTTGGTATTTCATCTCAGTAGACCAACGAAAGGAAAATTTATGGCAGACCTATACGCTGCAACTCTACATGCTGTTGTGTACCAAGCGATGGACGTAAATCAAATAGTTAATGGAGTGAAAATACATGCCAACCTCCCACATATAACCTGCCTTCCATTTGTACAGCCACACATCAGTAAATGCCTAGCTGATTTGAAATCCTGCCAACCTGAAAGCTGCTGGCAATGTCCTCCCACACCACTGGCCTTAGAAGATGTAGCTGAACCTGCAAGCCTACGCTAAGGAGGGACATCAAACTTATCTCCATGTGTACACAGCCATGCACAGTTGCCTATATATGAGAAAGTAAGAGTACACATAAATATTTTGCCCATACGTAAGCCAACATGACATCACATCATATTTATGAAAGGAAAATACAATCATTTCCACCCTAAAGAGACCTAAAACATGCCTACATGCCTATACCAATAGACGTTGTTCCTATTGCATTATATTTTTTTCCCTATAAATATGAAACCATTTCATTCGAAGAAATCAAACCCAGATCTTCTCTCGGCTGAGATTAAAAACACGAGCCCTCTTTTATTTTAAAACAAATCAAAAACCATCAAAGAAGCCTGTTCTACATGAACTGAACGTGGGAATCAGAGGTGGAAGAAGCGCGTTGTACCGGAAAGGAGGCCGAAGCAGTTGAAATTGGAGAGCGGCGGTGAGTGGATATGCGGGAGGAGACAAGTGTTGTTCGAAAGCTTGGGAACAAAATATAGGAGAATCTGCAGCTTATTTTCGAATGAAGAAAGAAGAGAAAGGGACGCATTCACTAGTGGGATGATAGAGATAGGCGCATGGTGAGATGGAAGGCAAGGAAGCAGTAAAACAGCAGCAGTATGGGGCAATGTTTTTTCGTGATGGGTATTCATGAACAGTAAGGTAACGGAGAAAAAGTATACAGACGGAAACTGGTATACACGAAAATGTAAAATTTTAATTATAATTTAATTAAGAAATTTGGGCTAATTAAGTTATAACGATATAGGGTATTATACTGTGTGGTGGTGCAAAGGATGGGTGCTTGGACTGTGAAGAGAAAACATGCGGTGTGCATGGGGTAGTTTGGTTTTAACTTGAAGGAAATTAAAGGGACGAAGGGACGTTAGCAGGTGAAATGGGTGGTCTGGGTGTGTACCTTTGCGGAGCAGTAGAAGGTATTAAGGGAGGAAAATGATGGAACAAAGTGGCGGTGAAAACAAAATGCAGTAACGGATGTATATCATGCAGGTGGACATGAAAGGAGTTAGTAACGTAATGAAGAAAACATGGAGAGAATCAACTGGGGAATGGACGAGATTGGTTGCGTGGTGATGTATGAAGGTGCATGTTGGTGGGGAATTTTGCTGAAGTGGCGAGAGGTGATTGTCACGAACGGTCAAGGGGTTGTGTTGAGAAGATGCTGTAGCAACGGCAGTACAGTGGTGTCATTTGAACTAGATGTGGTGTTACGTTGTAGTTTGCCATGCAACAGAATCAGACCAAATACGGAGCAGTGAACCCATATCAGAGGACCGAAGATTTTGGAATGGGAACGAACAGATTTGAACGCAGCTGGAAGCGTGTGAAACGAACAGTTTGACAACGGATGAAATCAATTGAGTTTAACTCACTCAGTTTACCCCATTTATATTTTATATAAATCGGGTTTTTATTTTGTGTGCAACGTTTGCTAATGGTTGATAATTGAGTGACTATTTGTTTTGTATGCTGGATATTATTTAATATCCACTGGTTAAATTAAGTGCTGTTTAATTTATTTGAATTAAATCGTTATTTTTAACAACTAGATTCCAAACAAGGTAACTTACCTTGTTGGTTACGTTTATAATAATATAAACGTATTAAATAAATCATTTGATGCTTGAGTGGACGCTATAAATTGTTTGTTGACTGTTATTAGTTAAATTGTTTGTTTTCATTTATCATGATAAATTAATGTACTGTCGTATTTAATTTGAGGCAACCATTGCGATACAGGGAAGGATAGGTTGGAGGGATCCAACCAGATTCCTCAAATATGTTGTTTACTTATATACCGTTTAATCAAACTAATTGATTGTTGATTGTTGAATCGAAATTCAAACACTTGTGTGATATTAACCAATGGGCGATATTGGTTGAATAATTATCGGCAGATGGCCTGTAAATGAACCGTTTTATAGAAATTGATTTATCATCAGATAAATCGATAGAAAAAGATATAAGATTTGTTTTATAACTAAAGACAGATTTTGAAATCTATTTTATATAAATTATTTTAAATAAAGTTATTAAAGAAAATAATAATTATTTTTATCTTGTAATTATAAACGAGTACATAAAGCGAGATTTGTAGTTAATGAGTTTTGTAAACAAGTAGGCAGAATTAACAAAGATGGTTAAGAGTTGAATTAATTGTTCCAATAAAAAATTAAATGAGATTATTTAATTTAATTAAACTGTTAATTAAATCAAATGAAATGATTTAAATTAATTTTATTTATTGATTTAAAGAAATAACTAAGTGAAAATAGTTAACAAAGTAATCTTGTTTGAGATGACCAAGTAGACTACTTGCACGAGATTTGATTATTAAAAACTATTATTGGATCGTTAATTATTATTGAAGTTAGGTACCATTATAAATAACCTTTTAAGAAAGATTATTTATTTTATTTATAGTTGACAAGGAAGTAAGCTAGTTGATATAAAGGATGTTAGACAATTAACGAGGAGTTGATATGTAAAAGGGATTTTCAAAGTAGAATATGAATATGAATTCATAAAGTGACTCGACAGATAAGATTCGATTATATAATCGTGTTTTTAAATGAAACCAAGTTATTTTTGTAACAACCCGGAGAATCAGAACCAATTTAAATTTTTTATTTTTGCTACTTTAATGAATTTAGAATATTTAAAATAGTTTATTTTAAATAATAACGGCTAAATATTTATTTTCGATAAAGTTAGAACGAATATATTTATTTTAATTTTAAAAGGAATTAGAATAGCGCGGAAGTTTGAAAATTCAACTTTGAATTTTGACTGAATGTATAGGATTCAAAATAAATCGGATTTCAGTAAAACCAAAAATATTTAAATCTATTTAAAAATATCTTTCTAACGAATCTTAAAAATTGAAATTTCATAGTGGGAATCAAAAGTTATGGCCAATTGAATATTCAGAATAGTCGTTATGAAATTTAATATAAATAAAGCCCTTAAAAATAAACATTTGGCAAACGACCTCTTTTTTCGACGATACCACTTTGGTTGGATCCGGAATGTTAATTTATGGCTAGGGTTAAAATTCCATAATTTTTGGAATTAATTTGTGAGCATGGCAAAAGAAAACGCATTTGGTAATTTCAGTTCGAATTGGATCGATCAGAAAAAGTCCATTTTTCAAACAGTCTCCAAATTCAACGAAATTAATTTTGTTAGGACCGTATCGTCCCAACATTGCGAGATTTATTTTTCTGGAATTTTTAGAATCAGTATGTGGCCCCGACAAATTAAAATGTACGTTTAAATCTAAAATTGAATGTTTTATATTTTAATTTGAAGAATAACTGACTGAAACAGTCGAATGAGCTTACGACATTGTGTTCGGAATAGGGGTATTTAGATAGGGACGACAGTCGTTGGGTTTGAATTGGAGTTCGTATGGACTAAGGGGTATTTTTGGATTTAAAGAATAATAAAAAAAATCATTGGCCAATCAGAAATCAAATTCATTTTCTCGCTCCTCGTTGAAAGCCCGTAACCCCCTATTCAAGAACAATGACCGTGCTTGCCACCTTCTCTCTTCAAAATCTCTCAAACCACTCACCAAAATCAATGGCCCCGGTTGAAGATTATGGAGTACTCCCCGAGAGCTTCGAATCCATATAAGATTTGGTAGTTATCATCGAGTGGTTGAGGAGATCCATCACCCCGAAGTTAGCGACTTCAAAGCTCCACCCAGGCCACCACATCAGCTCAAACTAGACCGGACCACCGTGCGCGGGGAGCCCCCTCCTCCCGCTTCGACGATGCGCAAGCCGATCGTCCAACCGCTATGTGGTTTGATCGCAAAACATAAACCTAGATTTGAACGATTGCTGAATAGTAAGGCTTTGGTTTAATTAAACTGATCTCAATAGTTAAAAGTGTTGAAAATATGTTTAACCAATACAAATCATATCTTTTTCATTTGTGGTCGAAATCCAGTGAAACAAGAGACACCGGGACCGTGACGACGTCCTCTACATTCTAGAAGAGACTGGTGAATTTTTAGGGCTCGCTACAATTATTGGCGAAACCGAAAGCAATGTAAGATTTCTAAATTCAATTAAATTTAGAAATAAAATATATTAGGTTGCAGACGGAGTTTAGAAACTCCCGACACTCGTCGTCCACAAACCATGGACGACTTGTTTGAGTTGTGATGTGAAATTTGGTTGATATTGCGAATGGTTGATTATGGTTTATTGTGGTTGAAACCAAATTGGATTTGTTTATGGAAAAATTCTTTATGATAGAAAAATGATCAAAATGTTTAGATCATTTAGTAAGCCCCCTTGTAAACGCCGTGAGGCCTAAGGTAGTGCAAGGAACCATACATTGGGACGGTGCCGGTTTTAATTACCCTGCCATTATAATGCCGAAATTTTAGATCATTTAGTAAGCCCCCTTATAAACGCCGCGAGGCCTAAGGTAGTGCGAGGAGCCGTACATCGGGACGGTGCCGGTTTTAATTACCCTGCCGTTATAATGCCAAAATTTCCTGAAATATTCATGTGTTTGAATTATATTCATGTGTTTGAATTATATTCATGTGTTGAATTATATTCATGGTTGATAAAATATTCATATGATGAACAAATTGTTTGAACGATAAAAGTCACATTTTTATCATGTATATGAAGTGTATGAAATATTCATGTGATGAATAAATTGTTTGAACGATAAAAATCACATTTTTATCATGTATATGAAGTATATAAAATATTCATATGATGAATAAATTGTCTGAATGATAAAAATCACATTTTTGTCATGTATATTAAGTATATAAAATATTCATATGATGAATAAATTGATTGAACGATAAAAATTGCATTTTTATCATATATATGAAGTATATAAAATATTTATATGATGAATAAATTGTTTGACCGATAAAAATTGCATTTTTATCATGTATATGAAGTATATAAAATATTCATATGATGAATAAATTGTTTGAACGATAAAAATCACATTTTTATCATGTATATGAAGTATATAAAATATTCATATGATGAATAAATTTGTTGAATGATAAAAATCACATTTTTATCATGTATATGAAGTATATAAAATATTCATATGATGAATAAATGGTTCGAATGATAAAAATCACATTTTTATCATGTAAGCGAAGTGTTAAAAATATTCATATGTTGAATAAAGGATTAGAACGACAAAAATATCATTTTTATCATGTATGTGAACTTCTAAAAATATTCTTATGTTGAATAAAGGATTGGAACGATAAAAATCACATTTTTATTAAATATATGAAGTGTTAAAAATGTTCGTGTGTTGAACAAATTGCTAGAACAATAAAATTAACATTTTTATTGTGTATACGAAATGTTAAAAATATTCACGTGTTGAATAAACTATTTGAATGATAAAAATATTATTTTTATCGTGTATATGAATCACTAAAAATATTCATGTGTGGAATAAAGAGTTTGAATAATAAAATTTACATTTTTATTGTATGGATAAGTCGCTAAAAATATTCATGTGTTGAAGTAAATATTATTTGGTTAAAAATATTATTTTTAACACGTAGATGAAGTGAAAATGGTTTGGAAATCAAAGAATGAATTTTATATATATATAAATTAAAATAAAACGAATAACAACGCTGCAGTTCGTGTTTTGGAATCGTAATTTTAAATGATTATACCGAGGAATTCGACCATTGGATTTTCCCAAAACTGGAACCGTTGGGTCCACTTTGAAAATATTTTTCCAATGATATAAGATTTGTAAAGATCCAATGGTTAGATTTTTAGATATGTATAAATCAAATCTGAAGAAAAACAGCGCCAAGGCCGCGTTATGGCCTGAAGCGTCGTTTAAATAAAATGAGCTATTTTTGAATAAATAAGAATAGCGAAAAATCATTATAAAATATTATAAACGATATGGAAGGGAAATAAACCGATTTTACTTGGATTGTTTGATATTTTCATGGTTGGATGTGTTTGACATGAAAATTGCATTAATGAACTGAAGCACAGATGTCAAATAATTTAACCATAGACAGGATTGGTTTGAATTCTAGATATACGTGAATTATTTGAAAAGGCCGAGTTAATTCTCATTTCAAATAAATGGTCGACGATTAGAATTCGAAGATATGAAGACGGTGCAAGACCGATGATCTTCACATCGAATGGATGGCTACTGATGCTTTTGATGGGAGTTGCTGCCTTGAAAGGGTTACTGTGGTGGTTGTCCGGACATACTTGTTCATTGTTCAGATGTGCGAGGGCCTCTCTTCCGTATTGGACATATGGAACGAGGAATAAGGTGCCTCCGGTTTCATTCATACCCAGAACGAACTTGTAAATGGACTGCGTGTCTGACATTGGATTTTATTCTATGCTGGTTGATCTCTATTAAATATACATCTGTTTGGTGGTGGAGAATTTATTCTCTTTCCTAACACCCTTCTCTGAGACGTACGAGCTTAGAGGTTGTATATCGATAGACATCAGTCGCATGGCGTGAATTGCCTGTGTGGCATGTTGAGATGCAGTGATCAAGGCTTTTGTTAAAAAGCAGAGCCTTGTGGTTGATGATCAAAGCATAGCTTTAATATAGCGCCTCTTTGTGTATAGTGTTAATTCGCGAGCCTCACCCCTCGGTGTGAGCCAGAAATGGGAGAAGGATCCAGGGAAATAGACATATGCTAGTTTCTAGCTAGGAGTGGTGTCTGGGTTTTGCAAGCCCGGACATTTTACTCATGTGGATGTTGCTTATTATTACTTGATGTATAGAAAGGCCTCGGATATATCGGTCACTGTGGTGCCATAGGGAAAGCTAACATATAGTTTATGGTATTATTAATCCGCTTGGTGTGGACCGGCCCTGTGGCTCCTAAGGACCAGTTGCGGCTGTATCTTGAGGCTCGGGCTAGAGAATCTCGAATTCGGTAAGGACGATCCCTTGACTTGGTTCAGGATGGAAATCCAACTTCCAGTACAACATTGCGATTTTGATTTGTAAACCTATATATTGGCGGCATAGTGGAATGAGACGCTCATGTCATCTATGATTGATATATTATGATTGAAATTGTTTTTGAAACATATATACACTAACAATAATATCAAATGATTTGTTTTTATATGTATCAAGCATATTTTGTCCATTATAAGGTAAAATTCTATCCTTCGGCTTGTGTTGCATTGTGTGATGGGACCTGAGTCTTATAACAGCTTCATTTTTTTTAAAAGTCATTGCATTGTTTAAATACTTTACTTTATTTATGCACTGGCAATCACTGGAGTAAACCCGCTTCGCACTAGCAGTGTGGTCCTATGATTTGCCTTATTATTATTGTTTAACCAGTTAAGTAGATTTCTCAGACCAGTCTCATGACTGACTCGTAGCTTGTTTCACTTGCAAACTCGGGTGCCCCTATTTTCTACAAGGGCAGCCTTGTATTCAGGTTTTAGCAGACTCATTCTGGACAGCTATTGTAATGACCCGCATTCTACGTATCGGGGGATCGTAGAATATTTATTTCTTTCCCATATGAAGTCGAATGGTCGTGTAACTTTTGGAAACATCTAATAGAGTCATTTCCCATGTTCATGATTTTTGTCGATTTTTAAATGACCATTTTGCCACTAGTTGGTACTGTTTTGGCCATAACTTTTGAGTGGAAAGGAATTTTGACTTGAAACCACTTCCATTGGATTCGTTTGATGGTTTACCTTTCCGTAGAGTGGTCATAATAGCCAAACGGACTTACCGTTTGGGAGATATGGCTGAAATAAGGTTTGGAGGGTGAAAAACTGCTTAACCGGGCCAAATCGGGTGATTAGTGAGTAGGCCCATAACCCATTTCGGGATTAGGGTTATGGGGAGGCTGAAATGAAGTAGAGAATCATTCCTTTTCAGTTTTCTAGCCTCCACTTATCACCAAGGAACCCTAAAAATGGCCTCCAACCTCTAAATCACGTCCAAATCATCTTTTGGTTAAGGATTAAGCTTAGCAACATCAAATCAAGGGAGATCTACACCAAATCAACATTGGAGCTGCTGTTTGGCATTGGGATTCACATCAAATCAGAGATTTATTTCAGATTTTAGTTTATTTGTGGCTAAGGTGAGTAATTTGCATAGGTTTGCACTAATTATGGCTGATTAAGGGTAATTAGTGTTAATTAGCGAATTTAAACATGATAAAATTCGGGAAAAATGTTCATAAATTTCTAAATGATGGTTTAGACCTCTGATATGAATTTGGGTTAATTTGGTTAAGTTTTGCTAATCCTATCATTAGTTTCACCTAAACACGCTTAAGGGGAAATATTGGGTTTTTGGGTATGTTTGATCCATTTTAACCTATCTTATTGATGTTTTGACGTTTGTGGTTGATTATGCATGTTGCTATGACTGTATGATATGCTTTGTGATTGATTTCAATAGTTAGAATGGTCGAAAACGTCATCAAATGGCGTAAACATTTGCTGGAATAATTTCAGAAAGCAGTGCAGGTTTCGGATCAGATCGGATATGGGGCTCGGATCGGTTATGTTGAACTGGGCAAGGGATTCGATCAGATCGGAACCTGACACTTGAGAAAATTGGCTAAAAGGAAGGCCACGCTAACTGAACTGGGATCGGATCAGATTAAGGAGGAGGGATCGGAGCGGAAAGAAGAGGATGGATCGGATCGAAGCACGTGAAGGATGAGGAGACGGATCGGAGCGGGAGCATGAACTGGAGGAGGAAATGGCACCCGACCCGACCCGAAGTAAAGCACCCGACCCGACCCAAGGAGAAACACCCGACCCGAACCGTACCAGAAGAGGACCCGACCCGAACCGATGGAGGATACCCGACCCGAACCGACGGCTTGAAGGGAACCCGACCCAGTATTGACCAATAACTCGAGATGCAAAGGTAGTCTAATATGGGAAGTTAGAGCTCAGGATGTAGTTGGGAACCAATGAGTTCACTTCATGGTTGGGCTTTGCTGCGGGACGTGTGCTAAGGAGTTGTCGACGTTCATAACTTCGATTCACCACTAAAAATGAATGATGGCTACTTATCAGTGCAGTAGGGTCATTATGACCTGAGGGGCAAGGTGATGGTAGCAAGACTACGTTATCAGTGCAGTAGGGTCATTATGACCTGAGGGGCAAGATGATGCGTAGTAAGACTATGAGCCAGTGCAGTGGTGTCATTGCGACTCCATGGGGCAGAGTGGACATAGTAAGGATTAGTAAGGCTATGAGCCAGTGCAGTGGTGTTCTTGTGACTCCATGGGGAAAAGTGGACATAGCAAAGGATTTGTGGCTACGTTATCAGTGTAGTGAAGCCATTTATGACTTCATGGGGCAGAGTGATCGTAGAAAGGTATGTTGGGTGATCGAAGTGGTGAATATCGTATGCTTTACGCACTGAGTGAGAGATGTAAGGATGGATGCTATGTTTTATTGTTTGCCATCACTATGACATGCACACTTCCCCCACCTCCGTATTTTACACTGTTTGATATGGTACCTTAGAGTGTTGTACAATATGTAGTGCTAACTCTTTGGTTGCAGGTCCAGGTTCAGGTATGTTTTAGTCTATCAGTTATTGTTCACTTTAGATGCTTATCGCTCATACTAGGCTTTATGTCTGACCCAGAGTTTTATGTCTCCTTATATTACTCTGGGTGCTCACACGAGCAAACTAGAGACAGGTTAGCTGGTGATGCGTGAGTAGCTGATTCGGAGACGGGCAGGAGGCTTCCATGTATGATATATATATATATATATATATATATATATATATATACACATTCTCCCTGTGTCGTTGGTGGTCGCTACTTAGGCATTAGTAGTGTACCTCCTTTATCTTGCTTTTGCTTTGAGACAGTTTGAAAGTTGTAATAAGCTGTATTTTGAATTTCCGCTGCCATGATGTTTAGTTTTGGTTTTCAGCTTATGCACTGTCTCTCCTGTTTATGTCAAATATGTTATTATTATATTTTGTTCTATGCGCTGTGAGACATTCTATAGGTTCCTTGTTAGTTCATTTCCTTCTTCCTTTTCCTTCTGACGACCCGTTCCATGCTAACTGGACATGTGTACAATGCACCTTTGGAGTAAATGTCGGTTAGTGCGGGGCGGGCCGTCACATTTGGTATCAGAGCTCTAGGTTGCGTAGTTAACCTAGGGAAAGACACTAGGGAGAGATAGTACGTATATGAGAGTGCGTATTTGTGATTACTTTGGTTTTCAAAAGCTATATATATACTATTGATAGTATAAGAATGAAGTCGCACTGCACTAGCACCACTATGGGGTCGTTAATCGTTTCCCTTTTTCAGATTGACGATGAGCCGAGACACGTGGGGTGCTGGTAGAGGGACCAACCATGGGCATGCCGCTGACATGAGGGCGATGTTTACTAACCTCATGAGAGACATGCTTAGAGAAGTGCAAGGGGCAGTTCCCAATCCCGGAGTTGGTATTGGCCCAGTAGTGCAGGCGCCTAGGGTCGATTTCGCCAAGTTGTGCAAGGATTACACTAACCTTGGTGGGAAGCCGTTCCACGGGACGGAGTCGGCCACAGATGTTCAAGATTGGATGGATAGCTGTGATCGTATCTTTGATGACTTGGGTCTTGAGGATGCGATGAAGAGAAGGCTAGCATCTCGTCAGCTGCAAGGGCGAGCGATGAATTGGTGGAATGCCATTAGAACAGCTACTCCAGAGGATCAGGTTACTTAGGATCAGTTCAAGGCTCGCTTTAGCGAGAAGTTCATTCCAGCTGCCCAGAAGTCAGTGTTGTTCAAGAGGTTCTTGGAACTCAAGCAGAACAAAAGGGCAGTTTCTGATTATATTTCTGAGTTCGACACTTTGTCGATGTATGGATTGTCTCTTATCGATACTCCTGAGAAGAAGAATGAGAAGTTCATTACTGGTTTGGATGGATACTTGGGGGAAAGGCTTATCAACCACATCGATGATATTTTTGAATCGATTGTGGGGAAAGCTTTGAGATTAGAGAGTCTTTACCCTAAGTCAAAGATTAAGGCTGCATCTACAGAAGGGCCAAAGCCGCAAGCAGGCGGTGGAGGCAAGAATAACTCTCAGAATAAGAGGAAGCAGGACTGATCTAAAGGTGGCCAGAAAAAGAGCAAGAAGGATGTTGAGTGCTTCAGCTGTGGAAAGAAGGGCCATTATGCTAAAGAATGTCGGGCCAAGCCAGCGGAAAGGAAGTGCTACAACTGTGGTCAAGTGGGACATCATAAGGACAAGTGCCCGCAACCTCTTAAGGAGAAGCAGATTGTGAAAGCATATGCTATTGATGTTGTTCCTTCTTCGTCGAATGCCCCAACTGCGGCGGAGAAAGGAAAGAATGTTGTTATTCAAGGTATGCTTTCTATTTATGATGTACCAGTTCGAGTTTTGTTTGATACTGGGGCTTCCCGTTCCTTCATATCTAGTGACCTGGTAGATAGGTTGGGATTGGAACCCGAGATAGTCGATAGACCATTGGTTGTGACGAACCCAATTGGTGGTTCGACTAACCTTAGTATGATTTGCAGAAATTTGGTCTTATCGAGTCATGGATGTATGTTTGTTTGTGATTGCTTTGTTTTAGGCTTTACTGGGTATGGCATTATATTGGGAGTCGATTGGCTCCAAAGATACGTGGTGGTGGTAGACTATGAGGGCTTTTTGGTGACAGTGAGGGCGAATGATGGGCGGAGGGTAGTGTTTGGTAGTCTACCTAGTGATGAGGTTATGGCTAGTTTTGTAAATTCCCTCGACATCCCGCAGGATGAGTTGTCAGATATGCCATGGTTGGCCAGTATCCGGACGTCTTCGAGAGGTGACCGGGCTTCCACCACACCGAGAGATTGAGTTCCGTATTGATTTAGTGAAAGATGCCAGACCTATAGTAATGCCACTTCGTCGTATGACACCAAGGGAGCAGCGAGAGCTCGGGGTGCAAGTCAGCAATCTTTTGAAGAAGGGATTTATTAGAAGGAGTGTCTCCGAGTGGGGAGCGCCAGTTGTGTTTGCCACTAAGGCAGATGGTTCCCTTCGTTTGTGTGTGGACTATCGCGAGTTGAATAAGGTGACGAGAAAGAATAAGTATCCTCTACCGCGGATAGATGATTTGTTTGATCAACTGGAAGGAGCAAGAGTATTCTCCCAGTTGGATCTCGCGACAGAATTTCATCAGCTTCGAGTAGCAAATGAGAGTGTTCCGAAAACGGCATTTAGGACGCCGTCTGGATTTTATGAGTGGTTGGTCATGCCATTTGGGTTGACCAATGCACCAGCCTATTTTGTGGATCTTATGAATCGAGTATTTAGAGATCAGTTTAATAAGTTTGTTCTTGTGTTCGTGGACGATATCCTTGTTTATTCAAGGATAGAGGAGAAACACAAGGGACATTTGAGGATAGTGATGGAGGTGTTGAGGAAACACCAATTGAAAGCGAAATTCTCCAAGTGTCACTTTTGGAGAAGAGAAGTTAGATTCTTGGGTCATGTTGTTTCAGAGAGTGGTATTGTCGTGGTCCCTGCGAAGGTGGCTATGGTACAGGATTGGCCTACGCCCAAGAATGCAACAGATGTAAGAAGTTTCTTGGGATTAGCTGGATATTATCGTAAGTTTATCCAGGACTTCTCCAAGATAGCAGCACCGTTGACTTAGTTGACTAAGAAGAATCAGTCCTTCGTTTGGGACGGAGTGTGTGAGGATGCCTTCAAGAGTCTAAAAGAGAAGTTGACGCGTGCGCCAGTGTTAGTCATTCCTAAAGGGAATGAAGAGATGACGGTATACACGGATGCTTGTGGTACTGGACTGGGTGCTGTATTGATGCAAGGAGGTAGGGTTGTAGCTTATGCTAGTCGACAGTTAAAGCCGCTTGAGAAGAAGTATCCTACCCATGATTTGGAATTAGCAGCGATCGTGTTTGCACTGAAGATGTGGAGACACTATCTCTTGGGAGAAAGATTTGAGTTGTTTACCGACCATAAATCGTTAAAATATCTCTTCTCTCAAAAAGATCTGAATCTCCGTCAACAGAGATGGTTAGAGTTCTTGGCTTCGTATGATTTTGATATCGCATATACACCTGGGAAAGGTAATGCGGTAGCCGATGCCTTGAGTAGGAGACATGCCAGTTTAGGGGCTATGTTTCTTGAGTGGAAGCAACTGGAGTATATCGCGGGGTTTGATTTCAGACCAAAGAGCGAATTGGATCCAGTCATGCTAGCTAGTTTGACAATCAGACCCACTTTGATAGAGCGGATTGGTTCCAGCCAGAGGAACGATCCTAATATATTGGAAATCATCTCCAAGTTAGAGATGGATATCGACGATGAGGAGATGAATGCGTATGGGCTTGATCGAGATGGATGGCTTCGGAAGAATGGAAGACTAGTTGTGCCCAACGTGAATGGTTTGAGAGATGTAGTGCTTAGAGAATGTCATCACTCAAAACTGACTATCCATCCTGGTGGTAATAAGATGTATCGAGACATGAAGCAGACTTACTACTGGGAAGGGATGAAAAGAGACGTTGGGAAGTTTATATCCAAATGCATGAGTTGCCAGCTAGTTAAAGCCGAGTAAAAGAAGCCTAGTGGGTTATTGCAACCATTAGAAATTCCCGAATGGAAATGGGAGCAGGTCTCGATGGATTTCATTGATGGTTTACCAAGGACTAGATCGGGACATGATAGCATTTGGGTAATTGTGGATCGATTGACTAAGAGCGCAAGATTTATACCAGTCAAATCGACCAGAACGGCAGCCAATTTGGCAGAATTGTATATGAAGTGGGTAGTGAGATTTCATGGAGTACCCAAAAGCATTGTGAGTGACCGAGACCCATTGTTCACTAGTGGGTTTTGGAAGAGCTCACAAGAGGCTCTAGGGTCAGGATTACATCTCAGTACCGCATATCATCCTCAGACCGACGGTCAGACGGAGAGGGTGAATCGTATATTGGAAGATCTCTTGAGAGCTTGTATATTGGATTTTGGTGGATCATGGAATGACCATTTGCATCTAGTAGAGTTTGCATATAATAATAGCTACCAATCCAGTATCGGTATGGCTCCATATGAAGCTTTGTACGGAAGACCGTGCAACTCACCATCATGTTGGATAGAGACTGGCGAGAAGTTTGTGCTTGGACCAGATGTGGTGAGAGAAACTTTGGATAAGATTAAGACCATTCAACAACGAATTAAAGCTGCCCAAGATAGGCAGAAGAGTTATGCTGATAAGAGGAGAAGAGACTTAAAATTCTCCGTGGGTGACTTGGTGTTTGTCAAGATTTCTCCGTTGAAGAGCGTGATACGATTTGGCAGGAGAGGCAAATTAGCACCAAGATTTGTTGGCCCATTCCCTGTTCTTGAATTAGTCAGGAATTTGGCATATAGAGTTGGCTTACTATAGAAGATGGCAGGAGTTCACAATGTATTTCATGTTTCCCAACTAAGGAAGTTCGTTCACGACTCAGATATGACTATTTCACCTGATCAGTTATAGGACTTCGAAGTAGAACCCAAGGCGGTTGGGAACCGCAAGCCGATTCGTATTATGGGGCACGATACGAAGCGACTTCCAAGGAAGGCGGTGAAGCTAGTCAAGGTTCAGTGGGGCGAGAACGAGAATGATTGTACTTGGGAAACAGAGGAGGGCATTGGGAAGGCATATCCAGAACTCTTTGCCTGGTAAGATTTACTTTGCGATTTAGTTATTCCGCATGCTAGGATAGACTTATTTTACTTGTTTTGCATGTTTGATGGTTGTTCTATGGTTGACAGGCATGCGGGAACCTTTGTGTGTGTTTTGATTAGGAAATTTCGGGGGCGAAATTTCTTAAGGGGGGAGAGTGTAATGACCCGCATTCTACGTATCGGGGGATCGTAGAATGTTTATTTCTTTCCCGTATGAAGTCGTATGGTCGTGTAACTTTGGGAAACATCTTTTAGAGTCATTTCCCATGTTCATGATTTTTGTTGATTTTTAAATGACCCTTTTGCCTCTAGTTGGTACTGTTTTGGCCATAACTTTTAATTGGAAAGGAATTTAGACATAAGACCACTTCCATTGGATTCATTTGATGGTTTACCTTTCCGTAGAGTGGTCATAATAGCCAAACGGACTTACCGTTTGGGAGATATGACTGAAATAAGGTTTGGAGGGTGAAAAACTGCTTAACCGGGCCAAATCGGGTGATCAGTGAGTAGGCCCATAACCCATTTCGGGATTAGGGTTATGGGGAGGCTGAAATGAAGTAGAGAATCATTTCATTTCAGTTTTCTAGCCTCCACTTATCACCAAGGAACCCTAAAAATGGCCTCCAACCTCTAAATCACCTCCAAATCATCTTTTGGTCAAGGATTAAGCTTAGCAACATCTAATCAAGGGAGATCTACACCAAATCAACATTGGAGCTGCTGTTTGGCATTGGGATTCACATCAAATCAGAGATTTATTTCAGATTTTAGTTTATTTGTGGCTAAGGTGAGTGATTTGCATAGGTTTGCACTAATTATGGCTGATTAAGGGTAATTAGTGTTAATTAGCGAATTTAAACATGATAAAATTCGGGAAAAATGTTCATAAATTCCTAAATGATGTTTTAGACCTCTGATATGAATTTGGGTTAATTTGGTTAAGTTTTGCTAATCCTATCATTAGATTCACCTAAACATGCTTAAGGGGAAATATTGGGGTTTTTGGGTATGTTTGATCCATTTTAACCTATCATATTGATGTTTTGACGTTTGTGGTTGATTATGCATGTTGCTATGACTGTATGATATGCTTTGTGATTTATTTCAATAGTTAGAATGGTCAAAAACATCGTCGAATGGCGTAAATACTTGCTGGAACAATTTCAGAAAGCAGTGCAGGTTTCGGATCGGATCGGATATGGGGCTCGGATCAGATATGTTGAACTGGGCAAGGGATTCGATCGGATCGGAACCTGACACTTGAGAAAATTGGCAAAAAGGAAGGCCACGCTAATTGAACTGGGATCGGATTAAGGAGGAGGGATCGAAGCGGAAAGAGGAGGATGGATCGGATCGAAGCACGTGAAGGATGAGGAGATGGATCGGAGCGGGAGCATGAACTGGAGGAGGAAATGGCACCCGACCCGACCCGAAGTAAAGCACCCGACCCGACCCAAGGAGAAACACCCGACCCGAACCGTACCAGAAGAGGACCCGACCCAAACCGATGGAGGATACCCGACCTGAACCGACGGCTTGAAGGGAACCCGACCCGACCCAGTATTGACCAATAACCCGAGATGCAAAGGTAGTCCAATATGGGAAGTTAGAGCTCAGGATGCAGTTGGGAACCAATGAGTTCACTTCATGGTTGGGCTTTGCTACGGGACGTGTGCTAAGGAGTTGTCGACGTTCATAACTTCGATTCACCACTAAAAATGAATGATGGCTACTTATCAGTGCAGTAGGGTCATTATGACCTGAGGGGCAAGGTGATGGTAGCAAGACTACGTTATCAGTGCAGCAGGGTCATTATGACCCGAGGGGCATGGTGATGCATAGTAAGACTATGAGCCAGTGCAGTGGGGTCATTGCGACTCCATGGGGCAGAGTGGGCATAGTAAGGATTAGTAAGGCTATGAGCCAGTGCAGTGGGGTTCTTGTGACTCCATGGGGCAAAGTGGACATAGCAAAGGATTTGTGGTTACGTTATCAGTGTAGTGAAGCCATTTATGACTTCATGGGGCAGAGTGATCGTAGCAAGGTATGTTGGGTGTTCGAAGTGGTGAATATCGTATGCTTTACGCACTGAGTGAGAGATGTAAGGATGGATGCTATGTTTGATTGTTTGCCATCACTATGACATGCACACTTCCCCCACCTCCGTATCTTTACACTGTTTGATATGGTACCTTAGAGTGTTGTACAGTATGTAGTGCTAACTCTTTGGTTGCAGGTCTAGGTTCAGGTATGTTTTAGTCTACCTGTTATTGTTCACTTTAGATGCTTATCGCTCATACCAGGCTTTATGTCTGACCCAGAGTTTTATGTCTCCTCTTATTACTCTGGGTGCTCACACGAGCAGACTAGAGAAAGGTTAGCTGGTGATGTGCGAGTAGCTGATTCGGAGGTGGGCAGGGGGCTTCCACGTATGATATATATATATATATATATATACACATTCTCCCTGTGTCGTTGGTGGTCGCTACTTGGGCATTAGTAGTGTACCTCTTTTATCTTGCTTTTGCTTTGAGACAGTTTGAAAGTTGTAATAAGCTGTATTTTGAATTTCCGCTGCCATGATGTTTAGTTTTGGTTTTCACCTTATGCACCGTCTCTCCTGTTTATGTCAAATATGTTATTATTATATTTTGTTCTATGCGCTGTGAGACATTCTACAGGTTCCTTGTTAGTTCATTTCCTTCTTCCTTTTCCTTCTGACGACCCGTTCCGTGCTAACTGGACATGTGTACAACGCACCTTTGGAGTAAATGTCGGTTGGTGCGGGGCGGGCCGTCACAGATATGGAGCTGGAGATGGATTCTATCATTTCTATTTTACGGTTTCAGACCTCATTGTGTATATTATGTTTGATTCTGCTGTAGACATTTTATATTAAGCTGAAACTGTATTCTGTGCTAAGTATGATCCTATTATGTTGTGTAACTCTGATGTTGTTATTATTTCCAATGTAATTTGATGTACATTATCTGGTGTAATTATATACTTCAGTTCTGCTATTATTTGTTTATGTATTATATTCCAAAGATTATCCTTGCCACCGTCACACGTGGGTTTGGGTCGTCGCTGTTGGTATCAGAGCTTTGGTTAATCTTAGCTCAGGAATATAACATATTAACGAACTCGTCAGAAATAGAATCAGCAGTATTCTAGGGCAAGTAACCCACTACAGATAGGATCATTAAGGTCCTAGAACGAGTATAGCAAATTAAAATACACCCCAGTAGACACATTTACGTTCAAGTATATGTTTCTATGCTTTACAATATCTTTTCTATTGACCTGGCACTTTGTCTGCCATTTGCAGACATAATAGAAAACGAGTGGCAGAAATAGAAGAGGTAATTCTATGGTTCAGCAATCTAATGAGCCAATCGTGCTCCCACAGTCAGAACCAGATCTAAACGCTCTAGTAAAGTATCGAAATCTGGGTGGAATACAATTCCCGGGCAAAGAATCCGTTATTCAAACACAAGCCTGGATGCGTTCTTCAGATAGAATTTTTCAAGGCTTAAAGCTGAGAGATTATCAGAAAGTATTACTGGCATCCTGGGCACTCAAAGACAAAGCTTTAATCTGGTGGGATTTGATCGAAAAGGAAAATCCAGAAGGTAATATTACCTGGGATAGATTTAAAGAATATTTCAAAGAAAGATTTATTCCTCTAGAAGCAACTGAGCAGCAATACGATGAGTTGTACAATCTAAAACAAGGAGATATGACCATTATGGAGTATCAGAATAAATTCAATGAACTTTTTCGTTTTGGCCCGCATCTAATTCAAGATCCCTTGAGGAAGAATTGGAGATTTATCAATGGACTTCAAAGAAAATACGGAAGTAGTGTAACTGCACATGTGAAACTTCCTTTTTCTGAGATGATAGAAATGGCTTGTAGCTTTGAGAATCTCGATAAACAAGGTCTTTTGGAATATGAGAAGAAGGCAGTTCTAACAGCAAAAGGAAGTTTGAAACTGATATCCCCGAGGTACGAAGCCTGAGGCCAGTGAGAGCCCTGAAGCCAAGCATAAAAAGGCAAAGACAGTCGTATGTCTCAACTGCAATCAGAAAGGACAATTGTCGAAAAATTGCAAATCTTTAAAGAAACGAAGACAGAAGATCAGGGATTCTATATCTGCCACAGGACTGGCTACACAAAGCAAGATTGCTCATTGATGAGAAAATCTCATGGTAGCGGGGAATGCTATAATTGCCACCAGGCTGGTCATCTTGCAAAGGATTGCCTGCTACTAAAGAAGGATGAAGTAGCTCATGTATATCAAGTAGCAGAAACTCCAACACCCACGACTAGTCAGCAAAGGCCAGATGTTTTGGAAGGCACTCTTACTGTTAACAATATTCCAGTTAAGGTGTTGTTCGATACGGGCGCGTCACAAAGCTTTATTTCGAGCAATACAGTCAAGAAGCTAAATCTAAAGCTGAGGAATATTAAAGAATCGATTAGAGTTCATAATCCGATAGGAGGTTCTCTGGTCCTTGGTTCATGTTGTAAAGTGCCCTTCTCTTTTTCCCATTATCAATTTCCTTGTATCTTGATCGTCATGAATTTTTCCGGAGTTCAATATTATTCTTGGTCTAGATTGGTTAACTAAATACGAGGAAGAAGTTAAATGCGCAGGAAGAGTAGTTAAAGTTAAGACGAAGCTTGTTAATATTGTTATACCCTACATAGGCTCAAATTTAGATAGAAATGAATTTTGGGCTACTCTAGAGGTCTCTCCCACTGCCATTGAAAATATTCCTATCGTCAAGATTTATGCGGATGTGTTCGAAGAAGTTGATAGCTTACCGCTGCGTGGAGAAATTGATTTCATGATCACTCTAATTCCGAATGTCAGGCCAGTAGTACATGGAATTCAGAGAATGACCTTGAAGGAAAAAAGAAGAATTGGATGATCAAACTCGACAGCTTTTATGGAAGGGTTTGATCAGGCCTAGTTTCTCTGAGTGGGGAGCAGCAGTGGTGTTTGTCCCAAAGTCAAACGGTACTCTCAGATTATGCATGGATTATCGTGACTTGAATAAGCAGACATTAAAGAACAAATATCCATTGCCACGAATCAATGATTTATTTGATCGTTTGAATGGAGCCAAGTATTTTCTAGAATGGACCTAGCTACAGGTTTCCATCAACTTCGTATTGTCGAAGAATGTGTTCCTTTGACAGCATTCAGAGGTCCAGACTTATTCTACGAGTGGTTAGTAATGTCGTTCGGCTTATGTAACGCTCCAGCTTATTTTGTCGATCTAATGAACAGAGTATTCAGAGACGTCTTGAATAATTTGTACTGGTATTCATTGATGATATTTTAATCTTCTCGAAGTCAGAAAGCGAACATGAAAAACATTTGGAACAAGTATTGGAAATTCTGAAAAAGAATGTTTTAAAAGGTAAATTTTCCAAATGTATATTCTAGCAAGAAGAAGTGAAGTTCCTTGGTCACGTCGTATCAAAGGACTGTGGATCCAAGTAAAATCACAGCTATCCAGGATTGGAAGAAGCCAACTACACCACAGAAGTTCGAAGTTTTCTTGGATTGGCTAGTTATTATCGGAAATTCATTAAGGATTTTTCAAAGATATCCGGTTCATTAACACAGCTTACTAAGAAACATTCAAGGTTTAAGTGGACTCCAGTATGTGAGGCAGCTTTCCAAGAGCTGAAATTAAGATTGACTACTGCTCCAGTATTAACAATTATCAATGGCAATCAAGATTTGATAGTATATACATATGCTTCTATTGAAGGTCTTAATGCAGTATTAATGCAAAGAGGCCATGTAATTGCTTATTCTAGCCGTCATTTGAAGCCACATGAGAAGAGATATGCAACTCATGATCTTGAGTTGTTAGCCATCGTGTTTGCTTTGAAAATATGGAGGCACTATCTTTTGGGTGAGAAGTTCGAATTATATACAGATCATCAGTCATTGAAGTATTTGTTCACCCAGAAAGACTTGAATTTGAGACAACAGCGTTGGCTAGAATTTCTTGCAGCATACGATTTTGATATTTTGTACACTCCAGGGAAAGCCAATGTTGTGGCTGATGCGCTTAGTAGAAAGAATGTAATCATCGCCAGTCTTATTATTACGACTTCATTGATTGACAAGATCTCTTTTCTCTAAAAAGACGATGAATTTATTAAAAGAATTAGCCAGCGAATTCGAGAAGGCGAAGCTTTAGATTTCAGTCTTGATAGCAAATGGATTCTGAGATTACAAGGGAGAAATTATGTTCCAGAAATTCCTGAGCTCAGAAGAGAAGTACTGGATGAATGTCACAAATCCAAGCTGAGTATCCATCTAGGTGTGAGCAAAATGTATAATGATATCAAGCGAACATTCTGGTGGAAGTCGTTGAAAAGAGATATTTCCATATACGTTGGCAAGTGTTCTACTTGTCAACAAGTCAAAAGCGATCAACAGAAACTCGCCGGATTGTTGCAACCGTTGGAGATTCCAAATTGGAAGTGGGAAAAATTTTCCATGGATTTAATAGATGGTTTTCCCAGAACCAGGAAAGGAAATGACAGTATTTGGGTGATCGTAGATCGTTTCACGAAGACTGCCCATTTTATACCTGTCAAATCATCTAGAACATCTCAAAGTCTGGCATAGATTTATTTCAAAGAAATTGTTAAACTGCATGGATTCTTCATCAGCATAGTCAATGATAGAGACCCGATTTTTGCTAGTAAATTATGGGAGGCATTTCGACAAGAATTGGGAACAAAACCGAACCTGGGCACTACATATCATCCTCAAACAGATGGCCAAACTGAGAGGGTGAACCATATTATAGAAGATTTGTTGCGGGCATGTATTATTGATTTTGGAAGATCAAGGGAAGACCACTTGCATTTAGCTGAGTTCTCATACACAACAGTTACAAGGCGAGCTTGCAAATGTCACCATTCGAAGCATTGTATAGTAGACCGTGCAGATCTCCCGCATATTGGGTAGAACCTGGAAATAAACTTGTATTAGGACCAGATATGATTCGCGAAGCTTCAGACAAAGTCGATTTCATTAAGAAAGGATTACAAACAGCTCAAAGCCGACAAAAGACCTATGCAGACTATAGAAGAAGGGATTTGGCTTTTTCTGTTGGTGACTATGTGTATTTGAGGGTTTCTCCGATGAGGGGAGTAGTCCGATTTGGCAAAACAGGGAAGTTGGCGCCCAGATTTATTGGTCTATTTCCTATACTTGAACGAATTGGAACTCTCGCTTATAGAGTTCAATTAACTGACCGGTTGCCTGGTGTACATGATGTATTTCACGTATCTCAACTTAGAAAGCATGTACATGATCCGAACTCGATTTTGGAAGAAGCCGCACAACAGGACTTGGATATTACTCCAGAATTAGCTGTGAGAAGAGGGACGATAAAGATTATTGGCAAAGAAACTAAAGAGCTAAGGAACAAGAAGGTTCACTTAGTCAAAGTGCAGTGGAGTGGAGATCCTCGAGACTGTACTTGGGAAATTGAAAAGAGCATTAAGCAAGCTTATCCCAATTGCAGAGTGGATATCTCTGATTAATTCTGGTGCAAGGTGCATTTACAATATTTTATATTTCCCTTTGATTTCATACTTTAATATTGTTTCCTTTTCGGAGATGACAAGCACTACACCAAAACAGGGGATTCCCAACAAGCATAGGTGTTACAAATAATTTCTATAACACTTTTATGTGTCACCAACGGCCTGTGAGGAATTTCCTGTAACACTTATAAGTGTTACAAACAGAGTAACTGCTAACACTTATAAGTGTTACAAACATATTCATTGCTAACACTTATAAGTGTTACAAACATATTCATAGCTAACACTTATAAATGTTGGAGCTATAAGATATGGTAACACTTATACGTGTTACAAACATATTCATTGCTAACACTTATAAATGTCGGAACTATAATATATGGTAACACTTATAAGAGTTACAAACATATTCATTGCTAACACTTATAAATGTTGAAACCATAATATATGGTAACACTTATAAATGTCAGTATCATAATCCTAATAACACTAATAAATGTCGACATACATAAATTGCTAACACTTATAAATGAGTATAACATGTCTTTATGATTTCCATATTCAATATAAGTTTTGGTACTTCCATATTTCAAATTCAACAATGTGACATTCGCATAATGCTAAAAAATTTGTTACATGCTTCCAGTTTCAAAATATCATAATATCAAATTCAAATTATAAAATGCAATACAAAGTTTTACTAAAGATACATAAAATTTAGATACTGCGAAGGCGAAACGTGGACCATATCAGAACCAAAAACTTTGGAGATAAGATCTTTGTCAAGATCACACATATTTGCTTTCTCGTTGCCAATACATTCCAAATTCTGTTTTTTCCCTCCTCCTCCACAAGTGCCTACAAAATATAAATGCACTCATTTTTACAGAAATAACAAATTGCAAAACTGATAAATAACAAGTGTATCTGAAAATCTGACAAATAACAAGTGTATTTGCAAAACTGATAAATAACAAGTGTAATTGCAAAAATGATAAATTCAATATAAGATTTGAGCTTCGGCTCGGTTTTAGCACGCCTCAGTTTATGCAAACTGAGCCCCGGCCCCGGCCCCGGCTCAGTTTTGGCACAAACTGAGCCGGTGTTCAGTTTGCGCGCAAACTGATCCGGTGTTCAGTTTGCGTGAAAACTGAGCCAAGGCTCAGCTTTAGCGCGACTCAATTTGCGCAAAACTGAGCCAAGGCTCACTTTTCGCACGAAACTGAGCCGGTGTTCAGCTTGCGTGAAAACTGAGCTGAGACTCAATTTTAGCGCGACTCAGTTTGCATAAACTGAGTCGGTGTTCAGTTTTCGTGCGAAACTGAGCCGGTGTTCAGTTTTCGCATGAAACTGAGCCGGTGTTCAGTTTTCGCAAAAACTGAGCCGGAGTGGGAGATAAATTCACCCATGGTGCCATTGCTAGCATATTTTCTTGAAAGATGCTGCAATAAATCTACATAGACAACATTTGAAAGACCGAATTAAATATGTCCATGTAGAAACTAACATAAAAGTCCACGAAATGGTAACATACGGCCAGTTCAAAATGTAATGCAGGTAATATTTCTCACTTCATGCAAACTCCAAAACCACATTTGTTGCACTAAACATGATTTGGAACTAGATATCCTTGGATATATGACTGTTTTGATAAAGAAAATGAAGACTTGCCCATATACATAAGCTGAAAGCGTGACATGAAGTTGTCATAGGAACATTTACCAGCATGGTATGCATACATATTCATAAGTATAACGCAACAGGTAAATAAAATTTTCCCTACCCATAAAGACAGAGAAATACCTTGTTGCATCATCCCATATTCATTGAAACGCAATGCATTTTTCATCATTTGGTGGCATACTACAATCATCAAAGCATTGATGAGTGCAAAATTTGGAATTACTCCAACATACATCAAGCTCCACTGCTGAATTTTGCTTCATACTCACTTGGTTTCTAAAAATTCGGTCAACATTAAAATTCCAAATAAATAATCTACAGTTGTTAATCTAGTCACAAAATAGCATTAAAAACTAACCATAAAAGTGGCAGAAATTGCCCTTCCAGCAAACCATCTCATATGCATTGCGCGCTGACAGCTTGATGCTGTCATCACTTAAGCAAACCTTAGAAATGCATTGCGATTGCTGAATCTGCAGAGAAATTAATATTTTGTTAGTAGCTTCGATGATCAATAATGAGCCAGTAGGGATCAACTTACCTGAGCATGTAGTTCAACTTATTTTTTAATTTTTAAGATTATTCAGATTACTACTGGTATATGGTTTCTACCGACAAACCAACATGTATTAGACCCACCCTTTCAACTCCTATAAGCACTCTTCAACTTACACATAGTTAATAATTGAAAATTTTTTGTTTAGATTTCAGGTAAGGAATCCATTTTTAAAATAAAAAATTCTCTGGTTTTATGTCAATATCTAATGCATACCATTTGAAAGGTTTGCCTCTGATCTCTGTTTTTGCAATACTAAGCTTAAATGATTTCATTTTAAACATGCAGCAATCTATAACAAATAAGATTCTATTGATGAAAATTATAGTATAATAATTAACACTACTCCATTAATCAGATTGAGAATCAAAACTTACCATATGCTGAACATTTTACATTACAATAATCCATTTATCTCTTACCATATGACTTTGTTCTTTATAATTTGCATATTGATAACTTGTTGGATCAATCGACATATGATCTTAGCACAGGTAAGTATATTACGTACTCCTTGTCAGAAAAATGGAATGATAATTAATCAATTGAACCAGGAAGAAACCAAAGAATAGATAATTATATAGTAGTCAAACAGGAAAATAAATGGGACATTGGATGTGCTGGTTTTGAAAAATAAATAGCAGTTGGACGAATACTATATAAACCTGTGGACAAAGCAATTCATTGTGAGTAATATGTCAAAGTGGAAGATATTTAACCACTTATTAGTTGAAAAAACCATATATCCTTCCAAATTCATAACGCAGTAAAGGCTGGAGCAATAATTGTCAAAAATAAGGCAGACACATTTAACAAAAAATGCAACAATGTAAATTTGGGTAATTTTACTGTAAAGCAATATTAATTAAAAAAGATACATGTACGTAGTGGAAAATTTATGCAGATATTTTGAAAAAAATTCATTATAGGAGTTTATACGGATAAAAGTGCACATACATTACGTTAAACATAATAAGGCAAATAAAAGCAGTATAATGTAGCAATGATGATTTCAATATTTTTGTGATGTATTAATATATTTGGGAGTGAAGATCACGACATTGTTATAGTTACTAATTCTGTATAAGAAGATCCTAAGGTTTGTTACATGCAAGTGCAAGTGGACATCTATGAAATTTAACAACAGAAAAGTTGGTAATATATCATTATCTTATTTCTAAAGCCAGAAAAATAAAATTATAACAGTATTTACAATAAGTTTGAGATGGTGATTCCTATTTAAAAGGAAGAAGCAAATTTAGGTGTGGACCATTTGATCCAAAAATTATCACATTCAAGAAAATATAAAAGTTCAAATAAAGTAAATACTCTAAATAGGAAAAGCACAATAAAATGGCTACCTTCGAGTGATTATCAAATACCAAGTACATGAAAAAATGACGCACAGAAAGGACCCAAGATAAATAAATAGCTAATGGTGATTGGTGCATAATAAGATTTGTGTATTATTAGCATGTAGTTTCCTGTTTTTTTACACATCAGCAACAAAATAGTTGCATTTAGTTTCATACGGAAAAAATACATGGGGCTACTACTTTTCAATTTAAGAGCTTACTTGATCTATGAGATTTAAAAAATATTTATTGTATCAACAATTTTTTAAGACAGTTTGACTCTGAATTTTAATTACTGTTATGAGTTATGTTATTTAAAAAAATGCATTGGAAATCACACGCCTAAGTGCTTTAGTCAAAACAAAATGACAACCAATGAACCTATGGTTTTTACAAACTGTTGTGAGATTTAGCCTGAGCTTCTTCACAGACTAATATTACAAAACAATGATAATTACTAAATTATGCTATAAGACACCACAAGGCAAATTTCATCATTCATAAATGGAGTTAGGGTTGCATATTTGTACAGCATCTCAACTATTGCCTCAAATGATGCAAATTTCATCATTCATAAACGGAGTAAATACTGCAAAATGTTATTGAGCTGAATATGCATACGACCTATGGCTATTTAAGGAAGATACGAAATATAAGAGTAAAAAGCATAAAAAAATGTGGTTAAGGGAGCTGTGGATAAGATTAAGTAACAAATTATAAAAGTCTTGTCATAGGGGTAGACCTGTAAGTACATTTCATTAAAGCAGGCATGCACACTTTAAAGGAAAAAAATGTATATGTTGAATGTGTTTATAATAATCATTTCTACATGGCCAACAATCCCTGGACGATCTCATTTGGAAAATAAAAAATTTGAAGTGACAAAATTCTTTCTCATAAAATATCGACAAGTAATATCCAAAATACACTTGACACCTATATCTTGGCGATGGACACCGAATTACATATCAATTCATAAGCAACACAGTGGTTACTAATTTAACTACAAATAAGATAAAAGTAAACACAAATATTTTGTAAGGTGTGCAGATTAAAGTAAACACAACACAGTGGTTATAATCTATGCAGAAAATGGTTGGGATAGGCATACAAACCAACATGTTACTATCAGTGGCACCTTGGATACCAAACATGAAAATTACGAACTCATTTTGCGCAACTGAATTATAAACTGAGTTTGAGCAACAGAGTTTGCAACTCAGTTTGCGCAGAACTAAGTTGCGAACTCAGTTTGCGCGCAGCTGGGTTTGCGAACTCAGTTTGCGCGCAGCTGAGTTTGCGAACTCAGTTTGGGCGCAGCTGGTTTGCGAATTCGGTTTGCGCGCAGCTGAGTTTGCGAACTCAGTTTGCATGCAGCTAGTGAAAATATAATACGGATTTGCTATTTATATATAGAAGAATAAAGTATATATGTGTGTGTGTGTTTATATGCATACATGTATATGTGTGCATAGAAGAATAAAGTATGTGCGTGTGTGTGTGTGTGTTTATATGCAAATATATATAGAAGAACTACACCTTATAGTGGCAGCCTCAGCCTCCGCCTCTGTCCATCCTCCACCTGAAGCCTGCGCCCCACAGCCAAGTATCCTCCCCTCAAACCTTGAAACCTGCGCATTAAAACCCAACGTGCAACCCTCATTTTCCACGTCCATGGCCAATTTAATCATTTCAGATGCAATATATGGAACCATATAAAAAGTGAAATTGGATCATTAAAAAGATACAATTTAATATAAAGCTTCAGTCAACACAAAACAAAAGCAAAATATATCTCAAAAGCATCAAGATTTAAATATTCTTTCATGCACATGAATTCATAAGCATAATCATTAATATAAAATCAACATTTAAATTAGTGGAGAATTCTTCGCTTCGGGTATGTTTCCTCCCCTACATTACAATCTTTATTATTCTTCTTATCTATATCTTTATTTTGACAATAAGAATATCAGCATTTGCATTATCAGTTTCTTGTTCCTTTTCACTGCCCATGATATTTCTATGCATTTAGCAATCGATTGAGTTAACATGGTCATTATCTATGGTTAGGTGAATCTTGATGCCTCTTGGTCTGAATCCATCAATGACTTATTGTACCATAATTTTATATAAAAAAATTAGTAGTATTTCATTATTGTTGTCAATTCTTACTTTTGTAGTTTTTGAATTAAATTTAGTTGTTTAACAGCAAAGCATTTATCAAAAAATATATTTGCATCGGGCGTGGCTGACTCCAACACATAACATTGGATGTATATGCAGAAAGCTCAAAGCATGAAAATTACCTGAGTAAAATAAATAAATTCAATCAGAAAGTTTGTAGAAGAATAACCGATTTGAATGATGTATAACTCTTATGTGGAACTCTCAGACCATCACCTAAGAGAGAAAATGATAAATGATAAGGAGTTATTGTGCTATCAGTTTTCCCAAATCTATATCGTGACTAAATGAACAGGCATGTCTTCTATTCATAAACGCAGTTTATATTAGATCAGCGGTTATTAATGAATAATGGATATAAATATATAAGTAAATATTTACTGACCTATAAATAAAAAGCTTATGTAAGTATAGCAGCAGATTCATAGAATTGTTACAGTGTTTTCAACAACTATTAAATATACAGAAACAATTATGCATGAATAAATCGATCAACATTTTTTATTAAGGCGAAAAAATATTCACTAACCTATTGAATGAATTATGCAGTCTAGACTAAGTGTCCCAGGAACTCCAATTAAGTGTGGTCCACAAAAATTCAGAGGTTTAGATGAAATACAATATAAATGATCATTTATAATTTATAGGTCTCCTGATCTTGAAAAATCATTTTCATAAGAAAAAGTAACTTAATGTGTGTCGATTCATACACATTCAAACCATTTTAAAAAGGTCTGCAAAACATATAGGAAATTGAACGAAGAAAAGGTAGTCATAAATATACTAGAAATTTTATCCAAGATTAACACTCCAATTTCTAAAATCTGAATATATCAAATGAATTATATTGTTACAATCAATCTAAGTTGAGTTATATATGTGATGCAGAAGATCCAAAACACAAAATCTTTTTCTCAAACTGCATCCATTTCAAATTAGTCCAAACACAGGATAAAGAAAGTTTCAAATTTAAATTTTAAGGCATATACGGTTATCCAAAAAAATAGTTATAACTTTATCATAAACAAGTTAGAAATCTATAAGGCTATGCTGTTAAGATTGGTGGTAAAGAGAAGTACACTAATGGTAAAAGGTAGAAAGTTAGTTGGAGCATTTTATGAAACATTTTATATGCGCTGCATAAGAATATCACTAAAAATTAAAACCAAGCGTGTTATAGAAAAATCTGCAAAAATTCCTTACTGAACATCAAAATATGGATGAAACATTGAAAAAAGTCAACGTCAATTCGTACAAACTCATTATCAGTAGTTTATCTGAAATTATATAGTTGTTCTACAAAAAATAATAAGATTTAACCAAATTACAATGATTTAGAAAGCGTGAAATTACCTTTAAGAGGAATAAACTGACATACCAAGGACTACTATACGATTCACCTTTGCAACTTCGTATCTGTAATAGGAAGAGGATAAGAACAACCAAATAAATTTGAGGATAAAATACAAAAGTACAGTATAAGATTTGCACCGAGAAATTGAGCCGCTGACCGGAGATAGACTCGCAGCTACGTTGATGTCGATCTAGGAGAACGACTGGCGCTAGCTATTAGATGGAATCTGGAGTCGCTTTGAACGGTGAAGTGCCGAATCGCCGGCGGAGAAACTAAAAAATTGAAATTGAATCACTCTGAGTGCCAAAGAGGAACCCTAGTTAATTGTGAGATTGTGCGGCCAACTTTTTTCTTTAGAGCAGTTAAGTGTCACGAGGCAAAAATATAAAAGAAAATATAAAATAGTCCAGCCTTTAAATGACTTAGTGACCCTTCCAACACTTTTTTATGTTATGAGTTAAAGTTTTATTTTTACCAACACACTTTCATATATGCTAACACTTTTTATTGTTGTTACCCTATAACACTTACAAGTGTTAGCCATTGAAAAATATATGTGTTGTAAAATCACCAATTTGGTGTAGTGAAGTTTTAATTTTATAACCTGTTCTTAGCATATATGATTTTTAAGTATATAGAAAAATTATTATATATTTGAAAAGTTAATCATATTATTGATTGCTGGTTGTGTTGGATTATTATTAATACGTTGAACAAAACATTGGAATTATAATTAATCTAAACAATAAGAGAATAAAGGGCAAACTTATGCAAGTTGAAACAAATATTGTACTGAGTTGGAAATTGTTTAGAAATTCATACATGTATATATACGCATTGATGAACAGGTTATGGATAAACTGCTAATAAGAGGAATAAAATTTTATGCCCGACAAATAGGTACGTGTTTAGTAATTTTGTTTTCTTTTAAAGAGTTCATGATCCTAAGGCTGGCCACTTGGCAATTTTGTTTTCTTTTAAAGATTTTATGAGCCTAAGGCTGGCCGCTTGGCAATTTTGTTTTCTTTTAAAGACTTTATGAGCCTAAGGCTGCCCGCTTGGCAATTTTGTTTTCTTTTAAAGACTTTACGAGCCAAAGGCTGGCCGTTTGGCATTTTCTTTTTGGTTGATGAGGGCCCTGCGTGGCTAGTTTGGGTTTTAAATGTCTCCCAGTACAAAGGAGGTTATGGCGAAATTTTTCGGAAATTTAGGGTGTGTAACAACCCGAATTTTTGCAACGTGTTAAATCAAGAATCAAGGCAGAATTATATTATAAAATCTGAATCAGGAGAAACGGGCTGTGTCATTGCGTCCGTCTCGGAAAAATACGCGAAATAGAGTCCGAAATTTCGTAAATCGGAGTCCGTATGGCTGAGATATGGCCTTCGGAAGTTTCACGAAAAATTAGAATTCAAAACAGATTTCAAAAACACAGAAATCAGAGCAGGCGGGAAAAATCCCGCCCAGGCAGGGTCGACACAGGGGTCGACACTTGTGTCGACCCCCCCAATGGGTCGACACCCATGTCGACCCAAGGGTCGACACCCATGTCGACCCAGGGGTCGACCCCCCCTGTCGGACCAGTTTTTCTGGTGCACCCGTTTTGACTCCTAGGTCTTGTTTTGGAGGCTTGTGACGATTTTTGAGGGTTCAGATCTATCCAGGGTTTATCCTATGGCCTAAACTACTCCTAATCTCTATAAAAAGACCCCTAACCTAGCCTAAACCCTCATTAATTTATCTTACAACTAAACTATGCCAAAATTTCTAATGATCATGGCCTCCACTCAAAACCCTAGCCTCCATCCTCTTGTCATACATTCTATCTTCATTCTCTTGAGAGATTAGATGATCATTTGAGTGTTTCTAAGTTACATGAGAGTTTCTAAGCTCGATTCAAGGCTAAAGTTGCAACCTTTATACATCAAAGCAAGGATCTTTCTTATTGGAGCTTATTGATTTGGGGGTTTTTGCTAGTGTGGCTTCGTCTCAATCTTTTTATATATTGATTTGTGCCTTCATAGCATTGTAATCCCCCTCCTACTCTTAGATATTAACTATGAACGTTAAATGTTCATGTTGCAAGTTTTGGGTTTGAACTTGAGTAGGTTACATGCTTAGAAACCATCATGTTATTTTATGCATATTCGTAAAGTCATCACCTTGATGTTGTGGGCTAGAAGCTATAAGCTTTATGTTGAAATGTTGCATTATGCAACATAAGAACTCTCTTATCCCTTAAGTTAACTTGCATAGAATGCCATATGCGAACTTCTAGCCATTTTTCTATGTCATCTATCACCATGATTCACCCATATGTTAAGTTTTGGGGTTATGCATGTTTTTGGGGCTTAATAATGTAACATGCAAGTTTGTGAACACATTATGTCTCATATGCCACTATGTTTAACTTGCGGCCTTATACCCCTTTTGTCATACCTTTGCCAAGTTCCTTCTTTTGATCCATTATGCGTTGTTGCGAATGTATATGCGAGTTTAAAAGCGTTGGGGTTACGTTATGGGTAAAACTTTAATGACATGAAACATGATTTGGATAAATCGGTATAAACATGACAACATGTAATTTTGGCTATGAACATGGGACTTGAAAACTTAACACGTATGGGTTGTAGGTGTGATATGACACTAGGCCAAACATGAAAGTGGCCAACTCGAGGTTGGGTTGAGTTTGTAGCATAAATCTACCCGGACCCGCCCGGCTTGACTAGTGGCTACAAACAATAGGACCCAATGTGAGTAGTTGGTCACATAGCACTTAAAACCCGAGGTTAGACTAGGTTGTTGTGTAAATCTACCCGGACCCGCCCGGCTTAACTAGTAACCACAACAAGGTCTAACGTGAGAGGTTAAAAGTGCATTAATTTAATTAAAGCCACATGATAAGGTTAAGTAAATTTGACTAATGACACTTAACCGATAGGACAAGAATGGGTAGGTTAAGTTAAACCGGACTTGGTTTCTTAATGACACTTAACTAATCTGACTTTGTAATTAGATGTCGTTAAGTAACCTACACTTAACTAATCTAAACACGGTAATTAGATGGGGTTGAGTAACCTACGCTTAACTAATCTAAACACGGTAATTCGATGGGGTTAAGTTAAACACTTAACCAATATAAACTTGGTAATTCAATGTGGTTAAGTAACCAATACTTAACCAACTTAACATGATAATTTAATGTGGTTAAGTAACTTATACTTAATCAATTATACACGACGAATGGGTGAGGTTAAGCAACCATACTTAACCAATCTAATACGAGAACTTGATAGGGTTAAGTCACAAGACCGTTCAAATATACTTAACCATTCTAATACGATTAGTGGATGGGGTTAAGTTAACTTATACTTAACCAATCCGACTCGATAATCCGATGAGGTCAAGATAATCTATGCTTAACCAATCCAACACGATAATCTGATAGGGTTAAGATAAACAACTACTTAACCAATTTGACTTGAGGATTGAATAGGGTTAAGTCATGAGCTTCTTGGTATACTTAACCAACTTGTAGGGCTAGGTCTTGGACTTGAATACTTAGCCAAATCTTGATATGATTCGTAGGCAAGTTAAGTCATAAACTTAAATGACAATACTTAACCCATTAGACAAAACCCTAGTTCAGGGGACTAGGTGGAAAACCGGGATTAATAAGGATAACGGGAAAGGAGACTAAGTGGTAAACCTTAGTTTAGGGAACTAAGTAATAATTCTTAGTCAAGGGATTTGGACCAGTTCACAGATAGATGAGTAACCCGATACGGTAGGTCATCGCTTAAACGCACGAGGAGGAGCAATATCTGATTTAGATAAAGGCTCCAACGAACTGGGTGACGAAGCGGTAGCTTCGGGGAAACGTGAGGATACTCTTGGTATCCCTCTGTGAGGTTGCGGGTGGTCCATGAAACCAAGGCTCACAGAGGTTAAGGTCTGCGGTAGGAGAACCAAGGGTATGCCTTGGTTGCTGTGCGAGCAACCTAAAGACTGGGGTGGATTAGCGTGGGGTCGGCGATATTTTCACGGTAGCCCTGGATAGCACAATCGTCGGCCACCTATCATCTTTAGTCAATCGTGTACGTACGGAAAGGCAGAGAACACCCAACAAACCATACTGGCTATCTAGGTATGGGTGAGGTTAGCCGTCCGGGATGAGGGTAGTGATGGCTGTAGCGTAGTTCTCATACATGACTTTTCTTGTTTTGCCTTTCAGTAGTTGAGGGAGGGGTCACATGGGACCATAGCCACGGATACAAAAATAGACTTTGATATCTGCACCAGCGGATGACTTAAAACTCCCGACCGAGTTCCGTATTTCTTGATTTTCCCTGGCACGGAACTCGGATGGCACATTGAGATACATGTGCGTCTAGACATGGAAAACGATTCACGATACATACGTGGGATAAAAGGGCGCGGTTGACGGGTAGCATAATCCCTAGTAGCCCTAGGTGGCAAAAACTCAAACCAAGACACGAAAACGTTCATTAGGTAGCATAATCCCTAGTGGTCCTAGGTGGCATAAATCGATAGTTCATGGTAAGAAAACATAACTAGATCAAGGGTAGTAGTCCAAAACAACTTCAAGGATAAAATGGTGCTACGTTGAGGAGGTATAGATTTACATAGGGAAGCCCGTACGGCCTACGGCAAAGGACTGAACTTATACATGGAAAGAAATATACGAGTTGGAAAAACCTACATATGCTATATATTAGGTTGACATGGGCCGTTACATGACATTGGGCAAGGGGCATTCATAGTTAACACATAACGCGGGTTGGGATACTAGTGCGAGAGGTGCAGAGCAAATATACATGATAAATACCTTGGGATGTTATACATGATAGATACCGTGGGATGTTATACATGATAGATACCTTGGAATAGTATACTTGATAGAAACCTGACGATGTGATACCTTGATTTATCTTGACACCGTAGTTTATCATGACACACTCGTTTATCTTGGTACAATAGTTCATCCTGTTATTATGGTTTAGATTATCTATCTTGTCATCATACTTGTGTTCATCTTAGTTCCTCATGCCTGTTAACTTTACTAGTTTATATACTAATAATAGATAGGGCTTACTAGTCTTTATGACTAACCCTGTTTTGTTTCGCCTCTTTGTCTTCCGTTTCCTCCCCCCAGGTTACAGGGAGGAAATGCTATTGTTAGTTCGGACTTCTTCTGTTTGAAGGTCATCATGTATGGCTTGGAATTTTCTTGGCTATGGCTACTTTACTGTTTTACTTGGGGAATAATTTACGAAAAGGTTTTATGCTTCTTTACTATTGCAAGACAGGTTTTGATGTATTCTGATGTAAAAGGCTTTTGACCTTATTTTATATGGTAACGAAATTTGTTTTACTTCCGCTGTTTTATATAAGTTCTGTCTTGTAATATTTCTGTTCATGTTTACCTCGATGATGCTTCACCAAACCTAGTGCTTTCCCTTTGTGAGTAACCCTAGCGGAGGTGGGGTGTTACATTTGGTATCAGAGCAGAAGGTTACCAGACTGGGCAAAAGTTTTTAAAACCTTCTGAAAACTATTTGAGAAACCGTTTTACAAAGAAGCATTTTTCAAGAAAAGTTTGTTTTAAAAGGCTATTCCCCAAAGGCCATTAGCACTATCCTTCGTCTCCTTGATTGAATTTCTTTTCCTTTCTTTCCTCCATCTGTAGTCGCAGTAGTTTTAACTGCGACTAATCTTTTTGTGCTACGTAGGTGTTTTCCGTACGATGGAGGTGGTTCTTGAGAGACCTGTTGCCGTGGTACACGGAAGGATAATAAGAGTAAGGATGAAGGATGCGAGCTTAAGGATAAGCAACTTGTTGGTATGGCTTAGTCCATCAAGGAGGACAAGGACAAGATCATCGGAGAGGGCAATTGTACGCTCCCATTTCTAGGGTACCTAAAAGAAATGGTACCGTTTCTGGTAAAGGTTTAGTCGTTCTTTTCTATCATCCCGTCCAGACTATGTCTAGATCATCGTATCATTTAAGTCTGCTTGGATAGTTGAGTCTCTGCACCTTGGTACTAGCATGGTAGAGGATCCCAGTTTTTGTCCCAAAAATCTGGTTGGAGAGTTGGTCCATTTCTTCATGACTTGTTTTGATTTGAGAATGACATGTCTCGGCTACGGATAGATTCTAGGGATAAAGTGGTCACCCAATAAGGGGTGCCATTCTCGGTTTTGGAAAGAGGGTAGTTAGACTCTCGACTCACCTTGGTGATACCCTCGAAGTCTCGTGTAACCTTTTGGGTTCTGTCATGGTTAGTTACCTAGAATCTCGGGATACAGTTGTTGGTAATCCGTTCGAAGAGAATTCGCCGCTAAGGCGGATGGTTCGTTTCGCTTATGCATGAGTTATGGGAATCACCCTAGTAAGTACACTTGGCAACATGGATTGGCATCAGCAAATGAGATTCAGAATTCCCTAGTGAATTTTGGAGAACTTGCATGAGTAAGTGGATACGTTTGAGACAAGTATACTAGGGAAAGGATAAGTGAAAGTGGAATAAGAGGCGACAACGATAAAAATAACATTTCTATCATGTATATGAAGTAAATAAAATATACATATGATGAATAAATTGTTTGAATGGTAAAAATCACATTTATATCATGTATATGAAGTATATAAAATATTCATATGATGAATAAATGGTTTGAACGATAAATTTTTTATCACGCAAGCGAAGTGTTAAAAATATTCATATGTTGAATAAATGATTAGAACGATAAAAATATCATTTTTATCATGTATGTGAACTTCTAAAAATATTCATATGTTGAATAAAGGATTGAAACAATAAAAATCACATTTTTATCAAATATATGAAGTGTTAAAAATGTTCGTGTGTTGAATAAATTGCTAGAACAATAAATTAACATTTTTATTGTGATACGAAGTGTTAAAAATATTCACGTGTTAAATAAATTCTTTGAACGATAAAAATATTATTTTTATCGTGTTTATGAATCACTAAAAGTATTCATGTGTGGAATAAAGAGTTTGAACAATAAAATTAACATGTTTATTTTATGGATAAGTCGCTAAAAATATTCATGTGTTGAAATAAATATTATTTGGTTAAAAATATTATTTTTAACACGTATATGAAGTGAAAATGGTTTGGAAATTGAAGAATGAAATATATATATATATATATATATATATAAATTAAAATAAAACAAATGACGATGCTGCAATTTGCGTTTTGGAATCATAATTTTAAATGATTATACCGAGAAATCCGACCATCGGATTTTTCCAAAACTGGAAACGTTGGGTTTGCTTTGAAAAGATCTTTCCAACGATATAAAATTGGTAATGATCCAATGGTTAGATTGTGTGAAATGTTTAATTCAAATCCGAATAAAACAACGCCAAAATGAATTATATATATATATATATAAATTAAAATAAAACGAATAACAACGCTGCAATTCGCGTTTTGGAATCGTAATTTTAAACGATTATACCGAGGAATCTAACCATCAGATTTTCCCAAAACTGGAACCTTTGGGTCCGCTTTGAAAGATCTTTCCAACGATATAAAATTTGTAAAGATCCAACGGTTATATTTTCAGATATGTGTAAATCAAATCTGAGGAAAAACAGCGCCAGGACCGCGTTATGGCCTGAAGCGTCGTTTAAATAGAATGAGCTATTTTTTAATAAATAAAAATAGCGAAAAATCGCTATAAAATATTATAAACGGTATGGAAGGGAAATAAACCGATTTTACTTGGTTTGTATGATATTTTGATGGTTGGATGTGTTTGGCAGGAAAATTACATTAATGAACTGAAACATGGATGTCAAATAATTAAACCATGGACAGAATTGGTTTGAATTCTAGATATACGTGAATTATTAGAAAAGGACGAGTTAATTCTCATTTCAAATAATTGGTCGACGATTAGAAGTCGAAGATATGAATATGGTGCAAGACCGATGATCTTTACATCGAATGGATGGCTACTGATGTCTTTGATGGGAGTTGCTGCCTTGAAAGGGTTACAGTGGTGGTTTTCTGGACGTACTTTTTGATTGTACGGATGTGCGAGGACCTCTCTTCCGTATTGGACATATGGAACGAGGAATAAGGTGCCTCCGGTTTCATTCAGGCCCAGAACGAACTTGTAAATGGACTATGTGTCTGACATTGGATTTTATTCTGTGCTGATTGATCTCTATTAAATATACATCTGTTTGGTGGAGGAGAATTTATTTTGTAAGAAACCGTTACTTCCCCGTGAAGGAAAGAGCGGAAACTTTGAGAACAACACACAAATGAATGCAGACGGAAGAACATTTCATTGCTATTACAACAATGCCATCAGATACAAGAATATACAGAGTATAATTGAATAAACTACATTCGATAAATATCAGAGATTACAATAAATTACATAGCAGCGGAAAATAATACAAAGCACAACTGAAGGCGATATACGGATACAGAGCTTTCCGGATATCATTCCAGCTGTAAACCAGGATCCTGTGAATATAAATCTGCAAAACCAAAACTACTAGCTGCCCGTGCGGAAAATAGGGGCACCCAGAGTTTTGGTTAAAACAATAAACTCCAGGTCAGTCATGTGACTGGTGTGAGAACTAAAACAGTTATTTAAAACTTTACTTTAAAAGAGAGTAATTCAAGGGACCACGCCGTATAACACGGAACGGGTTTCCTCCCAAGAATACCAGTGCATAGAATAAATAGTGCAATGATTTTTCGAAAAATGAAGCTATTATAAGACCCAGGTCCCATCACACAATGCAACGCAAGCCGGAGGATAGGGTTTTCCCTTATAATAGCCAAACATGCTTGGTACGTTTAAAACAAATCATTTGATACTATAATAAGTGTATAGTGTCAAAACAATTTCAATCATAAATATAAATCATAGGCGACATGAATGTCCCATACCACTATGTCGCCATACTAGTTCTACAATTAAAACCGAATTAAACATATTGGAAATTGGATTTCCGTCATGAGTCGAGGCAAGGGGCAAGCTCCTCTCCGCGTTCGAGACACTCTAGCAAATGCCTCAGGACTACACACTCTGGGCAATCCTGGATCCTTCAAGGCCGGTCCTCACTTACGTTAGAGGATTAGTTATTCCTGAACACACGTTTCCCGGTCCTTACAGACCTATAATCGAGGCGCCTCCCATTCCAACAACCACAAAGGTGAAAAGTATATAAATGTCAGGGCTGGTAAGTCACTGACACCACCATAGCTAGAAAGAAACGTCATGCACTCCTTGGGTCCTTATCCCGTTTTTGACTCATACCGAGGTGTGAGGCTCGCGAATTCACGTTATACACAAAGCTGCCACGTATGCCGTGCTTTGATCATCAACCACAAGACTCTGCTTTTCAACAGAAGCCTTGATCATTGCATCTTAGCGTGCCACACAGACAATTCATGCCATGCGACTGATGTCCATCGATATACAACCTCTGAGCTCGTACGTCTCAGAGAAGGGCGTTAAGCAAAAGAATAAATTCTCCGCCGCCAAACAGATGTATATTTAATAGAAATCAATCAACACAGAATAAAAATCCAATGTCAGACACACAATCCATTTACAAGTCCGTTCTGGGTCTGAACGAAACCGGAGGCACTTTCCTCGCATATCCATCCATCTCCAGGTACGTCTGGACGACCACCAACTATTTCCATCCTCTTGGGTGTACAGCCCAATCAGGATCGTCAGTAATTATCCAAATGATGTGAAGACTTCTGGTCTTCAACCACCGTCTTCGTCTTCGACATATCGTCGAATCGGTTATTCAGAATGGGTATAAACCCGGACTTTCCGAACAACCCGCGTATATTAAAAACAAATGTTACACAAACACCACATACGCCTCATTCCAACTCAGAATATTCTTTTATTCATAACATCTCATTTTTAGGGAATGGTTCCCATTAATTTTATCCAAGATAAATTCTTTAAAATTTATCCTTTAATCTTCCTTTGGATGACATTTCAAACCAAATTATGGTTTTCTAAACTAGTCGAGATTAGCGAACCACAATGAAGTAATTATTTATTTTATTTCCCAATCCCAACCTATTCATCCTGTAACAACCCGAATTTTTACAACACGTTAAATCAAGAATCAAGGCTGAATTTAATTTTAAATTCTGAGTCAAGTAAAACGGGCTATGCCATTGCGTTCGTCTCGGAAAAATACGCGAAATAGAGTCCGAGTTTTCGAGAATCGGAGTCCGTATGACCCGTTTAAGGCCCAAAGAAGATTTCTGGAAATTTGAATTTCGGAAACAGTTTTGGAAATCAGAAATGGGGCCAGGCGGGAATTTTCCCGCCAAAGCCCATGTCGACAGGGGAGTCGACAGGGCTGTCGACACCCCTGGACCCCAAGTCGACAGGGCTGTCGACTTGGGTGTCGACTGGGCCCAAAAACACAACGCCGTGTTTTGGTGGTCTGGTGCACCTGGATGCAGTCTTGGTCTGGTCTGATGGGCCTGTGACGATTTCTGTGGTCTAGATTAACCCTAGATCTAATCCTATGGCCTAAAACTATCTTAATCTCTATAAAAAGACCCTAAACCTAATCTAAATCACTAAAAATAAAACCTAGCAACTAAGTGCTGCCAAAATCAACATTGATCATGGCCTCCATCTCAAATCCCTAGAGCCTATGCATTCAAATCGGGTTCAAATCAAAGGATGCAAGCTTGCTACACCAAATAGAGGCCAAATCAACATTTCTATGCGAGTTTCGTGATGGTTCTTCATCAAAGGAGCCACCTTTCTTCGTCATAATGATGCATGATCCCTTTCCTAAGCCTTGCCTAGGTAAGTTCTAGCTACTTTTAGATGGAAACGGTAGTTTTGATAATGACATGGGATAAAATGAGGCTAAACATGATTATGCGAACCTATATGAACCTTACCTTGCCTTTTATGTTCATGATTATGATTTTAGGCCATGTGAGTGACTTAATCATGCCTCTCATGCTATGCATAACCTAGTTTGACTTGCAAGTTTGGATCTTTATGCATGAAATGCTAGCATGAACCTTTAGGAACCACTTTATGTGTGAAACATTGGCTAAGACAAGATTTTGGGGCTTATGCATGTTTATGAACCCAAACCCCTTATGTTATCATGCAAGTTTGTGGCCAAATCCTTTATGAGATTATGCATGCTTATGGCCAATCCCCTCTTTTAAGTTGTGCATGTTTATGGCCAAACCCTTTTTGACAATATGCATGATGTGGTCGAATTCCCTTGTGACATTTTGTGTGTTTGTGGCCAAAACCCTTTTTATGACACTATGCATGTTCGAGGCCAATTTGTAGTCATAGTATTCCTACTATGTTGATTCGTCTATACTTACGTTGGAAACACGTTTTGGGGTTGGGTTAGACGAGTGTGAATATACATGAGAAACTTAACTTGAAGTTCCATGAAATATGATGTGAAACATGATTTGGGTTAAATGGGTATAACATGACAACATGCAACATTGAATATAGCATGTAAGTTAACATGTACATATGCATAAACATAAGCTTGGGAATTTACCTATTAAGTTAGGTCTACCCATTGGGAATTTACCTATTAAGTTAGGTCTACCCAATTGCTTGAAAACTTGACTATGGATATGACACTAGGCTAAACATGAAAGTGGCCAACTCGAGGTTGGGTTGAGTTTGCAACGTAAAACTACCCGGAACCGACCGGCCTAACTAGTAGTTGCAAACAATAGGACTCAATGTGAGAAGTTGGTCATGTTGTGCTTAAACCCGAGGTTAGACCAAGTTGTGGTGTAAATCTACCCGGACCCGCCCGGCTTAACTAGTAACCACAACAAAGTCTAATGTGAGAGGTTGGGGTGCATTAAATAATTAATGCCACTTAATAGGGTTAAGTTAATTTGATTTATGAGGCTTAACCAAATATGATATGGACAAATGGGTTAAGTAATTTGGTTAGGCTAATGATACTTAACAAAACATGATAAGCTTGAGTAGGTTAAGTAACTTGATTTGCCTAATGACACTTGACCATTTTTATACGACTAGTGGACGGGATTAAGTTAACCAACACTTAATCAATCCAACACGATAACGTGATAAGGTTAAGTAAATTTTCTTAATGACACTTAACCGTATAATACAGTTAATGGATGGGGTTAAGATTAGACTTGACTAATCAAAACATGGTAATCGGATGGGGATAAGTTAGCCTAGACTTAATAAATCCAACTTGGTAATTAAATGGGGTTAAGATAAACACTTAACTAATTTAACACGATGATTTGATGAGGTTAAGTGACCTATACTTAACCAATCCAACTCGTTAATTTGATGAGGTTAAGTTAACCTATACTTAACCAATCTAACGTAAAAACATGATAAGGCTAAGTCACGAATCGTTTCGAATACGCTTGACCGATTTGACTCGGTAATTTGATAGGGTCAAATTAATATATATACTTAACCAATCTAAAATGATAATTAGACGAGGTTAAGTCATGGATTGCTTGATATACTTAACCTAACTTGACACATGGTCTGTAGGGTTAAGTCTTGGACTTGGACACTTAGCCAGTTTCGACATGTTTTGTAGACGGGTTAAGTTGTGAACTTAAGTAACACTTAACCCATTAGATAAACCCTAATTCGGAGGATTAGGTAAATAACCATAGTTAACAAGGATAATGGAAATAAGGCTAAGTGGTAAACCTTAGTTAAGGGAAACTAAGTAATAATTCTTAGTCAAAGAAATTTGGACCACTTCTTAGATAGATTAGTAACCCGATACGTTAGGTCAACATTTAAGTATGCGTGTAGGAGCAGGCTATCTGATTTAGATAAAGGCTCCAACGAACAGGGTAACGAAGCAGCGGCTTCGGGGAACGTGAGGATATTCTTGGGATCCCTCTGTGAGCTGCCAGGTCATTATACTAGGCTCACGTGAGGTTGAGGTCTGCGGTAGAAGAACCAAGAATATGCCTTGGTTGCTATGCGAGCGACCTAAAGACTGGGGTGGATAGCAGTGAGTCGACGAATACCCAAGGTGCCCGAGATAGCAAGTTCGTCGATCATCTACCATCTTGAGTCAAGCGTGTACGTACGGAAAGGCAGGGAACACCCAACAGACCATGATTGCTATCTAATCATGGGTGAGGTAGGCCGTAGGATGTGGGCTGGCCGGAGTGTAGTTCTCATGCAGGATTTTCTCTTGTGTTGCCTTTCGCTAGTTGAGGGAGGGGTCTCGTGGGACCATAGCCACGTGTAGAAAAGCAGACCTTAGTATCTGCATCGGCAGATAAATCCAAAGCTCCCGACCGAGTCCTGTATTTCTTGTTTTGCCCTGGAACAGGACTCGGATGGCACGATGTGATACATGTGCATACAGTTGTAGAAAAACGATTCACGATGATTGCGTGGGAAAAAGGGCGCGGTTGAGGGTTAGCATAATCCCTAGTGGCCTAAGTGGTTTAACCCAAACCGAAATACGAAAGCGTGCGATAGGTAAGCGTAATCCCTAGTGGTGCTAGGTGGCGTAAGTCCTAATGGTTCAAACGATGATTCATATGGAAGAGTCTAGCTAGAACAAGGGTGACAGTCCAAACGATTTCTAAGATAATACGACACGAGGAAGCCCGTACGAGGTACGGCAAAGGACTGAACTTATATACATGGAAAGAAACATATGATTTGAGTAACCTATATATACGATATATTGGGTTGACATGGACCATTACACGACTTTGAGTAAGGGACATTCATGGTTAACTCTTAACAAGGTTGGGATACTAGTACGAAGGGTGCAGAGCAAATATACATGTTAGAACTAGGAAGAATATACATAATAGATTCCTTGGGATGTTAGACGGGGTAGATACTTTGGGGTAAGGTACTCGATAGAAACCTGACGATGTGATACCTTGACTTATCATAACACCATAGTCTATCATGATACCTTAGTTTACCTTGCCGCAGCAGTTCAACCGGCTACCCTGGTTTATCTATATTGTAGTTATCCTTATGTTTACTTTCAGTTTATGCATGTTATGTTACCTTTACCTGTTTTTATACTGGAAGTAGATAGGACTTACTCAGTCTTTTTGACTGACCCGTTTTGTTCGCCTCTTTTCTTCCGTTTCCCCCCCCCCAGGTTTTCAGGGAGGAAACAATGCTGTTAGTTCGGACTTCTTCTGCTTGAAGGTCATCATGGATGGCTTGGACTTCTCTTGGCTATGGCTACTTTACTGTTTTTACTTGGGGAATAATTTATTAAAAAGTCTTTATGCTTCTTTACTATTGCAAGACAGGTTTTGTTGTACTCTGATGTAAAAGGCTTTAGACCTTATTTATTCATGTTATGAAAGTTTTGATTTTTACTTCCGCTATTTTATGTGTGCTGTCTTGTGATATTTCTGTGCATGTTTACCAATAATGCCCCTCTAAAGCTAGTGCATTCCCTTGCGAGTGACCCTAGCGGAGGCGGGGTGTTACATTTGGTATCAGAGCAGAAGGTTACTAGACTGGGCAAAAGTTTTTAAAGACATTCTGAAAATTATTTGAAAAACCGTTTACAAAGAAGCATTTTTCAAGAAAATTTTCTTTTAAAAAGAAAAAGGCTATTCCCCAAAGGCCATTAGCATTATCCTTGTTTCCTTGATTGAATCTCTTTTCCTTTCTTTCCTCCATCTGTAGTCACAGTGGTTTTGACTGCGACTAGTCTTTCTAGCTGCGTAAGTGTTTCCCGTACGATGGAGGTGGTTCTCGAGAGACCGTTGCAGAGTTATGCATGAAAGGATAGTAAGAACAAGGATAAAGGATACGAGCTCAGGGATAAGCAACATGTTGGTATGGCTGAGTCCTAAAAGGAGGGAGAAAGATGAACAATGAAACCCATGACGAGAGAGTACCTTTGGCATGGTGAAACGGGACGGATAGTTAAGTATCATGGAACAGGGACAAGATCATTCGGAGGGCAATAGTATGCTCTCATTTCTAGGGTACCTCAGAAGGAGGGTAACGATCTTGTTAAAGGTTTAGCTTTTCTTCTTTATCATCCTGTCGGGACTTTGTTTTGATCACCGCATCTATTAAGTCCGCTTCGATAGTTGAGTCTCTGCACCTTAGTACTAGCGTAGTAGAGGATCCCGTTTTTGTCCCAAGTCCTATTGGAAGATCGGTCCATCTACTCATGGCTTGTTTGGATTTGAGAATGTCTATATCAAGTGTTGAGCTTGGAAATAATGCTTATGTTTATAAGTTGTGGATGGATTCTAGGGATGAAGTGGTTATCCAATAAGGGGTGCCACTCTTGGTTTTAGAAGGAGGGTAGTTAGACTCTTGGCTTGCTTTGGTAATACCCTTGAAGTATCGCGTAACCTTTTGGGTTCTGTCATGATTAGTTACTTAGAATCCCTAGATGCCTTTGTTGGAAATTAGAAACCCGATCGAATGGTGTTCGCTAATAAGACGGATGGTTTACTTCGATTATGTATGGGTTATGGGAATTACCCTAGAAAGTGCGAACGGTAACTTGTTTACTTTCAAAAGAAAGTTTTTCTACGTGGAATACCTTATGGTACAAGGTCCAGGATTCACTAGTGAATTTTGAGGGCTCGCATGGAATAATGTGTACGCAGTCCTGTTTGCGCCAAGTATTCTAGAAGGAGAATAAGTGCAAGTGGAACGAGAGGCGACGAGGAAATGAGTTCCAACTCATGTTATGGAAAAAGGAAATAAGAAGCTGCGAAATCGTGAAGTAAAAGGGGCGGTCAAGGCACGAAGGAACTAAGCTCAAGGTAATGCGACTCAGGAGACTGAAGACTAAACACGTGCATGATATCTCTTTTGGGAATATATCCTCGATCCCTGTTTTTCTGTTGAGCTTGCTTGTGGGCTATCTTTTATGGATATCCTCTCGGTCCTGTCTCTGTTACAAACCCCGTACGGAGTTTGTTTTGTTTATCTTCTCGACCCTGTTTCAGGGAATCTTAGGTAGAACCCTATGGATGTAAACATGTATTTGAACATGTTATGATTGATATGGTTGCAAGTGGTTGCAAGTGGTTGCTCGTGGATGCGCGAATACACATTAGATACTAGCTCGACTCGGTCACATTTCATATTGCATATGCACGAGTATTTATACTTGTTTATGGATGAAATCGAATGTGTTATCATGCGGATGTTGCATATGGTTGAATGTTTGTGCACGCATATAGTGTATATGACTAGGACTATTTGCATACATGATGGATTCATGGCACTATACATATTTTTGCATTAGAAAGATTATCCAGGCCTGATCATTAGCATTAGCTAAGGAACATGAACACACACGTTTTGCATATATTCATAGGGCATCAGAAATCATCTAAGGACAATGGTTGCTTGTGGATGATGTTTTGAGTAGATGGATGATGGATGGTAGGATATGTTCTTCCCAACTTGGAGATTTCGGGGACGAAATCCTAAAAGGTGGGGGGAATGTAACAACCCGAATTTTTACAACACGTTAAATCAAGAATCAAGGCTGAATTTAATTTTAAATTCTGAGTCAAGTAAAACGGGCTATGCCATTGCGTTCGTCTCGGAAAAATACGCGAAATAGAGTCCGAGTTTTCGAGAATCGGAGTCCGTATGACCCGTTTAAGGCCCAAAGAAGATTTCTGGAAATTTGAATTTCGGAAACAGTTTTGGAAATCAGAAATGGGGCCAGGCGGGAATTTTCCCGCCAAAGCCCATGTCGACAGGGGAGTCGACAGGGCTGTCGACACCCCTGGACCCCAAGTCGACAGGGCTGTCGACTTGGGTGTCGACTGGGCCCAAAAACACAACGCCGTGTTTTGGTGGTCTGGTGCACCTGGATGTAGTCTTGGTCTGGTCTGATGGGCCTGTGACGATTTCTGTGGTCTAGATTAACCCTAGATCTAATCCTATGGCCTAAAACTATCTTAATCTCTATAAAAAGACCCTAAACCTAATCTAAATCACTAAAAATAAAACCTAGCAACTAAGTGCTGCCAAAATCAACATTGATCATGGCCTCCATCTCAAATCCCTAGAGCCTATGCATTCAAATCGGGTTCAAATCAAAGGATGCAAGCTTGCTACACCAAATAGAGGCCAAATCAACATTTCTATGCGAGTTTCGTGATGGTTCTTCATCAAAGGAGCCACCTTTCTTCGTCATAATGATGCATGATCCCTTTCCTAAGCCTTGCCTAGGTAAGTTCTAGCTACTTTTAGATGGAAACGGTAGTTTTGATAATGACATGGGATAAAATGAGGCTAAACATGATTATGCGAACCTATATGAACCTTACCTTGCCTTTTATGTTCATGATTATGATTTTAGGCCATGTGAGTGACTTAATCATGCCTCTCATGCTATGCATAACCTAGTTTGACTTGCAAGTTTGGATCTTTATGCATGAAATGCTAGCATGAACCTTTAGGAACCACTTTATGTGTGAAACATTGGCTAAGACAAGATTTTGGGGCTTATGCATGTTTATGAACCCAAACCCCTTATGTTATCATGCAAGTTTGTGGCCAAATCCTTTATGAGATTATGCATGCTTATGGCCAATCCCCTCTTTTAAGTTGTGCATGTTTATGGCCAAACCCTTTTTGACAATATGCATGATGTGGCCGAATTCCCTTGTGACATTTTGTGTGTTTGTGGCCAAAACCCTTTTTATGACACTATGCATGTTCGAGGCCAATTTGTAGTCATAGTATTCCTACTATGTTGATTCGTCTATACTTACGTTGGAAACACGTTTTGGGGTTGGGTTAGACGAGTGTGAATATACATGAGAAACTTAACTTGAAGTTCCATGAAATATGATGTGAAACATGATTTGGGTTAAATGGGTATAACATGACAACATGCAACATTGAATATAGCATGTAAGTTAACATGTACATATGCATAAACATAAGCTTGGGAATTTACCTATTAAGTTAGGTCTACCCATTGGGAATTTACCTATTAAGTTAGGTCTACCCAATTGCTTGAAAACTTGACTATGGATATGACACTAGGCTAAACATGAAAGTGGCCAACTCGAGGTTGGGTTGAGTTTGCAACGTAAAACTACCCGGAACCGACCGGCCTAACTAGTAGTTGCAAACAATAGGACTCAATGTGAGAAGTTGGTCATGTTGTGCTTAAACCCGAGGTTAGACCAAGTTGTGGTGTAAATCTACCCGGACCCGCCCGGCTTAACTAGTAACCACAACAAAGTCTAATGTGAGAGGTTGGGGTGCATTAAATAATTAATGCCACTTAATAGGGTTAAGTTAATTTGATTTATGAGGCTTAACCAAATATGATATGGACAAATGGGTTAAGTAATTTGGTTAGGCTAATGATACTTAACAAAACATGATAAGCTTGAGTAGGTTAAGTAACTTGATTTGCCTAATGACACTTGACCATTTTTATACGACTAGTGGACGGGATTAAGTTAACCAACACTTAATCAATCCAACACGATAACGTGATAAGGTTAAGTAAATTTTCTTAATGACACTTAACCGTATAATACAGTTAATGGATGGGGTTAAGATTAGACTTGACTAATCAAAACATGGTAATCGGATGGGGATAAGTTAGCCTAGACTTAATAAATCCAACTTGGTAATTAAATGGGGTTAAGATAAACACTTAACTAATTTAACACGATGATTTGATGAGGTTAAGTGACCTATACTTAACCAATCCAACTCGTTAATTTGATGAGGTTAAGTTAACCTATACTTAACCAATCTAACGTAAAAACATGATAAGGCTAAGTCACGAATCGTTTCGAATACGCTTGACCGATTTGACTCGGTAATTTGATAGGGTCAAATTAATATATATACTTAACCAATCTAAAATGATAATTAGACGAGGTTAAGTCATGGATTGCTTGATATACTTAACCTAACTTGACACATGGTCTGTAGGGTTAAGTCTTGGACTTGGACACTTAGCCAGTTTCGACATGTTTTGTAGACGGGTTAAGTTGTGAACTTAAGTAACACTTAACCCATTAGATAAACCCTAATTCGGAGGATTAGGTAAATAACCATAGTTAACAAGGATAATGGAAATAAGGCTAAGTGGTAAACCTTAGTTAAGGGAAACTAAGTAATAATTCTTAGTCAAAGAAATTTGGACCACTTCTTAGATAGATTAGTAACCCGATACGTTAGGTCAACATTTAAGTATGCGTGTAGGAGCAGGCTATCTGATTTAGATAAAGGCTCCAACGAACAGGGTAACGAAGCAGCGGCTTCGGGGAACGTGAGGATATTCTTGGGATCCCTCTGTGAGCTGCCAGGTCATTATACTAGGCTCACGTGAGGTTGAGGTCTGCGGTAGAAGAACCAAGAATATGCCTTGGTTGCTATGCGAGCGACCTAAAGACTGGGGTGGATAGCAGTGAGTCGACGAATACCCAAGGTGCCCGAGATAGCAAGTTCGTCGATCATCTACCATCTTGAGTCAAGCGTGTACGTACGGAAAGGCAGGGAACACCCAACAGACCATGATTGCTATCTAATCACGGGTGAGGTAGGCCGTAGGATGTGGGCTGGCCGGAGTGTAGTTCTCATGCAGGATTTTCTCTTGTGTTGCCTTTCGCTAGTTGAGGGAGGGGTCTCGTGGGACCATAGCCACGTGTAGAAAAGCAGACCTTAGTATCTGCATCGGCAGATAAATCCAAAGCTCCCGACCGAGTCCTGTATTTCTTGTTTTGCCCTGGAACAGGACTCGGATGGCACGATGTGATACATGTGCATACAGTTGTAGAAAAACGATTCACGATGATTGCGTGGGAAAAAGGGCGCGGTTGAGGGTTAGCATAATCCCTAGTGGCCTAGGTGGTTTAACCCAAACCGAAATACGAAAGCGTGCGATAGGTAAGCGTAATCCCTAGTGGTGCTAGGTGGCGTAAGTCCTAATGGTTCAAACGATGATTCATATGGAAGAGTCTAGCTAGAACAAGGGTGACAGTCCAAACGATTTCTAAGATAATACGACACGAGGAAGCCCGTACGAGGTACGGCAAAGGACTGAACTTATATACATGGAAAGAAACATATGATTTGAGTAACCTATATATACGATATATTGGGTTGACATGGACCATTACACGACTTTGAGTAAGGGACATTCATGGTTAACTCTTAACAAGGTTGGGATACTAGTACGAAGGGTGCAGAGCAAATATACATGTTAGAACTAGGAAGAATATACATAATAGATTCCTTGGGATGTTAGACGGGGTAGATACTTTGGGGTAAGGTACTCGATAGAAACCTGACGATGTGATACCTTGACTTATCATAACACCATAGTCTATCATGATACCTTAGTTTACCTTGCCGCAGCAGTTCAACCGGCTACCCTGGTTTATCTATATTGTAGTTATCCTTATGTTTACTTTCAGTTTATGCATGTCATGTTACCTTTACCTGTTTTTATACTGGAAGTAGATAGGACTTACTCAGTCTTTTTGACTGACCCGTTTTGTTCGCCTCTTTTCTTCCGTTTCCCCCCCCCCCCAGGTTTTCAGGGAGGAAACAATGCTGTTAGTTCGGACTTCTTCTGCTTGAAGGTCATCATGGATGGCTTGGACTTCTCTTGGCTATGGCTACTTTACTGTTTTTACTTGGGGAATAATTTATTAAAAAGTCTTTATGCTTCTTTACTATTGCAAGACAGGTTTTGTTGTACTCTGATGTAAAAGGCTTTAGACCTTATTTATTCATGTTATGAAAGTTTTGATTTTTACTTCCGCTATTTTATGTGTGCTGTCTTGTGATATTTCTGTGCATGTTTACCAATAATGCCCCTCTAAAGCTAGTGCATTCCCTTGCGAGTGACCCTAGCGGAGGCGGGGTGTTACACATCCCATGAAGCAAAACTGGTAATACTCCATATCTAACACCACGGTGTTATCGGTAAAATTAATTACCATTTCACATTCAAATCTGATTAAAGATTTAACTATCGCTTTGGAGCAAAACTGGTGATACTCCATTCTCGCTTATTTTCTAAATTTGATAATTTAGATTATCTATTCACATTTCAATCTAATTGCATATTCGTTAAAACTCCTTTTACTGGGTTAAAGAACTAGGTGTTATTTAAAACACAGTTCACAACAAACCCAAATCACATTCTATTTATCATCGGGTTAAAGAACTAGTGTTGTTTAAAACACCGTTCACGATAAACCCACAAATCAATTCTAGTTCAATTCAAATCAAGTATATTAGGAATTCCGATTATTTAAAACCCCTTTTTAAATCCAATTTATTTATTTAAAAATAATTGGGTTTTAAATTTAGTTCAAAACTAGTTCATTTCGATAAAAATCTATTTTTATATTTTCAATTATGGAGTTTTTCATCCTAATTTCTCTCAAATCATTTCTTATGATTTTACACAAATTATTGATATTTTTAATAATTTTATCAAGGCCCGTACGGTCGATTTCCAACAACGGCCATCGAACTGCACTTACAACGACCTTTTCCAAATTTGATTTGGACGTATCTCCAAATCCAACCATTAGATTTGGAGTTTCTAATATTCGTTAGAAAGCTCTTTTCGATACGAACCCAACGGTTCTGGTTTTAGGAGAATCCGACGGTCGGATCTCCGTAATGTCCGTTTGAAATAAATGGTCGAAATTCACGAACTGCCGCGGCGCGGCGCGTTCTATTCAGGCCATTATATTATATATATAATATATAATTCGTCGATTTCTATTTAAAATGAATTTTATAAATAGTTTTGAATTATTTTCAAAAACAATTTCAACATTTATTTCAAATTCAAATCTAGATTGAATTTTCTATTTTAAATCCTTTTTACTTTCATTTCTATTTGATTTCAATTCAAATCGATTTTAATTCGATTCGAATTCATTTTCTTTTCAATTCAATTCGATTCGAATTCGTTTTCTTTTCAAATCAAATTCATTTTCGTTATATATACAATTGAAATCAAATTCGTTATATATTCAATTCAAATTCAATTCGTTTTCTAATCAAATCAAATCAAATTCATTTTCGTTATATATACAACTGAAATCAAATTCGTTATATAATCAATTCAAATTCAATTCGTTTTCTAATCAAATCAAATCAAATTCATTTTCTATTCGATTCAATTCAAATTCATTTCGAAATCGCTTCATATTCAATTTATTTCGAAATCGCTTCATATTCAATTCATTTCGAAATCGTTTCATATTCAATTCATTTCGAAATCGGTTTTCTATTTAATTCAAATCAAATTTGTTTTTCTATTCAATTCAATTCAATTCAAATTTCATTTCAAAATATTCGATTTTCGAAATCACTTTTCAATATTCATTTTAAAATGAATAAAATCGATATAAATATCGTTCACATCAAAATGGCGTCAATCTAATCAACACGGCTTCATATATTTCTATTTTCAAATATTCTATTTCAAATATTTCGATTTCAAATATTTCTATTTCAAATATTTCGTTCAACACATGACTAATCTCAACGAATGAGTACAGTCAACACATGAACCTTTATTTTATAGTGATAAAGATATAAAATTTATTGTTAAAATATTACGTTCAACACATGACTAATCTCACGAATGAGTACAGTCAACACATGAACCTTTATTTTATATTGATAAAGATATAAAATTTATTGTTAAAATATTACGTTCAACACATGACTAATCTCACGAATGAGTACAGTCAACACATGAACCTTTATTTTATATTATTCTTTATTTTCTAAATTGAAATGAGGCCCAATCAATCACCATATAACGTCAATTATATGGATTTTCATACATCACACATATATAATAGCATTGAAAAATAATCAACCATCAACCAAAGTGCACTACACTGTATAAGCATCATATATAGATATCTAACGCTTATAACAGCCTGTCAATCAATCGATCGACATATTTAATCAATCAGGATGAGTGAACTTCAAATTTCATCCCAACACCCGTGTGGGGTTTCAAACAATCAAACACAGATTTTAGTTGTGCAGTTGGGCAATGTGTAAAATTTATCGACCCAATCAATGTCCTTCAAATAGGTGTACATCAACAAACCGTCCGGTTTGTAAATGAATATTTTAATTTATTCACTATATTCATATTCACGTTAAAAATTATACTTTTTAACGATAAAACATTTTATTTCAACATATGAATTTCTATTCAGTTCATTCTTTAAATAAAATGATATTTTTATTTTTCTAACATATTTAGAAAATTTCGGCGGCATAACGGCACGATACTAGAAACGGGATGAGGCCTAGCCTTATCCCCGGTCTAGTGAAGGCCCACGCCATTCACACATCAATCAATCCACCAAACAATCAAATTCAAATCTAATCATCTAACTAATTTATGCAATCAAACAAACAAGTCCATGGTCTGTGGACGATTGTGTCGGGTGCTACTAAACACCGTCTGCATCCTAGCATATATATATAACTAGAAAAGAAATTGAAGAGTGAGGAACTCTCACAGATAGTTATCCAATCATCTTGACTCTTCTTTGATAGAAATCTTCATCGTTCTCGCCTTTTATTGCTTTCGTTGCCCGTAGCCACTACATATATAAAAATCAAATTTTCACTACGCTATTCAATATATAAAAATCGAATTTTTATTATGCTATTCAATATATAAAAATCAAATTTTTACTTTGTTATTCAATATAGAAAAATCGAATTTTTACTTCGCTATTCAATATATAAAAATCGAATTTTTACTATGTTATTCAATATAAAGATTTCGCTTTTTCAAAGCAAAGAATTCATTTTTCTTTAACAAACAAAATTAAAACTTTTAAACAAATAAAAATCTAATCTTTCCTATGAACAAAATATATTCTTTTTCTATGAAAACATTATAAAAAATCACGCCTTTCTTTATATAAAATATCGTCTTTTCACTTTTAAAAATATCGTCTTATAAAAATCAATCTTTATTTTGCTACCCATATAAAGATGCTATTTTTAATATTCCTATCATGTAAAGATTATATTTTTACTTCTCTTCGTAAACAAAATCATATTTTTACTTCATTTATATAGTAAAGACTATATTTTTAATATTTTAAAAATATAGAAATCATATTTTTACATCTCCTACATAATAAAGATCGAATTTTTATTATCTATACTATATAAAAATTATATTTTTAGCCTTTCTATAGTATAAAGATTATATTTTTATCATCACCACTATATCAAAATCCGATCTTCCTACTATAAAAATCTATATTTTCTAACTATAGAAACATAAACTTTCTAACTTAAAAATTCGATTTTTATACCATTAAAAATCCAACCTTTTTGATTATAAATATCTCATCTCATAAAAAATCTTATATATACTAATTAAAAAACTATCCTTTAACTGATTAAAAATCAAACCTCTAACTAACAGCAAAGATCATATCTTTATCTCAGCAAAAAAAATCATCTTTTTATTTCAGCAAAAACCAATGTATTTATATATATAAAAATATAAATACTTACAGGGGATGAGGGAGAAGAGGGATCAAAGGGTTGAAGGGGGTTCACTGGCCAGGTGGAGGCGGTGGGTGGTGCTCGCGGTCAGGGTTTGTGGGGGAATTGGGTTTGGCGGTTTCAGATGAGGGAGGGGTCGCGTGTGGAGGGAGGAAGCTAGGGGGAGGACGGCGGTCGAGCTGAGGGGGAGGTACGGTGGCGGTGGTGTCAGCTTTGGGCGGCACGATGGGTAGCTGAAGGGGGAAACGTGGATTGAGGGAGGGCGTCGCGTGTGGAGGGCTTCCACCAAAGGTCGGCGGCTCCGACAGGGAGGGGCGCGAGGTAGTGGCGGCGGCGGTGGTTCATCCCCCCGTCGCCCGCTTCTGATTTCCTTTTTTTTCGACCGAAATGCATTTCAATTTGGGGGGGGGGCAGAAATTATAGAGGGAGAAGGGGGGTTTTAAATTTAATTAATTTATTTATTTTGCAAAAAGGTTGACTTTTACATACGACCTCGAAACGAGGCCCACTGCCTGTTGTCCATAGCATTTTACCCCTATTCCGAAAACAATGGGATATGTATCGTAGGTTGATTTGATCATTTCGATCAGTTTCCGTTAAAATCAACATATAACTCTATATATTGAATTTGAACGCGTATTTCAATTTACCGGGGCCACATACTAACTTGAAAATTTCCAGAAAAATATTTTCTAGCTTCGTATTGACGATACGGTCCTAACAAAACTAGTTTCGTCGAATTCTGAGACCGTTTGAAAAATGGCCATTTTCCAGTCGATTAAAATCAACTGAAACTGGTCAAGCGCGTTTTCGTTTGCCACGCTCACATATTGATTCGAAAAATTACGAAATTTGAAACCTAGCAATAATTTGACATCACGGACCCAACAAAAGTGGTTTCGTAGAAATCCGAGGTCGTTTGCAAAATTCCCATTTTTAAGGGCCTGAATTCCATAGCGACTATTCAGAATTTTCAACTGGACATATCTTTTGATTCCCGCTATGAAATTTTGATTTGTCGGATTCGTTGGAAAGATATCATCAATTAGATCCTAATGTTTTTGGTTTTACTAAAATCCGGATTGTTTTGCACCCGGTACATTCAATTGAAGTTTGAAATCGAATTATCGAACTACCGCGCCATTTTCAATTCTATTTATAATTATATATAAATGTTTATATTCTAACGACGACGTACATAATATATACATTCTAAATATATTCAAAATAAATTTCTCGTCGATATTATTTAAAATAATCTATTTTAAATATTCAAAATTCACTATAATTGCCAAAATAAAAATTTTAAACTGGCCCAGATTTTCGGGTTGTTGCATATTCTCTTACTTAACACCCTTCTCTGAGACGTACGAGCTCAGAGGTTGTATATCGATAGACATCAGTCGCATGGCATGAATTGCCTATGTGGCATGATGAGATGAAGTGATCAAGACTTTTGTTGAAAACCAGAGCCTTGTAGTTGATGATCAAAGCATAGCTTTAATATAGCGCCGCTTTGTGTATAGCGTTAATTAGCGAGCCTCACACCCCGGTGTGAACCAGAAACGGGAGAAGGATCCAAGGAAATGGACATATGCTAATTTCTATCTAGGAGTGGTGTCTGGGTTTTGCAAGCCTGGACATTTTACTCATGTGGATGTTGCTTATTATTACTTGATGGATAGAGAGACCTCGGATATATCGGTCAATGCGGTGTCGATGGGTGTTGAGTCATTTGGCTCATTTATGCCCCATAGGGCAGGCTAGCATATAGTTTATGGTATTATTAATCTGCTTAGTGTGGACCAGCCCTGTGACTCCGAAGGAGCAGTTGCGGCTGTATCCTGAGGCTCGGCCTAGTGAGTCTCGAATTTGGTAAGGACGATCCCTTGCCTTGGTTCACGATGGAAATCCATATTCCAATACGACATTGTGTGGTTTTGATTTGTAAACCTATATATTGGCGGCATAGTGGCATGGGACACTCATGTCGCCAATGCTTGATATATTATGATTGAAATTGTTTATGAAACATATATACACTAACAATAATATCAAATGATTTGTTTTTATATGTATCAAGCATATTTTGGCCATTATAAGGTAAAACTCTATCCTCCGGCTTGCGTTGCATTGTGTGATGGGACCTGAGTCTTATAACGGCTTCATTTTTATAAAAGGCATTGCGTTGTTTAAATACTTTACTTTATTCATGCACTGGCAATCACTGGAGTAAACCCGTTCTGTGTTAGCAGGGTGATCCTATGATTTGCCTTATTATTATTGTTTAACCAGTTAAGTAGATTTCTCATACAAGTCCCATGACTGACTCGTCGTTTGTTTAACTTGCAAACTCAGGTACCCCTATTTTATACATGGGTAGCCTTGTATTCAGGTTTATCAGATTCATTCTGGATAGCTATGGAGCTGGAGATGGATTCTATCATTTTTATTTTACTGTTTTAGACTTCATTATGTATATTATGTTTGATTCTGCTACAAACATTTTATATTAAGATGAAACTGTAGTCTGTGATACGTATGATCCTATTGTGCTGTGTAACTTTGATGTCGTTATTATTTCCAATCTAATTTGATTATTTATCTGGTGTAATTATATATTTCTATTCTGCTGTTATTTGTTTATGTGTTATATTCCAAAGATTATCCTTGCCACCGTCACACGGGGGTTAGGGTCGTCGCAATTTTGATATATGGAGTCTAGAATCGTATAAAAGAATAAATGTTATTTTTTTTTAAAAGTGAATAATGTTTGAAAGGAACCAAGTTGAAGTGGAATTGATGATAAAGGGAATTAATCAAGTAAGACCTTGTTTATAATTAAAAAGGATTTTTAATAAGTTTTACTCATGTTATAGGAGTTGGAAATTTGATTCATTCCATGGAAGGAATTTTATAAAAGGAGAGTTTTAAACAAGATTGATGTGAATTGAAATCGGATTGAACTTGGTTATAAAACTAAGAATCTAGCGATAAAGATCTAAAGAGGAATATTTTTAATGTGAAAGGAGTTTATTTGAATAAAACTAAGATATGTGGTTATTTAAAAGGATTCTAAAATAAATAGAAGTGCTAGGATACTATTTGAATGAGATTTCGTTTATAAACTTGTATATATTCTAAAGATAAGAGCGTTGTCGACTCAAGGTCTGAGAGGTAAATAAAATACCCCAACTTTTAACGACTTCATGATTATCCAAGGATGATATTAGTTTAGAAATAAGGGCAGTTGAGGGAATTAAATTAATATTTCTATAATGATATTATAAACTGTAATTCGAAGAATTATAAGTTAAATAAATGGATTTAGAAATAAGAATTGAAAAGTGAGATTCCAAATATTGAAAGATTTGGAAATTTAATTGACAACTGTTTGACTTAAAAGGCCAGGTGATGTTGGATACTGAACCAATGAATCCACTTTATTTTTCTATGGATGATGGTTGTTTATTTTGATAGTTAAATCACCGACTATCAAAATTTGCCCAAACCGACTATTGGTATGGAAAGACTGGGATCAAATTTATATTCGGAAACCATCCCGACCAATAAATACGTAACATTGAAGATGTCAGAAGATGGTCGAGATGGAGCAATGAAGACCATGGATCTTCATGAGCAGAAGAACTACTCGTTGGATTTCCAAGGGTAGCTCCCGAAGATATTCTAACCTGTGATTCTGTTGTGATTGAAATCTTCGGATTGTAAGGACTTCTCGCTATAGATCCTTAGGGTGATTCCTATGATGCGGTAGGAGGGTGCCTTCGGGTCATCCTATTCCTGGATGACTTGTATGGACGATGTAAAGGGTGGCCAGATGTTCCAAAAGTCGATTATAACCTCAAGCCTCATCAACCGGGAAATGACAAAAATCGGGCAGGCAGCATGGCTATGTGGGTCGCTCCCATTAGAGTGTATAATCACCTATCTAGAGAAAATCTATTTCATTCTTTAATCTATTTCGATGCTGTCCCTTTTCGGGAAACGGTGGGTTGCACCCAACTGTTGGTGACATACATTCAATACACTCAAGCGAAATGAGTGGTTGGTCATGTGTGGACCGGGTTGCAAGACATTCTTGTTGGACCCAGTGTATTCGCCTCTAGAGATACGCTATCGGAAGGTGGTTCCATACGTTGTCATAGTGGGAATCTAATCTCCAATAAGCGCCCACGGTTTTGATTTGTATACTATATATGTGGAGCGTTAGATGCAAGCGTTCCTCTAGATTGCTAGTTACTTGTATTTAGAAATTATTATAATATCAGGATAATATACGATTTCAAAATGTTTTGGGTTATAGTAAGGTAAAGATCGTCCGTGTTTATGTGTGGGCTGGTCTTACTATTATCCTTTTCATTCAAAAGGATTTTGAAATTTAAAATCAATATGTATGTTATATAAACTTAGTTGGTTTCTCACTCTGGTTCACCAGACTGACCCGGTATTTGAAATGCTCGGGTTAGCCCGGGTTTTTCAAGTTCAGGTTACCGATGATGTGAAGTCCAGAGATGGGCTGAAGGTGTTCAGACGTATGATATCCAGTATTTATTCCGCTGTATGATGTATATGAGGACAGGTGGTTATAACTGTCCAGATGTATTGCTATACTCAGATAGTTGTAAGTATTTTTCCAATTTTTTAATAAAGATTTATTTCTATATTTTATTTTGTTCCGCTGTGATGTGAGACTCTGTATGGTGTTGGTTCTTCTTCCTGCTCTTCTACTCTAATATTTCTTTCTTTCTTATCTCACCCTCTAATTTATTTCTAATAACTATCTGCTTTTCTGTGCAATTTGGGTTGGACTTGAGATGTAATTAGTTAACTCATAGGGTACGGGAAAGTCAGTGTGTTAAAATTTGGAGGAAATGGATGTATTTTCAAGCTTGAAGGAGATTGAAAGAATTTTGTAAATATCACAAAATGGTCCTGTTTAAAAAATTAGATGGACCACATTTATGAGAAAGACAAAAATGGAAAATTTAAAGGTATGGATTGGCATCTTAAGGATTTGTATTAAAATCATTAAGACCTCAGCGCTATTTAGACCATTTAGTTGTAAGAGAAAACTTCCAAAATAAATTTAGGTTGTGATCGTTAGTGGTTCTCGTATTGATTGGATAAGGGTATAAATGTGATATAACTAACAAATTCCTATTATGCATGAGATGTTCCGATTTAAAACCCTTATTAAATTCTTAAGAAAATGTGTAAGTAAGAGGAAGAACCTCATAGGGACATTCAATCTAGCGGTTTACTATATATGGAATCTGGAAGTTAATAGTAGAATTGATTTGTAGCCTACATACAGGAAGTGTATTGGTCATATGATTTTTGAAAATTTAGCCTTATAGAATGTCACCCTCCAGATAAGAACATAAAGTATGAGATTAAGGAAAAGCCTTAATTGTTGAATCTGTATTTGCCTTTTTAGTTTGAACATGACTTTGTTTCAATTTTCTTATGGATATTTGTTTAATTTTTATAAATTAGCCCTTTTGTCGTTATTCATAAAAAGATTATGTTTAAAATTATAAGGAATATGCTCAAAATGAACAGGATGTTCTGTGTAATTTTCCGAGTTTGCACGCAAATTACACTATCTATTCAAAATAAAACAATACCCATTCCTTGTAATTTTAAATATGTCAATGTTATTGTTTAGGCAAATTTATGGTAACGAAAACATAAGACCTTACTCAGATTTAAATTTCGGAAAATTGGAGCATAGGAAAATATTCTAGTCATTAGTATAGATTAGATATTAATTAGTTAGATCTACAGGTTTGATTTAGGAAATACTTTTTGGGTCAAATTTCGCATGAAGACTGGAGAAAAAAATGAAGACAACCAAAGCTTTAAGGATAAGAGGAAGAACTATAGCATTGATCTCTTAGATAATAGGAATAATAGTAATATTCATAGGAGTAGCCCAATTATCTTCTTGGTAATTAGGGGGCGCTCTTGAAGAACTTCAAGGAGGCTACTTAAAGTACCAAAGTGTTGATGGGATGACAATTGACAAGTTTTACTCGAACCAAATTTGTGGTTAGACTTTGGAAAAAGTCTAATCTGGTTAGGCAGGTTTTAAAGGGTAGAGAGTTGATATTATATCTTGGGCTTTCCCAAAGTTAGGGAATAAAATATATTGTTGATAATAGGATCCCATGATGTTTTTATGGTTAATAAGATACCTTCACAATATAGCAAAATTTTTGGTAGGGCCTAATCAATAAATGTGGACAAAGACGGAACCTTAAGAGTTTTGTTCCACCATAGAAAATTTGGAGTATGAGACTTCAAGATTCTGCAATATTTATATAGATTGTATCGAGTGCATAATGAAGAAAAATTCGATGAAAGGCACGAAAATATTAATTTTGCAGCCCTTCTCCAAAATTTAGGATTTTGGTTGTATTGCGGTTGCTAGATTGGATGGTAGGAGATGGTTGCAACACAAATGCACCGAGCACTCATATAGAAATATATGCATATTATGATGTTTTGCATACATACTACATCACTTATTACACACACGGTAACGACCCGAAAATCCCCACCTTTCAAATTGACCATAAACCACACAGGTCCGATCCAAAAGTAAGAAATCCTCCGACTATTATAAGATACAACACATAAGAACACAGAATAAGAGAACATTCCATTGTTATTACAACAATTTACATCAAAGTATAAGAATATCATAGTACAAATAATTGATACACAACGGAAAATACCAGAGTAATAAACTACAATACAATGGAAACATAATTACATTTATATAACCAGCAGAAGACTACAAAATAATCTAGAGCATAGATCTAGCCATAATCAAGGATCATGTTTAATAGATATCTACAAAAACCAAAACTACTAGCTGCCCATGTGGAAAATATGGGCACCCAGAGTTTAGGTGGGAAACAATAAACTCCGAGTCAGTCATGGGACTGGTATGAGAATTAAAACAGTTATGAAACTTTATTTTAAAGTTGGGTATATCACGAGACTACGCCGTATGATACGAAAGGTCGTTTTCTCCACATGAATACCAATTATAAACCAATCGCAATGTTTTTTTGAGAAATGGAGCTATTATAACACTCAAGTCTCATCACACAATGCAAGCGCAAACCAGAGGATAGAGTTTTACTTATAATAACCAAACATGCTTGATACGCAAAAACAAATATTTTTGATATTATTACTAATGCATAGTGTGGAAATCAATTATGAAAATAAATGTATCAATCTTAGATGGCATAATACCCTATACTATTATGTCGCCATATAGCTTTACAACTGAAAATGCAAGGTTCGTATTGGAAATTGGATTTCCATCAATGACCAAGGCAAAGGATCTTCCTTATCCGACTTCGAAACAAATCTAGCAAAATGTTCCAGGAAAAGAAACATGTAGAGCGGCAGAGCCAGACCACCAATTCCTGGTGAGTTCGGGTTACTCCTGAACTAACATTCCCCAGTCCAATTGGACCTACAATCTGGTTGCTTGTTTGACCATCATTTGAGGCGCCTCGATTCCAATATCCACATGAGTAAAATTGCCTAGGCTCTATACCATGACATCACTTTTAGCTAGAAGGAAACTTATATCCTTAATCTGTTGTCCTTCATCTTGTTTTCGGCCATTCATGGGCTGTGGGGCTTGTCGAAGTTACGTCATGACACAAAGCTACGCTATATAAGTCACGCTTTGATCATCATCCACAAAGCTATGTTTTTCAACAAAAGCTTTGATCTATCAGCATTTGGGTATGCCACATTGTCAATACATACCATACAACAGATGTCTATTAATATATAACGTCTAAGCTCATACATCTCAGAGAAGGGTGTTAAGCTACCGCCACCAAGCAGATATATATTTAGTAAAGATCAATTAATACAACACAAGATACGAGGTCAGACATACGTCCATACACATCCGTTCTGGGTCTTAATGAAACTAAAGGCACTATATTCCACGTCCTTGAAGGGAGAGAGGTCCTTTCAAATCTAGCCAATTTCCAAGTACGTCTGGACGACCTTCACTTATAACTTTGTCTTGGGTGTACTGCCCAATCTAGACATCAGCAATAATCGAAACGATGTAAAGATCTCCGGTCTTCAACCACCATCTTAACTACCTTCGACTTCTAATCGTTGTATTAATTATTCAGAATAGGTTGAAACCCGTTCTTCCCGAATAACTATCACATCATTAAAAATCAAGTGATATGTAAACATATCATAACCCCACTCTGTTCCAGAATAGACTTTTATTTAAATATTCTTTACGGTGGGAATTACTCCCATAGATCTTATCAGAGATCTACATCATTTAAATTTCTTGTTTAAAACTTTCCTTGGATATCGTTTCAAAATATTATATAATCTTCATTCACAAACTTAACTTAACTCGAATTAAGGTTTATAAGCCTTATCGTGATTGTCGAATCTAACATGAAAGATAATGTTTCATATCGTTATCTCATTCCCATCCTGTTCATCCCATAGAGCAAAACTGGTGGTACTCCATATATAACACCTCTCGAGTTTTGGTAAATTTAGTTACCTTCTACCATTTCAAATCTAACTGAAGATTGATTAAAACCCAAACATAGTTTTAATCTTCAAAAACCATTATTCAATGATTAATTAATCTTGGAAACTAATCTGGTTTTTAACGGGGTTAAAGAATAGATGTTATTCAAAAACATCCTTCACCTGTTCCAACTTATTTATTCCATAAATTCCATTTCGGATGGGTTTAAGAACAGTGTTATTAAAGACACCATGCACGACAAAGCCAAAATCCAATTTGATATCAAATGTAAGGCTTTAAATAGAAATCATATCGACTTATTATTTAATTCCAATTCTGTAATAAACAGACACCGTATATGGAATAACGATATCTCTATCTTCCAAACTCCTCCCAACAGTATCCATACAATTACGGAATCCTATACCGAAATACCCGAAGATCCCAACAGTATCCATATAATTACGGAATCCCATACCGAAATACCCAAAGATTATTTCCATTTAAATCTAATGAAATTCGTGCACTGGAAAACTTTAGTTAGTTGAAAACCCATTTCATTCCAATGTTTTATTTTGAAATGTTGGACCTATTTATAGAAAACTTTGCTTGTTCTTAGTCAAATATCCGACGTCCTTTCGGTTCTTCCCACCCCTCGCCTAACGGAATAGTTTCCAGTTAGATCTCATAGATAGTACTATATTCTACTCTTAGGAATAATCGCATATTACTTTTGGTTTTTAACTTTAGTAGTTAAATAACGTATTCAGATAAAATATCTTTTATCTTTCCGAAACCTGATATATTCAAACCAAAACCCTTTCAAACCATTTATCGTAATTCAGTTCTATTTTTTAATAATTTAAAAATAGGCCTTTTCAATCAGTTCCCATTTCGGGTCCTAAACTGCACTAGCGCTTCTTTAATTCAAACTCGAGTTGAACATCTTTTAAAATCTAATCGTTGGATTTTAAAACTCTTTATTCCATTTGAAATTCTTCTCATTTCGGATCCAACAGTTTTTGTTTTAGGAGAATCCGATGGTCGGATCTCCCGGTACATCATTTTAAAGCTAATGGTCGGCATTCGCGAACTATCGTAGTGCGACAAGTTCTATTCAAACCAAACTTTGATTTATATTATTTAAAAATCGAATCATATCCATCTAAAAATAGTTTATTAACTATTTAGTAACCACCGGAAATATTTATTGATAATTTACAATCCACGTGTCAATCCAAAATCGGACAACAAAATCAAACCTTAATTTTTCACAGGACAATTTATTATTAAAACATTCAATTTTATTCCGAATTGGATTGAGGTTCAACAAATTACCATATAATTTAATTTATATGGATTTCACATATCATTAAAATCAACTACCACCCATCAAACAAAATCCAATTCACATTCAAAGTTTCTAAAAACTTTCTAATTTCTCGAAATTTGGCTAATGCCTAATATTTTCGACAAATTTCGCCATAAGCTCCTTTGTACGGGTTGATCGGTACAACTATAACTTGCCTCTCTAGGCCCAAATCAATCAACGGATTAACCACAAGTCAATCAAACATTCGGGCGATGTGTAGATTTATTATCATTCCAATACCCATGTGGGGTTTACTACAAACTAAACACTTAGGAGATGTGTAAATAAATTATCATCCCAATACCCATGTGGGGTTTGCATCAAGATCCGTGTGGGGTTACTTACCAACTAAACACTTGGGAGATGTGTAAATAAATTATCATCTCAATACCCGTATGGGATTTATATCACAATCCATGTAGGGTTTCTTACCAACTAAACACTTAGGAGATGCGTAAATAAATTATCATTCCAATACCCGTGTGGGTTTTACATCACAAACCATGTGAGGTTTTCTACAAACTAAACACTTGGGAGATGTGTAAATAAATTATCATCCCAATACCCGTTTGGTGTTTTCTACACATTCAATAACCAAAAACTGGTAAATTACATCATCAAGACCATTTAAGGTTCAAAAAGTTTAAATCAACACTATTTACATTTATACGTTACATACCCAAGAAACTTAGTATATATCAAGTAAAAATGATTTTTTATCATACTACTTAACAATTAACATTATATTAACATGATAATTAACCCAATTCAACATCCGAACTATATCACATTTCATCACCAAATCAATCACATAACAACCATATATTAAGCGATATAAATTACGATTTAACTAAACTAGTAAACCGATTAAAGTGAGAAGTTCTCACCAAAGCCATTCCAATACCACGACACTCCAAATGTAGGATTTTCAAGCTTGCTACATTTCCAAGATTGCAAATTTTACCCCAATAGACAAGCAACTTATATATACACACACTTATATATACATATATAGGCTTTAATTTGCGAGCCAAAAAGAAAGGTGAGATTTTTAAGGGATTTTAAGGCTTGAGAAAGCTAGGGGAGGCCACGACCAGCTTGGATAGGAGATCCACATGCCGGGGACGGGGTCCATGGCATGGGTAGGTGGGGCCCATTGGAGCTAGTGTTGGTGTATGCTTGAAATCAAGGCAAAAGGTGGGGTTTTTAGCACTTTAAAGAGGAGGAAAGGGGTTTTGGAGCTAAATGGGGCCCACGGCTTGGAGAGGAGGTAAAGGGGTGCTAGTATGGGCCGCGGTTGGTGGGGGAAGGGCTGTTGGGGGCTTGGGAGTGGCATGGAATTGAGAAGGGATGTAAAACCCCGATTTTTCTACTAACTATAACTTAACAAATTAAAGCATAATCAATTCTAAATGATGGAATTAAGGGAAATGGGTTACGCCATTGTGTTTGTCTCAAAATTCTACTTAATATAGAGTCCAAGTTTGCGTAAAACGGATATCGTATGAAGAAGATATGGACGAACGAAGTTTGGCAGAAAAACCAGAAATGGGTCAGAATGCACTGGCGCACTTGGGAAGTGCGCCAGAAAAAAATTGCACTGGCGCACTTGGGAAGTGCGCCAGTACAATTTTAGCACTGGCGCACCTGCAAGTGCGCCCAGGCCTGAAACCCTGCTTGGTCAGGCCCTGGCTGGCCTGGTCGGGTTCTGGTCGATTTCTAAGGCTTGGCTGAGTCACTAGGGCTTACATGTCGCTTTCTGATTGGCTTCTCTTGAGATGGATGGTCTGGATTCACTATAGTTTCATCTACGGCTCTAATCAGATTAAAATTCTATAAATACAACTAAAGTCTAACCCTAAATTCACACAAATAATATGATACTAAAGCTATCATGATGCTGGAAAGAAACTAGGAGTGGCCGTCAGTTAGAAAGCTTAGAGACAAGACAACACTAAAGTAAAACACGAATCAAAATAACGTTAGTCTACCCAAAGGAAAGCATATCAAATTCAGAATTCAGAATCCAGAATCCAAGTTCGTCGTTCGTTGTAAGTATAGTGATTTTTCCGATGAGAATAAAACTAAGACTTGATTTGATGTAAATTGGAAGTGGAATTGTGCTATTATGTAACGATGATGTTAATTCATATCTATGTATTGAAATGATTGTGTTGCGAATGAAATTGGGATGTTTGTGGTATAATTAAGATTGATGTTGATCCTATTGTACTTTTAGAATGACAATAACATCACAAGCAAGTTGTATAGTTCATGTTTATGTGATTATATAGGTTGTTTGTGATTAGAACCTCATGTATATACTTTATGCAGGAACCTTTATGCCTACATGGTTATGTTCATATGCATGCCCCTATGTTTATGCAAAAGTTGCAAGTTCCTAATTGGATCCATGTCAAGATCCACTTTAGTACATGTTTCATGTTGTAATTAGATATGCGATTGGATCCAGTTCACACCCTTGTCATAAAGTTATACATATTTATGAAAATGTCATATTCTTGTCATATGCTAGTGATGTTCGATGTTATGCCTAGATCCAAAAACAAGTTTAGACTTATGTTGTCTAAATCATATGCTAATTCATGTGACACCTATTTGGTTAGACCCTTATTTCAATGCAAATTTGCATATATGTAAATTGATTTAGGCTATGTTGCAAATTCACATATATATATATATTGACTATTTTGCATGTTCACATCTATGACATTCATGTTGGCTATTTTGCAAGTTCACATCTATGATGTTCATATTGACTATGCCAAAAATGCCAAGTTTACACCTATGTCATGTTTATGTTTATGAATTCCCTTATGCCTATTTGTGTGCGCTAAATTATGCTAAGTTTTTAGCCTAATATTATATGTTAAAACTATGAGAATGAAAATTAGGCTAAGGTAGTTAGCCTAATGTTTAATCGGGGTAACGTTGGGAATATTAGTAAAACTTGACATAAAATATATGGAATTGGCATGTTTGTCACATGTCAAAATTGGTGGCATTTAAACGGTATAAATTCTTATACCAAAAATGTTAAACGTGGAATGTGGACCATAACATTTGATTGTTGACAAATTTACATATATTAAGTAATAAAGAAAAATATGTAAATTTAGAAAATACGAATATGCTTAACACGAGGTTGGATTGAGTTGTGATGTAAATCTGCCCGGACCCGCCCGGCTGTCCAGTAGTCACAACAATACCTATCCAATGTGGGTGGTTAAGCATTAAGCGCAATAAGGACCCGAGGTTAGACTGAGTTACGGTGTAAAACAGCCCGGAACCGATCGGCACATCCAGTAACCGTAACAATATCTGTCTAATGTGAGTGGTCGGTGCTTTAAGAAGCTAAGGACAGACAAGTCAGGATGGTAGGGTTAAGTTAACTAAAACACTTAACCAATTCAACATGTTAATGAAATTGATGGGTGGGGTTAGGTAAATACAGACACTTAACCGCTTAGCATGTTTGACTAGAAAACCCTAGTAACGGGGACCCATTTCAGCAGTAACCCAATTAGGTATCATGGTACCCTGAAACTAGGCAGGGTGGGGCACGATTACTGGGATGATTGTAAGCGGTCAAAAGCGATGGTGGTGGGTGCAACAGTGTGGGTTCTAACGGAGTGCAGGCGTGCACACACTTCGGAGCAGACAAGCAGGGCACTGGGGGCACCAGTAGTATAACCTATGCATTCTAAGGATTGTGTTGGGTCGCCACCATGGGACTTGATACACCCCATGGTGGGGCCAGCATAGGTATTTACAATATTTGGGGGCCATAAGACACATGTAATTATGCGAGTAGGAGCCGATCTTTAAAATAAGGGGATCACTTCACCCTCAGCATAGGGTGCCAATTTAGAACTAGTGCAGGTTGGTGCAGAGATATAGTGTGGGGTGTGATAGTATATTCGTTTCAAAACTACCTTATCTTAGTTTATGATACTTTCCTATTTCCAGTATATACCTATCATACACTTATTCTTATTCTCATACTGAAGAGTCACTAGACTTACCAGGCTTTACGTCTGACCCTATTTTCTTTCGTCTTCTTTTCTTCCGTTTTCCCCCCAAGTCCACAGGGAGGAAACAAACCAGCATAGTCAGATTCTTTAAAAGCTTCAACATAGCTGATGTATGGTTTGGAGTCTCTTTCCTTGGCTATGGCTGTTGGACACACTCTATGGGGATTTATGCAATTTTAATCACGTTCTATGCTTCTTTATTTCAAATCCAAGACAGAAATGATATTGTAATGTTTTGGAAGTTTTTATGAGACAATTATGAAATTGTTTTGTATGAACAAGTATTTTATGAAATAAAAGTCTGATGTTTTCCGTTGCTTATATATATGTGTTTATATCTGTTTTGTGTTTTATCTGTGACTTTTACTTACAAACCTCCACCAAAGTTAAGGCAGTCCCTTGTGAGTGACCTTAATGGAGGGTGGGGGTGTTTCACTTGGTTTCAGAGCATAGATTTACCAGACTAGAAAAAAAAATTGAAACTATTTTCAAAAACAAGTTTAAAGAAGCATCTTTTTCAAGAAAAAGTGTTGTTTTTAAAAGGCATAATTCCCCAGAGCCATATGCACTATCCCTCTATCCCTTTATCTTGAATACTTTCCTTTTTGTTCCAGCATGTCTGGAGATCTTAACCTTCCAGAAGGAGTACCGATCCCTAGCTGGTTACGAAGGTACCTAGAGGCTAGGGCCAATGGTGCGGGCCAAGCAAACATTCCTCCTCCTACAGTGGCAGCGGTTCCCCCTCCTCCTCCTCGTGGGAATACTTTCGCTAAGACGTGTAGAGACTTCAAGGCTATGGGAGGAAAGGACTTTTATGGAATTGAATTATTTGTGGTAGCAAGGAACTGGCTGAAGGAGACTGAAGATTTATTCGTTATCTTCAAAGTTGATGACATGCAAAAGATACAACTAGCAGTGTGGTTGCTCAAAGATGAATCTTCCTATTGGTGGGAAGTTACGCATGCAGAGAGGCCAGTGGAAACATGGGAGGATTTCAGGATGAGGTTTAAGATGAAATTCCTCTCCCAAGCTGAAAGAAGTCTGCAGATGGAGAAGTTCCTAACTCTCAAGCAAGGGAGTATGACGATCAGGGAGTATGTCAATCAATTTAACCAACTGGCCAGATTTGGGCTTGATTTAGTAAACACCTAACACAAGAAGGCCCTTCGCTTCGTCAAAGGCCTGAATGAGCTTCTACACAGCCTTGTTATGACCCATATACCCATGGGGGAGATCTATGAAAGCTTGGTGGACATAGCGCTGCTACACGGGGAAGATAAAGGCAAGAAAGAGGCAAAGGCGGAAGTGCCTCAAGAAAAGGAGGGTTTACAGGCTAAGAAAATAGACTTCAAGAAAGGAAGGAAGAACAACAAATCCCGTGAAAAGAGAAAGTGCAATTTCTATGGAATTGTGGGACATATAGCAAAAGACTGCAGAAAGAAGAAGGCAAAGATGAATGGTGGTTGCTTCAGTTGTGGCGAGACTGGACACTTGGCTAAGGACTGCCCAAAGAAGCGGGGGCAGGGACAGAGGATTGAATCCACCTCAGGCGGACAAGTTCACGCCCTGGTGGCACCTCCACAGGAACGAGGTAGAAATATTTCTGTAGAAATCTTAGTTTATCTGTATGATCATCCAGTTCGCACTTTCTTTGATTCTGGTGCATCACACTCCTTTATTTCATCTGCTTTAGTAGAATCTCTGCACCTAGACACTAGTATGGTAGAAGATCCCTTGGTTGTTTCAAATCCAATTAGCGGCTCGGCTTATTTGTCGATGGTTTGCTTGGATTTGAAAATCTCTATTGTAAGTGTTGAATTTAGATGTAGTGCCTTTGTTTTGGGCTTCTCGGGATATGGATTGATCTTAGGCATGGATTGGTTATCCAGTAATTATGCCATTCTTGATTGTGAGAAAAGAGTGGTTAGGCTCTTGACTCGGCTCGGTAACACTCTAGAAATTTCTTGTAATCCCTTGAATGCTGTTAGGCTTAGTTATCTAGAGTCGTTTGACGCTTCTGTTGAGAATTTGCAGTCGGTTAGGGTGGTCCGGGAATATCCGGATGTCTTTGAAGAGGTGAACGGCTTACCTTAGAAGCGGGAAATAGACTTCTACATATATCTTGTGGATAATGCAAAGCCTATAGCTCTACCTGTTAGACACATGGCTCCAAAGGAGAGAAAGGAGCTCAGTAAGCAGGTTAAGGAGCTTCTCAAGAAGGGGTTTATAAGAAGGAGTATCTCGGAATGGGGCGCTCCAGTGGTGTTTGCCACCAAAGCAGATGGTTTACTACGTCTTTGTGTGGACTATAGGGAGCTAAACAAGCTGACTAAAAAGAATAGACACCCACTTCCCCGAATAGACGATTTGTTTGATCAACTTGTTGGTGCCTCGGTCTTCTCCCAACTTGATCTAGCTACTGGGTTCCATCAATTAAGGGTAGCTGAAGATAGCATTGATAAAACGTCGTTTAGAACCCCAGACGGTTTCTTCGAGTGGCTTGTCATGCCTTTCGGTTTGACGAACGCACCCGCTTATTTCGTAAACCTACTCAGCAGGGTGTTCAGAGAATTCCTCAATAAGTTCGTGGTGGTCTTCGTAGACGATATTTTGATTATCAAAGAATGAGGAAGAACAAGCTCAGCATCTGAAAGAGATCATGGATACTCTCCGTGCACATCAGCTAAAAGCCAAATTCTCCAAGTGCCACTTTTGGAGAAAGGAAGTAAGATTTCTGGGGCAAATAGTGTCCAAAGAGGGGTTGGCTGTGGACCCCGTGAAAGTGGTGGTAGTGCAAGATTGGAAGACACCAAGAAATGCAACCGAAGTTCGAAGCTTTCTTGGGCTAGCCGGTTTTTACCGAAAGTTCATTAGGGATTTCGCGAAAATCTCAGCTCCACTTACAAGGCTAACAAAGAAGAATCTGGCGTTCACTTTGGATTTGGATTGCGAGTTTTCTTTCCAATGATTAAAAAGGGCTCTCACAACAGCCCCAGTTCTGACTTTGCCGGATGGAAGCAAAATGTTCACAGTATATACGGATGCTTGTGGTACGGGGCTAGGCGCTGTTCTGATGTAAGAAGGGAGGGTTGTAGCTTATGGTGGAAGACAATTGAAAGTGCATGAAAAGAACTACCCAACCCACGATCTTGAGTTGGCCGCCATCGTCTTTGCGCTTAAGTCTTGGCGCCATTACCTCCTAGGTGAGAAGTTCGAATTATATACTGACCATAAATCGTTGAAGTATCTTTTCTCGTAGAAAGATCTTAACTTGAGGCAGTAAAGGTGGATGGAGTTCCTTGCCTCGTATGACTTTGAAATTTCCTATACTCCTGGTAAAGGCAATGTAGTAGTAGACGCGTTGAGTAGAAAGAAACTAACCCTAAGCCCTCTCTTTGTAGAAAGGCAAAGCTTGGAGTATATAGCCAGTTTTGACTTTAGGCCCTCCTCGGATTTTATACCTGGTTTATTGGCATCCCTAGAAGTACGACCCACTCTTTTAGACTCGATAGGGATCGCACAACGTGAAGACCCGTATCTTGTGGATGTGACTGATAAACTAATTAGGGGTGAAACTTCCAGTCACCTCAATAGATATTCCATCGATGATAAGGGTTGGCTGAGGTGAGATGGAAGACTATGTGTCTCACAACCTAGGGATTTAGTGAAGAAGGTTCTCGAGGAGACACATCATTCCAAGATGACAATACACACAGGTGGAGATAAGATGTACAAGGACGTAAAGAGAGTTTTCTATTGGAGCGGCATGAAGAAGGACATGGCAGATTTCGTTTCTAAGTGTGTAACATGCCAACAGGTCAAGGTGGAACAAAAGAAGCTTGGAGGACTACTTCATCCTCTAGAAATCCCACAATGGAAGTGGGATAGCATTTCTATGGACTTCATTGACGGGTTGACTAGGTCAAGAAGAGGCAATACTAGCATTTGGGTGATAGTGGACAGGCTTACTAAAAGCGCCCACATTATATCTATCAAGAGTAGAAGAACTGCTTCATCTCTAGCTTCTCTTTATCTCAAGGAAATAGTTCGACTCCATGGAATACCCTCCAGCATAGTAAGTGACAGAGACCCCATTTTTACGAGCAAATTTTGGCGGAGTCTGCAAGAAGCTGTCGGCACACAGTTATGCTTGAGCACGGCCTATCACCCACAAACTGATGGTCAGACAGAAAGGTGAATAGAGTACTAGAAGATCTTCTGAGATTGTGCGTTCTTGACTTCGGAGGGACTTGGGAGGATCACCTTCCTTTAGTGGAATTCGCCTACAACAACAGTTACCAAGCCACCTTCGGTATGGCGCCCTTCGAAGCTTTGTATGGAAGACCTTGCCGATCACCAACTTGTTGGTGGGAGTCTACCGACAAGATTATACTTGGGCCAGACATGATTAGAGAGACTTCAGAAAAAGTGGACTTGATACGAAGGAGAATGAAGACTGCCCAAGATAGACAGAAATCCTACACCGACAAAAGAAGGACCGACCTTGAGTTTGAGGTTGGGGACAGGGTTTTCCTAAAGGTATCCCCTTTAAGGAACGTCGTTCGCTTTGGATCCGTAGGAAATCTAGCCCCAAGATTTGTAGGACCGTTCCCTATCATTGAGAAGATTGGGAAAATGGCTTATAGAGTAGAGCTGCCTGAAAGATTGGCTGGAATTCACAACGTCTTTCACGTTTCTCATCTCCGGAAATGTCTACATGAATCAGCGGAAGTGGTGGAGCCAAGCATTCTGGAAGAAGCCGAAGTGGAACGCGAAGCAACTGTGAGGAGAGTTCCAACTCGAATCGCAGGAACTGAAATCAAGGAGCTACGCAACCGCGAAGTGAAGCTCATTAAAGTTCAGTGGACCGACGCCGAGGAAGACGCGACTTGGGAAACTGAATACAGAATACGCGCAACCTGCCCTTTTCTTTTTGAGGGTACATCTTTGACCTCTCTTTTTCCTTAAGTTGTGCTTATATCTATCTTTTTAGGTATATCTTCTCGATATGATCCTCTATCCTTAGGTAGAAACCCCTTTGGATGTAAACAAGTATTTGAAACATGTTATGGTTGATGGCTGCAAGTGGTTGCTAGTGTTTGCTCGTGGATGCATATACACACACAACCTAGGTTTTAGATCGGCTTAGTCACATCATACTGCATATGCACATATGTATTCATATTTGTATGTGGTTGAAACTTGATATGTTGTCATATGGATGTCGCATTTGTATTGATGGTTGCGCACTCATGTAGAATTATGAGTAAGGACAAATTTGCATACATTATGGACTCATGACACTTACATGATTTGCATTAAGGAGGTTAACTGGATCAGTAGACCGCCTAATTTTGCATTAGTTAAGGACATATACACACACGATGTATATAATCATAAAGCATTAGAAGTCTTTTAAGGACAATGGATGCCTGTGTTTGTTGATCGAGTAGATGGACGATTGGATGTTTGGACTTATGTTCTCCTAGACTTGAAGATTTCGGGGACGAAATCCTTTAAGGAGGGGAGAATGTAACACCTCGAGTTTTCGGCTAACTGTAACTTAACAAATTAAAGTATAATCAATTCTAAATGATGGAATTAAGGGAAATGGGTTACGCCATTGCATTCGTCTCTAAATTCTGCTTGAGATAGAGTCCCAAGTTTGTGTAAAATGGATACCGTATGAAGAAGATATGGACGAACGAAGTTGGGCAGAAAAACCAGAAATGGGTCAAAATGCACTGGCGCACTTAGGAAGTGCGCCAGAACAAAATTGCACTGGCACACTTGGGAAGTGCACCAGTACAATTTTAGCACTGGCGCACCTGCCAAGTGCGCCCAGGCCCGAAACCCTACTTGGTCAAGCCCTGGCTGGCCTGATCGGGTTCTGGTCGATTTCTAAGGCTTGGCCGATTCACTAGGGCTTACATGTCGCTTGGCTTCTCTTGAGATGGATGGTCTGGATTCACTCTAGTTTCATCGATGGCTCTAAGCAGATTAAAATTCTATAAATACTACTCAAGTCCAACCCTAAATTCATACAAATAATATGATACTAAAGCCGTCATGATGCTGGAAAGAAACTAGGAGTGGCCGTCAGTTAGAAAGCTTAGAGACAAGCCAATACTAAAGTAAAACACGAATCAAAACAACGTTAGTCTACCCAAAGGAAAGCATATAAAATTCAGAATTCAGAATCCAGAATCCAAGTTCGTCGTTCGTTGGAGAATAAATAAGACTTGATTTGATGTAAATTGGAAGTGGAATTGTGCTATTATGTAACGTTGATGTTAATTCATATCTATGTATTGAAATGATTGTGTTGCGAATGAAATTGGGATTTTTGTGGTATAATTAAGATTGATGTTGATCCTATTGTACTTTTAGAATGACAACAACGTCACAAGCAAGTTGTATAGTTCATGTTTATATGATTATATAGGTTGTTTGTGATTAGAACCTCATGTATATACTTTATTCAAGAACCTTTATGCCTAAATGGTTATGTTCATATGCATGCCCCTACGTTTATGAAAAAGTTGCAAGTTCCTGATTGGATCCATGTCAAGATCCACTTTAGTACATGTTTCATGTTGTAATTAGATATGCGATTGGATCTAGTTCACACCCTTGTCATAAAGTTGTACATATTTATGAAAATGTCATATTCTTGTCATATGCTAGTGATGTTCGATGTTATGCCTAGATCCAAAAACAAGTTTAGACTTATGTTTTCTAAATCATATGCTAATTCATGTGACACCTATTTGGTTAGACCCTTATTTCAATGCAAATTTACATATATGTAAATTGATTTAGGCTATGTTGCAAATTCACATATATGTATATTGACTATTTTGCAAGTTCACATCTATGACATTCATGTTGGCTATTTTGCAAGTTCACACCTATGATGTTCATATTGACTATGCCAAAAATGCAAGGTTTACACCTATGTCATATTTATGTTTATGAATTCCCTTATGCCTATTTGTGTGCGCTAAATTAGGCTAAGTTTTTAGCCTAATATTATGTGTCAAAACTATGCGAACGAAAATTAGGCTAAGATAGTTAGCCTAATGTTTAATCGGGGTAACGTTGGGAATATTAGTAAAACTTGACATAAAATATATGGAATTGGCATGTTTGTCACATGCCAAAATTGGTGGCATTTAAAAGGTATAAATTCTTATACCAAAAATGTTAAACTTGGAATGTGGGCCATAACATTTGATTGTTGACAAATTTACATATATTAAGTAATAAAGACAAATATGTAAATTTAGAAAATACGAATATGCTTAACACGAGGTTGGATTGAGTTGTGATGTAAATCTACCCGGACTCGCCCGACTGTCCAGTAGTCACAATAATACATGTCCAATGTGGGTGGTTAAGCATTAAGCCCAATAAGGACCTGAGGTTAGACTGAGTTACAGTGTAAAACTGCCCGGAACCGACCGGCACATCCAGTAACCGTAACAATATCTGTCTAATGTGAGTGGTCGTTGCTTTAAGAAGCTAAGGACAGACAAGTCAGGATGGTAGGGTTAAGTTAACCAAAACACTTAACCAATTCAACATGTTAATGAAATTGATGGGTAGGGTTAGGTAAATACAGACACTTAACCGCTTAACATGTTTGACTAGAAAACCCTAGTAATGGGGACCCATTTCAGCAGGAACCTAATTAGGTATCATGGTACCCTGAAACTAGGCAGGGTGGGGCACGATTACTGGGCTGATTGTAAGCGGTCAAAAGCGACGGCGATGGGTGCAACAGTGTGGGTTCTAACGGAGTGCGGGTGTGCACACACTTCGGAGCAGACTAACAGGTCACTGGGGGCACGAGTAGTATAACCTATGCATTCTAAGGATTGTGTCGGGTCACCACCATGGGACTTGATACACCCCGTGGTGGTGCCAGCATAGGTATCTACAATATTTGGGAGCCGTAAGACACATATAATTATGTGAGTAGGATCCGATCTTTAAAATAAGGGGATCACTTCACCCTTAGCATGGGGTGCCAGTTTAGAACTAATGCAGGTTGGTGCAGAGATATAGTGTGGGGGTGCGATAGCATATTCGTTTCAGAACTACCTTGTCTAAGTTTATGATACTTTCCTGTTTTCAGTTTATACCTATCATACCCTTATTCTTACTCTCATACTGAAGAGTCACTAGACTTACCAGGCTTTATGTCTGACCCTATTTTCTTTCGTCTTCTTTTCTTCCGTTCCCCCCCCAAGGTCCACAGGGAGGAAACAACCCAGCATAGTCAGATTCTTTAAAAGCTTCAAGAAAGTTGATGTACGGTTTGGAGTCTCTTTCCTTGGCTATGGCTGTTGGACACACTCTATGAGGATTTATGTAGTTTTAATCATGTTCTATGCTTATATATTTCAAAACCAAGATAGAAATGATATTGTAATGTTTTGGAAGTTGTTATGAGACAATTATGAAAATGTTTTGTATGAACAAGTATTTTATGAAATAAAAGTCTGATGTTTTCCGCTGCTTATATATATGTGTTTATATCTGTCTTGTTTTTTATCTGTGACTTTTACTTACAAACCTCCACCAAAGTTACGGTAGTCCCTTGTGAGTGACCTTAACGGAGGGTGGGGTGTTTCAAGGGAGGAGGAGAGTTTTAATTAAAGAAGGAGACATAAAGAAGAAGATAAGGGAGAAAAAGAGAAATGGAAGTAAGAATAGAAAAAGGGAGATGGCACATCACTAAAGTACAAGGAAAAGAGATTTGAAATCTTGCTGACTCATTTCTAGTCGCATGACCACATACTAATTCCAAAAATTACAAGATTTGAAATCTAACTACGTTTCACAATTACAATTCCAACGAAACTGGTCTTGTCGAATTTAGTGACCGTTTGAAAATAGCCTTATTTCTAGTTTTTACTCAATTTTAACTAGTATTTCAATATATGTTTATATTACGTACAATCACCTACGAACTCTGAAATTATGAAATTTCAAAATTTTACCATATTTTGACGTTACGGATCCAATAAAATTGGTTCTGTCGGATTCCGAGACTGTTTCAAAATGGTCCCTTTTCAGGTCGTCAATATAATATTATAATATTGTAATAACCCGAAAAATACGAGCTAATTTTAAATTTTAAATTGGTGATTTCATAGAAATTTGAACAATTGAAATAGAATATTTCAATAAAATAGTGAATTAGAAATAGTGAGTCAGTTTGAAAATTTGAATTCAAACTTTGACTGACTATGCAGGGTGGAAATTATAACGGATTTTAGCGAAACCAAAAATATTTAAATCCGTTTATCAATACCTTTCTAACGAATCTGAAAAATCAAAGTTTCATAACGGGAATCAAAAGTTAGGGCCGAATGAATTTTCAGAATGGTCGCTATATAGAATATATAGCCCTGGAAAATAGATATTTTGCAAATGACCTCGGAATTCGACGAAACCACTTTTGTAGGGTCCGGGATGTCAAACTATTGCTAGGTTTCAAATTTAATAATTTTTGAAGCTAATTTGTGAGCATGGCAAAAGAAAATGCGTTCGGTCAATTTTTGTTAAATTGGATCGACCAGAAAATGACCATTTTTCAAACGATCTCAGAATTCGACGAAACTAGTTTTGTTGGGACCGTAGCGTCAAATCATAGCTAGATTTATTTTTCTGTAATTTTTTGAATCAGTTTGTGGCCCTGGAAAATTGAAATGTACGTTCAAAGTTAAAAATTAAATGTTTTATACTTTAATTTGAAAAATAACTGACTGTAACAGTCGAATTGGCCAACAAAACATATCCCATTGTGTCCGGGATGGGGGTATTTAGCTAGGGGCGGCAGTCGTTGGGCTTGAAAAGGAGTTCGTTGGTGAAAACCCTAATTTTTTGAAATATATATATTCCGGCGAATCAGAAAATTCCATTCATTATTTAAAAAAAAAAAACTAAAAACCCCCGTAACCCGCGAACGAACGGCGAAACCCGTTCGATTCTTCTCCGACCGATCGCCGCCGCCTCAGCCCTCTATCGCCGCCGCCACCACCTGTCGTCGAACCGCCTCCCTCTCCTCTTCAAATCCGACCCACCCAAGACCACCACCATCGCCTCCTCCGCCTGAATCGAGCGCCCAAAGTCCACCACTTCCCATCGCCGCCGACGATGCCACCGACCACCGAGCTCCACCAAATCACCACCGACAGGACCCCCACTCGAAGCTCTTCCACGTCCAACTCCCTAATCGTCCCCACGTGCCACGGATTTCGCGAAAACCTCAAACCTAGTTTCGAACCAAATAGAAAGGTGAGTCCTTTTTGATGTCTGCACTTTGAAAAATCATATCTTTTTGCTGTGTTGACGAAATTCGATGAAACAGGAAACATCGGGACCGCAAGGAAGCTCTCTACCACATAGAAGAAGCCGCGGATTTTTCTTAGTCATCTACGATTTTTAGCACTCCGCAAACCAATGTGATAAATCTAAATTAAAAGAATTTGAATGGAAAATGTCGTGTATAAATTATATAAGCGAAATACAAATTACACACGTGTTGTATACCTCATGTACATGCGAGGTGTAAGCTATATAAGCGAAGTATGAATTATACATGCATAGAATAATTGATATATCTGTTGAAATGTAAGTGAAATATAGCAATATATATATATATATACTCCCCTCGTCCACAAACCATGGACGATATTTATTGTTGTGAATTGGTGTGAAATATTGGATGAAAAATACGAATGGTTGAATAATTGTTTGTGGTTGATATTGTTTGGTTGTGGTTGAAAAATACCCATTGGTGATTGAAATGAATTGGAAATATTTGTGGAAATAAAAATAAAACATGCCGCCTGCGTGCGAATTAGATGCATGAATCCCCATTGTCAAAAACCGCGAGGTTTTAAGGTAGAGCGAGGAGCCGTACTAGGGACAGTGCCGGTTTTAACTACCCTGTCGTTATGCTGCCGAAATTTTGAATAATCTTTATGTGTTAGAATTATTTTCATATGTTGAAATTATCTTCATGCGTTGAAATTATAGCCATGTGCTGAAAATATATCCATGTGTGGAAATGTTCATGTGTTGAAAAGTGATGTGTGAAAATTAAATTCATTTGTGAATGAATGAAGTGTTTAAACAATAAAAATCACATTTTTATAATATATATGAAGTATGTAAAATATTTGCCTTGTATATAAATAGTTTCAATAATAAAAATTCCATCTTTCTAATATGAACAGCATAAATAAAATATCCATGTGTGGAAATGCTCATGTGTTGAGAAGTGTGTGTAGTGGAGAAGTTCATGTGTTGAATAAAAAGATTGAACAATAAAAATTACATTTTTATTGAAACTATAAAGTGTTGAAAACATCCATTTGTCGAATAAATATTTTAAATGATAAAAATATCATTTTTATCATCTATCTGATATGTTAAAGATATGCGGACGTTGAAATAAATATTTGTGAAGAAATATTATTTTTAACATGCATAGGAACCAAAAAAAATAGTCATGTGTTGAAATCTATTTTAGTTCGCCGAAATTATCATCTTTGAAATGTGAAGTGTTAAAAATGGCCACTTGTTCAAATAAAATACGCATGAGTTGAAATATACATTAATTAGCTAATGATATGATTTTAGCCTATGCATGCAACATTAGAATGAATGGTGTTTTTAAACCAAAGTAAATCAAATATGAAGTTGAATGGAAAATGATAAGTGATAAAAATTGTATATATGTACATGCATATTTATTGAACAGGTTATAGCAAAGGGACTAGAGAAGAGGAATAAAATTTTGTGCCCGACAAATAGGTACACATTTACTGTTTTGTTTGGGTGATGATTTTATGAGCTTGTTGGCTAGCCGCTTGGCTTTTTCTTTTTGACATGAGACGCCCGTGTGGCTATTTGGGAATTTTCCCAGCCCCTCCCATACCAAGGAGGTTATGGCGAAATTTTCCAAAATTTAAAGGCATTAGTGAAATAATTGAAGTGAAAACGATATAGGAATTTTTGAATGAACTATATTTATATAAATATATAAATATAAATAAAATTAAAATGAAACGTGGCCGTGCAGTTCGTGTTTTGAAACCGTGATTTCAAACGACTAGTGCGGGAAATCCGACCATTGGATTTCCCGAAACCGCAACCGTTGGGTTCGCCTTGGAAATATCTTTCCAACGACACCAACTTTGTGAAGATCCAACGGTTGGATTGTCTGGAATGTTTAATTTAAATTTGAAGAAAAACAGCGCCAGAAACGATTGTATTTATATATATATATAATTAAATCGAATAACAACGTTGCAGTTCGTAAATTGAAATCGTAACTTCAAATGGCTAGTGTGGAAGATCCGACCGTCGGATTTTCCCAAAACTGAAACCGTTGGATTCGTTTTGAAATGACCTTCCTAATGATATAAAATTTGTGAAGATCCAATGGTTAGATTTTCAGATATGTGTAAAACAAAATTAGCGAAAAACAGCGCCAGTGCATCGGCACGACCTGAAATGTCGTTTAATTAAATATGGCCGTTTTAAATTAAATAAAAATGGCGATATATCGTTATAAAATATTGTAGGCGATATAGAGTGGAAATAAACCAATTTCGTTGTGTTTGCTTGATATATGATGGTTGAATGTATTTGACATGAAAATTATAACTAAAGAACTGAAATGTGAATATTGAATAGTCCAACCATGTGATTAATTGATTTGAAAATCTAAATATATGTGGATTATTTGAAAAAGCCGAGTTCATCTCATTTCGAATAATCGATCGACGTTGAGAAGTCGAAGAGTCGAAGACGGTTGAAGACCGACGATCTTCACATTGGATGGATGGGCGCTACTGATGCTCGTGATTGGTGTAGCTACCATGAAGGAGCTGAAGTAGTAGCCGTCCAAACATACTGTTGATTGTACGGATATGCGAGGAACTGGTGCCTCCGGTTTCGTTCAGACCCGGAACGGACTTGTAAGTGGACTGTGTGTCTGACATTGGATTTTGTTCTGTGCTGATTGATCTCTGTTAAATATATATCTGTTTGGCGGCGGAGAATTTATTCTCTTGCTTAACGCCTTTCTCTAAGACGTACGAGCTCAGAGGTTATGTATTGATAGAAATCAGTCGCATGGAGTGGATTGCCTGAGTGGCACGCCTGAGTGGCATATGATCAAGGCTTCTGCTGCAAAGCAAAGTCTTGTGGTGGATGATCAAAGCATGGTCCGTGTGACGTAGCTTTGTGTATAACGTGAATTCGCGAGCCTTACACCCCGATATGAGTCAAAAACGGGAGAAGGACTCAAGGAGTACACGACGTTTCTTTCTAGCTATGGTGGTGTCAATGACCTCCCAGCCCTGACATATATATCTACTTTTCACCTGTGTGGTTGTTGGAATACGAGGCGCCTCGATTATAGGTCTGTAAGGACCGGGAAACGTGTGTTCAGGAATAATTAATCCTCAAAAGTAAGGGAGGACCGGCCTTGGAGGATCCAGGGATTGCTGTGTGCAGCCCCGAGGCATTTGCTAGAGTGTCTCGAATCGGAGAGGAGCTTGCCCCTTGCCTCGACTCATGAAGGAATCCAATTTCCAATACGAAATATGCGAATGTGATTGTATTACTAGTATGGCGACATGATATATGGTACCCATGCCGTCTAGGATTGATATTTATGATTGAATTTGCTTTTGAAACATATATGCACTAGTAATAATATCAAACACTTTGTTTTATACGTATGAAGCATTTTTGGCCATTATAAGGTAAAACTCTATCCTCCGGCTTGCGTTGCATTGTGTGATGGGACCTGAGTCTTATAATGGCTTCATTTTATAAAAAGCATTGCGATGATTTAATCATTTACTTTATTTCATGCACTAGCACTCATTGGAGTAAACCTGTTCCGCGAATGTGGCGTGGTCCTTTGATTTGCCTTATTATTGTTGTTGATAAGTTAAGTAGATTTCTCATACCAGTCCCATGACTGACTCGTAGTTTGTTTCACCTTGCAAACTCGGGTGCCCTCATTTTCACACGGGCAGCCTAGTTACAGGTTTCTGACGCATTTTTGGCTCATGGCGAGGCTTGACTACACCGTGCTGACTTGGATTTTCTCCGCCATTATTGTATCTATATTATGATTCCGCCATTGGCGATGTAGACTGATATTTATTTTGTGTACTCATTATGTATGATTCCGCCTCAGGCGATGGTGACTGATTATGTATCATTATGCACTAAGTTGTATCCTGTACTGTGCTTCTATGATGTGATGATATCTATATGATTCCACTGTCACATGTGTGTAAATTATTCTATTTCTTTTTATGCTATTATCTGTGATCTGCTAATGATGATTAATGTGTTATATTCCAAGATTATCCTTAACACCGTGTCACGGGGTTTTGGGATCGTCACAAATATTGAATTTAAATATTTTCACCTTTAAATTAATTTTAACAGTTTACTAACCTTATCTTATCTATTTATTAAGTCATATACAAATTATTAACTCAAAATCTCAAGATTTATAATTTTGGTGAATAGTGTTTCTGACCAAAATTGTTTAAATTGAGAAGTTGCTAAAACTGATTCAAATAATTTATCTAATCGTTATACTTTTTGAAACTGTATTTAAAAATGAGTGCATGTATCCAAAACCGTGCGCAGTCATTTTAAATTCTTAAAAACTCGTATTTTCAAAATTTTAAATTAGTTCCATAATTTTAGGTCGTTACAATCTCTCCCACTTAAAACTTTTCATCCCGAAAAGGAAGACGGAACAGAAGGCCGTTTACTTAACCAAATCAACCATTGTTCAAACTTAAGTTCTTTAACTTTTCAGTTTCTATGAACTTCCAATCTTATATTGGTTCTACCATTCCAATTAGTTAAACTAATCATCACACATCACAACTAGCAATCAACTGGTTATTTACGTTCCAAATTTATATGTTGTCAAAACATATACATGTTATATAACTAAAGTATACTTTCACATTCAAACTACAAACATTAGACCCTAACTAAGTTTTTGGTTCTCACACCAGTCAATTGGAATTATATAGACATCCCACTTTTGAAATTCGAAAATAAACAATGACGATGTTCGAACTATCACCAGATCATCCCCAGGCGACTAAAGTGTAATTTATATCTACCTATTATATTTGAGATTTTATATATATGTTCATGAGGTGTATATCTTCATATACTCGGTAGTTCAAACTCAACATCAAGCAAAATACTTAAACTCTTAGTATATGATATAATTTTCATAATCAAATCCTTTTTTATAACCTCATCAATCCATTTTCTTTTATACATAATACTCTTCATACTCATTCAAGGACGTTACTAATCTCATCTCTAATGAGTCATTCTCGTGGGATATTACTAATGCTATCTCTGATGAGCTTTTTCATCTTGTTCTAATGTGTTGTATCCTCAAAGCTTTGTAAACAAAAGCTCTGATACCAGCTATAACAACCCTAAAATCCCCACCTTTCGAACCGACCATAAACCACATAGGTCCGATCCAAAAGTCAGAAATCCTCGGATTGTTATAGTATTCAACACATCAAATTACAGAATAAGAGAACATTCCATTGTTATTACAACAATTTACATCAGAGTACAAGAATATCAGAGTATAAATAACTGATATAAAATGGAAAATACCAGAGTAATAAATTACAATACACCAGAATCATAATTACATTTATATAATTAACGAAAGACTACAAAGTAGTACAGAGCATACCTCCATCCATAATCGAGGATCATGTTAATTAGATATCTGCAAAAACCAAAACTACTAGCTATCCATGTGGAAAATATGGGCATCCAGAGTTTAGGTGGGAAACAATAAACTCCGATCAGTCATGGGACTGGTGTAAGAACTAGAACAGTTATAAAACTTTAGTTTAAAGTTAGGTAATTCACGAGACCACGACGAAAGACAAGGAACGGGCTTCCTCTACATGGATACCCATTATAAACCAATCGCAATGCTTTTTTGAAAAATGGAGCTATTATAAGACCCAAATCCCATCACACAATGCAAAACGCAAACCGAAGGATAGAGTTTTACCTTATAATAGCCAAACATGCTTGATACGTGAAAAAATATATTTTTGATACTATTACTAGTGCATAGTGTGGAAATCAATTGTGAAAATAAATGTACCAATCTTTAGACAGCATAATACCCATCCAGTTATGATGCCATATAGGTTTACAACTGAAAATGCAAGGTTCGTATTGGAAATTGGATTTCCATCAATGACCAAGGCAAATGATCTTCCTTATCTGAATTTGGAATATCTCTAGCAAAATTATCCAGGGAAAACAACATGTATCCCATGGAGCGGTAGAGGCGACCCACCAATTCCTAGTGAGTTTGGGTTACACCTAAACATAACATTCCATGGTTCTACCGGACCTATAATATGGTCGGTTGTTTGACCATTATCCGAGGCACCTCGATTCCAACATCCGCATAAGTAAAACTGCCTGGGTGTGACGGCAAGGAATTTCGCTCGGTCCGAACCAGTCGTTAAACCGATCCAGGCCATTCGAAACGCCCTATCGTTTGAGAACACGACAAAACAGAACGCATACAGAAGAACATTTCATTGTATATAACAACAATGCATCAGATTACAAGAATATACAGAGTATAAATGAATATTACACAGAAATATCAGAGATTTAAATTACATTTAAATACATAGCAGCGGAAAATAATACAATACACAACTAGAAGGAGATATACGGATACAAAGCTTTCCGGATATCGTTCCAGCTGTAAACCAGGATCCTGTGAATATAAATCTGCAAAACCAAAACTACTAGCTGCCCGTGTCAAAATAAGGGCACCCAGAGTTTAGGTTAAAACAATAAACTCCAGGTCAGTCATGAGACTGGTGTGAGAACTAAAACAGTTATTAATCTTTATTTTTAAAGCTAGGTAAATCAAGGGACCACGCCGTATAACACAGAACGGGTTTCCTCCCAAGAATACCAGTGCCTAAAACAAACAGCGCAATGCTAAATAAAGAAAAATGAAGCTGTTATAAGACCCAGGTCCTATCACACAATGCAAACGCAAGCCGGGGGATAGGGTTTTCCCTTATAACAGCCAAAGAATGCTTGATACGTTTAAAACAAATCATTTGATACTATTATAAGTGCATAGAGTATAAAACAACTTCAAATCATAAGTATCAATCATAGGCGGCATGGGTACCATATATCATGTCGCCATATGTAGGTTTACAAATAAAACCACAAATGTCACGTATTTGGAAATTGGGTTTCCATCTATGAACCGAGGCTAGGGGCAAGATCCTCAACCGATTCGAGACGCTCTAGCCCGCCCCTCAGGCAAGCGCGCAGGCAAGCCTTGGATCGTCAGGGCCGGTCCACACGGAGTGGATTATTATGCCTGAACAATACGTCTCCCCACCCTATGGGGTGTAAGTCTGGTCCGTCAGCCGACCAGAATGCATTCGGCCGAAACCGATATAACCGAGGCGCCTCGCAACCGCAACAACCACATAAGTCAAACTCGTCAGGGCGTGTAAAACCACTGACGCCACTTCTAGCTAGAAAGAAACGCAAGTCCTCCCTGAGGTCCGTCTCCCGTTTTTGATTCATACCGGGTGTGAAACTCGCGAATCAAACGTTACACAAAGCTACGCCACAAAGGCCGTGCTTTGATCATCAACCACAAGACTTTGCTTTTCAACAGAAGCCTTGATCATTTGCATCTTAGCATGCCACACAGGCAAGCCATCCTATGCAACCGACATCAGTCACACAGAATGAAATCCGATGTCAGACACACAGTCCATTTACAAGTCCGTTCTGGGTCTGAACGAAACCGGAGGCACCTAGTACCCCGCATATCCATCGATCTCCAAGCACGTCTGGACGATCACTAACTGTTTCCATCTTCTTGGGTGTACAGCCCAATCAAGATCATCAGTTATCACCCAAACGACGTGAAGACCTCCGGTCTTCGACCATCGTCTTCATCTTCGACTTATCGTCGTATCAGTTATTCAGAATGGGATAAACCCGGTCTTTCCGAATAACTCGCGTATATTTTAAGTAAGTGTTACACAAACACAACATACGCCTCATTCCAATTCATTAGTCACTAACCGTAAATTAATCAAGAGAATAATTCCCCAAATATTAACCCCGAAGGCCGAAACCAACATCAGATCAATATCCAGAAAACCATTCTGCTTGGCTAACCGGCAGTTAGTTCCTAAATTTCACGTTCAAATCTAATTAAAGATTTAACTATCGCCTGGAGCAAAACTGGTGATACTCCATTCTCGATCTTTTCAATCTAATTAAAGATTCATTAAAACTCCACTTAGTTTTAATCTGTGACTGGGTTAAAGAATCAGTGTCATTTAAAACACGGTTCACGATAAACCCAAAGTCACATCCCATTAATTATCGGGTTAAAGAACAAGTGTTATTTAAAACACTGTTCACGATAAACCCAAAAATCAATATTCATTCAATTCCAATTAAATATTATTTAATTGGTACACTTCATTAAATCTAAATAAAAAGATTTAATCTTTTCTCAACTGGGTTCAAGAACAGTGTTAGTGAAGACACCATTCACGACAAACCCAAATCACATTCATTGATTATCGGGTTAAAGAACAAGTGTTATTTAAAACACTGTTCACGATAAACCCAAAAATCAATATCAATTCAATTCCAATTAAATATTATTTAATTGGTACACTTCATTAAATCTAAATAAAAAGATTTAATCTTTTCTCAACTGGGTTCAAGAACAGTGTTAGTGAAGACACCATTCACGACAAACCCAAATCACATTCGATATTCAATACAAGGCTCTGAATAGAAAATATATCGGCTTATATTCAATATCGAATTTTACGACTAACAAATGCCGTATTGGAAATAACGATATAAATATATATCTTTCAAATTTCCGTAACAACATCTGTATAATCACGAATTCCAACATCGAAATATTCCGAAGACAATTTCGATTCAAATCCATTCCAATGCAATCATTGGAAATTTTGGTTATTTTCAAAACCCTTTTTAAATTCAATTTATTTATTTAAAAATAAATAGAATTATAATTCTAGTTCAAAACTAGTTCAATTCGATAAAAATCTATTTTTATCTTTTCAAATATGGAGTTTTTCATCCCAATCTTTTCTAAATCATTTCTTATGATTTTACACAAATTATTACTATTTTTAATAATTTTATCAAGGCCCGTACAGTCGATTTCCAACAATGGCCATCGAACTGCACTTACAGCGACCTTTTTCGAATTTGATTTGGACATAATTCCAAATCCAACCGTTAGATTTCAAATTTCTAATATTCGTTAGAAAGCTCTTTTCGATACGAACCCAACGGTTCCGGTTTTAGGAGAATCCGACGGTCGGATCTCCCGCAATGTCCGTTTGAAATAAATGGTCGAAATTCACGAACTGCCGCGGCGCGGCGCGTTCTATTCAGGCCATTATATTATATATATAATATATATAATATATACTTCGTCGATTCTCTATTCAAAACGAATTATATAAATAGTTTTAAAATCGTTTCAAAACCTATTTCAACTTCCATTTCAATTCAAAGCAAAATTGAATTCTTCTTTATAAATTCGTTTCAAAATTCATTTCTATTCAATTCAAATTTCAATTCAATTTGAATTCATTTCACTTCGCTTTCAATTCTATTTGAATTCGTTTTTCAATTCAATTCGTTTCGAAATCGTTTTCAATTCAATTCATTTCGAAATCGTTTTCAATTCAATTCATTTCGAAATCGTTTTCAATTCAATTCATTTCGAAATCGTTTTCAATTCAATTCATTTCGAAATCGTTTTCAATTCAATTCATTTCGAAATCGTTTTCAATTCAATTCATTTCGAAATCGTTTTCAATTCAATTTGAATTCGTTTTCAATTCATTTCATTTCGAAATCGTTTTCAATTCAATTCATTTCATTTCGAAATCGTTTTCAACTCATTTCATTTCGAAATCGTTTTCAATTCAATTTATTTCGAAATCGTCGATTTCGAAATCACTTTTCAATATTCATTTTAAAATGAATAAAATCGATATAAATATCGTTCACGTCAAAATGGCGTCAATCTAATCAACACGGCTTCATATATTCTTTTATTTTCAAATATTCTATTTCAAATATTTCTTTTTCAAATATTTCTTTTTCAAATATTTCTTTTTCAAAACTGGAATGAGGCCCAATCAATTACCATATAAAATTAATTATATGGATTTTCATACAACACATGTATATAATAGCATTGAAAATAATCAACCATCAACCAAAGTGCACTACACTGTATAAGCATCAAATATAGATATCTAAAGCTTATAACAGCCTGTCAATCAACCGATCGACATATTTAATCAATCAGGATGAGTGAAATCCATATTTCATCCCAACACCCGTGTGGGGTTTTCAAACAATCAAATACCTATTTTATTTGTGCTGTTGGGCGATGTGTAAAATTTATCGTCCCAATCAATGTCATTCAAATAGGTGTACATAAACAAACCGTCCGGTTTATAAATGAATATTTTATTCACTTCACGTTAAAAATTATATTTTTAACGATAAAACATTTTACTTCAACCTATGAATTTCTATTCAATTCATTCTTTAAATAAAATGATATTTTTATTTTTCTAACTTATTTTAGAAAATTTCGGCGGCATAACGGCACGATACTAGAAACGGGACAAGGCCTCGCCTTATCCCCGGTCTAGTGAAGGCCCACGCCATTCACTCATCAATCGAATCAATTTCATTTTGCAAACCACAAAATTTGGAGTAAGGGTCTAACCTAGCCTTACTCCTACGCCTTATAACGGCGCACGTCTAATCCTAACCAATTTATCGATTCGATTTTTCACACCACAAACCACATTCAAACCAATATCGCAATCAATCACCAAACAGTCAAACAAACAAGTCCATGGTCTGTGGACGATTGTGTCGGGTGCTACTAAGCACCGTCTGCATCCTAGTATAAATATATGACTAGAAAAGAAATAGAAAGGTGAGAAATTCTCACATATAGCTATCCTAGCTCCACGGCTCTTCTTCTGCAGAAGTCTTCGTCGTTTCGCCTTTTTGTCACCTTTGTTGCCCAAGGCCACTATATATATAAAATCGAATTTTTACCTCGCTATTCAATATATAAAAATCGAATTTTTATTTCAAAGTTCAATATATATAAATTCTATTTTTCTATCGAAGTTCAATATATAAAAATTCTATTTTTCTATCGAAGTTCAATATATAAAAATTCTATTTTTAGTTCGCTATTCAATATATAAAAATCGAATTTTTTATTGCTTTAAAAATATAAAAATATGATTTTTACTTTTGACTTCTTAAAGAAATCAGTTTTTATATCTTTTAAAAATCAGTTTTCCCAAACTGAAAAATAAAATCAGTTCTATCTTTTTATTTAAAATCTGTTTTAACTTTTTATTTAAAATCAGTTTTATTTTTAAAATCTTTTCTAAAAATTTCAGTTTTTATTCTTTTTAAAAAAAACCTGTTTTAATACTTTATAAAATCTGTTTTAATCTTTTTAAAAAAATCTGTTTTAATACTTTATAAAATCTGTTTTAATCTTTTTAAAAAAAATCTGTTTTAACACTTTTATAAAAAATTTCAGTTTTAAAATCTTTTTTAAAAAAAACAGTTTTTCTCTTTTAAAAATTTCAGTTTTTAATTTTTAAAACCTAAATCAGTTTTAATTACCTAAAATAAAATCAGTTTTATACTTTTAATAATATTCAGTTTTTAATTTTTAAAACCTTTTCTAAAACTAGCTAGGTTATTTCAATTAAAATAAAATAATAATATAGAAAAAGATTACCCTTTTTTTTTTTTTCTGGAGAACGTCGGACAGGGTTCCGACCTCAGAAATCTCCCTCGCCGGCCACCAGGGGTCGTCGGCCCTTCATACGACCCCGCCTTGTCAAAGCCTCCGCCTTCCTCCTCCGACGCTGGGAGCATCAGCGAACTCGAGCCCCCCACCAGTAGCCTCGATCGCGGTGGTAATCAAAAGCATCCAGGGACGAGGGCAGCTGATCGGCGGCGCCTTGGTGATCGACGATGAGGTGGAGCGGAGGCTGAGCGCAATTTGTGGATCGAACCCCTTTTTTTTTTTTTTCTGATATGAAATCGAAATGAAGAGGTTGGGGGGGGGCCAGAGGAAATAAAGGAGAGAAGGGAGGTGTTAATTATTTTAATAATTTAAATTTCTAAAACGTTGACTTTTTACATTTGACCTCTAAACGAGGCCCACCGCCCGTCGTCCATAGCGTTTCACCCCCATTCCGAACACAATGGGATATGTACCGCAAGCTGAATCGACCGTTTCGATCAGTTTCCGTTGTATTTACATTTAAATCGCTATATTGAATTTTAAACGTACATTTCAAATTACCGGGGTCACATACTAACTAGAAAAATTCCAGAAAAATATTTTCTAGCTTCGTATTGACGATACGGTCCTAACAAAACTAGTTTCGTCGAATTCTGAGACCGTTTGAAAAATGGCCAATTTCCAGTCGATTAAAATCAACTGAAACTGGTCAAACGCGTTTTCCTTTGCCACGCTCACACATATTGATTCGAAAAATTATGAAATTTGAAACCTAGCAATAACTTAACATCACGGACCCAACAAAACTGGTTTCGTCGAAATCCGATGTCGTTTGCAAAATGTCCATTTTTAAGGGCCTGAATTCCATAGCGACTATTCAGAATTTTCAACTGGACATATCTTTTGATTCCCGCTATGAAATTTCGATTATTCGGATTCGTTGGAAAGATATTATCAATTAGATCCCATTATTTTTGGTTTCACTAAAATCCGGATTGTTCTGCACCCGGTACATTCAATTGAAGTTTGAAATCGAATTATCGAACTACCGCGCCATTTTTAATTCTATTTATAATTATATATAATTATTATATATTCTAACGACGACGTATATAATATAAACGTTCTAATTATATTCAAAATAAATTTCTCGTCGATATTATTTAAAATAATTCATTTTAAATAATCAAAATTCGCTAAAATTGCCAAAATAAAAATTTCAAACTGGGACGTATTTTACGGGTTGTTACAATCTCCCCCACTTAAAACTTTTCGTCCCCGAAAAGGAACAAAGTCGAAAGTGGTTTGATTAATCAACCCTACGTTCGATCTGGCTTCCATTCTCCAACTCTTTAGTTTCTGAGAATTTTCAAAATTTCAAAAATTTGGCTAACACCCTAAATTTTTGAAAAATTTCGCCATAACCTCCCCTGCAATGGGAGCATCGGGGAATTTCAAATAGCTTCCCCGGTCCTTCAGATTTCAAAAAGAAAAAGAAAAAGCCAAGCGGCTAGCCAATAGGCTCACAAAATCATCATCACCCAAACAAAACAGGAAATTATGTAGTAAACATGTACCTATTTGTCGGGCAAACAAATTTTATTCTCTGGCTCTAGCCTCCTTGCTATGACCTGTTCAATGATATACAAGTATATGCAAGCAAATGCGACCAAATTTCAATACAAGTCAATATTTGATTCAGTTAGGCATAATGGTTCAAAATCATCAAACAATTAAACAAACAACACAAACATCAATCAATTAGTGAATTAGATTATCAAATTCATAATTTTATACATATACAAAAATCAGATTTTTGATGCCAATTCACAACAATAAGCCCTATCTAATTTTGGTTCTCACACCAGTCAATAGGAAATATATAGATATCACACCTTCGAAACACGAATATAAATATTGATAATGCAGCCGCATTACCAAAATTATCTCCGGGCGACTAGAGTGTGATTCTATATCTATCCAATATATTAAAACTTCGAATATACGCGGATCAGACGTATACGCAAAATCTATATATACTGGATTGTCCACATCAATATAAATAAATAATCAAATACGATTAAGTGATTTAGATTTTCAAAGCAAAAATTTGTTTTCATTTTCAAAACATACTCTTCACACTCGTTCTAGGATACTACTGATCCCATCTCTAACGAGTCATTCTAATTGGATATTACTAATCCAATATCTGATGAATTCTTTCGTATGGTTCTAATGTGCCTTGTTCTCTGAGCTTTGTAAACCAAAGCTCTGATACCAACTGTGACGGCAAGGAATTTCGCTCGGTCCGAACCAGTCGTTAAACCGATCCAGGCCATTCGAAACGCCCTATCGTTTGAGAACACGACAAAACAGAACGCATACAGAAGAACATTTCATTGTATATAACAACAATGCATCAGATTACAAGAATATACAGAGTATAAATGAATATTACACAGAAATATCAGAGATTTAAATTACATTTAAATACATAGCAGCGGAAAATAATACAATACACAACTAGAAGGAGATATACGGATACAAAGCTTTCCGGATATCGTTCCAGCTGTAAACCAGGATCCTGTGAATATAAATCTGCAAAACCAAAACTACTAGCTGCCCGTGTCAAAATAAGGGCACCCAGAGTTTAGGTTAAAACAATAAACTCCAGGTCAGTCATGAGACTGGTGTGAGAACTAAAACAGTTATTAATCTTTATTTTTAAAGCTAGGTAAATCAAGGGACCACGCCGTATAACACGGAACGGGTTTCCTCCCAAGAATACCAGTGCCTAAAACAAACAGCGCAATGCTAAATAAAGAAAAATGAAGCTGTTATAAGACCCAGGTCCTATCACACAATGCAAACGCAAGCCGGGGGATAGGGTTTTCCCTTATAACAGCCAAAGAATGCTTGATACGTTTAAAACAAATCATTTGATACTATTATAAGTGCATAGAGTATAAAACAACTTCAAATCATAAGTATCAATCATAGGCGGCATGGGTACCATATATCATGTCGCCATATGTAGGTTTACAAATAAAACCGCAAATGTCACGTATTTGGAAATTGGGTTTCCATCTATGAACCGAGGCTAGGGGCAAGATCCTCAACCGATTCGAGACGCTCTAGCCCGCCCCTCAGGCAAGCGCGCAGGCAAGCCTTGGATCGTCAGGGCCGGTCCACACGGAGTGGATTATTATGCCTGAACAATACGTCTCCCCACCCTATGGGGTGTAAGTCTGGTCCGTCAGCCGACCAGAATGCATTCGGCCGAAACCGATATAACCGAGGCGCCTCGCAACCGCAACAACCACATAAGTCAAACTCGTCAGGGCGTGTAAAACCACTGACGCCACTTCTAGCTAGAAAGAAACGCAAGTCCTCCCTGAGGTCCGTCTCCCGTTTTTGATTCATACCGGGTGTGAAACTCGCGAATCAAACGTTACACAAAGCTACGCCACAAAGGCCGTGCTTTGATCATCAACCACAAGACTTTGCTTTTCAACAGAAGCCTTGATCATTTGCATCTTAGCATGCCACACAGGCAAGCCATCCTATGCAACCGACATCAGTCACACAGAATGAAATCCGATGTCAGACACACAGTCCATTTACAAGTCCGTTCTGGGTCTGAACGAAACCGGAGGCACCTAGTACCCCGCATATCCATCGATCTCCAAGCACGTCTGGACGATCACTAACTGTTTCCATCTTCTTGGGTGTACAGCCCAATCAAGATCATCAGTTATCACCCAAACGACGTGAAGACCTCCGGTCTTCGACCATCGTCTTCATCTTCGACTTATCGTCGTATCAGTTATTCAGAATGGGATAAACCCGGTCTTTCCGAATAACTCGCGTATATTTTAAGTAAGTGTTACACAAACACAACATACGCCTCATTCCAATTCATTAGTCACTAACCGTAAATTAATCAAGAGAATAATTCCCCAAATATTAACCCCGAAGGCCGAAACCAACATCAGATCAATATCCAGAAAACCATTCTGCTTGGCTAACCGGCAGTTAGTTCCTAAATTTCACGTTCAAATCTAATTAAAGATTTAACTATCGCCTGGAGCAAAACTGGTGATACTCCATTCTCGATCTTTTCAATCTAATTAAAGATTCATTAAAACTCCACTTAGTTTTAATCTGTGACTGGGTTAAAGAATCAGTGTCATTTAAAACACGGTTCACGATAAACCCAAAGTCACATCCCATTAATTATCGGGTTAAAGAACAAGTGTTATTTAAAACACTGTTCACGATAAACCCAAAAATCAATATTCATTCAATTCCAATTAAATATTATTTAATTGGTACACTTCATTAAATCTAAATAAAAAGATTTAATCTTTTCTCAACTGGGTTCAAGAACAGTGTTAGTGAAGACACCATTCACGACAAACCCAAATCACATTCATTGATTATCGGGTTAAAGAACAAGTGTTATTTAAAACACTGTTCACGATAAACCCAAAAATCAATATCAATTCAATTCCAATTAAATATTATTTAATTGGTACACTTCATTAAATCTAAATAAAAAGATTTAATCTTTTCTCAACTGGGTTCAAGAACAGTGTTAGTGAAGACACCATTCACGACAAACCCAAATCACATTCGATATTCAATACAAGGCTCTGAATAGAAAATATATCGGCTTATATTCAATATCGAATTTTACGACTAACAAATGCCGTATTGGAAATAACGATATAAATATATATCTTTCAAATTTCCGTAACAACATCTGTATAATCACGAATTCCAACATCGAAATATTCCGAAGACAATTTCGATTCAAATCCATTCCAATGCAATCATTGGAAATTTTGGTTATTTTCAAAACCCTTTTTAAATTCAATTTATTTATTTAAAAATAAATAGAATTATAATTCTAGTTCAAAACTAGTTCAATTCGATAAAAATCTATTTTTATCTTTTCAAATATGGAGTTTTTCATCCCAATCTTTTCTAAATCATTTCTTATGATTTTACACAAATTATTACTATTTTTAATAATTTTATCAAGGCCCGTACAGTCGATTTCCAACAATGGCCATCGAACTGCACTTACAGCGACCTTTTTCGAATTTGATTTGGACATAATTCCAAATCCAACCGTTAGATTTCAAATTTCTAATATTCGTTAGAAAGCTCTTTTCGATACGAACCCAACGGTTCCGGTTTTAGGAGAATCCGACGGTCGGATCTCCCGCAATGTCCGTTTGAAATAAATGGTCGAAATTCACGAACTGCCGCGGCGCGGCGCGTTCTATTCAGGCCATTATATTATATATATAATATATATAATATATACTTCGTCGATTCTCTATTCAAAACGAATTATATAAATAGTTTTAAAATCGTTTCAAAACCTATTTCAACTTCCATTTCAATTCAAAGCAAAATTGAATTCTTCTTTATAAATTCGTTTCAAAATTCATTTCTATTCAATTCAAATTTCAATTCAATTTGAATTCATTTCACTTCGCTTTCAATTCTATTTGAATTCGTTTTTCAATTCAATTCGTTTCGAAATCGTTTTCAATTCAATTCATTTCGAAATCGTTTTCAATTCAATTCATTTCGAAATCGTTTTCAATTCAATTCATTTCGAAATCGTTTTCAATTCAATTCATTTCGAAATCGTTTTCAATTCAATTCATTTCGAAATCGTTTTCAATTCAATTCATTTCGAAATCGTTTTCAATTCAATTTGAATTCGTTTTCAATTCATTTCATTTCGAAATCGTTTTCAATTCAATTCATTTCATTTCGAAATCGTTTTCAACTCATTTCATTTCGAAATCGTTTTCAATTCAATTTATTTCGAAATCGTCGATTTCGAAATCACTTTTCAATATTCATTTTAAAATGAATAAAATCGATATAAATATCGTTCACGTCAAAATGGCGTCAATCTAATCAACACGGCTTCATATATTCTTTTATTTTCAAATATTCTATTTCAAATATTTCTTTTTCAAATATTTCTTTTTCAAATATTTCTTTTTCAAAACTGGAATGAGGCCCAATCAATTACCATATAAAATTAATTATATGGATTTTCATACAACACATGTATATAATAGCATTGAAAATAATCAACCATCAACCAAAGTGCACTACACTGTATAAGCATCAAATATAGATATCTAAAGCTTATAACAGCCTGTCAATCAACCGATCGACATATTTAATCAATCAGGATGAGTGAAATCCATATTTCATCCCAACACCCGTGTGGGGTTTTCAAACAATCAAATACCTATTTTATTTGTGCTGTTGGGCGATGTGTAAAATTTATCGTCCCAATCAATGTCATTCAAATAGGTGTACATAAACAAACCGTCCGGTTTATAAATGAATATTTTATTCACTTCACGTTAAAAATTATATTTTTAACGATAAAACATTTTACTTCAACCTATGAATTTCTATTCAATTCATTCTTTAAATAAAATGATATTTTTATTTTTCTAACTTATTTTAGAAAATTTCGGCGGCATAACGGCACGATACTAGAAACGGGACAAGGCCTCGCCTTATCCCCGGTCTAGTGAAGGCCCACGCCATTCACTCATCAATCGAATCAATTTCATTTTGCAAACCACAAAATTTGGAGTAAGGGTCTAACCTAGCCTTACTCCTACGCCTTATAACGGCGCACGTCTAATCCTAACCAATTTATCGATTCGATTTTTCACACCACAAACCACATTCAAACCAATATCGCAATCAATCACCAAACAGTCAAACAAACAAGTCCATGGTCTGTGGACGATTGTGTCGGGTGCTACTAAGCACCGTCTGCATCCTAGTATAAATATATGACTAGAAAAGAAATAGAAAGGTGAGAAATTCTCACATATAGCTATCCTAGCTCCACGGCTCTTCTTCTGCAGAAGTCTTCGTCGTTTCGCCTTTTTGTCACCTTTGTTGCCCAAGGCCACTATATATATAAAATCGAATTTTTACCTCGCTATTCAATATATAAAAATCGAATTTTTATTTCAAAGTTCAATATATATAAATTCTATTTTTCTATCGAAGTTCAATATATAAAAATTCTATTTTTCTATCGAAGTTCAATATATAAAAATTCTATTTTTAGTTCGCTATTCAATATATAAAAATCGAATTTTTTATTGCTTTAAAAATATAAAAATATGATTTTTACTTTTGACTTCTTAAAGAAATCAGTTTTTATATCTTTTAAAAATCAGTTTTCCCAAACTGAAAAATAAAATCAGTTCTATCTTTTTATTTAAAATCTGTTTTAACTTTTTATTTAAAATCAGTTTTATTTTTAAAATCTTTTCTAAAAATTTCAGTTTTTATTCTTTTTAAAAAAAACCTGTTTTAATACTTTATAAAATCTGTTTTAATCTTTTTAAAAAAATCTGTTTTAATACTTTATAAAATCTGTTTTAATCTTTTTAAAAAAAATCTGTTTTAACACTTTTATAAAAAATTTCAGTTTTAAAATCTTTTTTAAAAAAAACAGTTTTTCTCTTTTAAAAATTTCAGTTTTTAATTTTTAAAACCTAAATCAGTTTTAATTACCTAAAATAAAATCAGTTTTATACTTTTAAAAATATTCAGTTTTTAATTTTTAAAACCTTTTCTAAAACTAGCTAGGTTATTTCAATTAAAATAAAATAATAATATAGAAAAAGATTACCCTTTTTTTTTTTTCTGGAGAACGTCGGACAGGGTTCCGACCTCAGAAATCTCCCTCGCCGGCCACCAGGGGTCGTCGGCCCTTCATACGACCCCGCCTTGTCAAAGCCTCCGCCTTCCTCCTCCGACGCTGGGAGCATCAGCGAACTCGAGCCCCCCACCAGTAGCCTCGATCGCGGTGGTAATCAAAAGCATCCAGGGACGAGGGCAGCTGATCGGCGGCGCCTTGGTGATCGACGATGAGGTGGAGCGGAGGCTGAGCGCAATTTGTGGATCGAACCCCTTTTTTTTTTTTTCTGATATGAAATCGAAATGAAGAGGTTGGGGGGGGGGGGGCCAGAGGAAATAAAGGAGAGAAGGGAGGTGTTAATTATTTTAATAATTTAAATTTCTAAAACGTTGACTTTTTACATTTGACCTCTAAACGAGGCCCACCGCCCGTCGTCCATAGCGTTTCACCCCCATTCCGAACACAATGGGATATGTACCGCAAGCTGAATCGACCGTTTCGATCAGTTTCCGTTGTATTTACATTTAAATCGCTATATTGAATTTTAAACGTACATTTCAAATTACCGGGGTCACATACTAACTAGAAAAATTCCAGAAAAATATTTTCTAGCTTCGTATTGACGATACGGTCCTAACAAAACTAGTTTCGTCGAATTCTGAGACCGTTTGAAAAATGGCCAATTTCCAGTCGATTAAAATCAACTGAAACTGGTCAAACGCGTTTTCCTTTGCCACGCTCACACATATTGATTCGAAAAATTATGAAATTTGAAACCTAGCAATAACTTAACATCACGGACCCAACAAAACTGGTTTCGTCGAAATCCGATGTCGTTTGCAAAATGTCCATTTTTAAGGGCCTGAATTCCATAGCGACTATTCAGAATTTTCAACTGGACATATCTTTTGATTCCCGCTATGAAATTTCGATTATTCGGATTCGTTGGAAAGATATTATCAATTAGATCCCATTATTTTTGGTTTCACTAAAATCCGGATTGTTCTGCACCCGGTACATTCAATTGAAGTTTGAAATCGAATTATCGAACTACCGCGCCATTTTTAATTCTATTTATAATTATATATAATTATTATATATTCTAACGACGACGTATATAATATAAACGTTCTAATTATATTCAAAATAAATTTCTCGTCGATATTATTTAAAATAATTCATTTTAAATAATCAAAATTCGCTAAAATTGCCAAAATAAAAATTTCAAACTGGGACGTATTTTACGGGTTGTTACACTGGGACGGCGTCACTTTTAGCTAGAAGGAAATGTATGTCCTTAATTCGTTGTCCTTCATCCTGTTTTTGGCCTTCTCAGGCTGTGAAGCTTGTCGAAGTCACGTCTCGTCAAAAAGCTATGCTATATCAGCCATGCTTTGATCATCATCCACAAAGCTTTGCTTTTCAAGGAAAGCTTTGATCTATCTGCATTTGGGCATGCTACACTGTCAATCCATACCATATAATTGATGTCTATTAATATATAACTTCTAAGCTCATATATCTCAAAGAAGGGTGTGAAGCTAAGAGAATAAAATCTCCGCCACCAAACGAATATATACATTTAGTGAAACACCCCACCTCCGTTAAGGTCACTCTCAAAGGGAATGCCCTAATTTTGGTGGAGGTTTATAAGTATAAGTCACAGATATACAAGACAGATATAAGAACACATATTTGAAAACAGCGGAAAAACAACAAACTTTTATTTCATAAAGCCAATACGTGTTACAACCACATCATCATAATTGTCTTACATCTTTTCCCAAAACATAACATAACACTTTCATAATCTGTCTTGATTACAACATTTAAAGAAGCATAAATAAAACATAGATAAACTGCAAAAGCCCATAGTGGATCGTCCAAAGCCATAGTTCAAAAACAGGAAGTTCCAAGCAATACATTTCTCTTCTTCAAGCTGGATGGTGGAGGCTGGTCAAGCTGCAGTGTTCCCTCCCTGTGGACCTAGGGGGGGAACGGAAGAAAAGAAGACGAAAGAAAAATAGAGTCAGACATAAAGCCTAAGTAAGTCTAGTACTATTTTGTCTATGAATAAAGAACTGGGTATGATAAGTATAATCAAGAAGTGGGAAAGCACTATAAACTTGGTTAAGTTGTCTAGGGTCGAATATACTATCGTACCCCATGTCAATCTCTGAACCCATATAAACTAGTTCCCAACTGGCACCCCAAAATCAGGGTGATGTGATCCATTCAATGATGATCGGCTCCTACTCGCATAGTTACATGTGTCTTACGGCCCCCGATGTTGTAGTTACCTATGCTGGTCCCACCATGGGGTGTATCAAGTCCCGTGGTGGCAACCCGACACAATCCTAGAATGCACAGGTATGCTACTGGTGCCCAGTGCCTTATTTTTCTGCGCCGGAGTGTGTGCACGCCCGCACCCCGTTAGAACCTACACTGCTACACCCCCGCCGTCGATTTTGACCTCTTACAATCAGCCCAGTAATCGTGCCCCACCCTGCCTAGTTTCAGGGTATCCTGATACACCTTCTAGGGTTACTGCTGAAAAGGGTCCCCCGTTACTAGGTTTTCTATCTCTAGCCAACATGCTAAGTTGGTTAAGTGTTTTCTAACCTAACCCCCCACCAGTCCGTTTAGCTTAGCATGTTCCATTTTGATTAAGTCTTTAGTTCACTTAATCCTAACAATCCTGACACAGCCTTAATTGTCTTATTAAGGCCCTGACCTCTCACATTAGACAGGTATTGTTGTGGCTGCCTGTTGCCGGTTGGTTCCGGGCAGTCTTACGCCACAACTCAGTCTAACCTCGGGTCCTTATTGGGCTCCATGTTTAACCTCCCACATTGGATAGGTATTGTTGTGACTACTGGACAGCCGGGCGGTTCCGGGCAGGTTTACATCACAACTCAATCCAACCTCGGGTTAAACACATCGTATTTTCTACATTTACATATTTTGTCATTCTTCTTTGTTTCTTATATGTAAATATTTACGGCCCATTATTAAGTTAATGGTGTAAAGGTTACACCAATCATGGGCCCAACCCATTCTTGAATTTGGGCCCTTCTATTTTATATTTTCATTCATTAATTAATTTTAACCCAACGTTATTTTCCCCCGTTTTACACGTCCGTTTATATATATTGGGCTTAGCCTTTTAAAGCCCAATTTAGCCATGCGAAAGGGGAGGCTTAAAGCGTAATACACAAAGAGGGGAATGTGAGCGCATGAACTTGCAATATGACGTTGGAAACACAAAATAGAAACTGGTGTACTTGCATAGTGATAACATATACTTTGGTCATAAAGCATAGGTGACATGAATCAAAACATGTGAACTTGTAGTCGAGATAAGAATCTAAATTGGGTATCATTATTGACACATAGTCATAACTACAACATGAACCTATACTTTTATTTATGCATAATGTCAAACATAAGCATGGCATAAATATTTCTAACATAAGCATGGCATAATTTCAAACATAAGCATGGCATAAATATTTCTAACATAAGCATGGCATAAATATTTCTAACATAAGCATGGCATAATGTCAAACATAAGCATGGCATAAATATTATAAGCATGGCATAATGTCAAACATAAGCATGGCATAAATATTTCTAACATGAAATCACGATTCTTACTTTTGTCATGTAAACTTGCAAAAAAGGGACTTTTTGAACCTAACCTAGCCACGTACCACATATGTCATCATATAATTCTTGTAAACAATATAGACTTAACAATGAATTTCAATTATGCCAAGTATCAATCATAGCCTAGCCATATTCATAAGTTTGCAAATAGGTTTTCTAGTACAAAAGCATGGCTTAAAACATGATGCCCAATTTTTAACATAATTTCATATGGATTATGATAACCCAAGCTTATTCCAATTACTTCACAAAAATGATGTTTGTATAAAAATACACATTATGATGGTATAATAACAAAGCCCCAAACTTGCATGAAATTTCAATCAACTACATACATGTAGCTTCAACATAGGTCACATAATTTGCGAATATTCCAAACGTATATTTGCATAGAACTACCGCATGTAGTTCTTTATAATTGAATGACATAATTCAGAATATCCAAACGTATATAAATTGATAAGAACGCACAAATATGAATTTTATTGCCATAATTCAAGCATACATATCTACATAATCATTTGTTCATACCAAAGTAATACTCTACTTACAATGGTTGCGGCGAATTCTCTAATTAAGAGATATGATTCCTTTGTTGAATTGATTGGCTTTAGGTTGCTTTAGGCTTTAGAATTTTCTTCCTAATCCTCTCTCTAGTTGGCGGCTACTCTTAGTCGTTCCTCGGCAACATGGCGGCTATGTTCTTAATTTTGAATGAATAGATTAGGGTTTAGTCTAGGGTTGTTTATATAGAGGTTATGAACTGATTAGGACCATTGATGTTGCTTGGATTGATCATAGCCATTCATTAGAAAGAGAGACCAATTAGAACCCGCCACCTAGCCCTAACGACAAAGCAGACCACAGAGAATCGGCCAAACACAGACCTGGCCAGCCAGGTTGACTGGGCTCGACCAGGTCGACACCCCTGTCGATAGGGCTGTCGACAGCCCTGTCGACATGGGTAGCCCAGGTCGATAGCCCAGTCGACCTGGGTGGCCCAGGCGGGTGTTTATCCACCCTGGCCCATTGGGCCCGATTTTTAATTATTTTATTCTGTTTGAATTTAAATTTAATTCAAAAACTTCCGAAGGCCATATCTTCTTCATACGGACTCCGTTTTTCGAAAACTCGGACTCTATTTCGCGTATTTTTCCGAGACGAACGCAATGGCGTATCCCGTTTCCCTTAGTTCTTTGATTTGAAATTAATTATACTTTAATTTGTGAATTTCATAGTTACAGAATCCTCGGGGTGTTACATTTAGTAGAGATCAATTAATACAACACAAAATATATTGTCAAAGATACGTCCATACACATCCATTCAGGGTCTGAACAAAGCAGAAGGCCCCTTATTCCTCGTCCCCCAAGGGAGAGTGGCCACCGCATATCTGGTCAATCTCCAAATATGTCTGGATGACCAACCCTTATAACATCATCTTGGGTGTACTTCCCAATCGAGACATCAGCAATAATACAAACGATGTGAAGGTCTTCGGTCTTCAACCACCATTTTTACTATCTTCAACTTTTAATCATCGTATTAGTTATTCATAATGGGTTGAAACCCGATCTTTCCAAAGAACTTTCAAATCATTAAAATCAAGTGAAATATAAACATATCACAACCTCATTCCAATCTAAAATATTCTTTTATTAAAATATTCTTTACAGTGGGAACTACACCCATAGTCTTATCAAAGATTTACATTATTTAAACTTCTTGTTTAAATCTTTCCTTGGAAATCATTTCAAAAGATTAAATAATCTTCATTCACAAACTTAACTCAAATTAAGGTTTATAAACCTTATCGAGACTATCAAATCTTACATGAAAGATAACATTTCATATCATTATCCCATTCCCATCTTATTCATCCCACAGAGTAAAACTAGTGGTACTTCATGTCTAACACCCCTTGGGTTTTTGTAAATCTCATTACCTTCTACTATTTCAAATCTAATCAAAGATTGATTAAAACCCAAACTTAGTTTTAATCTTTAGACACCATTATTTAATGGTTAATTAATGTTGGAAATTAATCCCTTGTTTAAATGGATTAAAGAATATATGTTATTCAAAAACATCCTTCACGATAAACCCAAAATCAAGTTCCATTCAAAATGGAATTTTCGTGGAAATCATATCAGTTTATAATCGATATAAATTTCCATATCGGACTAATACTATAAGAGGAATAATGACAAAGCCTTTCAAATTCCTTTAAATAGTAAAGATCTTCCTCCATGGAGGTTCATCTTGATTGTCATTAAATTGATTTCCATTCAATTCCAATTCAATTCATGAAATTGGAAACTTTACTTAGTAAAATTTCATTAAATCTTAATTAAAAGATCTATTCCATAAAGTCCATTTCAGTTGGGATTAAAAACAGTGTTATTAAAGACACCCTTCACGAGAAAGCCAAAATCCAATTTGATATCAAATGTAAGTATTTAAATAGAAATCATATTAACATATTATTTGATACCAAATTATGCAATCAACAGATACTGTGTAGGAATAAGGATATCTCCATCTTCCAAACTCCTCACAAGAATATCTGTATAATTACAGAATCCAATACAGAAATATCCGAAGATTATTTCCCTTCAAATCCAATGAAATTCGTACAGTGGAAAACTTTGGTTATTCTAAAATCCTTTGCGCTCAAATATTTTATTTTAAAATATTAGATCGTACGTTTATAGAAAACTTCGCCTATTCTTAATCAAATATCCGACGTCCTTTTGATTCTTCCAACCCCTCGCCTAACGGAATAGTTTCTAGTTAGATCTCACGGGTAGTACTATACCGTGCTCTTAGGAATCACTACATATTCCTTTTGGTTTTTAAATTTATCTTTTAAACAACTTATTCAAATGAAATATCTTCTATCTTTCCAAAACTTGAAGTATTCAAACCATTTATTATGATTTATCATAATTCATTTCTATTTTTAATAATCTAAAAATAGGTCATTTCAATCTAGTCTCATTTTAGGTCCCTAACTTCACTAGCGCTTCTTTAATTCAAAATTGAATTGAACTTCTTTTAAAATCTAGCCATTGGATTTTAAAACTCTTTATTCCATTTTAAAACTCTTCATTTCAGATCCAATAGTTTTCGCTTTAGGAGAATCCGACGGTTGGATCTCCTGGTAGATTAGTTTGAAGCTAACGGTTGACATTCTTGAACTGTCGTTGTGCGACAAGTTCTATTCAAACCAAACTTCGATTTATATTATTTAAAAATAAAATCATGGTTATTTAAAAATAGTCTATTAACTATTTAATAACCTCCAAAAATATTCATTTATATTTTACAATCCACGTGTCCATCCAAAATCGAACATCGAAATCAAACCATATTTTTTCACAGGATATTTTATTATTAAAATATTCAGTTATTCCGAATTGGAATGAGATTCAACCAGTTACCATATAATTTACTTTATATAGATTTCACACATCATTAACATCCATATCAACTACCATCCATCAAACAACATCCATTTCTCATATGAAGTTTCTGTGAACTTTCTAATTTCTCGAAATTTGGCTAACGCTTTATATTTTCAAAAAAAAATCACCATAACCTCCTTTGTACGGGTTGACGGTACAACTATCACTTACCCATCTGGGTCCAAATAAATCAATAGCGCTAGCGCTTCTTTAATTCAAAATTGAATTGAACTTCTTTTAAAATCTAACCGTTGGATTTTAAAACTCTTTATTCCATTTGAAAACTCTTCATGTCAAATCCAACAGTTTTTGCTTTAGGAGAATCCGACGGTTTGATCTCCTGATAGATTAGTTTGAAGCTAACGGTTGACATTCGTGAAACGCCGTTGTGCGACAAGTTCTATTCAAACCAAACTTCAATTTATATTATTTAAAAATAAAATCATATTCATCTAAAAATAGTCTATTAACTATTTAATAACCTCTAGAAATATTCATTGATATTTTACAATCTACTTGTCCATCCAAAATCAGACATCAAAATCAAACCATATTTTTTCACAGGATATTTTATTATTAGAATATTCAATTGTTCCGAATTGGAATGAGATTCAACCAATTACCATATAATTTACTTTATATGGATTTCACACATCATTAACATCCATATCAACTACCATCCATCAAACAACATCCATTTCTCATACGAAGTTTCTAAGAATTTTCTAATTTCTTGAAATTTGGCTAACGCTTTATATTTTCAAAAAAATCATCATAACCTCCTTTGTATGGGTTGACGGTCCAAGTATCACTTACCTCTCTGGGCCCAAATCAATCAATAGATTAACCACAATTCAATCAAATAAAAGGGAGACATGTAGATTTATTATCATTCTAATACCCATATGGGTTTACTACAAACTAAACACTTGGGAGATGTGTAAATAAATTATCGTCCCAATACCCGTGTGGGGTCCACATCACAATCCATGTGGGGTTACTTACCAACTAAAATCTTGAAAGACATCACAACCCATGTGGTGTTTCTAACAACTAAACATTTGGGAGATGTGTAAATAAATTATTATCCCAATACCCATATGGGGTTTACATCACAAACCATGTATGGTTTCGACAAACTAAACACTTGGGAGATATGTGAATAAATTATAATCCCCATACTCATGTTGGGTTTTCTACTCATTCAATAACCAATAATTGGTAAATTACATCATCAAGATCATTTAAGGTTCAAATAGTTTTAAATCAACATTGTTTACGTTTATACATCACATACCCAAGCAACTTCAGATATATCATGTAAAATGAAATTTTCATCATACTACTTAACAATTAGCATCGTATTAATATGATAATTAACCCAATTCAACATCCAAACTATATCACGTTTCATCACCAAGTCAATCACATAACAACCAATTATTAAGCGATATAAACTACAATTTAACTAAACTATTAAAATAATTAAAGTGAGAAGTTCTCACTAAAGCCATTCCAACATCATGACACTTCAAATGTAGGATTTTTAAGCTTGCTACTTTTCCAAGACAACTACTTTTTACCCAAATCTCCAAGCTATTTATATATTTATATATATGCTTTAATTTGATTTTCAAAAAAAATATGCTTTAATTTGCAAATCAAGAAGAAAGGTGTGTTTTTAGGGGGTTTTACCGCTTAGGAATGCTAGAGGAGGCAACGACCAGCAAGGGTAGGGGGCGTACAGGTTGGTGGTAGGGGCGTGATCCATGGCATGGGTAGATGTGGCCCATAGTAGGAGGTTGTGGTGGTGTATGCTTGAAATCAAGGCAAAAGGTGGAGTTTTTATCACTTTAAAGAGGAGGAAAGGGGTTTTGGAGCTAGAGCGGGACCGTGGATTGGAGAGGAGGTTGATGGTGTTGGTGTGGGTTGCTCCTGGTTCTGGTTGGATTTTCAGTGTTTGTTTATAGATTAACAACCGGGATTAAATCTGAATAATCCCACGACTATCATTCACTTATACACCAATAAATAACACTCTAAACCTAGTCTTATCGTCCTCCCTTGCCTCTGCCATACTATTAATTCCAACAAAAAAATATTTTGGGTTTTCTTCTTGTTCTCTTAAATCTATTTTCTTTTCTAATCCCTTTTCTTATAGGATTTGAATAGGATCTGAATTTGGAATCATAAGATTTTGATATATAAGAATTCTAACTATTTAATCCTTATATATATATATCTAAGAGATTGCATTCGTGTTCGTTCTTAAAGATTTTCAGATCTAATAGGTAAATATCATCTAATATGTGACATTTCCATACAGTTATATCACTGTGAGTGGAAATAATGTTTTTAATATTATAGATTACATACTGATTTGTATGCCTAAGGAGGTTTGGGTTTTCATGATAACATCACAACAACAAAAAACCCAAATCTCCTACCTTTATATATCACAAAATTGTCAATTACTATTTTAGGTTTTTAATATTCGGGTTATGTTTGATGAATAATTTGGTGATTTTACTTTTGTTTAACTAGATTTTCCTCTTTTCATTTAAAAGTGTTTGTGATATAAAAGGGTTAAGATTTGGTTCAGTTTCATTATTTGGATAGGTTTATATTTCCATTCTAAATTGTAGAATTTGAACATATTCAGATTTGAAATAGTCAAATGTTAATATTTTTATGTGCAACGTAGAAAAAGGATGAATTTAATTCAAACAGAAATATATTTATATATGTATATATTTATAGCCATATATATATGATGATTTTGTATGTATGTACGTACATTACACCTTGTTCCTCTTTCTTTATCTAAACTATTCTAACAAGCCTAGGATACAAGTTTGAATGGTTATGTTGATATTTTCTCATTTGTTGCTTGTTATTAATTATGCCATGAATTGAGTAGTTTAATATGGAAATTAGGCTTGTATACCTTTTATGTGGACATGATTGACAAAATTCACTATTAAACGTTTTTTAACTCGAAAGGAAGTTTTCGTTTATAGCACGTATTAAATTGTATGTTTATATAGTGTAATCAACATAATCAAACGTAATAATGGCATAATAAATACGTTAGAATAGGATTAGAAATTTGTAAATGTCCTCATATGAATTGTTGCTTTTATGTGTGTGTATAAATGTCTTATATATAATTTACATAATTACACACAAACACGAGGTTAGTCATCATTTGTGGTGGAAGACTGCTAGGAACCAACCGACCAATCCAGCAACCACAAGTGAGACTGGATAATGTGAGAGGTTTGGGTGACATGGGCATTAAACTTAATACGCAGTGACACAAGGTTAATCCCGCTTGTAGTAGAAGTTTTCCCAGAACCGCCCGACATATCCAGCATCTACATGAAGTTGGTTTAATGTGAGAGGTCTAGTCTATATATATACACCAATTATGTGTGTAAATAGGTAGGCTTACTACCCGCCTTGAGAAGGTCTTAAGTAACTGACTTTCTTCTTATCTAGTTTGGATCTAAAGTGGTTAGGACTAGGCCCGTTCCGAAGGTTTATTCCTTGGATTTGGATCCAAGTCATACGACTCTCCCTTATTAGGTTTGAAGCAGTCTATGGGTCCTCCTTCTCTAAAGTGGTCTAGACATGGTGATAACGGAGTAGGGTAGTTTACCGAAATGTCCAATTCCTTTAAGAGCTTTGTGAGGACAACCTAGGGACGGGTTTGGTATCCGTGCGATGTAGCATGCAGTTTAATTAACCACCGCTCAAGGGAAGTCTTAAGAAGTATAGGTCAAATATCGTAATATCAGTTGAGTAGTAACATGAGTCATTCGCCGAAGGAGTCTTAAATGGCTATATGCAAGCGTACTCTAAACCAGTACTAAGCAACGAGGTACTACTTCACATATTACTTGTGAGAATATACATATTTATCTAATTAGGACATTGACGTGTTAGGACGGGGTCTTAAGTGACTATGGTCTGCCTTAGGGTAATAAGAGAGCATAAGAATCGACCCTTAATAGATATACCAGAATGGGACTTAAGTGACCGAGAATGTCCACCTCGTTGAGTCTTAAGTGATCATTGATTAACCCTAAATGAACTAATGAAGGTATGAAGTGATTGACTCAGATATTCACCTTATTAATTAAAATATACCTTTGTGTGTGTATACTTATGTGTTTTATAGACATAACTTAAAGTATATAACCTGCCAAATCTAGAGTATAGTCTTTACGTGCATGTTAGTTTCAATCACCGAAACTTTATGTTATGACCTCCCTCCTCTTAACATATAAATAGGATTGTATATGGGAATGCTTGGATCAATGATACCTTGAAGATGGAGCCTTACAATGGAGGATCCATAATTATTACGCACTACGATAGGATTTTTAAATTGGTATAATTAATGTTGATGTACCTATTATGGCATGAGACTCATTGTAACTAACATTTAAGATGGTTTTAAATTAAACGTACATCTATTTTAAGTTATTATATTTTATCTCTTCCGCTGTGTGAGATTCTGATTTCGCTTTAGTATGCTTTGTTATACCTATTATACCATTTCCTTATAGGAACCAACAATCTGTTTAGAATGGCTCCAAGTTTCGATTGGCCTTTTTGGGTCGAAATTTAGTACCATTCTGGGTGGGTAGTTATAGTTATTATACCCCATCTAAGCTGAAACTGTCTATATCAGACCGATAACCTACAACTGGTAATTAAAAATGAGCATATGTGGTATTCATAAGCCCCCTGAATAAACAACCTATAGTCTTGCTGGAATTCGATGGGCAGCCTACGGACTAGCTTACAACCTACATCAGGTCGATACTTGATAAATGCTCAAGCCTTTGCTCTCCAAGTACCCGTCCAAACCAACATACTAAAGATTACTTTTTAATATGTATCTATATAGCAGAGTTATCCTAGAATTATATTGTAATCCAGTCTGAAGTCTCTTAGTTGGGAACTATTAGACAACTACATTTGATGTCAAACTCCACTACCTAATCATCTTCTGACAACTCCTCTATCTTGAATGTAGTCTTACCATCCTAACTCGTAGTCTATCCATCCTAACTTATAGTCCCACCATCCAAACATAAGTCTAAGTACTATGTCTTTCGAAGAATAACTGTCCATCGTCAAAGTTGTCATTGCTTCCCATCATGGCATCACCATCGTTGAGTGACGAAATTATCACGCCGAAAAACCACATCCTTGCCTTACATCATAACCACTAGTCGAAGAGCCACTATATCCAATCCAATGTCGAGCGAACTATCAGTTCCTACTCCACGAAATCAGACCCTCATTTATGTTAAGTAGGCCAAAGTCACCAATATCGATAGCGGTCGATATCATCACTCAACTGTAATCGATAACGATTAGTATATTCAAACACTTAATCAAAACTGGTTATGTACACATCAAATGAAAACGTCCAGCATTCGTTGTGAAATCCAATCTTGTTGCCAAGTTCATTCTTCATCCTCAATTTCGTTGCTAAACTCCAATGCTGCTCTTACTTCAGATTTTCCCATACACTTCATAACTTATTTGCAAATTCATCTCATCTTGTTTGGATTTTATCCGTGTACTAAATCATTATGCACTAAACTTCTTGTGTATTTAATCCATAAACATTAGCAACCCCATATGATGAGATTTGTTTCCCTAATACTAGGTCGCCTACGAATGACATTTTAATCATCCATGCAACCAATAATGACCTAATTTTTAAATTAACAAACAAACATCCATAGTAGCACCCACAAAGTAGAAAAACCTATGTAAAATGATTTTTGATGATTTGGTGCCAAAATAATTCAATTTTAGCGATGGTGCCAAATTAGCACACAATTACGCGCAAATGAGAGAAATATGAAATTCAAGTTTTAACAAACCAAATTACTTTTTAATTATTTTATCTATTTTTTACTAGGTCTTAGAAAATTTATTTAAAATTTTAAATCACTTAGAAATGTCAAATTTTTACCACACCAACAATTACAGTTCAGTGAGGGGCAATATTACCCATCTTAGCTAAATTAGCACAAATTAGCGTCAAAACATATAGCTCGCCAATAAGAGTCTAGCGGTAGAAAAACCGTCCAAATCTGATATCTTATGCAAAAGTCATAACAAGTACAAGTTTGTGGTTTATTTAAATAGAAAAATTAACTAAACAAGGTCATTACCATGTTACCCCTTTCATAATTACTTTTTTTTCCAATTTAATTATCTGTACATGCACAATCCTAACCGACTTCTTCAACCCCCCTCTCTCCTCATTTTCCCCTCATTTTTCAATGGAATTCAATGTCGTTTTCGCCAATTATATTTTCTATGAATGATCTCTGCGAAAAGCATGACCTCATCGAACTTGCACCACCTAGAAATATCCGTTCTCCCCCATGTCGCACGCCCAGGTCACATACCCCCATACACACGTATTTCTCTAGGATGTCCAAGTTTTAGTGAAATATTGGTCGAAGATGCTATTTTTGATGAGAAAAACAATGATGGTCTCAGATTTGCGAATCGTCGCTAGTAGCTCCAAAGAATTGAGCCCTTAGTCATGGAAAGTATATGCCTGATACACATGCAACGATCTGCTATTTCTAACAATTTTGATAATAAAACCAACTCAAAACAGCAGAATATTATTGCCACTAGGTTTATTAATAGTCAAATTATAGAATCAGAGACATATAATAGAACGACATCCCACCGCGGAACAAATAATACAATATATGTCAAAGTTTACATAAATAAAAATAGTGGATGTTTTGATATATAAATTTTCTCATACATATGGAATTAACAAAAATAATAATACATAGATGAGTCTTTAGAAAATCTCTAGCTTTGAAAGGTGAGATCTCAAAGTTGTAATACTCGATCAATCCGATCATAATTCTAAAACAAAACAATTAAGTCAGGGCTAGCATTCTTAAATAAGAGAATCAACTCAAGCGAAATGTTCAATGCATTAACGACTTAGAGGATTTTTGGGATTCTCATCCTCTGAGGATCCATGGAACTAGATAAATATAATATAATTTGATATTATGATAGTGTCTATTGAGTAAAGAAAAATATTAAAATAGCTTAATCGAGATTTTATAGCATTTATAGGCACCATAATCTATATAGATATCTTGAAGTCCACCATAAACTAGTGCCTATCAGATGAAACTCTATAGGTACAGTACAAATCAAAATCGTAAAGGGCTTGATCAGGATAATATGACAAGGCAGCAAGGCAATACCCAATGATAGGATTCTATTGGATTATGGACACAGGCTGGTGGTAACGCATAGCCGCAACTACCTCCCTCCTCGAACAACACTCCTATAATCAAAGGCTGGCCACCAATCAATCATAAAATAAGAGACATGGTAACGAAGAAACATGTCCAATCGAAGGTGCGACTTCATTTATCCCTGGTATGGCTCCTATTTTAGCTATTTTAATTATGACCCGAAGGTCAAAGCTATTCTATCATCGTTCTCTTACTTCATTCCAACAGCATTCGCCAAATAAACCCTACTTAATTTTGGATTCTCCACCAAGTGCACATTTTTTAAAGTGGCATCAGTATTGGTAGGGAGTAAAAAAACCAACTTCAGTCTCTTTAACAATCCAAACGCTTATTTCACACCATGGTCATTACATTTAAAATCATATTCCAACGTAGTAAATCAATTAACGTCAAGTATTGATTTAATTTATCAAATTGTCAAATCGATTCAGTTATACAATATCACTTAAAAATTCAAATTTATATTTATAGATCGATTTATTATCAAACTTTACATTTAGTATTAGACTACATGTCACAAATATCGTTATTCGATAGAATCTTTGTATTCAATCATTTCGAAATACAATACTCGGATTGGAAATATATACTTATATTTTAAAATAGTTAAGTTAAATATAAAATAGTATAAAAAATAGGATAATTTGATATAAAATAGTTTTAAATAAAGTAGATACGTTTGATATAAACTAGTTTAAATAAGATGGATAGGTTTAGCACGAAATAGCTTAAATACGATAGGTAAGTTTAATATGACATAGTTTAAATATGATAGATAAGTTTAATATAAAATAGTTTAAGGTAGATAAGTTTGAAAAAGTTGAAATAAAATAGTGTTAAATTATATATTAGTTGTAAAATAAATAATACTAATTTCAAGAAATAATCTAATCCAAATCAATTACCTATAAATTCCAAAGTTTGACTTAACGTTGATCTCGATTTCGAAGTTAAATTCAATTTCACTTAAGACTCAATTGGTGTAAATTTCGATTTAAAACCAAGCGTTCAAGTTATACCATAACTTGAATTGCACTTCTAAATTAATAACTTCAATTTGTCTTGAAATTTGAATTCTAAATTCATTTCATATCATTAGTTTAAACCAACCTTCAAAATATCAAATATTAAGTTTTATTGCTTAAATCAATTTTTTAAAGGTTTAACTTAATCGTTTGAATGCATTAAACTATTAAACTTGATAAAATCCTTATGTTAATGAACTCAAATTTTAATATGTTTAAGCACAATTTAAATTTTAAACTTTCGAAAATCCTTAATCAAAATTTATCTTTAACTTTCAGAATAACAAATTCAGTTTTTAAACTAAATAAAAACCGTTCATTAAATCGTTTAATTATAACTTACTAATTCACATTTAAATATTTTAAAATATTAATTTAATCTTAAAATATAAATTAAATATCAAAAATCAATTGATAAACTAAACATACTTATAAAAATTCCTAAATAGTATCACTTTAAATAGCAAATCCAATTCAGAAAATCATGTTAAATATTTATATTAAATTAGTTACTGTAACAACCCGGAATTTTGGGGCCAATTTAAAATTTTTATTTTAGAAATTACGTCAGAATTTAGAAAAAGGAAAAAAAAGTTTTAACAGTAGAAAATGTCTGTTTGTTTAATATTAAACAGTTACAAGTTAGAAGTTAGAAGTTTGTTAAGTATTAACATTTACATGCAAACATTCATTTCTAAAAATAATATTTAATCTTGTAGTGTTAGTTTTAATTTCTAACAATTAGCATTAACCATGCATTCATTATCTTTCCTCCCTTTTGTAATAGACTGAATTAAATCGGGCATTAACTATAAAAGATTTATAGAATTAATTAATATTTTATTTTAAATACCTAGGATAATACAAACCCTATTCTCCCATAATAAGATTAGCCGCCTCCATCCTATTTCGATCGCCGCTATTCTTCATTTCTTATCGCCCCGTTTACTCTCGATCCACCTAATTAAACAAAGAAATGATAATTACAAATCGCTCAGCTAAGTGGGTTCTTCCTATGCAACGGTTAAGATCTATCATGGGGGTGCGGTTGTCTCGATTTTGGGACCTAAAATTGCTGACTTTGGGCGCGGATTTCGTGATGGTGCGATTTCGAGGTGGCCATTGGCGGAGGTCGAGGAGGTTCTGGGTATGGGAGGATCTGTGTGGGGAAAACAATAGCAGGTGTTTCACGATGAAGAAGAAAGAGAGGCCACGGTTTTTCCTAAAGCAATGTAATTAAGGTTGTTAATTAAATCAATTATATATTTGATTGTTTATTAAAGTGTTAAATGTTTAAACACTTGTAGCTTCTCCAAACGAAAACGGAGTCACATGATTTAAAATGCGTTGGATTCATATCAGAAAACTCTACACAATGGAACTGACCAGATCTGAAACAGAGCAGACCAGATTTTGAAAAAAATTCAGATCTGAACTGTTCAGAATTAAAACCATTGGTGAGATTTCTTTTTTAATGAATAATTAAACATTTAATTATTTATCGCCAATTTATATTCATGAATATATGATTATAATCATATTTGCGATGTCATGTGTTTGGATATTATTGTTTTGCGAATTTTGATAGTTTGGCATATATATGTTTGTTTAGATCTATGTCCTGCAATCAATTTTCTTACTTATTTAGATATATTAACACCGATTTGATTAGAATTGGTTTTAAATAAAAATATTCATGTTTATTTGATTTATGACGTTATATGTTAAAACCCAAGTCTAGTTGTTGTTACATGTGTTAATATGAAATTGACACCATAGTTTAACACCAAATTTAGATGTTGTAACATGTATTCATATGAGAAGTTTACACCTTATGTAGACACCGAAATTAATGTTATTGCATAAATGAATATAAATTTAGCGTTGTGTTATGCATATAAAGTGAATATAAATTTAGCGTTGTTTTATGACATAAAAAGTGAATATAAATTTAGCATTGTGATATGTCATTAAAATGAACATAAATTTAGTGTTATGTTAATTTATTAAAAACGAACATTATTTTTAGTGCCATATTAATTTATTAAAAATAATCATATTTTTAGCGTCGTCATGTTTCATGAAAAATGAACTTAATATTAGTGTCATTATGTTTCATGAAAAATGAACATTATATTTTTAAGTGTCATGTTAATGCATTAGAAATGAATATTTTTAATGTCATATTATTGTTACCAAAAATGAATATATATTTATTGTCACTTGGATTTCAGTAAAAAGTTAAAAACATGTTAGTGATATAAAATATCACTTTGTGTAAAAACATGTTAGTGAGATAAAATATCATTTCGTGTAAAAACATGTTAGTGAGATAAAATATCACTCTGTGTAAAAACATGTTAGTGAGATAAAATATCATTTTGTGTAAAAACATGTTAGTGAGATAAAATGTCACTTTGTGTAAGAACATGTTAGTGAGATAAAATATCATTTTGTGTAAAAACATGTTAGTGAGATAAAATATCATTTTGTGTAAAAACATGTTAGTGAGATAGAATATCACTTTGTGTAAAAACATGTTAGTGAGATAAAATATCACTTTGTGTAAAAACATTGTTAGTGAGCTAAAATATCATTTTGTGTAAAAACATGTTAGTGAGATAAAATATCATTTTGTGTAAAAACATGTTAGTGAGATAAAATATCACTTTGTGTAAAAACATGTTAGTGAGATAAAATATCAGTTTGTGTAAAAACATGTTAGTGAGATAAAATGTCACTTTATGTAAAAACATGTTAGTGAGATAAAATGTCACTTTGTGTAAAAAAAAATGTTTGTGAGATAAAATATCACTTTGTGTAAAAACATGTTAGTGAGATAAAATATCACTTTGTGTAAAAACATGTTAGTGAGATAAAATATCACTCTGTGTAAAAACATGTTAGTGAGATAAAATATCACTTTGTGTAAAAACATTGTTAGTGAGATAAAATATCATTTTGTGTAAAAACATTGTTAGTGAAATGAAAATAAACATTTTATATGTTAAAAAGGGTTAAACAAAAATGTAATAGGGGATTACATAAGAAACTTCGCATTTTAAATGTAATGGGGGATTACATAAGAAACTTCACATTTTAAATGAAATAGGGGATAACTTAAGAAAACATAAATTGCTATTTTTTTTTGGTTAAAAAACATAGAATGTCATCTTTTTGTTAGAGAATAAAATATCACTTTTGTTAGTAATGGAAAATTAGGATAAAAATGTCACTTCCGTTGGTAATAAATTTTTTGAATTAAAGAATCATTTTGCTAAGAAATGTTTTGTTAACATTAAATTATCATTTTGTTAAAAAAGTGTTTTGTTATTAGAAATTATCATATTAGTGATAGATTTGTCATATATGTTAGAAATCAAATTTGTCATATATGTTAGGAATCAATTTTGTCATGATGTTAGAAATCAAGTTTGTCATTTATGATAAAAATCAAATTTGTCATTTATGATACATGAATATGTCATGTGATTAGTACAAATGTTTTGATGAATAAATATGTCATTTTCATTTAAAATGTTTATTGAGATTAAAAGTAACATTTTTGTTATAAATAATCATGTTAGATAAAATAACATTTTTGTTTAAATTATCATGTAAGATAAAATTTACATTTTTGTTAGAAAATGTAAATTAGATAAAAAGGACATTTTTGTTAGAGAATGTAAATTAGATAAAAAGGACACTTTTGTTTGAAAAAAATAAATTAGAATAAAAAGAGACATTTTTGTCACATTAAAATGAATGAATTAAAAATGGACATTTTGTCACATTAAAAAGAATAAATTAGAATGGAACATCTTCATACATTAAAAAGAGTTTAATCAAAATAAACATTTTTGGTCATTAAGAAGAGTTTAACCAAAATAAACATTTTTGTATATTAAAAAGAGTTAAACAAAAATATACATTTTTGTATATGTAAAAGGATTATACCAAAATTGTGACGATCGGGAATTTCGCTCGATCCGAATCAGTCGCTAAACCAACCAAGACCGTTCGAAACCCCTGATTGTTTTGAGAACACGACAAATAAGAACGCGAACAGAAGAACATTTCATTGTTAATTACAAAAATGCCATCAGAATACAAGAATATACAGAATATGAATAATATTACACAGAAAATATCAGAGATTACAATACATTGCATAGCAGCGGAAAAATAATACAATACACAACTGAAAGAGATATACGGATACAGAGCTTTTCAGATATCATTCCAGCTGTAAACCAGGTTCCTGTGAGTATAAATCTGCAAAACCAAAACTACTAGTTGCCCGTGTGGAAAATAAGGGCACCCAAAGTTTATGTTAAAACAATAAACTCCTGGTCAGTCATGTGACTGGTGTGAGAACTAAAACAGTTATTAATCTTTATTTTAAAGTTAGGTAAATCAAGGGACCACGCCGTATAACACGGAACGGGTTTCCTCCCAAGAATACCAGTGCATAAAACAACTGCACAATACTAAATAAAGAACAATGAAGATATTATAAGACCCAAGTCTCATCACACAATGCAACACAAACCGGAGGATAGGGTTTTCCCCATATAATAGCCAAAGCATGCTTGATACGTTTAAAACAAGTCATTTGATACTATAATAAGTGTATAGTGTTTAAAACAATTTCAATCATAAGTATCAATCATAGACGGCATGGGTACCATATATCATGTCGCCATACTAGGCTCTACAATCAAAACCGCAAAATGTCGTTTTGGAAGTTGGATTATCAATTATGATATGAACCGGGACTAGAGGCTCTCGAATCGGTGAGGACGATCCCTAGCCTCGGTTCATATCATAAATGATAATCCAACTTCCAATACGACATTTTGCGGTTTTGATTGTAGAGCCTAGTATGGCGACATGATATATGGTATCCATGCCGTCTATGACTGATACCTATGATTGAAATTGTTTTAAACACTATACACTTATTATAGTATCAAATGACTTGTTTTAAACGTATCAAGCATGCTTTGGCTATTATAAGGGGAAAACCTTATCCTCCGGTTTGTGTTGCATTTTGTGATGGGAGCTGGGTCTTATAATAGCTTCATTGTTCTTTATTTAGCATTGCGCTGTTGTTTTATGCACTGATATTCTTGGGAGGAAACCTGTTCCGTATTATACAGCGTGGTCCCTTGATTTACCTAACATTAAAGTAAAGATTAATAACTGTTTTAGTTCTCACACCAGTCACATGACTGACCTGGAGTTTATTGTTTTAACCTAAACTCTGGTTGCCCTTATTTTCCGCACGGGCAGCTAGTAGTTTTGGTTTTGCAGATTTATATTCATAGGAACCTGGTTTACAGCTGGAACGATATCCGTAAAGCTCTGTATCCGTATATCTCTTTCAGTTGTGTATTGTATTATTTTACCGTCGCTATGTAATGTATTGTAATCTCTGATATTTTCTATGTAATATTTATTCATACTCTGTATATTCCTTTATTCTGATGGCATTGTTGTAATTAACAATGAAATGTTCTTCTGTTTGCGTTCTTATTTGTCGTGTTCTCAAAACAATCAGGGATTTCGAATGGTCTTGGTCGGTTTAGCGACTGATTCGGATCGAGCAAAATTCCCGATCGTCACAAAAATATTCATTTTCGGTCATTTAAAAGGATTAGTTAAAAATTTACATTTTTGTTTATTAAGAAGGATTAGACAAAAATTTACATTTTTTGTTAGTTTAAAAGGATTTAACAAAAATGTCATTTTAATGTAAATGTATACATCAGAATTTATATATAAAGGAGGAAACATCATTTTAATGCAAAGGCATACATTAGGATTTGTATGCAAACAGCAATGACATATATGTTGATTATAAGATGTCATTTATGTTATTGTTAAATGACATGCTTGTTAATTATAAAGGTGACATTAGGTTAAAATAACACTTTGTTGTAAATTGTGTCATCAGAATAAAATGACATTTTATTGTCATTTGTCATTAGAATTGAAATTTTAGATTTTTATTGTCATTTGTCAACAATAAAAAGAATAAAAATAAAAGACTAGATTTTTATTGTCATTTGTTCACAATAAAAAGAATTGAAATATATGTCTGTGATGTTGAAATGTTTGATGTGTTAAATATAATGTTAGTATATTCAAACTGAATATTACACTTCCATTTACAAGTCGTCCGACTTGTTTATGTAATTGGGATGATAATTTTCACACATCGCCCAAGTGCACAAATAATTTATTATTTGTTTGTTGGATGAAACCCCACACGGGTATTGGGATGATATTTGACAGATACTAATCCCAATATTTAGTTGTAAAATCCACTCTAGCTGTTATTTTGATGTTTGATAATTATTTATCATGATTTTTACCCCACACGGGTAGTGGGATGATATTTGACATACACTAATCCCAATATTTAGTTGTAAAATCCACTCTAGCTGTTATTTTGATGTTTGATAATTATTTATCATGATTGTTGATTACATGCAATATATGGTTGTTGATTGAGTCACATTCCAATAAAGAATATTCTAGAAAAAGAATATTTTAGAAAATATCTTAGAAAAGGAACATTTTAGAAAAAGAATATATTTTAGAAAAATATATTTATTGATATGAACTAGTTATTAACTAGAGTAAATCATTAAATTAAGATTTTATGAAGTTTTCCAATTTGTTAATATTTAATTGAAAATTTAATTAAATGAATTGGATTTTGGGTTTGTCGTGAATGGTGTCTTAAATAACACCTTTCTTAAACCCAGTTGAGAAAAGAATAAATCTTTTAATTAAGATTATTACAGTTTTCAGTTATATTTAGTAATTGGAATAAGATGAAATGTGAATTTGGTTTATTGTGAACTGTGTTTTTAAGCGACATGTGTTCTTTAATCCAACTGACAGTGAAATTGTGATTTAGAATTTATAAATCTTTTATTCAGATTTAAATGGAAATTTTCCAAAAGTAAAGTTTTCCAATTTAAATTGGAATTGAATAGAATTTGAACTAATAAAAACCGAGATAAGCTTATGTAAAAGAAGACCGATACTACATATGGAATTTAAGAGGCTTTGCCGTTATTCCGTTTATATTATTGGTCGGATACAGAAATTTATAACGATTATATACTGATTTGATTTCTGTAAAGATTCCATATTTTATGGAAGATGATTTTGGGTTTACCGTGAACTATGTTTTAAATGACATTAGTTCTTTAACCCAGTTAAAAATAAGATTAATTTCATAAATTTAAATAATCATTGAAGAATGATTTTTGACATTTAAAAACCAAATTGGGGTTTTAATAAATTTTTAAAAGAAAGATTTAAGAATAAATTCAAAGAATTTATCTTTGATAGAATAATGCGAATATTTTATTAAAAGAATAATTCTGAATTGGAATGAGGTGTTGGATGTGTTTTTATAGCACTTGATTTTTAATTTTAAAAATACGCTAGTTATTCGGAAAGACCAGGTTTAACCCATTCTGAATAATCACTACGACATGAAGAGTCAAAGTCGAAGACGGTGATTGAAGACCGACGATCTTCACATCGAATGGATGTGTTGCTACCTAGACCCATGATGGGAGCAGCTACCTTGAAGGGGCTTCAGTGGTAGCCATCCAGGCGTATTGTTGATTGTTCGGATATGCGAGGACCTTTCAGGTGTCCTCGGTTTCGTTCAAACCCAGAACGGACTTGTAAATGGATGCGTGTCTGACATTGGATTTCGTTCCATGTGAATTAAATTGATTTTTATTAATGTATATCTGATTGGTGGTGGAGAATTTATTCTCTGCTTAACACCCTGGTAAATATTGATAGTGATTGATCGCATGGCGTGAATTGTCAAGGTGGCACGCCAAGATGCAATTGACCAAGGCTTTTGTTGAAAAGCAGGGCCTTGTGAGATGATCAAAGTATAGCCTATTACGACATAGCTTTGTGTATAACGTGACTTCGCGAGCCTCACAGCCCGATATGAGTTCAAAACGGTGATTAGGACTGCAAGGAGTGCACACGTTTCTTTCTATCTAGAAGTGATGTCAGCGACCTACCAGCCTTAACATTTTTACTTATGTGGTTGATGGATTGAGGCGCCTCGGATTTATAGGCGGGAAGTGGTCATATGGAGGTCCAAAAGGACTGGGAAGCGTGTGTTCAGGAATTGCCAATCCACTTTCGACAGGTGTGGACCGGCCCTGAAGATCCAAGGGTTCACTGCGGAGGATCCTGGGGCATTTGCTAGAGTGTCTCGAATCGGAGAGGACGATCCCTAGCCTAGACTCATGATGGAAATCCAACTTCCAATACGCCCATGCGGTTTTGATTGTAGAACTAGTATGGCGACATAGTAGGATGGGGTACTATGCCGTCTATGATTGATACATTATGATTGAAATGTTTTTGAAATATATATACCCATATATATATACACACTAATATTAAATCCGTTTTTATCATATCAAGCATTTTTTACCATTATAAGGTAAAACTCTATCCTCTGGTTTGTGTTGCATTGTGTGATGGGACTTGAGTCTTATAATGGTTTATTTTTTCGAAAAAGCATTGCGTTGTTTAACGATTTATTTTATTTTATGCACTGGCAATCCAATGGAGTAAACCTGTTCCTCATTAGTGGCGTGGTCCTGTGATTAGCCTTATTATTAGATAAGTTAAGTTAAGATTTATCATATCAGTCCTATGTCTGACCTGTAGTTTGTTTCACTGGCAAACTCGGGTGCTCATATTTTCCACACGGGAAGTCGAGTAGCTTTTTGCAGATATATTTACAGGATCCTGGTTTACAGCTGAAGCGGTATTCAGAAAGCTCTGTATCCGTGTATTCCTTTCAGTTGTATATTTGTATTATTTTTCCATTGCTATTTAAATGTAATTTAAATCTCTGATGTTATTGTATTTCAATTGTGTAATAAGTATTCATACTCTGTTATATTCTTGTACTCTGATGTAATTGTTGTAATCAGCAATAAAATGTTCTTTAGTTTGTGTTCTGATGTGTGTTGTTCTCAAAGCAATTCAGGCTTCCCTTTACGGGAAAGTTTGGGTCATTTCATCTGGTATCAGAGCTTTGGTTTACAGAGCTCGAGAACAAGGCACATTAGAACCGAACGAAAGAATTCATCAGAGATTGGATTAGTAATATCCAATGAGAATAACTCGTTAGAGATAGGATCAGTAGTACCCTAGAACGAGTGTGAAGAGTATTATTTTCTTTAAAAAATAATAATAATAATTTAGTTTTGAAAGTTTTATCGTAAAATACGTATTTGAGTATATTATTATATTTTTATGTGGACAATCGAGTATATAAAAATTTCAAATATACGAGTAATTAACGGATATTCAAAGTTTTAATATACTGGATAGATATAGAATCACACTCTAGTCACCCGGAGATGATTCTGATGATGGAGCTCCATCATCAGTATTTGTATTCGAGTTTCGAAAGTGGTATATCTATATATTTCCATTGACTGTTACGAGAACCAAAACTAGAAAGGATGTATTGCTATGATTTGCTCTAAAAATATGATTTTTGACTATATATAAAAGTTATATATATTTAAAAAGTTAATCACCTAATTGATTGTTAGTTGTGATGTTTGATGGTTAGTTTAACTAATTAAAATATTAGAATGATAATTAATTAAACCAATAAATAAAAATTTAAAGTTGAGTTAGTTAATTAAACAACTTTTAGCTTCGTTCCTTTTCGAGGACGAAAAGATTTTAAGTGGGAGAGATTGTAACAACTCGGAATTTTGGGGCCAATTTAAAATTTTTATTTTAGAAATTACGTCAGAATTTAGAAAAAGGACAAAAAAAGTTTTAACAGTAGAATATGTCTGTTTGTTTAATATTAAACATTTACATGTTAGAAGTTTGTTAAGTATTAACATTTACATGCAAACATTCATTTCTAAAAATAATATTTAATCCTGTAGTGTTAGTTTTAATTTCTAACAATTAGCATTAACCATGCATTCATTATCTTTCCTCCCTTTTGTTTTTTCCTTGTTATTATTTTCTTCACAAACAAATAACCTATATATATATATATATATTTCTCTTCTATTTATTCTTTCCAACCCATTGAATATGTCACTTAAATTTTGTTATTTAATGTTATGTGTTTTGAAATTTAAAGGGACACACAACTTTCTAACAATCAACATTAGACAATAAATCATATATTCATTCCTTTCCATTTATTCTCTCTCCCTCTTTGTAATTTACTTTCGAAATTTGAATAAAAATATATATAATTAATAAATAGTGTGGTCCCATCACACCTAGTCAGCTAATTAAATCCTTGGTAACCTACTATATTGTAATAGACACATTAGGGGAATGAAACTAAAGAAATTTAAAAATAGTATTAAAATATGTATATATATATATATATATATATATATATATATATATGCTAATGGTATACATTTAAAACATTGCTTATAAAAAAATACTATAAATTTAGCAAATGCTACACATATGAATGATAGAATTGAAGTATGATTAATTGACTACATGTTAAATTTCTAATGAATTGACTACATGCTATATATATGTGACGGCAAGGAATTTCGCTCGGTCCGAACCAGTCGCTAAACCGACCCAGACCGTTCGAAACGCCCTATCGTTTGAGAACACGACAAAACAGAACACATACAGAAGAACATTTCATTGTATATTACAACAATGCATCAGATTACAAGAATATACAGAGTATAAATGAATATTACACAAAAATATCAGAGATTTAAATTACATTTAAATACATCGCAGCGGAAAATAATACAATATACAACTAGAAGAGATATACGGATACAAAGCTTTCCGGATATCGTTCCAGCTGAAAATCAGGATCCTGTGAATATAAATCTGCAAAACCAAAACTACTAGCTCCCCGTGTCAAAATAAGGGCACCCAGAGTTTAGGTTAAAACAATAAACTCCAGGTCAGTCATGTGACTGGTGTGAGAACTAAAACAGTTATTAATCTTTATTTTAAAGCTAGGTAAATCAACGGACCACGCCGTATAACACGGAACGGGTTTCCTCCCAAGAATACCAGTGCATAAAACAGACAGCGCAATGCTAAATAAAGAAAAAATGAAGCTGTTATAAGACCCAGGTCCCATCACACAATGCAACGCAGCCGAGGATAGGGTTTTCCCTTATAACAGCCAAAGGATGCTTGATACGGTTAAAACAAATCGTTTGATACTATTATAAGTGCATAGTGTATAAAACAACTTCAAATCATAAGTATCAATCATAGGCGGCATGAGCGTCCCATGCCACTATGTCGCCATATATAGGTTTACAAATAAAACCGCAAAGTCACGTATTTGGAAATTGGATTTCCGTCTATGAACCGAGGCAAAAGATAGTCCTCAACCGATTCGTGACTCTCTAGCCCGAGCCACCGGAACAGCCGCAACTGTCCCTTGGATCGTCAGGGCCGGTCCACCGATGTGGATTATAGTGCCTGAACAATACGTCTCCCCGGCCTTTGGGCGTAAACGAGCCAACTAAATGACTCCATCGGTTCGAGAACGACCGATCAATCCGAGGCGCCTCGCAACAGCAACAACCACATAAGTCAAACTCGTCAGGGCGTGTAAAACCACTGACGCCACTTCTAACTAGAAAGAAACGCATGCCCTCCCTGAGGTCCGTCTCCCGTTTTTGGTTCATACCGGGTGTGAAACTCGCGAAGTAAACGTTACACAAAGCTACGCCACAAAGGCCGTGCTTTGATCATCACCACAAGACTTTGCTTTTCGACAGAAGCCTCGATCAATTGCCACTTAGGCATGCTACACAGGCAATTCACTCCATGCGTTTGATATCCATCAATATATAACCCCTGAGATCGTACGTCTCAGAGAAGGGCGTTAAGCAAGAGAATAAATTCTCCGCCGCCAAACAGATATATATTTAATAGAGATCAATCACATAGACTAAAATCCAATGTCAGACACATAGTCCATTTACAAGTCCGTTCTGGGTCTGAACGAAACCGGAGGCACCTAGTACCCCGCATATCCATTGATCTCCAAGTACGTCTGGACGATCACCAACTGTTTCCATTTTCTTGGGTGTACATCCCAATCAAGATCATCAGTAATCACCCACACGACGTGAAGACTTCCGGTCTTCGACCATCGTCTTCATCTTCGACTCCACGTCGAATCATTTATTCAGAATGGGTTAAACCCGGTCTTTCTGAATAACTCGCGTATATATTATAAAAGTGTTACACAACCACAACATACGCCTCATTCCAATTCAGAATATTCTTTTATTCAAATATTCCTATATTTTGGGAAAAGTTCCCATTAATTTTATCCAAGATAAATTCTTTAAATTTATTCTTTAATCTCCTTTGAATATCAATTCAAACTAGTTGGGATTAGCGAACCACACCGAAGTAATCATTTATTTTATTTCCCAATCCCAACCTATTCATCCCATGAAGTAAAACTGGTTATACTTCATATCTAACACCACGGTGTTATCGGTAAATTCAATTACCATTTCACGTTCAAATCTAATTAAAGATTTAACTATCGCCTGAAGTAAAACTGGTGATACTCCATTCTTGATTATTTCAATCTAATTAAAGGTTCATTAAAACACCACTTAGTTTTAATCTTCAACTGGGTTAAAGAATCAGTGTCATTTAAAACACAGTTCACGATAAACCCAAAATCACATTCCATTAATCATCGGGTTAAAGAACGAGTGTTATTTAAAACACTGTCCACGATAAACCCAAGAATCAATATCAATTCAATTCCAATTAAATATTGTTTAATTGGTACACTTCATTAAATCTAAATAAAAAGATTTAATCTTTTCTCAACTGGGTTCAAGAACAGTGTTAATGAAGACACCATTCACGACAAACCCAAATCACATTTGATATTAAACACAAGGCTCTGAATAGAAAATATACCGGCTTATATTCAATATCAAATTCTACGATTAACAAATATCGTATTGGAAATAACGATATATATATATATATATATCTTCCAAATTCCCATAACACTATCTATATCATCACGAAATCCAACATCGAAATATTCCGAAGACAATTTCGATTCAAATCCAATGCAATCATTGGAAATTCTGGTTATTTCCAAAACCATTTCAAATTCAATTTATTTATTTAAAAATAAATAGAATTATAATTCTAGTTCAAAACTAGTTCATTTCGATAAAAATCTATTTTTATCTTTTCAAATATGGAGTTTTTCATCCCAAATCTTCACAAATCATTTCTTATGATTTTACACAAATTATTACTATTTTTAATAATTTTATCAAGGCCCGTACAGTCGATTTCCATCAACGGCCATCGAACTGCACTTACAGCGACCTTTTTCGAATTTGATTTGGACGTATCTCCAAATCCAACCGTTAGATTTCACATTTCTAATATTCGTTAGAAAGCTCTTCTCGATACGAACCCAACGGTTCCGGTTTTAGGAGAATCCGATGGTCGGATCTCCCCTAATGTCCGTTCGAAGTCAATGGTCGAAATTCGCGAACTGCCGCGGCGCGGCGCGTTCTATTCAGGCCATTATATTGTATATATATTATATATAATATATACTTCGTCGATTTCTATTTAAAACGAATTATATAATTAGTTTTAAATTCGTTTCAAAAACAATTTCAACTTCCATTTACAATCCAAAGCAAAATTGAATTCTTCTTTATAAATTCGTTTTAAAATTCATTTCTATTCAATTCAAATTTCAATTCAATTTGAATTCATTTCAATTCGCTTTCAATTCAATTTGAATTCGTTTTCAATTCAATTCATTTCGAAATCATTTATATTCCATTCTTTTCAAAATCAGATTTTGAAATCACTTTCGATATTCCATATAAAATGAATAAAATCGATATAAATGTCGTTCACGTCAAAATGGCGTCAATCTAATCAATACGGCTTCATATATTCCTATTTTCAAATATTCTATTTCAAATATTTCTTTTTCAAATATTTCTATTTTAAAACTGGAATGAGGCCCAATCAATTACCATATAATGTTAATTATATGGATTTTCTACAACACATGTACATATCAACAACGATGAATAATCAACCATCACCCAAAGTGCATTCTACACTGTATAAGCATCAAATATAAATATTCAACGCTTATAACAGCCTGTCAAACAATCGATCGACATACAACTAAACAATCGGGATTAGTGTACGTCAAATATCATCCCAATACCCGTGTGGGGTTTCAAGCAATCAAACACAGATTTTTATTTGTGCAGTTGGGCGATGTGTAAAATTTATCGACCCAATTAATGTCCTTCAAATAGGTGTACATAAACAAACCGTCCGGTTTGTAAATGAATATTTATTTATTCACATTCACGTTAAAAATTATATTTTTAACGATCAAACTATTTTATTCAACCTATGAATATTCTATTCGGTTCATTTACACAATAAAAATGATATTTTTATTTTAGAAAATTTCGGCGGCATAACGGCACGATACTAGAAACGGGAAAAGGCCTAGCCTTATCCCCGGTCTAGTGAAGGCCCACGCCATTCACACATCAATCAAATCAATTTATTTCACCAACAATTCAATTCCAAATCAAATCATCTAACCACTACACAACCAAACAATTTAACAAACAAGCCATCCATGGTCTGTGGATGACGGGTGTCGGGTGCTGCTAAGCACCGTCTGCATCCTAGTATATATATAACTAGAAACATTAAATTGAAAGGTGAGGAGTTCTCACAGATAGCTATCCAACTTCACGGCACTTCCAATGCAGAAAATCTTCACTGTTCTCGTCTCTTATCACTTTCTTCGCCCGTATTCTCTACATATGTAAAAATCGAATTTTTACTTTGCTACTCAATATTTAAAAATCTAATTTTTACTTTGCTATTCAATATTTAAAAATCGAATTTTTACTTCGATGTTCAATATATAAAAATCATATTTTTACTTCGATGTTCAATATATAAAAATCATATTTTTACTTCGATGTTCAATATATAAAAATCATATTTTTACTTCGATGTTCAATATATAAAAATCATATTTTTACTTCGATGTTCAATATATAAAAATCATATTTTTACTTCGATGTTCAATATATAAAAATCATATTTTTACTTCGATGTTCAATATATAAAAATCATATTTTTACTTCGATGTTCAATATATAAAAATCATATTTTTACTATGAATAAAAATCACAACTTATTCATGTTATGACATATATAGAAAATTCAGTTTTCAACTATGCTCTTTTCCTTAAAAAAAATGATTTTTATCTCTTTTAAAACTAATTACTCTAAATAAATTAAAATAACTAACTAAATAAAATATAATTAAAAACTTACAGTCGATTCTGGGGTAGGAAGGGCGTTGACGGGCTCGGGGAGCCGCTGGTGACGTCGGGAGTTGGTGGCGGCGAATATTGGCCAGAGGCGGCGGCTTTCAGGCGTTAGGGGTTAAGGTCTTTTGGGTTAGAAGAGGGAGATGGCGCAGGAGCTTCGAAGGGGGGGGGGGGGGGGGGTGGGGGAAGATCGCCTGAGGCGGGTGGTGGCGTGCATGCTGGCGCGGTGGTGGGCGGGATCGATGGGGAGGCTGTGGCGTGGATTTTTGGGTGCGTCGGATCGGGCTGGAGGAGGAGGGCCTGCTGGAGCACGGCGGAGGGGAGGGAGAAGAGGACGGGTGGCGATGGGGTGATGGCGGCAGTCGACGGGAGCTGGGGAACGATCGCCGATCTCCTTTTCCTTTTTTTTATATATATATATATATAATCGATTTCTGAGGAGAGATAAAGGGGAGGGGGGTATAAGAGAATAAATATAAATATATTATTTTTAATTTTAAAAAGTTGACTTTTTCATACGACCTCTAAACGAGGCCCACCGCCTGTCGTCCATAGCTAATTACCCCCATTCCGAACACAATGGGATATGTGTCGTAAGCTGATTTGATCGTTTGAATCAGTTTCCGTTTAAATTTACATTTAAATCACTATATTGAATTTTAAACGTACATTTCAAATTACCGGGGTCACATACTAACTAGAAAAATTCCAGAAAAATATTTTCTAGCTTCGTATTGACGATACGGTCCTAACAAAACTAGTTTCGTCGAATTCTGAGACCGTTGGAAAAATGGCCATTTTCCAGTCGATTAAAATCAACTGAAACTGGTCAAACGCATTTTCCTTTGCCACGCTCACATATTGATTCAAAAAATTACGAAATTTGAAACCTAGCAATAACATCACATCCCGGACCCAACAAAACTGGTTTCGTCGAAATCCGAGGTCGTTTGCAAAATGTCCATTTTTAAAGGCCTGAATTCCATAGCGACTATTCAGAATTTTCAACTGGACATATCTTTTGATTCCCGCTATGAAATTTCGATTTTCCGGATTCGTTGGAAAGATATCATCAATTAGATCCTAACGTTTTTGGTTTCACTAAAATACGGATTGTTCTGCACCCGGTACATTCAATTGAAGTTTGAAATCGAATTATCGAACTACCGCGCCATTTTCAATTCCATTTATAATTATATATAATTATTTATATTCTAACGACGACGCGTATAAATATATACGTTCGAATTCTATTCAAAATAAATTTTTCTTCGATATTATTTAAAATAATCTATTTTAAATATTCAAAATTCGCTAAAATTGCCAAAATAAAAATTTTAACCTGGCCCAGATTTTCGGGTTGTTACAATCTCCCCCACTTAAAACTTTTCGTCCCCGAAAAGGAACAAAGTCGAAAGTGGTTTGATTAATCAACTCTACGTTCCATCTGGCTTTCATTCTCCAACTTTTTAGTTTCTGAAAATTTTCAAAATTTCAAAAATTTAGCTAACACCCTAAATTTTCAAAAAATTTCGCCATAACCTCCCCTGCACCGGGAGCATCGGGGAATTTCAAATAGCTTCCCCGGTCCTTCAGATCTCAAAAAGAAAAAGAAAAAGCCAAGCGGCTAGCCAATAGGCTCACAAAATCATCATCACCCAAACAAAACAGTAAATTATAGTAAATATGTACCTATTTGTCGGGCAAACAAATTTTATTCTTCGGCTCTAGCCTCCTTGCTATGACCTGTTCAACGTAAGTATATGTATATGCAAGCAAATGCGACCAATTTCAATACAATTCATTATTCGATCAAATTAGGCATAATGGTTCAAAATTATCAAACACTAAACAAACAACACAAACATCAATCAATTAGTTGATTAGAGTTTCAAATTCATAATTTTGATACATATACAAAAATCAGATTTTTGATGCCAAATCACAACAATAAGCCCTATCTAATTTTGGGTTCTCACACCAGTCAATAGGAAATATATAGAAATCTCACTTTCGTCACTCGAACATAAATTCTAATGATGGAGCTCCATCATCAAAATCATCTTCGGGCGATTAGAGTGTAATTCTATATTTATCCAATATTTTAAAATTTCAAATACACATGGATCAGACGTATATGCAAAATCTTTATATACTGGACTGTCCAACTCAATATAAATAGATAATCAAATACGAAGAATTGATTTAAATTTTCGAAACAAAAATTGTTTTCATTTGAAAAATATACTCTTCACACTCGTTCTAGGATACTACTGATCCCATCTCTACAGAGTCATTCTCGTTGGATATTACTAATCCAATCTCCGATGAATTCTTTCGTATGGTCCTAATGTGTCTTGTTCTCTGCTTTGTAAACCAAAGCTCTGATACCAACTGTGACGGCAAGGAATTTCGCTCGGTCCGAACCAGTCGCTAAACCGACCCAGACCGTTCGAAACGCCCTATCGTTTGAGAACACGACAAAACAGAACACATACAGAAGAACATTTCATTGTATATTACAACAATGCATCAGATTACAAGAATATACAGAGTATAAATGAATATTACACAGAAATATCAGAGATTTAAATTACATTTAAATACATCGCAGCGGAAAATAATACAATATACAACTAGAAGAGATATACGGATACAAAGCTTTCCGGATATCGTTCCAGCTGAAAATCAGGATCCTGTGAATATAAATCTGCAAAACCAAAACTACTAGCTGCCCGTGTCAAAATAAGGGCACCCAGAGTTTAGGTTAAAACAATAAACTCCAGGTCAGTCATGTGACTGGTGTGAGAACTAAAACAGTTATTAATCTTTATTTTAAAGCTAGGTAAATCAAGGGACCACGCCGTATAACACGGAACGGGTTTCCTCCCAAGAATACCAGTGCATAAAACAGACAGCGCAATGCTAAATAAAGAAAAAATGAAGCTGTTATAAGACCCAGGTCCCATCACACAATGCAACGCAGCCGAGGATAGGGTTTTCCCTTATAACAGCCAAAGGATGCTTGATACGGTTAAAACAAATCGTTTGATACTATTATAAGTGCATAGTGTATAAAACAACTTCAAATCATAAGTATCAATCATAGGCGACATGAGCGTCCCATGCCACTATGTCGCCATATATAGGTTTACAAATAAAACCGCAAAGTCACGTATTTGGAAATTGGATTTCCGTCTATGAACCGAGGCAAAAGATAGTCCTCAACCGATTCGTGACTCTCTAGCCCGAGCCACCGGAACAGCCGCAACTGTCCATTGGATCGTCAGGGCCGGTCCACCGATGTGGATTATAGTGCCTGAACAATACGTCTCCCCGCCCTTTGGGGCGTAAACGAGCCAACTAAATGACTCCATCGGTTCGAGAACGACCGATCAATCCGAGGCGCCTCGCAACAGCAACAACCACATAAGTCAAACTCGTCAGGGCGTGTAAAACCACTGACGCCACTTCTAACTAGAAAGAAACGCATGCCCTCCCTAAGGTCCGTCTCCAGTTTTTGGTTCATACCGGGTGTGAAACTCGCGAAGTAAACGTTACACAAAGCTACGCCACAAAGGCCGTGCTTTGATCATCACCACAAGACTTTGCTTTTCGACAGAAGCCTCGATCAATTGCCACTTAGGCATGCCACACAGGCAATTCACTCCATGCGTTTGATATCCATCAATATATAACCCCTGATGTAACACCCCACGTCCATTAATGTCACTCACAAAGGGAATGCATTAACTTCCATGGAGGTTTTAAGTGAATATAGAACAGTAAAATTACAACAAGACAGATATAAAATAGTACTTGGAAATTCAAAAACTTTATTTCATTGTAGCAGAAGTCAAAACATGTTTGATTACATCATAACACCATATTCAATGTCAAGTACAATATCTATCTTGATAAAACAAGTACATAATCCCATTACATGAATAGCCATTAAAAAGAAAGATAACAAGCTGGACTTTACTTCAGCAGTCCAAGCTTTCCAGAAGATAAGCGATCCAACTAGACTCCACTATAACTTGGCCCAACCTGCGGACCTGAAGGGAGAAAAAGGATGGAAAAGAGGGGGTCAGACATAAAGTCTGGTGAATATGATAATTCTACAATACTATTACCAAAATAACTGGAATAAGGCATAAGCTGGAAAACAAGAAAATGTCTATGAAGAGCAGATTAAGGACATAGACAATCGCTAAAGGCAACGTTATAGGCGCTCCTAAATACTAAAGGATAAACACTATACTGCACCACACCAGTCACCCTAAAGATTCATCCCACTTAGCTTCACTTAGAAACTTTCCCAATGGCTTTACGTACCCCTAGCTGACTACATAGGTGCCGCCTGCCCCTATCTCCACTAGGTGTACCCTACTTCCCATTATTCGATCGGCTCCCTCACTCGTAGATACCCGTGCTGGCCCCACAGTGGGGTGTATCACTCCCCTAAAGTGGCAACCTGATACAACGGACATGCACGGCTTATACCTACACGATGCAACAACGTCTTACCTACCAGCCCGGGTCCACACACGCATATGAAACCCGTTGGACTTGCGTTGCCACCGCTCCCTGTTTTGGCCTCTTATAGTCAAACCCAGTATGCGTGTCCCGTCCTCGACTTGGGTCGAGCCCACAAAGATACGTTTTGGGATACTGGTTGAAATGGGCCCCCACTATTTACCACAAGCATTCCACCTAAGCTTGTCCCCATTAGTCCATCCCACTTAACCCACTTAGTCATGTTCATTTACATGTGTGTTTGGTTAAGTCTAATCGTATTTCAAATGCCTCTAAAGGCAACCACCAGATTCCTCATGCCACCCAAGGCACCTACTTAACCCCCATGTCCCACCTTACATGATTATCTGGTTAAGTATTTCTTAGTTCATTAAGGCCATAACCTCATAAAGACCTCTCACATTAGACTGGCATTTATGGCAGCTGGATTTGCCGGGCGGGTCCGGGCAGTCTTACACCATAAAAGAGTCTAACCTCGTGTCTTTACAACTGTTATGCTTTAGTTTGGGCCTAGGACCTCTCACATTGGGCCGACATTTGTGACTACTGGATTTGCCGGGCGGGTCCGGGCAGGTTTACATCACAAACGGGTCCAACCTCGTGTCCTAAGCATTGATTATTAATAATAATCCGCTTTCCCCCAATTTTAATAATTCCCTACTTGAATTATTAATTACTTCCAATTTTTCACAATGTCCATAATTGACTCAATTATGGACATTCATTCATGGTATGCAACATCTTACAAAATTGCACCCAATTTATTAATTCCTAATATTACCCCTACCCCACGTTTGAACGTTTATTCGCAAAATATATGTTAGACTCGAATAGCCTAACTCATAGCATAAAAGAGATTATCATAATAACAACATGTATATGTGACCTAATGAATCATAATAAGGGGTGAAACTTGCATATGTCCAACTTGCATAGATTATACATGTCATGGATCTAAAGGTGTCAACTTGTTCAAAATTCACCTAATATGATCTCAATCAATTTTCATAAACTTACATATGAACATGTGTGAATCAACATCATCTAATTTTTTAACAACATGGTTTTATATGGGTACACCTAACTCAATAGGAAAATTCCCATAATCAAGTTTTATTTAATTATAGTTTCAAGTTTATGGGTACACCTAACCTAATAGGCAAATTCCCATAAACAAGATCCATTTAAATTAAGAAAAAAAAACATAACTTTAAGCATGATCCAACAACATCATGATTTTTCAACATAATATAGCATGATTTATAACATGGCATAGTATGATAGTATAACATAGCTTGACATGATTCTCAACATAGCACGACATAGCATAAGAGAATTTACAACATAGCATGACATAGCATATATAATTTACATCATACGACAACATAATAACATAATAAGAGATCCACAATATATAGAATTTACAATTACAAATCACATCACTTTCTTGTGATCCATTCATAACCGAGTCAAATTAGTTTGTAATAGTCTTGTGAGAATCATCATACTCACCAACAAAAGAAAAAAATTAGAGAAAGAGAGATCTTTTGATTTGATTTGTGTAGATTTAGTTGTAGATGATTAGGCTTCCTCTTCTTAGTTTGTGACGGCTATGCTGAACTCCATGGCAGCAGCATGACGGTAGCTTCTTTAATTTTACAAGTGCTTTAGGTCTAGGGTCTACCCACTTATTTATAGATTTTAGAATTCATTTAGGCCATTAGATTTAACCTAGAAATAACTGCAGCCGTTCAGACAAGATGGGGTTTATCTTGTTGACTCAGCAATGAGTCAGAAGTGACTCAGCAAACACTCAGCAAATTAATAAACTTCTATTCATGTTTGCATTAACTGCCCATATATATATATATATATATATTCTACAATGTACACATTAGATACATCCCCCCTTTTACACACTTATTATTGTTTTTATATACATATTAGATACATCCCCTCTCTTACACACTTATTAATATTTTTATATTCATATTAGATACATCCCCTCTCTTACACACTTATTAATATTTTTATATTCATATTAGATACATCCCCTCTCTTACACACTTATTAATATTTTTATACTCATATTAGATACATCCCCTCTCTTACACACTTATTAATATTTTAGCAACTTTAGTGTTAATAGAAAATTCGGGGTGTTACATTCTCCCCTCCTTTTAGGATTTCGTCCCCGAAATCTTCAAGTCTGGAAGAATGTATATCCTACCATCCAAACGTCCATCTACTCATCCATCATACACAGGCATCCATTGTCCTTAAAAGACTTCTAATGCTTTATGATCATATGCAAGTGTGTGTACATGTCCTTACCTAATGCGAAATCAGGCGGTCTACTGATTCAGTTGACCTCCTTAATGCAAATTATGTAAGTGTCATGAATCCATTATGTATGCAAAAGATCCTAATTGCTTACATACTACTACTATATGCGTGCACACCCATTCAACCGAATGCAGCATCCATATGATGGTACAACCATTATACATCCATTATACTAAATACATCCATATATATGCAATATGCAATATGAAGTGACTGAGCCGATCTAGTGCCTAAAGTGTGTGTATATATGCATCCACGAGCAACCACTAGCAAACACTTGCATCCATTTTGCATCCATCATACATAACATGTCTCAAACACATGTTTCAACCATAGGATTATCCTAACTAAAGGTCAAAGATACTAATGAGAGGACATACTAAAGATAAGATAAGCTAAGCGATAAAGGAGAAATTAAAAGACATACCCTCAAAAAGAAAAGGGTACAACGAACGCATCTTCTCTTCTGTCTCCCAAGTTGCGTTGCTCTCATCATCTCCCCATTGCACTTTAACCAGTCTGACCTCTCGATTCCTCAACTTTTTGATCTCTGACCCAAGAATGCATGTAGGAGCTCGTCTAATTGTTGCATCACGCTCTATTTCCACCTCTTTAAGCAAGCTCGGCTCTACCACCTCCGCGGTCTTGTGCAAACACTTCCTCAAATGTGATACATGGAATACGTCGTGTACTCCACTAAGTTTCTCAGGCAACTCCACCCTATATGCCATCTTCCCAATCCTGTTTTTTACAGGAAACGACCCTACAAACCTTGGTGCTAATTTCCCCACGGACCCAAAGCGAACAACATTCTGTAACGGAGATACTTTGATAAAAACCATGTCCCCAATGTCAAACTCAAGATCTGTCCTCCTCTTATCAGCATACGATTTTTGCCTATCTTGTGCTGCTTTCATCCTCCTTCGAATCAACTCAATCTTCTCCGAGGTTTCCCTAACCATATCGGGCCCAAGTATGATTTTATCGTTAGATTCCCACCAACATGTAGGCGAACGGCAAGGCCTTCCATAAAGAGCTTCGAAAGGTGCCATGCCAATACTAGACTGAAAGCTATTATTATATGCGAATTCTACTAACGGAAGGTGCTCTTCCCATGTACCCCCAAAGTCTAGGATACAAAGCTTTAAAAGATCCTCTAGAATGCGATTCACCCTCTCGGTCTGGCCGTCTGTCTGAGGATGATATGCGGTGCTCAAACATAGCTGAGTCCCTACCACCTCTTGTAAACTCTTCCAAAATTCGCTAGTAAAGATGGGGTCACGGTCGCTTACTATACTAGAAGGAATACCGTGCAAACGAACTATCTCCTTAACGTATACAGAAGCCAACCACGGAGCAGTCCTTTTACTTTTCACGGGAATAAAATGGGCGCTTTTAGTAAGTCTATCTACTATAACCCAAATCCCCGTGTTACCCTTCCTTGATCTTGGTAATCCATCCACAAAATCCATTGAGATGCTTTCCCATTTCGATAGTGGAACTTCTAATGGGTGAAGCAACCCACCGGGTTTCTTTTGTTCTGCTTTAACTCGTTGGCACACCAAGCATCTAGCGACGTACTCGGCCACATCCTTTTTCATACCGGCCCAAAAGAAAACCCGCTTCATATCTTTGTACATCTTATCCCCGCCGGGATGAATGGTCATTTTTGAGCGATGAGCATCATCAAGAATGGCCTTCCTTAAGTCTTCGTCTTGTGGTACACAAAGTCTATTATCCCTTCATAACCAACCCTTATCGTCTAGGGTATACCTACGAAGATGGCTTGATGACCCCCCCCCCTTTGAGCTTTTCTACTATCTCAACCAACTGTGGGTCGTCTCGCTGTGCCTCACCAACCCGTCCTAGAAGTGTAGGTCTAACCTCCAAGGATGCTAACAGACCGGGTACTAAGTCAACGGAGGGTCTAAAGTCAAACATAGAGATGAATTCTAAGCTTTGTCGTTCAACAAACAACAGACTCAAGGACAACCTTTTCCTACTTAAGGCGTCTGCCACCACGTTACCCTTGCCCGGGGTATATGCTATTTCAAAATCGTAGGAGGCTAAGAATTCCATCCACCGTTGCTGCCTTAAATTCAAATCCTTCTGAGAGAATAAGTATTTTAATGATTTGTGGTCAGTGAACAGTTCGAATTTCTCACCAAGATGATAGTGACGCCTAGACTTAAGCGCGAAAACAATTGCGGCTAGCTCTAAGTCATGCGTGGGGTAATTCTTTTCATGAACCCTCAAATGCCTTCCACCATAGGCTATTACTCTTCCCTCTTGCATGAGGACCGCGCCAAGTCCCGTCCCACAAGCATCAGTATAGATGGTAAACGGTTTATTCCCGTCTGGCAGCACTAAGACTGGGGCTGAAGTTAAGGCTCTCTTTAAACGTTGGAACGCATCATCGCAATCTTTGTCCCACGTAAAAACCAGGTTCTTCTTCGTTAACCGTGTTAATGGAGCTGATATTTTTGCGAAGTCTTTGATAAACTTCCTATAATAGCCAGCCAACCCCAAGAAACTTCTTACTTCGGTTGCATTTTTAGGGACCTTCCAATCTTGGATGGCCACCACCTTTGCGGGATCCACTGCTATCCCTTCTTTGGAAACCACGTGCCCTAAGAAACGTACTTCCTTCCTCCAGAAGTGACACTTAGAAAATTTTGCCTTAAGGTTATGCGTTCGAAGGGTTTCCAACACTTCCCTAAGATGTAGGGAGTGCTCTTCTTTATTCTTAGAAAAGACTAAGATGTCATCCACAAAGACTACCACGAATTTGTTAAGGTATTCCCTAAACACCCTACTCATCAAATCAACAAAATATGCAGGGGCGTTTGTCAAACCAAAGGGCATCACTAGCCATTCATAGAATCCGTCAGGAGTCCTAAAGCAGTCTTATCTATACTATCCTCAGCCACTCTCAGTTGATGAAAGCCAGTGGCTAAGTCCAACTGCGAAAACACTGAGGCGCCAACTAACTGATCAAAGAGATCGTCAATCCTCGGCAGTGGGTGTCGGTTCTTTTTAGTAAGCTTGTTTAGTTCTCTATAGTCCATACAAAGTCTAAGAGACCCATCCGCCTTTGTGGCAAAAACTACTGGAGCACCCCACTTCGATATACTACGTCTTATGAACCCCTTCTCAAGCAACTCCTTTACTTGCTTATTGAGTTCCCTCCTTTCCCGAGGAGCCATGTGGCGCACTGGCAAAGATACGGGTTTAGCATTATCCACAAGATAAATTCGAAAGTCTATCTCCCGCTTTGGAGGTAAGCCCTTCACCTCCTCAAACACATCCGGATATTCCCGGACCACTTCTACCGATCGCAGGTTCTCTACAGACGCGTCAAGCGATTCAAGATAACTTAGCATAACGGAATTTATGGGATTACAAAAGATGTCGAGAGCATTACCAAGGCGAGTCACAAGCCTAACTACTCTCCTTTCACAATCAAGAATGGCCCTATTTCTAGACAACCAATCCATTCCTAAAATTAGCCCATAGCCCGTGAAGCCCAATATATAAGCATCACATCTAAATTCAACGCTAAGTATAGAGATTTTCAAATCCAAACATATCATGGTCAAATGAGCCGAACCCCCAATTGGATTTGAAACGACCAAGGGATCCTCTACTAAACTGGTGTTCAAGTGCAGTGATTCAACTAATGATGCAGAGATAAACGAATGAGATGCTCCAGAATCGAATAAGGTACGGACAGGATGATCAAACAGAAAAACTAAGCTTTCAACAGAAATTGTTCTACCTCTTTCTTGCAGCGGTGGGGCCGCAATAGCCTGAACTTGCCCCCTTGCCTGCCCTGGTGCCATAAGAGCCTGCACCTGTCCTCCCGAGGTAGACCCTGCCCTCTGCCCCTTCTTTGGATAGTCCTTCACTAAATGTCCTGCATCTCCATAATGAAAACAACCAGTCTTCTTTTTCTTTCTACAATCTTTGCTGAGATGGCCAGGCGTCCCACAATTGAAGCATTTCTTCTTCCCTTTGCAATTATTGTATTTACCACCCTTCTTATTTTGCTGTTGGGGTTTCTTCTGATCCCCTTTCTTTTCAACTGCCTTATCCTCATGCATAAGTGCCATTTCTACTAGCTTTTCAAAGGTGGCTCCCATAGGGATGTGGGTCATAGCCAACCCTTGCAACGGTTCATTCAAGCCTCTAACGAACCTCAAAGCTTTCTTCTCTGGCGTGTTCACCAACTCTAAGCCAAACCTTGCTAACTGATTAAATTTATTGACATATTCCTTTACTGATGAGCTCCCTTGCTTTAGTGCCAGGAATTTTTCCATATTTAAGTTCTCCTCTGCCCTTGAAAGAAACTTTGCCTCAAACCTTCGTCTGAAATCCGCCCATGAATCAACTGGACGTTCCCCGTTAGTGACCTCCCACCAAAACGAGGCCTCTCCCTTCATTAACCAAGCAGCTAAACGGACTTTCCTCCCATCTTCCACTTCAAAGATATCCAACAATTCCTCAGTCTCCTTAAGCCAATCTCTGGCCTCCACAAACGTCTCAGTCCCTTGAAAAGTTTTTCCTCCCATAGCCTTGAATTCCTTGCATGTCTTTGCAAAAGTGTCAACACGAGGAGGAGGAGGAGGAGGAATGGGTGCAACTAGGGGTGGAGGAGTATCCGCTGGGCCTGCAGTGGTGGCCCTAGCCTCCAAGTATCTCCTAAACCACCCTGGAATCGTCACACCTTCTGGGAGATTAAGATCTTCAGCCATGCTGAAACGAAAAAGGAAAGATTCAAAATGGAGAATTCGAAAGATAAAGATAAGGATGTGGCTATTTGGGATTATGTTTTTCATAAAAACTCTCTTTAAATAACATGTTTTTTTTTTGAAAGCACTTCTTCCAAAAATACTTTAGAAAAAAAAATATTTTTCTAAAATTTTTTTTTTATCTGTTCTGGTAACCTTATGCTCTTATACCACGTGTAACACCCCACGTCCATTAATGTCACTCACAAAGGGAATGCATTAAATTCCATGGAGGTTTTAAGTGAATATAGAACAGTAAAATTACAACAAGACAGATATAAAATAGTACTTGGAAATTAAAAAACTTTATTTCATTGTAGCAGAAGTCAAAACATGTTTGATTACATCATAACACCATATTCAATGTCAAGTACAATATCTATCTTGATAAAACAAGTACATAATCCCATTACATGAATAGCCATTAAAAAGAAAGATAACAAGCTGGACTTTACTTCAGCAGTCCAAGCTTTCCAGAAGATAAGCGATCCAACTAGACTCCACTAGAACTTGGCCCAACCTGCGGACCTGAAGGGAGAAAAAGGATGGAAAAGAGGGGGTCAGACATAAAGTCTGGTGAATATGATAATTCTATAATAATATTACCAAAATAAATGGACTAAGGCATAAGCTGGAAAGAAAATGTCTATGAAGAGCAGATTAAGGACATAGACAATCGCTAAAGGCAACATTATAGGCGCTCCTAAATACTAAAGGATAAACACTATACTGCACCACACCAGTCACCCTAAAGATTCATCCCACTTAGCTTCACTTAGAAACTTTCCCAATGGCTTTACGTACCCCTAGCTGACTACATAGGTGCCGCCTGCCCCTATCTCCACTAGGTGTACCCTACTTCCCATTATTCGATCGGCTCCCTAACTCGTAGATACCCGTGCTGGCCCCACAGTGGGGGTGTATCACTCCCCTAAAGTGGCAACCTGATACAACGGACATGCACGGCTTATACCTACACGATGCAACAACGTCTTACCTACCAGCCCGGGTCCACACACGCATATGAAACCCGTTGGACTTGTGTTGCCACCACTCCCTGTTTTGGCCTCTTATAGTCAAACCCAGTATGCGTGTCCCATCCTCGACTTGGGTCGAGCCCACAAAGATACGTTTTGGGATACTGGTTGAAATGGGCCCCCACTATTTACCACAAGCATTCCACCTAAGCTTGTCCCCATTAGTCCATCCCACTTAACCCACTTAGTCATGTTCATTTACATGTGTGTTTGGTTAAGTCTAATCGTATTTCAGATGCCTCTAAAGGCAACCACCAGATTCCTCATGCCACCCAAGGCACCTACTTAACCCCCATGTACCACCTTACATGATTATCTGGTTAAGTATTTCTTAGTTCATTAAGGCCATAACCTCATAAAGACCTCTCACATTAGACTGGCATTTATGGCAGCTGGATTTGCCGGGCGGGTCCGGGCAGTCTTACACCATAAAAGAGTCTAACCTCGTGTCTTTACAACTGTTATGCTTTAGTTTGGGCCTAGGACCTCTCACATTGGGCCGACATTTGTGACTACTGGATTTGCTGGGCGGGTCCGGGCAGGTGTACATCACAAACGGGTCCAACCTCGTGTCCTAAGCATTGATTATTAATAATAATCCACTTTCCCCCAATTTTAATAATTCCCTACTTGAATTATTAATTACTTCCAATTTTTAACAATGTCCATAATTGACTCAATTATGGACATTCATTCATGGTATGCAACATCTTACAAAATTGCACCCAGTTTATTAATTCCTAATATTACCCCTACCCCACGTTTGAACGTTTATTCGGAAAATATATGTAAGACTCGAATAGCCTAACTCATAGCATAAAAGAGATTATCATAATAACAACATGTATATGTGACCTAATGAATCATAATAAGGGGTGAAACTTGCATATGTCCAACTTGCATAGATTATACATGTCATGGATCTAAAGGTGTCAACTTGTTCAAAATTCACCTAATATGATCTCAATCAATTTTCATAAACTTACATATGAACATGTGTGAATCAACATCATCTAATTTTTTAACAACATGGTTTTATATGGGTACACCTAACTCAATAGGCAAATTCCCATAATCAAGTTTTATTTAATTATAGTTTCAAGTTTATGGGTACACCTAACCTAATAGGAAAATTCCCATAAACAAGATCCATTTAAATTAAGAAAAAAAAAACATAACTTTAAGCATGATCCAACAACATCATGATTTTTCAACATAATATAGCATGATTTATAACATGGCATAGTATGATAGTATAACATAGCTTGACATGATTCTCAACATAGCACGACATAGCATAAGAGAATTTACAACATAGCATGACATAGCATATATAATTCACATCATACGACAACATAATAACATAATAAGAGATCCACAATATATAGAATTTACAATTACAAATCACATCACTTTCTTGTGATCCATTCATAACTGAGTCAAATTAGTTTGTAATAGTCTTGTGAGAATCATCATACTCACCAACAAAAGAAAAGAATTAGAGAAAGAGAGATCTTTTGATTTGATTTGTGTAGATTTAGTTGTAGATGATTAGGCTTCCACTTCTTAGTTTGTGACGGCTATGCTGAACTCCATGGCAGCAGCATGACGGTAGTTTCTCTAATTTTACAAGTGATTTAGGTCTAGGGTCTACCCACTTATTTATAGATTTTAGAATTCATTTAGGCCATTAGATTTAACCTAGAAATAACCGCAGCCGATCAGACAAGATGGGGTTTATCTTGTTGACTCAGCAATGAGTCAGAAGTGACTCAGCAAACACTCAGCAAATTAATAAACTTCTATTCATGTTTGCATTAACTGCCCATATATATATATATATATATATATATATATATATATATATATATATATATATTCTACAATGTACACATTAGATACATCCCCCCCCCTTTTACACACTTATTATTGTTTTTATATACATATTAGATACATCCCCTCTCTTACACACTTATTAATATTTTTGTATTCATATTAGATACATCCTCTCTCTTACACACTTATTAATATTTTTATATTCATATTAGATACATCCCCTCTCTTACACACTTATTAATATTTTGATATTCATATTAGATACATCCCCTCTCTTACACACTTATTAATATTTTAGCAACTTTAGTGTTAATAGAAAATTCGGGGTGTTACACCTGAGCTCGTACGTCTCAGAGAAGGGCGTTAAGCAAGAGAATAAATTCTCCGCCGCCAAACAGATATATATTTAATAGAGATCAATCACATAGACTAAAATCCAATGTCAGACACACAGTCCATTTACAAGTCCGTTTTGGGTCTGAACGAAACCGGAGGCACCTAGTACCCCACATATCCATTGATCTCCAAGTACGTCTGGACGATCACCAACTGTTTCCATCTTCTTGGGTGTACATCCCAATCAAGATCATCAGTAATCACCCAAACGACGTGAAGACTTCTGGTCTTCGACCATCGTCTTCATCTTCGACTCCACGTCGAATCAGTTATTCAGAATGGGTTAAACCCGGTCTTTCTGAATAACTCGCGTATATATTATAAAAGTGTTACACAACCACAACATACGCCTCATTCCAATTCAGAATATCCTTTTATTCAAATATTCCTATATTTTGGGAAAAGTTCCCATTAATTTTATCCAAGATAAATTCTTTAAATTTATTCTTTAATCTCCTTTGAATATCAATTCAAACTAGTCGGGATTAGCGAACCACACCGAAGTAATCATTTATTTTATTTCCCAATCCCAACCTATTCATCCCATGAAGTAAAACTGGTTATACTTCATATCTAACACCACGGTGTTATCGGTAAATTCAATTACCATTTCATGTTCAAATCTAATTAAAGATTTAACTATCGCCTGAAGTAAAACTGGTGATACTCCATTCTCGATTATTTCAATCTAATTAAAGATTCATTAAAACTCCACTTAGTTTTAATCTTCAACTGGGTTAAAGAATCAGTGTCATTTAAAACACAGTTCATGATAAACCCAAAATCACATTCCATTAATCATCGGGTTAAAGAACGAGTGTTATTTAAAACACTGTCCACGATAAACCCAAGAATCAATATCAATTCAATTCCAATTAAATATTGTTTAATTGGTACACTTCATTAAATCTAAATAAAAAGATTTAATCTTTTCTCAACTGGGTTCAAGAATAGTGTTAATGAAGACACCATTCACGACAAACCCAAATCACATTTGATATTAAACACAAGGCTCTGAATAGAAAATATACCGGCTTATATTCAATATCAAATTCTACGATTAACAAATATCGTATTGGAAATAATGATATATATATATATCTTCCAAATTCCCATAACACTATCTGTATCATCACGAAATCCAACATCGAAATATTCCGAAGACAATTTCGATTCAAATCCAATCCAATGCAATCATTGGAAATTCTGGTTATTTCCAAAACCATTTCAAATTCAATTTATTTATTTAAAAATAAATAGAATTATAATTCTAGTTCAAAACTAGTTCATTTCGATAAAAATCTATTTTTATCTTTTCAAATATGGAGTTTTTATCCCAAATCTTCACAAATCATTTCTTATGATTTTACACAAATTATTACTATTTTTAATAATTTTATCAAGGCCCGTACAGTCGATTTCCATCAACGGCCATCGAACTGCACTTACAGCGACCTTTTTCGAATTTGATTTGGACGTATCTCCAAATCCAACCGTTAGATTTCACATTTCTAATATTCGTTAGAAAGCTCTTGTCGATACGAACCCAACGGTGCCGGTTTTAGGAGAATCCGACGGTCGGATCTCCCGTAATGTCCGTTCGAAGTCAATGGTCGAAATTCGCGAACTGCCGCGGCGCGGCGCGTTCTATTCAGGCCATTATATTATATATATATTATATATAATATATAATTCGTCGATTTTTATTTAAAACGAATTATATAAATAGTTTTAAATTCGTTTCAAAAACAATTTCAACTTCCATTTACAATCCAAAGCAAAATTGAATTCTTCTTTATAAATTCGTTTTAAAATTCATTTCTATTCAATTCAAATTTCAATTCAATTTGAATTCATTTCAATTCGCTTTCAATTCAATTTGAATTCGTTTTCAATTCAATTCATTTCGAAATCATTTATATTCAATTCTTTTCAAAATCAGATTTTGAAATCACTTTCGATATTCCATATAAAATGAATAAAATCGATATAAATATCGTTCACGTCAAAATGGCGTCAATCTAATCAATACGGCTTCATATATTCCTATTTTCAAATATTCTATTTCAAATATTTCTTTTTCAAATATTTCTATTTTAAAACTGGAATGAGGACCAATCAATTACCATATAATGTTAATTATATGGATTTTCTACAACACATGTACATATCAACAACGATGAATAATCAACCATCACCCAAAGTGCATTCTACACTGTATAAGCATCAAATATAAATATTCAACGCTTATAACAGCCTGTCAATCAATCGATCGACATACAACTAAACAATCGGGATTAGTGTACGTCAAATATCATCCCAATACCCGTGTGGGGTTTCAAGCAATCAAACACAGATTTTTATTTGTGCAGTTGGGCGATGTGTAAAATTTATTGACCCAATCAATGTCCTTCAAATAGGTGTACATAAACAAACCGGCCGGTTTGTAAATGAATATTTATTTATTCACATTCACGTTAAAAATTATATTTTTAACGATCAAACTATTTTATTCAACCTATGAATATTCTATTCGGTTCATTTACACAATAAAAATGATATTTTTATTTTAGAAAATTTCGGCGGCATAACGGCACGATACTAGAAACGGGACAAGGCCTAGCCTTATCCCCGGTCTAGTGAAGGCCCACGCCATTCACACATCAATCAAATCAATTTATTTCACCAAACAATTCAATTCCAAATCAAATCATCTAACCACTACACATCCAAACAATTTAACAAACAAGCCATCCATGGTCTGTGGATGACGGGTGTCGGGTGCTGCTAAGCACCGTTTGCATCCTAGTATATATATAACTAGAAAAATTAAATTGAAAGGTGAGGAGTTCTCACAGATAGCTATCCAACTTCACGGCACTTCCAATGCAGAAAATCTTCACTGTTCTCGTCTCTTATCACTTTCTTCGCCCGTATTCTCTACATATGTAAAAATCAAATTTTTACTTTGCTACTCAATATTTAAAAATCGAATTTTTACTTTGCTATTCAATATTTAAAAATCGAATTTTTACTTCGATGTTCAATATATAAAAATCATATTTTTACTTCGATGTTCAATATATAAAAATCATATTTTTACTTCGATGTTCAATATATAAAAATCATATTTTTACTTCGATGTTCAATATATAAAAATCATATTTTTACTTCGATGTTCAATATATAAAAATCATATTTTTACTTCGATGTTCAATATATAAAAATCATATTTTTACTTCGATGTTCAATATATAAAAATCATATTTTTACTTCGATGTTCAATATATAAAAATCATATTTTTACTATGAATAAAAATCACAACTTATTCATGTTATGACATATATAGAAAATTCAGTTTTCAACTATGCTCTTTTCCTAAAAAAAATGATTTTTATCTCTTTTAAAACTAATTATTCTAAATAAATTAAAATAACTAACTAAATAAAATATAATTAAAAACTTACAGTCGATTCTGGGGTAGGAAGGGCGTTGACGGGCTCGGGGAGCCGCTGGTGACGTCGGGAGTTGGTGGCGGCGAATATTGGCCAGAGGCGGCAGCTTTCAGGCGTTAGGGGTTAAGGTCTTTTGGGTTAGAAGAGGGAGATGGCGCAGGAGCTTCGAAGGGTGGGGGGTGGGGGGTGGGGGAAGATCGCCTAAGGCGGGTGGTGGCGCGCATGCTGGCGCGGTGGTGGGCGGGATCGATGGGGAGGCTGTGGCGTGGATTTTTGGGTGCGTCGGATCGGGCTGGAGAAGGAGGGCCTGCTGGAGCACGGCGGAGGGGAGGGAGAAGAGGACGGGTGGCGATGGGGTGATGGCGGCAGTCGACGGGAGCTGGGGAACGATCGTCGATCTCCTTTTCCCTTTTTTTTATATATATAATCGATTTCTGAGGAGAGATAAAGGGGAGGGGGTATAAGAGAATAAATATAAATATATTATATTATTTTTAATTTTAAAAAGTTGACTTTTTCATACGACCTCTAAACGAGGCCCACCGCCTGTCGTCCATAGCTAATTACCCCCATTCCGAACAAAATGGGATATGTGTCGTAAGATGATTTGATCGTTTGAATCAGTTTCCGTTTAAATTTACATTTAAATCACTATATTGAATTTTAAACGTACATTTCAAATTACCGGGGTCACATACTAACTAGAAAAATTCCAGAAAAATATTTTCTAGCTTCGTATTGACGATACGGTCCTAACAAAACTAGTTTCGTCGAATTCTGAGACCGTTGAAAAAATGGCCATTTTCCAGTCGATTAAAATCAACTAAAACTGGTCAAACGCATTTTCCTTTGCCACGCTCACATATTGATTCGAAAAATTACGAAATTTGAAACCTAGCAATAACTTCACATCCCGGACCCAACAAAACTGGTTTCGTCGAAATCCGAGGTCGTTTGCAAAATGTCCATTTTTAAAGGTCTGAATTCCATAGCGACTATTCAGAATTTTCAACTGGACATATCTTTTGATTCCCGCTATGAAATTTCGATTTTCCGGATTCGTTGGAAAGATATCATCAATTAGATCCTAATGTTTTTGGTTTCACTAAAATCCGGATTGTTCTGCACCCGGTACATTCAATTGAAGTTTGAAATCGAATTATCGAACTACCGCGCCATTTTCAATTCCATTTATAATTATATATAATTATTTATATTCTAACGACGACGCGTATAAATATATACGTCCGAATTCTATTCAAAATAAATTTTTCTTCGATATTATTTAAAATAATCTATTTTAAATATTCAAAATTCACTAAAATTGCCAAAATAAAAATTTTAAACTGGCCCAGATTTTCGGGTTGTTACAATATACTCATGGTATGCATTTAGAACATTGCCATGAAGAGAGTAATTAATTGCCATGAAGAGATTAATAGACTAAATTAAATCGGACATTAACTATAAAAAATTTAGAGAATTAATTAATATTTTATTTTAAATACTTAGGATAATACAAACCCTATTCTCCCATAATAGGATTAGCCGCCTCCATCCAATTTCAATGGCCGCTATTCTTCATTTCTTATCGCCCCGTTTACTCTCGATCCACATAATTAAACAAAGAAATGATAATTACAAAATCGCTCAGCTAAGTGGGTTCTTCCTATGCAACGGTTAAGATCGATCATGGGGGTGCAGTTGTCTCGATTTTGGGACCTAAAATTGCTGACTTCGGGCGCGGATTTCGTGATGGTGCAAGTTCGAGGTGGTCATCGACGGAGGTAGAGGAGGTTGTGGGTATGGGAAGAGCTGTTTTGGGGAAAACAATAGCAGGTGTTTCACGATGAAGAAGAAAGAGAGGTCACGGTTTTTCCTAAAGCAATGTAATTAAGGTTGTTGATTAAATCAATTATATATTTAATTGTTTATTAAAGTGTTAAATGTTTAAACACTTGTAGCTTCTCCAAACGAAAACGGAGTCACATGATTTAAAATGCGTTGGATTCGTATCAGAAAACTCTACATAATGGAACTGACCAGATCTGAAACAGAGCAGATCAGATTTTGGAAAAATTTCAGATCTGAACTGTTCAGAACTAAAACCATCGGTGAGATTTCTGTTTTAATGAATAATTAAACATTTAATTATTTATCGCCAATTTATATTCATGAATATATGATTATAATCAGATTTGCAATGTCATGTGTTTGGATATTGTTGTTTTGCGAATTTTTATAGTTTGGCATATATATGTTTGTTTAGATCTATGTCCTGCAATAAATTTTCCTATTTATTTAGATCTAATAACACCGATTTGATTAGATTTGGTTTTAAATAAAAATATTCATGTTTATTTGATTTATTACGTTATATGTTAAAACCCAAGTCTAGTTGTTGTTACATGTGCTAATATGAAATTGACACCATAGTTTGACACCAAATTTAGATGTTGTAACATGTATTCATATGAGAAGTTTACACCTTATGTAGACACCAAAATTAATGTTATTGCATAAATGAATATAAATTTAGCGTTGTGTTATGCATAAAAAGTGAATATAAATTTAGCATTGTTTTATGACATAAAAAGTGAATATAAATTTAGCGTTGTGATATGTCACTAAAATGAACATAAATTTAGTGTTATGTTAATTTATTAAAAACGAACATTATTTTTAGTGCCATATTAATTTATTAAAAATAATCATATTTTCAGCATCGTCATGTTTCATGAAAAATGAACTTAATATTAGTGTCATTAAGTTTCATGAAAAATGAACATTATATTTTTAAGTGTCATGTTAATGCATTAGAAATGAATATTTTTAGTGTCATATTATTATTACCAAAAATGAACATATGTTTATTGCCACTTGGATTTCAGTAAAAAGTTAAAACATGTTAGTGAGATAAAATATCACTTTGTGTAAAAACCTGTTAGTGAGATAAAATATCATTTTGTGTAAAAACCTGTTAGTGAGATAAAATATCACTTTGTGTAAAAACATGTTATTGAATAAAATATCATTTTGTGTAAAAACATGTTAGTGAGATAAAATATCATTTTGTGTAAAAACAAGTTAGTGAAATAAAATGTCACTTTGTGTAAAAACATGTTAGTGAGATAAAATATCATTTTATGTAAAAACATGTTAGTGAGATAAAATATCGTTTTGTGTAAAAACATGTTAGTCAGATAAAATATCGTTTTGTGTAAAAACATGTTAGTGAGATAATATCATTTTGTGTAAAAACATGTTAGTGAGATAAAATATCACTTTGTGTAAAAACATGTTAGTGAGATAAAATATCATTTTGTTTAAAAACATGTTAGTGAGACAAAATATCATTTTGTGTAAAAACATGTTAGTGTGACAAAATGTCATTTTGTGTAAAAACATGTTAGTGAGGTAAAATGTCACTTTGTGTAAAAACATGTTAGTGAGATAAAATATCACTTTATGTAAAAACATGTTAGTGAGATAAAATATCACTTTGTGTAAAAACATGTTAGTGAGATAAAATATCATTTTGTGTAAAAACATTGTTAGTGAGATAAAATATCATTTTGTGTAAAAACATTGTTAGTGAAATGAAAATTTTATATGTTAAAAAGGATTAAACAAAAATGTAATAGGGGATTACGTAAGAAACTTCGCATTTTAAATGTAATAGGTGATTACATAAGAAACTTCACATTTTAAATGAAATAGGGGATTACATAAGAAAACATAAATTGCTATTTTTTTTGTTAAAAAACATAAGATGTCATGTTTTTGTTAGAGAATAAAATATCACTTTTGTTAGTAATGGAAAATTAGGATAAAAATCTCACTTTCGTTGGTAATGAAAAATTTGAATTAAAGTTTCATTTTGCTAAGAAATGTTTTGTTAACATTAAAATATCATTTTGTTAAAAAGCGTTTTGTTAGTAGAAATTATCATTTCAGTGATAGATTTGTCATATATGTTAGAAATCAAATTTGTCATATATGTTAGAAATTAATTTTCTCATGATGTTAGTAATCAAGTTTGTCATTTATGACAAAAATCAAATTTGTCATTTATGATACATGAATATGTCATGTGATTAGTATAAATGTTTTAATGAATAAATATGTCATTTTCATTTAAAATGTTTATTGAGATTAAAAGTAACATTATTGTTATAAATAATCATGTTAGATAAAATAACATTTTTATTTAAATTATCATGTAAGATAAAATTTACATTTTTGTTAGAAAATGTAAATTATATAAAAAGGACATTTTTGTTAGAGAATGTAAATTAGATAAAAAGGACACTTTTGTTAGAAAAAAATAAATTAGAATAAAAAGAGACATTTTTGTCACATTAAAAAGAATGAATTAAAAATGGATATTTTGTCACATTAAAAAGAATAAATTAGAAAGGAACATCTTCATACATTAAAAAGAGTTTAACCAAAATAAACATTTTTGGTCATTAAGAAGAGTTTAACCAAAATAAACATTTTTGTGTATTAAAAAGAGTTAAACAAAAATAGACATTTTTGTATATTTAAAAGGATTATACCAAAATATTCATTTTTGGTCATTTAAAAGGATTAGTTAAAAATTTACATTTTTGTTTATTAAAAAGGATTAGACAAAAATTTACATTTTTGTTAGTTTAAAAGGATTTAACAAAAATGTCATTTTAATGTAAATGTATACATCAGAATTTATATATAAAGGAGGAAACATCATTTAAATGCAAAGGCATACATTAGGATTTGTATGCAAACAACAATGACATATATGTTGATTATAAGATGTCATTTATGTTAATTGTTAAATGACATGCTTTTTAATTATAAAGGTGACATTAAATTAAAATAACACTTTGTTTTAAACTGTGTCATCAGAATAAAATGAAATTTTATTGTCATTTGTCATTAGAATTGAAATTTTAGATTTTTATTGTCATTTGTCAACAATAAAAAGAATAGAAATAAAAGACTAGATTTTTATTGTCATTTGTTCACAATAAAAAGAATTGAAATATATGTCTGTGACGTTGAAATGTTTGATGTGTTAAATATAATGTTAGTATATTCAAACTGAATATTACACTTCCATTTACAAGTCATCCGACTTGTTTATGTGATTGGGACGATAATTTTCACACATCGCCCAAGTACACAAATAATTTATTATTTGTTTGTTCGATGAAACCCCATACGGGTATTGGGATGTTATTTGACAGACACTAATCCCAATATTTAGTTGTAAAATCCACTCTGATTGTAATTTTTATGTTTGATAATTATTTATCATGATTGTTGATTACATGCAATATATGGTTGTTGATTGAGTACATTCCAATAAAGAATGTTCTAGAAAAAGAATACTTTATAAAATATCTTAGAAAAGGAACATTTTAGAAAAAGAATGTAATGACCCGCATTCGCAGAGGGTATTATAATTAATTTATTTAATTATATAAATAGTGATATAGTGAATTAAATGGTGGTTTAATTAAATAATGGTGAATATTTAATTAAAATAATAATTAAATTTTATATTTAGTTCTAAAATAATCGGAATTAGTGAAGTGGCAATATAATGTGAATTGGGAAATTAAAAATATATATAATTCAGTTTAGAGTTGAATTATATTAACGAATATATTATATAAACGAAGTCTGAACGTATAATTATATTATAATTAAAATCGAGCTTGAAATGGCGCTGCAGTTCGTAATTTGGCGATTCGAACTTCAACTGAATGTACAGGATTCGTTTGAAGCCGGATTTCTGTGAAACAAGAAACATTCGGAGCTAGTGAAGTATATATTTCTGATGGAAGGGAAAAATCGGGATTTCGTCGTGTAGATTTTTATTTATGTCCAAATCAAATATTCAGAAAAACAGCGGTATATTCGTTCGTGACCATAACAGTTATTTAAAAATATTTGAATATCTGGTTTGAATTGAGACAAGGTTCTTTTGAGACATAGTGATAATTTAATTTTTAGAATTTTATGGAAATTTTTAATTAATTAAATAAGCAACTTTTTGTTTGGAGTATTTTGCACCCTTAATCAGCGAATTTGGGGTTTCACAATATGAGTTAAATTACCGATATTATTATATTTCTGGAGTCGGGACACCTCGCTCATCACGAGGGTGTTTTTATTTCTGTCCATACATAAGCAGAACTTTACGTAACAGGGTATGTAAAACTTTAATAATAAAATATCCTAAGCCATTCTGGACCAAAGGAGTCCACGCATCCTTTATTTCAGCCGCAGAAATTCATGTTCCTCAATTAAAGACGTGGACATAAACCTACCCAAGCAAACCGTTATATAAAAGGAAACCTTATAACCTAATTGATTTTTTCATCCAATCTCCAGAAGGAATTTCGAGCTGCCATCAGTTTTTCCAACGCAAAGAAAAATCAAAGGGGGAAATCAAATAAAACTCTCCCTTTAAATCGAATCTCTATACCGCAGTAGTTAGGGTTCAACCCTCTTCAAAAGCTCAATCACCCATTAAAGAACCTAGGCGTATATGCGGGTCAGAGTCAGATCCTGACAGAGTGGCCGGGGTTGAGCTGAAGTTGATGAGGATAGTTGATGCGAACGTGAGTCCTTGTTTGGTCAGGATGTACACGTGAAAAAGGATAATGGTGAGCATTACTGAAGGGAGTTATACACGTGGAAAGGGGGCGTGAGACAGAAGCCAGAAGGAGGCGGAGTTGGGCACGCTGGTGAAACACATACAGGAGGGGGCGGTGTAGCTTTCAGAAATGAGATGCTGGAGCATTGAAAACATTTGGAGTATGGGTGGAAAGGTTCACGGTACATGGTACATGGTTGAACGAGAAGAAAAGGGACAGCAGCGTTCCTTTTAAAATGAAAAGGAAGGATATGTGGTAGTGAGGAAAAATGGGATGATGACGTAAAAATTAGTGGAGCTGTTTCGGTTTTTAAATGAAGATGAGGGGGACGCTGAAGTACACATGTTGATGAGAAAGTAGTGGCACTGTTTTATGCGGTTTGAGGAAAGGATGGATAACACGTGGGATTGTTCTCCTGGAGTGTGTTCTTGTTGTATGGAAGAGGAGTTGAAATATAGGAATTCAAGGCTTCCGTTTCATGAAGAAGGGGAGACTGGGTTCGTTCATCTTGCACTAAAGAAGAGCTGGTGGTTTGTTTTAGTTGAAGAAGATAGGGTGCTGTTCGAACGAAGCAGAGTACGGTGGCGTTTTCTGTGGGAACAGTGAAGTAATACACAGGTCTGGTTTGATTAGTTTTGGACTGGTAAGGATACAAAACAGGTGCACAAATATGTTTATATGGCCCGATCAATTTTGAGGTTAAGGCCTCAATTAAAAAGGAAAAAAAAGGTTATGAAAGGAGCACGTTTTACCCAGAAGATTTGGGAAGAAGAGCATCGCATTGGTCTAGGCTTAAATGGGAATGAGTGGGCCGACATGGTGGAATGAATGGGCTGACGTGACAGAATAAAAAGGGTAAAGCCCAATTTCTTGTTTTAATTTAAGTTTAGTTTTAAAATTTAAATAATGTGATGACTTGTAATAAGTATAACTTTTCCGTAAGATATCAGAATTTCGAACGGTTAGATCCGTTAGGATTGACGAGAGGCCCACAATGGAACTGATTGGGAGTGGATTGAAGCTCGTTTGAATTTATGGCGAAATAAATTGTTTGATCCAAATCAAACAAACAGTTTATCGTTCTTTAACGATGAACTGCCAAAGTGAGTAAATCTCACTAACTCTGAACAGTTTATAATTTCATGTTGTATTTTTAGAACTATTAAATATTGGCTGATTGACTGTGTGTTGACTGTTTAATTGAACTGCTAGTCAGTTAGTTGAATTTCTATATTGATTCTGTTTAACAGAATATATCATATGGAACTGAAAGTGATGTTGATTTTATTGTATAACATCTGTGGATGCAGGGAAACAGGTTGGAGGAATCCGGCTGGATTCCTCAACATCTATATTATTATTTTCATATATTGTGATATATGACGTGGTTTATAATCTGTTGTTGATTTTATGTGTATGGACGATATTGGAATATTTATAAATAGGGAATATTGTTAAGGGGAATTTTAACTGAAGGGTAACCTTTATTAATGGAATATTTATATAGTGAATTATTTATTTAGGATAAATAAATAAGATGTTATAAAAGGGGCTTTTTACTTAGAAAATAAATAGAAGATAATAATTGAGATATTTATTTGTTAAATAAATAGGATAAGATAATGGATTATTTATTTGTTTAATAAATAGAATAAGGATAGGACATATTTATTTGTTAAATAAGTAGGATTATTAAAGGAAACATTTAGAATAAATAAATAGGATATTAAACGAATTATTTATTTAGGAAATGAATAATTTATGATAAAGGGATATTGACTTAGAAATTGAATAAGTTATAAAAGAGATATTAAGCAAAATAAATGGAATAAAGGATTTTCTGTTTAGAAAACAAATAGAAGAGTTAATCGAATCGAGTAAATCGAATAGGGTAAATCAAATAGAGTTAAACAAGATTAGAAACTGACTAGAGATTAGTTAAGTTGAATAGTTTTCTGAGTATCGATCTGATGTTGGTTTCGGCCTTCGGGGTTTATACTTAGAGAATTGTTCTCCTACTAGTTTACAGTCAGGGACTGATAGTTGTGAAATGATAGTGATATATAAATAACAATGGAAATGTTTCCCAGTGTTAATAATATATATTTTCCAAATATAGAAAATAAGGAAATGAGGATATATATATATCATTGATGATTGATTGATATAGTTTCCATCTGGAAATAATATCGTTGTTTGCACACCATTTTTTCTTTGATTGTTAAATCACAGACTATCGAAGTTTTTGACCATTTTAACGTTGTTAATATGGAGAGACCGGTTGGATTATTATCCAAAGAACCACTCTGTATTCGCATAAGCATTGTGAATCATATATGCCAAAGATAATTGAAGACGGAGTAAAGTGGAAGGGCTATTATATAAGTCTTATATAACATCGCCTAAGATGGATATACTGAATAGTGCCTTCGGTTCATCCTGTTCCTGGATGACTTGTATGGATGAATGTCTGACATAGTATTTCCAGAAAGGTCACGTACATTGATTTCTTCAACCGTACCAAGAGTGGAAGCGGAGAAGGAAACTTCTTTAGCTAACACGTAATGTACTGTTGTAGACGTCAATTAGTGATTTTCGATGGATCTGACAATGTGGCATTTGAAGTGAATCTGATGTGTTGATGAAGCGTAACCTCAAGCCACATCAACCGGTAAATGACAGAAATCGGGCAGGCAGCATGGCTAAGTCAGTCGCTCCAAATTAGGGTGTATAATCACCTGATCTAGAGTTTCATTTACTTTAAAAAAATCTATTGTCGATATTGTCCCATTCGGGAAACGGTTGCTGATCTCAACCGTTGGTGATATACATTCGATACACTCATGCGAAATGAGTGGTCGGTCATGTATGGCCGAGTTGCAAGATGTTCTTGTTGAACCCAGTGTATTCCTTTCAAGAGGTACACTAGCGAAAGGTGGTTCCATACCTTGTCATATTTGGAAATCCATTACCCAGTACGTGCTTGCGGTTTTGATTTTATACTATATATGTAGAACGTGAGATGAAAGCGTTTCTGTTATATGATTATTATATTGTGGTTGATAGACATTATTATAATATCGAAAGGTTTTTGATATGAAGATAATTTGGATTCTCATAAGGGAAAAACCCGTTCCGTTATACGGCGTGGTCTTATGAGATATCATTTACCTGCTTGAACCGTTTTAAATTGTTTTACTCACACCAGTCCCATGACTGACCTGGAGTTTATTTTGTTTTGTTTTCCCTAAACTCTTGGGTGCCCAATTTTGTACGGGCAGTCAAGTAGTCGGGATTTACAGATACTTGAAGAGCTGGAGCAGGAGGCTTCAGGATCATATAGCTATTGTTATTTCCGCTGTGTTGTAAATGTTGTACTTGAAAATGATATGTATATTCAAGTAAAACCTTTATTTCAAGGATATGTTATCTATCATATGTTATTCATTCCGCTGTGAGGTTCGTGTTACTCTGATGTTATGTTCTTCTTTTTCTTCTGTTCTAAGTTTATATCTTTTCTTTCCTCACCCTCTGTCTTCATTCTATTAATTTCCTGGTTTCCAGTGCAATTTGGGGTTGGACTTGTGTTATTTAGTCAGCTCAAATTGGACCGGATTTTCAGGTCATTATAGTTGGTATCAGAGCTTAAGGTTAAGTGAATTACCCTGGCTCTGTGGCATGACTCAGTAGAGATGGGGTTAGTAATACCCTAGATTGAGTTGAGTGTATATATATGAGTGAACGTATTTGTAGATGATATCAAAATTGTTTTATATTGTGGAGGTTTGTATGTTGAGTCGTTATGAGTTCTGGTCGATCGGTTTGATCCACTGTATCGGTAGGAGTTTATAAACACTCAAATACGATGGGTCGACACGATATGTTTTGAAAAGAGGGTAAATGAAACAATCTTACCCAAAGTATATTTGTTATTATAATCGAGTAAGATTATAATGGAGATGGTTATACATATAACCAAGTAGAATTCGTATAAGTGTTACGAAATGAATTAAATTTGAATTTAAACCAGAAATTAAATTAAAACTCTGGAGAATTGGATAAGTGTTTGTAAATGGATTTGGATTAAAAATAAGGAAAATTTAAGATCCTGGGAGATTTTAAATTGTTTTACAAGTGGTGTGAATTATATTTGGAAACGAATTTCAAAGTGGAAATGTTTAGAAATGGTTCTATAGTATTGAACTCACTTCGCTCGCTGGAAAATAGATTCTGATGATGACAGCTGCATCGTCAGTATTCATTTTCGAGTTGTAAGTGACAAATTACTACCAGAGATACTGTTTTGAATTTGTTTTGGGAAAGACAAGTTGTGTTGAATTTCAAAAAGGAAATTTTGATTTTTTGAAAAGAGCAAATTGTTTAAAAACTCTCATGGAAAGACTGTTTGAATTAAAAACAAATTTAACAGAAATTTGTGAAAGAAAATTTGAATTAAAGTAAAGCCAATAAAGTGGTAACTGAGATTGAATTAGAATGATATCAAGACAAATTGGATTGTGCGATTCAAATTTAAAGTGTAATGTGATAATCAAGTTAAGAGTTGGGAATCGAGACGAAACTCGAGTTGAAATGATATTTGGCTCGGATATAAGCGAATGGTTGGATTTGTGGATAAAAGTGATTTCAGAATTTGATTGGGATAACATTGGAATATGCTGAGTTGATAACATATGGAAGTAATAGAGTTGATATGCCCGAAAAAAAGGTACAAGTTTATATTTCATATGGCATGAGATTTTGATGAGCCGAATTGGCAAGCCCCTTGGATGTTTGATTTTCTTTTGGGTTGGAGATGGCCCAGAGAGGCAAGTTGGAGTTTGACCTATTGACCAGTACAAAGGAGGTGCTGGCAAAAAAATTCAAAAAAATTAAGGCGTTAGAAAATTTTCAGGATTTTTGAAAATTTTCGTTGATAAGAATTAATTAATATTTAATTGAAATTAAATTGGTTCAGTTGAAAACTGAAGTTAAGAAGTGAACAAATAAGTTATAACCAGTTAATAGAGTTGTTCTTTACCTTAGCAATTTCGAGGATGAAATTTTTTTAAGTGGGGAAGATTGTAATGACCCGCATTCGCAGAGGGTATTATAATTTATTTATTTATTTATATAAATAGTGATATAGTGAATTAAATGGTGGTTTAATTAAATAATGATGAATATTTAATTAAAATAATAATTAAATAATATATTTAATTCTGAAATAATCAGAATTAGTGAAGTGGCAATATAATGTGAACTGGGAAATTCAAAATATATATAATTCAGATTAGAGTTGAATTATATTAATGAATATATTATATAAATGAAGTTTGAACGTATAATTATATTATAATTAAAATCGAGCTTGAAATGGCGCTGTAGTTTGTAATTTGGCGATTCGAACTTCAACTGAATGTACAGGATTCGTTAGAAGCCGGATTTCTGTGAAACAAGAAACGTTCGGAGCTAGTGAAGTATATCTTTCTAATGAAAGAGAAAAATCGGGATTTCGTCGTGTAGATTTTTATTTATGTCCAAATCAAATATTCAAAAAAACAGCGGTATATTCGTTCGTGACCATAACAATTATTTAAAAATATTTGAATATTTGGTTTGAATTGAGACAAGGTTCTTTTGAGACATAGTGATAATTTAATTTTTAGAATTTTATGGAAATTTTTAATTAATTAAATAAGCAACTTTTTGTTTGGAGTATTTTGCACCCTTAATCAGCGAATTTGGGGTTTCACAATATGAGTTAAACTACCGATATTATTATATTTCTGGAGTCGGGACACCTTGCTCGTCCTGGTGGTGTTTTTATTTCTGCCCGTACATAAGCAGAACTTTACGTAACAGGGTATGTAAAACTTTAATAATAATATATCTTAAGCCATTCTGGACCAAAGGAGTCCACGCATCCTTTATTTCAGCCGCAGAAATTCTTGTTCCTCAATCAAAGACGTGGACATAAACCTACCCAAGCAAACCGTTATATAAAAGGAAACCTTATAACCTAATTGATTTTTTCATCCAATCTCCAGAAGGAATTTCGAGCCGCCATCAGTTTTTCCAACGCAAAGAAAAATCAAAGGGGGAAAACAAATAAAACTCTCCCTCTAAATCGAATCTCTATGCCGCAGTAGTTAGGGTTCTACCCTCTTCAAAAGCTCAATCACCCATTAAAGAACCTAGGCATATATGCAGATCGGAGTCAGATCCTGGCAGAGGGGCCAGGGCCGAGCTGAAGTTGATGAGGATAGTTGATGCGAACGTGAGTCCTTGTTTGGTCAGGGTGTACACGTTAAAAAGGAGAATGGTGAACATTACTGAAGGGAGTTATACATGTGGAAAGGGGGTATGAGACCGAAGCCAGAAGGAGGCGTGTAACAACCCGAAAATCTGGGCCAGTTTAAAAATTTTATTTTGACAATTTTAACGAATTTTGATTATTTAAAATGAATTATTTTAAATAATATCGACAAGAAATTTATTTTGAATTGAAATTCGACGTATTTATTATATACGTCGTCGTTAGAATATAATTAATTATATATAATTATAAAAGGAATTGAAAATGGCGCGGTAGTTCGATAATTCGATTTCAAACTTCAATTGAATGTACCGGGTGCAAAACAATCCGGATTTTAGTAACCAAAAACATTGGAATCTAATTGTGACTATCTTTCCAGCGAATCTAAAAAATCAAAATTTCATAGCAGGAATCAAAAGATGTGTCCAATTGAAAATTCTGAATAGTCGCTATGGAATTCAGGCCCTTAAAAATGGGCATTTTGCAAACGACCTCGGATTTCGACAAAACCAGTTTAGTGGGGTTCGGGATGCCAGGTTATTGCTAGGTTTCAAATTTCATAATTTTTTGAATCAATATGTGAGCGTGGCAAAGGAAAACGCGTTTGACCATTTCAGTTGATTTTAATCGACTGGAAAATGACCATTTTTCAAACGGTCTCAGAATTCGATGAAATTAGTTTTGTTAGGATCGTATCGTAAATACGAAGCTAGAAAATATTTTTCGGGAATTTTTAGAGTTAATATGTGGCCCCGGTAAGTTGAAATGCGCGTTAAAATCAAATTTGAACCTTATATTAATTCATATTGTAATTTTAATGGAAACTAATCGTAACGGCCGAATTGGCTTGCGAAACATATCCCATTGTGTCCAGAATGGGGGTGCTTAGCTAGAGGCGACAGTCATTGGGTGTGATTCCGAGTTCAAATAAAAAGTCAACTTTGATGGTAGAAAAATAATAAATTAAATAATATAAAATTTTATAAACCCCCCTATATTCTCTCTCCCCGTTAGCTTTCAATTTAGGTCAGAAAAAAAAAGAAAGGGAAAGAGAAAAGGGGGAGGAGCCGCCGCTCCTCCCACCGTCGCGCCCACCCAAGGTGGCGCTAACCACCGCAGCCCCCCCTCGCGCCTCCTCCTCCCTGGCACCACCGCCTGCCCTACTTCTTCCACTGCGACGCAGCCGGCCACCACCACATCGACGCACCCACCAACCTCGTCACCTCCGCCTCCTGCCTCTCCCCTCCTCCAACTCGTGCAGCACCCTCCACCCTCCATCGAGCCGGTCGAGCCCCCCTCCCCCCCCCCCCCAGCTGAAGAACCGTGACACCCCCCTTCTGCGAACTCAATAGCGATTACCCCCTCCCCTTCCTCCTTCGAGCGCGTACATCCCATTTTCTCCAACGACAGTGAGTTTTATAACTATTTTTATTCATTTTTTTTATTTGCAATTGTTTTAATTTCAGATCGTATGTAAATAAAATTGTTTTAGACTTCGGATTTTTCATATGATGTAGAGGATAAAAATAGGATTTTTATATTTTAGAAAGAATAAAAATTCGATTTTTAATTTATAAGAGATATAAAGATATGATCTTTATCTAATGTAGATAGTAAAAATATTTTTTTTATAATGTAGAAAGGTTAAAAATATAATTTTTATATTAGTGGCATAATAAAAATATAATCTTTATTAAGCGAAGAGAAATATAAAAATATAATTTTTATAACGAAGTGAAGATAAAAATTCGATTTTTATATATTGAATAGCGAAGTAAAAATTCGATTTTTATATATTGAATAGCGAAGTAAAAATTCGATTTTAATATAGTGAATAACAAAGTAAAAATGTGATTTTTAAATATGTAGAGAATACGGGCAAAGAAAGTGACAAGAGGCAAGAACGACGAAGATTTCGATAAATGAAGTGTCGTGAAGTTGGATAGCTATCGGTGAGAACTTCTCACCTTTCAATTTAATTTTTCTAGTTATAAATATATACAAGGATGCAGACTGTGTTCAGTAGCACCCGACACCCGTCATCCACAGACCATGGATGGCTTGTTTGTTAAATTGTTTGGTTGAGTAGTTGGTTAGTTTATTTGGTTTGAATTGAATTGTTTGGTGAAATGAAATTGATTTGATTGATGTGTGAATAGCGTGGGCCTTCACTAGACCGGGGATAAGGCTAGGCCTTGTCCTGTTTCTAGTATCGTGCCGTTATGCCGCCGAAATTTTCTAAAATATGTTAGAAAAATAAAAATATCATTTTTATTGAGTAAATGAACTGAATAGAAATTCGTGTGTTGAAATAAAATATTTTATCGTTAAAAGTATATTTTTTAACGTGGAAGTGAATAAAATAAAATATTCATTTACAAACCGGACGGTTTGTTTATGTACACCTATTTGAAGGACATTGATTGGGTCGATAAATTTTACACATCGCCCAACTGCACAAATAAAATCTGTGTTTGATTGTTTGAAACCCCACACGGGTATTGGGATGATATTTGACGTACACTAATCCCAATAATTAGTTGTATGTCGATCGATTGATTGATAGGCTGCTATAAGCGTTGAATATTTATATTCGATGCTTATACAGTGTAGAATTCACTTTGGATGATGGTTGATTATTCATCGTTGTTGATATATACTCATGTGCTGTAGAAAATCCATATAATCAACTTTATATGGTAATTGATTGGGCCTCATTCCAGTTTCGAAAAAGAAATATTTGAAATAAAAACCTTTGAAATAGAATATTTGAAAAAGGAAATATTTGAAAAAGAAATATTTGAGATAGAAATATTCGAAATAGAACATTTGAAAATAGAAACATATGAAGCCATGTTGGTTAGATTGACGCCATTTTGACGTGAACGATATTTATATCGATTTTATTCATTTTATAATGAATATCGAAAGTGATTTCAAAATCTGATTTTTTGAATATAAATGAATTCGAATTGAAATTGAAGATAAATGAATTCGAATTGAAATTGAAGATAAATGAAATTCGAATTAAACTGAAAGGAATTGAAATTCGAATTAGATTGAAATCGTTTTGAATTGAATTTAAAACGTATTGAAATTGAATATAAATGAATTCAAATTGAAATTGAATTGAAATCGATTTGAAAATGAATTTAAAACGAATTTATATTGGAATATTCAATTTTGATTTGAAATTGAATATGAAGTTGAAACCATTTTGAAAATGAATATAAAACGATTTATAAAGCACGTTTTGAATTGAAATCGACGAAGTATATTATATATATATATATATATATATATATATATATATATATAATGGCCTGAATAGAACGCGCCGCGCCGCGGCAATTCGCGAATTTCGACCATTTATTTCAAACGGATATTACGGGAGATCCGACCGCCGGATTCTCCTAAAACCGGAACCGTTGGGTTCGTATCGAAAAGAGCTTTCTAATGAACATTAGAAATTTGAAATCTAACGGTTGGATTTGGAATTATGTCCAAATCAAATTTGAAAAAGGTTGCTATACGTGCAGTTCGATGGCCATTGGTGGAAATCGACTGTACGGGCCTTGATAAAATCATTAAAAATATCAATAATTTGTGTAAAATCATAAGAAATGATTTAGAAAAGATTGGGATGAAAAACTCCATATTTGAAAAGATAAAAATAGACTTTTATCGAAATGAACTAGTTTTGAACTAGAATTATAATTCTATTTATTTTTAAATAAATAAATTGAATTTGAAAAAGGTTTTAAAAATAACCATAATTTCCAATGATTGCATTGGAGTGGATTTGAATCGAAATTGTCTTCGGAATATTTCGATGTTGGAATTCGTGATTATACAGATGTTGTTATCGGAATTTGAAAGATATATATTTATATCGTTATTTCCAACACGACATTTGTTAATCGTAGAATTTGATATTGAATATAAGCCGATATACTTTCTATTCAGAGCCTTGTATTGAATATCAAATGTGATTTGGGTTTGTCGTGAATGGTGTCTTCACTAACACTGTTCTTGAACCCAGTTGAGAAAAGATTAAATCTTTTTATTTAGATTTAATGAAGTGTACCAATTAAATAATATTTGATTGGAATTGAATTGATATTGATTTTTGGGTTTATCGTGAACAGTGTTTTAAATAACACTTGTTCTTTAACCCGATAATTAATGAAGGTGATTTTGGGTTTACCGTGAACCGTGTTTTAGATGACACTGATTCTTTAACCCAGTCAAAGATTAAAACTAAGTGGAGTTTTAATAAATCTTTAATTAGATTGAAATAATCGAAATGGAGTATCACCAGTTTTGCTCCAGGCGTTAGTTAAATCTTTAATTAGATTTGAACGTGAAATGGTAATTGAATTTACCGATAACACCGTGGTGTTAGATATGAAGTATAACCAGTTTTACTTCATGGGATGAATACGTTGGGATTGGGAAATTAAAACAAATGATTACTTCAGTAAAGTTCGTTAATCCCGACTAGTTTGAATTAATATTCAAAAGTAGATTAAAGAATAAATTCAAGGAATTTATCTTGGATAAAATTAATGGTAACCTTTCCCTATGAATGTGAAATTTAGAAACTAACTTTCGGTTAGCTAAGCAGAATGGTTTTCTGGATATTAATATGATGTTAGTTTCGGCCTTCGGGGTTAATATTTTGGGAATTGTTCTCTTGATTAATTTACGGTTAGTGACTGATGAATTGGAATGAGGCGTATGTTGTGTTTGTGTAACACTTATTTAAAATATACGCGAGTTATTCGGAAAGACCGGGTTTATCCCATTCTGAATAATTGATACGACGATAAGTCGAAGATGGAGACGGTGGTTGAAGACCGGAGGTCTTCACGTCGTTTGGGTAATTACTGGTGATCTTGATTGGGCTGTACACCCAAGAAGATGGAAACAGTTGGTGATCGTCCAGACGTACTTGGAGATCGATGGATATGCGGGGTACTAGGTGCCTCCGGTTTCGTTCAGACCCAGAACGGGCTTGTAAATGGACTATGTATCTGACATTGGATTTTAGACCGTGTGATTGATCTCTATTAAATATATATCTGTTTGGCGGCGGAGAATTTATTCTCTTGCTTAACGCCCTTCTCTGAGACGTACGAGCTCAGGGGTTATATATTGATGGATATCAAACGCATGGAGTGAATTGCCTGTGTGGCATGCCTAAGTGGCAAATGATCAAGGCTTCTGTTGAAAAGCAAAGTCTTGTGGCGATGATCAAAGCACAGCCTGTGTGGCACAGCTTTGTGTAACGTGAATTCGCGAGCCTCACACCCCGGTGGTGAACCAAAAACGGGAGACGGACCTCGGGGGCACATGCGTTTTCTTTCTAGCTAGGGTGGTGTCAGTGACCTACCAGCTCTGACATTTATATACTTTTCACCTGTGTGGTTGTTGCTGTTGCGAGGCGCCTCGGTTTGATCGGACGATCTGGGTCCGATGGAGTCATTCGTTGGCTCATTTACGCCCCAAAGGGCGGAGAAACGTATTGTTCAGGCATTATAATCCACATCGGTGGACCGGCCCTGACGATCCAAGGTACGGTTGTAGCTGTGCCTGAGGCTCGGGCTAGAGAGTCTCAAATCGGTTGAGGACTATCTTTTGCCTCGGTTCATAGATGGAAACCCAATTTCCAAATACGTGACTTTGCGATTTTGATTGTATAACCTATATATGGCGACATAGTGGTATGGGGCATTCATGCCGCCTATGATTGATACTTATGATTTGAAGTTATTTTATACACTATGCACTTATAGTAGTATCAAATGATTTGTTTTAAACGTATCAAGCATTCTTTGGCTGTTATAAGGGAAAACCCTATCCCCCGGCTTGCGTTGCATTATGTGATAGGACCTGGGTCTTATAACAGCTTCATTTTTCTTTATTTAGCATTGCGTTGTATGTTTTTATGCACTGGTATTCTTGGGAGGAAACCCATTCCGTGTTATACGGCGTGGTCTCTTGATTTACCTAACTTTAAAATAAAGATTAACTGTTTTAGTTCTCACACCAGTCCCATGACTGACCTGGAGTTTATTGTTTTAACCTAAACTCTGGGTGCCCCTATTTTGACACGGGCAGCTAGTGGTTTTGGTTTTGCAGATTTATATTCACAGGATCCTGGTTTACAGCTGGAACGATATCCGGAAAGCTTTGTATCCGTATATCTCTTCTAGTTGTGTATTGTATTATTTTCCGCTGCTATGTATTTAAATGTAATTTAAATCTCTGATATTTCTGTGTAATGTATATTCATTTATACTCTGTATATTCTTGTAATCTGATGCATTGTTGTAATATACAGTGAAACGTTCTTTTGTATGCGTTCTATTTTTGTCGTGTTCTCAAAACGATAGGGCGTTTCGAACGGTCTGGGTCGGTTTAGCGACTGGTTCGGACCGAGCGAAATTGTTTTTCATCACAAGGCGGAGTTGGGCACACTGGTGAAACATGTAAAGGAGGGGGCGGTGTAGCTTTCAGAAATGAGATGCTGGAGCGTTGAAAATATTTGGAGTATGGGTGGAAAGGTTCACGGTATATGGCACATGGTTGAACGAGAAGAAAAGGGATAACAGCGTTTTTTTAAAAAATGAAAAGGAAGGATATGTGGTTGTGAGGAGAAATGGGATGATGACGTGAAAAATAGTGGAGCTGTTTCGGTTTTTAAATGAAGATGAGGGTGACGCTGAAGTACACATGTTGATGAGAAAGTAGTGGCACTGTTTTATGCGGTTTGAGGAAAGGATGGATAACACATGGGATTGTACTCCTGGAGCGTGTTTTTCTTGTAAGGAAGAGGAGTTGAAATATAGGACTTCAAGGCTTCAGTTTCGTGAAGAAGGCAAGACTGGGTTCGTTCATCTTACACTAAAGAAGAGCTGGCGGTTTGTTTTAGTTGAAGAAGATGGGGTGCTGTTCGAAGGAAGCAGAGTACGGTGGTGTTCGCTGTGGGAACAGTGAAGTAATACACGGGTCTGGTTTGTCTAGTTTTGGAATGGGAAGGATACAAAACGGGTGCATAAATATGTTTATATGGCCCGATGAATTTTGAGGTTAAGGCCTCAATTAAAAAGGAAAAGAAAAAAAGGGTTATGAAAGGAGCACGTTTTACCCAGAAGATTTGGGAGGAAGGGCATCGCATTGGTCTGGGCTTCAATGGGAATGAGTGGGCCGACATAGTGGAATGAATGGGCTGACGTGAAGGAATAAAAAGGGTAAATCCCAATTTCTTGTTTTAATTTAAGTTTAGTTTTAAAATTTAAATAATGTGATGACTTATAATAAGTATGTCTTTTCCGTACGATATCAGAATTTCGAACGGTTAGATCCGTTAGGATCTTATGGACGAGAGCCCCACAATGGAACTGATTGGGAATGGATTGCAGCTCGTTTGAATTTATGGCGAAATAAAATGTTTGATTCAAATCAAACAAACAGTTTATCGTTCTTTAACGACGAACTGCCAAAGTGAGTAAATCTCACTAACTCTGAACAGTTTATAATTTCATGTTGTATTTTTAGAACTGTTAAATATTGGCTGATTGACTATGTGTTGACTGTTTGATTGAACTGCTAGTCAGTTAGTTGAATTTCTATATTGATTCTGTTTAACAGAATATTATCATATGGAACTGAAAGTGATGTTGATTTTATTGTATAACATCTGTGGATGTAGGGAAACAGGTTGGAGGAATCCGGCTGGATTCCTCAACTGCTATTTTATTATTTTCATATATTGTGATTTATGATGTGGTTTATAATCTGTTGTTGATTTTATGTGTATGGACAATATTGGAATATTTATAAATAGGGAATATTGTTAAGGGGAATTTTAACTGAAGGGTAACCTTTATTAATGGAATATTTATAAAGTGAATTATTTATTTAGGATAAATAAATAAGATGTTATAAAAGGGACTTTTTAGTTAGAAAATAAATAGGAGATAATAAGTGAGATATTTATTTGTTAAATAAATAGGATAATATAATGGATTATTTATTTGTTAAATAAATAGAATAAGGAAAGGACATATTTATTTGTTAAATAAATAGGGTTATTAAAGGAAACATTTAGAATAAATAAATAGGATATTAAACGGATTATTTATTTAGGAAATGAATAAGTTATGATAAAGGGATATTGACTTAGAAATTGAATAATTTATAAAAGAGATGTTAAGCAAAATAAATGGAATAAAGGATTTTCTATTTAGAAAATAAATAGAAGAGTTAATCGAATTGAGTAAATCGAACAGAGTAAATCAAATAGAGTTAAACAATATTTGAAACTGACTAGAAATTAGTTAAGTTGAATAGTTTTCTGAGTATTGATCTGATGTTGGTTTCGGCCTTCGGGGTTTATACTTAGAGAATTGTTCTCCTACTAGTTTACAGTCAGGGACTGATAGTTGTGAAATGATAGTGATATATAAATAACACTGGAAATGTTTCCCAGTGTTAATAGTATATATTTTCTAAATACAGAAAATAAGGAAACGAGGAAATATATATATGATTGATGATTGATTGATATAATTTCCATCTGGAAATAATTTCATTGTTTGCACACTTGTTTTTCTTTGATGGTTAAATCACAGACTATCGAAGTTTTTGACCACTTTAACGTTGTTAATATGGAGAGACCGATTGGATTATTATCCAAAGAACCACTTTGTATTGGCATAAGCATTGCGAATCATATATGCCAAAGATAGTTGAAGACAGAGTAAAGTGCAAGGGCTAGTGTATAAGTCTTAGATAACAGTGCCTAAGACGGATATACTGAATAGTGCCATCGGTTCATCCTATTCCTAGATGACTTGTACGGATGAATGTCTGACAGAGTATTTCCAGAAAGGTCACGTACATTGATTTCTTCAACCGTACCAAGAGTGGAAGCGGAGAAGGAAACTTCTTTAGCTAACACATAATGTACTGTTGTAGACGTCAATTAGTGATTTTTGATGGATCTGACAACGTGGCATTCGAAGTGAATCTGATGTGATGATGAAACGTAACCTCAAGCCACATCAACCGGTAAATGACAGAAATCGGGCAGGCTGCATGGCTAAGTCGGTCGCTCCGAAGTAGGGTGTATAATCACCTGATCTAGAGTTTTATTTACTTCAAAAAAATCTATTGTCGATACCATCCCATTCCGGAAACGGTTGTTGATCCCAACCGTTGGTGATATACATTCGATACACTCAAGCGAAATGAGTGGTCGGTCATGTGTGGCCGGGTTGCAAGTTGTTCTTGTTGAACCCAGTGTATTCCTTTCTAAAGGTACACTAGCGAAAGGTGGTTCCATACCTTGTCATATTTGGAAATCCATTACCCAATACGTGCTTGCGGTTTTGATTTTATACTATATATGTAGAACGTGAGATGAAAGCATTTCTGCCAGATGATTATTATATTGCGGTTGACAGACATTATTATAATATCAAAAGGTTTTTGATATAAAGATAATTTGGATTCTCATAAGGGAAAAACCCGTTCCGTTATACGGCGTGGTCTTATGAGATATCATTTACCTGCTTGAACTGTTTTAAACTGTTTTACTCACACCAGTCCCATGACTGACCCGGAGTTTGTTTTGTTTTGTTTTCCCTAAACTCTTGGGTGCCCAATTTTGTATGGGCAGTCAAGTAGTCGGGATTTACAGATACTTGAAGAGCTAGAGCAGGAGGCTTCAAGATCATATAGCTTTTGTTATTTCCGCTATGTTGTATGTGATGTACTTGAAAATGATATGTATATTCAAGTAAAACCTTTATTTCAAGGATATGTTATCTATTATATGTTATTCGTTCTGCTGTGAGGTTCATGTTACTCTGATGTTGTGCTCTTCTTTTTCTTCTATTCTAAGTTTCTATCTTATCTTTCCTCACCCTCTGTCTTCTTTGTATTAATTTCTTGGTTTCCAGTGCAATTTGGGGTTGGACTTGTGTTATTTAGTCAGCTCAAATTGGACCGGATTTTCGGGTCATTACAAAGAATATATTTTAGAAAATATATTTATTGATATGAACTAGTTATTAACTAAAATAAATCATTAAATTAAGATTTAATGAAGTTTTCCAATTTTTTAATATTTAATTGAAAATTTAATTGAAAGAATTGGATTTTGGGTTTGTCGTGAATGGTGTCTTCAATAACACATTTCTTAAACCCAGTTGAGAAAAGAATAAATCTTTTAATTAAGATTATTAAAGTTTTCAGTTATATTTAGTAATTGGAATAAGATGAAATGTGAGTTGGGTTTATTGTGAACTGTGTTTTTAAGCGACATGTGTTCTTTAATCCAACTGACAGTGAAGTTGTGATTTGGAATTTATAACTCTTTTATTCAGATTTAAATGGAAATTTTCCAAAAGTAAAGTTTTCCAATTTAAATTGGAATTGAATAGAATTCGAATTAATAAAAACCGAGATATGCTTCTGCAAAAGAAGACCGATACTACATATGGAATTTAAGAGGCTTTGTCGTTATTCCATTTATATTATTGGTCAGATACAAAAATTTATAACGATTATATATTGATTTGATTTCTATGAAGATTCCATATTTTATGGAAGAAGATTTTGGGTTTACCGTGAACTATGTTTTAAATGACATTAGTTCTTCAACCCAGTTAAAAATAAGATTAATTTCTTAAATTTAAATAATCATTGAAGAATGATTTTTAACATTTAAAAACTAAATTAAGTTTTAATAAATCTTAAAAAAAAGATTTAAGAATAAATTCAAAGAATTTATCTTTGATAGAATAATGCGAATATTTTATTAGAAGAATAATTCTGAATTAGAATGAGGCGTTGGATGTGTTTTTATAGCATTTGATTTTTAATTATAAAAATACGCGAGTTATTCGGAAAGACCAAGTTTAACCCATTCCGAATAATCACTACGACGATGAAGAGTCGAAGTTGAAGACGGTGATTGAAGATTGACAATCTTCACATCGAATGGATGTGTTGCTACTGAGACCCATGATGGGAGTAGCTACCTTGAATGGGCTTAAGTGGTAGCCGTCCAGACGTATTGTTGATTGTCCGGATAAGCGAGGACATTTCAGGTGTCTCCGGTTTCGTTCAAACCCAGAACGGACTTGTAAATGGATGCGTGTCTGACATTGGATTTTGTTCCATGTGAATTAAATTGATTTTTATTAATGTATATCTGATTAGTGGTGGGGAATTTATTCTTTGCTTAACACCCTGGTATATATTGATAGTGATTAATCGCATGGCGTGAATTGTCAGGGTGGCACGCCAAGATGCAATTGATCAAGGCTTTTGTTGAAAAGCAGGGCCTTGTGGGATGATTAAAGTGTAGCCTATTACGGCATAGCTTTGTGTATAGCATGACTTCGCGAGCCTCACACCCCGGTATGAGTCAAAAACGGTGATTAGGACTGCAAGGAGTGCACACGTTCTTTCTAGCTAGAAGTGATGTCAGCGACCTACCAACCCTGACATTTTTACTTATGTGGTTGATGGATTGAGGCGCCTCGGATTTATAGGCCGGAAGTGGTCATATGGAGGTCCAAAAGGACCAGGAAGCGTGTGTTCAGGAATTGCCAATCCACTTTCGACAGGTGTTGACCGGCCCTGAAGATCCAAGGGTTCACTGCGGGGGATCCTGGGGCATTTGCTAGAGTGTCTCGAATCGGAGAGGACGATCCCTAGCCTCAACTCATGATGGAAATCCAACTTCCTATACGCCCATGCGGTATTGATTGTAGAACTAGTATGGCGACATAGTAGGATGGGGTACTATGCCGTCTATGATTGATACATTATGATTAATATGTTTTGGAAATATATATACCCATTTATATACACACTAATATTAAATCCGTTTTTATCGTATCAAGCATTTTTGACCATTATAAGATAAAACTCTATCCTCCGGTTTGTGTTGCATTGTGTGATGGGACTTGAGTCTTATAATGGTTTCATTTTTCTAAAAAGCATTGCGTTGTTATTTTATGCACTGGAAATCCAATGGAGTAAACCTGTTCCGCATTAGTGGCGTGGTCCTGTGATTAGCCTTATTATTAGATAAGTTAAGTTAATATTTCTCATACCAATCCCATGACTGACCTGTAGTTTGTTTCACTGGCAAACTGGGGTGCCCATATTTTCCACACGGGCAGTTGAGTAGCTTTTTGCAGATATATTTACAGGATCCTGGTTTACAGCTGAAGCGGTATTCGAAAAGCTCTGTATCCGTGTATTCCTTTCAGTTGTATATTTATATTATTTTTCCGCTGCTATTTAAATGTAATTTAAATCTCTGATATTATTCTATTTCAATTGTGTAATAAGCATTCATACTCTGTTATATTCTTGTACTCTGATGTAATTGTTGTAATCAGCAAAAAAATGTTCTTCAGTTTGTGTTCTGATGTGTGTTGTTCTCAAAGCAATTCAGGCTTTTCCTTACGGGGAAGTTTGGGTCGTTTCAGTTACTTAAGTCCATACATTTAAGTTAAAATTATTTCAAGTATTAATTTTTATCTAGGATATTTAATTTATATTTTAAAATAAATACTTATAAAATTTCATAAAATAGTTTTAATTTATTAACCATGACATCAATATATAATTTTCTATCATATGGTCAAGTGACACGGATATACGTCATTTTAATCCATTTTGAAAATTCAAATCATAGGTATGTATCATTTCAACTCGCATATCAAATCAATTTGAATTTATTTTCTAAATCTATATGATTATACGGTTATGTATCGTTTCAACCCATAGTGATTTTTCCAAAACCAATAGGGAACTTACAATGTGAGAATAAATAAAAAATAAAATTAACACCATAGATATCACATGGCAGTCAGCACATAACAACAAATCACATAGCAATATAATGTGCCATTTATGCCATACGTGTGTGTATCAGATGTGCACAAGTCATGTAGTAAATAATCGTTAATTTTCTAATAAAAGCCTAACATTTCAAGTGTCATTTCAAACGTTTTACTCGCTTAATAAAAATGTTGGTCGTGACTGACTAAATTCACTTAGATTTAGATTTTACTAAAGAGATTGGATCTAAACTAAAATCAAGCAAATTTGGATATTAGCCTAAATTCCAAAACTGCGCAGAAATCCACCCATCAAATCTGGAAATGTGGAAAATTGTTCTACGATTGCAATTAACTAATGGCACGTGATTCGAACCTAAAACGAGTTATTTATAAAATTCTTGAATTAATTACACAATTAATTAACTGATTAGAAATTAGTTAGAAAATTAAACTCGAATCATTTAAATTACTATTTTAATTACCTCCAACAGTTATTTTTTCCTAACTTGACTTTTACAACCAAAATACCATCTCAACAGCAACCATCTAAAAACATGCTTCCATAACCTACCACCAACAGTAATCCAACCTCAATCGGCCTCATAAGCACCCCTTCAACTTCGAACTTCGCCTCTAAACAAACAAAATTACCATAGCCTCATCCCTATATCTCTTTCCATATGCAAGCTTTCGGACACCCCATACATTATATGCCTCAGTAACCTCAAACTCGGCTCTAATCCTATTTGATCATACAAAATGATAGGCCATCACTACCTACAAATCCAAATCCAAGTGCCTGTAAACCTAAATGTGACATAATTCTGACACGAAGAGAGGGATGATAGGCTGGAGGCTCACGAATGGATGAGGAAAGGCAGTATGGGTTTAGCAGAGGTGGAAACAGGTTGCATGGTGGTTTCTTAAGCGATTAGAGGAGGAAAGGGAGGCTTTTGGTGGGAAAGGAATTACGGTCCAGATTTTATTGCCATTTCTCTTTATTTTTGTTGATTTGGAGAAGGAGAAAACGAGGAAGATGTGGATTTTTGAAGGTGAATAGTGAGGCGAATTTTGGGTTTTGTTTGGTATTTCTTTGAAAGGAAAGGAACGAGAAAAGAAGATGGAGGAAAAAAATTTGTGTATTCGAATTTTGGAAGGAAGGAAAAGTAATGCGTATATTAAAACATCTGAAATCTCAAATTGTGTTGGTAGGTTTTTATTTTATTTCAGTGTTACCCGACATTTTGGTCTGGATATCAAAAGCAACCTAGGCCCACATGACTCGGCCAATCACATGGTTATATAATCCAGAAGTTTCGCCAAGAAATTCAAGAATCAAGCCCAGATGGAGTCGTTTAATTATAGTCAGTACGAATCATCGAAACTGCTCAAATTCAACTAAGTACTTCGGCATCGTTATGCCTCTACATCAGATTTCGTACCCACAATACGACTCCCGGGGTCGGTATAGTCCTCCTTCAGCAATTTTGTATCCCCGAGTTCACTGGTGCAACTTCGTATACCCAAATTCGACTTCCAATTTCATATCCTCCCTTCACCACTCCAAACTCGTATCCTCTGAAGTATAAGAAAATTTTCTATAAGTCACCAGAATCAATACAGGAACTTTCGTACCATAGGATACAAAAATAACCTAGATAAGAGTAGAAGACTCAAGACTTTAGGTAGCATAATCAACTAAGTCCTCGGGATACATCGATCCGGGATTGATACCGACCCCAAGGTACGAAATTTGGGGGTACATGCCCACTAACCTCTGCTCCTACCTACTCCCACCTACTTCTTGCTTCAATAAATATCGCACATTGTGCTTCGAGAAAAAGGTCTAAACCTTGCTCATTTGACACTTTTGGAAGAAGATATTGCCTCCTTGACCTGCAAGCTTGGTCCTCCACTCTAGGAAGAAGAAAAGTACCTCTTTTCGGACACTTGGCATTTTGGTCAACATAGGGATTTTGGAAGAAGGGCTTGGGCTTCATTTTGGACCTATTGAACTTATTTCTATTGTTTCTAATGTATTTATATGGAAATATGGTTCCCACCATTGTACTTTGAATAAAAGTGAATGAAAAGGTATAAATTTCGAAGTGGACATAGGTTCTCGCGGGCTGAATCCTTATAAAATACTATGTTAATTCACTTACCATCATAATTTGCATTCTAGATGTTTAGTTTCATTGTCTTGGAACTCGTTGGGTGTTGTTGCCAACTTTTGCACATCAACATTTTGATGCTTCCACTGAGAGTGTCTAAAGATTCCATTATTCCCAGCAGTCTGCTACCAAAACTTAGAAGAGCTACTTAGGTCTCCTTAGACTTACTGACCAAGTTTGCCGAAATGGTGAAGATACGAAAAGCTACCTTGGTCAGGCCTTCGACCGTTGGACTAGAAATCTGTCCTATATGTCAAACTTTAAAAGGTCCGACCACCATGGATATGGTGACTACCTCTAACTCAAAAACTCTGATCACCCAAGCTCAAACGAACAGATAGCAGAAATTAACTTGATGCAAAGGCTGCACCAGAGTACCCATAGCAATATCACATGCCTTCAAGCCGATAAGATCCCTCAGACTCCTTAGTACAATTTAGAAAGCTCTTCTTTCGATGCTTGTCACAGAAATCATAGCCAAAGGTGAATAATTAACGGTAATGGTGCTACACTCACAATCAGAGAGGGATCCCATCATTTCGACCACTTTCAGTTGGGGACTAATCTCGATCCTCGAGCTAGCACCTAGCTCTCTACAGGGCAGCCTCTGCCTGCCTCCATCCAGAACCTGTTTCCGACTCAACCTACTACCAAATAGGCTCGAGTTTATCTTGTCTAACTTCCTTAAAATAAAATAATTGAGGTTAACGACTTAGAAGATGATGATGCAGACATCCATCTGAGAAAGTGCCCTAGGACATGAACTCCAAAGGAAGACCCCAACCGCAGGAATCCAGCGAAGGTCCAATATGTGATTCTCACTGACATGGTCAGTAGGATCATGGGGGCACATCAATGACATTTGGGAAATCAGAACGAGTCGTAACCCCTTTACCCTAGTCGTCCTCAACACCGAATGCCCAAGACTCTTGATCATGCCATTGCTAGAGGCTTACTCAGGGGAAACCGATCCTCGAAACTTCTTGAACTGTTATGATTGGCATATGAACTCAAGTCGCGCCACCAACAAAGTAAAGTACAAGTGCCATATCGTCTTCCTTGAAGGTGTGACCTTGCTTTGTTCGATTCCCACCTAGAATCATCACAACTTTTGATCTATTAGGTACCGAATTGGTGAAGCAGTTCAAAATGCATATAGCCAGACCAAAGGACACCTTGTCTCTCACGAACATTTACCAAGTCAACAGGAAATATATCAATAGAAAACAACCCAAGTCACTGGAATTTTTATACGAGAATGTAAATCAGTTCCTGTGCTAGGAAGAAGCATGCAGGAACAAGGCTACTCGAGCTATCCACCCTAAACATCCACTCTAGGCTTCTGCGCAAGACAGTGTCAAAGCCAATCAAATCAGAGAAAGCTTCGATAAGGGAGAAGGGATTGCACAGTTAAAATCGAACAACGACAAACAAGGGAGTCACATCAATTAGAAAGAGGACTCCAAGATGCGTGATTGCTTCCCGTCATATAAGGTCTAGACTCCGCTGAATACTCAGTTGGAGACAATATACCTTAAGACAAGCAATACGATGCAGTATATGAACAAGACATAACAAGAATCTACTAACAAGGAGAAAAAATATGACAAATACTGCAAATTCTACGACATGTTCAACTACAACACAAATGACTTCCGACACCTCTAGGATACAACCGAGGAACTCATTCATGAGAAATTCCTCGAGCAATACGTCTAGAATCTTGCTCTGAAAGAGGCTGCCAGAGGCCCTTCAACGCCTGCACCTCCTCTAATCCAAACGGTACATAGGCCGTGTAAAGGCCCGTAAATCCATACCAATTTGAGCAGACTAATATCCTACACATTCAACTCAAAGTGCACGAAAATACAGATCTTTAATAGAAAGAAATAAGATGATGAGAAAGATAAGATAGAACTAATAGAATAGAAGAAGAAGAACATTAGAATCTAAATAGTATCAGAGAAACACAAATCTCACAGTGGAACGAATAAAATATATTATATAACACTTTGAAATACAAATCTGAACTTTGTATATACATACCATATCAGAATATAACTCATATACATCACAGCGGAAATAATCTCTAATAACTAGCGGTGAAGCTTCCTGCTTTGAGCTCCTCCAAGTGAATCTGCAAAGCCTGAACACTTGACTGCCCATACAAATTTGGGCACCCAAGAGTATAGGAAAAACAAATAAAATAAACTCTGGGTCAGTCATGGGACTGGTGTGAGTAAACTCCAACCATATTGTTCAACTTAAAAAAATCCTTTTGAAAGAAAGGGTAATAGTAAGACTAACCCACACATAAACATGGACGGGTTTTACCTTACTATAACCAAAACATTTTGATATCAAAATCTAGTGATATTCTAATAATGTCTAATCAAATAAATAACCAAATAGAAGAACGCTTGCATCTCATGCTCCACATATATAGTATAAAATCAAAAACCGCATGGCGCTTATTGGAGGTTGGATTCCAACTATGACAAGGTATGGGACCACCTCCCGATCAGTGTACTCTAGAGGGGATACACTGGGGTTCAACAAGAACATCTTGCAACCTGGCCCACACATGACCGACCACTCATTTCTCTTGAGTGTATCGAATATATTGTCACCTACGGTTGGGCCCATATAACTGTTATCCGGAGATACAGAAACAAAAGAAGAACAAATACGAATTTTCTCAAGATGGTGACAATACATCCTAATGGGAATGACCCATATAGCCATGCTGCCTGCCCGATTTTGGTCATTTCCTGGTTGTGAGGCTTGAGGCTATGTCTATCTTTTCAGAACATCTATCCACCATTCACTTTTAATGCCACATCGTCAAACCCATCAATTCACTAATCGATTTCCAAAAATATCATGGGTATAAAAAGCTAAGAGGAACGAATTCCTCCGCCACCAGACATAATACCTTTAAGAGATCAATCGTACGTGATTTGTTAGGTGTACTCTGTCAGACATTCGTCCATACAAGTTGTCCTGGGACTGGACAAACAGAAAACACCATTCTGGAACAGAACGACCCTTGCATTTCACACTGTCTTCAATTGTCTTCAGCATAGTCAAATTCGCAGCGCCTATACCTATACGGAGTGGTTTTCGAATAATATATCCAACCGGTCTCTCCTTATCGACAACGATGGTCAAAACACTTCGATAGTCGGTTATTTAAATATCGAAGTAAAACAAACATCCATTTAAATTTACATTAAGCATCAACCAAATCACTGGCCCTTTTATTTAACATTACTTTCCCAATTTTCCATATCTTCCCAGATATTTCCCAAAACCCGTTTAGCCCTTCACATTTCTTGGAAAACATTCCCAGTTATTATATACTCTTATTCTCCCATGTTCTAGAAAATTTATGTTGTTAACATTTGAAACATTTCCATTCTTTTCACATTCTTTATTTTCTACACTTGGATAATATACCCTATCTATATTAGAGAAATATATCCAATTTCATTATAAACATTTTAATCTGCCAAATGTTCACTTTTAAAACATTATTCACTTTAAATGTGAATATCATCCCTATTTTAGAAATCTGAACCCTTTTATCAAATAACTCTTTTTTCAAGTAATAAATACCCTTATCTCGTTTACTGAAATAATTTTAAATTCCCATTCCACTTTATAAACTCTGTTTCTAAGTCAACTTCTTATTAACTCAATATCAAGTTTATAACTAAATATTGATTACCTTTCCTATTATGATTTATTGGTGTAAACTAAATATTAATTATCCTATCAAATTTATAATTCCTAAAAATAATTTACTTTAATTCATTCGACATCGTCGAATTATAGTTCCAATTCCTAATAGTGTTATATATAAAAATCACGCTTAAGCTTGGTCAACAACGTTAATTTATCATTACAGTTCAAAACTTGCAATACGTTGTAATATTCCCCCTTTTATAACTAATGCAATACGCTGCCATATTCCCCTTTATAACTAATGCAATACGCTACCATATTCCCCATTATAACTAACGCAATACGCTGCCATAATCCCCTTTATGTAATAACCCGAAAATCTGGGCCAGTTTAAAATTTTTATTTTGGCAATTTCAGCGAATTTTGAATATTTAAAATGGATTATTTTAAATAATATCGACGAGAAAATTTATTTTGAATAAAATTCGACGTATATATTTTATACGTCGTCGTTAGAATATAAATATTTATTTTAAATTATAAAAGGAATTGAAAATGGCGCGGTAGTTCGATAATTTGATTTCAAACTTCAATTGAATGTACCGGGTGCAAAACAATCCGGATTTTAGTGAAACCAAAAATAATGGAATCTAATTGTGGATATCTTTCCAATGAATCCGACAGATCAAGATTTCATAGCGGGAATCAAAAGATATGTCCAGTTGAAAATTCTGAATAGTCGCTATGGAATTCAGGCCCTTAAAAATGGACATTTTGCAAACGACCTCGGATTTCGATGAAACCACTTTTGTTGGATCCGTGATGTCAAATTATTGCTAGGTTTTAAATTTCATAATTTTTCGAATCAATATGTGAGCGTGGCAAAGGAAAACGCGTTTGACCAGTTTCAGTTGAATTTAATCGACTGGAAATTGACTATTTTTCCAACGGTCTCAGAATTCGACGAAACTAGTTTTGTTAGGACCGTATCATCAATACGAAGCTAGAAAATATTTTTCGGGAATTTTTAGAGTTAGTATGTGACCCCGGTAATTTGAAATGTACGTTTAAAATTCAATATAGTGATTTAAATGTAAATTTAACGGAAACTGATTGTAACAGCCGAATCAGCCTACGATACATATCCCATTGTGTTCGGAATGGGGGTAAAACGCTATGGACGACAGGCGGTGGGCCTCGTTTAGAGGTCGTTTGTGAAAGTCAACTTTTTTTGCAATTAAAAATAAAAATCAACTAAATAATATAACTTTTATAAAAGCCCCCCCCTTTTACTTCTTCTTTCCCGATTCAGAATAAAAGAAAAAAAAAGAAAAAAGAAAAGAAAAGAGGAGAGCGACGGGGGAGGAGCCGCCGCCCCTCCCCGATGATCCGTCGCCGTCGCCAGGGGTGGCGCAGCCCCTGCGCCGCCGCTTCCTTCTCCCTCCTCTCCTTCTTCTTCTTCCTCTGAAAAGAACGCCGCCACCACCAAAAAAACGCCCAAACCGCTACCACCTCCTCCTCTCGCCGAAACCCTAGCCTCTCCCCGTCGCCACCCACCTCCCTCCAGCGCCTCGCGAACACCCCCCCCCCCCAGCAGCGAGGCAACCACCGACGCCCCCCTCCTCTCCGATTCCTGTAAGTTTTTTTATTTTATTTTAATTTATTTTTCAATTTTAGTTATTGTTCTATTCGATTTTAAAACTGAATTTTTATAGTTAACAAGAACTGATTTTTATTAATTTAAAAAGCATTGATTTTTAGTTTAGAAAAGAATAAATGTTTATTTAGGAAAAATAGATCTTTTTAAACTAGAAAGATGCGATTTTTATTAACTAGGTAAGATTAGTTTTTTTTTAAAATCAAAATGATTTGATTTTGAAAAGTAAAGATTTGATTGTGGAAGTTAAAAATATAATTTTTATATAAGGAAGTTAATCAAAATATGATTTTTATATTTTTAAAGTATTAAAAATATAATCTTTACTATATAGAAGATGTAAAAATATGATTTTTATATTTTTAAAGAATTAAAAATATAATTTTTACATGTTAGGATCTTTTTATAGGTAGCAAAATAAAATGCGATTTCTATAGGGATGGAATTGAAAAGGTAAAATCTTTAAAAATAAAAAGACGATATTTTAATAATAGAAAAGGCGAAAACTTTATTTTTATAAAGGCGAAAACTTTATTTTTATAAAGGCGAAAACTTTATTTATGAAAGGGCAAAATCTTTATATGAAGAATAAGGTGATAAAAATATAATCTTTATCTATATAGTAGCGTTGTGAAATATGCTTATTTTTATATATTGAACAACGTAGAAAAAAAATTCGATTTTTAAATATATGAAGTGATTATAAAAATATGATTTCTAAATTGAAAATGAATAAATAAAAATGTGATTTTTATTTTAAAGACATCAAAATATAAAAATGTGATTTTTATATATATAGCGACTACGGGCAACGAAGATGGCGAAGATGGGATAACGATGAAGATTTCTATAAAAGAAGTGTCGTGGAGTTGGATAGCTATCGGTGAGAACTTCTCACTCTAATTTCTTTTTCTAGTTATATATATATATATACTAGGATGCAGACGGTGCTTAGTAGCACCCGACACCCGTCATCCACAGACCATGGATGGCTTGTTTGTTAAATTGTTTGGTGGAATAGTTGGTTATTTTGTTGGGTTTGAATTGAATTGTTTGGTGAAATGGAATGGATTTGATTGATGTGTGAATGGCGTGGGCCTTCACTAGACCGGGGATAAGGCTAGGCCTTGTTCCGTTTCTAGTATCGTGCCGTTATGCCGCCGAAATTTTCTAAAATATGTTAGAAAAAGAAAAATATCATTTTATTGAATAAATGAACTGAATAGAAATTCATGTGTTGAAATAAAATGTTTTATCGTTAAAAATATAATTTTTAACGTGGAAGTGAATAAATAAATATTTATAAACAAATCGGCCGATTTGTTTATATACACTGATTTGACTGATATTGATTGGGTCGATAAATTTTACACATCGCCCAACTGCACAAATAAAATCTGTGTTTGATTGTTTGAAACCCCACACGGGTGTTGGGATGAAATTTGAAGTTCACTCATCCTGATTGATTAAATATGTCGATCGATTGATTGACAGGCTGTTATAAGCGTTGGACATCTATATTTGATGCTTATACAGTGTAGTGCACTTTGGTTGATAGTTGATTATTTTTCAATGCTATTATATACGTGCGATGTATGAAAATCCATATAATTAACATTATATGGTGATTGATTGGGCCTCATTCCAATCGGGAAAATAATGAAGATTATAAGAGAAAAATTCATGTGTTGAATATAAAAATAGTCATGTGTTGACGATGTTCATGTGTTGAAAATATTCGTGTGTTGAGTAAAATATTTTGAATAATAAAAATTACATCTTTATCATATTTACAATTAGAATCTACTTTACGGTGGGGTCTAATTAAAATCAAACGACAGATACCTTAGTTTTATAAAATATTTTACATAACAAAAATAGTGATGTGTTGACAGTACTCATGTGTTGAGATTAGTCGTGTGTTGAAAGAAGCATAGATTCATGTGTTGAATAGAATAAATATTCATTTGTTGAATAGAATAACGAATTTATTGAAATATATAAAGCCGTGTGGATTAGAGATGCGCTATTTAGACGTGAACGACATTTATATATCGATTTTATTCGTTTTATAATGAATATTGAAAAGTGATTTCAAAACTTAATATTTTGAAATGAAATTCAAATTAAATTAGATTAAAAATTCAAATTGAAATTTTATTAAATCAATTTGAAATGAATTCGAATCGAATAGTAAATGAATTCGATTCGAATTGAATAGAAAGTGAATTTGAATTCGAATTGAATAAAAATGAATTCAAATTGAATTGAATTGAAACGAATTAGAATTTGAATTGAATTGAAATCAAATCGATTTGAAATTGAATGTAGTGTTGAAATGGTTTTGATAACGAATTTAAAACGATTTATAAAATTCGTTTTAAAAAGAAATCGACGAAATATATATAATATATATATATTATATATATATATATAATGGCCTGAATAGAACGCGCCGCGCCGCGGCAGTTCGTGAATTTCGACCATTTATTTCAAACGGACATTGCGGGAGATCCGACCGTCGGATTCTCCTAAAACCGGAACCGTTGGGTTCGTATCGAAAAGAGCTTTCCAATGAATATTAGAAATTTGAAATCTAACGGTTGGATTTGGAATTATGTCCAAATCAAATTCGAAAAAAGGTCGCTGTAAGTGCAGTTCGATGGCCGTTGGTGGAAATCGACTGTACAGGCCTCGATAAAATTATCAAAAATATCTATAATTTGTGTAAAATCATAAGAAATGATTTGGGAAAAATTGGGTTGAAAAATTCCACATTTGAAAAGATAAAAATAGATTTTTATCGAAATGAACTAGTTTTGAACTAGAATTAAAATCAATTTATTTTTGAAATAAATAAATTGAATTTGAAAGTGATTTTAAAAATAATCAATATTCCCAATAGGTGAAGTGGAAGTGGAGTTGAATCGAAATTATCTTCGGAATATTTCGATGTTGGATTTCGTGACTATACAGATATTGTTTTGGGAATTTGAAAGATATATTTTATATTGTTATTTCCAATACGATATTTGTTGGTTTCAGAATTTGATATCGAATATAAGCCGATATATTTTCTATTCAGAGCCTTGTATTTAATATCAAATGTGATTTGGGTTTATCGTGGATCGTGTTTTAGATGACATTGATTCTTTAACCCAGTTAAAGGCAAGATGTTGATTTTTGAAAAGATTAAAACTAAGTGGAGTTTTAATGAATCTTTAATTAGATTGAAAAGTGAATTGATAATTTAAATTATCAAATCTGAAAGGTGATCGAGAATGGAGTACCACCAGTTTTGCTCCAAAGCGATAGTTAAATCTTTAATTAGATTTGAACGTGAGATGGTAATTAATTTTACCGATACCGATAACACAGTGGTGTTAGATGTGGAGTATCACCAGTTTTGCTCCATGGGGTATATAGGTTGGGATTGGGAAATAAAATAAATAATTACTTCGGTGTGGTTCGTTAATCCCGACTAGTTTGAAATGATATCCAAAGGAGGATTAAAGAATAAATTTAGAAGAATTTATCTTGGATAAAATTAATGGGAACCTTTCCCTAAGAATGTGTTTTTGTGAATAAGAGAATATTCTGAATTGGAATGAGGCGTTTGTTGTGTTTGTGTAACATTCGTTTATTATATACGTGGGTTATTCAGAAAGGCCGGGTTTATACCCGTTCTGAATAACCGATTCGACGAGATGTCGAAGATGAAGACGGTGGTTGAAGACCGGAAGTCTTCACATCGTTTGGGTGATTACTGATGATCTTGATTGGGCTGTACACCCAAGATGAGGGAAACAGTCGGTGATCGTCCAGACGTACTTGGAGATCGATGGATATGCGAGGAAAGTGCCTCCGGTTTCGTTCAGACCCAGAACGAACTTGTAAATGGATTGTGTGTCTGACATTGGATTTTATTCTGTGTTGATTGATCTCTATTAAATATACATCTGTTTGGCGGCGGAGAATTTATTCTCTTGCTTAACGCCCTTCTCTGAGACGTACGAGCTCAGAGGTTGTATATCGATGGACATCAGTCGCATGGAGTGAATTGCCAGTGTGGCACGCGTAAGTGGCAATTGATCAGGGCTTCTGTTGAAAAGCAAAGTCTTGTGGTTGATGATCAAAGCACGGCCTGTGTGGCATAGCTTTGTGTATAACGTGAATTCGCGAGCCTCACACCTCGGTATGAGTCAAAAACGGGATACGGACCCAAGGAGTGCACGACGTTTCTTTCTAGCTATGGTGGTGTCAGTGACCTACCAGCCCTGACATTTATATACTTTTCACCTGTGTGGTTGTTGGATACGAGGCGCCTCGGATATAGGTCTGTAAGGACCGGGAAACGTGTGTTCAGGAATAACTCATCCTCAAAAGTAAGAGAGGACCGGCCTTGGAGGTTCCAAAGGATCAGAGTGGGGTCCTGAGGCATTGCTAGAGTGTCTCGAACGCGGAGAGGAGCTTGCCCCTTGCCTCGGCTCATGACGGAAATCCAATTTCCAATACGTGATAGTGCGGTTTTATTTGTAGAACGTAGTATGGCGACATAGTGGTATGGGTCATTCATGCCGCCTATGATTGATATTTATGATTGAAATTGTTTTGACACTATACACTTATAATAGTAAATAATGTATTTTAAACGTATCAAGCATGCTTTGGCTGTTATAAGGTAAAAACCCTATCCTCCGGCTTGCGTTGCATTGTGTGATGGGACCTCGGTCTTATAATAGCTTCATTTTTCTTTATTTAGCATTGCGTTGTTTGTTTTATGCACTGGTATTCTTGGGAGGAAACCCGTTCCGTGTTATAAGGCGTGGTCCCTTGATTTACCTAGCTTTAAAAATAAAGATTAATAACTGTTTTAGTTCTCACACCAGTCACATGACTGACCTGGAGTTTATTGTTTTAACCTAAACTCTGGGTGCCCCTATTTTCCGCACGGGCAGCTAGTAGTTTTGGTTTTTGCAGATTTATATTCACAAGTTCATGATATACAGCTGGAACGATGCTCGGAAAGCTCTGTATCCGTGTATCACTTCTAGTTGTGATTTTGTATTATTTTCCGCTGCTATGTAATTTATTGTAATCTCTGGTATTTATCGAATGTAATTTATTCAATTATACTCTGTATATTCTTGTATCTGATGGAATTGTTGTAATAGCAATGAAATGTTCTTCTGTATGCGTTCTATTTTGTCTTGTACTCAATTCTATCCGTGCTTTCCTTAACGGGGAAGTTACGGGTTCTTACAGTGGTATCAGAGCCTTGGTTTACAGAGCTCAAGAACAAGGCACATTAGAACCATACAAAAGAATTCATCAGATATTGGATTAGCAATATCCAATTAGAATGACTCGTTAGAGATAGGATCAGTAGTATCCTAGAACGAGTGTGAAGAGTATATTTTTCAAATGAAAACAATTTTTTTTTAAAATTTAAATCGCTTTATACGTATTTGAATATTTATTTATTTTGAATATGGACAGTCGAGTATATAAAGATTTCGCGTATACGCGTCATGAACGTATAGTCGAAGTTTTAATATACTGGATAGATATAGAGTCATATTCTAGACACCCGAAGATGATTCTGATGATTGTAGCTACATCATCAGTATTTATGTTCGTGTTTCGAAGGTGTGATTTCTATATATTTCCATTAGACTGGTGTGAGAACCAAACTAGTATAGCTAGAACACACTGTTGTGAATTGGCATCAAAAATGTGATTTTTGTATATATATCAAATTTATGAATTTGAAACTCTAATCCACTAATTGATTGATGTTTGTGTTGTTTGTTTAGTTGTTTGACAATTTTGAACCATTATGCCTAATTGAATCAAATATTGAATTGTATTGAAAATTGGTCGCATTTGCTTGCATATACATATACTTACATTGGACAGGTCATAGCAAGGAGGCTAGAGCAGAGAATAAAATTTGTTTGCCCGACAAATAGGTACATGTTTACTACATAATTTACTGTTTTGTTTGGGTGATGATGATTTTATGAGCCTATTGGCCAGCCGCTTGGATTTTTCTTTTTCTTTTTGAGATCTGAAGGACCGGGGAAGCTATTTGAAATTCCCCGATGCTCCCGGTGCAAGGGAGGTTATGGCGAAATTTTTCGAAAATTTAGGGTGTTAGCCAAATTTTTGAAAATTTGAAAATTCTCAGAAACTGAAAAGTTGGAGAATGCAAGCCAGACCGAACGTAGAGTTGATTAATCAAACCACTTTCGACTTTGTTCCTTTTCGGGGACGAAAAGTTTTAAGTGGGGGAGATTGTAATAACCCGAAAATCTGGGCCAGTTTAAAATTTTTATTTTGGCAATTTCAGCGAATTTTGAATATTTAAAATGGATTATTTTAAATAATATCGACGAGAAAATTTATTTTGAATAAAATTCGACGTATATATTTTATACGTCGTCGTTAGAATATAAATATTTATTTTAAATTATAAAAGGAATTGAAAATTGCGCGGTAGTTCGATAATTTGATTTCAAACTTCAATTGAATGTACCGGGTGCAAAACAATCCGGATTTTAGTGAAACCAAAAATAATGGAATCTAATTGTGGTTATCTTTCCAACGAATCCGACAGATCAAGATTTCATAGCGGGAATCAAAAGATATGTCCAGTTGAAAATTCTGAATAGTCGCTATAGAATTCAGGCCCTTAAAAATGGACATTTTGCAAACGACCTCGGATTTTGATGAAACCACTTTTGTTGGATCCGTGATGTTAAATTATTGCTAGGTTTTAAATTTCATAATTTTTCGAATCAATATGTGAGCGTGGCAAAGGAAAACGCGTTTGACCAGTTTCAGTTGAATTTAATCGACTGGAAATTGACCATTTTTCCAACGGTCTCAGAATTCGACGAAACTAGTTTTGTTAGGACCGTATCATCAATACGAAGCTAGAAAATAGTTTTCAGGAATTTTTAGAGTTAGTATGTGACCCCGGTAATTTGAAATGTACGTTTAAAATTCAATATAGTGATTTGAATGTAAATTTAACGGAAACTGATTGTAACAGCCGAATCAGCCTACGATACATATCCCATTGTGTTCGGAATGGGGGTAAAACGCTATGGACGACAGGCGGTGGGCCTCGTTTAGAGGTCGTTTGTGAAAGTCAACTTTTTTTGCAATTAAAAATAAAAATCAATTAAATAATATAACTTTTATAAACCCCCCCCTTTTACTTCTTCTTTCCCGATTCAGAATAAAAGAAAAAAAAAAGAAAAAAAGAAAAGAGGAAAGCGACGGGGGAGGAGCCGCCGCCCCTCCCCGATGATCCGTCGCCGTAGCCAGGGGTGGCGCAGCCCCTGCGCCGCCGCTTCCTTCTCCCTCCTCTCCTTCTTCTTCTTCCTCTGAAAAGAACGCCGCCACCACCAAAAAACTCCCAAACCGCTTCCACCTCCTCCTCTCGCCGAAACCCTAGCCTCTCCCCGTCGCCACCCACCTCCCTCCAGCGCCTCGCGAACACCCCCCCCCCCCCCAGCAGCGAGGCAACCACCGACACCCCCCCTCCTCTCCTATTCCTGTAAGTTTTTTTATTTTATTTTAATTTATTTTTCAATTTTAGTTATTGTTCTATTCGATTTTAAAACTGAATTTTTATAGTTAACAAGAACTGATTTTTATTAATTTAAAAAGCATTGATTTTTAGTTTAGAAAAGAATAAATGTTTATTTAGGAAAAATAGTTCTTTTTAAACTAGAAAGATGCGATTTTTATTAACTAGGTAAGATTAGTTTTTTTTTTAAATCAAAATGATTTGATTTTGAAAAGTAAAGATTTGATTGTGGAAGTTAAAAATATAATTTTTATATAAGGAAGTTAATCAAAATATGATTTTTATATTTTTAAAGTATTAAAAATATAATCTTTACTATATAGAAGATGTAAAAATATGATTTTTATATTTTTAAAGAATTTAAAATATAATTTTTACATGTTAGGAATATTAAAAATATCATCTTTTTATAGGTAGCAAAATAAAATGCGATTTCTATAGGGATGGAATTGAAAAGGTAAAATCTTTAAAAATAAAAAGACGATATTTTAATAATAGAAAAGGCGAAAACTTTATCTTTATAAAGGCGAAAACTTTATTTTTATAAAGGCGAAAACTTTATTTATGAAAGGGCGAAATCTTTATATGAAGAATAAGGTGATAAAAATATAATCTTTATCTATATAGTAGCGTTGTGAAATATGCTTATTTTTATATATTGAACAACGTAGAAAAAAATTCGATTTTTAAATATATGAAGTGATTATAAAAATATGATTTCTAAATTGAAAATGAATAAATAAAAATGTGATTTTTATTTTAAAGACATCAAAATATAAAAATGTGATTTTTATATATATAGTGACTACGGGCAACGAAGATGGCGAAGATGGGATAACGATGAAGATTTCTATAAAAGAAGTGTCGTGGAGTTGGATAGCTATCGGTGAGAACTTCTCACTCTAATTTCTTTTTCTAGTTATATATATATATACTAGGATGCAAACGGTGCTTAGTAGCACCCGACACCCGTCATCCACAGACCATGGATGGCTTGTTTGTTAAATTGTTTGGTGGAATAGTTGGTTAGTTTGTTGGGTTTGAATTGAATTGTTTGGTGAAATGGAATGGATTTGATTGATGTGTGAATGGCGTGGGCCTTCACTAGACCGGGGATAAGGCTAGGCCTTGTTCCGTTTCTAGTATCGTGCCGTTATGCCGCCGAAATTTTCTAAAATATGTTAGAAAAAGAAAAATATCATTTTATTGAATAAATGAACTGAATAGAAATTCATGTGTTGAAATAAAATGTTTTATCGTTAAAAATATAATTTTTAACGTGGAAGTGAATAAATAAATATTTATAAACAAATCGGCCGATTTGTTTATATACACTGATTTGACTGATATTGATTGGGTCGATAAATTTTACACATCGCCCAACTGCACAAATAAAATCTGTGTTTGATTGTTTGAAACCCCACACGGGTGTTGGGATGGAAATTTGAAGTTCACTCATCCTGATTGATTAAATATGTCGATCGATTGATTGACAGGCTGTTATAAGCGTTGGACATCTATATTTGATGCTTATACAGTGTAGTGCACTTTGGTTGATAGTTGATTATTTTTCAATGTTATTATATACGTGTGATGTATGAAAATCCATATAATTAACATTATATGGTGATTGATTGGGCCTCATTCCAATCGGGAAAATAATGAAGATTATAAGAGAAAAATTCATGTGTTGAATATAAAAATAGTCATGTGTTGACGATGTTCATGTGTTGAAAATATTCGTGTGTTGAGTAAAATATTTTGAATAATAAAAATTACATCTTTATCATATTTACAATTAGAATCAACTTTACGGTGGGGTCTAATTAAAATCAAACGACAGATACCTTAGTTTTATAAAATATTTTACATAACAAAAATAGTGATGTGTTGACAGTACTCATGTGTTGAGATTAGTCGTGTGTTGAAAGAAGCATAGATTCATGTGTTGAATAGAATAAATATTCATTTGTTGAATAGAATAACGAATTTATTGAAATATATAAAGCCGTGTGGATTAGAGATGCGCTATTTAGACGTGAACGACATTTATATATCGATTTTATTCGTTTTATAATGAATATTGAAAAGTGATTTCAAAACTTAATATTTTGAAATGAAATTCAAATTAAATTAGATTAAAAATTCAAATTGAAATTTTATTGAATCAATTTGAAATGAATTTGAATCGAATAGTAAATGAATTCGATTCGAATTGAATAGAAAGTGAATTTGAATTCGAATTGAATAAAAATGAATTCAAATTGAATTGAATTGAAACGAATTAGAATTTGAATTGAATTGAAATCAAATCGATTTGAAATTGAATGTAGTGTTGAAATGGTTTTGAAAACGAATTTAAAACGATTTATAAAATTCGTTTTAAAAAGAAATCGACGAAATATATATAATATATATATTATATATATATATATATAATGGCCTGAATAGAATGCGCCGCGCCGCGGCAGTTCGTGAATTTCGACCATTTATTTCAAACGGACATTGCAGGAGATCCGACCGTCGGATTCTCCTAAAACCGGAACCGTTGGGTTCGTATCGAAAAGAGCTTTCCAATGAATATTAGAAATTTGAAATCTAACGGTTGGATTTGGAATTATGTCCAAATCAAATTCGAAAAAGGTCGTTGTAAGTGCAGTTCGATGGCCGTTGGTGGAAATCGACTGTACAGGCCTCGATAAAATTATCAAAAATATCTATAATTTGTGTAAAATCATAAGAAATGATTTGGGAAAAATTGGGTTGAAAAATTCCACATTTGAAAAGATAAAAATAGATTTTTATCGAAATGAACTAGTTTTGAACTAGAATTAATATCAATTTATTTTTGAAATAAATAAATTGAATTTGAAAGTGATTTTAAAAATAATCAATATTCCCAATAGGTGAAGTGGAAGTGGAGTTGAATCGAAATTATCTTCGGAATATTTCGATGTTGGATTTTGTGACTATACAGATATTGTTTTGGGAATTTGAAAGATATATTATATATCGTTATTTCCAATACGATATTTGTTGGTTTCAGAATTTGATATTGAATATAAGCCGATATATTTTCTATTCAGAGCCTTGTATTTAATATCAAATGTGATTTGGGTTTAACGTGGATCGTGTTTTAGATGACATTGATTCTTTAACCCAGTTAAAGGCAAGATGTTGATTTTTGAAAAGATTATAACTAAGTGGAGTTTTAATGAATCTTTAATTAGATTGAAAAGTGAATTGATAATTTAAATTATCAAATCTGAAAGGTGATCGAGAATGGAGTACCACCAGTTTTTCTCCAAAGCGATAGTTAAATCTTTAATTAGATTTGAACGTGAAATGGTAATTAATTTTACCGATAACACAGTGGTGTTAGATGTAGAGTATCACCAGTTTTGCTCCGTGGGATATATAGGTTGGGATTGGGAAATAAAATAAATAATTACTTCGGCGTGGTTCGTTAATCCCGACTAGTTTGAAATGATATCCAAAGGAGGATTAAAGAATAAATTTAGAAGAATTTATCTTGGATAAAATTAATGGGAACCTTTCCCTAAGAATGTGTTTTTGTGAATAAGAGAATATTCTGAATTGGAATGAGGCGTTTGTTGTGTTTGTGTAACATTCGTTTATTATATACGTGGGTTATTCAGAAAGGCCGGGTTTATACCCATTCTGAATAACCGATTCGACGAGATGTCGAAGATGAAGACGGTGGTTGAAGACCGGAAGTCTTCACATCGTTTGGGTGATTACTGATGATCTTCATTGGGTTGTACACCCAAGATGAGGGAAACAATCGGTGATCGTCCAGACTTACTTGGAGATCGATGGATATGCGAGGAAAGTGCCTCCGGTTTCGTTCAGACCCAGAACGAACTTGTAAATGGATTGTGTGTCTGACATTGGATTTTATTCTGTGTTGATTGATCTCTATTAAATATACATCTGTTTGGCGGCGGAGAATTTATTCTCTTGCTTAACGCCCTTCTCTGAGACGTACGAGCTCAGAGGTTGTATATCGATGGACATCAGTCGCATGGAGTGAATTGCCAGTGTGGCACGCGTAAGTGGCAATTGATCAGGGCTTCTGTTGAAAAGCAAAGTCTTGTGGTTGATGATCAAAGCACGGCCTGTGTGGCATAGCTTTGTGTATAACGTGAATTCGCGAGCCTCACACCTCGGTATGAGTCAAAAACGGGATATGGACCCAAGGAGTGCACGACGTTTCTTTCTAGCTATGGTGGTGTCAGTGACCTACCAGCCCTGACATTTATATACTTTTCACCTGTGTGGTTGTTGGATACGAGGCGCCTCGGATATAGGTCTGTAAGGACCGGGAAACGTGTGTTCAGGAATAACTAATCCTCAAAAGTAAGAGAGGACCGGCCTTGGAGGTTCCAAAGGATCAGAGTGGGGTCCTGAGGCATTGCTAGAGTGTCTCGAACGCGGAGAGGAGCTTGCAACTTGCCTCGGCTCATGACGAAAATCCAATTTCCAATACGTGATAGTGCGGTTTTATTTGTAGAACCTAGTATGGCGACATAGTGGTATGGGTCATTCATGCCGCCTATGATTGATATTTATGATTGAAATTGTTTTGACAATATACACCTATAATAGTATCAAATAATGTGTTTTAAACGTATCAAGCATGCTTTGGCTGTTATAAGGTAAAAACCCTATCCTCCGGCTTGCGTTGCATTGTGTGATGGGACCTGGGTCTTATAACAGCTTCATTTTTCTTTATTTAGCATTGCGTTGTTTGTTTTATGCACTGGTATTCTTGGGAGGAAACCCGTTCCGTGTTATACGGCGTGGTCCCTTGATTTACCTAGCTTTAAAAATAAAGATTAATAACTGTTTTAGTTCTCACACCAGTCACATGACTGACCTGGAGTTTATTGTTTTAACCTAAACTCTGGGTGCCCCTATTTTCCGCACGGGCAGCTAGTAGTTTTGGTTTTTGCAGATTTATATTCACAGGTTCCTGATATACAGCTGGAACGATGCTCGGAAAGCTCTGTATCCGTGTATCACTTCTAGTTGTGATTTTGTATTATTTTCCGCTGCTATGTAATTTATTGTAATCTCTGGTATTTATCGAATGTAATTTATTCAATTATACTCTGTATATTCTTGTATCTGATGGAATTGTTGTAATAGCAATGAAATGTTCTTCTGTATGCGTTCTATTTTGTCTTGTACTCAATTCTATCCGTGCTTTCCTTAACGGGGAAGTTACGGGTTCTTACACTTTATAACTAATCTCGACGTCTCTGTTCGTTACAAACTAATACCATTCCTCGATAATAGGGAAGCCGTTCAAGTTGGGGTATTTCAATTACCTCTCAGACCTTGATCAACAACATTCTTATCTTAGAATAGATATAAGTTCGTAACTCTAACCCCTTATACTTTATAATCCATCAAATCATACTTCTTGCTATATTTTAAATACGGTTTTATGATGCCATATCCTTAATTTGAAAACTCAGTAGTTTACACCTATTTATTTAAATATTAACTCTTTGCTGCGTCTTCGTTGTACAATTATATTTATAACTTCTTTTAACAAAATCCATTCAAGTTCTGTCTCTTGAAATTTCACTTTTATTTGAGTCATTTTACTTAATGCAAGTAACATCTCATTACCAATTCAATAATATCTTAAATGAGATCCATTTAAGAAACAATTATTTATTTAAAAATAATTAAATAATATTTTACTTCATCATAGTTGAAGTAAACAATTTACTTCATCATTAATCTAAAATAGATTTATTTCATACTTTATATAAACAATAACTAATTATATTGGTTAAATAATTATTTAATACGTCATTAATTTAAAAAGGGTAATTAATAAGGAGTCTTCTTAATTTTTGATCAGTTTACCGGTAAGTTATTTTCATTAGATTAATTGAAGACCAATCAATCTAATAATCATTTTCCAAATAAATAGTTGATTTAATCAACTTTATTACATCCGTAAATATGTTAACTGATTTAAATTACCTCTTACCATCAAATTAATATAATTAATCTAATAATATTTCTTAACTGTTTGCTTTAAAATAATGATCCAAATTATATCCTTGTTGGATAATTACAGCTTTGTACTTTTTAACTAAATAATCGTTTATATTTACTTAATAAAATGAACTAAAAAAATACCAGTTTATAATAGAACTTCTATTATAATTTAAACTTCACTTAAATTATAAAAATATAATTTTTATAATTATCTTTGTTGATTTGCCTGATGGCCAATCAACTTCTTAACAAAAATGGGTTTATGGTCGACTGTTGCTATTTTCTTAATTGATATCGTTTATTTATTAAATCAACGTAACGTTGAATTTTCATTCAACATGGTTCAACAGTGCATAAATAAAACAAACAGTACATATAAATATTTAGGAATCCGGTTGGATTCCTCCAACCGGTTTCCACATCCACAGATGTTAGTCAACCCAATTTACGCTAATTCCATACTAGGGAATATATAATTGATGGAATTGGTATCCAACCAATGATGTGTACATATGCAACGATATATATTTTTCAACTAATTTAATTGTAATCTACCCGAATGACCATCACACAACATTCAACCAATATCTATCACTATTAAAAACTAAGTATAATATTTTAAAATAGAACAGAGTCAGTGAATTTACTCACCTTTGCATGTTAACCGTTAAATAATGATTTGCGTGATAGATCTGATGTATTTAGCCATAATTCCAAGGAGCTCTATATTGCTCCATACTAGCTTTATATCATAACCTACGTCCATACATCTACAACGGCACTAACTGAGTAAAAATTTATTTTTGAATTGGGCCATCGATTATCGTCCGCCAACTTACGGCAGCCTCTCCTTCCATGTATAGAAAACCACCACTTCTTTTTACCGACTTGCCAAAAGAAACAGTGCGCACAAAATAATACACATGTTCCTTAATAAGTGAACCACTCCTTTGTTCTCATATTTTCATCATGTTATGTTTGCCAACTTATCAATCTGCCCAACCATCTGCTATATTCCGTAAATACTTCCAACAACAACTCCAGAAATAATATCGCAAGCACTAGCTTTTAAACCTCACCCCCGCTCAACGCTGCTTCTGATTAAATTTATATATATATATATATATATTATTTATTATGCCTAGGTTTCACTAATTTTAAACAAGGCCCAAACGTTACTGTTTAAACCCATTGCCAACAATATATTCTTCTTCTGGAATCCGATACTCACCATCCAATCTCAATGGTTCAACCAAATAAAGAAATTTCGTGGACCTCACGGTTGGACACGAGTTCAACCTCAACTAATCATTCCTTATAGTTGCTGCTTTCGTGCAACTCAATTCCCCCATATCACATGCGTTCAACACGCCATCAGTTCCTTTACTTTGTGAATGACATATATTTACACGCATGTACCGTCCCCCACAGCCAATATTACCGTAAATACCTATCTCCATGCATTCCCAGATAACCACCCTTCACCATTACATGCTCACTACATCTCCATAAGCCATTCGCTAGTGTTACGATGAACGCCACAGAACCCTTTCCTCACATTCAAGTGCTGCTCCAGTTTAACTTCCTCCACAACCGCAAGCTCCTATTCCTCCCATACCCGGCAAACAGTACACGCAAGTCATTACTGCATTTGAATAAAAGCGGCTACAGTAGCCGTTCGCTGTTGCCAGACTTTCCTTCCATTCCCATTCGTGCATTACCAGGACTTCCCTTTCACTTTGCCATTTCCCTCCGTGTTGTGTTTCCCACACCACTAGCCTATTCCATCTTTTTCTCAAGCCGACTTTGACACTTATACATTAACACTTCTCCTACCAGTTTTAAACTCCACCCAAAACAACATTTAATTCCACTCCGGACATTCATGCTCTGTCGCTAGATCACTCAAAATAGCACAACTAGTGTTAAAGTTATCACACAGTATACGATTTCCACCAGAAACGGTATCAATAAACTTCATTCTGATAACACCCAAGTCCGCAGTTTTTCCATCCCATCGATTACTTATTTCCGAACACTTTGAAAGAGGGGACGGGCAGTGCTCACTCAACTCCTCATCTCATCTTCTACGAACAATGGAAACCAGCATGGCCATCACCCAATTTCGATCTCCACTTCTTCCCAAACTTCTTCACGGAAGTCCCTACTACAGGATTTGCGCGAACAAGTTGGGTTCCAAACACCACAACATTTTGCAACCTGATGCTACTCTTCACGCTAAATGCAGATCCAAAACTTGTTTCACTGATTGATGCTTCATTTCTTCGGAAACTCTAAACCTAGTGTAATAACCCGGAAAATCTGGGCCAGTTTAAAATTTTTACTTTGGCAATTTTGGCGAATTTTGATTATTTAAAATGAATTATTTTAAATAATATCGACGAGAAAATTTATTTTGAATATAATTCGACGTATATATTTATATACGTCGTCGTTAGAATATAAATATTTATATATAATTATAAAAGGAATTGAAAATGGCGCGGTAGTTCGATAATTCGATTTCAAACTTCAATTGAATGTACCGGGTGCAAAACAATCCGGATTTTAGTGAAACCAAAAAACATTAGAATCTAATTGATGATATCTTTCCAACGAATCCGAAAAATCAAAATTTCATAACGGGAATCAAAAGATATGTCCAGTTGAAAATTCTGAGTAGTCGCTATGGAATTCAGGCCCTTAAAAATGGACATTTTGCAAACGACCTCGGATTTCGACGAAACCACTTTTGTTGGATCCGCAATGTCAAATTATTGCTAGATTCCAAATTTCATAATTTTTCGAATCAATATGTGAGCGTGGCAAAGGAAAACGCGTTTGACCAGTTTTAGTTGATTTTAATCGACTGGAAAATGGTCATTTTTCCAACGGTCTCAGAATTTGACGAAACTAGTTTTGTTAGGACCGTATCGTCAATACGAAGCTAGAAAATATTTTTCTGGAATTTTTCGAGTTAGTATGTGACCCCAGTAATTTGAAATGTATGTTTAAAATTCAATATAATGATTTAAATGTAAATTCAACGGAAACTGTTCGAAACGATCAAATCAGCCTGCGATACATATCCCATTGTGTTCGGAATGGGGGTAAAACACTATGGACGACAGGCGGTGGGCCTTGTTTCGAGGTCGTATGTAAAAGTCCACTTTTTACAAATAAAATAATTAAATAAAATATAAAAAAATATCTCTTCCCACCCCCTTTAACTCTGCCCCCCCCCCCCCCGTTCAAAACAGAAATCAGAAAAAAGAAAAAAAAAAAAAACGATCGCGCCCTAACCCAGTTGCGCCGCCGCCCTCATCGCTCCACCGCCCGCCTCCAGCCTTCGCCCACCGCAGCACGACCAACCCCCCCCCCCCCAGTTCGATCGACGCGCGAGAGCCCCCCCTCCTCTTCCGAGCCCGACCACCTGCTGCGTCGCCCCCTCCTTCTTCCCCCTCCTCCTCTGTTCCTACTCGACGCCATGCAGACCCCCCCCCCAGTCCCGAACCCGCGACAGCAAACCCCCCCTGTGTATCGAATACTGTAAGTTCTCCATTTTAATTTATTTACTTTATTTACTTTATTATTTATTTTTCAGATTAGGATTTTTAAAAGAAAGTATAGAAAAGTTTGTTTTTTTAAAGGCAAGATTTGATTTTTATTTGGTAAAAGGTATGATCTTTATATTTTTAAAGTAATAAAAATATGATTTTTACATTTTTAAAATATTAAAAATATAGTCTTTACTATATAGATGATATAAAAATACGATTTTTGGTTAGGTAGAGAATTAAAAATATAATTTTTACATGATAGGAATACTAAAAATATCATCTTTATATGTGTAGAAAAATAAAAATGAGATTTTTACAAAGATGAAATCTTTAAATTTGAAATGGCGAAGTCTATGTTTTTATAAAGACGAAATCTTTATTTTAGAAAAGGCGAAATCTTTATATGGAAAATAGCATGATAAAAATATAATTTTTATCTATATAACATAGTAGTAAAAATTCGATTTTTATATATTGAAAAACAAAGTAAAAATTCGATTTTTATATATTGAATAGCGAAGTAAAAATTCGATTTTTATATATTGAATAGCGAAGTAAAAATTCGATTTTTACATATGTAGTGGCTACAGCAACGAAGATGACAAGGATGCGATAACGATGAAGACTTCTATAAATGAAGAGTCAAGATGATTGGATAGCTATAAGTGAGAATTTCTCACCTTTCAATTTCTTTTTCTAGTAATATATATATATATACTAGGATGCAGACGGTGCTTAGTAGCACCCGACACAATCGTCCACAGACCATGGACTTGTTTGTTTGGTTGCATAAATTAGTTTGATGATTTAATTAGAATTTGGTTGTTTGGTGAATTTGATTGATGTGTGAATGGCGTGGGTCTTCACTAGACCGGGGATAAGGCTAGGCCTCGTCCCATTTCTAGTACCGTGCCGTTATGCCGCCGAAATTTTCTAAAGTATGTTAGAAAAATAAAAATATCATTTTTATTTTGTAAATGAACTGAATAAAAATTCATGTGTTAAAATAAAATGTTTTATCGTTAAAAATATAATTTTTAACGTGAACGAGAATAAAATAAAATATTCATTTACAAACCGGACGGTTTGTTTATGTACACCTATTTGAAGGACATTGATTGGGTCGATAAATTTTACACATCGCCCAACTGCACAATTAAAATCTGTGTTTGTTGATTTGAAACCCCACACGGGTGTTGGGATGAAATATGAAGTTCACTCATCCTGATTGATTAAATATGTCGATCGATTGATTGACAGGCTATTATAAGCGTTAGATATCTAGTTGATGCTTATGCAGTGTAGTGCACTTAGGTTGATGGTTGATTATTTCTCAATGCTATTATATACATGTGGTGTATGAAAATCCATATAATTAACATTATATGGTGATTGATTGGGCCTCATTCCAATTTAGAAAATAATGAATATTAAAATATAAATGTTCATGTGTTTACTGTACTCATCCGTTGAGATTAGTCATGTGTTGAACGAATATTTTTAACAATAAAATTTACATCTTTATCAATAAAATATAAAAGTTCATGTGTTGGCTGTACTCATTCGTGAGATTAGTCATGTGTTGAACGTAATATTTTAACAATAAATTTTATATCTTTATCAATATAATATAAAGGTTCATGTGTTGGTTGTACTCATTCGTGAGATTAGTCATGTGTTGAACGAAATATTTTTATAATAAAATTTATATCTTTATCAATATAATATAAAGGTTCATGTGTTGGTTGTACTCATTCGTGAGATTAGTCATGTGTTGAACGAAATATTTTAACAATAAAATTTACATCTTTATCATATATAGAATTAGAAACTAACTGGGAAATAGATGAGATGAGTGGTCTCCTAAATATTGATCTGATGTTGGTTTCGGCCTTCGGGGTTAATATTCAGGGAATCGTTCTCTTACTAATTTACAGTTGGAGTATGATTTAATATCAAAAGATAGATACCTTAATTTTCATAAAGTAAATTAATTTAATAGAAATAGTCACACGTGGACAGTACTCATTCGTTGAGATTAGTCGTGTGTTGACAAAAATAAATATTCATTTGTTGAATAGAATAAAGGAATATATGAAGTCGTGTTGATTAGATTGACGCCATTTTGACGTGAACGATATTTATATCGATTTTATTCATTTAAAAATGAATATTGAAAAGTGATTTCGAAATCGAATATTTTGAAATGAAATTTGAATCAAATTGAATAGAAAATGGAAATGAATTGAATATAAAACGATTTCGAAATGAATTGAATATAAAACGATTTCGAAATGAATTGAATATAAAACGATTTCGAAATGAATTGAATATAAAACGATTTCGAATTGAATGGAATAGAAAACTAATTTGAATTCGAATTGAACTCGAATTGAACATATAATGAATTTGATTCAAATAGAAAACCACTTTGAATCGAATCGAATTGAAAACGTATTCGAATTGAATTTAAAATGAAGTGAAATGAATTCAAATTGAATTGAAATTTGAATTGAATAGAAATGAACTTTAAACGAATTCATAAAGAAAATTCAATTTTGATTTGAAATGAAAGGAAAGTTGAAATTGTTTTTGAAACGAATTTAAAACTATTTATAAAATTCGTTTTAAATAGAAATCGACGAAATATATATTATATATATATAATATAATGGCCTGAATAGAACGCGCCATGGCAGTTCGTGAATTTCGACCATTTATTTCAAACGAACATTACGGGAGATCCGACCGTCGGATTCTCCTAAAACCGGAACCGTTGGGTTCGTATCGAAAAGAGCTTTCTGATGAATATTAGAAATTCAAAATCTAATGGTTGGATTTGGAGATACGTCCAAATCAAATTCGAAAAAGGTCGCTGTAAGTGCAGTTCGATGGCCGTTGATGGAAATCGACTGTATGGGCCTTGATAAAATTATTAAAAATAGTAATAATTTGTGTAAAATCATTAGAAATGATTTGGGAAAATTTGGGATGAAAAACTCCATATTTGAAAAGATAAAAATAGATTTTTATCGAAATGAACTAGTTTTGAACTAAATTTAAAACCCGGGTTTTTATTTTTAAATAAATAAATTAGATTTAAAAAGGGGTTTTAAATAATCGGAATTTCTAATATATTTGATTAGATTTGAAATGGGTTTATCGTGAACGGTGTTTTAAAGAACACTAGTTATTTAACCCGATAATAAATAGAATGTGATTTGGGTTTGTTGTGAACTGTGTTTTAAATAACACCTAGTTCTTTAACCCAGTAAAAGGAGTTTTAATGAATCTGCAACTAGATTGAAATGTGAATGGAAAATCTAAATTATCAAATTTAGGAAATAAGCGAGAATGGAGTATCACCAGTTTTGCTCCGAAGCGATAGTTGAGTCTTTAATTAGATTTAAACGTGAAATGGTAATTAATTTTACCGATAACACAGTGGTGTTAAATATGGAGTATTACCAGTTTTGCTTCATGGGATGAATAGGTTGGGATTGGGAAATAAAATAAATAATTACTTCGTTGTGGTTCGCTAATCTCGACTAGTTGGAAAAACCATAATTTGGTTTTAAATAGCATCCAAAGGAAGATTACAGGATAAATTTTAAAGAATTTATCTTGGATAAAATTAATGGGAACCTTTCCCTAAGAATGTGGAATTTAGAAACTAGCTGTAGGTTGGCTAAGAAGAATGGTTTCCTGGGTATTGATCTGATGTTGGTTTCGGCCTTCGGGGTTAATGTTTAGGAAATTGTTCTCTTGCTAATTTGCGGTTAGTGACTAATGAATTGGAATGAGGCGTATGTTGTGTTTGTGTAACATTTGTTTTTAATATATGCGGGTTGTTCGGAAAGGCCGGGTTTACACCCATTCTGAATAACCGATTCGATGATATGTCGAAGATGAAGACGGTGGTCGAAGACCGGAAGTCTTCACATCGTTTGGGCAATTACTGACGATCCTGATTGGGCAGTACACCCAAGAGGATGGAAATAGTTGGTGGTCGTCCAGACGTACCTGGAGATCGATGGATATGCGAGGAAAGTGCCTCCGGTTTCGTTCAGACCCAGAACGAACTTGTAAATGGATTGTGTGTCTGACATTGGATTTTATTCTGTGTAGATTGATTTCTATTAAATATACATCTGTTTGGCGGCGGAGAATTTATTCTTTTGCTTAACGCCCTTCTCTGAGACGTACGAGCTCAGAGGTTGTATATCGATGGACATCAGTCGCATGGCATGAATTGCCTGTGTGGCATGCTAAGATGCAATGGCTTCTGTTGAAAAGCAAAGTCTTGTGGTTGATGATCAAAGCACGGCCTCTGTGGCGTAGCTTTGTGTATAACGTGAATTCGCGAGCCTCACACCTCGGTATGAGTTAAAAACGGGATACGGACCGCTGGGAGAGCACGACGTTTCTTTCTAGCTTTGGTGGTGTTAGTGACTTACCAGCCCTGACATATATATACTTTTCACCTTTGTGGTTGTTGGATGAGGCGCCTCGATTATAGGTCTGTAAGGACCGGGAAACGTGTGTTCAGGCATAATTAATCCTCTAACGTAAGTGAGGACCGGCCCAGCCACATCCAGGGTTGCCCAGAGTGCGTAACCCTGAGGCATTTGCTAGAGTGTCTCGAACGCGGAGAGGAGCTTGCCCCTTGCCTCGACTCATGACGGAAATCCAATTTCCAATACGTATGATTCGGTTTTAATTGTAGAACTAGTATGGCGACATAGTAGATGGTAGCTATGCCACCTATGATTTATATTTATGATTGAAATTGTTTTGACACTATAAACTTATTATAGTATCAAATGATTTGTTTTAAACGTATCAAGCATGTTTGGCTGTTATAAGGTAAAACCCTATCCTCCGGCTTGCGTTGCATTGTGTGATGGGACCTGGGTCTTATAATAGCTTCATTTTTCGAAAAAGCATTGCGCTCTTTATTCTATGCACTGGTATTCTTGGGAGGAAACCCGTTCCGTGTTATACGGCGTGGTCCCTTGAATTACTCTCTTTTAAAGTAAAGTTTAAATAACTGTTTTAGTTCTCACACCAGTCACATGACTGACCTGGAGTTTATTGTTTTAACCTAAACTCTGGGTGCCCCTATTTTCCGCACGGGCAGCTAGTAGTTTTGGTTTTGCAGATTTATATTCACAGGATCCTGGTTTACAGCTGGAAGGATATCCGGAAAGCTCTGTATCCGTATATCACCTTCAGTTGTGCTTTGCATTATTTTCCGCTGCTATGTAATTTATTGTAATCTCTGATAAGTATCGAATGTAATTTATTCATTTTACTCTGTATATTCTTGTATCTGATGGAACTGTTGTAATAGCAATGAAATGTTCTTCTGTTTGTGTTCTGATTTGTCCTGTTCTCAACGTTCAGGGGTTTCGAACGGTTTAGATCGGTTTAACGACTGATTCAGATCGAGCGAAATTCCTGGTCGTCAAACCTAGGCTCATAGCAACACTTTGGGGCACGGCTAATCACCGTCGTACTCCACAAAAATGATATATATGCGAAGATTTCATGCATATGAGGTTTATGGGCTTGGTTTCGTGATTTATTACGAATTATACGATTTGTTTTAGATTTTTGTTCGGTTTATCTTCTCGTGATTTACAGAGGAATGGGTTTCCTGAGACAAAAAAATGAAGCAGTGTATATTTATAAAAGAAGAGACTTGGGCGTTAAGGAATAGGGGATGGACTAGTATAGGATAGCTGGAAGGAGCTATAAATTGAAAACACATTTGTTGTGTCATTTCTTAGGTAGCCGAAGCCATGCGTTAGCTAATACAGTATATAGTAGTTTATATTTCCAATGCTAACCTGTGTGAAATGATATCTGTGCACGTTCATTTTAATACTTGGTAGCTTAGCATACGGATTGGATTACTTAGAGGAGAGGGTTTTATAAAATATGCGTGATTGATGGATACATGACAGCAAGAAGATGGTCAGTAGGAGACACCCGTGTTGGCTTTGTAACTGTTGCACATGTGTTTTCGAGTATCTCCTTTCAGTGTAGCTGTTGCGCAAGTGTTGGCGTAGGTGATACGTAGGTAGGAAGACTTAATTATGAAGAAATATATTTACATGTATATATAGTAAGGGTACACCATTGTAAAAAGGAATTCATACGTTCATGGGCTGCTAAGGACAGAAATAAAATTATGGTCATGTCCAGCGAGGTGCCACGATCCCAAAAATATATTAATATCGGTAGGTTAACTCATATTTTGAAACCCCAAAATATCTATATAGGGTGCAAAATACTCCAAATGAAAGGTTGCGTATTAATTAATTAAAAATCACAGTAAAATTCTAAAAATTAAATTTTAACTACGCCTCAAAAGAATCTCTTCCAAATTCGAATCCGAAATTTAAATATATTTAAATAATTGTTATGGCCATAAACGAATATGGTGCTGCTTTTCTGAATATTTAATTTGGACATAAGTTACAATATATAATTCGAAATCTCGATTTTTCACTTCCATTAGAAAGATACAGTTTAACAGATCCCATTGTTTCTTGTTTCGAAGAAATCCGACTAATAATGGGTCCTGCACACTCAGTTGAAGTTCAGAACGTTAAATTATAAACTACCACGATATTACGGGCTCGATTATATTTAATATATATTTTTCTAAGTTCAACTTCATTTTTAATTAATATATAAATCCACTTATATTACGAATTCAATATTTAAACTGATTTAAATATTCAAATACAAACCGATAAAAATGCGGGACGTTACATTCCTTCCCCCTTAAAAGAATTTCGTCCCCGAAATTACCAAAGTAGGAAAAATGTTACGAACCTTACTATAACCAGATTAAAATCTTTTATTTAACTTCTCAAATTTAGTTTCAACTGAACCGATTAATTTCAATTAAAATATTGATTTCTTCTTATTAACGAATATTTTTGAAAATTCTGAAAATTTCCTAACAGCTTAAATTTTCAGAGAATTTTGTCAGCATCTCCATGGCATGGCTCAACCGTACTACTACAGCTTGCCACTCTGGGCCTTCTCTAATTTCAAAAGAAAATTAACAGCCAAGCGGCCATCCATAAACAGTTCATAAATCTCATACTTGAATATAAGGTAAACTTAGACCTTTTTGTTGGCATTTAACTCTATCTCTGCCATTTGCTATCACTTTAACCTATATCCAAGCATCCTTGGTTGATCTCCAATCAATCCATTCTCAAACCAATCTTTCGCTTTTACTAGGCCAAATTTCTATTTCAACTCCAATTCCATTCTCAAATCAGTTATCTTCATCTCTAAATTCAAAATTTGATTCTTATTCTCCAAGAATAAATTCATTTTTAATAACTCGACTCTCCAATATTTCCCTTTTTCACTTTCCATTCTGGATCGTTCCAAATTCAGTCCAAATTTTGTTTATCTTCGTTTAAGTTCCACTTTTACCATTTTGAACCCATAAATTAAATTTTTATTTCAGAATTCAAATTCCTGGGATTAATACCAAATCAGTTTGAAATCATATATTTATTTAAAACGTTTGAATTTCTGACACTTGTTTCCTGTAATGACCCGCATTTTCAGAGATATAATAATTAATTAATTTAATTATTTAAAGAGTGGTTTAGAGAATTAAAATGGTCGTTTAATTAAATTATATTGAATATTTAATTAAAATAATAATAAAATAATATATTGAATTCAGAAATAATCAGAATTAGTGGAATTCACAATATTGTGTGAACTGGACAATTCAAAGTATATAATTCAGTTTAGAATTTAATTTGAATAACAAATATATTTAAATAACGAAGTTTGAACGTATAATTGTATTATAATTAAAATCGAGCTCGAAATGGCACTGCAGTTTGTAAATTGGCGATTTGAACATCAACTGAATATACAGAAGCCAATTTAAATTGGATTTCTATGAAATAAGAAACGTTAGGAGATGGTGAAGTATATCTTTCTAGTGGAAGAGAAAAATCGAGATTTCATCGTGTAGATTTTGATTTATGTTCAAATCAAATTTTAGAAAAGTCGCTGTGGGATTCCTTTATAATTTATAAAGGAATAATTTATATTTTTAAAAAAGGGAATTTCATTTTAAATCGAATATCGATTTAATTAGGATTTGAAATATCAAGTTATAAATCCCAGTAGAGTTGTACGGTATCCCACTGTGAGTATATATGATAATATAAATTTATTTGTATTTAATTTAATTATATTTAAATATATTAATATATTTAAATGGGTCATTCAAAGCTTTAAAAATAGCCGGTTTTGCAAACGACGTCAGAAATCGACGAAACTAATTTCGTTGGACCCACAACATAAATTATTGCTAGATTCCAAGTTCCGCGATTTTTAGAGTCAGTGTGTGGCCGTACGGATTTTTAGAGTGAAAAACAGTTAGTATTTTGACGGTTAAAAATACGCTGTGTGAGCAAACGAAGTCGAAATTCGATGAAACCAGTTTCGTTGGGTCCGTAATGTCAAACGGTAGCTGCATGCCAATTTTCACCATTTTTGGGTGTCATATGTGGTCATAGGAATTTTAAAGGATAAATACAAGGAGTGGTTGATTAAAAACAAATACAATAATCAAATATAAAAATAATAAATTTTCCCTATAAATACTTTTCCATTATCCTAAACCCTAAATTTCATTTTTGCTAGGTCAAATGAAATCGAGCCACCAATGGTTTCTTCCTCAAACAAAAACATTTCGTGAGTTATTAAAATCTCAAACAAATCATAGAAAACAATATAAATTCTAAAATATATATTTTCGAGATGGTCTTTGGTTTCTCGTCACAGCCATATGGGTTTTTCAGGGATCGACGCAATTTCCTGGAGTTCAAATTTGGGTACCGCTAGCTTAGGGTTTCAGTTATTCACGAGTGGAAGTATCGAACAGGTTCTGAAGTGTGTATTTGTGGTAATGGTGTTCTAGAGCATCATTTGTGAAGTTTTGATGGGGTCTGGTGTATTTCGGTGTCGCGAGTTCCTATTGCGTGAACAGTGAGAGAAGTACGATAGGTTCTTGAGGGTGAAACCGAGTTAGATAATGGCTATATGGTTTTGAAGAGGGTGCGAAGAGATGAAGCGTGGTGGTCTCGGTTTAAGGACCGATGGTGTGATGAAGGAGAAAATGGGATTCAAAGTTTGGGCAACAGGGAGTAAATGGAGCAGATACCGTGAGCTATTTTGGGGAGGAAGGTTGTAAAACGGGTTCGGGTATTTAATTCAAGGGGAATGGGCCAAGAAGAAGGGTAAAGCCCAATAGGGAATAAAACTTATGTTTTAATTCAATTTAAATAGAGAATGAACTGGTAACCTTAATATCTTTACCATACGATATCATAATCACGAACGATCGGATCCGTTGGGACCGTATGGATGACGACTACAATATGGAATCAACAGGAAGTGGATTGGAGCTCGTTACAATTTATAACAAAATAAATTGTCGGCCTGAGTCAAGCGATGGTTATCGTTATTAACGATGATCGTCCAATGTGAGTAAATCTCACTAACTCTGAACAGTTATAATTTCATGTTTTATTTTTAGAACTGTTAAATAATGGCTGATTGATTATGTGTTAACTGTTTGATTGAACTGCTAGTCAGTTAGTTGAATTTCTATATTGATTATGTTTAACAGAATATATCATATGGAACTGAAAGTGATGTTGATTTTATTGTGTAACATCTGTGGATGCAGAAAAACAAGTTGGAGGAATCCGACTGGATTCCTCAACAGTTATTTTATTGTTTTTCATATATTGTGATATATGACATGATTTATAATCTATGGTTGATTATATGTGTTTGGACGATATTGGTCATCGTAATATGATGTGTTAAGTACCATAAAATATCGAAATGGAAAAAAGGAGATTTTCAAAGTGATATTGAAAACAAAATATGTATAAATTGGAATATTTATAAATAAGAAATATTTATAAATTGGACTAATTATAAAGTGAATTATTTATTTAGGATAAATAAATAAGATGTTATAAAATGGACTATTTACTTAGAAAATAAATAGGAGATAATAAGTGAGATATTTATTTGTTAAATAAATAGGATAAGATAATGGATTTATTTATTTGTAAAATAAATAGAATAAGGAAAGGACATATTTATTTGCTAAATAAATAGGGTTATTAAAGGAAACATTTAGAGTTAAATAAATAGAATTAAAAGGAGAGATTTATTTGTTAAATAAATAGAGTTAAAGGGGAGTTATTCGAATATAGTTTAATCAAATAGAGTTAAAAGAGTTCAATCAGTTAGAGTAAATCAATAAGAATTAATCAAATATTAGTTACTCGAATTTGAGTTAATCAAATAGAGTTAATCGAATAAAGGTAAAGAAATAGAGTTAAACAAGATTAGAAACTGACTAGAGATTTGTCAAATTGAATAGTTTTCTGAGTATCGATCTGAAGTTGGTTTCGGCCTTCAGGGTTTATACTTAGAGAATTGTTCTCCTACTAGTTTATAGTCAGGGACTGATAGTTGTGAAATGATAGTGAACAATGGAAATGTTTTCCAGTGTTAATAACGTATATTTTCTAAACATAGAAAATAAGGAAATATATATATATATATGATTGACGATTGACTGATAGAATTTCCATTTGGAAATAATATCGTTGTTTGCGCACCTGTTTTTCTTTGATGGTTAAATCATATACTATCAAAGTTTTGACCATTTTAACTTTGTTAATATGGAGAGACCGTTTGGATTATTATCCAAAGAACCACTCTGTATTGGCATAAATGTTACGAATCATATATGCCAAAGAAAATTGAAGACGGGGTAAAGTGCAAGGGCTGTTGTATAAATCTAAGATAACAGTGCCTCAGATGGATATACTGAATAGTGCCTTCGGTTCATCCTATTCCTGGATGACTTGTATGGATGAATGTCTGACGGAGTATTTCCAAAAAGGTCACGTACATTGATTTCTTCAACCGTACCAAGAGTGGTAGTGGAGAAGGAAACTTCTTTAGCTAAGACGTAATGTACTGTTGTAGACGTCAATTAGTGATTTTCGATGGATTTGACAATGTGGCATTCGAAGTGAATCTGATGTGACGATAAAGCGTAACTTCAAGCCTCACATCCGGTAAATGACAGAATTCGGGCAGGTAGCATGGCTATGTAGGTCGCACCTATTAGGGTGTATAATCACCTGATCAAGAGTTTCATTTCTAAAAATCTATTGTTGATACTGTCCCATTCGGGAAACGGTTGTTGATCCCAACTGTTGGTGATATACATTCGATACACTCAAGCAAAATGAGTGGTCGGTCATGTATGGTCGGGTTGCAAGATGTTCTTGTTGAACCCAGTGTATTCCTCTCTAGAGGTACACTAGCGAAAGGTGGTTCCATACCTTGTCATAGTTGGAAACCCATTACCCAATATGTGCTTGCGGTTTTGATTATATACTATATATGTAGAACGTGAGATGGAAGCATTTTTGCTAGATGATTATTATTATTGTGGTTGATAGACATTATTATAATATCAAAAGGTTTTTGATATAAAGTTATTTTGGATTCTCATAGGGGCAAAACCCATTCCATTATACGGCGTGGTCTTATGAGATATCGTTTACTTGTTGGAACTGTTTTAAAACTGTTTTACTTATATCAGTCCCATGACTGACCCGGAGTTTATTTTGATTTGTTTTTTCAAAACTCTTGGGTGCCCAATTTTGTATGGGTAGTCAAGTAGTCGGGATTTACAGATACTTGAAGAGAAGGAGCAGGAGGCTTCAGGATCATATAGCTATAGTTTATTTCCGTTGTGTTGTAAGTGTTGTACTCTGATAATGTTATTGTATACGTATACTGATTTTATTTCAAGGATATGTTATTTATTATATGTTATTCGTTCCGCTGTGAGGTTCGTGTTACTCTGATGTTGTGTTCTTCTTCTTCTTCTATTCTAAGTTCTATCTTATCTTTCCTCACCCTCTGTTTTCTTTCTATTAGTTTTCTGATTTTCCAGTGTAATTGGGGTTAGACTTGTGTTATTTGGTGAGCTCAAATTCGACCAGTTTTATGGTCATTACAGTTGGTATCAGAGCTTAAGGTTAAGTATTACTTTGGCTCTGTGGCGTGACTCTGTAGAGATAGGGTTGGTAATACCCTAGATTGAGTTTGGGTGTATATATACGAGTGCGTATTTGTAATTTGATATAAAGTGGTTTTATATTGTGGAGATTTATTGGTTGAGTTGTTTATGAGTTCTGGTCGATCAGTTTGATCCACTATATCTGTTGGAGTTTATAAACACTCGAATACGATGGGTCAACACGATATGTTTTGAAAAAAGGGTAAATTAAAATAAGTTACCCAAGGTATATCTTGATATAGAGAAGATATATATATATCAAAATATTATAATATAGTGGATATATTGGTTATTATTATAATCGAGTAAAGATTATAAATTAAATGGTTATGTAAATAACCAATCAGAATTCATATAACTGAAATACGTGAAATCAGATAAGTTAAATCCAAAATTTAAACTAGAAATTGTATTAAAATTCTGGAAAATTGGATAAGTGTTTGTAAATGGATTTGGATTAAAAATAAGGAAAATTTAAGATCCTGGGAGATTTTAAATTGTTTTACAAGCAGTGTGAATTATATTTTGAAATGAATTTCAAAGTGGAAATGTTTAGAAATGGTTTTATAGTATTGAACTCACTTCGATCGCTGGAAAATAGATTCTGATGATGACAGCTGCACCATCAGTATTCATTTTCGAGTTGTAAGTGACGAATTACTACCAGAGATACTGTTTTGAATTTGTTTTGGAAAAGACAAGTTGTGTTGAATTTCAAAAAGGAAAATTTGATTTTTGAAAAGAGTAAATTGTTTAAAAACTCCCAGGGAAAGACTATTTGAATTAAAAACAAATTTAACAGAAATTTGTGGAAGCAAATTTGAATTAAAGCAAAGCCAGTAAAGTGGTAACTGAGATTGATTTAGAATGATATCAAGACAAATTGGATCGTGAGATTCAAATTTGAAGTGTGATGTGATAATCAAGTTAAGAGTTGAGAATCGAGAAGAAACTCGAGTTGAAATGATATTTTGCTCGGATATAAGTGAATGGTTGTGTTGTGGATAAAAGCAGATTGGAATTTGATTGGGATGACCCTTGTATCCACTGAATTAATAACAGGTGCAAAGGATATAATGATATGCCGACAAAGGTACAAGTTTATATTTCTATTAGATATAATATTTATGAGCCGAATTGGAAAGCCGCTTGGCTGTTTGATTTTCTTTTGGGTTGGAGATGGCCCAGAGAGGCGAGTTGGAGTTTGACCTATCGACCAGTACAAAGAAGGAGCTGGCGAAATTTTTTGAAAAGTTAAGGAGTTAGAAAATTTTTAGGATTTTTGAAAATTTTCGTTGATAAGGATTAATTAATATTTTAATTAAAATTAAATTGGTTTAGTTGAAAACTGAAGTTAAGAAATGAACAAATAAGTTCTAACCAGTCGATAGTTTTGTTTTCTAACTTAGCAATTTCGAGGACGAAATTATTTTAAGTGGGGAAGAATGTAATGACCCGCATTTTCTGAGATATAATAATTAATTAACTTAATTATTTAAAGAGTGGTTTAGAGAATTAAAATGGTCGTTTAATTAAATTATATTGAATATTTAATTAAAATAATAAGTAAATAATATATTGAATTCAGAAATAATCAGAATTAGTGGAATTCACAATATTGTGTGAACTGGAAAATTCAAAGTATATAATTCAGTTTAGAATTTAATTTGAATAACAAATATATTTAATTAACAAAGTTTGAACGTATAATTATATTATAATTAAAATCAAGCTCGAAATGGCGCTGCAGTTCGTAAATTAGTGATTTGAACTTCAACTGAATATACAGAAGCCGTTTTAAATCGGACTTATATGAAACAAGAAACGTTAGGAGATGGTGAAGTATATCTTTCTAATGGAAGAGAAAAATCGAGATTTCGTCTTATAGATTTTGATTTACGTTCAAATCAAATTTTAGAAAATTCGCTGTGGAATTCCTTTATAATTTATAAAGGAATTATTTATATTTAAAAAAAAAGCGAATTTCATTTTAAATCAAATATCGATTTAATCAGGATTTGAAATATCAAGTTATAAATCCCAGTAGAGCTGTATGGTATCCCACTGTGAGTATATACGATAACATAAATTTATTTGTATTTATTTTAATTATATTTAAATATATTATATATTTAAATGGGTCATTCAGAGCTTTAAAAATAGCCGGTTTTGCAAACGAAGTCGGAAATCGACGAAAATAATTTCGTTGGATCTGCAACATCAAATTATTGCTAAATTCCAAGTTCCGCGATTTTTAGATCTAGTGTGTGGTCGTACGGATTTTTAGAGTGAAAAACAGTCAGTATTTTGACGGTTAAAAATACACTGTGTGAGCAAACAGAGTTGGAATTCGACGAAACCAGTTTCGTTGGGTCTGTAATATCAAACGGTAGCTGCATGCCAATTTTCATGATTTTTGGGTGTCGTATGTGGTCATAGGAATTTCAAAGGATAAATACAAGGAGCGGTTGATTAAAAACAAATAGAATAATCAAATATAAAAATAATAAATTTTCCCTATAAATACTTTTCCATTATCCTAAACCCTAAATTTCATTTTCGCTAGGTCAAATGAAATCGAGCCGCCAGTGTTTTCTTCCTCAAACAAAAACATTTCGTGAGTTATTAAAATCTCAAACAAATCATAGAAAACCATATAAATTCTAATATATATATTTTCGAGATGGTCTTTGGTTTCTCGTCACAGCCATGTGGGTTTTTCCGGGATCGACGCAATTTCCTAGAGTTCAACTTTGGGTACCGCTAGCTTATTGTTTCGGTTATTCACGAGTGGAAGTATCGAACAGGTTCTGAAGTGTGTATTTGAGGTAATGGTGTTCTGGAGCATCATTTGTGAAGTTTTGATGGGGTCTGGTGTATTTCTGTGTCGCGAGTTCCTGTTGCTTGAACAGTGAGAGAAGTGCGACGGGTTCTTGAGGGTGAAACCGAGTTAGATAATGGTTATGTGGTGTTGAAGAGGGTGCAAAGAGATGAAGCGTGGTAGTCTCGGTTTAAGGACCGACGGTGTGATGAAGGAGAAAATGGGATTCAAAGTTTGGGCAATAGGGAGTAAATGGAGCAGGTAACATGAGCTATTTTGGGGAGGAAGGTTGTAAACGGGTTCAAGTATTTAATTCAAGGGGAATGGGCCAAGAAGAAGGGTAAAGCCCAATAGGGAATAAAACTTATGTTTTAATTCAATTTAAATAGTGAATGAACTTGTAACCTTAATATCTTTATCATACGATATCAAAATCACAAACGATCGGTTCCGTTGGGACCTATGGATGACGACTACAATATGGAATCAACTGGAAGTGGATTGGAGCTCGTTACAATTTATAACAAAATAAATTGTCGATCTGAATCAAGCGATGGTTATCGTTATTAACGATGAACGTCCAATGTGAGTAAATCTCACTAATTCTGAATAGTTATAATTTCATTTTGTATTTTTAGAACTGTTAAATATTGGCTGATTGATTGTGTGTTAACTGTTTGATTGAACTGCTAGTCAGTTAGTTGAATTTCTATATTGATTCTGTTTAACAGAATATATCATATGGAACTGAAAGTGATGTTGATTTTATAGTGTAACATCTGTGGATGCAGGGAAACAGGTTGGAGGAATCCGACTGGATTCCTCAACAGTTATTTTATTGTTTTACATATATTGTGATATATGACGTGATATATAATCTGTGGTTGATTATATGTGTTTGGACGATATTGGTCATCGTGATATGATGTGTTAAGCACCATAAAATATCGGAATAGAAAAAGGAGATTTTCAAAGTGATATTGAAAACAGAATATGTATAAATTGGAATACTTATAAATAAGAAATATTTATAAATTGGAATAATTATAAAGTGAATTATTTATTTAGGATAAATAAATAAGATGTTATAAAATGGACTATTTACTTAGAAAATAAATAGGAGATAATAAGTGAGATATTTATTTGTTAAATAAATAGGATAAGATAATGGATTTATTTATTTGTTAAATAAATAGAATAAGGAAAGGACATATTTATTTGTTAAATAAATAGGGTTATTAAAGGAAACTTTTAGAATTAATTAAATAGAATTAAAAGGAGAGATTTATTTGTTAAATAAATAGAGTTAAAGGGGAGTTATTCGAATATAGTTTAATCAAATACAGTTAAAAGAGTTCAATCAGTTAGAGTTAATCAGTTAATCAAATAGAGTTAATCGAATAAAGGTAAAGAAATAGAGTTAAACAAGATTAGAAACTGACTAGAGATTAGTTAAGTTGAATAGTTTTCTGAGTATTGATCTGATGTTGGTTTCGACCTTCGGGGTTTATACTTAGAGAATTGTTCTCCTACTAGTTTATAGTCAGGGACTGATAGTTCTGAAATGATAGTGATATGTAAATAAACAATGGAAATGTTTTCCAGTGTTAATAACGTATATTTTCTAAACATAGAAAATAAGGATATATATATATGATTGATGATTGATTGATAGAATTTCCATTTGGAAATAATATCTTTGTTTGCACACCTGTTTTTCTTTGATTTTTAAATCACAGACTATCGAAGTTTTGACCATTTTAACGTTGTTAATATGGAGAGACCAGTTGGATTATTATTCAAGGAAACACTTTATATTGGCATAAGCGTTGTGAATCATATGTGCCAAAGAAAATTGAAGACAGGGTAAAGTGCAAGGACTGTTGTATAAATCTTAGATAACAGTGCCTAAGATGGATATACTGAATAGTGCCTTCGGTTCATCCTGTTCCTGGATGACTTGTATGGATGAATGTCTGACAGAGTATTTCCAGAAAGGTCACGTACATTGATTTCTTCAACCGTACCAAGAGTGGAAGTGGAGAAGGAAACTTCTTTAGCTAACACGTAATGTACTGTTGTAGACGTCAATTAGTGATTTTCGATGGATTTGACAATGTGGCATTCGAAGTGAATTTGATGTGACGATAAAGCGTAACCTCAAGCCTCACATCCGGTAAATGATAGAAATCGGACAGGTAGCATGGCTATGTAGGTCGCACCTATTACGGTGTATAATCACCTTATCTAGAGTTTCATTTATTTCTAAAAATATATTGTCGATACTATCCCATTCAGGAAACGGTTGCTGATCCCAACTGTTGGTGATATACATTCGATACACTCAAGCGAAATGAGTGGTCGGTCATGTGTGGTCGGGTTGCAAGATGTTCTTGTTGAACCCAGTGTATTCCTCTCTAGATGTACACTAGTGAAAGGTGGTTCCATACCTTGTCATAGTTGGAAACCACTTACCCAGTACGTGCTTCTGGTTTTGATTGTATACTATATATGTAGAACGTGAGATGGAAGCGTTTCTGCTAGATGATTATTATTGTGGTTGATAGACATTATTATAATATCAAAAGGTTTTTGATATAAAGTTATTTTGGATTCTCACAAGGGAAAAACCCGTTCCGTTATACGTCGTGGTCTTATGAGATATCGTTTACTTGTTCGAACTGTTTTAAAACTGTTTTACTCATACCAGTCCCATGACTGACCCGGAGTTTATTTTGTTTTGTTTTCCCTAAACTCTTGGGTGCCCAATTTTGTATGGACAGTCAAGTAGTCGGGATTTACAGATACTTGAAGAGCTGGAGCAGGAGGCTTTAGGATCATATAGCTATAGTTTATTTCCACTATGTTGTAAGTGTTGTACTCTGATAATGTTATTGTACACATATACTGATTTTATTTCAAGGATATGTTATCTATTATAAGTTATTCGTTTCGCTGTGAGGTTCATGTTACTCTGATGTTGTGTTCTTCTTCTTCTATTCTAAGTTCTATCTTATCTTTCCTCACCCTCTGTTTTCTTTCTATTAGTTTTCTGATTTTCCAGTGTAATTGGGGTTGGGCTTGTGTTATTTGGTCAGCTCAAATTGGACTGGAATTTCGGGTCATTACATTCCCTCACAATAATTCAAAAACAAAATCTTTGGTAGTAATCCATCACTTAGAAACTCGAAAATGAACACTGGTGATGCGGCCGTCATCATCAGAATTTATTTTCCAGTGATCGAAGTGAATTCAATACTATATTACTTTCAAAATTCATTTTAAAACACTTCTATTTTGAATTTTACTTCAAACTATCTTTCACAGCACTTGGAAAACAATTTCAAATCTCCCAGGATTTTAAATTCCCATATATTTAATCCAAACATTATTTCCAACTCTTTTCCAGGTTTCTAGAGTTTTATTTCAATTCTGGTTTTAAATTCAGATTCAGTTCATCTGATTTTGCATATTATACTTATATAATATTTCGATTGGTTATTTATATAACCAACTCAATTATAAATCTTATTTGATCATAATTTCAATCAACACATTCAATATATATTAGATAATTCCAATATATATGCTTTCTTTATATAAAAATATATTTGGGCAAGATTATTTCATTTACCCTTTTTCAAAACATACTGTGTCGAATTACTCTGTTCAAGAGTTTAGAAACACCTATCGACACAGTTTGCATTACTGTTTCGACAAGAATTCATAAACCACTCGATTGACCAGTCAACACAATATAAAATAGTTTTTATATCAATTTACGAATACGCGCTCATATATATAAACTCAAACTCAATCTAGAGTATTACTAACTCCATCTCTATTGAGTTACGCCACAGATCCAAGGTAATAACTTAAACCTTCAGCTCTGATACCAACTGTAAAGGCCCGTAAATCCCTACCAATTTGAGCTAACTAATATCCTACACATTCAACTCAAAGTGCATGAAAATACAGATCTTTAATAGAAAGAAATAAGAGGATGAGAAAGATAAGATAGAACTAATAGAATAGAAGAAGAAGAAGAAGAACATCAGAATCTAAACAGTATCAGAGAAACACGAATCTCACAGTGGAACGAGTAAAATATATTATATAATACTTTGAAATACAAATCTGAACATTGTATATACATACCATATCAGAGTAAAACTCATATACATCACAGCGGAAATAATCTCTAATAACTAGCGGTGAAGCTTCCTGCTTTGAGCTCCTCCAAGTGAATCTGCAAAGCTTGAACACTTGATTGCCTGTAACACCCCACATCCGTTAGTGTCACTCACAAAGGGAATGCACTAAGTTCTGTGGAGCATTTAGGGTAAAAGTTGCAGACAAATTATAAGATAGACAGAAATTAAACAGCGGAAAATAAAACTTTGCTTTATTGATAAAATAGTTTGTACAATGGTTTCTTTACGATATCAGAGTATCATCTGTCTTACAAAATAAAGAAGCATAAAAACAACATTTATATTCCCCGATTTTAGCAAGAGCCAGCCATAGCGTCTGAAAAGAAAATCCAAGCAAACTTCGACAAATCTTCAAGCTAGAAAGGGTGGCAGTCCAACTTAACCTGAGCTAAACTATTCCCTCCTTTACTACCTTGGGGGGGGGGGGACGGAAGAAACGAAAATGAAAGAAAAACAGAGTCAGACATAAAGCCTGAGTAAGTTCAGTAACTTCTAGCATGTGAACATGGAAAACAAAACGACATGAATTAACCGAATACAAGATAACACCATGATCATAGGGTCAGCAAGATTAGACAAGATCAACACAAGATATGCTAGGATAAGATAAACTGGATGTTCTCTAATACTTCCGCCGCTTCGCCATTTCCTTGTTATACAGATTTCTATTATCTCTGCACCACCTAACTAATATCCCAACTAGTAACGCTAATGTGATCCCAATCCCTGTATTTTCCATCGCCTTCAGGCATCCATTTCTTTATTTGTTACCTAGATTTAATCTAGGGTTTTCTACCAAGTGCCTTCTAGATTCAACTAGAGTTTACGTTGTCTGCTGAACGCTTCTCGGATTCAAGGTTTATGCCCCCTAGTCCAATCGATGCCCCAAAGTCTAGGACACACTACCTAGAGTGGTATATGTTCCTATACTTCCCCACGCATGTATCACGAACCGTTATCGCTTGTCTAGATGCACATGTCCTGTAATGTGTAGTCCGAGTCCTGTGTCAGGGCAAGTCAAGGAATACAGAACTCGGTCGGGAGCTTTCAGATATCTGTCGATGCAGATGCTAAGGTCTGTTTTTATTCCAGTGGCTATGGTCCCACTTGACCCCTCCCTCAACTAATGAAAGGCACACCTTGAAAAATGAGAACTATACGCCGGCCCCCGGTGCCCCACTATCCTATGGCCATCTTCACCCATAACTAGATAGCAAGTATATGGTATTTTGGAGTTCTCCGCCTTTCCGCGGCACGTATCTCGATTGACTCAAGATGGATGGTAGACGACGAGTTGCTATCACAGGGCTACCGTTTGCTCGCCGAATCACGCCGGTCCATCCTAGTATTTAGGTTGCCATGTATTGAAACCAAGGCATACCCCTGGTTCTTCTACGCAGACCTTAACCTCTGTGGTCCCAGGCGGATCATCTGCAGCCTCACAGAGGGATACCAAGAGTACCCTCACATCCCCTTGAAGCCTCGGGCTTCGTAACCCAATTCGTTGGAGCCTTCTTTCTACTCAGACAGACATTCGCTCCTTCCCGTGTTATACTAAGAATTACTACTTAGTTTTACTAACTAAGATTTACCACTTAGTTTCCAGAATCGTTGTTTTCTTAACTAAGGTTTACTACTTAGTTCCCTTTCCCGTCAATTTGGATTGGTTAAGTGTCATTAGTCAATTCAAGCCAACTTAACCCTCTTCATTCATCCTGTTATACTGGTAAGTGTTATCAGTAATTCATGTTGACTTAACCCCACCACAAACCAAGTTATATGGGTTAAGTATTTCTTATTACTTAACCCTACCCATTCACCCTGTATTGGTTAAGTGTTCCTTTTTAATTTAACCTTGCCCGTCTGTCTTAACTAACATGTTATTAATGGTTAAGTATTATCCCTTCATGTTTTAGACTTAACCTCATTCCTTTATCACGACCTAATGGTTAAATGTTCAGGTTTACTTAACCCTACAGTCTAGCCCAGCTAACATATCAAAATTGGCTAAGTGTGTTAGATTTTACTTAACCCCCAACCTCTAGTCTAGTTAACATATTAATTTGGCTAAGTGTATTATAAAAAGAGATGTCGTTAATAAACCTTTAATTTGTCTAAATTTACATTTCCTCATTTAGGCCAAATTCTATAAGTAAATTATTCCTAATTTACTTATTTCCTAATTACCCTTTTAATGTAAACTATCAACATTTATTCTTATGGCTCATTTTCCCCTCTATATCATATTTATGCCTTTTAGTATGTAAACTGTCACTAACCATGATTTTGCTAAACCTGACGGTTATTCCTAGTTATGGCCAATCTCAAACTTATACCAATATACTTATTACGCCAAATTGTCTAATCCAATCCTGATTTAACATTCTAATTACAGTTCACGTCAAACTAGACTTATTATTCTAGTTCATAACTCATGTAAATGCTAGATTTACAAGACAATACTAGATTCAAATTACACATCCTATAATTCATGTTAAATTTACCCAATTTGTATTTCTATGAACATGCCATAATTCATGTTCCCAATTTATGCCAATTTCCAAATTAAACTACGTTTTTAGTAAATTTCATATTTTGCACAAACAACCCTTCGTATAATCGTGATTCAGTCTAGATTATAAATAAAGCTAGGTTCGTAGAAAATAGGGAATGAACCAAAGATAGACATACTAACTGGCCTAAAAAGGGTTGAATAACGACGTCGGTTCAAGAACATGGGTAGACCTAACTTGATAGGTAAATTACCAAGGTCTAAAACCAAAGATAACCAAGAATAGACAGAATAGAGGCGTAGGTTCGAGAACATGGGTAGACCTAACTTAATAGGTAAATTCCCAAGGTTTAAAACCAAAGATAACCAAGAATAGGCAGAATAGAGGCGTAGGTTCGAGAACATGGGTAGACCTAACTTAATATGTAAATTCCCAAGGTCTAAAACCAAAGATAACCAAGAATAGACAGAATAGATGATCGGGTTTAGACCCAATTTCATAGTCACAAAACTTAAGAAACACTTTCCTAGTCATGAATCACAGGTGTTTAATTACAGATGTCCTTGTTATGTCATAGGCAATAGTTTATATTTCCTAATCAAAGGCATAGGCTTAGTCAAGGAAATAATCCTCACAGTCACATTCACAGTCATAGGCAATGTTCATAGTCATAGGCAATGTCCATAGTCATAGGCAATGTTCATAGTCATAGGCAATGTTCATGGTCATAGTCACGGTCTTATTTGTCCTCGAATCATAACAGTTCTTAATTAGGTTCAAGAGTATAGGCACTGATTCGAATAGAGAGAGAGATTTGGCATATTCTTTTATTCCTTTAATTTCATGTCATGAACAGAGAAAAACGTTCAAATCTAGAAATAACTGACTTACAGAGATTAGATTAGAACAGAAAGACGGCGTTGCTATGATTCGTAGAAAAACAGTCGTTGCAGTCGTTCGAATCTTCACTAGAATTCTAGCTTGAATCTCCTCTTTGAAAGTCTTTGAGCAGCACCTCCTCGTCTTGATTTATATTATATATATTATTTTATTTATTATTTAATTAAGAGGAGGAGAGGAAGCCATGTTCACTAAGAATGTTTGCAGCATAAGGGTAGAGAAGAATTGTGAATAGAGAAGGAGTCTAGGGCTGTTTATATAGTGTAGAAGTCAATGAATCTAGTCAGGATGGCGTCCGAATACAGAAGAACGAACCAAGTGCAGAAAACAGGAAAAAGCAGGGGGGTCGACCCCCAGGTCGACTACCCAGTCGACCTGGGTGACCTAGGTCGACTACCCAGTCGACCTGGGTGTCCAGGGGGGGGGGGGGTAAATTCCCGCCCAGCCCAATCTGGGTCCGATTTGAATTTTGAACTTGACCTGTTTTGAAATTTGAACTTCGCTGAATCTTCCGGATGCCATATCTTCCTCATACAGACTCTGATATATGCAAACTCGGACTCGTTTTCATGCAGAATTCCGAGACGAACGCAATGGCGCAGCCCGTTTCCCTTGATTTTGAATTTAACTTTTAATTATGCCCTGATTTGTGAATCCTAGTGTTACAGAATCACGGGGTGTTACATTCTCCCCAACTTAAAAGGATTTCGTCCCCGAAATCTTTAAGTTAGGAAGAATGTGTCCTACCATCCAATCACCCATCTACTCAACCATTCAATCACAGGCATTCATTGTCCTTAAAAGATTTCTAATGCTTTCACGTTCATATGCATAGTGTGTGTATATGTCTTTATCTACTGTAAAATCAGACGGTCTACTGATTCAGTTGACCTCCTTAATGCGAATCATGTCAGTGCCATGCGTCCAACCATGTATGCAAGCATCCCTAGTCATGTAAATACTACATGTGTGCACAACCATTCATCCACATGCAACACCCATATGATAACATATCAAGTTCAATTTACAAACAAATACATATCTGTAAATGCAATATGAAAGCATCTGAACTGATCTAGTGCCTAATACGTATGCATATGCATTCACAAGCAACCATTAGCAACCACTTGCAACCATCAACCATAACATGTTTCAAATACATGTTTACATCCATTGGCTTCTATCTAAGGATCGAAGATACGACCTAGGTGATATACTTTGGAAAGAGAGAAACAATTATGCGTAAAGCTCCTAAAACAAAGAAATCAAGGATGCACCCCCAAGGAGAAAGGGTATGATGCTAGTATCTAGCCTTCTTGAGCTTTACTCCACTGTATCTTAACTAATTTAACTTCACGATTGTGAAGTTCCGGATCTCCATTTCCAAAATAAACAGATGTCAATCACGGTACTGGGTATACGTACTAAGATGATTAGAGGTTTCCCTCTTATCCGCCATGCCATAACTATAAGAGTCGAAAGGTTACTACGTGCTTTTTAGAGTGCCTGTCACAACTATTCATCTCTCACGCAAACCATCCTAGTCGAACTCGACATTCCTCAAGTACAAGCCCCAAAGGCCTAAACCAATATAAGACAAGTACCCAAGGAATATCTCCTCCGATTTTAGACGATCTACGTGAGATGATATAAGCAAACTCGATAGTTATTCTCAAATCCCTACTCACCAAAAATAAATTGGTCGGACCACCAATTGGGTTTGAGACACTAGTGGGATCTTTCTACTATACAAGTACTATGGTGTAGAGACTCAACTATGGAAGTGAATGTGAACAGATGTGAAGTGCAAAAACTAAAGGAAAGAGCACGAACAGCAAAACTAGACTCTTCCAACAGAACTTCACTACCCTTCTCCTTGGTACGTTTGGTGGCAAAAGTAGGTACTCGCCCTTCTGAAAATCTTGTTCCTCGTTCTTGCCCTTGTCCTTAATTATATGCCCTATCATACCCTAGTAAAGATACTTCCTCTTGTCTTAGGTTTTATAATTTCTTCCTCCTTCATGAGCTAAATCTATATCCATGAATTCCTCATCCTAGGGTTGTGCTTCTTAGCCAAACTCCTCATCCCCTTCCGTGTGTAACCATGTTGGAAAATATCTCGAAAGCTGCCTCCATCATACGGAAATCCCGATAAGCTTTGAAAGAAAACTGCCCGTAGGTGAAACAACTACGGCTATGGATGGAAGCCGGACACTACTTCGCCAATCGATGAGGTTACCTCCCAGAAAGCCAGGAGCCCCAGAGACTCAAGAAAGAAGGAGACGAGAATTCAAATAGAGGAAGAGAAGATAATGCGTATGGTTTTGGGGAGTATGCCTTTAAAACAAATCTTTTCTTTTGAAAATGCTTCTTTTAAAACCGTTTTGAAAATAATTTTTCAAATCTTTTATCTGATCCGGTAACCTTCAGCTCTGATACCACGTGTAACACCCCACATCCGTTAGTGTCACTCACAAAGGGAATGCACTATGTTCTATGGAGCATTTAGGGTAAAAGTTGTAGATAAATTACTAGACAGACAGAAATTAAACAGCGGAAAATAAAACTTTGCTTTATTTATAAAATAGTTTTTACAATGGTTTCTTTACAATATCAGAATATCATCTGTCTTACAAAATAAAGAAGCATAAAAACGACATTTATATTCCCCGATTTTAGCAAGAGCCAGCCATAGCGTCTGAAAAGAGAATCCAAGCAAACTTCGACAAATCTTCAAGCTGGAAAGGGTGGCAGTCCAACTTAACCTGAGCTAAACTATTCCCTCCTTTACTACCTGGGGGGGGGGGGGGAACGGAAGAAAAGAAGACGAAAGAAAAACAGAGTCAGACATAAATCCTGAGTAAGTTCAGTAACTTCTAGCATGTGAACATGGAAAACAAAACGACATAATTAACTGAATACAAGATAACACCATGATGATAGGGTCAGCAAGATTAGACAAGATCAACACAAGATATGCTAAGATAAGATAAACTAGATGTTCTCTAATACTTCCGCCGCTTCGCCATTTCCTTATTATACGGATTTCTATTATCTCTACACCACCTAACTAATATCCCAACTAGTAACGCTAACGTGATCCCAATCCCTGTATTTTCCATCGCCTTCAAGAATCCATTTCTTTATTTGTTACCTAGATTTAATCTAGAGTTTTCTACCAAGTGCCTTCTAGATTCAACTAGAGTTTACGCTATCTGCTAAACGATTCTCGGATTCAGGGTTTATGCCCCCTAGTCCAATCGATGCCCCCAAGTCTAGGACACACTACCAAGAGTGGTATATGTTCCTATACTTCCCCACGCATGTATCGCGAACCGTTATCGCTTGTCTAGATGCACATGTCCTGTAATGTGCAGTCCGAGTCCTGTGTCAGGGCAAGTCTAGTAATACAGAACTCGGTCGGGAGCTTTCAGATATCTGCCGATGCAGATGCTAAGGTCTGTTTTTATTCCAGTGGCTATGGTCCCACTTGACCCCTCCCTCAACTAATGGAAGGCACACCTTGAAAAATGAGAACTATACGCCGGCCCCCGGTGCCCCACTATCCTATGGCCATCCTCACCCATAAGTAGATAGCAAGTATATGGTCTTTTGGAGTTCTCCGCCTTTCCGCGTCACGAATCTCAATTGACTCAAGATGGATGGTAGACGACGAGTCGCTATCACAGGGCTACCGTTTGCTCGCCGAATCACACCGGTCCATCCTAGTCTTTAGGTTGCCATGTATTGCAACCAAGGCATACCCCTGGTTCTTCTATGCAGACCTTAACCTCTTTGGTCCCAGGCGGATCATCTGCAGCCTCATAGAGGGATACCAAGAGTACCCTCACGTCCCCTCGAAGCCTCGGGCTTCGTAACCCAATTCGTTGGAGCGTTCTTTCTGCTCAGACGGACATTCGCTCCTTCCCGTGTTATACTAAGAATTACTACTTAGTTTTACTAACTAAGATTTACCACTTAGTTTCCAGAATCGTTGTTTTCTTAACTAAGGTTTACTACTTAGTTCCCTTTCCCGTCAATTTGGATTGGTTAAGTGTCATTAGTCAATTCACGCCAACTTAACCCTCTTCATTCATCCTGTTTTACTGGTTAAGTGTTATCAGTAATTCATGTTGACTTAACCCCACCACAAACCAAGTTATATGGGTTAAGTATTTCTTATTACTTAACCCTACCCATTCACCCTGTATTGGTTAAGTGTTCCTTTTTAACCTAACCTTGCCCGTCTGTCTTAACTAACATGTTATTAATGGTTAAGTATTATCCCTTCATGTTTTAGACTTAACCTCATTCCTTTATCCCAACCTGATGGTTAAGTGTTCAGGTTTACTTAACCCTACAGTCTAGCCCAGCTAACATATCAAAATTTGCTAAGTGTATTAGATTTTACTTAACCCCCAACCTCTAGTCTAGTTAACATATTAATTTGGCTAAGTGTATTATAAAAAGAGATGTCGTTAATAAACCTTTAATTTGTCTAAATTTACATTTCCTCATTTAAGCCAAATTCTATAAGTAAATTATTCCTAATTTACTTATTTCCTAATTACCCTTTTAATGTAAACTGTCAACATTTATTCTTATGGCCCATTTTCCCCTCTATATCATATTTATGCCGTTTAGTATGTAAACTGTCACTAACCATGATTTTGCTAAACCTGGCGGTTATTCCCAATTATGGCCAATCTCAAACTTATACCAATATACTTATTACGCCAAATTGGCTATTTTAATCCTGATTTAACATTCTAATTACAGTTCACGTCAAACTAGACTTATTATTCTAGTTCATAACTCATGTAAATGCTAGATTTACAAGACAATACTAGATTCAAATTACACATCCTATAGTTCATGTTAAATTTATCCAATTTGTATTTCTATGAACATGCCATAATTCATGTTCCCAATTTATGCCAATTTCCAAGTTAAACTACGTTTTTAGTAAATTTCATATTTTGCCCAAACCGCATTCCCACCGTTCGTATAATCATGATTCAGTCTAGATTATAAATAAAGCTAGGTTCGTAGAAAATAGGGAATGAACCAAAGACAGACATACTAACTGGCATAAAAAGGGTTGAATAACGACGTCGGTTCAAGAACATGGGTAGACCTAACTTAATAGGTAAATTCCCAAGGTCTAAAACCAAAGATAACCAAGAATAGACAGAATAGAGGCGTAGGTTCGAGAACATGGGTAGACCTAACTTAATAGGTAAATTCCCAAGGTCTAAAACCAAAGATAACCAAGAATAGGCAGAATAGAGGCATAAGTTCGAGAACATGGGTAGACCTTCACCTTAGTGGGTCAATGCCTCAACGTGTTTAGGGAACTCTCAATGCTTTCTCCTAATCCTGACAAGTGTTTATGTGTGGCATTCCAGCGGACGTTAGGGGTCCCGCACCACTTATTAATTCAGAATGGATGGATCCGATTCCCTATGATACCTAAAAGCCCCATGATTCCATTCACTTTCCCTTGGGTCAATTCAATGATGGGCCTTCGGGTCCTTTCCTTATCCCGATCAACTCTAAATTCCCAAGGTCTAAAACCAAAGATAACCAAGAATAGACAGAATAGATGATCGGGTTTAGACCCAATTTCATAGTCACAAAACTTAAGCAACGCTTTCCTACTCATGAATCACATGTGTTTAATTACAGATGTCCTTGTTATGTCATAGGCAATAGTTTATATTTTCTAATCAAAGGCATAGGCTTAGTCAAGGAAATAATCCTCACAGTCACATTCACAGTCATAGGCAATGTTCATAATCATAGGCAATGTCCATAGTCATAGGCAATGTTCATAGTCATAGGCAATGTTCATGGTCATAGTCACGGTCTTATTTGTCCTCGAATCATAACAGTTCTTAATTAGGTTCAAGAGTATAGGCACTGATTCGAATAGAGAGAGAGATTTGGCATATTCTTTTATTCCTTTAATTTCATGTCATGAACAGAGAAAAACGTTCAAATCTAGAAATAACTGACTTACAGAGATTAGATTAGAACAGAAAGACGGCGTTGCTATGATTCGTAGAAAAACAGTCGCTGCAGTCGTTCGAATCTTCACTAGAATTCTAGCTTGAATCTCCTCTTTGAAAGTCTTTGAGCAGCACCTCCTCGTCTTGATTTATTTTATATATATTATTTTATTTATTATTTAATTAAGAGGAGGAGAGGAAGCCATGTTCACTAAGAATCCTTGCAGCATAAGGGTAGAGAAGAATTGTGAATAGAGAAGGAGTCTAGGGCTGTTTATATAGTGTAGAAGTCAACGAATATGGTCAGGATGGCGTCCGAATACAGAAGAACGAACCAGGTGCAGAAAACAGGAAAAAGAAGGGGGGTCGACCCCCTGGTCGACTACCTAGTCGACCTGGGTGCCCAGGTCGACTACCCAGTCGACCTAGGTGTCCTGGGCGGGAAAATTCCCGCCCAGCCTAATCTGGGTCCGATTTGAATTTTGAACTTGACCTGTTTTGAAATTTGAACTTCGCTGAATCTTCCGGAGGCCATATCTTCCTTATACGGACTGCGATTTATGCAAACTCGGACTCGTTTTCATGCAGAATTCCAAGACGAACGCAATGGCGTAGCCCGTTTCCCTTGATTTTGATTTTAACTTTTAATTATGCCCTGATTTGTGAATCCTAGTGTTACAGAATCACGGGGTGTTACATTGCCCGTACAAATTTGGGCACCCAAGAGTTTAGGAAAAACAAACAAAATAAACTATGGGTCAGTCATAGGACAGGTGTGAGTAAACTCCATCCATATTGTTTAACTAAAAAAAGTCCTTTTGAAAGAAAGGGTAATAGTAAGACCAACCCACACATAAACATGGACGGTTTTTACCTTACTTTAACCAAAACATTTTAATATCAAAATCCAGTGATATTGTAATAATGTCTAATCAAATAAATAACCAAATAGCATAACACTTGCCTCTCACTCTCCACATATATAGTATAAAATCAAAAACCGCATGGCGCTTATTGGAGGTTGGATTCCAACTATGACAAGGTATGAGACCATCTCCCGATCAGTGTACTCTAGAGGGGATAAACTGGGGTTCAACAAGAACATCTTGCAGCCCAGCCCACACATGACCAACCACTCATTTCTCTTGAGTGTATCGAATATATTGTCACCTACGGTTGGGCCCATATAACCGTTAACTGAAGATACAGAAACGAAAGAAGAACAAATACAAATTTTCTCTAGATGGTGACAATACATCCTAATGGGAATGACCCACATAGCCATGCTGCCTGCTCGATTTTTGTCATTTCCTGGTTGTGAGGCTTGAGGCAATGTCTATCTTTTCAGGGCATCTGTCAACCATTCACGTTGAATGCTACATCGTCAAACCCATCAATTCACTAATAGATTTCCAAAAATATCATGGGTATAAAAAGCTAAGAGAAACGAATACCTCAGCCACCAGACGTAATACCTTTAAGAGATCAATCGTACGTGATTTGTTATGTATACTCTGTCAGAAACTCGTCCATAGAAGTTGTCCTGGGACTGGACAAACAGAAAACACCATTTTGGAACAGAACGACCCTTGCATTTCACTCCGTTTTCAATTGTCTTCAGCATAATCAAATTCGCAGCGCCTATGCCTATACGGAGTGGTTTTCGGATAATATATCCAACCGGTCTCTCCGTATCGACAACGATGGTCAAAACACTTCGATAGTCGGTTATTTAACTATCGAAGTAAAACATCCATTTAAATTTACACTAAGCATCAACCAAATCACTGGCCCTTTTATTTAACATTACTTTCCCAATTTTCCATATCTTCCCAGATATTTCCCAAAAACCGTTCAGCCCTTCACATTTCTTGGAAAACATTCCCAGTTATTATAGACTCTTATTCTCCCCTGTTCTAGAAAATATACATTATTAACGTTCGAAACATTTCCATTCTTTCCACATTCTTTATTTTCTACACTTGGATAATATACACTATCTATATTGGAGAAATATATTCATTTCATTATAAACATTTTAATCTGCCAAACGTTCACTTTTAAAACATTATTCACTTTAAATGTGAATATCATCCCTATTTTAGAAATCTGAACCCCTTTATCAAATAACTCTTTATTCAAGTAATAAATACCCTTATCTCGTTTACCGAAATAATTTTATATTCTCATTCCACTTTATAAACTTTGTTTCTAAGTCAACTTCTTGTTAACTCAATATCAAGTTTATAACTAAATATTGATTACCTATCCTATTATGATTTATTGGTTTAAACTAAATATTAATTATCCTATCAGATATATAATTCCTAAAAGTAATTTACTTTAATTCATTCGACATCGTCGAATTATAGTTCCAATTCCTAATAGTTTTGTATATAAAAATCACGCTTAAGCTTGGTCAACAACGTTAATTTATCGTTACAGTTCAAAACTTGCAATACGCTGCCATATTCCCCTTTATAACTAATGCAATACGCTGCCATATTCCCCTTTATAACTAATGCAATACGCTGCCATATTCCCCTTTATAACTAATGCAATACGCTGCCATATTCCCCTTTATAACTAATCTCGACGTCTCTGTCCATTACGAACTAATACCACTCCTCGATAATAGTGAAGTCGTTTAAGTTGGGGTATTTTAATTACCTCTTAGACTTTGATCAACAACATTCTTATCTTAGAATAGATATAAGTTCGTATCTCTAACCCCTTATACTTTATAATCCATCAAATCGTACTTCTTGCTATATTTTAAATACGGTTTTATGATGCGATATCCTTAATTTGAAAACTCAGTTGTTTACACCTATTTATTTAAATATTAACTCTTTGCTGCGTCTTCGTTGTACAACTATATTTATAACTTCTTTTAACAAAATCCATCCAAGTTCTGTCTCTTGAAATTTCACTTTTATTTGAGTCATTTTACTTAATGCAAGTAACGTCTCATTACCAATTCAATAATATCTTAAATGAGATCCATTTAAGAAACAATTATTTAATTAAAAGTAATTAAATAATATTTTATTTCATCATTGTTGAAGTAAACAATTTAATTCATCATTAATCTAAAATAGATTGATTTCTTACTGTATATAAACAATAACTAATTATATTGGTTAAATAATTATTTAATACCTCATTAAATTTAGAAAGGGTAATTAATAAGGAGTCATCTTAATTTTTGGTTAGTTTACCGCTAAGTTATTTTCAATAGATTAATTGAAGACCAATCAATCTAATAATTTTCCAAATAAACAGTTGATTTAATCAACTTTATTACATCCGTAAATATGTTAACTGATTTTAATTACCTCTTACCATTAAATTAATATAATTAATATAATAATATTTCTTAACTGTTTGCTTTAAAATAATTATAAAAATTATATCCTTGTCGGATAATTACAGCTTCATACTTTTTAACTAAATAATCATTTATATTTACTTAATAAAATGAACTAAAAAATACCAGTTTATAATAGAACTTCTATTATAATTTAAACTTCGCTTAAATTATAAAAATATAATTTTTATAATTATCTTCATTGATTTGCCTGATGGCAGTTCAACTTCTTAACAAAAATGGGTTTATGGTTGACTGTTGCTATTTTCTTAATTGATATCGTCTATTTATTAAATCAACATAACGTTGAATTTTAATTTAACATGGTTCAGCAGTGCATAAATAAAACAAACAGTACATATAAATATTTAGGAATCCAAGTGGATTCCTCCATCCGGTTTTTGCATCCACAGATGTTAGTCAACACAATTTACGCTAGTTCCATACTAGGGAATATATAATCGATGGAATCGGTATCCAACCAATGATGTGTACATATGCACCGATATATATTTTTCAACCAATTTAATTGTAATCTACCCAAATGAGCATCACACAACATTCAACCATTATTTATCACTATTAAAATCTAATTATAATATTCTAAAATAGAACAGAGTCAGTGTATTTACTCACCTTTGCGCGTTAACCATTAAATAACGATTTGTGTGATAGATCTGATCAGTCGTTGTATTTAGCCATAATTCCAACGAGCTCTATATTGCTCCAGACCAGCTTTATATCATAACCTGCGTCCATACGTCTACAACGTCACTAACTGAGTAAAATTTATTTTTGAATTGGGCTATCGATTATCATCCGCCAACTTACGGTAGCCTCTCCTTCTATATATAGAAAACCACCACTTCTTTCTACCGACTTGCCAAAACAAATAGTGCGCACAAAATAATGCACACGTTCCTTAATCAGTGAACCGCTCCTTTATTCTCATATTTTAATCATGTCATTTTTGCCAACTTATCAATCCGCCCAACCATCTGCTATATTCCGTAAATACTTCAAACAACAACTCCAAAAATAATATCGCAAGCACCAGCTTTTAAACCTCACCCCTGGTCAACGCTGCTTCTGATTAAATTTATATATATATTGTATTTTTATTACGCCTGGGTTTCACTAATTTTAAACAATGCCCAAACGTTGTTGTTTAAACCCATTGCCAATAATTTATTCTTCTTCTAGAATCTGATACTCATCGTCCAACCTCAGTGGTTCAACCAAATAAAGAAATTTCGTGGACCTCATGGTTGGACACGAGTTCAACCTCAACTAATCATTCCTTATAGTTGCTGCTTTCGTGCAACTCAGTTCCCCCATATCACATGCGTTCAACACGCCATTAGTTCCTTTACTTTGTGAATGACATATATTTACACGCATGTACCGTCCCCCACAGCCAATATTACAGTAAGTACCTATCTCTATGCATTCCCAGATAACCACCCTTCAACATTACATGCTCACTACATCTCTATAAGCCATTCGCTAGTGTTACGATGAATGCCACAGAACCCTTTCCTCACATTCAAGTGCCACTCCAGTTTAACTTCCTCCACAACCGCAAGCTCCTATTCCTCCCATACCCAGAAAACAGTACATGCGAGTCATTACTGCATCTGAAAAAAGCGGCTATAGTAGCCGTTCACTGTTGCCAGACTTTCCTTCCATTCCCATGCGTGCATTACCAGGACTCCCCTTTCACTTTTCCATTTCCCTCCGTGTTGTGTTGCCCACACCACCAGCCTCTTCCATCTTTTTCTCAAGTCGACTTTGAGACTTATACGTTAACACTTCTCCTACCAGTTTTAAACTCCACCCCAAACAACATTTGATTCCTCTCCGCACATTCATGCTCCATCGCTAGATCTCTTAAAATAGCACAACTAGTTTTAAAGTTATCACACAGTATACGATTTCCACCAGAAACGGTATCAATAAACTTCATTCTAATAACACCCAAGTCCGCAGTTTTTCTATCCCATCGTTTACTTATTTCTGAACACTTTGAAAGAGGGGACAGGCAGTGCTCACTCAACTCCTCATCTCATCTTCTACGGACAGTTGAAACCAGCATGGCCATCACCCAATTTTGATCTTCATTTCTTCCCCTACTTCTTCACAGAAGTCCCTACTGCAGGATTTGCGCGAACAAGTTGGGTTCCAAACACCACAACATTTTGCAATCTGATGCTACTCTCCACGCTAAATGCAGATCCAAAACTTGTTTCACTAGTTGATGCTTCATTTCTTCGGAAACTCTAAACCTAGGATTACAACAACACTTTGGGGGCACGGCTAATCACTGTCGTACTCCACGAAAATGAGATATACACGAAGCTTTCACGCGTACGAGGTTTATGGGCTTGGTTTCGTGATTTATAACGAAGTATATGATTTGTTATAGATTTTTGTTCGGTTTCTCTTCTCGTGATTTACAGAGGAATGGGTTTCTTGAGACAAAAAATAAAGCAGTGTATATTTATAAAAGAAGAGACTTGGGCGTTAAGGAATAGGGGATGGACTAGTATAGGATAGCTGGAAGGAGCTATGAATTGAAAACACATTTGTTGTGTCATTTCTTAGGTAGTCGAAGCCATGCGTTAGCTGATAAAGTAGATAAAAGTTTATATTTCCAATGCTAGCCTGTGTGAAATGATATCTGTGCACGTTCATTTTAATACTTGGTAGCTTAGCATATGGATTGAATTACTTAGAGGAGAGGGTTTTAGAAAATATGCGTGGTTGATGGGTACATGACAACTAGAAGATGGTCAGCAGAAGACACCAGTGTAGGCTTTGTAGCTGTTGCACATGTGTTTTCGAGTATTTCCTTTCAGTGTAGCTACTGCGCAAGTGTAGGCGTAGGTGATACATAGGTAGGAAGACTTAGTTATGAAGAAATATATTTACATGTATATATAGTAAGGGTACACCATTGTAAAAAGGAATTCATACATTCATGGACTGCTAAGGACAGAAATAAAATTATGGTCGTGTCCAGCGAGGGGCCATGATCCCAAAAATATAATAATATAGGTAGGTTAACTCATATTCTGAAACCCCAAAATATCGATATAGGGTGCATAATACTCCAAATGAAAGGTTGCATATTAAATTAATTAAAATCACAGTAAAATTCTAAAAATTAAATTATAAGTACGCCTCAAAAGATTCTCTTCCAAATTCGAATCCGTTATTTAAATATATTTAAATTACTGTTATGGCCATAAACGAATATGGCACTGCTTTTCTGAATATTTAATTTGGACATAACTTACAATATATAATTCGAAATCTCGATTTTTCACTTCCATTAGAAAGATATTGTTTAACAGATCCCACCGTTTCTTGTTTCGAAGAAATCCGACTAATAATGGGTCCTGCACACTCAGTTGAAGTTCAAAACATTAAATTACGAACTGTCGCGATATTATGGGCTCGATTATATTTAATATATATTTTTATAAGTTCAACTTCGTTTTTAATTAATACATAAATCCACTTATATTACGAATTCAATATTTAAACTGATTTAAATATTCAAATACAAACCGATAAAAGTGCGGGACGTTTCAGGCCGTGCAATCCGAGACCTCCTCAAAGGAGTATCATAATTAATACTAGCTGTGGTGGACCTCACCCGACAAAGGAGAGTCACCAGTGTATGCAAGTATACACCAACTTTATCAAGAATGCCAACCAGGAAGCGTGCTCCGCTGCTGTTGACGAGTCAGTCCTGGAAAGCTGCAAAAGACTATGAGAGATGACATTGTAATTTGAGAGAAGGATGTTATGGGAATCGACATTCCCACCATCGGTCCACTTGTCATCTGAACCTACAATGGTTCTGGTTATGTCGAGAAAGTCCTCATGGACTCGGAGAGTTTTGTGAACATCGTCTTCGAATAAGCCTATGACCAAATGAAGCTTGAGGTCGGAGATTGAAAGTTGTGCAAGGCCATAGTTCACGGATATAATGATGCATCCAACCAGCTAGTTAGTTTTGTAGAGCTCCCGGAAAAACTAGGAGATAGGGATCAAAGCCGAGTTAGGGTCCTCACCTTTTTCGTAATCGACGTCCCATCTCGTTACAATGTCTTCTTAAAACGACCAGCCCTTGTCGAGTTCTGGATATTCATGGAGCCTTGGCAACTCCTCATGAAGTTCCTAACTGACAACGGGATCGGAACCATCCGAGGCGACCAAGTCACAACAAGAGCCCGCTACCTTGTGGAGTGGGAAGACACAATCAACAAAGAGAAAGACAAAGGGGTAGAGACAACACTCTACACCCAAACCCTTAGCAAGTAGCAACCACCAAAGTCATATTCCTGGCATAGACGCCACAATCGTCTCTCCTATGATCTCGATCAGCAAAGGACGAAGAGCACAAGTATGAAAGTGCTATTCCAGTGGAACCAACCATTGACATTGCAATCGACCCGTCGAACCGTCTCGAGTCTTGAAAGTTGGATCTCAACTCCACACAGCTATCAGGGAAGAACTTGTAGATTTTCTAAGGGCCAACTTGGATGTGTTTGCTTAGACCTACTCCGATATGTATGGCATCGACCCACAAATCGCTTGTCACATGCTTCGTATTGACCCAAAGTACCTTCCCGCAGAACAGAAACAACGAATCTTGGGGTCATAATGATCGAAAGCACTCAGAGAGGAGGTAAACAGGCAACTTGAGAGTGGCTTTGTCCATGACGCCCTCTATCCAGAATGGTTCTCCAATCTAGTCTTAGTCAAGAAATGAAATAGGAAATGGCGAACGTGCGTTGATTATTCTGATCTGATAAATCACGCCTAAAAGATTTCTTCTCGCTTCCAAAAATCGACCGATTTGTTGATTCTACTGCTGGCCACCATATTCATTCCTTCATGGATGCATACTCGAGCTAAAATCAAATTTTGATGTAAACTCCCGATCGGGAACACACTTCATTTGCCATCGATCTTGGGCTATATTGCTACATTATCATGCCTTACGGTTTCAACAATGCTGAAGCCACCTATAAATATATAACACATCAACTGAATGTTCAAAGATTGGTATATTCATGGAAGTTTACGTGGATGACATGATAGTAAAAATGCGGTTGTCGAAAGACCACGTCAATGACCTCACGAAGATGTTCAGTGTTCTCTGTAAATATAGCATGAAACTAAATCCCTTAAAGTGCTCGTTCGGCATTGCATCTGAAAAATTCCTGGGTTTCATTGTCAATTCACAAGGAATCGAAGCAAATCCAAAAAAATCAAAGCTATTTAAGGGCATTGAAGCTCCAAAGAACATCAAGGATGTTCAAAGCTTAAACAGAAAAGTGGCTGCCAAAGTCGATTCATTTCAAAATCAATTGACCAGTGCATTCCTTTCTTCAATTTGATAAGAAAAGGGAAGAGCAACTTTGCGTGGACACCAGAATGTGTCGCTGCATTCCAAAAACTCTTGAATCACTTAGAAAGACCACATATCCTATCAAAACCTATGGACCACAAGGACATATTTATCTATTTGGTTATTTCTATATAGCTAATTAGCTCGGTGCTTGTGGGTGAAGAAGATTGAGTCCAAAGGACAGCCTAGTACATCAGCAAGAAGTTGACAGGAGCTAAAAAGAATTATTCAAAGCTTGAAAAGCTCGTTTACTTCCTATTGATCTCTTCTTGGAAATTTTTCCTGTACTTCCAGTCACATCCAATCAAAGTCTACACTAGCCAGCCACTATGACAGGTCCTTCAAAGAACTGAGGCGTTTGGGTAATTTTTGAAATGGAATATCGAACTGAGTTAATTTGAGCTTACCTTCATTCCTCGAAGATCCTTCCTCAGACAAGCCCTTGTAGACTTCCTCAAAGAGTTCACTACTCCCAAAGATCCTCCAGAAGATAGTGAGTCGCCTAACATCCAATGGAAGTTATACACAGATGATTCGACAAACAACCAGTGTTCCAATGTCAGAGTTGTACTTGTTACTCCTGAGGAACGCTCGATTTGTTAAGCTTTGATGATCAAATTCCCCGCAACTAACAACGATGCAGAGTACGAAGCCTTGAGCGTTGGACTCAGAATTGCAATCAAACTCAACATCATGGCTCTCCAAATCTTCAGATTCATAGCTTATCATCTGTCAAGTGCATGTGGAACATCAAGCAGAAGAAGCATGACTCGCTCCTAACCTAGATCGGGTTCGTGAATTGCTTCCTCACTACAAGCACTACATCATTACTCGCATCCCTTGAGGATGAAACAAGAGGTTGATTCGTTGGCCAAACTAGCAAGTTCAAGGGATGCGAATCTCTTAGGACTTTTCCCTATCAAAGTCATTGACTCTTCGAGTATCGAATAGATGGAGACTGGTTTAATATCAACAATGGAGACCGAGCCTGAACTCGAGTGATGGATGATTCCGATCAAAGGCTACTTGCATCGTGAAATCCTCCACGAGTCTAGAAACGAAAAGTGATCACTCCTTCATAAAGAATTACGCTACGTCATTCAAGGAGTACTTTACCGAAGAGTATTATATGTTCCATTACTCCTGTATGCAGCCTAAAATGGCGCTAAATGTGTATTATTTGATGTGCATGAAACCGAGTGCAGCGACCCTACCAGGGGTAAGTTTCTAGAAAAAATGATTCTTCAATACGGCTACTTTTGGCTAACTCTCGAACGGGATGCAGCAGACTACACCTGAAAATGGAACAACTTCCAGAAATTCTCCAAGATTCCTCGAGCCCTGTCTATAGAACTTACCCAAATAGTCGGTCCATGGTCATTCGCAGTGTGGGTAATCGATATCATCGGAACTCTTCCAATGGAAAATGGTGGTGCTTAATATGCCATAGTCGTGGTTGATTACTTTATCAAGTAGGCTGAAGGTGAAGCTCATACGACAATCACTACCAAGAAAGTAATCAACTTTGTCATTCTCCACATTATCCGTCGTTTTGGAGTTCCCAAGACTATCATTTCTGATAACAAGACCTAATTCGAGAATTCTGAGTACAAAGACTTCCATCGTCATCACCATATCAGTAAGTTATTCTAGGTAGTGGCTCATCCTTAAGTCAATGGACAAGTCGAAGTTGTCAACAAAGTCAACAATTCCACCATCAAGAAGCGCTTGGAAAAGGCTGGAGGCAAGTGGGTAGATGAACTCCCTCTAGCCCTTTGGGCTTACCGAACTACATATAAGTCAATGACTGACCATGTTCCATTCGCTCTCTTGTACGGAGTTGAAGTTGTAATTCCCATCGAGCTTGAACTACAATCTCATCGAGCCACTTATTACGATCTAAAGATAAACAGAGATCTCTCCTTAGAATCTTTCGACCTACTAAAAGAAAAAAGGGATGAGTCCGAACTCAGTGCAACTGCACACCGCCAATTGGTCACTCAATACTTCAACTCTTGAAGTTCATCCAAATCAACTAGACAACCATGACCTTGTCCTTAAGCGGATCTTTCCCACATCTACTGGACTCGGTCCTCGTTGGGAAGGTCTGTACATCATTCAACGGAGGCTTGGAGATGGAACTTTCAAGCTAATGATTGTTGATGGTAGCGAACTACCGAGAGCATGGAATAACGTGCATCTTCACTAATACTTTACCTACCTTACTGTATAGACTTACTGCTTTCCATAATTTTTTTTTTCAATTTAGGTCATTGTAAAAGAAAAGACCGTTATAGCCGATAGTTTATTAATAAAATATTTCAAATCTCCATGTCTTGGTATGTTTACTTAAGTGCCTTAGGCTTAGAATTGATCCATCATCCTAAGTCTTTACTAAGACTCAAACCTTATGGAGTGGTCCACCCTTCTCTAGTCAACTCGAGTCTCGAACCAACGACGATGACAAGTATAAACAACTCACGACGATTATTAACTTAAGTGCCCAACTCCGTTCCTTGGTCTCCGGACTTGGGGGCAACCCAACATTCGAGTAAGTATTATGCCAACCGCTTGCTTGTCTATCTCCGATCTCCAGGGTTAGGATTCGAGGGCAAAACTGGAGAACCAACTTCATCTTCAACTCTAACCCGAACGAAACAATGAAAGAATATAAATAATGAAACAATGACGTCTACGTGTGACTCCTAACGACTCAGAATCAACGACGGCAAGGAGGTTTCAAGAGTTAAGTCGCCAAAATTTAACTTCGCGTGACTCAGGATCAGTGATTGAAAGGAGGTGTCGAGAGAGAAGTTCACACACTTAGACACCAGATGTGTAACACCCCATATTTTTCATGTAATTAAAAATGTATATATATCCACAGATAAGATTAATATGGTGATGTATAATGAAAATTAATTAATATATGAAAGAAAGAAAGGATTGGTTGCATGCGATGTAAATATGTTGCATGCACTGATTTGCAAACATAATGTATTAACATTAAAAGAAAAAGATTCATGCATTGGTTTAATTTAAGTATTGTAACTAACATGAAAAAGAGAAGTAAGGAAAGAACAATAATTATCATTGTTCTAAGACTTATTAACAAAAGACTTTGTAGCTCAGTTGGTTAAGGCATTGGATTAGTAACATGGAGGTCGGGGGTTCGAACCCCGGCGGCAACATAATTTTTATCTCTGTTTTAAAGAGGGCCAACTGAACATGCAAATATATGTACATATACAAATTCAAAATTTGAAAGGATAAGAACGTACATATAAGGAAATAAAGAAAATATATGTATATACATGAGAATATATATATATATATATATGCAGAAATATATGTATACGAAAGATAAAATTTAAGATAAGGCTATAGTAAATGAAATATGGCAAGAATTAAATAACGGTGCAACATCGTTTGAATTTTGAAAATAAAATGAAAGTTGTACGTATATATATATATATATATATATATATATATACGCGTAAAATGGTCGTTAAAGGAATTGTATACATATAAGAATATTTCATGTGAATAAAACAGTTAAATAAATTCCAGAAATTCAAACATTCAAAATTCAAATTTCTACGCCAAAACAGCTTGTGGGACCCAATGCTGACTTAGCACTTCATGTACGATAAGATTTGGCTAGATTCATCTGCGAACCTGGACTATTTTCTTAACTAGTTTCAATGCTGACTCAGCGCTGCGTGTACGATAAGGTCTTGAGCAACTATATAAACAGCCCTAGTCTCCTCCTCTATTCACAATTCTTCTCTACCCTTATGCTGCAAAGATTCTAAGTGAACATGGCTTCTTCTCCTCCTCTAAAATATATAAATAAATAATATATATAAAATAAAACAAGACGAGGAGATGCTGCTCAAAAGACTTTCAAGAAGAAGAGATTCAAGCTAGGATTCAAAAGGAGGTTCAAACGACTTCAACGAATGATTTTCTACGAATCATAGCAACGCCATCTTTCTTTTCTAATCTAAATCTCTGTAAGTCAGTTATTTCTAGATTTGAACGTTTTTCTTTGTTCATGACATGAAATTAAAGGGATAAAAGAATATGCCAATTCTCTTTCTTTCTATTCGAATCTGTGCCCATCTCTTTGGACCTAACTAAGAACTGTCATGATTCAAAGACAAATAAGACCGTGACTATGAAACTATGGACCTAAAAACCATATGCCTATGATTATGAACATTTGCCTATGACTATGGACATTGCCTATGACTATGGACACTGCCTATGACTATGAACATTGCCTATGATTGTGACTATGACTATGAGGATTACTTCCTTGACAAAACCTATGCCTTTGATTAACATAAACTATTGCCTATGACATAACAAGGACATCTATGATTAAATCTCCATGATTCATGACTAGGAAAGTGTTGCTTAAGTTCTGTGATTTTGAGGTTGGGGCTAAACCCGATTATTTATTCTGCTTGTCCTTGGTTTTCTTTGGTTTTAGACTATGGGAATTTACCTATTAAGTTAGGTCTACCCATGTTCTTGAACCTACTCTGTCTATTCTTGGTTTTAGACCTTGGGAATTTACCTATTAAGTTAGGTCTACCCATGTTCTTGAACCTACGTCGTTGTTCAAAACCATTTTATGCCAGTTGTTATATCTATCCTTTTCCTAGCAATCTTTGGTTCATTCCCTATTTGCTACGAATCTAGATTTATCTATAATCTAGACTGAAACACGATTTTACGAACGGTGGGAATGCGATTTGGGGCAAAATATGAAATTTACTAAAACATAGTTTAACTTGGAAATTGGCATAAATTGGGAACATGTATTGTGGAATGTTCATAGAAATGCAAATTGGATAAATTTGACATGAATTATAAGATGTGTAATTTGAATCTTGTATTGACGTGTAAATCTAGCATTTACATGAATAGTGAACTAGAGTAATACGTCTAGTTTGACGTGAATCAGAATGTAAATCAGAATTGGATTAGCTAATTTGGCTCGATAAGTATATTGGCATAAACTTGAAATTGGCCATAATTGGGGGTAATTGTCAGGATTAGCAGAATCATGGTTAGTGACACTTCATTTGGTATGGTTTACATACCAAAAAGCATAAACATGATATAGAGGGGAAAATGGGCCGTAAGAATAAATGTTGACAATTTACATTAAAAGAGAAATTGGGAAATAAGTAAATTAGGATTAATTTACTTATAGAATTTGCCCTAAATGAGGAAATATTGATCTAGAAAAATTAAAGATTTATTAACGACATCTCTTTTAATGAAACACCAGAAAGTTCTAGGGTGACAGAGAGGATAGTGTCTAGGCTTGAGTTTGGAAAATACAAGTTTCCTGCTCTCCCTGGCTATCCCTAACTGATCCGACGGACGGGATGGTTACTTTCAAAACCTGATTTGAAAATTAATCAAAACCCTTTGAACTAGAAAACACGAATAGGCCTAACCCGAGGTTAGACTGAGTTGCGATGTAAACCTGCCCGGAACCAACCGGCACATCCAGTAATCGCAACAATATTTGTCTAATGTGAGTGGTCACGGCTTTAATTTATTTAGTTAAAGCTAGGACAAGAATGCTATGGTTAAGTTAACTAAGACACTTAACCAACTCAACATGATAACAAGACTGGTAGGTGGGGTTAAGTTCATACAGTTAAGCTAGAATGGGAGGGTTAAGTCCATAGGAACACTTAACCAACTTAACACAGTTAAGCTAGAATGGGAGGGCAAAGTCCATAGGGACACTTAACCAAACTTAACATCGTAACAAGACAAGATTTGTAGGGGATAAGTAACTAAGAAAACACTTATCCAAATTAACATGTTAACTAGACTAGAGGGTGGGGTTACGTAAAGTTAATACACTTATCCAAATTAACATGTTAACTGGACTAGAGGTAGGGGTTAAGTAAGATTTAATACACTTAGCCAATTTGATATGTTAGCTGGGCTAGACCATAGGGTTAAGTAAAATTGAACACTTAACCATCAGATTTTGATAAAGGAATAGGGTTAAGTCTAAAACATGAAGGGATAATACTTAACCGTTAATAACAGGTTAGTTAAAACAGACGGGCAAGGTTAAGTTAAAAAGGAACACTGAATCAATACAGGGTGTATGGGTAAGGTTAAGTAATAAGAAATACTTAACCAAATAACTTGGTTTGTGGTGGGTTAAGTCAACATGAATTACTGATAACACTTAACCAGTATAACAGGATGAATGAAGAGGGTTAAGTTGGCTTGAATTGACTAATGACACTTAACCAATCCAAATTGACGGGAAAGGGAACTAAGTAGTAATTCTTAGTATAACACGGGAAGGAGCGAATGTCCGTCTGAATAGAGAGAAGGCTCCAACGAATTGGGTTAGGAAGCCCGAGGCTTCGAGGGGACGTGAGGGTACTCTTGGTATCCCTCTGTGAGGCTGCAGATGATCCGCCTGGGCCCACAGAGGTTAAGGTCTGCGTAGAAGAACCAGGGGTATGCCTGGGTTGCAATACATGGCAACCTAAGGACTAGGATGGACCGGCGTGATTCGGCGAGCAAACGGTAGCCCTGTGATAGCAACTCGTCGTCTACCATCCATCTTGAGTCAATCGAGATACGTGAAGCGGAAAGGCGGAGAACTCCAAAAGACCATATACTTGTTATCTAGTTATGGTTGCGGATGGCCATAGGATAGTGGGGCACCGGGGGCCGGCGTATAGTTCTCATTTTACAATGTGTGCCTTTCATTAGTTGAGGGAGGGGTCAAGTGGGACCATAGCCACTGGAATAAATATAGACCTTAGCATCTGGATCGGCAGATATCTGAAAGCTCCCGACCGAGTTCTGTATTCCTTGATTTGCCCTGTCACAGGACTCGGACCGCACATTACAGGACATGTGCATCTAGACAAGCGATAACGATTCGCGATACTTGCGTGGGGAAGTATAGGAACATACACCACTCTAGGTGGTGTGTCCTAGACTTGGGGGCATCGTTCGACAGGTAGCGTAATCCCTAGTTGGACTAGGTGGCATAAACCCTGAACTCGAGAAACATTCAGTAGATAGCGCAAAACTCTAGTTAAACCTAGAAAGCACTTGATAGAAAACCCTAGATTTGATCTAGGTAATAAATAATGAATGTATGCCGGAAGGCAATAGAAAATACAGGTATTGGGATCACGTTATCGTTACTAGATGGGACACTAGATAGGCGGTGCAGAGATATAGAAACCAGTATAATAAGGAAATAGCGAAGCGGCGAAAGTATTAAAGCGTATCTAGTTTATCTTATCTTAGCATATCTTGTGATTACCTTGTCTAATTTTGTTCACCCTATCGTCATGGTGTAATCTTGTATTCAGTTAATTCATGTCGTTTTGTTTTCCATGTTCACATGCTAGAAGTTACTGAACTTACTCAGGCTTTATGTCTGACTCTGTTTTTCTTTTGTCTTCTTTTTTTCCGTTCCTCCCCCCCAGGTAGTAAAGGAGGGAATAGTTTAGCTCAAGTTAAGTTGGACTGCCACTCTTTCCCAGCTTGAAGATTTGTCGAAGTTTGCTTGGATTCTCTTTTCAGATGCTTTTGCTGGCTCTTGCTAAAATCGAGGAATATAAATGTTGTTTTTATGCTTCTTTATTTGTAAGACAGATGATACTCTGATATTGTAAAGGAACCATTGTACAAACTATTTTATCAATAAAGCAAAGTTTTATTTTCCGCTATTTAATTTTTGTCTGTCTTGTAATTTATCTTCATCTTTTACCCTAAATGCTCCACAGAACTTAGTGCATTCCCTTTGTGAGTGACACTAACGGATGTGGGGTGTTACACGTAGTATCAGAGCTGAAGGTTACCAGATTAGATAAAGGATTTGAAAAATTATTTTCAAACGGTTTTAAAAGAAGCATTTTCAAAAGAAGAGATTTATTTTAAAGGCATATTCCCCAAAGCCATACGCACTATCTTCTCTTCCTCTGTTTAAACTCTTGTCTCCTTCTTTCTTGAGTCTCTGGGGCTCCTGGCTTTCTGGGAGGTAACCTCATCGAAGGGCAAAGTAGTGCCCGGCTTCCATCCATAGCCGTAGTTGTTTCATCTACGAGCAGTTTTCTTTCAAAGCTTATAAGGTTTTCCGGACGATGGAGGCAGTTTTTGAGAGATTTGTCAACATGACTACACACGGAAGGGGATGAGGAGTTTGGCTAAGGAGCATAACCCTAGGATGAGGAATTCATGGATGTAGACTTATCACACGAAGGAGGAAGAAATTATAAAACCTAAGACAAGAGGAAGTATCTTTACTAGGGTATGATAGGGCATATACTTCAGGACAAGGGCAAGAACGAGGACGAGATTTTCAGAAGGACAAGTACATGCTTTCGCCACCAAGCGTACCTAGGAGAAAGGTAGTCTGGTTGGAAGAGTCTAGTTTTCTGTTCGTGCTATTTCCTTAGGTTCTAGCGCTTCTCATTTGTTCATATCCACTTCCATAGTTGGGTCTCTGCACCATAGTACTTGTATAGTAGAAAGATCCCACTAGAGTCTCAAATCCAATTGGTGGTCCGACCAGTTTATTTTTTTGTTAGTAGGGATTTGAGAATAGCTATCGAGTTTGCTTATATCATCTCACGTAGATCGTCTAAATTCGGGGGAGATATTCCTTGGGTGCTTGTCTGATATTGGTTTAGGCCTTTGCGGCTTGTACTTGAGGAATGTCGAGTTCGGTTTGGATGGTTTGCGGGAGAGATGAATAGTTGTTGTAGGCACTCCAAAGAGCACGTAGTGACCTTTCGACTCTTCTATTAATGGCATGACGGATAAGAGGGGAACCTCTAATCATCTTAGTACGTATACTTGGTACCGTGATTGACATCTGTTTATTTTGGAATTGGAGGTCAGAAACTTCATAATCGTGAAGTTAAATTTGTTAAGATACAGTGGAGTAAATCTCAAGAAGGCAAGATACTAGCGTCAATCCCTTTTTCTTAAGGGTGTATCCTTGATTTCTTTGTTTAGGAGCTTTGCGCATAGTTGTTTCTCTCTTTCCAAAGTATATCACCTAGGTCGTATCTTCGATCCTTAGGTAGAAGCCAATGGATGTAAACATGTATTTGAAACATGTTATGGTCGATGGTTGCAAGTGGTTGCTAATGGTTGCTTGTGAATGCATATGCATACGTATTGGACACTAGATCAGTTTGGACGTTTTCATATTGCATTTACAGATATGTATTTAAATTGAACTTGATATGTTATCATATGGGTGTTGCATATGGATGAATGGCCGTGCACGCATATAGTACTTACATAACTAGGGATGCTCACATACATGGTTGGACGCATGGCACTGACATGACTCGCATTAAGGAGGTCGACTGAATCAGTAGACCGCCTGATTTTACAGTAGATAAAGACATATACACACACTATGCATATGAACATGAAAGCATTAGAAATCTTTTAAGGACAATGAATGCCTGTGATTGAATGGTTGAGTAGATGGGTGATTGGATGGTAGGACACATTCTTCCTAACTTGAAGATTTTGGGGACGAAATCCTTTTAAGTGGGGGAGAATGTAACACCCCGTATTATTAATGTAATTAAAAATGTATATATATCCACAGATAAAATTAATATGGTGATGTATAATGAAAATTAATTAATATATGAAAGAAAGAAAGGATTGGTTGCATGCGATGTAAATATGTTGCATGCACTGATTTGCAAACATAATGCATTAACATTAAAAGAAAAAGATTCATGCATTGGTTTAATTTAAGTATTGTAACTAACATGAAAAAGAGAAGTAAGGAAAGAACAATAATTATCATTGTTCTAAGACTTATTAACAAAAGACTTTGCAGCTCAGTTGGTTAAGGCATTGGATTTGTAACATGGAGGTCGGGGGTTCGAACCCCAGCGGCAGCATAATTTTATCTCTGTTTTAAAGAGGGCCTACTGAACATGCAAACATATGTACATATACAAATTCAAAATTTGAAAGGATAAGAACGTACATATAAGAAAATAAAGAAAATATATGTATATACATGAGAATATATATATATGCAGAAATATATGTATACGAAAGATAAAATTTAAGATAAGGCTATAGTAAATGAAATATGGCAAGAATTAAATAACGGTGCAACATCGTTTGAATTTTGAAAATAAAATGAAAGTTGTGCGTATATATATATATATACGCGTAAAATGGTCGTTAAAGGAATTGTATACATATAAGAATATTTCATGTGAATAAAACAGTTAAATAAATTCCAGAAATTCAAACATTCAAAATTCAAATTTCTGCGCCAAAACAGCTTGTGGGACCCAATGTTGACTTAGCACTGCATATACGATAAGATTTGGCTAGATTCATCTGCGAACCTGGACTATTTTCTAAACTAGGTTCAATGTTGACTCAGCGCTGCGTGTACGATAAGGTCTTGAGCAACTATATAAACAGCCCTACTCTCCTCCTCTATTCACAATTCTTCTCTACCCTTATGCTGCAAAGATTCTGAGTGAACATGGCTTCTTCTCCTCCTCTAAAATAAATAAATAAATAAATAATATATATAAAATAAAACAAGACGAGGAGATGTTGCTCAAAAGACTTTCAAAAAGAAGAGATTCAAGCTAGGATTCAAAAGGAGGTTTAAATGACTTCAACGAATGATTTTCTATGAATCATAGCAACGTCATCTTTCTTTTCTAATCTAAATCTCTGTAAGTCAGTTATTTCTAGATTTGAACGTTTTTCTTTGTTCATGACATGAAATTAAAGGGATAAAAGAATATGCCAATTCTCTTTCTTTCTATTCGAATATGTGCCTATCTCTTTGGACCTAACTAAAAACTATCACGATTCAAAGACAAATAAGACCGTGACTATGAAACTATGGACCTAAAAACCATATGCCTATGACTATGAACATTTGCCTATGACTATGGACATTGCCTATGACTATGGACACTGCCTATGACTATGAACATTGACTATGATTGTGACTATGACTATGAGGATTACTTCCTTGACAAAACCTATGCCTTTGATTAACATAAACTATTGCCTATGACATAACAAGGACATCTGTGATTAAATCTCCATGATTCATGACTAGGAAAGTGTTGCTTAAGTTCTGTGATTTTGAGGTTGGGGCTAAACCCGATTATTTATTCTGCTTGTCCTTGGTTTTCTTTTGTTTTAGACTATGGGAATTTACCTATTAAGTTAGGTCTACCCATGTTCTTGAACCTACTCTGTCTATTCTTGGTTTTAGACCTTGGGAATTTACCTATTAAGTTAGGTCTACCCATGTTCTTGAACCTACGTCGTTGTTCAAAACCATTTTATGCCAGTTGTTATATCTATCCTTTTCCTAGCAATCTTTGGTTCATTCCCTATTTGCTACGAATCTAGATTTATCTATAATCTAGATTGAAACACGATTTTACGACTGGTGGGAATGCGATTTGGGAAAAAATATGAAATTTACTAAAATGCAGTTTAACTTGGAAATTGGTATAAATTGGGAACATGTATTATGGCATGTTCGTAGAAATGCAAATTGGATAAATTTGACATGAATTATAAGATGTGTAATTTGAATCTTGTATTGACGTGTAAATCTAGCATTTACATGAATAGTGAACTAGAGTAATAAGTCTAGTTTGACGTGAATCAGATTGTAAATCAGAATTGGATTAGCTAATTTGGCTCGATAAGTATATTGGCATAAACTTGAAATTGGCCATAATTGGGGGTAATTGTCAGGATTAGCAGAATCATGGTTAGTGACACTTCATTTGGTATGGTTTACATACCAAAAAGCATAAACATGATATAGAGGGGAAAATGGGCCATAAGAATAAATGTTGACAATTTACATTAAAAGAGAAATTGGAAAATAAGTAAATTAGGATTAATTTACTTATAGAATTTGCCCTAAATGAGGAAATATTGATCTAGACAAATTAAAGATTTATTAATGACATCTCTTTTAATGAAACACCAGAAAGTTCTAGGGTGACAGAGAGGATAGTGTCTAGGCTTGAGTTTGGAAAATACAAGTTTCCTGCTCTCCCTGGCTATCCCTAACTGATCCGACGGACGGGATGATTACTTTCAAAACCTGATTTGAAAATTAATCAAAACCCTTTGAACTAGAAAACACGAATAGGCCTAACCCGAGGTTAGACTGAGTTGCGATGTAAACCTGCCCGGAACCAACCGGCACATCCAGTAATCGCAACAATATCTGTCTAATGTGAGTGGTCATGGCTTTAATTTATTTAGTTAAAGCTAGGACAAGAATGCTATGGTTAAGTTAACTAAGACACTTAACCAACTCAACATGATAACAAGACTGGTAGGTGGGGTTAGGTTCATACAGTTAAGCTAGAATGGGAGGGTTAAGTCCATAGGAACACTTAACCAACTTAACACAGTTAAGCTAGAATGGGAGGGCTAAGTCCATAGGGACACTTAACCAAACTTAACATCGTAACAAGACAAGATTTGTAGGGGATAAGTAACTAAGAAAACACTTATCCAAATTAACATGTTAACTAGACTAGAAGGTGGGGTTAAGTAAAGTTAATACACTTATCCAAATTAACATGTTAATTGGACTAGAGGTAGGGGTTAAGTAAGATTTAATACACTTAGCCAATTTGATATGTTAGCTGGGCTAGACCGAACGGTTAAGTAAACTTGAACACTTAACCATCAGATTTTGATAAAGGAATAGGGTTTAGTCTAAAACATGAAGGGATAATACTTAACCGTTAATAACAGGTTAGTTAAAACAGACGGGCAAGGTTAAGTTAAAAAGGAACACTGAATCAATACAGGGTGAATGGGTAAGGTTAAGTAATAAGAAATACTTAACCAAATAACTTGGTTTGTGGTGGGTTAAGTCAACATGAATTACTGATAACACTTAACCAGTATAACAGGATGAATGAAGAGGGTTAAGGTTGCTTGAATTGACTAATGACACTTAACCAATCCAAATTGACGGGAAAGGGAACTAAGTAGTAATTCTTAGTATAAGACGGGAAGGAGCGAATGTCCGTCTGAATAGAGAGAAGGCTCCAACGAATTGGGTTACGAAGCCCGAGGCTTCGAGGAGACGTGAGGGTACTCTTGGTATCCCTCTGTGAGGCTGCAGATGATCCGCCTGGGCCCACAGAGGTTAAGGTCTGCGTAGAAGAACCAGGGGTATGCCTTGGTTGCAACACTTGGCAACCTAAAGACTAGGATAGACCGTCGTGATTCGGCGAGCAAACGGTAGCCCTGTGATAGCAACTCGTCGTCTACCATCCATCTTGGTCAATCGAGATACGTGAAGCGAAAAGGCGGAGAACTCCAAAAGACCATATACTTGCTATCTAGTTGTGGTTGCGGATGGCCATAGGATAGTGGGGCACCGGGGGCCGGCGTATAGTTCTCATTTTACAAGGTGTGCCTTTCATTAGTTGAGGGAGGGGTCAAGTGGGACCATAGCCACTAGAATAAAAACAGACCTTAGCATCTGCATCGGCAGATATCTGAAAGCTCCCGACCGAGTTCTGTTTTCCTTGATTCACCCTGTCACAGGACTCGGACCGCACATTACAGGACATGTGCATCTAGACAAGCGATAACGATTCGCGATACATGCGTGGGGAAGTATAGGAACATACACCACTCTATGTGGTGTGTCCTAGACTTGGGGGCATCGTTCGACAGGTAGCGCAATCCCTAGTTGGACTAGGTGGCATAAACCCTGAACTCGAGAAGCGTTCAGCAGATAGCGCAAAACTCTAGTTAAACCTAGAAAGCACTTGATAGAAAACCCTAGATTTGATCTAGGTAATAAATAATGAATGTATGCCGGAAGGCAATAGAAAATACAGGAATTGGGATCACGTTATCGTTAATAGATGGGACACTAGATAGGCGGTGCAGAGATATAGAAACCAGTATAACAAGGAAATAGCGAAGTGGCGAAAGTATTAAAGCGTATCCAGTTTATCTTATCTTAGCATATCTTGTGATTACCTTGTCTAATCTTGTTGACCCTATCGTCATGGTGTAATCTTGTATTCAGTTAATTCATGTCGATTTGTTTTCCATGTTCACATGCTACAAGTTACTGAACTTACTCAGGCTTTATGTCTGACTCTGTTTTTCTTTCGTCTTCTTTTTTTCCGTTCCCCCCCCCCAGGTAGTAAAGGAGGGAATAGTTTAGCTCAGGTTAAGTTGGACTGCCACTCTTTCCCAGCTTGAAGATTTGTCGAAGTTTGCTTGGATTCTCTTTTCAGATGCTATGGCTGGCTCTTGCTAAAATCGGGGAATATAAATGTTGTTTTTATGCTTCTTTATTTTGTAAGACAGATGATGCTCTGATATTGTAAAGGAACCATTGTACAAACTATTTTATCAATAAAGCAAAGTTTTATTTTCCGCTGTTTAAGTTTTGTCTGTCTTGTCATTTATCTGCATCTTTTACCCTAAATGCTCCACAGAACTTAGTGCATTCCCTTTGTGAGTGACACTAACGGATGTGGGGTGTTACAAGATGACTCGAAATCGATGATCGAAAGGAGATCTAGAGAATAGAGTCATCACAACCGAACTTCAAACGACTTAAATTTCTCAAGGGTGAAGTATCAGCCGACTCAAACTTAAGTGTATCGACAAGTTGATTTACATAAGTACAGTACTAGAAAATGAAAGTACTTGAACACTTAAGACAACATATGATATCAGCAAAGAAAACTAACTTTCATTCACAAGTCAAAATAGATCTTTTTCATGACACGATGTACATCAAAACCACATCGTGTCTCCAAAAGTGAGGGCCGTATTCGCATAGCATATCGGCCTATAAAAATCAAAAAGATATCTGTAACAAGCACTAAGGAGGGCCATCATTTTGCTTTTTCTCCGATCTGGATTCGGGTGGCACCTTCTTCCTCTTCTTCTTCTTCCTTTTCTTTTTAGAGCTCTTTCCTCTACTTCTCTTCTTTTCCTTCAATGAAGTAAGCTGGAGGGCTTATCTCGAACTCTCCCACTAGAAGTAGTTCTTCTTCAGAGTCTCTTGGAATCTTTGTGACGTAGGCTTTCATGTCCGGGATAGGAAAGACCTTAAAGGGTTTCAACTGAGGCTCCATGGGAAGAGCCAACACTATAGATTTATCCACCTCCATGAGGGTTTCCTTCTCAACTTCCTTAGCCTCCCTATAGGGACTCCTCTTAACATCCCTCTCTGGCCTTCTTCCAAGCCACCGCCTCAGCCTTTAGCTTTGCCCCCTTCACAGCCTTCAACCTCGTGAACTCGTCCTATTCCCTTTCCCGAGTGGTCGCATCTTAAGCCTTCTTTTGGGCTTCCTCTTATACCTTGGCCTAGGCAACTGCTTCGTCCTTATCCCTAGCCTCCATTTGGGCCTCGAGAAGGGACGCAACTTCCTCTTGGTCTTCATTTCCTCCGACTTCACCTGCCTTTAGGTCTACTGTTGTTTGACCAGTTTGTGCATAGTCAAACCTCCATCCTCAGCATGTCCGGTCATTTAAGGGTCTACCTCCTGCTTCTTCATATTCTCTGGAAAGAGTTTGTCAAAATCGTCCATTCCTATCTCTCTCATTTCCAAGTTTGAAAACACATCAGGGTGACCGAACTTCTCTCCTGGTTGCTTTATAAAAGCCTCCACATCAAATCCGAGCATGGAAGCCACTATTGGCTCATAGCCGGCTGTCGCCCTCACTCAAGAGGGACCTGCACGATGAAGAAGAAGACGAATTAGTCTCGTGTTACCTGAAAAGTCATCATGTGACTTAAGTAGGATCTTTATATGGATATAGCAGAATTATATATAACAAGCTAACTTATAAGCTACAATAGTTATGCAAATAAGTCTAAGCAATACAGATATATCATAAGCAAGTAAAAAGTAGCAAGTAAAGACACCAGGAATTTTATACTGGTTCGGACTTCCCATTCTACTTCCAGTCTCTAAGCTCCTCTTCGGAGTTCACTAACACGCCCTCTTTTAACCGCAAGAATAGGTCACAATACACCCGAGCACCAACAAGGATGTCCCCGCCTGAGCAACCACACAGGACTTCACAAATTACAAAAGAGTTTTGACTTCTGAATGTGTTCTTCTATCAACACTGAATAGCCAATGGTTAAGTTCACCCTTCCTATAATCTTATCCTCAAGTATTTGATGTGTATGTGAATATTGAAGGAATTATGTTGCTTGTTGAATCAAGAGATATGAAATAATTTCAAAGATTCAACAAGTAACTTGAATTTTAGAGAGCTTTTAGAATGCGGTGATTATAGAGTTGTAAATCAGAAATTAGAATAGAATAAGTAAGAATCAGTGATTTAGAAATAACATTTGAAGTGTATATATAATTGTAGAAGAGTAGTAATCTTTCACGAAGAGTTTCAACAAAGAATTGCATCCATTTCTGTTCATAAATGAAGAGGAATCTCTTCATGAAAGAAAGCAACTCTTCACAAAATGACTGTTATTTCCTGATCAATCAACTGGTAGAAAAATCACTAGTCGATTGGTCAACTGAGAAAATCATATATATATATATATATATATATATACGAAAAGAAACTAGCCATTACTAGACTCTGGATCCCTAACCAGTCGACTGGTCAACTTTTCACCAGTCGGCTGATTAGGTGAGACCAGTCCAGTAATGCTATGTTCTAACCATAAATTCACACACACACACATACACACACACACACACACATATATATATATATATATATATATATATATATATATATATATATATACCCACATACGTGCATTTGTGTTATACTGTGAGGATAGATTTTAACACATTTCTAACACAACTAAATAATCATATATACATGAACTTAGCTCTTCGATACGATCTTCATTAATCTCCATTTTGTTGTCATGAATCGAAAATATCATGAATCAATATTCTCCCCTTTTTTTGATTTATGACAACATCTCGCATTCTGTTGAAATATTGAATTGCTCTCCCTGATTGCATGCTTGTATATATAATTAGCTCCCCCTGAAACTCTGCAACATTTTGTTCGTTGATAATATAGCATATACTTATTGTGTGACTTCCTGTAACAAAATGTTAGCATACAACGTATACATTTGAAATATATTTGTTATATAAGCATATAACCAATTAAATTGATACATTATTCTCCCCCTTTGTCATCAATAAAAAAAGAATACATGCTATGAGACAAACATAGTAATCAAGAGTAGTATAAGTCTTCAGAGATCCTTATATGAAACAATTCCTAATTCTCTTCGAAGTCTTATGAAAGTATTCTCTAATAGAGGTTTATTAAATATGTCAGCAATTTGATTTTCCGAGTTTACAAATTCTAAGTTGATGATTTGTTTATTAATATTATCTCTCAAGAAATGATGTCGTGTATCAATATGTTTAGTTCTAGAAAGATTTACCGAATTTTTGGATAAATTTATTGCGCCTGTATTATTGCAATAAATTGTGGAGTTAGTTAAGTTAACGTTCAAATCTTTTAGGGTTTGTTGCATATATATTACTTGAGCACGGGCTAGTGCCGTAGATATATACTTAGCTTCACACGTTGACAATGAAACGAAATTATGTTTCATGCTGAACCAAGATATAAGTGATTACCCGATAAAGTGACAAGTTCCACTTGTAGTTTTACAATCCGTCCGTGATCCTCCAAAATCAGCGTCACTATATGAAACTAATTCAAAGGAACAATCTTTCGGAGAGAAAAGTCCAAAATCTTTTTTACTGCTAAGATAACGTAATATACGTTTTACTGCCCTCAAATGTGATTCTTTTGGATTAGCTTGAAAATGGGCACATAAGCGATCACTCATCATAATATCCGGTCTACTAGTAGTTAAATATAGAAGTGAACCTATCATGCTTCGATATAACTTTTGATCGATACTTTTACCATTTTCATCTTTATCTAAGTGTGTCGTCGTACTCATTGGTGTAGGTTCACTTGAACTGTGTTCCATTCCAAAATGTTATATTAGATAAGTGCAATATTTTTCTTGATTAATGAAAATTCCATTTGATAATTGTTTAATTTGTAAACCCAGAAAGTAAGATAGTTCTCCTATGTGTGACATTTAGAATTCACTAGTCATTATATTTGAAAACTCCTAACATAATTTATTGTTTTTTGATCCAAAAATAATGTCATCGACATATATTTGCACTGTTAAAATATCTTTATTAGCTTTCTTAATAAAAAGTATTTGATCAACCTTTCCAATTTCAAATCCTGAATCTAATAAATAGCTCTTGAGACGTTCATGCCAAGCACGAGGTGCTTGTTTTATACCATATAATTCCATTTCCAATAAGAAAACATGATCGGGAAATTTTGCATGAGCAAATAGTGGAGGTTGTTCAGAAAATACTCTTTCTTTAGTATAACCATTTAGGAAAGCACTTTTAACATCCATTTGATATAGTTTAAAGTTATGATAACATGCATATGCTAACAAATACGAATTGCTTCTACTCGAGCAACATGAGCAAATGTTTCTTCATAATCTATGCCTTCTTCTCGGTTATATCCCTATGCTACAAGCCTAGCTTTGTTTCTAGTAATATTACCCAATTCATCTGCTTTATTTTTGTAAACCCATTTTGTTCCAATGACAGTTTGATCACTTGGTCTTGGAACTATTTCCCAGACTTCATTCCGTTCAGATTGATTTAATTCTCTTACATAACAATTATCCAGTTTTCATTTGTTGATTCTACTTTTGGATTTTTGGGTTCAATATTTGATAAAAAGCGACATTACTTACTAAGTTAAGCTGGCTTCTTGTTCTTACATTTGAAGTTATTTCTCTAATTATATTTTGAGTCGGATGGTCTCGTAATATTCTTGGTGGAGATCTAACTTCATGAATCTAATTATTATTATTAACGATATTATCTTGATTTTCTGTATTATCATGAACGATGTTTTCATCTTCTCTATATATTTCAATGTCATCTTCGTGAGAAGAATTACTTTTCACAATATTTGAATTAAAGGAATTTTGAATAAAATTTTCGTCAAATGAAACATGAAATGATCTTCTATTTTACTGGTTCTCTTATTGTAAATACGATAAGCTTTGCTACGCTCAGAATATCCCAAAAATATTCCTTCGTCGTATTTTGAATCAAAATTTTCTAGCTGATCTGTTGTATTTAAAATAAAGCATTTTGAACCTAAAACTTTAAAATACAAAATATTTGATTTTCTTCTAGTAGAAAGTTCATATGGAGTGTTTTTAGTGAGAGGTCGAATGGAGACACGATTCAGAAACATAGCAAGCAGCAACAACTACTCCAGCCCAAAAATGTTTTGGCAGTGTACTTCCATTTAATAATGTTCTGGCATATTCTTGTAAGGTTCTTATTTTACATTCTACTACTCCATTTTGTTGTGGAGTTCTAGGAAAAGAGAAATTATGAAAAATTCCTTTCTTTTGACAAAATAAATTAAATTTGTCATTTTCAAATTCTCCTTTATGATCACTTCATGTATTTTTTATTTTTAAATCCGTCAAATTTTGAATTTGTTTGACAAAAGTTTTAAAGAGATCAAAAGTATCACTTTTATTATTTGGAAACATAGTCCAAGTATATCTTGAAAAGTCATCAACAATTACAAACAAATATCTACTATGGTTTATGGACTGAACCTGAGTTAGTCTGAACAAATCCATATGTAGTAATTCAAGCGGTTGTGATGTTAATATAACTTTTTTAGATATAAAGGAGGATTTAGTTTACTTCCCAAGTTGACAAGCATCGCACAAATTTTCAATTTTCAATTTTATTTTCGGTAAATCTCTTACAAGTTCATTTTTAGAAATCTTGTTTATCGTTTTAAAGGGGGAGTGTGACTTAAGTAGGATCTTTTTATGTATATAGCGGAATTGTATATGACAAGCTCACTTATAAGCTACAACAGTTACGCAAATAAATCTAAGCAATATTGATATATCACAAGCAAGTAAAAAGTAGTAAGTAAAGACACCTAGAATTTTATACTGGTCCGTACTTCCCGTCCTATGTCCAGTCCCAAAGATCCGTTTTGGAATTCACTAACACGACCTCTCCTAACCTGGAGGAATAGGTCACAATACACCCGATCACCAACAAGGATGTCCCCGTCTAACCACCCACACAGGACTTCACAAATTACAAAAGAGTTTTGACTTCTGAATGTGTTCTTGTATCAACATTGAATAGCCAACAGTTAAGTACACCCTTCCTATAATCTTATCCTCAAGTATTTGATGTGTATTTGAAGATTGAAGGAATTATATTGCTTGTTGAATTAAGAGATATGAAATAACTTCAAAGATTCAACAAGTAACTTGAATTTTAGAGATCTTTCAGAATGTGGTGGGTATTGAGATGTAAAATCAGAAATTAGAATAGAATAAGTAAGAATATATGATTTAGAAATAATGTTTGAAGTTTATTTATAATTGTAGAAGAGTAGTAATCTTTCACAAAGAGTTTCAACAAAGAATTGCATCCATTTCTGTTCTAAATGAAGAGGAATCTCTTCATGAAAGAAAGCAACTCTTCACAAAAATGACTATTATTTCCTAATCAGTCGACTGGTAGAAAAATCACTAGTCGGCTGGTCAACTGAGAAAAACGTATATATATTTAAATATGAAAAGAAACTGGCCGTTACTGGACTTTGGATCCCTGACCAGTCGGCTGGTCAGTTTTTCACCAGTCGACTGGTTAAAACCAGTCCAGTAATGTTATTTTCTAACCATAAATTCACATATATATATATATATATATATATATGTGCATTTGTGGTATACTATGAGGATAGATTTTAACACATTTCTAACTCAACCAAATAATCATATATACATGAACTTGGCTCTTCGATACGATATTCATTAATCTCCATTTTGTTGTCATGAATCGAAAATATCGTGAATCAACATTACCACTCTTTTAAGTACTGTCGAGGAAGTGGATATACCTTTTGTAGCTTGTTGTTTGGCTTCAATTGGCATTGTTCTCTTGGTTGTTGGTGGAAGGGAGCCTCCGTGTGCTAACCCCAGAAAGTCAAGATCATATTTCGTAACAACTGGATGTGGCATCGACGGACCGCAAGCGGAACCAAGAGGAGTGGCTTGTTGTCGTCGGGTAGTAGCACCTTCAAACTCATGAGCGATCACTAGCTCTATGTAACAATGGCTTTCCCCTTCTCGACAGCAAGTCGTTCCACCTTGGCATCTTCTTTCAGTATGGTCTGCCTTCCGCCAACACCCGACGCTCCTCATCCATCAAGTACTGGACCATCATCACTCCCTCATCTACAGTCTCCACTTCTTGAATGGTTACTTCATACTCCACCAACTTTTTCCAAGCTTGGGCAAGCGTACATGCATAATCTTTGACTCACGAGATTCTGTGGAAATAAAGTGTTTTAGGTATAAGCCTCGCATCGTCAGCTCTACCTCTATCTCCGCTTTCGCCCGAGTCTCTCTAGCTTCAGCTCTAAGCTCTTCAAGCTGGGCCTCAAACTTAGATTTGACGACCTCCACCTGGCCTAGTACTTCTTTTTTGGATGCCCCTACGGCCTCCTTATCCTTGTTTTTTCTTGCTTGAGCTCAGTGGGATTTGATTCGAGGAGTTGTATAAGTTCTTTTTTCTCTTTGATAAGGCGTTGCGCCCTTTCGTTTTCCTTCCGCAACTTGTCATTCCTTTTGGTTTGAGTCTCGTTGTTTTGTTGAAGCTATTGGACCTACTTGTTCTCTAGTGAGGCTGGGTATTCTCCTCATATACTATTTTGTTGTCCTTCTCGAGCATAGCTGCTCGAGCTGCGGTCGAGGCCAGCACATCTTTACGTTGTTCGCAAGCCCTGACCATTGCTGCCTGTGATATATTGTAACTTCCTCGGGGAGGAAAGCCCGGATTATCTTGAGAACACGACAAAATAGAACGCAAATAGAAGAACATTTCATTGTTAATTACAACAATTGCATCAGATACAAGAAAATACAGAGTATGAATAAATATTACACATTTGACAAATATCAGAGATTACAATAAATTACATAGCAGTGGGAAAATGTTACAAAACACAACTGAAAGAACGCACGGATACAAAGCTTTCCAAGCATCGTTCCAGCTGTAAATCAGAATCCTATGAATATAAATCTGCAAAACCAAAACTACTAGCTGCCCATGTCGAAAATAGGGGCACCCAGAGTTTAGGTTAAAACAATAAACTCGAGGTCAGTCATGTGACTGGTGTGAGAACTAAAACAATTATTTAAATCTTTACTTCAAAAGTAAGGTAAATCAACGGACCACGCCGTATAACATGGAACGGGTTTCCTCCCGAGAATACCAGTGCTTAGAATAAACAACGCAATGCTTTTTCAAAAAAAAATTGAAGCTATTATAAGACCCAGGTCCCATCACACAATGCAACGCAAGCCGGAGGATAGGGTTTTCCCTTATAATAGCCAAACATGCTTGGTACGTTTAAAACAAATCATTTGATACTATTATAAGTGTATAGTGTCAAAACACTTTCAATCATAAATATCAATCATAGACGGCATGGGTTCCATATATCATGTCACCATACCAGGCTCTACAAACAAAGCCGAAATATCTCGTATTGGAAATTGGATTTCCGTCATGAGTCGAGGCAAGGGGCAAGCTCCTCTCCGCTTCGAGACACTCTAGCAAATGTCTCAGGACTACACACTCTGGGTAACCCTTGGATGCTTCCGGGTCGGTCCTCCCTTACGTTTGAGGATTAATTATTCCTGATCACACTTTTCCGGTCCTAACAGACCTAAAATCGAGGCGCCTCATTCCAACAACCACATAGGTAAAAATATATATAAATGTCAGCCATTTTAAGCACTGACACCACCCATAGCTAGAAAGAAATGTCGTTCTCTCCCTGCAGTCCTTATCCCGTTTTTGACTCATACCGAGGTGTGAGGCTCGCGAATTCACGATATACACAAAGTTGCGCCACACAGGTCGTGCTTTGATCATAAACCGCAAGACTTTGCTTTTCAACAGAAGCCTTGATCATTTGCCACTTAGGCATGCCACTCTGGCAATTCATGCCATGCGACTGATGTCCATCGATATACAACCTCTGAGCTCGTACGTGTCAGAGAAGGGCCTTAAGCAAGAGAATAAATTCGCCGTCGCCAAACAGATGTATATTTAATAGAGATCATTCAACACAGAATAAAATCCAATGTCAGACACACAGTCCATTTACAAGTTCGTTCTGGGTCTAAAGGAAACCGGAGGCACTTTCCTCGCATATCCATCGATCTACAAGTACGTCTGGACGATCACCAACTGATTCCCTCCTCTTGGGTGTACACCCAATCAAGATCATTAGTAATCACCCAAACGATGTGAAGACTTCCGGTCTTCAATCACCGTCTTCGTCTTCGACATATCGTCGAATCGGTTATTCAGAATGGGTATAAACCCGGCCTTACTGAATGACCCGCGTATATAATAAACAAATGTTACACAAACACAACATACGCCTCATTCCAATTCATCAGTCACTAACCGTAAATTAGCAAGAGAACAATTCCCCAAATATTAACCCCGAAGGAACCAACATCAGATCAATACCCAGGAAACCATTCTTCTTAGCTAACCTACAGTTAGTTTCTAAATTTCACATTCTTAGGGAAGGGTTCCCATTAATTTTATCAAAGATAAATTCTTCTAAATTTATTCTTTAATCTTCCTTTGGATATCATTTCAAACCATGTTAAGGTTTTCCAAACTAGTCGGGATTAGCGAACCACATAGAAGTAATTATTTATTTTAATTCCCAATCCCAACCTATTTATCCCATGAAGCAAAACTGGTAATACTCCATATCTAACACCACGGTGTTATCGGTAAAATTAATTACCATTTCACGTTCAAATCTAATTAAAGACTTAACTATCGCTTTGGAGCAAAATTGGTAATACTCCATTCTCGATCACTTTCCAAATTTGATTTAAATTATCAATTCACATTTTAATCTAATTACAGACTCCATAAAACTCCTTTTACTGGGTTAAAGAACTAATGTCATTTAAAACACAGCTCACGATAAACCCAAATCACATTCTATTTATTATCGGGTTAAAGAACAAGTGTTATTTAAAACCCCATTCACGATAAACCCACAAATCTATTCTAATTCAATTCCAATTAAATATATTAGAAATTCTAGTTATTTAAAACCCATTTCAAATCCAATTTATTTATTTAAAAATAATTGGGTTTTAATTTTAGTTCAAAACTAGTTCATTTCGATAAAAATCTATTTTTATCTTTAAAAATGTGGGATTTTTCATCCCAGTTCTTCACAAATCATTTCTTATGATTTTAAACAAATTATTGATATTTTTTATAATTTTATCAAGGCCCGTATAGTCGATTTTCAATAACGGCCATCGAACTGCACTTACCGCGATCCTTTTCAAATTTGATTTGGACATAATTCCAAATCCAATCGTTAGATTTCAAATTTCTAATATTCGTTAGAAAGCTCTTTTTGATACAAACCCAACTGTTCTGGTTTTAGGAGAATCCGACAGTCGGATCTCCCGTACTGTTCATTCAAAGTCAATGGTCGAAATTCACGAACTGCGGCAGCGCGGGGCGTTGTATTCAGGCCATTATATATAATATATATATTATATATTTCGTCGATTTCCTTTTAAAACGTATTTTATAAATCGTTTTAAATTCGTTTTCGAAACGATTTCAACTTCGTATTCAATTTCGAATCAAAATTGAATATTCCACATCATCGATATGCAAATGATAATATTTTCAAAACGTTATATTTTGAAATCACTTCTTTTCTATATTCTTTATAAAAACGTATATAATCGATATAAATATCGTTCACGTCAAAATGGCGCATCTCTAATCAACACGGCTTTATATTTTTCAATAACTTCGTTATTCTATTCAACAAATGAATATTTATTCTATTCAACACATGAATTTCTACTCAGTTCATTTATTCAATAAAATGATATTTTTATTTTTCTAACTTGTTTTAGAAAATTTCGGCGGCATAATAGCACGATACTAGAAACGAGACAAGGCCTAGCCTTATCCCCGGTCTAATAATGGCCCACGCCATACACATACCAATTTAATCAATCCCATTTCACATCCCAAACAAATTCAATCCAATTAATCAACCAAACAAATAGACCAATCACTTAAAAAAAATCAACTAAACAAACAAGCCATCCATGGTCTGTGGACGACGGGTGTCGGGTGCTGCTAAGCACCGTCTGCATCCTAGTATTTATTTTTAACTAGAAAATGAAATTTAGAGTGAGAAGTTCTCAGCTAAAAGCTAAACCAAATGCCGCGACTCTTCTTATGTAGAAATCATCGTCGTGCCCGTCTTTTGTCAATTTCGTTGTCCGCAGCCACTACATATATAAAAATCACATTTTTATATTGTTGCTATGCATATAAAAATTCTATTCTTATAATCACTCTATACGGATAAAAATCACATTTTTATATTGCTACTATATAGATAAAAATTCTATTTTTATACCGCTCCTCTCTAAATAAAGATTATATTTTTATCACGCTATTCTCTATATAAAAATTACATTTTTAATACTTTTACTTTACAAAAATTATATTTTTATATTTCACATATGATAAAAATCATATTTTTATTATTCCTATAATATAAAAATCATATTTTTATATACTTCATTCGTCAAAAACCATAGAAGTTTTAAAGCGGAGAAAACTCACATTTTTTCTAATGCCCGGATTCGCTGCTCTGGTTCCAGAATTTGCAAACGAGCTTCAATCTTCACACCTTTTTTTTCTAACTTAAACGCGCCATTCCGAAAAACTTGCGCCTAGTGGTCTTCCTCCCGAAAATGTGTGATTTCGTCAGAAATCGCGAAAAGACATCATTTTGACAGTGTTTGAACAGCAGACTTTGGACGTGTTTTCCCGACAACTCCGCAATGCAAAATGGGACTATCATATACCAAATCTAAGAGAAAATCATGCTCTTCGACTTTGGTCTCGAGGAACTTTGGCTAGAAACGGACGGTTTGGGAGTTATTCATGAAATAGTGACAGGGTGTTTTGTGCAAAACGGGAAATTAGTGAAAAATGTGATTTTTGAGGAGGAGGGGCCCACGGTCGGAGTTAGGTGGCCATAGGGGGGCGCCAGACCTGATTGGAGGTGGGGAGTGGCTAAGAGGCAGCGACGGTGGTGGTGGTGCCCGTGGTGATGGTGGTGGCTCCGAGGGTTTAGGTTTGTGAAGGGAGAGAGAGAAAGAGAAGAGGAGAGAGAAGAGGAGAAGGGTGGCCGGAGGGAGGTGGCGGTGCTGGTGGAGGCCGGCGGTGGCTGAGGTGGGGGCGGCAACGACGGGGAGGGTGGAGGTGCCCATTAAAGAGGAAAATGCAAAAAGTAGGAAGGAGGAAATTATGAAGAAGGAATTGGAGGAAAAGTGATTATATGCTCGTTTCTCGCCTATCGTCCGAACGCTGACGATATCCAATTGCCGCGGATTTCGGATACAACATAGTAGACGTGAAGACGAGTACAACAAAACAAGTTTCGTCGAATTCCGAGTTCGTTTGACCATCCTTTAAAATTTTCAAAAATGCTCATATAAGCTCTAAAAATGCGATTTTGGCACACCATTTCTTCTCGCACACTCACATGCTAACCCCAAAAATCATCCCCTTTTGGATTAAACCATTATTAGACGATACGAATCCAGAAAAAAAGAAAATCGAATTCTGAGGTCGTATCAATAATGTTCCTTTGTAAAATGACTGCCTGTTTTACTCTGAACTGTTTTAGCTCGCACGGCCACATACTAACTCCGTTCGACGCGCCCTTTGGAACTCAACAATGATTTGTCGTTATGAATCCATAAAAATTTATCTCGTCGAATTCTGAGCTCATTTGCAAAATTTCACTTTTTAAGGGATATGTTTTGCTAACCAAAAAGCTCCTGCCAATTGCAACTATTCCGGATATCGGAATATATTGAAGCTTATAATTTTTGGAGTTCTGTACGGCATTTTGAACTCAATGGAAGTGGTTTCGAGTCCAAATTCATCCGTATGCAAAATATGACTTTTCTGGGTTATATATAATTTCCATAGCGGCTATTCTGAATTTTCAACTGGGCATAACTTTTGATTCCCGCTATAAAATTTTGATTTTTCGGATTCGTTGGAAAGATATTCTCAATTAGATTCTAATATTTTTGGTTTCGCCAAAATCCGGTTTATTTTGAATCATGTACGTTCATTTGAATTTTGAAATCGAATTTTAAAACTACCGCGCCATTTTCAATTCCTTTTATAATTTAAAATAAATATTTATATTCTAACGACGATTCAAATAAATATATACTTTTTGATTTTATTCAAAATAAATTTCTTGTCGTTATTATTTAAAATAATTCATTTTAAATATTCAAAATTCTTCCAAATTGCTGCCAAAATAAAAAAATTAAATTGGCTCGGATTTTCTGGGTTATTACAATCTCCCCCACTTAAAACTTTTCGTCCCCAAAAAGGAACGAAGCTGAAAGTTGTTTAACAAACCAACTCAATTTTCATTATTTTCTTTACGTCTTAAGCTCTTCAACTTTTCAGTTTCTAAGAACATTTCAAATTTTTCAAAAATTTGGCTAACACCCTAAATTTTCGAAATTTTTTGCCATAACCTCCCCTGCACCGGGGACTTCGGGATATTTCAAATAGCCTCCCATGGCCCTTATCAATCCAAAAAGAAAAAGAAACAGCCAAGCGGCTAGCCAATCGGCTCATAAAATCATCCAAACCCAATAAATTTGTAAACATGTACCTATTTGTCGGGCAAACAATTTTATTCTTCTGCTCTAGCCTCCTTGCAATGACCTGTTCAATGTAAGTACATGTATATGCATGCATTTTCAAACAATTTTTCAATACAGTTCTAAATTTGGTTCAATTAGGCTAAATGGTTCAAAATTCAATTAGACAAACAATAATCAAACAACACAACCATCAATCAATTAGTGAGTTAGAATTTCAAATTCATAATTTTGATATATATACAGAAAATCATGTTTTTGATGCCAAATCACAACAAATAATCCTATATAGTTTTGGTTCTCACACCAGTCTAATGGAAATATATAGATACCACACTTTCGAAACACGAACATAAATACTGATGATGTCCGGACATCACCAGAATTATCCCTGGGTGTCTAGGATGTGATTCTATATCTATCCAGTATATTAAAACTTCGAATATACGTTCATGACGTGTATATGCACAATCTTTATATACTGGATTGTCCAAATTCAATACAAATAAAATATTCAAGTACGTGTACTTGAATTAAATTTTCAAAACAAAGTTTGTTTTCATTTGAAAAATATACTCTTCACACTCGTTCTAGGATACTACTGATCCCAACTCTAACGAGTCATTCTAATAGGATATTACTAATCCAATATCTGATGAATTCTTTCGTTCGGTTCTAATGTGTCTTGTTCTCGAGCTCTGTAAACCAAAGCTCTGATACCAACTGTGATAGCCCATAACTTCCCCGGTGAGGAAAGCCCGGATTATCTTGAGAACACGACAAAATAGAACGCAAACAGAAGAGCATTTCATTGTTAATTACAACAATTCCATCAAATACAAGAAAATACAGAGTATGAATGAATATTACACATTTGACAAATATCAGAGATTACAATAAATCACATAGCAGCGGGGAAATATTACAAAATACAACTGAAAGTAACACACGGATACAGAGCTTTCCGAGCATCGTTTCAGCTGTAAATCAGGATCCTGTGAATATAAATCTGCAAAACCAAAACTACTAGCTGCCCGTGTCAAAAATAGGGGCACCCAGAGTTTAGGTTAAAACAATAAACTCCAGGTTAGTCATGTGACTGGTGTGAGAACTAAACCAGTTATTTAAATCTTTACTTCAAAAGTAAGGTAAAATCAAGGGACCACGCCGTATAACACGGAACGGGTTTCCTCCCGAGAATACCAGTGCTTAGAGTAAACAACACAATGCTTTTTCGAAAAAAAATGAAGCTATTATAATACCCAGGTCCCATCACACAATGCAACGCAAGCCGAAGGATAGGATTTTCCCTTATAATAGACAAACATGTTTGGTACGTTTAAAACAAATCATTTGATACTATTATAAGTGTATAGTGTCAAAACAATTTCAATCATAAACGGCATGGGTACCATATATCATGTCGCCATACTAGGCTCTACAAATAAAGCCGAAATATCTCGTATTGGAAATTGGATTTCCGTCATGAGTCGAGGCAAGGGGCAAGCTCCTCTCACCTTTGAGACACTCTAGCAAATGTCTCAGGACTACACACTCTGGGTAACCCTTGGATGCTTCAGGGTCGATCCTCCCTTACGTTTGAGGATTAATTATTCTTGAACACACGTTTCCCAATCCTAACAGACCTAAAATCGAGGCGCCTCATTCCAACAACCACATAGGTAAAAATATATATAAATGTCAGCCAGTTTAAGCACTGACACCACCCATAGCTAGGAAGAAACGGCGTTGTAATGACCCGGACTCTTAGGGGTAAATTTTATAATATTTGATTTGGATTTAAATATTGAGTTAAGTAAATAAATCAATTTTTATAGGGAGTTATGGATTTAAAAATCAATTTCAATTTAATATTGAAAATATTAAATTATCAGAATAAGAAAATGGATTAAGTTGAATTCAAAATTTAATTTGAATTAAATACAGTTCAATTAATTAATGAGAAATTTCATTTGAATTTATAACGATAATAATATTATCGCAGAATTTAAAAGATTTGAAATTTAATTTATATCAATATAAATTAATATCCATGGAGGATGATCGAATGGGACTTCGTGACCTATCCCGTTGTATCCGAAATAGGGGTATTACCCTAGATTTGACAGTCGTTGGGTTCAGAAAGGAGTTCGGGATTTTGGGGTATTTTAATTGAAAAGACAGCGGATTTTAAAAGCTAATTAAATTAAAATAAAACTAAAATAAAATTTCCTCCTTCTCTTTTGTGGACATCAACAAAGGACGGTGAGCTCTCTAACTCCACACGAATAAGGCCCCGTTGTTCATTGTGTAGCCGCACCCCCCCCCTTTTATAAAATCAACAGCCAACCCTTTCCCTTTTCGATTGAAACAGAAGCTTCAAAATGAATTAGAAATGGCCACCGCTCCCTTTTCGTTTAAAATCGAAATCAAGTCCCCCATTTAAACCTCGACTGATTTGCAGAAGCTCGACATTTCGTGGAAGCGTACTGGCGACTTGGGAGATGTTAGTCGACGTTTGATTTGGGGAGGTCTAGGTCAGCAGTACGATCGCGATTTCTGGGGGAGTTCGACTGCGATAAGTGTCGCGATGTTTACTGTGCGTGGGTGGTTCTCGTTCGAAGCCGCGATTGATGATTTCTGAACTGAGAAGGGCGGCTCGAGTGGGTATATCATGGATTTTGGGATCCGCGTGTCTTTTGGTGAAGTGGTGAGCGATGCGAAGAACGATGGCGCTGATGTCAAATTGGTGAAGGTGCGACGTACAGTAGTTCGACGTTCAGAATTTGGTGGCGCTCGCGATGTCTGGAGGGAGTACGGATCTGTGGTGTAGTATTTGGGGAGGTAGAAGGTGAGCGATGAGCTGATGATGGCACTGGTGAATTCTGGTTTGGTGGCCGACGAGATGACAGTAAGATGGTAGTGCGAAAGGAGGAGATGGAAACTCGCTAGCAAGATGTTTGTCAGAATGCCGAGTGGATGATCTCCGTGTTGGGCTGATTTCCATCCATTTTGAGCTGCAGGGATTTTACTTCCTAGTTGATCATTTTATTTGCAAGGACAAAAGGTATATGTTTTTACCGGAATTTTAAATACCTAGGATTTATTTAATCATTTGTTTAACTAGTTAATCAAATTTAATAATAACAATACTCGTTATCTTATAAATGTAAATTCCCACTTATACGAGGTCCAAACTCGAGAAATCCGTCGTGTAGACTCGTAACAAGGAATGTTGACAACTGAAGAGAATTTGGAAATCTGCTAAAGCTCGATAAATTTAAATTAGAGCGGATTGCAATAAAAGACCCGGTGAGTAAATCTCACCTGTTTGTTAGAATTATTTTTATATAGTTAAAATAATTTTCATGTTTGTTTGAATGATGTTTGGTTGATTTAAATATATATAGTTATTTAGGTTTATTATTATATATATATATATATATATTGGGTTGATGATTGGTTGGATTCCCGCAGTATCATTAGCGGATGCCTGCAGTTTCATAGCGGATGATTACCCTATACGGCCCACGCTATGATTAGTGGATGACCTTCTATACCGCGATATCCTGCCTCGAAGCAGGATAGGTATTATTTATGTGCAAACATCTGTGGATGCAGGAAAACAGGTTGGAGGAATCCAACTGGATTCCTCAAAAATATATTATCTGTTTGTTGTTTGTTTGATTTCATATATATTCATATATGATGTGTAGAAAATCAAATGATTGAAAATTGGTTGATTTGATTATTTAAAATATCCCTGGGGCTTGAATATTGATTCATAAAAATATCGAAAAGAGTATTTGAGATATAAAAAGTGAATTCTATTTTTATAAATAGAATTTGAATTTTAAATAAGACTATAGGAAATATTTAACTTGTTCGAAGGTATATAAAACAAGTAATTGAATATATAAACTTTGTTTATAAATGAAAAGATGGAATTTGAATCGAATTTATAAACTTTGTTCATAAATGAAAGGATGGAATTTGAATCGAATTTATAAAGTTGTTTATAAATGAAAATATGGGATTTAAATCGAATTTATAAAGTTGTTTATAAATGAAAATATGGGATTTAAATCGAATTTATAAAGTTGTTTATAAATGAAAATATGGGATTTGAATTGAATTTATAAGCGTTGTTTATAAATGGAAAGGTGAGATTTGAATTTGAGTTATAAACGTTGTTTATAAATAATATAGAAATTCAAATGGACTTTAACTATAGATTTGAATATAGAAATTGAAATGGACTTTAAACGATTTGAATATAGGATTTAAATGGAATTTAAACAATAGAATTTGAAAAGATTTGAAATATAGAATTCAAATGGAGTTTAACTATAGAATTTGAATATAGAATTCAAATGAAGTTTAAATATAGGGATGCAAATAGAATTCAAATGAAGTTTAAATAAAAAGAATTCAAATAGAATTGAATTGGAATTTGAATAAGAAGTCGATAAGGAAGCGAGAGTATGAGTATAATTAGGATTTGTTAATATGCAGTTTAAATATATTTGAACATGTCATGTTCAAATATGAAGGTAAAATAGACTGAAAAGTTAATTAACAGATTTAATTAACAAATTGAGTTAAAACGATTGGTATAGTTAAAATAGATTGGACATGTATAGACATACAGGAGACAGGTTTGGAATAAAGTGTTAGAAGGTATATATATAGAATGCCCGACAAAAAGGTACGTATTTAATTTCCATATGAGATTTTATGCGCCGTATCGGCAAGCCGCATGGCTTTTTCTTTTTCTTTTTGAGATAAGAAGGACCGGGAAAGCTATTTGAAATTTCCCGATGCTCCCGGTACAAAGGAGGTTATGGCGAATTTTTCCGGGAATTTAAGGAGATAGAATATTTTTAAGATAATTTGATAGTTAGAAATCAACATATCGAGATATGTAGAAGTCGATAAGAAAACGAACTTAGAAATAGAATAGTATAATCAAAAAGGAAGTATAAGAAAAAATCTAGTAGGATAGAAAGAAAAAGTGTATACGTGTTTAAAGGTAAAGAAGTAGTTGTATGTTATTGATTGTTCGAGTAAGTAGTTATATCTGTTTTGACGTTATAAATGTTATTCAGTCAAGGTCTGAGAGGTAGTTATACCCCAACTTGATTGATTGCATTATTAACAAATGAACAGTAAGATTTCAGGCTCGAAGATCAATGTTAGATAAGAGTTAGTTGAATATAGTATTTGGGTTGTCGTAACGATGTTTTACACAACATCCGTTTTAACCCAAATGAAATGTAAGCTTGGAAATAGAATATAGATTATTTTCTAAATATAGAAATAAACGAGATTGGAAAAGATATAAGCAGTTGGAATATTTTCCAATTATAAATAACATATATTTTCTAAAGTTTAGAAAATAAAAGAAGGCGATATATGGAAATGTTTTCCAAATAACATATAAGGCCAATAAGGTTGTTGAAAATATTTGGTTAACAAATATTGATAAGAAATAGAGAAGAGATTTAATTAATGGAATATTAATTAAAGGTTCAGTGATTGTTGGACATTTGGATGAACACTTGTTTTATTCAATAGTTAAATCATCGACTATCGAAACACTTGTTTTTATTCGATAGTTAAATCACAGACTATCGAAGTTTTGACCATCGTTGTCAATATGGAGAGACCGGTTGGATTATTATCCGAAGAACCACTCCATATCGGCAGTAGCGTGCGAATCAGATTATATAAAGATAATCGAAGACGGAGTAGAGTGCAAGGACTTTTTCTATTAATAGAAATAGTGCCTTCGGTTCATCCTATTCCTGGATGACTTGTATGGATGAATGTCTGACAGAGTATTTCGAGAAAGGTCACGTACATTGATTTCTTCAACCGTACCAAGAGTGGAAGCGGAGAAGGGCACTTCTTTAGCTAACACGTAATGTACTGTTGTAGACATCAATTAGTGATTTTCGATGGATCTGACAATGTGGCATTCGAAGTGAATCTGATGTGATGATACAGCGTAACCTCTGCCTCAGCAACCAGGAAATGACAAAAATCGGGCAGGCAGCATGGCTAAGTCGGTCGCTCCGAAGTATGGTGTATAATCACCTATCTAGAGAATATTCATTTGCTTCTTTAATCTATCAATGCTGTCCCATATATATATACGAGAACGGTTGCTGATCCAAACCGTTAATGATATACATTCGATACACTCAAGCGAAATGAGTGGTCGGTCATGTGTGGCTGAGTTGCAAGATGTTCTTGTTGAACTCCAGTGTATCGTTCCTAGAGTACACTGATCGGAAGGTGGTTCCATACCTTGTCATAGTTGGAAATCCATTACCAAATACGTGCTTGCGGTTTTGATTGTATATTATATATGTGGAACGTGAGATGCAAGCGTTTCCACTAGATTGTTATTTATGTGATTTAGACATTATTATAATATCAAAAGAGTTGATATAAAGATTATTTTGGATACTCATAAGGGAAAAACCCGTTCCGTTTTCACGGCGTGGTCTTATGAGATATCGTTTATTGTCACAAGCTGTTTATAACTGTTTACTCATACCAGTCCCATGACTGACCCGGAGTTTATTTGTTTTGTTCTACCTAAACTCTTGGGTGCCTAAATTTGTATGGGCAGTCAAGTAGTTCAGGATTTTTCATATCTATCTAAAGGAGCTTAGAGCAGGAGGCTTCAGGATCATATAGCTATAGTTATTTCTGCTGTGTTGTAAGTGATGTACTTTGATATTGATGTATATTCAAGTACAGATGTATATTTCAAGTTATGTTATATATATTATATGTTATTCGTTCCGCTGTGAGATTCGTGTTACTCTGATGTTGTGTTCTTCTTCTTCTTCTATTCTAAGTTTCTATCTTATCTATCCTCACCCTCTAACTTCTTTCTATTAATGGTTCGAATTTCCGTGATATTTGGGGTTGGACTTGTGTTTTTGGTCAGCTCAAATTCTACCGGATTTTCGGGTCATTACAGTCGTGCTCTCCCTGTAATCCTTATCCCATTTTTTACACATACCAAGGTGTGAGGCTCGCGAATTCACGATATACACAAAGCTATGCCACACTGGCCGTGCTTTGATCATCAACCACAAGACTTTGCTTTTCAACAAAAGCCTTGATCATTTGCCACTTAGGCATGCCACACTGGCAATTCATGCCACGCGACTGATGTCCATCGATATACAACCTATGAGCTCGTACGTCTCAGAGAAGGGCGTTAAGCAAGAGAATAAATTCTCCGCCGCCAAACGGATGTATATTTAATAGAGATCATTCAACACAGAATAAAATCCAATGTCAGACACATAGTCCATTTACAAGTTCGTTCTGGGTCTGAACGAAACTGGAGACACTTTCCTCGCATATCCATCGATCTCCAAGTACGTCTGGACGATCACCAACTGATTCCCTCCTCTTGGGTGTGCACCTAGTCAAGATCATCAGTAGTCACCCAAACGATGTGAAGACTTCCGATCTTCAATCACCGTCTTCATCTTCGACATATCATCGAATCGGTTATTCAGAATGGGTATAAACCCGTCCTTTCTGAATGATCCGCGTATATAATAAACAAATGTTACACAAACACAACATACGCCTCATTCCAATTCATAAGCCACTAACCATAAATTAGCAAGAGAACAATTCCCCAAATATTAACCCCGAAGGCCGAAACCAACATCAGATCAATACCCAGGAAACCATTCTTCTTAACTAACCTACAATTAGTTTCTAAATTTCACATTCTTAGGGAAAGGTTCCCATTAATTTTATCAAAGATAAATTCTTCTAAATTTATTCTTTAATCTTCCTTTGGATATCATTTCAAACCATTTTAAGGTTTTCCAAACTAGTCGGGATTAGCGAACCACACCGAAGTAATTACTTATTTTAATTCTCAATCCCAACCTATTTATCCCATGAAGCAAAACTGGTAATAGTCCATATCTAACACCACGGTGTTATCGGTAAAATTAATTACCACTTCATGTTCAATTCTAATTGAAGATTTAACTATCGCTTTGGAGCAAAACTGGTAATATTCCATTCTCGATCACTTTCCAAATTTGATGATTTAAATTATCAATTCACATTTTAATCTAATTACAGACTCCATAAAACTCCTTTTACTGGGTTAAAGAACTAATGTCATTTAAAACACAGTTCACGATAAACCCAAATCACATTCTATTTATTATCGGGTAAAAGAACAAGTGTTATTTAAAACACCATTCACGATAAACCCACAAATCAATTCTAATTCAATTCCAATTAAATATATTAGAAATTCTGGTTATTTAAAACCCATTTCAAATCCAATTTATTTATTTAAAAATAATTGGGTTTTAATTTTAGTTCAAAACAAGTTCATTTCGATAAAAATCTATTTTTATCTTTACAAATGTGTGATTTTTCATCCCAGTTCTTCACAAATCATTTCTTATGATTTTAAACAAATTATTGATATTTTTGACAATTTTATCAAGGCCCGTACAGTCGATTTTCAATAACGGCCAATCGAACTGCACTTACCGCGATCCTTTTCAAATTTGATTTGGACATAATTCCAAATCGAACTGTTAGATTTCAAATTTCTAATATTCGTTAGAAAGCTCTTTTCGATACAAACCCAACGGTTCTGACTTTAGGAGAATCCGACAGTTGGATCTCCCGTACTGTTCATTCGAAGTCAATGGTCGAAATTCACGAACTGCCGCAGCGCGGTGCGTTCTATTCAGGCCATTATATATAATTATATATGTTTCGTCGATTTCCTTTTAAAACGTATTTTATAAATCGTTTTCTAAACGATTTCAACTTCGTATTCAATTTCGAATCAAAATTGAATATTCCACATCATCGATATGCAAATGATAATATTTTCAAAACGTTATATTTTGAAATCACTTCTTTTCTATATTCGTTATACAAACGAATATAATCGATATAAATATCGTTCGCGTCAAAATGGCGCATCTCTAATCAACACGGCTTTATATTTTTCAATAACTTCGTTATTTTATTCAACAAATGAATATTTATTCTATTCAACACATGAATTTCTACTCAGTTCATTTATTCAATAAAATGGTATTTTTATTTTTCTAACTTGTTTTAGAAAATTTTGGCGGCATAACGGTACGATACTAGAAACGAGACAAGGCCTAGCCTTATCCCCGGTCTAATAATGGCCCACGCCATACACATACCAATTTAATCAATCCCATTTCACATCCCAAACAAATTCAATCCAATTAATCAACCAAACAAATAAACCAATCACTTAAAAACAATCAACTAAACAAACAAGCCATCCATGGTCTGTGGGCGACGGGTGTCGAGTGCTGCTAAGCACCGTCTGCATCCTAGTATATATTTTTAACTAGAAAATGAAATTTAGAGTGAGAATTTCTCACCTAAAAGCTAAACCAAACGCCGCGACTCTTCTTATGTAGAAATCTTCGCCGTACTCGCCTTTTGTCAATTTCGTTGTCCGTAGCCACTACATATATAAAAATCACATTTTTATATAGTTGCTATGCATATAAAAATTTTATTTTTATAATCACTCTGTATGGATAAAAATCACATTTTTATATTGCTACTATATAGATAAAAATTCTATTTTTATACCGCTCCTCTCTAAATAAAAATTATATTTTTATCACGCTATTCTCTATAAAAAAATATTTTTAATACTTCTACTTTATAAAAATTATATTTTTATATTTCGCATATGATAAAAATAATATTTTTATTATTTCTATAATATAAAAATCATATTTTTATTATACTTCATTCGTCAAAAACCATAGAAGCTTTAAAGCGGAGAAAACACACATTTTTTCTAACGTCCGGATTCGCTGTTTTGGTTCCAGAATTTGCAAACGAGCTTCAATCTTCACACCACCTTTTTTTTAGCTTAAACGCGCCATTCCGAACAACTTTTGCCTACTGGTCTTCCTCCCGAAAATGTGCCATTTCGCCGGAAATCGCGAAAAGACAGCATTTTGACAGTGTTTGAACAGCAGACTTTGGACGCGTTTTCCCGACAACTCCGCAATGCAAAATGAGACTATCATATACCAAATCGAAGAGAAAATCGTGCTCTTCGACTTTAGTCTTGAGGAACTTTGGCTAGAAACATATGGTTTGGGAGTTATTCGTGAAATAGTGACAGGGTGTTTTGTGCAAAATGGGAAATTAGTGTTAATGTGATTTTTGAGGAGGGGCGCATGGCCGGAGTTGGGTGGCCATAGGGGGGCGCCGGACCAAATTGGAGGTAGGGAGGTGGCTAAGGGGCAGCGACGGTGGTGGTGGGGCCCGTGGTGGTGGTGGTGGCTCCTATGGTTTAGGTTTATGAAGGGAGAGAGAGAAAGAGAAGAGGAGGAGGAGGGTGGCCGGAGGGAGGTGGCGGTGCTGGTGGAGGCCGACGGTGGCTGAGGTAGGGGCGGCAGCGACGGGGAGGGTGGAGGTACCCATTAAAGAGGAAAATGCAAAAGGAAGGAGGAAATTATGAAGAAGGAGGTGGAGGAAAAGTGATTATATGCTCGTTTCTCGTCTATCGTCCGAACGCCGACGATATCCAATTGCCGCGGATTTCGGACACGACATAGTAGACGTGAAGACGAATCCAACAAAATAAGTTTCGTCGAATTCCGAGTTCGTTTGACCGTCCTTTAAAATTCTCAAAAATGCTCAGATAAGCTCTAAAAATGCGATTTTGGCACACCATTTCTTCCCGCACGCTCACATGCTAACCCCAAAAATCATGCCCTTTTGGATTTAACCATAATTAGACGATACAAATCCAGAAAAAAAAAATCAAATCGAATTTTGAGGTCGTATCAATAATGTTCCTTTGTAAAATGACTACCTGTTTTACTCTGAACTGTTTTAGCTCGCACGGCCACATACTAACTCCGTTCGACACGCCCTTTGGAACTCAACAATGATTTGTCATTATGAATCATAAAAATTTATCTCGTCGAATTCTGAGCTTATATGCAAAATTTTCACTTTTTAAGGGCTATGTTTTGCTAACCGAAAAGCTCCTGCGAATTGCCACTATTCCGGATATCGGAATATATCGAAGCTTATACTTTTCAGAGTTCTAAATGGCATTTTTAACTCAATGGAAGTGGTTTCGAGTCCAAATTCATCTGTATGCAAAATATGACTTTTTTGGGTTATATATAATTTCCATAGCGACTATTCTGAATTTTCAACTGGGCATAACTTTTGATTCCCGCTATGAAATTTTGATTTTTTGGATTCGTTGGAAAGATATTCTGAATTAGATTATAATATTTTTGGTTTTACCAAAATCCGGTTTATTTTGAATCCTATACATTCATTTGAATTTTGAAATCGAATTTTCAAACTACCGCGCCATTTTCAATTCCTTTTATAATTTAAAATAAATATTTATATTCTAACGACGATTCAAATAAATATATACTTTCTAGTTTTATTCAAAATAAATTTCTTGTAGTTATTATTTAAAATAATTCATTTTAAATATTCAAAATTCATCAAAATTTCCAAAATAAAAATTTTAAATTGGCTCGGATTTTCCGGGTTATTACACTGCCTTTACCTATACCAGTTGCTTCTTCAAACCATCTATTTTGGCAACAGAGAGTTAGCACATAAATATTTTACTTAAATAAGTGGAAATAAACACTAATCAGAGTCTCGTCTTACCTATCTCGGTTTCTCGATTCTTGGGGTTTTCCCATTCAAACTTGACGTCGAGCTTTAAGCCTTAAATTTCGACATTCTTTTGAATAATTAGCGAGTCTCTTGTCATACTTATACAAGAACCAGTATTGGTGAAAAATTTCATGTACTCGGGACCATGTATCTTCGTTGATATGTAGTGGGATCTAAAACGTATTGGGTATCCATAGCAGCTACTCGAAATTGAATCCCGATAAAGATATTTTTAGAATCGCCTTCTTGTCAGCAGCACTCAGCTCCGGGATCTCTAATATATTGGGAATTGTCGACCCATAGTTCTATACATACCTCCTACTGGTTCCTGAGCTTCCTTCATTCTTATCTTTCCTATGACCCTAACCAATGGCACCGTAGGTGGGACATAAGGATGGACAAACGTCATCGGCTGCATTATGCGTGTTATTTCTGCTCTCCTTTCTGTTTGAGCCAGCTGGGTGCTAGGCGATGGAGACACCGAACGTTGAGGTTGGCCTCGATGTCGTCAACTGCAGCTGAAGCCATATTATGAGGGGTTTGATTGTAACTCTGCACTTCTAATAAAGCTGCATACGTCTCCCTCTTTCGGTCGTCAGGAACTTCCGGACCCTCGATCTCAGGCACTATCGCCTTCTCAGACCATTTCACCTAAATAGAGCAAACCTTGATTTAGAATCGAACATCCCATGTACATGAATAAGTGTTGTGTCAAGCAGTGCTTATGAGTGTGTGTGTGTGTGTGTGTGTCCTAAGCCCTCCACGAACCAGATGTCGGCCCGCTTGAAGGGGTAATTTCCTCAATGCTTAGCTATAGTCTCTTGACATTTGTGTCGCTGAATCCGAAAGTAGACATCTCAATGGGGTGTAACAACCCTGATTTTTGGAACTAATTTAAAATTAATTTTAAAATGATATAATATTAAAAATGGTTTATTTTGGGAATTAAAAATTTAAAATTTATTTAAATCGAAGTTTGAACGTAAAATTTATAATTTAATTAAAATAAGCTCGTAATGTTGCGGTAGTTTGAAAATTTAGTTTTAAACTTTAATTGATTATACATGATGCAATATAAGTTGGATTTCCATAAAACAAGAAACATTAAAATCTATTTAATTATATCTTTCTAATGAATGTGAAAATTTTAGATTTTATATTCTAAATTGTAAGTTATGTCCAGATTAAAATTTAAAATAGTCGCTGTGGAATTTATTAATATTTTAATATTATATAAGCCCTTAAAATGGCCATTTTGCAAATGACCTCCATTTTCGACAAAACTAATTTTTTGGATCCAAAACATCAAATTATTGTTAATTTTGAAATTTCAAGTCGATTAGGATTTGTATGTAAGCATGGAAATTTAAATGCTTTTTTAATTTCCATTAAGATTTAATAAGCTAGCTAAAAGGCCTTTTTCTACGGTCTCCAAATTAGACGAAATTAGTTTTATTAGAACCATAATTGAAAAACATAGCAAGATTTCAAATTTTGTTTTTTGGAATTAGTATATAGCCGTGGAAAATTAAAACGTATGCTCAAATTCAATAAATTGACGTATATTTTCTGATAAAAACTGATCGAAACAATCGAATTAGCTTACAAAACCTATTCCATCATGTCCAAAATAGGGGTATTTGTCTAGGGATGTCATTCATTGGGATTTGTTTGGAGTTCGGATGCAAAAGAGCCTATTGGAGAATAAAATATTAATATAATATGGTATAAATATTACCATTTTCTTCTAAACCCCTGGTCAAATACCCTAGCGTGGTCAACAGCAGCTGAAGCTGCCAAAAATGTTTTCTATGACTGAAATTACACGACAATTCTCCCTTTAGATCTTCCAATTCACGAATTGATCAAAGAAAGTTCAAACACGTAAATTGTTGAGCTTCTTCAGCTCTTCGATTTGGTATGGGGATGATTAAATATCGTGTTGTATACTGTTCGAAATTGAGGCACCAAGCCTGGTCATTTGCACGCCATTCCACGGCGCTGGAGAGCTGCGCGCCAGCTATAGTGGCGGATGAGGGTGGAGTGAGCAATGGGCTTCAAGATGGCGACTTCAGATCATGGTCCGGGCCCTGTAACGTTGTGCGTGGGGAACCCTAGGAGGCACAAATAGGTTACGAAGAGAGATGCAAAAGAAGATATAGGGAGGAAAACCGTGGACACAATTTTTAGATGTAATTAATTTTATTTATTAATTAATTAGGGATTAAATATTTAATTAGAAACCGTTAAGTTATTCAAAGCTTAAACCCTTATGTTTTGATCAATCGGAAACAGAATTAGATGATTTCAGTTGCTTTGGAATCGCATCGTCTAACACTACAAAATGGAACAAACCAGAACAGAAACAGAGAAATTGGAATTTTCGATAAAATTAGATGCTTGTTTAATTTTATTAAAACAATTGTTTTAATAACGATTTCAGAACCGACCATTGTGAAAACTCTCTCACTCAAATAATTTGTACAGTTATCTTATTTTATAACTAAATATATATTGATTGCGTGTGATTGCAATATTTGATTTAATTACCACAAATTGTTATACGGTATATGGTAGCTCACATCGCAGTTGTTTGAAAACCCGATGGATGAATTGTTGATTATTTGTGTTATAAACTTAATGTGATTTTGAAATAATTAACATATTAAAACAATGTTCAATTATTTGTGGTAGTTGAAATTGGATTAAATATCCATTTACAAGTCAACTGACTTGTTATGTTCGCCCATTTTAAGTGATATCGATTGGAATAAATAAATAATTTATTAATTGATTATTTATTGGTTGAAAACCCCACACGGGTTTGGGGATGATAATTAATTCACGCATCTCCCTCGTATTTAGTTGTATGTCAACCAATTGGTTGACAGACCGTTATAAGCGTTATTTAATTATTTAACGCTTATACAGTTGTAAATGCACTCTAGATGTGAATTGGATGTTTAATGGTTGTTTTTAATTATTGTTGAATACATGCAATGTATGAAAACCATATAAATAAAATTGTATAGTAGTTGATTGAGTCTTATTCCAAATCGGAAAAAAAAAATATTCAGTGAAGAAGCAAGGTTTGGTTTTGATGTTCGATTTTGGATGGACACAAAGATTATAAAATTATAATGAATATCAAGAAGATTGATTTCAAAATCTAATATTTTAAAATTATTATTATTTTGTGATTATAATAATATGAGGTGTGCAGAAGTTGAAATCGTTTTTTCAACGAAATTATAAACGCTTTGTAAAGTACGTTTTCAATATAAATCAAATAGTTCTATTGTATAATATAATAGCTTAATATGAAGATATTTGATCTTGAAGTAAAATGATTGAAATAAAATTTCAAATGGTAATTGTGAATAATTTATAATATCTACAAATTATATTGATAACATTTTCGATTTTAATTTTATTATAAATCGAACTCGGGCTTGAATAGAACGCGCAACGATAGTTCGCGAACGTCAATCTGTAACTTCGAATTGACGTAGTGGGAGATCCGACCGTTGGATTCTCTTGAAATCAAAACTTTTGGGTTCGTATCGAAAATTCAAATGAATATAAGAGATTTAAAATTAAACTGTTAGATTTTAAAATATTTTCAAATCAGTTTTGGGAAAGGTCGCTGTGGATGCAGTTTGGTAGCCGATAGTGGAAACCGACTGTAAGGGCCTCAATAAAATTATTTAAAATATGAATAAATTATGTAAACTCATAACAAATGATTTGAAATGATTATGGATGAAATACTCTAAGTTTGAAAAGATAAAAGATATTTTTATTTGAATAAGTTATTTATCAATTAGAATAATGAACTGAAAAGAATTATAATGGTTTTAATATAACTACAATTTTCCAATGTATGAATTGGAACGGATTTGAATGGAAATTATCTTCGGATATTTAGTATTGGATTCCATGATTATGTGGATGTTGTTGAGAAATTTGGAAGATATAGATATCGTTATTCCCAATACGATATGTATTGGTTTCAAAATTTGATGTTGACTATAAGCCGATATGATTTCAATTCAGAGCCTTATACAATTGGATTTTGGGTTTGTCATGAATGATGTCTTAAATAACACTATTCTTTAACCCAGTTAAGAAAAAGATAAATCTTTTAATTAAGATTAATGATTTTCCAATTAATAAGTATAATTGGAATTAAACGGAAATTGATTTTGGGTTCATTGTGAATGATGTTTTAAATAACATTGTTTCTTAAACCCAATTAACAGTGACGTTGTGATTTGGAATTTATGAATGTTTTAATTAAGATTTAATGAAGTTTTCCAAAGGGAAGTTTTCCAATTTAATACATTAAATTGTAATTGACCGGAATTCGATTTATTAATAATCGAGATGAGCTTCTATAAAGGAAGACCGCTGCTATATAAGGAATTTAAAAGGCTTTGTAATTATTCCACTTATTGTATTAGTCTATTACGGAAATTTATATCGATTACGATTGATCTGATGTTCATGAAGGTTCCATATTAAATGGAAGATGATTTTGGGTTTATTGTGAGCAATGTTTTAATTCGTTTTTCAACCCAGTTAACGACATTGTTAATTTTCTAAAGTTAAGTAAATCATTAAATAATGATTATTGATGATTAAAACTAAGATGAAGTTTTAATGAATCTTTAAATAGATTGAAATGTGGTAATTAAATTTGTCGAATTCAGGTAATGTTCCAAATGGAGTACCACCAGTTTTACTTCATGCGATAGTTAAATCGTTAATTAGATTTGAACATTAAATGGTAATTAAATTTAGTGATAACGCAATGAGTGTTAGATATGGAGTACTACCAGTTTTGCTCCATAGGATGAATAGGTTGTGATTGGGATAACAAAATGAATGATTACTTCGTAAGGCTCGTTAATCCCGACTAGTTGATAAACCTTAATTTGGTTTAAGTTGTGAAAAGATATTTTAAAATCTTTTGAAATGATTTCCAAGAATATATGAATAAAAGAATATTCTGGAATGGAAAAAGGCGTATGATTTGTTTATATTTTACATGATTATAAGATACGCTAGTTATTCGGAAAGATCGGGTATAACCCATTCTAAATAACTGATACAACGATTAAAAGTCAAAGATTTAAAGGTGGCGGTTGAAGACCAGAGATCTTCCCATCATTTGGATTATTACTGATTCTAAGATGCAATGATCAAGGCTTTTGTTGAAAAGTAGGGCTTTGTGGTTGATGATCAAAGCATAGATTTAGTATAGCACAACTTTGTGTAGCTTTGATTCACGAACTTCACTCCCCGGTATGAACCAAAAACGGGATGAGGACCGCAGGGAAATGGATATACATTGGTTTCTAGCTAGGAATGATGTCATGGTACGGAGCCCAGACATTTTACTTATGTGGATGTTGGATGATGGAGAGCGAGGTACCTCGGATTTTAGCCACACAAGGTTCTAGATGGTCGACATACTGTCCAAGATGGTCGATGTTCTGACCAGGTGATAGGTCTGATAAGACCGGCGAACATATAGTTTATGGTATAACTAATCAGCGACGGCTGACTGGCCCTATCGCTAACCTAGGGTCACTTGCGAGTGGTCTAGAGGCATGTGCTAGAGTGTCTCGAATCAGAAAGGAAATTCGCTTGGTTGGGTTCACAGATGGAAATCCAATTTCCAATATGCGTTTTACGGTTTTAGTTGTAAACCTATATGGAGACATAATATATGGTACCTACGCCATCTATGATTGATACATTTATCTTTGAAGTTGTTTTCTACAATATGCACTAATAATAATAAAAGAAAATTTTCGCGTATCAAGCATATTTGGCTATTATAAGGTAAAGCTCTGTCCTCTGGTTTGTGTTGCATTATGTGATGGGACTTGAGTCTTATAATGGCTTTAAATTTTTTTTCAACATTGCGTTGTTTAATTTATGGTATTCTAAGGAGAAAACCCATTCCGTGTTTTATGGTGTGGTCCCTTGTTTTACCTAACATTAAAATAAAGTTAATAACTGTTTTAGTTCTCACACTAGTCCCATTACTAACCCGGAGTTTATTGTTTCCACCTAAACTCTTGGTACCCATATTTTCCACACGGGCAGCTAGTAGTTTTGGTTTCGCAGATATTTCTTTTCACAGGATCCTGGATTATGGCTAGAGCTATATTATGGAACGCTTTATATCCATGTATTTCTATCAGCTGTGGTAGTTGATGTTTTCCACTGCACATTTTATTTATGTATTATTTTTCGACTGCTATGTAATTTAATTTTCTGATATTTTGTCGCTGTATATTATTTGTTTGTACTTTGATATCTTGTACTATGATGTAAATTGTTTAATAGCAATGAAATGTTCTCCTATTTGTGTTCTCAAAGAAATCTGCCTTCTAGTTCGGTTTAGGTCGACTGGGTTTTCGGGTCGTCACAGGGGGTCCATGTCCAAGCCCGAGACTGATGATCAGCCTCCATCGACGAGGTGGTCTTGGAGGTCATTGCTGGAGAACTTGGTTCGAGACCTTCTCCTAACCTTGTCTCATCTTCCAGAGATGGAACAGAAGTAGGAATCAACTCATCTCCTTCATCGAATTTCTCCTCGTCATCATCGTTGTGGCAATCAACTTCCCTTCGAGCTCCTACAACCTCCTCTTCGATTAGAGCACGGTGGAAATCACGACATAGGCAGTTCCATTTACAGGCCCGGAGTAGTCACTCCTCCCTCAACTTCTGCCTCTCCTTCCGGATTAACATATAAAAGTGTTTATTTTTACGCTCGTATCTATCTTTATTGAAAATAAATAAATATTATTTTGGGTATTTTTTGGGTGTTTACAAGTTGTTCAATAAATGTCTCCTTTATTTCGATTTAATATCAATTGCTAAGAAAAAGCTACTTTCCCATATCAACACTATCTCAAATGCAAAAGATGTAGTAACTCGCTGGTAAAGGCCTGTAAATTTGAACAAAATGTAATAACCCGGAAATCCGAGCCAATTTAAAATTTTTATTTTGGCAATTTTGATGAATTTTGAATATTTAAAATGAAATATTTTAAATAATATTGACTAAAAATTTATTTTGAATAGATTAGAACGTATATATTTATTTGAATCGTCGTAAAAATATAATTATTTATTTTAAATTATAAAAGGAATTGAAAATGGCGCGGTAGTTCGATAATTCGATTTCAAAGTTCAAATGAATGTACAGGATTCAAAATAAATCGGATTTTGGAGAAACCAAAAATATTAGAATCTAGTTGAGAATATCTTTCCAGCGAATCCGAAAAATTGAAATTTCATAGCGGGAATCAAAAGTTATGTCCAGTTGAAAATTCAGAATAGTCGCTATGGAATTCTGGCACTTAAAAATGGAAATTTTGCAAACGACCTTGGTTTTCGACGAAACCACTTTTGTTCGATCCGTGATGTCAAGTTATTGATAGGTTTCAAAATTCGTAATTTTTCAAATCAATATGTGAGCGTGGCAAAGCAAAACGCATTTGACCAGTTTTAGTTGATTTAATCGACTGGGAAATGGCCATTTTTCAAACGGTCTCAGAATTTGACAAAATTGGTTTTGATAGGACCGTATCATCAATATGAAGCTAGAAAGTATTTTTCGGGAATTTTTAGAGTTCGTATGCGGCCCCGGTAAATTGAAATGCGCGTTCAAATTCAATATATAGAAATACATTTTGATTTTGACAAAAACTGATCGAAATGATCGAATCAACTTACGATACATATCCCATTGTGTTAGGAATGGTGGTAATTAGCTATGGACGATAGGCAGTGGGCCTCGTTTCGAATTCAAGTATAAAGTCAACCTTTTTCAAATCAAATAGAAAATAAATATTATATATATATTTCTCACTCAAGACCCCCCTCTCCATTTATTTTCCTCGATCAGTAAAACACCCTCCCCAAATCCAAATTAATCGACATCGATCCTCCCACCCTGCACCGCCGTTGGCCGTGCCGCATACCCCCTCCCCGTCGACGCCCTCTCTCCTCGCCATACCCCCCTCTGGTCTGAAGCGCGACGGCACCCCCAAACCCTCGAGGAACCCCGAAGCCCTGGCCTAATCTCGCCACCGCCGGTCACTGAGTACCACCTCCGACCACCCACGAGCCCCTGCGCCCTCCTCTGCATCTCCTTCTCCTCCTCCGAACCTCCATATCCCAAATCGAGCCAAACCCTTCACCGCCATTCGAAATGGACCCCGCCGTGCCACTACACAGCCACCGACGCCTCACCAGACCCCTGCAGCCTTCCCGGACCACCTGAGCACCGTAGACCGCCACCCGACATCATTTGTAAGTTTTACTTTAATTTTTATTCATATAAGTGATTAAAAATAGGATTTTTATTTGTATGAACAACGATTGAAAGATGTGATTTCTTTGATCATAAAGATCTGACCTTTGGCATAGTAAAGGTATGATTTTTAATTAGCATAAAGTTTAGATTTTTATCATAGAAAAGTTAAGATTTTTAATATAGGAAAGGTGGAATTTTTATGATATGAAAGATGAAATTTATAGGAGTAGCGGATTAAAAATAGAATTTTTATATAATAGAAAATATAAAAATATTATTTTTATATGATGTAGAGTATAAAAATGTAATTTTTATAGATGTAGAGAAATAAAAATCTTTTTTTTATTATATATATGTTGAGATAAAAATGTGATTTTTATTGCGATGATATAAGAATTCGATCTTTATATAAGAAGTAGAAATATAAAAATATAATTTTTATATAGAAAGAAGCGTTGTAAATATATAGGAAGTAGAAATAAAAATATGATTTTTATTTATTGAAATGAAGTGATAAAAATATAATTTTTATATATGAACAGCGTGAAAGGGACTGCATTGGAATGGCAAACAGATCCAGACGGTTCAGCAGTTCAAAAGCAAAGCACGGCGGAGTGGGACCCTATGTGAGAACTTCTCACTTTAAATTTTTTTTCTAGTTAAAAATATATACTAGGATGCAGACGGTGCTTAGCAGCACCCGACACCCGTCGTCCACAGACCATGGATGGCTTGTATGTTTGATTGTTTGTTGTGGTGAATATTGATTGTGTGATGTGAAATGAAATAAAAGATTTACATAGTTAAAAATATTATTTTTAACGTGTGTGTGAATAAAAATATGTGTTTGTTGATTTGAAACCCTACACGGGTGTTGGGATGATATTTGGCGTACACTAATCCCGATTGTTTAGTGATCGGTCATTTGATTGACAGGTTGTGTATGCGTTAAATATTTATATTTAATGCTTATGTAGTTGTGTAGTGCACTTTGAATGATGGTTGATTATTAGTCATTGCTATTATATACATGTGTTGTATGGAATCTGTATAATTAACATTATATGGAAATTGGTTGGGCCTCATTCCAATTGGGAAAATAAAGAATAGAATAAATATATATTCATGTGTTGAATAGAAGAAAGATATATTTATGTGTTAAATAAAATATATATTCATGTGTTGAGTAAAATATTTTAAACAATAAAATTTACATCTTTATCATAATTTTATAAAATATATTAAATAACAAAAATAGTCATGTGTTGACGGTGCTCATGTGTTGAGAATATTCATGTGTTGAAAGAAATATAGATTCATGTGTTGAATAGGAGAAAATATTCATTTGTTGAATAAAATAACGAAGTTATTGAAATATATAGAGCCGTATTGATTAGAGATGCGCCATTTTGACGTGAACGATATTTATATCGATTATATTCGTTTTTGAAAGGAATATAGAAAAGGAGGTGATTTCAAAATATTATCATTTATATATTAATGATACGGAATATTCAATTTTGATTCGAAATTGAATATGAAGTTGAAATTGTGTTTAAAACGAATTTAAAACGAATTTAAAATGAATTATAAAATGCATTTTGAATTGAAATCAACGAAATATATATTATATATATTAAATGGCCTGAATAGAAAGCGCCGCGCTGCGGCAGTTCGCGAATTTCGACCATTGACTTCGAATTAATATTGCGAGAGATCCGACCGTCGGATTCTCCTAAAACCAGAACCGTTGGGTTCATATCGAAAAGAGCTTTCTAATGAATATTAGAAATTGAAAATATAATGGTTGGATTTGGAATTATGTCCAAATCAAATTTGGAAAAGGTCGCTGTAAGTGCTGTTCGATGGCCGTTGATGGAAATCGACTGTACGGGCCTTGATAAAATTATTAAAAATAGTAATAATTTGTGTAAAATCATAAGAAATGATTTGAGAAGAATTTGGATGAAAATTTCCATATTTGAAAAGGTAAAAATAGATTTTTATCGAAATGAACTAGTTTTGAACTAGAATTATAATTCCATTTATTTTTAAAATAAATAAATTGGATTTGAAATGGTTTTAAAAGTAACTAGAATTTCCAATAATTGAATTGGAATCGATTTGAATCGAAATTGTCTTTGGAATATTTCAATGCTGGATTTTGTGATTATACAGATATTGGTATGGAAATTTGAAAGATATATTTATATCGTTATTTCTAATACTATATTTGTGGGTCGTAGAATTTGATATTGAATATAAGCCGATATATTTTCTATTCAGAGCCTTGTGTTTAATATCAAATGTGATTTGGGTTTGTCGTGAATGGTGTATTCATTTACACTGTTCTTAAACCCAGTTGAGAAAAAGATTAAATCTTTTTATTTAGATTTAATGAAGTATACCAATTAAATGGTATTTAATTGGGATTGAATTTGAATGTGATTTTGGGTTTATAGTGAACCGTGTTTTGAATGACATTGGTTCTTTAACCCAGTTAAAGACAGGATATGATTTCCCAAGTTAAATAATCATTAATATTGATTTTTAGGAAGATTAAAACTAAGTGGAGCTTTAATGAGTCTTTAATTAGATTTAAACGTGAAATGGTAATTGAATTTACCGATAACACCGTGGTGTTAGATATGAAGTATTACCAGTTTTACTTCATGGGATGAATAGGTTGGGATTGGGAAATTAAAACAAATGATTACTTCGGTAAGGTTCGTTAATCCCGACTAGTTTGAATTGATATTCAAAAGAAGATTAAAGAATAAATTTAAAGAATTTATCTTTGATAAAATTAATGGGAACCTTTCCCAAAGTGTAAGAGTATTTGAATAAAAGAATATTCTGAATTGGAATGAGGTGTATGTTGTGTTTGTGTAACACTTGTTTATTATATACGCGAGCTATTCAGAAAGACCGAGTTTATCCCATTCTGAATAACTGATTCGACGTGGTGTCGAGGATGAAGACGGTGGTCGAAGACCAGAGGTCTTCACATCGTTTGGGTGATTATTGATGATCTTGATTGGGCTGTACCCAAGTGCAGGGAATCAGTTGGTGATCATCCAGACGTACTTGGAGATCGATGGATATGCGAGGTACAAGGCGCCTCCGGTTTCGTTTAGACCCAGAACAAACTTGTATGGACTGTGTGTCTGACATTGGATTTTTCTCTGTGTTGATTGATCTCTATTAAATATACATCTGCCTCGTGAAGGGGAATTCATTCCCTTACTTCACCCTTCTCTGAGACGTACGGGATCAGATGTTGTATATCGATGGACATCAGTCGCATGGTGTGAATTGCCTGTGTGGCATGCCTAAGTGGCAAATGATACAGGCTTTTGTTGAAAAGCAAAGTCTTGTAGTTGATGATCAAAGCACCTCCTGTGTGGCATAGCTTTGTATAACGTGAATTTGCAAGCCTCACACCCCGGTTGTGAACCAGAAACGGGAGAGGACCTCAGGGAGGACATGCGTTTCTTTCTAGCTAGGGTGGTGTCAGTGACCTACCAGCCCTGACATTTATATTATTTCCACCTGTGTGGTTATTGCTGTTGCGAGGCGCCTCGGATATATCAGTGACTATGTGGAGCCGATGGAGTCATCTGGCTCATTTACGCCCCCAAAGGACGGGGAAACGCAGTGTTCAGGCATTTTGGTCCACATCGGTGGACCGGCCCTGTCGCTCCAAGGGCTCACCTGTGTCTGGGTCCTGAGGCTCGGGCTAGACATTCTCGAATCGGTAGAGGACGATCCCTTGCCTCATTTCACAGATGGAAATCCAACTTCCAATACGTGACTTTGCGGCTTTGATTGTATAACTTATATATGGCGACATAGTGGTATGGGGCATTTGTGCCGTCTATGATTGATACTTATGATTTGAAGTTGTTTTATAAACTATACACTTATAGTAATAATAAAACATGAAATTTCACGTACCAAGCATTCTTGGCTATTATAAGGTAAAAACCCTATCCTCCGGTTTGCGTTGCATTGTGTGATGGGACCTGGGTCTTATAATAGCTTCATTGTTCTTTATTTATCATTACGCTGTTGTTTTATGCACTGATGTTCTTGGGAGGAAACCCATTCCATGTTATACGACTTAGTCCATTGATTTACCTAGCTTTAAAATAAAGATTAATAACTGTTTTAGTTCTCACACCAGTCACATGACTGACCTGGAGTTTATTGTTTTAACTTAAACTCTGGGTGCCCTTATTTTGACGCGGGCAGCTAGTAGTTTTGGTTTTGCAGATTTATATTCATAGGACCCTGATTTACAGCTGGAATGATATCCGGAAAGCTCTGTATCCGTATATCTCCTTCAGCTGTGCTTTGTATTATTTTCCGCTGTTATGTAATGTATTGTAATATCTGATATTTATAGAATGTGTAATATTTATTCATACTCTGTATATTCTTGTATTCTGATGGAATTATTGTAATAAACAATGAAATATTCTTCTGTTTGTGTTCCGATGTGGCTTATTCTCAACTCAATCCGTGATTTCCCGTAAGGGGGATTTCGGGTCGTTTCACCAAATGTCCTGAGTTCAATCCCTTCCAAACATTTTTTTTTTGCTGAAGAAAGAAACACGGGTATATACACATTGCCTTCTTTGCACTGTAGAATATATGGACTAGTGATGCATTATATGTATATGTATATATATATATATATATGTATTCATATGTATGTAAATATATAATACATACACTAATAAAGATTTTAGCAATTTGGCATATGCCTTTCAAATAAATCAAATCAAATTAATTATATTTAACTGCATGCAGAAGGCGAGGAAACCTTTGATTATAAATCTTCAATCAAGCATCATGAAGAGAATATTTGTGAAGAACCGTAACTTCCCCGATAAGGAAAGTGCGAATACTTTGAAAACAACACACAAAAGAACATAGACAGAAGAACATTTCATTGTTAATTACAACAATTCATCAGAATACACGAATATACAGAGTTTAAACAAATAATATACATTATCGAGTATCATAGATTACAATACATTACATAGCAGCGGAAAATAATACAAAACACAACTGAAGGAGATATATGAATACAAAGCTTTCCGAATATCATTCCAGTTGTAAACCAGGTTCCTGTGAATATAAATCTGCAAAACCAAAACTACTAGCTGCCCGTATCGAAAATAAGGGCACCCAAAGTTTAGGTTAAAACAATAAACTCCAGGTCAGTCATGTGACTGGTGTGAGAACTAAAACAGTTATTAATCTTTATTTTAAAGTTGGGTAAATCAAGGGACCATGCCGTATAACACGGAACGGGTATCCTTCCAAGAATACCAGTGCATAAAACAACAGCGCAATGCTAAATAAAGAACAATAAAGCTATTATAAGACCCAGATCCCATCACACAATGCAACATAAACCGGAGGATAGGGTTTTCCCTTATAATAGCCAAAGCATGCTTGATACATTTAAAACAAATCATTTGATACTATAATAAGTGTATAGTGTTTAATTCAATTTCAATCATAAGTATCAATCATAGACGGCATGGGTACCATATATCATGTCGCCATACTAGGCTCTACAATCAAAACCGCAAAATGTCGTATTGGAAGTTGGATTATCATTTATGATATGAACCGAGGCTAGGGATCGTCCTCACCGATTCGAGACTGTCTAGCCCGAGCCTCAGGAACAGCCGCAACTGCCCCATGGATCGTCAGGGCCGGTCCACCGATGTGAATTATTATGCCTGAACACTACGTTTCCCTACCCTATGGGGTGTAAGTCTGGTCCGTCTGCTGACCAGAATGCATCGGCCGAAACCGATATAACCGAGGCGCCTCATATTCCATCATCCACATAAGCAATATCAGCCAGTTCAAACATTAACACCGCATCTAACTAGAAAGAAACGCATGCCCTCCCTGAAGTCCTTCTCCCATTTTTGGTTTACACCGAGGTGTGAGGCTCGCGAATTCACGTTACACAAAGCTATGCCACACAGGCGGTGCTTTGATCATCAACCACAAGACTTTTCTTTTCAACAAAAGCCTTGATCATTTGCATCTTAGCTTGCCACACAGGCAAACCTCTCCATGCAACTGATATCCATCAATCACACAGAATGATATCCAATGTCAAACACACAGTCCATTTACAAGTCCGTTCTGGGTCTGAACGAAACCGGTGGCACCTTGTACCTCGCATATCCATCGATCTCCAAGTACGTCTGGCGATCACCAACTAATAATCTCCTCTTGGGTGTACAACCCAATCAAGATCATCATTAATCACCCAAACGATGTGAAGACCTCCGGTCTTCGACCACCGTCTTCATCCTCGTCACCACGTCGAATCAGTTATTCAGAATAGGATAAACCCGGTCTTTCTGAATAACTCGCGTATATAATAAACAAGTGTCAAACAAAAACAACATACGCCTCATTCCAATTCAGAATATTCTTTTATTCAAATATTCTTACACTTTGGGAAAGGTTCCCATTAATTTTAAGATAAATTCTTTAAATTTATTCTTTAATCTTCCTTTGAATTTCAATTCAAACTAGTCGGAATTAGCGAACCACACCGAAGTAATCATTTATTTTATTTCCCAATCCCAACCTATTCATCCCATCAAGTAAAATTGGTCATACTTCATATCTAACACCACGATGTTATCGGTAAATTCAATTACCATTTCATGTTCAAATATAACTAAAGATTTAACTATCGCCTGGAGCAAAACTGGTGATACTCCATTTTCGACCGTTTCAATCTAATTAAAGATTCATTAAAACTCCACTTGGTTTTAATCTTCCCAAAAATCAATACTAATGATTGTTTAACTTGGGAAACCATATCCTGCCTTTAACCGGGTTAAAGAACCAATGTCATTTAAAACACGGTTCACTATAAACCCAAAATCACATTCCATTAATTATCGGGTTAAAGAACAAGTGTTATTTAAAAAACCGTTCACGATAAACCCAAAAATCAATTAAAATTCAATTCCAGTTAAATACCATTAAATTGGTACACTTCATTAAATCTAAATAAAAAGATTTAATCTTTTTCTCAGCTGGGTTTAAGAACAGTGTTAATGAAGACACCATTCATGACAAACCCAAATCCCATTTGATATTAAATGCAAGGCTATGAATAGAAAATATATCGGCTTATATTCAATATCAAATTCTATGACCAACAAATATCGTATTGGAAATAACGATATAAATATATCTTTCAAGTTTCCTGTATAATCACGAAATTCAATATCAAAATATTCCGAAGATAATTTCGATTCAAATCCATTTCCAATTTATATATTGGAAATTCTGGTTATTTTCAAAACCCATTTCAAATCCACCTTAATTATTTAAAAATAATTGAATTATAATTCAAGTTCAAAACTAGTTCATTTCGATAAAAATCTATTTTTATCTTTTTAAATATGGAATTTTTCATCCCAGTTCTTTCTATATCATTTCTTATGATTTTACACTAATTATAGATTTTTTAATTATTTTATCAAGGCCCGTACAGTCGATTTCCATCAACGGTCATCGAACTACACTTACAACGACCTTTTCCAAATTTGATTTGGACATAATCCCAAATCCAACTGTTAGATTTCAAATCTCTAATATTCATTAGAAAGCTCTTTTCGATACAAACCAAACGGTTCCGGTTTTAGAGAATCCGACAGTCGGATCTCCCGTAATGTCCATTCGAAGTTAATGGTCGAAATTCGCGAACTACCGCAGTGCGGCGCATTCTATTCAGGCCTTTATATATATAATATATATATTATATATATATATATATATATATATTTCGTCGATTTCCTTTTAAAACGTATTTTATAAATCGTTTTAAATTCATTTTCAAAACGATTTCAACTTCATATTCAATTTCAAATCAAAATTGAATATTCCATATCATCGATATATAAATGATAATATTTTCAAAACATTATATTTTGAAATCAATTACTTTTCGATATTCATTATAAAAATGAATAAAATCGATATAAATATCGTTCGCATCAAAATGGCGCATATCTAATCAACACGGCTTTATATGTTTCAATAACTTCGTTATCAAATGAATATTTTCTTCAACACATGAATATATATTTTAATTAAACACATGAATATATTCTTTATTCAACACATGAATTTTCTTTCTATTCAACACATGAATTTTCCTTCTATTCAACACATGAATTTTCTTTCTATTCAACCCATGAATTTATATTTAATATTTTCCAAATGGGAATGAGGTCCAATCAATTACCATATAGCGTTTATTATATGGATTCCCTACAACACATGTATAAAAATAACGATAAATCATCAACCATCATCCAGAGTGCACCACACAACTACGTAAGCATTAAATATAAATAATTAACGCTTACACAGTCTGTCAACCCATCGATTGACATACTACTAAACAATCGGGATAAGTGTACGTCAAATCTCATCCCAATACCTGTATGGGGTTTCAAATCAACAAACACAGATATTATTTGTGCAGTTGGGCGATGTGTAAAATTTATCATCCCAATCAATGTCAGTCAAATCAGTGTATATAAACAAATCGTCCGATTTGTTTATATATATTTATTCTATTTACACTTTAAAATTTATATTTTTAACCATAAAATATTTTCCACCATAAAATATAACACCCCGCCTCCGCTAGGGTCACTCGCAAAGGAATGCACTAGCTTTAGAGGGGCATTATTGGTAAACATGCACAGAAATATCACAAGACAGAACATATAAAATAGCGGAAGTAAAATCAATCTTTCATAACATTGATAAATAAGGTCTAAAGCCTTTTACATCAGAGTACATCAAAACCTGTCTTGCAATAGTAATGAAGCATAAAGACATTTTCATAAATTATTCCCCAAGTAAAAACAGTAAAGTAGCCATAGCCAAGAAAAGTCCAAGCCATCCATGATGACCTTCAAGCAGAAGAAGTCCGAACTAAACAACAGTATTTCCTCCCTATAACCTGGGGGGGAAACGGAAGAAAAGAGGCGAAACAAAACGGGTCAGTCAAAAAGACTGAGTAAGCCCTATCTACTATCAGCATAAAAACTAGTAAAGTTAACTGACATGAGAAACTGAGATGAACATAAGCATGATGACAAGATAGATAAGCTAAATCAAAATAACAGGATGAACTACTGAACTCAGATAAACTAAGGTGTCATGATAAATTACGGTGTCAAGATAAAACAAGGTATCCCATCGTCAAGTTCCTGTCAAGTATAATATCCCCAAGATATCTATCACGTATAACATCCCATGGTATCTATCCTGTCTCTTAGCTCTGCACCTACCGTACTAGTATCCCCATCGTATCATGTGTTAACCGTGAATGACCCTTACTCAAAAGTCGTGTAATGGTCCATGTCAACCTAATATATCACATATATAGGTTACTCAACTCGTATGTTTCTTTTCATGTAAATGTTCAGTCCCTTGCCGTAGACCATACGGGCTTTCCCCATGAGGTTCTATACTACTCCAGTGTAATTCCATGATTCTTAAGATCGCTTTGGACTGTTACCCTAGGTCTAACTAGGCTCTTTCATATGAATCACCATTTGTACAACTAGGACTTATGCTACCCAGGACTACTAGGGATTATGCTTACCTATTGCACGTTTTCGTATCTCGGTTTGGGTTCAACTACCTAGGGCCACTAGGAATTACGCTAACCGTCAACCGCGCCCCTTTTTCCCACGCATTCATCATGAATCATTTTCCATGACTGTATGCACATGTATCACATCGTGCCATCCGAGTCCTGTCGCAGGGCAGACCAGGAAATACAGGACTCGGTCGGGAGCTTTCGATTTATCTGCCGATGCAGATGCTAAGGTCTGTTTTTTTCTATACGTGGCTATGGTCCCACGAGACCACTCCCTCAACTAGCGAAAGACAAGACAGGATAAATCCTGTATGAGAACACACTACTGGCCAACCCACAATCCTAGCCTTACCGCAACCATAATTAGATAGCAATTATGGTCTATTGGGTGTTCTCTGCCTTTCCGTACGTACACGCTTGACCAAAGATGGTAGGTAGCCTGACGAAATGCTATCTAGGGTACGACCGTGTAACGTCGACTATCCCCTATCCATCCCCTTCTTTAGGTCGCTCGTATAGCAACCAAGGCATACTCTTGGTTCTTCTAACGCAGACCTTAACATCTCATGAGCCTAGTATAATTACCTGGCAGCTCACAGAGGGATACCAAGAATATCCTCACATTCCCCGAAGCCGATGCTTCGTTACCCAGTTCGCTGGAGCCTTTATCTAAATCAGATAACTTGCTCCTACTCGTGTGCTTAAACGATGACCTACCGTATCAGGTTAGTCATCTATCTATGAACCGGTCCAAATCTCCTTGACTAAGAATTATTACTTAGCTATTCTTCAACTAAGGTTTACCACTTAGCCTTATTCCCGTTATTCTTGTTAATTACGGTTATCCACCTAATCCTCAGAACTAGGGTTTACATAATGGATTAAGTGTCACTTAAGTTCATGACTTAACCCGTCTACAAATCATGTCAAAATTGGCTAAGCATCCAAGTCCAAGACTTAACCCTACAAACCATGTGTCAAGTTGGTTAAGTATATTAAGCAATTCGCGACTTAACCTCGTCCAATTATCATTCTAGATTGGTTAAGTATATATTAGCTTGACCCTATCAATTTACTTAGTCAAATCGGTCAAGTGTATTCAAGCGATTCGTGACTTAGCCTTATCATGTTTTCACGTTATATTGGTTAAGTATTGGTTAACTTAACCACATCAAATTAACGAGTTAGATTGGTTAAGTATAGGCCACTTAACCACATCAAATCATCGTGTTAGATTAGTTAAGTGTTTAACTTAACCCCATTAAACTACCACGTGGGATTAATTAAGTCTAGGCTAACTTAACCCCATCCGATTATCATGTTTAGACTAGTTGAGTCTAATCTTAACCCCATCCATTAACTGTATTTTTCGGTTAAGTGTCATCAAGAAAACTTACTTAACCTTACCAAATTATCGTGCTGGATTGATTAAGTGTTGGTTGACTTAACCCCATCCACTAGTCGTATAAAAATGGTTAAGTGTCATTAGGCAAATCAAGTTACTTAACCTACCCAACCTTGTCATGTTTTTGTTAAGTATCATTAGCCTAATCAGATTACTTAACCCATTCGTCCATGTCATATTTGGTTAAGAGTCATTAATCAAATTAACTTAACCCTATCATGTGGCATTAATTACTTAATGCACCTCAACCTCTCACATTAGACTTTGTTGTGGTTACTAGTTAAGCCGGTCGGTTCCGGGTAGCTTTACACCACAACTTGGTCTAACCTCGGGTTCAAGCACAACATGACCAACTTCTCACATTGGGTCCTATTGTTTGCAACTACTAGTTAGGCCGGTCGGTTCCGGGTAGTTTTACGTTGCAAACTCAACCCAACCTCGAGTTGGCCACTTTCATGTTTAGTCTAGTGTCATGTTCATATTCAAGTTTTCAAGCAATTGGGTAGACCTAACTTAATAGGTAAATTCCCAATGGGTAGACCTAACTTAATAGTTAAATTCCCAAGCTTATGTTTTCAAGCATACTTACATATCAACTTCGATGTTATATTTCAAGTCATGTTTTCAAGTTATATTTTCATGTCATTAGAAATTACCTATATCATAACCCAACGCTTTTAAACTCGCATATACGTTCGCAACAACGTAATGGATTAAAAGTAGAGACTTGGCAAAGGCATGACAAAAATGGATATTAAGCCACAAGTTAATCATGGTGGCAAATGAGGCACAAATGTGTTCATTAACTTGCATGTTACATTCTTAAGCCTCAAAAACATGCATAAACCCAAACTTGGCACATAAGCGAATCATGGTGACAAAAGACATGGAATGATGACTAGTAACTCGCATATATCATCATATAAGGGTTATGACTTCATATGCAAGTTGACATAAAGGTTATGAGGGTTCTCATGTTACATAATGCAACATTTCAACATAAAGGTTGTAGCTTTTAGCCCACAAGATCAAGATAATGACTTCATAAACTTGCATGACATGATAGCATGTATCATTCTCAATGATCAAACCCAAACTTGCAACATGAACATTTAACTTCATAGTTAATTTCTAAGAGTAGGGAAAGGGCTTACATTGCTATGAAGGCACAAATCGAAATGCAAAACAAAGATTGTGATGAAGCCTATGCATGCCATCACCCAAAAACTCAAAGATGAACACTCCAAATCAATAAAAAAACCCCATCTTTATGAACAAAGATCAAAGCTTTTGCCTTGAAATCAACTTGAGAAGCTCTCGTACTAACATAGGGACTCTCTAATACTCACATGATCATGAAACCTCTCATAGAAATGAAGTGGAGGCTAGGATTTTTAGTGGAGGCCATGAGAGGAGCAATTTTGCCATAGTTTAGTTGCATAAATGAATAATGAGGATTTAGGATAGGGTTAGGGGCTTATTTATAGAGATTAGGAGTGATTAGGACCTTAGGATTAACCTTAGGATCAACCTGAGCCATCAGATTTCGAACCAGGCCCAAAAACCTAGCCAAGACAGAAAATAGGTGCACCAGGCAAAACTGCCCGGCCACCATAAGTCGACCCCCAAGTCGACAGGGCTGTCGACTTGGGTCAAGCATGTCGACTCCCAAGTCGACAGGGCTGTCGACTTGGGGTACCTGGCGGGAATTTTTCCCGCCTAGCCCTCCAGCCCTAATTTCCGAAACTAGAACTCGTTTTTGAACTTGAATTTTCTGAAAACTTCGTCGGACCATAACTTGGTCATACGGACTCCAATTCTCGAAAACTCGGACTCTATTTCGCGTATTTTTCCGAGACGAACGCAATGGCCTATCCCGTTTCACTTGATTCAGAATTTAAAATTAAATTCTGCCTTGATTCTCGTTTTAACATGTTATCGAAATACGGGTTGTTACATTCTCCCCACCTTTTAGGATTTCGTCCCCGAAATCTCCAAGTCAGGAAGAACATATCCTACCATCCATCATTCATCTACTCAAAACATCATCCACAAGCAACCATTGTCCTTAGATGATTTCTAATGCTGTATGAATTTATGCGAAACGTGTGTGTACATGTTCCTTAGCTAATGCTAATGATCAGGCCTGAATAATCTTTCTAATGCAAAAATATGTATAGTGCCATGAATCCAACATGTATGCAAATAGTCCTAGTCATATAAAAACTATATGTGTGCACAATCATTCATTCATATGCAACATCCGCATGGTGACGCATTCGATTTCATCCATAAACAAGCGTAAATATGCATATGCAATATGAAATGTGACTAAACCGTTCTAATGCCTAATGCACATTCAAGCATCCACGAGCAACCACTTGCAACCACTGGCAACCATATCAATCATAACATGTTTCAAATACATGTTTACATCCATAGGGTTCTACCTAAGATTCCCTGAAACAGGGTCGAGAAGATAAACAAGACAAACTCCTTACGGGGTTTGTAACAGAAAATAGGACCGAAAGGATGTCCACAAAAGATAGCCTACAAGTAAGCTCTACAGAAAACAGGGATCAAGGATATACTCCCAAAAAGAGATATCATGCGCGTATCTAGTCTTTGACCATCAAAGTCGTATTTCCTTGAGCTCAATTCCATTTTGCCTTGACCGTCTTTTAACTTCGTGATTTCGTAGCTTCTTATTTCCTGTTTCCATAACATGAGCTGGAACTCATTTCTTCGTCGCCTCTCGTTCCACTTTGCACCTATCCTTTTTCTAGAATACTTGGCGCAAACATGACTGCGTACTCATGCAAGCTTTCCAAAATTCACTAGTGAATCTTGGATCTCGTTTATATACTATAAGGTATTCCATGTAGAGGAACTTTCTCTTGAAAGTAAACAGGTGTCAACCAGGTTATCAAGCGCACTTACTAGGGTGATCTCTGTAACCCATGCATAAATGAAGTAAACCACCCGTCTTATCGGCGAACACCACTCGATCGGGCTTCAAATTTCCAATAAAGGCATCAAGGGATTCTAGGTAACTAGTCATGACAGAACCTCAAAAAGGTTACACGATACTTCGAGGGTATTACCAAGGCTAGTTAAAAGGTCTAACTACCCTCCTATCAAAACCGAGAGTGGCACCCCCTACTGGATAACCACTTCATCCCTAGAATCCATCCATAGCTTATAAACATAAGCATTATTTCCAAACTCAACACTTGGCATAGACATTCTCAAATCCAAACAAGTCATGTATAAATGGACTGATCCTTCAATAGGACTTTGAGACAAAAATGGGATTCTCTATTACTCTAGTACTTAAGGTGCAGAGACTCAACTATCGAAGCAAACTTAAATGATACGAAGATCAAAACAAAGTCCTAACGGGATGATAGAGAAGAAGAGTTAAACCTTTAACAATATTGTTACCCTCCTTCCGAGGTACCCTAGAAATGAGAGCATACTATTGCCCTTCCGATGATCTTGTCCTTGTCCCATAATACTTAACTATCCGCCCCGTTTTACCATGCCAAAGGTACTCTCTCGTCATGGGTTTCATTGTTCATCTTTCTCCCTCCTTTGAGGACTAAGCTATACCAACCAGTTGCTCATCCTTAAGCTCGTGTCCTTTATCCTCTTTCTCACTATCCTTTCTTATAACGCGGCCATCGGTCTCTCGAGAACCACCTCCATCGCATGGAAAGCACTTTCGTAGATAGAAAAGACTAGTCGCAGTTAAAACCACTGTGACTACAGATGGAGGAAAGAAAGGAAAAGAGATTCAATTAAGGAAACAAGGATAGTGCTAATGGCCTTTGGGGAATAGCCTTTATCTTTTAAAAGAAAATTTTCTTGAAAAATGCTTCTTTATAAACGATTTTAAAATAGTTTTCAGAAGGTCTTTAAAAACTTTTGCCCAGTCTGGTAACCTTCTACTCTAATACCAAATGTAACACCCCGCCTCCGCTAGGGTCACTCGCAAAGGAATGCACTAGCTTTAGAGGGGCATTATTGGTAAACATGCACAAAAATATCACAAGACAGAACATATAAAATAGCGGAAGTAAAATCAATCTTTCATAACATTGATAAATAAGGTCTAAAGCCTTTTACATTAGAGTACATCAAAACCTGTCTTGCAATAGTATCGAAGCATAAAGACATTTTCATAAATTATTCCCCAAGTAAAAACAGTAAAGTAGCCATAGCCAAGAAAAGTCCAAGCCATCCATGATGACCTTCAAGCAGAAGAAGTCCGAACTAAACAACAGTATTTCCTCCCTGTAACCTGGGGGGGAACGGAAGAAAAGAGGCGAAACAAAACGGGTCAGTCAAAAAGACTGAGTAAGCCCTATCTACTATCAGCATAAAAACTAGTAAAGTTAACTGACATGAGAAACTGAGATGAACATAAGCATGATGACAAGATAGATAAGCTAAATCAAAATAACAGGATGAACTACTGAACTCAGATAAACTAAGGTGTCATGATAAATTACGGTGTCAAGATAAAACAAGGTATCCCATCGTCAAGTTCCTGTCAAGTATAATATCCCCAAGATATCTATCACGTATAACATCCCATGGTATCTATCCTGTCTCTTAGCTCTGCACCTACCGTACTAGTATCCCCATCGTATCATGTGTTAACCGTGAATGACCCTTACTCAAAAGTCGTGTAATGGTCCATGTCAACCTAATATATCACATATATAGGTTACTCAACTCGTATGTTTCTTTTCATGTAAATGTTCACTCCCTTGCTGTAGACCATACGGGCTTTCCCCATGAGGTTCTATACTACTCCAGTGTAATTCCATGATTCTTAAGATCGCTTTGGACTGTTACCCTAGGTCTAACTAGGCTCTTTCATATGAATCACCGTTTGTACAACTAGGACTTATGCTACCCAGGACTACTAGGGATTATGCTTACCTATTGCACGTTTTCGTATCTCGGTTTGGGTTCAACTACCTAGGGCCACTAGGAATTACGCTAACCGTCAACCGCGCCCCTTTTTCCCATGCATTCATCGTGAATCGTTTTTCCATGACTGTATGCACATGTATCACATCGTGCCATCCGAGTCCTGTCGCAGGGCAGACCAGGAAATACAGGACTCGGTCGGGAGCTTTCGATTTATCTGCCAATGCAGATGCTAAGGTCTGTTTTTTCTATATGTGGCTATGGTCCCACGAGACCACTCCCTCAACTAGCGAAAGACAAGACAGGATAAATCCTGTATGAGAACACACTACTGGCCAACCCACAATCCTAGCCTTACCGCAACCATAATTAGATAGCAATTATGGTCTATTGGGTGTTCTCTGCCTTTCCGTATGTACACGCTCGACCAAAGATGGTAGGTAGCCTGACGAAATGCTATCTAGGGTACGACCGTGTATCGTCGACTATCCCCTATCCATCCCCGTCTTTAGGTCGCTCGTATAGCAACCAAGGCATACTCTTGGTTCTTCTAACGCAAACCTTAACCTCTCATGAGCCTAGTATAATTACCTGGCAGCTCACAGAGGGATACCAAGAATATCCTCACGTTCCCCGAAGCCGCTGCTTCGTTACACAGTTCGCTGGAGCCTTTATCAAAATCAGATAACTTGCTCCTACTCGTGTGCTTAAACGATGACCTACCGTATCAGGTTAGTCATCTATCTATGAACTGGTCCAAATCTCCTTGACTAAGAATTATTACTTAGCTATTCTTCAACTAAGGTTTACCACTTAGCCTTATTCCCGTTATTCTTGTTAATTACAGTTATCCACCTAATCCTCAGAACTAGGGTTTACATAATGGATTAAGTGTCACTTAAGTTCATGACTTAACCCGTCTACAAATCATGTCAAAATTGGCTAAGCATCCAAGTCCAAGACTTAACCCTACAAACCATGTGTCAAGTTGGTTAAGTATATTAAGCAATTCGCGACTTAACCTCGTCCAATTATCATTCTAGATTGGTTAAGTATATATTAGCTTGACCCTATCAATTTACTTAGTCAAATCGATCAAGTGTATTCAAGCGATTCGTGACTTAGCCTTATCATGTTTTCACGTTATATTGGTTAAGTATTGGTTAACTTAACCACATCAAATTAACGAGTTAGATTGGTTAAGTATAGGTCACTTAACCACATCAAATCATCGTGTTAGATTAGTTAAGTGTTTAACTTAACCCCATTAAACTACCATGTGGGATTAATTAAGTCTAGGCTAACTTAACCCCATCCGATTATCATGTTTAGACTAGTTGAGTCTAATCTTAACATCATCCATTAACTGTATTTTTCGGTTAAGTGTCATCAAGAAAACTTACTTAACCTTACCAAATTATCGTGCTGGATTGATTAAGTGTTGGTTAACTTAACCCCGTCCACTAGTCGTATAAAAATGGTTAAGTGTCATTAGGCAAATCAAGTTACTTAACCTACCCAACCTTGTCATGTTTTTGTTAAGTATCATTAGCCTAATCAAATTACTTAACCCATTCGTCCATGTCATATTTGGTTAAGAGTCATTAATCAAATTAACTTAACCCTATCATGTGGCATTAATTACTTAATGCACCTCAACCTCTCACATTATACTTTGTTGTGGTTAATAGTTAAGTCGGTCGGTTCCGGGTAGCTTTACACCACAACTTGGTCTAACCTCCGGTTCAAGCACAACATGACCAACTTCTCACATTGGGTCCTATTGTTTGCAACTACTAGTTAGGTCGGTCGGTTCCGGGTAGTTTTACGTTGCAAACTCAACCCAACCTCGAGTTGGCCACTTTCATGTTTAGTCTAGTGTCATGTTCATATTCAAGTTTTCAAGCAATTGGGTAGACCTAACTTAATAGGTAAATTCCCAATGGGTAGACCTAACTTAATAGGTAAATTCCCAAGCTTATGTTTTCAAGCATACTTACATGTCAACTTCGATGTTATATTTCAAGTCATGTTTTCAAGTTGTATTTTCATGTCATTAGAAATTACCCATATCATAACCCAACGCTTTTAAACTCGCATATACGTTCGCAACAACGTAATGGATTAAAAGAAGAGACTTGGCAAAGGCATGACAAAAATGGATATTAAGCCACAAGTTAATCATGGTGGCAAATGAGGCACAAATGTGTTCATTAACTTGCATGTTACATTCTTAAGCCTCAAAAACATGCATAAACCCAAACTTGGCACATAAGCGAATCATGGTGACAAAAGACATGGAATGATGACTAGTAACTCGCATATATCATCATATAAGGGTTATGACTTCATATGCAAGTTGACATAAAGGTTATGAGGGTTCTCATGTTACATAATGCAACATTTCAACATAAAGGTTGTAGCTTTTAGCCCACAAGATCAAGATAATGACTTCATAAACTTGCATGACATGATAGCATGTATCATTCTCAATGATCAAACCCAAACTTGCAACATGAACATTTAACTTCATAGTTAATATCTAAGAGTAGGGAAAGGGCTTACATTGCTATGAAGGCACAAATCGAAATGCAAAACAAAGATTGTGATGAAGCCTATGCATGCCATCACCCAAAAACTCAAAGATGAACACTCCAAATCAATAAAAAAAAACCCATCTTTATGAACAAAGATCAAAGCTTTTGCCTTGAAATCAACTTGAGAAGCTCTCATACTAACATAGGGACTCTCTAATACTCACATGATCATGAAACCTCTCATAGAAATGAAGTGGAGGCTAGGATTTTTAGTGGAGGCCATGAGAGGAGCAATTTTGCCATAGTTTAGTTGCATAAATGAATAATGAGGATTTAGGAGAGGGTTAGGGGCTTATTTATAGAGATTAGGAGTGATTAGGACCTTAGGATTAACCCTAGGATCAACCTGAGCCATCAGATTTCGAACCAGGCCCAAAAACCTAGCCAAGACAGAAAATAGGTGCACCAGGCAAAACTGCCCGGCCACCATAAGTAGACCCCCAAGTCGACAGGGCTATCGACTTGGGTCAAGCATGTCGACTCCCAAGTCGACAGGGCTGTCGAAATGGGGTGCCTGGCGGGAATTTTTCCCGCCTAGCCCTCCAGCCCTAATTTCCGAAATTAGAACTCGTTTTTGAACTTGAATTTTCTGAAAACTTCGTCGGACCATAACTTGGTCATACGGACTCCGATTCTCGAAAACTCGGACTCTATTTCGCGTATTTTTCCGAGACGAACGCAATGGCATAGCCCGTTTCACTTGATTCAGAATTTAAAATTAAATTCTGCCTTGATTCTCGCTTTAGCATGTTATCGAAATACGGGTTGTTACATAAAATATTTTATTTTATTCCACCTCACACAATCAAATTTCATAACACAGCAATCAAACAAACAATTCATCCATGGTCTATGGACGACAGGGGTCGGGTGTTGCTAAGCACCGTCTGCATCCTAGTATATATTTCTAACTAGAAAACAAGAATTAAAATTGAGAAGTCCTCACATTGGGTTTCGACTCCGCCATTCTTTCGATGCAAAGAAGATGAACACTTCGCCGACTACACCTTTAAGCGAACACGATATCCTATAAGATTGATTTTTTTATTAATAACATTCATAAGCTAAAATCATATTTTTAACTGATTAAAATGTTTCTTCATATATATGATAGAAATCGTATTTTTACATAACTAAAAATCGTATCTTTACTTCATTCACATATAGAAAATTCCTATTTTTATACTTCATTCATATACGTAAAAATCTTATCTTTATTTCTATTTTATAAAAATTTCACCTTTATTTCTATTCTAGATAAAGTATGTTTTCTATATTTTTAAACAAATGCTATTTTTGTTTTGGAAAACAATGTAAATTTTATATGAAAAACCAATGCAAATTTTATTCTAAAAGGATATGCAAATTTTATTTAGAAAAACAATGCAATTTCAGTTTTATTTGTAAAAATCTATTCTCTTTATAAAAATCTATACTTTTTATTCATAAAAATCTATACTTTTTAAAAATCCTTCCTTCTTATTTTACAAAAATCGTGAGTTTTTATTTTATAAAATATATAAAAACCGAAAATTAAATTAAATAATAAATTAAAATCACTCACTGTGTTATCAGAATTGGGGGGAGGAGTTCGGCGTCGGAGTGGGGCTGAGGTGGGCTTCCGGTGATTGACGATGGTAATAAGGGGCGGCGGCTGATTATGGGTTGTGGGGTTTGGGTCGAGTGGCTTTGGGGGAGGAGAGGGAGAGAACGGAGGAGCGGGTGGGGTCACGAACAGTGAGGGGGCCGCCACCCACGGTGGCGCGGTGAACGAAGGAGAGGCAGCGGCGGGATTCATCGATCTCGTTTTCTTTTTTTAATTCTGAACGGGGGAGAGAAATAGAGTGGGGGAGTTTATTATAATTAATTATTTAATTAATTTAATTCTCCAAGAGTTGACTTTTCGTTCTAACCCCAATCGAGACCCAATGACTGTTGCCTCTAGCTAATTACCCCCATTCCGAACAAAATGGGATATGTTTCGCAAGCTAATTCGCTTGTTACGATCAGTTTCCGTTCAAATTAAAATATAAATCAATGTATATTAAATTTGAACGCACATTTCAATTTATCGGGGCCACATATTAACTCTAAAAATTCCCGAAAAATTATTTCTAGCTTCGTATTGATGATACAGTCCTAACAAAACAAATTTCGTCAAATTCTGAGACCGTTTGAAAAATGGCCATTTTCTGGTTGATCGAAATTGACTGAAACTGTCAAACCACATTTAACTTCGCCACGCTCACATATTGATTTGAAAAATTATGAATTTTGAAACCTAGCAATAACTTGACATCACGGATCCAACAAAAGTGGTTTCATCGAAAACCGAGGTCGTTTGCAAAATTCCCATTTTTAAGGGCCAGAATTCCATAGCGACTATTCTGAATTTTCAACTGGACATAACTTTTGATTCCCGCTATGAAATTTCAATTTTTCGGATTCATTGGAAAGATATTCTCAATTAGATTCAAATATTTTTGGTTTCGCTAAAATCCGGTTTATTTTGAATCCTGTACATTCATTTGAACTTTGAAATCGAATTTTCGAACTACCGCGCCATTTTCAATTCCTTTTATAATTATAAATAATTATTTATATTCTAACGTCGATTCAAATAAATATATACGTTCTAATTCTATTCAAAATAAATTTCTCATCGTTATTATTTAAAATAATTCATTTTAAATATTCAAAATTCATCGAAATTGCCAAAATAAATTTTTTAAATTGGCTCAGATTTCCAGTTTATTACAATATTTAACGGAAACCTTTGATAACAAATCTTCAATCAAGCATCATGAGGAGAATATTTAAAGGAAACCTTTGAATATAAATCATCTACCAGGGATATGCCAATCCTCACCACCGGTAGTGCCACATGTCAAAAAGAAACCTTTGATTGTAAATTTTCAATCAAGCATCATGAAGAGAATATTCCTTTATTTTTGAAAAGAAAATGTTTCCATAGATTTTTCTTAAGCCCAATATTCTGATAGATAGGAGTGTACGTACCCTATAAATACCTATTGTATTTATTGTAAACCACGGTACCTTTTTCTGTTCATTACTTTCCCTTCTTCTGCTTAGTAGAGCTTTTCTTTTCTTTTTTGGCATTTCCATTACAATTTTGTTGTCTAGTCAATTAGAATTGCTTGAGCAAAAATTGCTATTCCATTTTCATTTGTTGTTAGTAATTAATCATCTAATTAGATTCAACGATAACGTTAATATTTTATTACTATTTATTGTTTTTGTTCTACTATTTCAATTTGTGTATTTCGTTTTGCTTTGTTTAGTTAATTATTGAACTCAATATAGATCCCATAAGATTCGAATCTGTAGTGAATTTAATTACTTGCTCTTTTGTTCTATTGATAATTGTTGTTTGGTTGTCGGTTTTATTAGATTTGTTATGAACCAAATTACAATTTCAATTTTATTTAATTACATCCTCCAAGTTCGTATAACTCGCCCACGAAATTATATAAATAATAATTTATTTTTCCTCCCTGTGTTTGACCTGCATACTGCACACTTGTAATAATTACTACATAATTTGCGATTTTCTAGTCCATAGAAAAGTATCAAACAAATTTTTGGCGCCATTACTGGGGAGGCAAAATTAAATTTTTATTTAATTTCCAATTCATGTTAGTTTTTATTTTATATTTTGTTTTTATTGTTTTCTTTATACAAAATATATCCTGATTAGTGATATTGTGTATTAATTACATTGGTACTATCAGTAACTAACAGGAGGAAAAAAGTTGCCAAATTTTCTTAGATTCTTTCAATCTTCCAATCTCCTTCCCAATTTTCACATTTATTTCTTTCCTTTTTCTTTTTTCTCCCCTCTTTCTTTTACAAGTTTTAATGAAAAAGTCCTTTCATCTCTTTTGTTTCTCTACTTCAATGTAGACCTCTGACCAACCCACCCACCAGTAGATTCAAGCTCATTGCCTCATATCTCAACTCATTGTGTTCGGGGTTCGATGGTTTCCAAATTTTCGTCATTTGTTTTTTGAAAAAAAAAGAGCATGAATTTTAATTCCTTTTTGAAATTGTTGAGTGCATACTTTGTGTTGCGTGCATGATTAGTTTGTTTTTTAGTTCACTTGGTATTGCCTACTTTATTTTGAATTCGGTTGATTTTTTTTCTTTTATGAGAAAAAAGAACTAGGTTGGCTTAGTTTATTTTCCAATTTGTTTTTGAGTCGTGCTTTTTCCTAGTTTTGATAGATTTTTTAAGCTCTAGTTTTGATTTTGAAATAGGACAAGTCAACATGATAGAAACATTTGTTGATGACATGTCAGAATTATTTCTTTAGAAAGCATCAGTTGCCTCAATAGACGTATCCACTATTTCTTTTGAAGAACTATTTGAAGATGACAAATTATTCTTAAATGACGAGAATGAATCGGTGGAACGTCTTGAAGATAATCTTAAGTTCATATCATCAAAAGAAATTGAGGTTAAATGTTCAAGTTTATGGGATTATGATAATCTTCATCTGAATTGTATAAACCCTTGGCACGGCAAAATTTTCATAGGAATGATTCTGATTTTAGAATTAATTGACATGCCTATTGTACCTCATATATCAAATAAGAAATTATCGTGCATCATTTTTTATAGAGGTAAGTGTAGGGGGGAAAAGGAAATTTTTTCTTTGCAAACATCCATCATCCTCATAGATTTCATTTTGCATATAATTTGCATTTACATATAGTTGTCAAACTGAATTTCATTTTACAAATCATTTTGCATCTCATTCATCTTTAGGTATTATCTTTCACATTTAGCAAACGTGTCTACTGTGTGGACACAGTTTTAATCAAGTGTAGGGGAGTTAGCTTTGCATTCTTTTAATTTTTCTTTAATTTTTTTTTTGTCTTTTCATTTTCATGCATTTAGATAGGACCATCATGCATTTTAGGTCGTAGTAAAATGCCATTTTTTTAAAACACGACCCATTTTAGATTGATACAATGAAGTAAGTTAATAATTTTTGTTCAGCTGATGGTAATTTTTTTCTCTCAAGTAAGATCGAATAAGAAATATAATGAAAAGTTGAATTATGAGCGATAATTGTGTAACCAATATGTATGGAGATTCATAGGTGATGGTCATGAAGTATATTTTTAATTGTAGTCTTTGTTTAATGAGTGGAGGACTTAAAGAACATGTAATGGCTTTTCGAGTCTTTAAAACCAAGTTGTGATAAGTTGAATTAGCATAACTCTCTTTTTCTTATATTCAAAAATAATAATATTTTAAGGGTATCTAAAACTGCTAATCTTGCGCTGGAGTGCAAACTCTTCAAGCTCTGTCCCAACTCTTACGTAAGCCCGTGGGGCAGTGCATTTGTGGTATACCTTGATCTCATTTTATGCGTTGGACACCCAAGGATTACAAACATCTTGTTGACATGGTTAGCGTCGGTCTGCAGAATTCGCCAAGCTATATCCCAACTCTCACGTAACCCTACGAGGTAGTGCATGGGTGGTATACCTTGATCAATTTAGTTAGGTGTGTGTAATTAGCTATAAATTTTAATTTTTATAGAGATAGAGAATATTAATTGACGCCCAAGCAGTTCTTAACCTTATAGATTTGACTAGTCATACACAAGGAAATGAGAATACCACTTTGCAATTTGTGATAAGCAAACTAAGAATTTATTTCATGGCTGCACTATGTTATCAACCATACCAACTGACCAAACTAGAATCTAACACATGAAAACTTAAAATATGTTGAAAATTTGTGATGATTTGAGGAATCAAATTTTTCTATAGATTGATTTCGAATTGTAAACTGCTATGTCGCAACTTTTCTGAAACAAGTCGTGTTTTCATTTTTGTATTCATTTTCACATGTTTGTTGCATTCATGTAGTTGCACTAAAACCGTTGCAAACCACATTCGGATTCTATGGGTAGTATCCATTGAAAACCCTCACAAGACACCACTCATCCTACCAGGGACACCTAAAGATTTAACGACTTGTTGTATATGCTCAATGCAATTGTGTTTCCTATGAAAGTGTGACTTATCTAGTTTAGCTTTTAATTTTTGTTTTACTCGAGGACGAGTAAATGATAATTGTAGGGGTATTTAATTAACATGTAAAAGTGTTTATTTATATGCTCATATCTTATTTTTATTGTAAATAAATAAATAAATATTACTTTGTGTATTTTTTGTGTATTTACAGGTTGGTTAACAAATGTCTCCTTCATTTCAATTAAAAATCAATTGCTAAGAAAAAAATACTTTCTCAAATCAACACCATCTTAAATGCAAAAGATGTAGTAGCTCATTAGTAAAGGCCTGTAAATTTGGACAAAATGTCCCGAGTTCAATCCTTGTCAAACACTCTTTTTTGTAGAAGAAAGAAACATGGATATATACACATCGCCTCCTTTGCACTGAAGAATATATGGACTAGTGATGTATTATACATATGTATGTATGTAGGTATTCATATGTATTTAAATATATAATATATACTCTAATAAAGATTTTAGCAATTTGGCATATGCCTCTTAAAGAAATCAAATCAATTATATTTAACTGCCATGTAGAAGGAAAGGAAACTTTGATTATAAATATTCAATCAAGCATCATGAAGAGAATATTTAAAGGAAACCTTTGATTAAAAATCTTCAATCAAGCATATGTCGATCTTCACCACTGATAGTGCCACATGTCAAATGGAAACCTTTGATTAATAATTTTCAGTCAAGCATCATGAAGAGAATATTACTTTATATTTGGAAAGAAAATATTTCCATAGATTTTTCTTAGGCCCAATATTCACATAGATAGCAGAGTGTACCCTACAAATACCCATTGTATTAATTGTAAACCTTGGTACCTTTTTCTATTCATTCCTTTCTCTTCTTCTCCTTAGTAAAGATTTGATTTTCTTCTTTATTTTATTTTTTTGCATTTCCATGGCAATTTGTGTTGTCTAGTCAATTAGATTTGCTGGAACACAAATTGCTACTGCATTTTCATTTTTTATTAGTGATTGACCATCTTATTAGATTCAACGGTAATCCTATTTTTTTTATTTTTTTTCTATTTTTTGTTTCTGCTCTGCAATTTCAATTCATGTATTTTGTTTTGCTTTGTTTAGTTAATTATTGAATTCAATATAGATCTGATTAGATACGAATTTGTAGTGAATTTAATTACTTGCTCTCTTGTTTTATTCATAATTATAATTTTGTTGTCGGGTTCAATTAGATTTGATCTGAACCAAATTGCAATTTCAATTTTATTTAATACATCCTCCAAATTCGTCTAACTTGCCTACAAAACTATATAAATAATTTAATTTAATTTTCCTTCCTATGTTCGACCTGCATACCACACATCTATACGTTTGCGGTAATTATTACATAATTTACACTTTTATAGTCCATAGAAAAGTGTCAAACACTTCCTCTTCACCTACATCCCTATGACCTACCAAACATCCCTCGGGAAGTAGGCCCAATAAATGGTGTAGATAGTCCAAAAACAGAGTCTAGGCATTAGATACGCATTCAGCACATTCCTCAATGCTAATATTCGCTCGAAGTGAACATCATCCCTCAGAATATGAGGGATACCTGTCATATAAATTTCCAAGTTAGTTTATAGCTTATAGCTCGATTGACTTGAAGAACAATGTAAGTTCTAAAACACCTACACCCGCTAGCCACGTCGTTGCAAATCCTGGAGGGCATCAAACGAATATCCAGTCATGCTTGAAGTAGCAAACTTGTTCCATATCCCCGGAATGATGGGACTATTGACTTGCACCACTAAGAACACAAGGGAAAGCGAAGTGATTCTTCTCTTTACCGAGTAAAGGAATCGGATGTCTTTCCCAGATGACTCTGAGCTTGTAACGACCCGCAAATCCGTTCTTATTTGAGCTGACTGAATAAACTCACGTCCAACCCAAATTTCACGAAAATAAAAATCATTAATAGAAAGAAGTTAGAGGGTGAGAATAGAAGGACAGAAAATTAGAATAGAAGAAAAATAAATAGAAGATCGAACTGTACAACAATACAGAATCTCACAATCGCAGTGAAATAAAATATATCATATAAATAATCACTTTTGAAATACAAACTGTATTTGCACTTACATACATCATCAGAGTACATTACATATACAACACAGCGGAATAAACTCTACATATCTATCGTTGAAGCCTCCTGCTCCAAGCTCCTTCAGAAAATCTGTAAAATCCTGAACTGTTGGACTGCACGTAGAAATTTGGGCACCCAAGAGTTTAGGGAAATCATAGAAAATAAACTCTTGGTCAGTCATGGGACTGGTGTGAGTAAATGATTAAAAACAGTTTGATTTTTAACTTTCAAACCTTTTTGAAAGAAAGGATAATCGTAAGACTGATCCACACATAAATACGGATGGTTTTTACCTAACGATAACCCAAAACACTTTGAAATCAATATTGTTTTGATATTATGATAGAGTCTAAACACAAATAAATAGCAATCTAGTAGAACACTTGCATCTCACGCTCTACATACATAGTATACAATCAAATCCATGGTCGCTTATTGGAGATTGAATTCCGACTATGACAAGGTATGGATCCACCTGTCGATAGTGTATCCCTAGAGAGGAAGACACTGGGTTCAACAAGAATGTCTTGCAACCCGGCCCACACATGACCAACAACTCATTTCGCTTGAGTGTATCGAATATATTGTTACCAACGGTTGGGAGCTACCCACCATTTCCCGAAAGGGACAGCATCGAACGATTTAAGAAGTGAACGGAATTACTCTAGATAAGTGACAATACACCCAAATGGGAGTGACCCACATAGCCATGTTGCCTGCCCGATTTTTGTCATTTCCAGGTTGTGAGGCTTGAGGCTGAACTTACCCTTGGATATAACACGTCTTCATTCACTTTGAATGCCACGTCGTCAAACCCGCCAAATCACAAATTTATTTCCCCAAAAATATCCTAGGTATAAAGGTAAGAGAAACGAATTCCTCCGCCACCAAACGTAAATACGTTTGAAGAAATCAACTTACGCGATCTATTAAGCATACTCTGTCAAACATTCATCCATACAAGTTGTCCTGGGACTGGACAACCTGAAGGCACTATCCTATAAATCCGTCTTAGGCAATTTCTATCTAAAATTGACAGAACAATCCTTGCAATACTCCGTCTTCAACTGTCTTCAATAATCTTTGGCTCGAAACGTATATTGAATCGAAGTGGAATTTAGATTCCGGTCTCCTCGAAATGATAACGAAAAAGGTCCGGATTTGATAGTGGTGATTTAACTATCAAATATGAAATAAAGAATTAGATTTAACTCCATTGGATCTACTAAGCTTAAAATAAATCTTTGATTATACAAATATTTACTTTGTATGTATATTTGAATATGCAAGTATTAACTAACTTAGAGAATTTTATTATCAAACTTACGTGGTAATCTCGTTCTCGAATATCTATTTCCATAGCTGAAAACGATATTTAACTCTAACACCCATCCTGAACACAAACTAATATGACCTATCGGATAATAGTGAAATGAATCAAGTTGGGGTATTTTAATTACCTCTCAGACCTTGAATCGAAATCATCCTTATCGTCAATATTCATAGAAGTCTAGTGTCCAAAATGTTCGACAAACCAGAATTTGTAAATCCAATTGATTCTCCAATCTTAAACCATTTTCAAAACAATGTTGTTGTTTTGAACCACTCATTACGTTAACTTAACTTAGATATCAAATTAGGGAATTTGGCTAAAATAACGACTTGATATCCTAATTGTCCAATAATCAAATTATCTATAGCTTAATTAAAAGACTAATTAAGTCAAAACCATTTTCTTGTGTAACATATCCAAATCCCTATTTAACTACATTGTCAACTTAAATCTATTAATTTAAGACATACCTTAACCTTTATAAAATATTATTAAATTTTAGTCACTATTTGTCATAATCATTTCTATTAATTTAATTGAATAAGATTAATTAAATAACCAATTTCCCTTTTAAAAGTAGCTGGTATACGTCAAACAAACTGATTAACTGATTACAAATAAATCTTCCATTTAAAATAATTCATTTAATTATTTACTTAAAAACAATTTATATCCAATTAAAAGTTTACGTTCATTTTTGAGTTACTTTACAGAAAATGGCTTAGCAGTTCCAAAGGTATATGACAGTTCTTATAACAGACAAAATTCAAGTTGTTAACCCAATTTGTACAAACCAACCTACAAATACATTTCCATATACTAACTAATAATACCTCAACATATATTAATTGATAAAATATGTCAAACTGACATCATAGCAGAATGGTGTTTATTTCTGCTAACAGGGTATTCAAACAATACATAACTACGGTCAAAGAAACTAAACACAAAAGAATCAATAAATAAATTTATTGAACATAAAAATTTAGAATTTACTGAATTACAGATCGTTACTGAACGATGGTTTACACGTTAATTTAGTTTAGCGAATAATTTTTTCATTCGATTAACTTTAACCGATACGTAGTATTAGAATCTCTTTTAATTATTTAATAAATTAATTTACTTCAAATTAAATTTGTTTAAAACTCGATAAAGAGTTACTTACACACGCCATCGGTTTACTCGATAAGACACACAAGCCAAAATTTATTCAAACATAAGTCTTTGATCTAAACTTATCAATAAATACAAATCACTTTGTATATAATATGTTATATAATATATATATATAAATGTATTGCATTTAGGATTTAAGCATGCCACATTTATTTTCTATTCAAGTATTGATAATTGAGCCGAGCCCGATTAGATCAGTCCATATGCTTTTACACCAAATATGTATTTACTAAAACCAACCTTAAAACTTTCCTGCCCTTTTATTTAGATACATGGGCCAAGCCCAATTGCTTATTCCCCTTTTCCTTTTTATTTTATTATATTATAAATAGGCCAAGCCCAAGCCATTTTCACGTCAGTTCTATTCGCCTGCACCCTCTTCTATCTCCTTCTTCTCCCATGCTTTTCTCTTCTTTTCTTCCCTCACGTTTTCTTTATTCTTTGGTTTCTTTTTATATATACAAGGACATATATTTTGGGCTTAGCTAGGTCAATACCCACGCGTGTACATCAGAAGAACGCAACATCAAGGAAGCAGCACCTTCACCTTTTCCCATCCATCCCTTACCACTTTTCTGTTTTCGTTTGTTTTGTTTACTTTAATTTTGTTTTTTTTCTTTCGTCTTAGAAACTAGGTAGAACTCGCTGCCCATCATCCCTATACCGACAGCAAACGCTCGAGCTCCTGCCTTTGTTGGACTACAACAACTTGCTACTTATAGATTAAGTTCATGGTGGAGTTCATGAAACAAGAGTTGGTCAGAAGAGGAAGAGGAGCATCGTTTTACTCGTTGTCTTTGAACAGAATAGAGGAGGAACAAGGATTTGTTTTTGTTTTCATGTTTATATTTATGCCCAGTCTGCTTTCATTATCCAGCATGAAGGCCGAAAAGTTTAAATACCACTTTTCTGTCATATAACTGTTTCCACCTTCTTCTATTTGAAGGCAATCCGTGCACCGTGTGCACGCTGTGCACTTGCACAGTCGATCTCCGCACTAGACTCGTCACTACCTTCTCCGCAAGTTTCTCCACTACCCAATGTCATCCTCGACCGACTGCCATGCCTTCATGTGTCCTCCTCCTTCAAATCACTAGCAAGTTTGTATTATATTACCCATGTAGGATATAAACAACGTGAAGTTGCTCTCTTTTTTCCAACCGTTGTTCCCCTTCAAATTACCAGTTTTTATTTTCTTTTCGTTCAAGCAACATATTAAAACCATTCTTCATATCATAAGCCTTTTCGTACCAAATTATAGTGCAAACTTCTATCACATAATTGAGGCAAATGTGGTGCGTTACACCAAACTGCTAACTCAACAAAGATTATACTAAATTTTAACTTTAATAGGTTTAGTTCTGTCAATACTTTCTCCTCTTGTTTCCTTTATAATTTAAATTTATTTAATTATTTATAACAGGTGTATTAAGGTTTCTAAGAGGCTTAAAACACATGTATTTTCGTCCAGGCTAAAGTCCTCAGTCATAATTCCCATGCAACAAATCTAAACACTCTGCCTTGCACAAAAAATCAAATGGTATGTCAAAAGTTATTAACCAGATCAATGACAAAGAGGTTCATGGCATTAAGATGGAATCTCCTGTGTCATTCTTTCCAAAAGAATAGTGTGCTTGGGACGAGCTGTCATAGAGGTCATGACTGCTGTCTCCAAGTACTCTGCTTTTGTGTTCTTATTAATCTCGTTCATTGATCGTTTAAAACTATATTAGCACAAAGAGATCCGTTATATAAGGAACGAGAACACTGTCTGAACACACCATTCACAAAGATGAAAGCAACGATCTTCATCATCGCAGCCCTCCTCATACTTCCCACAACGATCTTTACCACCGCCGACCCCTTCTTTCGTATGTATATATCTGCTACTATATATATATATATTTATTCGAAATCAGCTATATTTTTTTGTAATTAAACTATACTTAATTATGAAAAAGTTCCACGTTGAAATCAAATTTTAAACCACACTAGAATTAAGTTATGTATGCTTGACGTTAGGTGATAGTTTAAGAACAGTAAATAAAGTAATATGCTTGATTTCTAGGCTTTTATTCTATTAAACCTGGTTTCTATTCAGTCCAGTCTTAATGTGAAGATGGAATACATTCTAAAATATTTCCACGTATTTCTTCACATTTATAACTTTACTGTTATGGTTCCAGGCTTTATCCTGTATTGATATAACACCTTGAACTTACTAAACACACATTTAAGAAGATCACATATGCACATATATATATATATATATATATATATATATATATCATAACCTAAACAGTAAGTGGAAACAATCTACTCACATACATATACATACTCAATAACAAAAGGAAAGGGAATTTACTCATATATAATTGGTCCACTGTTTTTAGTCTTATGCCCAAATGTTCTACTCTGTTTTTATGTTCCAGGTTTAGCTCTTTGTTGTCAGCCATTGTTTGCTCCATTGTAGTTCTCAGCTTCTCATTTTTCTTGAATGAACTAGTGTTGGTTTTCAAGTGATATGCGTGTGTATTTATAGTGCAAGAAATGATTAAAATAAGGAGAAGCACATGTGTGTGCATGGGAAATGAAGCATTTCGAGCTGATGGCGTTTTAGCTATTGCTATGGGTAAAAAGGGATGCAGCTATGTATTTATTGAAAGAAGTTACATTTTCATATGTGTCTAGGTGATTGAAATAAATGTCTATGTTTTAGCTGGTTCTATGATGTTCCGAACACAATTCATTGCAGTTCTACCCCCGAAATATGTACATGTAGCCATGTTATATAGCTCATGTTTCTATGGTTGATGGGAAAGTAGGTGGACTAGGATTGGTTGTTAATTAGCTGGGTACAAATTACTTCAAGTGACAGGCCAGTTTTCTTTTTGAGGTACAAGAATGGAAGCATAGCCATGTTATATAGCTGATGTTGCCATTGTTTGGATTGGAAAGAAACTAGCTTAGCTGGTCCTAAATGTTTTTGAAAATCAAGGAGTGACCGTGTGCAGATAGGAGAACATAGGGTAGGAGATTTTGATAGATGCACAGTTGTGACTGAAATGAAATGTTGCAAAGTCATTCACATCTAATCCTATATGCACGGCCACATGTGCAAATATATATTTAAAAACTTTGTTTTGTTCCTAAGACATTTGTGATGACCCCAAACTTCCGTAGACCGAAAGTAAGGATAATCATTTTGGAATACGACATATTTACAACAAAAACAGATCTCAGATAATTATCATAACACATAAACCATTGTAGCGGAAATAAATGTCATCAGCATCACAGCAAAACATCAGAGTATGCAGTTTACAAAATCCACTTAGCAAAATATAAGTCTTAACAAAAGAGAAACAAGTCTCAAATGAAAGGAAATAAGTTTCAAATCCAATTACATACATCAAAAGCAAAAGATAGAAAAATGTCTCAAAAGTAGAATAAAAGATGGAGAAAAGGTCTTCTTCTTCTTCCTCCCAAAGCAAGCTCCAATCAGAAAGTATCACCTAGAAACCTGTCAATTGGATGCCCATGTGGAAAGAGGGCACCCGAGTTTGCAAAAGTGAAACAAACTACGAGTCAGTCATGGGACTGGTGTGAGAATTCTTAACTAAATTAACTATCAAGAAGGCGAATCTCAGGACCACGCCGCTAACGCGGAACGGGTTTACTCCATTGGATTGCCAGAGCAATATTTTATAAAGTTTATATAAAACAGCGAAATGACTTTTGAAAAATGAAACCATCATAAGACTCAGATCCTGTCACACAATGCAATGCACACAGGAGGATAGAGTTTTTCCCTTATGATGATCAAACATGCTTAATACGTGAAAAGTAATATTTTAATATTATTATTAGTGTCTAGGTAGTATTAAAATACTTTAATGTAAATATATCACTCCTAGACGGCATAGTACCCCATCCTACTATGTCGACGTATATAAGTTTACAATCAAAACCGAAATGTCGTCGTATTGGGAATTGGTTTTTTGTCATGAAATCGAGGCTAGGGATCGTCCTCTTCTGATTCGAGACACTCTAGCAAATGCCTCAGGATCCCCCGCAGTGAACCCTTGGAACGGTAGGGTCGGTCCCCACCTAACGACAGTGGATTGGCAATTCCTGAACATACGTTTCCCGGCCCCTTTGGACCTATAATGTGACCACTTCCGGCTTATAAAAATGAGGTACCTCTGTAATAACCCGAAAATGTGAACCAGTTTAAAATTTTTAAATTAGGTTATTACCAAAGAATTTGAATAGTTGAAATAGCATATTTCAATAAAATATAGAATTTGGTATGGTATAGCAGTTTGAAATTTTGAATACAAACTTTGTCAGACTGTACCGGGTGGAAAATATAACGGATTTTAATGAAAATAAAAATATTTAAATATGTTTATCAATACCTTTCTAACGAATCTGAAAAATCGAAGTTTCATAGCGGAAATCAAAAGTTATGGCCAAATGAATTTTCAGAAAGGTCGCTATATAGTATATATAGCCCTTGAAAATTGAGATTTTGCATACGACCTCGGAATTCGACGAAACCACTTTTGTTGGGTCCGGGATGTCAAATTATTGCTAAGTTTCAAATTTCATAATTTTTGAAGCTAGTATGTGAGCGGGGCAAAAGAAAATGTGTTTGGTCAAATTCTGTTAAAAAGGGTCGACCTAAAAATGACTATTTTTCAAACGAGCTCCGAATTCGACGAAACTGGTTTTGTTAGGACCGTATCGTCAAAACAAAGCTAGATTTATTTTTCTGGAATTTTTCGATTTAGTTTGTGGCCCTAGCAAATTGAAATGTACGTTTAAATTAAATATCGAATGTTTTATATTTTAATTTGAAAAATAACTGATTGTAACAGTCGAAATGGCCAACGAAACATATCCCATTGTGTCCGGAATGGGGGTAATTAGCTAGTGGCGATAGTCGTTGGGTTTTAAAAGGAGTCCGTTTGCAAAAACACTATTTAAAATTTCCTATAAAGTATGGACCAATAGGAATTTTTCTTTAAAAAAAATAAAAAATAAAAACACCCGAAACCCTAGCCGCCAGAGATGATCTGGACGACTCAGAGTGCTCGAGACTTCTCGTCCATTTAGCCACCGCCTCAGGAGATTTCACCGCCGCCGCCTGTTGAGACTTCTGACCGCCTTCGCCTCCTCTCCACATCCGACCAACCCACGACCCAATCCATCGACCGTCGGCGTCGGAAATCGACCAGGAAGTCACGACCCACAAAGCGCCGCCGCGACGCGCACAGGCCACCGAACCCTTCGCCACCACCGCCGATCTGGAGGTGGTTCGTAGCTCTTTGACGCAACAAAGTCTGATCGAGGCATCGAGGTACGGATTGACTAGAAAATCGTGACCTAGTTTCGAAGTTTTAAAAACCTTTCTGATGTAAAATTCTGAAATGAAAATAACACTTTTAAGTGTTGCAAAACTTTGAAAAATAATATCTTTTTCTTTCTTTAACGAAATTAGATGAAACAGGAGACACCGTGACCGCAAGGAGGCTCTCTACATTCTAGAAGAAGCCGCGGATTTTTCTGACCTTCCTACGATCTTTAGCACTGCAATAACCAATGTGAGGAATCTAAACTATTTATGTGAATGGAATCGCGTTGTATAAATTATATGAGCGAAGTGTAAATTATATACGCATTGTATTCCTCAAGTACATGTGTTGTATAAGTTATATTAGCGATGTATAAATTATACAAGCATTGAATGAAACATATATGCTTTGAATTGTGATGAAATGCAAGTGAATTAATATTATATATATATACTCCACTCGTCCACAGACCATGGACGATATTTATTGCTTGTGATTGACGTGATATTATATGGTATGACGAATGGTTGGAAATAATTGTTTGTGGTTGATATTATGGTTGAAAAATACCTTTGTGGTTGAAAAATACCTTTGTGGTTGAAAAATACCCTCTTATGGCTGAAACAAAATAGAATAGGATTGTGGAATTGAAAATAAAACATGCCGCCTGCGTGCGAACTAGATGCATGATCCCCATTGTCAAAAACCGCGAGGTTTTAAGGTAGAACGAGGAGCCGTACTAGGGACGGTCCCGGTTTTAACTACCCTGCCGTTATGCTGCCAAAATTTTCTGAAATATTTATGTGTTAGAATAATTTTCATTCGTTGAAATAAATTACATAAACTATATAGAATATTCATGTGTTGAGTTGCAATTCATTCGTTGAGTTTAAATTCAAGTGTTGAATATTATTTGAATTTAAACAAATGGCTTTAGCGATAAAAATCACATTTTTATATATATACAAACTATATGGAATATTCATGTGTTGAGTTGCAATTCATTCGTTGAGTTGAAATTCATGTGTTGAATATTATTTGAATTTAAACAAATGGCTTTAGCGATAAAAATCACATTTTATATATATACAAACTATATAGAATATTCATGTGTTGAATTGCAATTCATTCGTTGGGTTGAAGTTCATGTGTTGAATGTTATCATCTTTTAAAAATAAAATGAATCGACAATGAAAACTATATATTTATAGTGAATATGAAGAGTTAAAAATACACACGTGTCAAATAAATATTTTTGATGATAAAAACATTTCTTTTATCATGTATATGCTTAGTTAAAAATACACACATGTCGAATAAATATTTTTGATGATAAAAATATTTCTTTTATCATGTATATGCTTCGTTAAAAATACACAGGTGTCGAATAAATATTTTTGATGATAAAAATACTTCTTTTATCATGTATACGCTTAGTTAAAAATACATACGTGTTGAAATAAATAATAGTTTGCTTGAAATATTATTATTAGCTTTGTTCTGCATATATATACATGTGTTGAACAGGAAAAATGGATTAGCTGTAGAGTAAAGAAATTATTTGCGTGCCCGACAAATAGATAAACCTTGATGAGTTGGCTGCGCAATTTTATTTATATATCAACTCCTGTGAATGCCATTGGATGCGGAGTGCTGGTTATTCTGTGTGAAATAATAAATAACGCCATAGGATAGTAACAATTAATTTTGAACTACACTACATGGCATACTTCTTGATGATAGGCATACTTCATCATATTCCACATAAGCAATTGGAGCTTGTGTGACGAGGTGGAAGATTTACCATACAAGCAAGAGGCTTGTATGGCGATGACTATATACTACAGGTTGAACTGATGACTAATATGGACTATATAAATTATAACGATAAATTGCCAGATTAATAAAAACCCCACACGGGTCTGGAGTTGACAATAATCACGTCGCTCTAGTTATTAGATATGGCACATGGACTATTTATTTCCACACAGAAACGGGGTGACGGGAATTTATTCTCTGGAGTGATTATCAGTACATGCTCCCCCGTAAACACCAAAATATATCACTATAAATATGTGAATGCTTTTTAGGATTTATTGGGTACCTAATACGGCCCAATAAATTTCCAAACCCCTCCCCGTACAAAGGAGGTTATGGCGAAATTTTCCGAAAAATTAAGGCGTTAGTGAAATATTTGAGGTGAAAACGAAGTTGAAATTATAAAATGAACTATAGTTGAAATTATAGAATGAACTATATTTATATATATAAATATAAATATAATTAAAAGGAATAGAGGCCGTGCAGCTCGCGTTACGGAATCGTAATTTGAAACGATTAGTATGAGAAATCCGACCATCGGATTTTCCCGAAACCGCAACCGCTGGTTTCGCCTTGGAAATATCTTTCCAACGGCACCAATCTTGTAAAAATCTATCGGTTGGATTGTCCAGAATGTTTAATTCAAATCTGAAGAAAAACAGCGCCAGAATCGTTTATTTTTATATATAAATATAAATATAATTAAATTAAATCGAATAACGACGCTGCAGTTCGAATTTTGAAATCGTAACTTCAAACGACTAGTGTGGAAGATCCGACCGTCAGATTCTCACGAAACTGGAACCGTTGGGTTCGCTTTGGGAATATCTTCCCACTGATATAGACTTTGTAGAAATCCAACGGTTAGATTTTCCGATATGTGTAAAACAAATTAGAGGAAAAACAGCGTCAGTGCCACGGCACGACCTGAAACGTCGTTTAATTAAATGTGGCCATTTTTAAATAAATAAAAATGGCGAAAAATAGTTATAAAATATTATAATCAACATAGATTGAAAATAAACCAATTGGGCTTGAATTGTTTGATATTTGATGGTTGTATGTGTTTGATGCGAAAATAACACTAATTAATTGAAAGATGGATGTCGAATAATATAACCATATAAAGAATCGATTTAAATTTTAATGACGTGAATTATTTGAAAAGGCCGAGCTAACCCTCATTTCAAATAATTTATCGAGCGATTCGAATTGGAAAATGCAAAGACGATTCAAGACCGACGATCTTCGTATCGGTTGGATGGGCGCTACTGAGGTTCCTAACTGGAGTAGCTACCGGAAAGGGACGGAAGTAGTAGCCGTCTGAACGTATGTGTTGATTGTACGGATATGCGAGGAATTGACGCCTCCGGTTTCGTTCAGACCCAGAGCGGACTTGTAAATGGACTGTGTGTCTGACATTGGATTTTGTTCCATACTGATTGATCTCTGTTAAATATATATCTGCTTGGCGGCGGAGAATTTATTCTTTTGCTTAATGCCCTTCTCTGAGACGTACGAGCTCAGAGGTTATATATCGATGGAAATCAATCGTATGGAGTAGACCGCCTATGTGGCATGCCAAGATGTTGTGATCAAGGCTTCTGTTGCAAAGCAAAGTCTTGTGGATGATGATCAAAGCAAGGTCTACGTAGCCTAGCTTTGTGTATTTCGTAGATTCGCGAACCTCACACCTCGGTATGAGTTAAAAACGGGATACGGACTGCAGGGAGAGCACGACGTTTCTTTCTAGCTATGGTGGTGTCAGTGACTTACCAGCCCTGACATATATATCTACTTTTCACCTTTGTGGTTGTTGGAATGCGAGGCTCCTCAATTATAGGTCTGTAAGGACCGGGAAACGTGTGTTCAGGAATTGCCAATCCTCAAACGTAAGAGAGGACCGGCCCTGAAGCATCCAGGGTTACCCAGAGTGCGTAGTCCTAAGGCATTTGCTAGAGTGTCTCGAAGCGGAGAGGAACTTGCCCCTTGCCTCGACTCATGACGGAAATCCAACTTCCAATACGAAATAACAGACTCGATTGCAGAACTAGTATGGCGACATAGTAGATGGTAGCTATGCCGCCTATGATTGATATTTATGATGCTATTCATTTTTGAAACATATATGCACTAGTAATAATATCAAATGATTTTGCTTTATACGTATCAAGCATATTTGGCCCTTATAAGGTAAAACTCTATCCTCCGGCTTGCGTTGCATTGTATGATGGGACCTGAGTCTTATAATCGCTTCATTCTTTTCAAAAGCATTGCGTTGTTTTTAAAAGAGTTTACTTTGTTTAAATGCACTAGCAATCACTGGAGTAAACCCGTTCCGCGAAAGTGGCGTGGTCCTATGATTTGCTATTACTGTTGTTAAATTGTTAAATAGATTCCTCATACCAGTCCCCATGACTGACTCGTTGTTTGTTTCACTTTGCAAACGCGGGTGCCCTTATTTTCACACAGGCAGCCTAGTACACAAGTGATAGGTTGTTTTTGGCTCTGCACTGCTGCATAGGGTGCATTTTTGGCTCATGGCGAGGCTGACTTCACAGAGCGACTTTGACATTTTCCGCCATTATTGTTCTTATATTATGATTCCGCCACAGGCGATGTAGACTGATTTACTTTCCATATTTCTTACTATATGTATATGTATTCCGCCTTCGGCGATGTAGATTGATACCCTTATTATGTCTCACTGCATGTATGTATTCCGCCTCTGGCGATGATGACCGATCACTGTCCTTTTATTTACTAAGTTATATCCCACGCTATGCTATTCTGATGTTATTACATGTTGTGATTCCGCTGTCATATCCATGTAAAATTATTCTATTTATTGTTTCTGCTATTATCTGTACTCTGCTATGATGAATAATGTGTTATATTCCTATGATTATCCTTAATACCGCCCCTCGGATTTTGGGATCGTCATAGTTGGTATCAGAGCCTTGGTTAACCTTAGTTTCGGGATCTAACACATTAAACACCTCGTCAGAATAGAATCAGTAGTGTTCTAATGCGAGTAGCTCATTAGAGACAGGATTAGCAATGTCCTAGAATGAGCTAAGCAGATTAGCAAAACAATTTGATCAGTACTTATGTTTCCTTGTATTCGCTTGCTTTATCATTTATGAAAATTATCAAATCTGTGAGCTTGACTCTTTTCTTGCTTATACAGTATTCTCTTAGATGGCTACACGAGCAGCAGCAGCTAGAGGAGGCCGTGGAGGCCGAGGAGGAGCAGCAGGAGGACGGGGGAATATCCCCGTAGTAGTGGAAGGCCCTATTGTTCAGCCACCAGCACCAGAAGACATTGAGCTAGATAAAGTAGCAAAGAGGTACAGAAATCTGGGGGGAAAACCCTTTACTGGCACTGGCACAGTAACCGAGGCTATAGCTTGGTTGAAAACCTGTGAGAAAATCTTTGAAGGCATGGGTATGGGAACCAACAACAAAGCCCGACTTGGCATTTGGCTCCTTCAGGAGGAAGCAGAGCTGTGGTGGGATGCCATTACCTCAGAGGACGCAGCTGGAACTGTCAGAACTTGGGAGAAATTTAAAGCTATGTTCCATGAGAAGTTTGTACCTGTACAGGCTCTAGAGAGGATGCGAGAGCAGTTTGCTAATCTCCAGCAAGGAGATCTCTCTATTCAGGATTATCTAAATAAGTTCACCCAGTTGTCGCGCTATGCTCCAGAGCTGATTCTGACCAACAAAGCAAAGAACAAGAGATTCATATTTGGGCTGAAGCGCAAGTACCATGATAGAGCTATGAGCAACATCAAACTCTCCTTTTCAGAATTAGTGAAGATGGCTTGCAATTACGAAGACATGGATGAGAGGCATGCTAGCCAAGACCGCGCCAAAAGCCAAGCTGGAAATAAGCGCAAGGCTTCAACCGATCAACCCGAATCTAGCATTACCGCGACCGCTACTCAGAAACCTGCAAAGATCCCGAAAGGAAATTGATACAATTGCGGGAAGTCAGGTCACTTTTCTAATGTATGCAAAGCTCCGAGGAAGCCGAAGGCAAATGACTCAGCCGAATGCTACAACTGCCATAAGAAGGGGCACTATAGCAGGAACTGTCCTTTGAAGCAGAATGCAAAGGTGGCTCATGTCTATGACGGAAAGACCCCGCCAGCTATCACCGATGGATCAAGTAAACCCGATGTCTTGGGAGCTACCCTTACCATTAAAAATATTCCTATTTCTGTACTTTTTGATACTGGTGCATCACGTAGCATCATTTCTGATAACCTTGCTCACAAGTTAAAATTGAAACGAAGAAAACTTAAGGAACCAATTAAAGTTCGAAACCCAATAGGAAGTTCTGTTATCTCAGTTTATACTGTAGAGTGCCTATCTCTTATTCTTGCTACAAGTTCTTCTTTGATTCGATTGTCATGGACCTTTCCGAATTTGATGTTATACTGGGGCTTGACTGATTGACAAAATATAAGGCCAAAGTTAGATGTGCCGAACGAATCATTAAAGTCAAAACGAAGCTTGGACCTATATATATACCATGCCATGGCTCAGAAATAGATAGAACAGAATTTTGGTCTTCTTTAGAAGTTATTCCCCCTTCATTAGTAAAGATACTAGTCGTTAAAAACTATGCGGATGTGTTTGAAGAAGTGGAAAACTTACCGCCGCAAAGAGAAATTGAATTCAGGATAGATTTAATTCCTAACGCCCGACCAGTAGTTCATCCAATTAGAAGAATGGCCCCGAAAGAAAAAGAAGAGTTAGGTAGTCAAACCCGAGAATTGCTTTGGAAAGGTCTAATCAGACCGAGCTTTTCAGCTTGGGGAGCAGCAGTAGTATTTGTCCCGAAATCAGACGGTACTCTAAGACTTTGTGTTGATTACCGAGATCTCAATAAGTAGACACTGAAGAACAAATATCCCTTGCCCCGTATAGATGATCTGTTAGATCAATTAAATGGAGCAACAGTATTCTCCAGAATGGACCTAGCTACAGGGTTCCACCAATTACGTATAGCCGAAGACTGTGTTCCTTTGACAGCCTTCAGGGGTCCCGATTTATTCTACGAATGGTTAGTAATACCGTTCGGCTTGTGTAACGCTCCGGCATACTTCGTTGATCTTATGAACAGAGTGTTCAGTGGTGTATTGAATAAATTTGTTCTAGTCTTCATCGATGACATTTTAATCTACCCTAAGTCGGAAGATGAGCATGCAAAACATTTAGAGCAAGTGTTGAAAATTCTAAGGAGAAATGTCTTGAAAGCTAAATTTTCTAAATGTGTCTTCTGGCAGAATGAAGTTAAATTCCTAGGCCATGTCGTATCAAAGGAAGGAATTGTTGTAGATCCAAGCAAAATTACAGCGATTTAGAACTGGAAACAACCTACTACGCCCACAGAAGTTCAAAGTTTCCTTGGATTGGCTAGTTACTATCGGAAATTCGTTCAGGATTTTTCAAAGATATCAGGAGTATTGACAAAGCTTACAAAGAAGCATGAGAAATTCAAATGGACTCCCGAATGTGAAGAAGCTTTCCAGGAGCTGAAACAGAAGTTGACAACTGCTCCAGTATTGACCATTATAGAAGGTAACCAAGACTTGACTGTATGGTCAGATGCTTCTATTAGAGGCCTAGGCGCAGTGTTAATGCAAAAAGGCCAAGTGATCGCTTATGCCAGCCGTCAACTAAAGCCGCATGAAAGAAACTATGCTACTCATGATCTTGAATTATTAGCTATCGTGTTTGCTTTAAGAATTTGGAGGCATTATTTATTGGGCGAGAAGTTCGAGCTATACACCGATCATCAATCCTTGAAATACCTGTTCACCCAGAAAGATCTAAACTTGAGACAACAGCGTTGGTTAGAATTCCTTACAGCATACGATTTTGAAATTCTATACACTCCAGGGAAAGCCAATGTTGTAGCAGATGCGCTCAGTAGAAATAATGAAATCATCGCCAGTTTTGTCATCACGTCTTCATTAATAGACAGGATCTCGACCCTTCAGAAAGACGATGAATTTATTCAAAGAATCAGTCAAAGAGTCAAAGGAGGTGAATCCACAAGTTTACGACTCGATGACAAAGGAGTTCTAAGATTAAAGGGCAGAATTTGCATCCCGAATCTTCCTGAGCTCAGAAGAGAAATACTTGATGAGTGCCACAAATCCAAACTAAGTATCCATCCCGGTGTAGGCAAAATGTATAACGATATCAAACGCACATTCTGGTGGAGAGCTTTGAAAAGAGATATCTCATTGTATGTTAGCAGATGCCCCACTTGTCAGCTAGTAAAGAGTGATCAGCAGAAATTGGCTGGATTATTACAACCCTTAGAAATTCCAGGATGGAAGTGGGAACAAATCTCGATGGATTTCATCGATGGCTTGCCTCGGACTAGAAAAGGAAACGACAGTATATGGGTAATAGTAGATCGCTTCACGAAGACTGCCCATTTCATACCTGTCCGATCCAACAGAATGGCTCAAAGTCTAGCACAGATTTACTTCAAAGAAATAGTTAAACTACATGGAGCGCCGCTCAATATAGTCAGCGATAGAGATCCCCTGTTTACTAGCAAATTCTGGGAAGCATTCCAGGAAGAATTGGGAACCAAATTGAATCTAAGCACCGCTTGTCACCCACAGACAGATGGCCAAACTGAGCGGGTGAATAGAATTCTAGAAGACCTACTACAGGCTTGCGTTATCGATTTTGGAGGCTCATGGGAAGATCACTTACATCTAGCCGAATTCTCTTACAATAATAGCTATCAAGCAAGTTTGGGAATGTCTCCATTTGAAGCATTATACGGTAGACCGTGTAGATCTCCCGCATGTTGGGTAGAACCTGGCAACAGACTTGTGTTGGGGCCCGATATGATTCAAGAAGCATCGGATAAAGTCGATTTCATTAAGAAGAGATTAAAAACCGCACAAAGCAGACAGAAAAGTTATGCTGATGCGAGAAGAAGGGATATATCGTTTGCCGTTGGCGATTATGTTTATTTAAGAGTTTCTCCAATGCGAGGAGTAATCAAATTTGGCAAGACTAGGAAGTTGGCACCGAGATTTATTGGTCCCTTTCCTATACTTGAACGGATTGGAACTCTTGCATATAGGGTTTCATTACCTGATTGGTTGCTTGGTGTACATGATGTGTTCCACGTGTCTCAACTCAGAAAACATGTTCATGATCCAGACCTTGTTGTGGAAGAAGCAGCGCAACATGATATTGACATAGCTCCAGAATTAGCACTCAGAAGAGAGCCATTAAAGATAGTTGGCAAAGAAACTAGAGAGCTAAGGAGGAAAAAGATTCATTTAGTCAAAGTGCAGTGGAGTAGTGATCCTAAAGACTGTACTTGGGAGCCTAAGGAAAGCATTAAACAAGCCTATCCCAAATGCAGAGTGGACATCTCTGACTAACTCCGGTGCAAGGTACCCTTACAATACATTGCATTTACATTTTATTTCCTGCTTAACTATTATTTCCTTTTCGAGGACGAAAAGTTTTAAGTGGGGGAGATTGTAATAACCCGGAAAATGTGAACCAGTTTAAAATTTTTAAATTAGGTTATTACCAAAGAATTTGAATAGTTGAAATAGCATATTTCAATAAAATATAGAATTTGGTATGGTATAGCAGTTTGAAATTTTGAATACAAACTTTGTCCGACTGTACCGGGTGGAAAATATAACGGATTTTAACGAAACTAAAAATATTTAAATCTGTTTATCAATACCTTTCTAACGAATCTGAAAAATCGAAGTTTCATAGCGGAAATCAAAAGTTATGGCCAAATGAATTTTCAGAAAGGTCGCTATATAGTATATATAGCCCTTGAAAATTGAGATTTTGCATACGACCTCGGAATTCGACGAAACCACGTTTGTTGGGTCCGGGATGTCAAATTATTGCTAAATTTCAAATTTCATAATTTTTGAACTAGTATGTGAGCGGGGCAAAAGAAAACGTGTTTGGTCAAATTATGTTAAAAAGGGTCGACCTAAAAATGGCCGTTTTTCAAACGAGCTCAGAATTCGATGAAACTGATTTTGTTAGGACCGTATCGTCAAAACAGAGCTAAATTTATTTTTCTGGAATTTTTCGACTCAGTTTGTGGCCCTAGCAAATTGAAATGTACGTTTAAATTAAATATCGAATGTTTTATATTTTAATTTGAAAAATAACTGATTGTAACAGTCGAAATGGCCAACAAAACATATCCCATTGTGTCTGGAATGGGGGTAATTAGCTAGAGGCGACAGTCGTTGGGTTTTAAAAGGAGTCCGTTTGCAAAAACACTATTTAAAATTTCCTATAAAGCATGGACCAATAGGAATTTTTCTTTAAAAAAAATTAAAAAAACCCGAAACCCTAGCCGGCAGAGACGATCTGGACGACTTAGAGTGCTTGAGACTTCTCGTCCATTTAGCCGCCGCCTCAGGCGATTTCACCGTCACCGCCTGTTGAGACTTCTGACCGCCTTCGCCTCCTCTCCACATCCGACCAACCCACGACCCAATCCATCGACCGTCGGCGTCGGAAATCGACCAGGAAGTCGCGACCTACAGAGCGCCGCCGCGACGCGCACAGGCCACCGAACCCTTCGCCACCACCGCCGATCTGGAGGTGGTTCGTAGCTCTTTGACGCAGCAAAGTCTGATCGAGGCATCGAGGTACGGATTGACTAGAAAATCGCGACCTAGTTTCGAAGTTTTAAAAACCTTTCTGATGTAAAATTATGAAATGAAAATAACACTTTTAAGTGTTGCAAAACTTTGAAAAATAATATCTTTTTCGTTCTTTAACGAAATTTGATGAAACAGAAGACACCGTGACCGCAAGGAGGCTCTCTGCATTCTAGAAGAAGCCGCGGATTTTTCTGACCTTCCTACGATCTTTAGCACTGCAATAACCAATGTGAGGAATCTAAACTATTTGTGTGAATGGTATCGCGTTGTATAAATTATATAAGCAAAGTGTAAATTATATACGCATTGTATACCTCAAGTACATGTGTTGTATAAGTTATATTAGCGATATATAAATTATACAAGCGTTGAATGAAACATATATGCTTTGAATTGTGATGAAATTCAAGTGAATTATTATTATATATATATATATATGTATGTATACTCCCCTCGTCCACAGACCATGGACGATATTTATTGCTTGTGATTGACGTGATATTATATGGTATGACGAATGGTTGGAAATAATTGTTTGTGGTTGATATTATGGTTGAAAAATACCTTTGTGGTTGAAAAATACCTTTTAGTTGAAAAATACCCTCTTGCGGTTGAAACAAAATAGAATAGGATTGTGAAATTGAAAATAAAACATGCCGCCTGCGTGCGAACTAGATGCATGATCCCCATTGTCAAAAACCGCGAGGTTTTAAGGTAGAGCGAGGAGCCGTACTAGGGACGGTCCCGGTTTTAACTACCCTGCCGTTATGCTGCCAAAATTTTCTGAAATATTTATGTGTTAGAATAATTTTCATTCGTTGAAATAAATTACATAAACTATATAGAATATTCATGTGTTGAGTTGTAATTCATTCGTTGAGTTGAAATTCATGTGTTGAATATTATTTGAATTTAAACAAATGGCTTTAGCGATAAAAATCACATTTTTATATATATACAAACTATACGGAATATTCATGTGTTGAGTTGCAATTCATTCGTTGAGTTGAAATTCATGTGTTGAATATTATTTGAATTTAAACAAATGGCTTTAGCGATAAAAATCACATTATATATATACAAACTATATAGAATATTCATGTGTTGAATTGCAATTCATTCGTTGGGTTGAAGTTCATGTGTTGAATGTTATCATCTTTTAAAAATAAAATGAATCGACAATGAAAACTATATTTTTATAGTGAATATGAAGAGTTAAAAATACACACGTGTCGAATAAATATTTTTGATGATAAAAATATTTCTTTTATCATGTATATGCTTAGTTAAAAATACACGCGTGTCGAATAAATATTTTTGATGATAAAAATATTTCTTTTATCATGTATATGCTTAGTTAAAAATACACACGTGTCGAATAAATATTTTTGATGATAAAAATACTTGTTTTATCATGTATACGCTTAGTTAAAAATACATACGTGTTGAAATAAATAATAGTTTGCTTGAAATATTATTATTAGCTTTGTTTTGCATATATATACATGTGTTGAACAGGAAAAATGGATTAGCTGTAGAGTAAAGAAATTATTTGCGTGCCCGACAAATAGGTAAACCTTGATGAGTTGGCTGCGCAATTTTATTTATATATCAACTCCTGTGAATGCCATTGGATGCGGAGTGCTGGTTATTCTGTGTGAAATAATAAATAACGCCATAGGATAGTAACAATTAATTTTTAACTACACTACATGGCATACTTCTTGATGATAGGCATACTTCATCATATTTCACATAAGCAATTGGAGCTTGTGTGACGAGGTGGAAGATTTACCATACAAGCAAGAGGCTTGTATGGCGATGACTATATACTACAGGTTGAACTGATGACTGATATGGACTATATAAATTATAACGATAAATTGCCAGATTAATAAAAACCCAACACGGGTCTGGAGTAGACAATAATCACGTCGCTCTAGTTATTAGATATGGCACATGGACTATTTATTTCCACACGGAAACGGGGTGACGGGAATTTATTCTCTGGAGTGATTATCAGTACATGCTCCCCCGTAAACACCAAAATATATCACTATAAATATGTGAATGTTTTTTAGGATTTATTGGGTACCTAATACGGCCCAATAAATTTCCAAACCCCTCCCCGTACAAAGGTGGTTATGGCGAAATTTTCCGAAAAATTAAGGCGTTAGTGAAATATTTGAGGTGAAAACGAAGTTGAAATTATAAAATGAACTATAGTTGAAATTATAGAATGAACTATATTTATATATATAAATATAAATATAATTAAAAGGAATAGAGGCCGTGTAGTCCGCGTTTCGGAATCGTAATTTGAAACGATTATTACGAGAAATCCGACCATCGGATTTTCCCGAAACCGCAACCGCTGGGTTCGCCTTGGAAATATCTTTCCAACGGCACCAATCTTGTAAAAATCTATCGGTTGGCTTGTCCGGAATGTTTAATTCAAATCTGAAGAAAAACAACGCCAGAATCATTTATTTTTATATATAAATATAAATATAATTAAATTAAATCGAATAACGACGCTGCAGTTCGAATTTTGAAACCGTAACTTCAAACGACTAGTGTGGAAGATCCGACCGTCGGATTCTCAGAAACTGGAACCGTTGGGTTCGCTTTGGGAATATCTTCCCACTGATATAGACTTTGTAGAAATCCAACGGTCAGATTTTCCGATATATGTAATACAAATTAGAGGAAAAACAACGCCAATGCCACGGCACGACCTGAAACGTCGTTTAATTAAATGTGGCCATTTTTAAATAAATAAAAATGGCGAAAAATAGTTATAAAATATTATAAGCAACACAGATTGAAAATAAACCAATTGGGCTTGAATTGTTTGATATTTGATGGTTGTATGTGTTTGATGCGAAAATAACACTAATTAACTGAAAGATGGATGTCGAATAATATAACCATATAAAGAATCGATTTAAATTTTAATGATGTGAATTATTTGAAAAGGCCGAGCTAACCCTCATTTCAAATAATTTATCGAGCGATTCGAATTGGAAAATGCAAAGACGATTCAAGACCGACGATCTTCGTATCGGTTGGATGGGCGCTACTGAGGTTCCTAACCGGAGTAGCTACCGGAAAGGGACGGAAGTAGTAGCCGTCTGAACGTATGTGTTGATTGTACGGATATGCGAGGAATTGACGCCTCCGGTTTCATTCAGACCCAGAGCGGACTTGTAAATGGACTGTGTGTCTGACATTGGATTTTGTTCTATACTGATTGATCTCTGTTAAATATATATCTGCTTGGCGGCGGAGAATTTATTCATTTGCTTAACGCCCTTCTCTGAGACGTACGAGCTCAGAGGTTATATATCAATGGAAATCAATCGTATGGAGTAGACCGCCTATGTGGCATGCCAAGATTCTGTGATCAAGGCTTCTGTTGCAAAGCAAAGTCTTGTCGATGATGATCAAAGCAAGGTCTACGTAGCCTAGCTTTGTGTATTTCGTAGATTCGCGAACCTCACACCCTGGTATGAGTTAAAAACGGGATACGGACTGCAGGGAGAGCACGACGTTTCTTTCTAGCTATGGTGGTGTCAGTGACTTACCAGCCCTGACATATATATCTACTTTTCACCTTTGTGGTTGTTGGAATGCGAGGCGCCTCGATTATAGGTCTGTAAGGACCGGGAAACGTGTGTTCAGGAATTGCCAATCCTCAAACGTAAGAGAGGACCGGCCCTGAAGCATCCAGGGTTACCCAGAGTGCGTAGTCCTGAGGCATTTGCTAGAGTGTCTCGAAGCGGAGAGGAGCTTCCCCCTTCCTCGACTCATGACGGAAATCCAACTTCCAATACGAAATAACGGACTCGATTGTAGAACTAGTATGGAGACATAGTAGATGGTAGCTATGCCGCCTATGATTGATATTTATGATGCTATTCATTTTTGAAACATATATGCACTAGTAATAATATCAAATGATTTTGCTTTATACGTATCAAGCATATTTGGCCCTTATAAGGTAAAACTCTATCCTCCGGCTTGCGTTGCATTGTATGATGGGACCTGAGTCTTATAATGGCTTCATTCTTTTCAAAAGCATTGCGTTGTTTTTAAAAGAGTTTACTTTGTTTAAATGCACTAGCAATCACTGGAGTAAACCTGTTCCGCGAAAGTGGCGTGGTCCTATGATTTGCTATTACTGTTGTTAAATTGTTAAATAGATTCCTCATACTAGTCCCCATGACTGACTCGTTGTTTGTTTCACTTTGCATACGCGGGTGTCCTTATTTTCACACGGGCAGCCTAGTACACAGGTGATAGGTTGTTTTTGGCTCTACACTGCTGCATAGGGTGCATTAATGTCTCATGGCGAGGCTGACTTCACAGAGGCGACTTTGACATTTTCCGCCATTATTGTTCTTATATTATGATTCCGCCACAGGCGATGCAGACTGATTTACTTTCCGTATTTCTTACTATATGTATATGTATTCCGCCTTCGGCGATGTAGACTGATACCCTTATTATGTCTCACGGCATGTATGTATTCCGCCTCTGGAGATGATGACTGATCACTTTCCTTTTATTTACTAAGTTATATCCCACGCTATGCTATTCTAATGTTATTACATGTTGTGATTCCGCTGTCATATCCATGTAAAATTATTCTATTTATTGTTTCTGCTATTATCTGTACTCTGCTATGATGATTAATGTGTTATATTCCTATGATTATCCTTAATACCGCCCCTCGGATTTTGGGATCGTCACAACCTCAATCCAAAATCCACATAGTAAAATGCCGGGTCGTGTTAAAGCCCATACACCACTCTAGCTAGAAAGAAACGTATGCACTCCCTACGGTCCATATCCCGTTTTTGACTCATACCGGGGTGTGAGGCTCGCGAAGTCATGTTATACACAAAGCTATGCCTAAATAGGCTATGCTTTGATCATTAGCCACAAGGCTTGCTTTTCAACAAAGCCTTGATCATTGCATCTTGGCGTGCCACATTGACAATTCAACGCCATGCGATCGATAACTATCACTACGTATCAAGTTGTTAAGTAGAGAATAAATTCTCCACCACCAAACAGACATATATTAATAGAAATCGATTTAATTACATGAAGCGAATTCCAACGTCAGACACGTATCCATTCACAAGTCCGTTCTGGGTCTGAACGAAACCGGAGACACCAAAAAGGCGCTCGCTTATCCGCACGACCAACACACACGTCCGGACAATTACTGCTTCAACCCAGTCCTGGGAGCAAGTCAGTCCAAGGTATCAGAAGTCATCGCCCATTCGATGTGAAGATCGCCGGTCTTCAACCGTCGTCTTCTTGCATCTTTAATTCAATCGTCGTTCAATTATTTGAAATGAGTTAAACTCGGCCTTTTCAAATGATTGTCGCATAATTATAGTTAAAAACATTTCATATATATTTATAACTATTTATCGCTATTTTCATTTGTTAAAAATAGCTCGAAATATATAAACGACGTTTCGGGTCAATGGGTGGCGCAGGCGCTGCTTTTTCCAAAATTTGATTTACACATATCTTAAAATCTAACCGTCGGATTTTGATGAAATTTATATCGTTGGAGAGCTCTTCCCAAAGCGGTCCTAACGGTTCCAGTTTTGGGAAAATCCAACGGTTGGATCTTTCTATATATTCGTTTGAAGTTACGATTGTCGATACGCGAACTGCCGCGCTCGTTTCGTTTAATTTTATATTTTATATTTATATATAATATATAAACCATTTGAGCGATTTCCTTTATTAAAATCCATTCCTTTTATTCTATGAAAGAAATATTTTCGTCCGTCAATTCTAGTGCGACAAGAATGATGGTTTCAACAATGTATCATTTTATATCGAATAGACATGACATTTTTGTTCGCCAATTCTAATGCAACCAAAAATGAAAATTCAATGATGTATATTTTTATTATTCATCAAAATGACATTTTTGTTCGCCAATTCTAATGCGACCAAAAGTGATGTTTTAAAATGTATAATTTCATTATTCAACAAAATGACATTTTTGTTCGCCAATTCTAATGCGACCAAAAATGATATTTTAAAATGTATAATTTCAATATTCAACAAAATGACATTTTTGTTCTCCAATTCTAACGCGACCAAAAATGATGTTTTAAAATGTATAATTTCAATATTCAACAAAATGATATTTTTGTTCGCCAATTCTAATGCGACCAAATATGATGTTTTAAAATGTATAATTTCAATATTCAACAAAATGACATTTTTGTTCGCCAATTCTAATGCGACCAAAAATGATATTTTAAAATGTATAATTTCAATATTCAACGAAATGACATTTTTGTTCGCCAATTCTAATACGTCCAAAAATGATATTTTAAAATGTATAATTTCAATATTCAACAAAATGACATTTTTGTTCGCCAATTCTAATGCGACCAAAAATGATGTTTTAAAATGTATAATTTCAATATTCAACAAAATGACATTTTTGTTCGCCAATTCTAATGCGACCAAAAATGATATTTTAAAATGTATAACAAATAAAAATGTAAAAGTCCCTTATTCTTTTTATTTACATATAAAATGTAAATCTCTTTTTATTCTTTCCTATTTACACTGAAAATGAAAATGTCCTTTTTAGAAAATGTCTTTTTATTCTTTTCTATTTACATTGAAAATGAAAATGTCTTTTTATTCTTTTCTATTTACATTGAAAATGAAAATGTCTTTTTATTCTTTTATATAACTAAGAGAACTCGATTAAAAAGTTTATTCATCTTTCTATGTAATATTTGCATTTTAAAATGCAATTAAAAAGGTGGACTTTATTTCCAATGTAAACATCTTTTCTAGCGTCAACATTCCTAAAATAAATGTATTTTCTAATGTCAAGATTTGATTCATTTCAACAATATTAACATAACGATGAAATTTTGTTCATGTCAACTATATAAACATGACGATGAAATTTTGGTGTCATTACAACTAATTTAACATACGATGAAATTTTGTGCATTACAACAATGGCAACATATGATTGGTTGTAAAATTTCTATGAATCAAAATAAAAGATCCCACCTTTATTTTGTGAAATCAAATAAGATATATAAACTTTATTCAATTTATAAAATAAAAGATCAAATCTTTATTTATTATATAAATCCAACTTCTTTTATTTTACAAGTCAAAATAAAAGATCAAATCTTTATTTATTATTTAAACAAAATGAAAGGCTCCACTTTGTATTGATTTGAAAAAAAATCAAAACTTTATCTTATTTCAAAAACCAAAGATCAAACTTTATTTTATTTTGTTTTCAAAAAAAACAAAAGATCAAACTTTCTTTTATATTTGTTTTTGAAAAACAAAATTCTGTTAATCAAAACAAAAGACTAAAACTTTGTTTTATTCGTAAATCAAAAACAAAAGATTCAACTTTAATTTGTTTTCAAAAAAACAAAAGATTAGAACTTTATTTTGTTTTCAAAACAAAAGATCAAAACTTAATTATGTTTTCAAAACAAAAGATTAAAACTTAATTATATTTTATTTCAAATCAAAAGATCAAAACTTTTAAACAAAGATCCCAACTTTATTATATTTTATTTCAAATAAAAAGATCAATTTCAAGAGAAAGGAATAATAAAAAAAAGGCGAGAACTTTATTATGATTACATCTGAATTTTACAGATCCAAACAGTCAAACTATAACATGACATCACAACGAATAAAATTCAACAATACAACAATCACCACATAACAGATCAGAATAATATACAATGTTTCAACTGATCGAATAGAATTAAAATAAATTATTTAATTATCCAAATTCAGAAATCTCACAGTCATTGACGATTTTTGGCCAAAATTCAAACTATTCAGAATCAACTCCAATCAGTTTAGATGCATAGATCTCAGTCACACGATTACAACGTCGCTGAAATCATCGAATTTCGAATTGAAATGAGTTAGATATGGTTAATCGAAGTTTCAAAACAATTTAAATTTAATAAATAATAAATTAATAAAGTAAATAACCTTCTTCTCCTTTCAGACACTACAGGCCGACTATTTTCAATATTGTTCAATACTAGGGTTCAGATTTGCTCTTGGATGGATGCACTAGAGGCTAATCGAATGGCGGGACGTCGACTAGCTACGGGTGGCGCACACGGGGGGGTGGTCTGGCCGAGCTCGGTCGTGGCTAGGGGGGCCAAGGCGGCGGTTTGCGGTGGTCTTGGGGGTCCCTGTTCGAGCAATATACACCACTACCCGCGATCCAACCGTACAGATCTAAAGAGGGTTCGAATCTCTCTGATTTCCCCTTATGTTTGTTTGAAATTATAGAAAGGATTAAAAGATAATGAGGAGTGAAGTTTTGAAAATCTCAGCCATGAATTTCAATGAATGGCGGCGGCAGAAGATAATGAATAGTAAATTAGGGTTTCTCCTCCTATTATTTATAATATTAAAATGTATTTTTACAAAAAAAACCCATATCTTCCAAACCGGTTCAAATTCAGTCCAGGAGAAAGTGACCCTAGCCAATAGCCCATATTCCGGACCTAATGGGGTAGGTCCCGTCAGCCCAAACGGCTGTCTGTGGCCTGTATTATTTAATTTAATATTTAATTCCTTTATTAATTTAATTCGTCTGCATAAAAAAATTCACCGAGGCCACAAACGGACTCAGAAAAATCCAGAAAAAATATATATGTCTATGTTATGACGATACGGTCCTAACAAAATTAATTTCGTCGAATTCTGACATTGTTTGAAAAATGGCTATTTTTCAGTCGATTAAACTTCACTGTAATCGACCAAACACATTTTTCTTTGCTACGCTCACATATTAATTCGAAAAATTCGAAAAATTGAAACCTAGCAATAATATGACATTCCGGTTCCAATGAAAGTGGTTTCGTCGAAAACAGAGATCGTTTGAAAATTGACTATTTTCACTGGCTTTAATATTATTTAAAAATGGAATTTTTAATTTCTGCCACATTTTTCCACCAAATAAATTTAGAATAAAAAAATTTAATTGGTTCGGATTTTCCGGGTCGTTACAATCTCCCCCACTTAAGAATTTTCGTCCTCGAAAAGGAAACAAAGTAAAGTAGGAACCAAGATGGAAAATGTAAATTGAGGAAAATGTACCTTAACACTAGAGTTATTCGGAGATATCCACTCTGCACTTCGGGTAAGCCTTTTTGATGCTATCCTCTGTCTCCCAAGTACAGTCTCTAGGATCCCCACTCCATTGAACCTTGACTAGGTTGATCTTCTTGTTCCTCAAGATTTTGGTTTCTTTGCCAATGATCTTAATCGGGTCCTTTCTCACTGTCAGATTTGGAGCAATATCTAGGACCTGTTGGTTTAATTCATCCTCAATCAGATCTGGATCGTGCACGTGCTTGTGGAGTTGAGACACATGAAATACATCATGCACCCCTTGCAACCAGTCGGCCAGCTGCACTCTATAAGCGAGAGTACCAATCCTTTCGAGAATAGGGAATGGACCAGTGAATCTCGGTGCCAACTTTCCCGTCTTCCCAAAACGAATCATGCCTCTCAAAGGAGAAACCTTCAAGTATACTCGATCACCCACAGAGAATTCTAGATTCCTTCTTCGCCGGTCTGCATAGCTCTTTTGTGACGGCCTTGAATTTCGCTCGATCCGAATCAGTCGTTAAACCGATCTAGACCGTTCGAAATCCCTAAACGTTTGAGAACAGGACAAATCAGAACACAAACAGAAGAACATTTCATTGTATTTTACCACAATGCACCAAATACAAGAATATGCAGAGTATAAATGAATAAATTACATTCGATAAATATCAGAGATTACAATAAATTACATAGCAGCGGAAAATAATACAAAAGCACAACTAGAAGGTGATATACGGATACAGAGCTTTCCGGATATCATTCCAGCTGTAAACCAGGATCCTGTGAATACAAATCTGCAAAACCAAAACTACTAGCTGCCCGTGCGGAAAATAGGGGCACCCAGAGTTTAGGTTAAAACAATAAACTCCAGGTCAGTCATGTGACTGGTGTGAGAACTAAAACAGTTATTAATATTGGTTTTAAAGTTAGGTAAATCAAGGGACCACGCCGTATAACACGGAACGGGTTTCCTCCCAAGAATACCAGTGCATAAAACAACAGCGCAATGCTAAATAAAGAAAAATGAAGCTGTTATAAGACCCAAGTCCTATCACACAATGCAATGCAAGCCGGGGGATAGGGTTTTCCCTTATAACAGCCAAAGCATGCTTGATACGTTTAAAACAAATCATTTGATACTATAATAAGTGTATAGTGTCAAAACATTTCAATCATAAATATAAATCATAGGCGGCATAGCTACCATCTACTATGTCGCCATACTAGTTCTACAATTAAAACCGAATCGCACGTATTGGAAATTGGATTCCGTCATGAGTCGAGGCAAGGGGCAAGCTCCTCTCCGCGTTTGAGACACTCTAGCAAATGCCTCCGGGTTACACACTCTGGGCAACCCCGGATCCTCCAAGGCCGGTCCTCACTTACGTTAGAGGATTGGCAATTCCTGAACACACGTTTCCCGGTCCTTACAGACCTATAATCGAGGCGCCTCGCATCCAAACCACAAAGGTGAAAAGTATATAAATGTCAGGGCTGGTAAGTCACTGACACCACCAAAGCTAGAAAGAAACGTCATGCACTCCTTGGGTCCTTATCCCGTTTTTGACTCATACCGAGGTGTGAGGCTCGCAAATCCACGCTATACACAAGGCTACGCCACGTAGGCCGTGCTTTGATCATCAACCACAAGACTTTGCTTTTCAACAGAAGCCTTGATCATTGCATCTTAGCGTGCCACACAGGCAATTCATGCCATGCGACTGATGTCCATCGATATACAACCTCTGAGCTCGTACGTCTCAGAGAAGGGCGTTAAGCAAAAGAATAAATTCTCCACCGCCAAACAGATGTATATTTAATAGAAATCAATCAACACGGAATAAAATCCAATGTCAGACACACAATCTATTTACAAGTCCATTCTGAGTCTGAACGGAACCGGAGGCACTTTCCTCGCATATCCATCCATCTCCAGGTACGTCTGGACGACTACCAACTATTTCCATCCTCTTGGGTGTACAGCCCAATCAGGATCGTCAGTAGTTATCCAAACGATGTGAAAACTTCCGGTCTTCGACCACCGTCTTCATCTTTGACTTATCGTTGAATCGGTTATTCAGAATGGGTGTAAACCCGGACTTTCCGAACAACCCGCGTATATTAAAACCAAAAGTTACACAAACACAACATACGCCTCATTCCAATTCATTAGTCACTAACCGCAAATTAGCAAGAGAACAATTTCCCAAACATTAACCCCGAAGGCCGAAACCAACATCAGATCAATACCCAGGAAACCATTCTTCTTAGCCAACCTACAGCTAGTTTCTAAATTCCACATTCTTAGGGAAAGGTTCCCATTAATTTTATCCAAGATAAATTCTTTAAAATTTATCCTATAATCTACCTTTGGATGTCATTTAAAACCAAATTATGGTTTTTCCAACTAGTCGAGATTAGCGAACCGTAACGAAGTAATTATTTATTTTATTTCCCAATCCCAACCTATTCATCCCATGAAGCAAAACTGGTAATACTCCATATCTAACACCGTAGTGTTATCGGTAAAATTAATTACCATTTCACGTTCAAATCTAATTAAAGATTTAACTATCGCTTTGGAGCAAAACTGGTAATACTCCATTCCCGCTCATTTCTAAATTTGATAATTTAGATTACAAATTCACATTTCAATCTAATTGCAGATTCGTTAGAACTCCTTTTACTGGGTTAAAGAACTAGGTGTTATTTAAAACACAGTTCACGACAAACCCAAATCACATTCTATTTGTTATCGGGTTAAAGAACTAGTGTTATTTAAAACACTGTTCACGATAAACCCATTTCAAATTCAATCAAATATATTAGAAATTCCGATTATTTAAAACCCCTTTTTAAATCTAATTCATTTATTTAAAAACAAATCGGGTTTTAAATTTAGTTCAATCTAGTTCATTTCGATAAAATCTATTTTTATCTTTTCAAATATGGAGTTTTTCATCCCAAATTTTTCTCAAACCATTTCTTATGATTTTACTTAAATTATTATTATTTTTAATAATTTTATTAAGGCCCGTATAGTCGATTTCCAACAATGGCCATCGAACTGCACTTACAGCGACCTTTTTCAAATTCGATTTGGACGTATCTCCAAATCCAACCGTTAGATTTCAAATTTCTAATATTCTTAGAAAGCTCTTTTCGATACGAACCCAACGGTTCCGGTTTTAGGAGAATCCGACGGTCGGATCTCCCGTAATGTCCGTTTGAAATAAATTGTCGAAATTCACGAACTGCCGCGGCGCGGCGCGTTCTATTCAGGCCATTATATTATATATATAATATATATTTCGTCGATTTCTATTTAAAACGAATTATACAAATAGTTTTAAATTCATTTCAAAAGCAAATTCAACTTCCATTTCAATTCGAATCAAAATTGAATTCTTCTTTATAAATTCGTTTTAAAATTCATTTCTATTCAATTCAAATTTCAATTCAATTCGAATTCATTTCAATTCAATTTGAATTCGTTTTCAATTCAATTCAATTCCAAAGTCGTTTTCTATTCGATTCAATTTAAATTGGTTTTCTATTCGATTCAATTCAAATTGGTTTTCTATTCGATTCAATTCAAATTGGTTTTCTATTCGATTCAATTCAAATTGGTTTTCTATTCGATTCAATTCAAATTGGTTTTCTATTCGATTTCGAATTCACTTTTCAATATCATTTTAAAATGAATAAAATCGATATAAATATCGTTCACGCCAAAATGGCATCAATCTAACCAACACGGCTTCATATATTTCTATTTTCAAATATTCCATTCAACAAATGAATATTTATTTTTGTCCACACACGACTAATCTCAACGAATGAGTACTGTCCACGTGTGACTATTTTTGCTATTTAATATATTTTATAAAAACTAAGGTATCTATCGTTTGATATTAAATCAGACTCCAACTGTAAATTGGTAAGAGAACGATTCCCTGAATATTAACCCCGAAGGCCGAAACCAACATCAGATCAATATTCAGGAGACCACCCATCTCATCTATTTTCCAGTTAGTTTCTAATTCTATATATGATAAAGATGTAAATTTTATTGTTAAAATATTTCGTTCAACACATGACTAATCTCAACGAATGAGTACAGTCAACACATGAACCTTTATTTTATGAAGATAAAGATATAAATTTTATTATTAAAATATTTCGTTCAACACATGACTAATCTCAACGGATGAGTACAGTCAACACATGAACCTTTATTTTATAATATTCTTTATTTTTCAAATTGGAATGAGGCCCAATTAATTACCATATAAAGTTAATTATATGGATTTTCATACAACACATGTATATAATAGCATTGAAAAATAATCAACCATCAACCAAAGTGCACTATACTGTATAAGCATCAAATATAGATATCTAACGCTTATAACAGCCTGTCAATCAATCGATCGACATATTTAATTAATCAGGATGAGTGAACTTCATATTTCATCCCAACACCCGTGTGGGGTTTCAAACAATCAAACACAGATTTTATTTGTGCAGTTGGGCGATGTGTAAAATTTATCGACCCAATCGATATCAGTCAAATCAGTGTATATAAACAAATCGGTAGATTTGTTTATAAATATTCATTTATTCTCTTTCACGTTAAAAATTATATTTTTAACGATAAAGTATTTTATTTTATTTTATATCATATTTAATTCCCTAGAGTTGACTTTTATTTTGAACTCAAAATTGAACCCACCGACTGTCGTCCCTAGCTAATTACCCCCATTCCGAACACAATGGGATAGGTTTCGTAAGCCAATTCAGCTGTTTCGATTAGTTTCCGTTAAAATCAAAATATAACTCTGTATATTGAATTTGAACGCGCATTTCAATTTACTGGGGTCGCATATTAACTTGAAAAATTCTAGAAAAATATTTTCTAGCTTCGTATTGACGATACGGTCCTAACAAAACTAGTTTCGTCGAATTCTGAGACCGTTGGAAAAATGGCCAATTTCCAGTCGATTAAAATCAACTGAAACTGGTCAAACGCGTTTTCCTATGCCACGCTCACATATTGATTTGAAAAATTATGAAATTTGGAATCTAGCAATAATTTGACACTGCGGACCCAACAAAACTTGTTTCGTCGAGATCCGAGGTCATTTGCAAAATGTCCATTTTTAAGGGCCTGAATTCCATAGCGACTATTCAGAATTTTCAACTGTACATATCTTTTGATTCCCGCTATGAAATTTTGATTTTTCGGATTCGTTGGAAAGATATTATCAATTAGATTCCAATGTTTTCAGTTTCGCTAAAATCCGGTTTGTTTTGCACCCGGTACATTCAATTGAAGTTTGAAATCGAATTATCGAACTACCGCGCCATTTTCAATTCTATTTATAATTATATATAAATATTTATATTCTAACGACGACGTATATAATATATACGTTCGAATTATATTCAAAATAAATTTCTCGTCGATAATTATTTAAAATAATCTATTTTAAATAATCAAAATTCGCTAAAATTGCCGAAATAAAAATTTTAAACTGGCCCAGATTTTCGGGTTGTTACATCTTTTGTCGGCTCTGAGCAGTCAACAAGCGCTTCTTAATCAAGTCAACTTTATCCGATGCTTCTCGAACCATGTTGGGGCCCAAGACTAGTCGATTGCCCGACTCCACCCAACATGCTGGAGATCTGCACGGCCTGCCATAAAGTAATTCAAATGGTGACATCCCCAAGCTTGCTTGGTAGCTATTATTATAGGAGAATTCCACCAAGTGCAAGTGGTCCACCCATGAACCGCCATAGTCAAGAATGCAAGCACGCAATAAGTCTTCCAAAACACGATTCACCCTCTCAGTCTGGCCATCTGTCTGAGGGTGATAGGCAGAGCTCAGATTCAACTTGGTCCCAAGCTCTTCTTGAAAAGCTTCCCAGAATTTACTAGTAAACAATGGATCCCGATCACTGACAATGCTTTGGGAACCCCATGCAGTCTGATTATCTCTTTAAGATAGAGATGTGCCAAACTTTGAGCTGTTCTATTGGACCGAACAGGGATGAAATGGGCAGATTTTGTTAAGCGGTCGACAATCACCCATATGCTATCATTGCCCTTTCGGCTTCGAGGCAATCCATCTATAAAGTCCATAGAAATTTCCAACCAGGAACTCCTAGCGGTTGCAACAAACCTGCCAGTTTCTGTTGATCACTTTTAACTTGCTGACAAGTGGAACATCTAGCAATAGAAATATCCCTCTTCATCGATTTCCACCAAAAGGTGCGTTTGAGATCATGGTACATTTTGTTCACACCTGGATGGATGCTGATTTTAGATTTGTGGCACTCATCCATCACTTCTCTTTTTATCTCAGCAATGTCTGGCATACAAATTCGCCCTTGTAATCTAAGGGTCCCGTTATCATCAATCTGGAAACTTGAGGCTTCGCCCTTACGGACTCGCTCACAAAGCTTCTGAATAAACTCATCCTTCTTTTGAAGAACAGAGACTTTATCAATCAAAGAAGGAGTGATAATGAGACTGGCGATAATGAGATTGTTGCATTCTGCATTCTTTCTACTGAGTTCATCGGCTACAACATTGGCTTTTCCCAGAGTATATAGGATATCTAGGTCATATGATGCAAGAAATTCGACCCAGCGCTGTTGCCTCATATTCAAATCTTTTTGGTTAAAAAGGTGCTTCAAAGATTTGTGATCGGTGTAAATTTCAAACTTTTCACCCAAAAGATAATGCCTCCATATTTTAAGAGCAAACACAATGGCCATTAGTTCAAGGTCATGCGTGACATAATTCTTCTCATGCGGTTTCAGTTGGCGGCTAGCATATGCAACTACCCTGCCTCTTTGCATCAGCACCGCACCAATACCTTAAATAAATAAGGGATAACATGTTAAAATGAGATTTGTGATTAAAGGAAAAATGTTATCTCAGACATGTTAATTTATAAAGAAACAACCTTGCTTAGAGGCGTCGGTCCAGACCTTCAAATCCTGATTGCCATCAATGATGGTCAACACAGGAGCATTGGTCAACCTCTTCTTTAGCTCTTGGAAAGTTTCCTCGCATTCCGGTGTCCACTTGAATTTTGTATGCTTCTTGGTCAGGTTTGTCAATGGAGAAGCTACCTTTGAAAAATCTTTGACAAATTTCCGATAATAGCCGGCCAGTCCCAAGAAACTTCTAACCTCCGTGGGAGTTCTAGGCTGCTTCCATTCTTGGATGGCTGAGATCTTTCCTGGATCTACTGAGATGCCTTCCTTTGATACAACATGGCCGAGGAATTTCACCTCCTCTTTCCAGAATATGCATTTAGAAAATTTTGCTTTCAGCACATTTCTTCGCAAAATCTCTAAGACTTCTCTCAGATGTTGTTCGTGCTCAGCAGTGGATTTAGATAAGATGAGAACGTCATCGATGAACACGAGCACAAATTTATTTAAAACATCTCTGAATACTCTATTCATCAAATCAACAAAATATGATGGAGCATTACATAGACCGAAAGGCATTACTAGCCATTCGTAAAAGATGTCAGGGCCTCTGAGAGCAGTTAAAGGCACACACTCCTCTGCAATGCGAAGTTGATGGAAGCTTGTAGCTAGGTCCATCCTTGAGAATACTTGTGCCCCATGCAGTCGGTCAAGCAAGTCATCAATACGAGGCAGTGGATATTTGTTCTTAAGAGTTTGCTTGTTGAGATCACGGTAGTCTACACATAGCCTGAGAGTACCGTCTGATTTTGGGACGAACACCACTACTGCTCCCCATTTTGAGAAGCTGGGCCTGATCATACCCTTCCACAAAAGTTGCTTGGTTTGATTTTTCAGCTCTTCAATTTCTTTTGGCGACATTCTCCGAATGGGATGTACAACAGGCCTTGCATTCGGAGTTAAATCAATTCGGAAGCTGATTTCTCTATGCGGAGGTAGGCCCTCAACTTCTTTGAAAACATCAGCGTAATCTTTGACGACAGGGATATCCTCAATAGAAGTAGGGGTAACTTCTAGAGAAGACCAGAAGATTTTCCTGTCGGTGGCTGATCTATAGCAGGGGATACATACATTTCCGAGATTAGTTTTAACTTTGACAATCCTTTCAGCACAATTGACTTCGGCCTCATATTTTGTCAGCCAATCTATCCCAAGAATGACATCATAGCCCGAGAAACTCATAACGATCAAGTCAAAGGGAAATTTGCAGCGAGAATAAGAAATAGGTACTCGACAATAATGATCAAGAATAAGAGAACCTCCTATCGGACTATTAGCTCTAATCAAATTTTTGAGTTTCCTTGGTTTCAGTTTCAACTTTTTAATCGCATCATTAGAAATAAAGCTTCGTGTAGCACCAGTATCAAATAAGACAGCAATAGGGATGTTCTTAATATTAAGCGTACCTCTTGGATGGATGCACTAGAGGCTGATCGGATGGCGGGACGTCGACTGGCTACGGGTGGCACACGCGGGGGGTGGTCTGGCCGAGCTCGGTCGTGGCTATGGGGCCCACGGCGGCGGTTTGTGGCGGTCTTGGGGGTCCCTGTTCGAGCAATATACACTACTACACGCGATCCAACCGTACAGATCTAAAGAGGGTTTGAATCTCTCTGATTTCCCTTTAGGTTTGTTTGAAATTATAGAAAGGATTAAAAGATAATGAGGAGTGAAGTTTTGAAGATCTCAGCCATGAATTTCAATGAATGATGGCGGCAGAAGATAATGAATAGTAAATTAGGGTTTCTCCTCCTATCATTTATAATATTAAAATGTATTTTTACAAAAAAAACCCATATCTTCCAAACCGGTTCAAATTCAGTCCAGCAGAAAGTGACCCTAGCCAATAACCCATATTCCGGACCCAATGGGACAGGTCTTGTCAGCCCAAACGGCTGTCTATGGCCTGTATTATTTAATTCCTTTATTAATTTAATTCGTCTGCATAAATAAATTCACCGAGGCCACAAACGGACTCAGAAAAATCCAGAAAAAATATATTTGTCTATGTTATGACGATACGGTCCTAACAAAATTAATTTCGTTGAATTCTGACACTGTTTGAAAAATGGCTATTTTTCAGTCGATTAAACTTGATTGTAATCGACCAAACACATTTTCCTTTGCCATGCTCACATATTAATTCGAAAAATTCTAAAAATTGAAACCTAGCAATAATATGACATTCCGATTCCAATGAAAGTGGTTTCATCGAAAACAGAGATTGTTTGAAAATTGACTATTTTCACTGGCTTTAATATTATTTAAAAATGCAATTTTTAATTTCTGCCACATTTTTCCACCAAATAAATTTAAAATAAATTTTTTAAATTGGTTCGGATTTTCCGGGTCGTTACAACATTCATGCTATAGTGATGTATAGGGTACTTGATATCATAAGGCTGCCGTGTATATTGCTTTCGTACGGCATATATGTTGTATATGTTTCTTTAATAACCCACACTTCGTGGTAAAGCAACTTGATATGTCCTATTTCTTATGTACAAAATATACATTTGGTTGATTCAAGGCAAATCAATATATTAAATGTACTGATTTTATTCTATTTTTACCCTTTAGACATCATATTGAGTAGCCATGATGTCATTCTTGATTCCTTCCAAGTGAAAACATATAGAATTCACAAAACCAATATTTCCATTAGTTATAAAAATTAAAACCGAACATTATGTTCATACGAATTTAAAACAACTTTCAGTACAAACAAAATAACAAAACATCACCTACTTGTCTTATTTATGTACATTGGTTAAAATAATTTAAGCCATAAAAACATGTATTTAGGAATTTCCTATATATCTAATATTCACAATTTATTATTTTAAATTAATTATTAAAATAAATCTAAAATAAATTGTATTACAAAAGTAGTCAAAAACCGGGATGTTACAATCTACCCCCCTTAAAAGAATTTCATCCTCGAAATTGAAGAGTAACGAGGGGATCCTAGTTATATCTATATTTATAGACTTATTCACAAAACAAATACATGAGTCATTCCCTAATAATCACAACAAAACATCCACAACACATAGTTTATCTAACAAACATGTCATAGCAATCAAAACATTCAATACATTAGTAATTAGCTATTTATCACAATGATTTTTATACTTAGAAATATCTGTTGTTATGGTTAGAAACATTTCCATTTCTTATCCTCTATTCTTCAACATTCATCAGATCCTGACCGTAAATTGATAAGAAAATTAATCCAGTAAGTCTCAACCCCAAATACTGAAATCAACATCAGATCAATACTTAGAAAATCATTTAGCTCAACCAATTTCCAGTTACGTTTCAATTTCCTAACTCTAATAAATTTTAAAATTCCAAAGCCCAAAAATTCCTATTTTTATTCCAAATCAATTTTAAATCACATACATAACCCCCTTGTTAATTCAAACCCTTGAATTTTCCCAAACAACTTTTTACTAGTTTGTCTCATTGTATATATTATTCCTATACGAACTCATCTGGTTCAATATATAACCATTTCACTGTTTATAACCTTATTTGATTATAACAATAGTCGACACTTCTATATATGATAATAAATCCCGAAAATTATTCTTATAACAGTAATATAAATTTGGGCAAAACTAGTTCATTTACCCATCTTTAAACAATACTATGTTGAATTGTTCTATTCGAGAGTTTAAAAACACCTATCGATACAGTTGTACACTCTGCATCGACCAGAATTCATAAACTTATCAACAAACCAATCATCACAATATAAAATATTTTTTATATCAATTAACAAATACGCGCTCAGATATATACACTCATACCCAATCTAGGTTATAACTAATCCCATCTCTATCGAGTTACGCCACAGAGCTAAGGTTACTACTCAACCATAAGCTCTGATACCAAGTGTAACGACCCGCAAATCCGTGCTTATTTGAGCTGACTGAATACACTCACGTCCAACCCAAATTTCACGAAAATACGAATCATTAATAGAAAGAAGTTAGAGGGTGAGAATAGAAGGACAGAAAATTAGAATAGAAGAAAAATAGATAGAAGATCGTACTGTACAACAACACAGAATCTCACAATCGCAGTGGAATAAAATATATCATATAAATAATCACTTTTGAAATACAAACTGTATTTGGACTTACAAATATCATCAGAGTACATTACATATACAACATAGCGGAATAAACTCTACATATCTAACGTTGAAGCCTCGTGCTCCAAGCTTCTTCAGAAAATCTGTAAAATCCTGAACTATTGGACTGCCCATACAAATTTGGGCACCCAAGAGTTTAGGGAAATCATAGAAAATAAACTCTGGGTCAGTCATGGGACTAGTGTGAGTAAACGATTAAAAACAGCTTGATTTTTAACTTTCAAACCTTTTTGAAAGAAAGGATAATTGTATGACCGATCCACACATATATACGGATGGTTTTTACCTGACGATAACGCAAAACAATTTGAAATCAATATTTTTCTGATATTATGATAGTGTCTAAACACAAATAAATAGCAATCTAGTAGAACGCTTGCATCTCACGCTCTACATACATAGTATACAATAAAACCATGAGCGCTTATTGGAGATTGAATTCCGACTATGACAAGGTATGGATCCACCTGCCGATAGTGTACTCTAGAGAGGAATACATTAGGTTCAACAAGAACGTCTTGCAACCCAGCCCACACATGACCGACCACTCATTTGCTTAAGTGTATCGAATATATTGTCATCAACGGTCGGGAGCTACCCACCGTTTCCTGAAACAGACAGCATCGAAAGATTTAAGAAGTGAATGGAATTTCTCTAGATAGGTGACAATACACCCAAATGGGAGCAACCCACATAGCCAAGCTGCCTGCTCGATTTTTGTCATTTCTCGGTTGTGAGGCTTGAGGCTGAACTTACCCATGGATATAACATGTCTTCATTCACTTTGAATGCCGCATCATCAAACCCGCCAAATCACAAATTGATTTCCCCTAAAGTATCCCAGGTATAAAGCTAAGAGAAACGAATTCCTTCGCCACCAAACGTAAATACGTTTGAAAAAATCAACTTACGCGATTTATTAGGCATACTCTGTCAGACATTCGTCCATACAAGTTGTCCTGGGACTGGACAAACCGAAGGCACTATCTTGTAAATCCATCTTAGGCAATTTCTACCTAAAACTGACAGAATAGTCCTTGCAATACTCCATCTTCAATTGTCTTCAATAATCTTTGGCTCGAAACGTATATTGAATCGAAGTGGAATTTAGATTCCAGTCTCTTCGAAATGATAAAGAAAAAGGTCCGGATTTGATAGTGGTGATTTAACAATCAAATACAAAATAAAGAAATAGATTTAACACCGTTGGATCTGCTAAGCTTAAAATAAATCTTTGATTATAAAAATATTGACTTTGTATGTATATTTGAATATGCAAGTATTAACTAACTTAGAGAATTTTATTATCAAACTTACGTGGTAATCTCGTTCTCGAATTTATGTTTCCATAGCTGAAAACGATATTTAACTCTAACACCCATCCTGAACACAAACTAATATGACCTATCAAATAATCGTGAAATCGATCAAGTTGGGGTATTTTAATTACCTCTCAGACCATGAATCGAAATCATCCTTATCGTCAAGATTTGTAGAAGTCCAGTGTCCAAAATGTTCGACAAACCAGAATTTGTAAATCCAATTGATTCTCCAATCTTAAACCATTTTCAAAACAACGTTGTTGTTTCGAACCACTGGTTACGTTAACTTAACTTAGATATCAAATTAGGGAATTTGGCTAAAATAACGACTTGATATCCTAATTCTCCAATAATCAAATTATCTATAGCTTACTTAATTAAAAGACTAATTAAGTCAAAACCATTATCTTGGGTAACATATCCAAATCCCTATTTAACTACATTGTCAACTTAAATCTGTTAATTTAAGACATACCTTGACCTTTATAAAATATTATTAACTTTTAGTCACCATTTGTCATAATTATTTATATTATTTTAATTGAATAAGATTAATTAAATAACCAATTTCCCTTTTAAAAGCAACTGGTATACGTCAAACAAACTGATTAACTGATTACAAATAAATCTTCCATTTAAAATAATTCATTTAATTGTTTTCTTAAAAACAATTTATATTCAATTAAAAGTTTACGTTCATTTCTGAGTTAATTTACAGAAAATGGCTTAGCAGTTCCAACGGTATATTACAGTTCTTATAACAGACGACATTCTAGTTGTCAACCCAATTCGTACAAACCAACCTAAAAATACATTTCCATACATTAACTAATAATATCTCAACATATATTAATTGATAAAATATGTCAAACTGATATCATAGAAGAACGGTGTTTATTTCTGCTAACAGAGTATTCAAACAATATATAACTATGGTCAAAGAAACTAAACACAACAGAATGAATAAATCAATTTATTAAACATACAAATTTAGAATTTACTGAATTACAGATCGTTACTGAACGATGGTTTACACGTTAATTTAATTTAGCGACTAAATTTTTCATTCGATTAACTTTAACCGATACGTAGTATTAGAATCTCTTTTAATTATTTAATAAATTAATTTATTTCAAATTAAATTTGTTTAAAACTCGATAATGAGTTACTTACACACGCCATCGGTTTACTCGATAAATCACACAAGCCAAAATTTATTCAAACATAAGTCTTTGATCTAAACTTATCAATAAATACAAATCACTTTGTATATAATATGTTATATATATATAATACATACATAAATGTATTGCATTTAGGATTTATGCATACCACGTTTATTTTCTATTCAAGTATTGATAATTAGGCCGAGCCCGATTAGATCAGTCCATATGCTTTTACACTAAATATGTATTTACTAAAACCAACCTTAAAACTTTCCTGCCCTTTTATTTAGATACATGGGCCAAGCCCAATTGCTTATTCCCCTTTTCCTTTTTATTTTATTTTATTATAAATAGGCCAAGCCCAAGCCATTTTCACGTCAGTTCTATTCGCCTGCACCCTCTTCTATCTCCCTCTTCTCCCATGCTTTTATCTTCTTTTCTTCCCTCACGTTTTCTTTATTCTTTGGTTTCTTTTTATACATACAAGGACATATATTTTGGGCTTAGCCAGTCCCATACCCACGCGTGTACATCAGAAGAACGCAGTATCAAGGAAGCAGCACCTTCACCTTTTCCCATCCATCCCTTACCACTTTTCTATTTTCGTTTGTTTTGTTTACTTTAATTTTGTTTTTTTCTTTCTTCTTAGAAACTGGGTAGAAGCCGCTGCCCATTATCCCTATACCGACAGCAAACGCTCCAGCTCCTGCCTTTGTTGGACTACAGCAACTTGCTACTTATAGATGAAGTTCATGGTGGAGTTCACGAAACAAGAGTTGGTCAGAGGAGGAAGAGAAGCAGCGTTTTACTCGTTGTCTTCGAACAGAATAAAGGAGGAACAAGGATTTGTTTTTGTTTACATGTTTATATTTATGCCCAGTCTGCTTTCATTATCCAACATGAAGGCCGAAAAGTTTAAATACCACTTTTTGTCTTATAACTGTTTCCACCTTCTTCTATTTCAAGGCAATCCATGCACCGTGTGCACGCTATGCGCTTGCGCAGTTGATCCCGACACTAGACTCGTCGCTACCTTCTCCGCAAGTCGCTCCACCACCCAGTGTCACCCCCGACAGACTGCCATAACATCATGTGTCCTCCTTCTTCAAATCACTAGCAAGTTTGTATTATATTTCCCATGAAGGATATAAACAACGTGAAGTTGCTCTCTTTTTTCCAATTGTCATTCCCCTTCAAATTACCAGTTTTTAATTTTCGTTTCCTTCAAGCAACATATTAAAACCATCCTTCATATCATAAGCCTTTTCATACCAAATTATAGTGCAAACTTCTATCACATAATTGAGGCAAATGTGGTGCGTTACACCAAACTACTAACTCAACAAAGATTATACTAATTTTTAACTTTAATAGGTTTAGTTCTGTTAATACTTTCTCCTCTTGTTTCCTTTATAATTTAAATTTATTAAATTATTTATAACAAGTGTATTAAGATTTCTAAGAGGCTTAACACACATGTATTTTCGTCCAGGCTAAAGTCCTCAGCCATAGTTCCCATGCAACAAACCCAAACACTCTGCCTTGCGCAAAAAATCAAATGGTATGTCAAAAGTTATTAACCAGATCAATGACAAAGGGGTACATGGCATTAAGATGGAATCTCCTGTGTCATTCTTTCCAAAAGAATAGTGTGCTTGGGACGAGCTGTCATAGAGGTCATGACGGTTGTCTCCAAGTACTCTGCTTTTGTGTTCTTATTAATCTCGTTCACTGATCGTTTAAAACTATATTAGCACAAAGAGATCCGTTATATAAGGAACGAGAACACTGCCTGAACACACCATTCACAAAGATGAAAGCAACGATCTTCATCATCGCAGCCCTCCTCATACTTCCCACAACGATCATTATCACCGCCGACCCCTTCTTTCGTATGTATATATCTGCTACTATATATATATATTTATTCGACATCAGCTATATTTTTTTTTTGTAATTAAACTATACTTAATTATGAAAAAGTTCCACGTTGAAATCAAATTTTAAACCACACTAGAATTAAGTTATGTATGCTTGACGTTAGGTGATAGTTTAAGAACAGTAAACAAAGTAATATGCTTGATTTATAGGCTTTTATTCTATTCAACCTGGTTTCTATTCAGTCCAGTCTTAATGTGAAGATGGAATACATTCTAAAACATTTCCACATATTTCTTCACATTTATAACTTTACTGTTATGGTTCCAGGCTTTATCCTGTATTGATATTAAACCTTGAACTTACTAAACACACATTTAAGAAGATCACATAAGCATACATATATATATATATATATATATATATATATATCGTAACCTAAATAGTAAGTGGAAACAATCTACTCACATACATATACATACTCAATAACAAAGGGAAAGGGAATTTACTCACATATAATAGGTCCACTGTTTTCAGTCTTACGCCCAAATGTTCTACTCTGTTTTTATGTTCCAGGTCTAGCTATTTGTTGTCAGCCATTGTTTGCTCCATTGTAGTTCCAAGCTTCTCATTTTTCTTGAATGAACTGGTATTGGTTTTCAAGTGATATGCATGTGTATTTATAGTGCAAGAAATGATTAAAATAAGGAGAAGAACATGTGTGTGCATGGGAAATGAAACATTTCGAGCTGATGGAGTTCCAGTTATTGCTATGGGTAAAAAGGGATGAAGCTATGTATTGATTGGAAGAAGTTACATTTTCATATGTTTCTTGGTGATTGAAATGAATGTCTATGTTTTAGCTAGTTCTATGATGTTCCAAACACAATACATGGCAGTTCTACTCTCGAAATATGTACATGCAGCCATGTTATATAGCTCCTATTTCTGTGGTTGATGGGAAAGTAGGTGGACTAGGTTGGGTTGTTAATTAGCATGGTACAAATTGTAACACCTCGTAATTTTATAACATTAAAATTCACAAACTAAAGTATACTTAATTTTTAGAAAAGAATTAAGTGAAATGGATTGCGCAAAGAAATATATATATATTGATATATATATATATATATATATTAAAAATTAAATAAATAAATATGCGAAAAAGTTCAAAACAGCGAATTGGGAGGGGGAATAACCGAACCGGCCCATTTTTGAGGTCGGCCCGAGCCTCGCTGGGTCGACTAGGGGTTAATCCAGGGTGTTTGGTTGTCAACCCGTGGGTCGATTCGCTCAAATGAAGATTTTGCATTTGATTGGTTCTCATGGTTCAGGGTTAATCTAATGGTCCTAAACAACTTCCTACACCTATAAATACATCCTAATGCTAACCCTAAACCTAATTAAAATAGAATAGTTACCGTCATACCATCGCCATGGAAATCAATGGAGCCGCCGCCAACTAAGAAGGAAGAAAAGCTAATTCAATTCTAATTCTCTCAACCCTAAAGCAAAGCAAAACTCTCTCTTTTCTTCTCTAAATTGTGAGTATGTTAGTCTTAACAAGATTATGATCATTTTAATTAGGTTAAGTCATGAATGGATTGTGAGTAGATGATGTGAATTGTCATATGCTATCATGTATGTTATTAATCCTATGCTATGTGGTGATGATATCCTATATGTTGTAAATCATGCTATGATGATGTTATGTATGTTGAAAGTTTTTATGCTAAGTTGAGATGAATCATACATGTTAAAAAGGCCATGATGTTACCATCTATGCTAGTTAGTTCATATTAATTAAATCATCATGTTTGGGTTATGTTGATCTATATGACAAGTAACATATGCAAGTTAGATTGATTAGAAAAGTTATGAACATATGCCAAGACATCTATTATGACATCTAGAATTATGCTATGACATATGTGATATCCTATGCTAGTTCACACCATCATTATGTTGCTTAAAAACCCCATATGCAAGTTTATGTATAGATTTGGGCTATGATCATATCACGTAAATTGAGACATTTAACAAGTTGACACCTTTTGATCCTTAACATGTGTAGTTTATGCAAGTTTCACCCCTATTATGATTAGATTTATTTCAATTTTCTATATGTTGTGATAATTTATCTTTGTGCTAGTGTTAGACTATACAAGTCTAGCCTATATTATGCGTTGAATAAGCGAACGTATAAACGTGGGGTAGGGGTAATATTAAGGATTTAATATTAAAAAGTTGGGGTGCAATTGATATGATTTTGCATGCCATAAGTGGATGGCCATAATTGAGTCAATTATGGACATCATTAAAAGTTGACTTAATTAATAATTTGAATAGGGAATTATTAAAACTGGGGTAAAAGATTTTAAGTGTTAGTCAATGCTTAGGACACGAGGTTGGACTCGTTTGTGACGTAAACCTGCCCGGACCCGCCCGGCAAATCCAGTGGTCACAAATGTCAGCCCAATGTGAGAGGTCCTAGGCCTAAACTTAAGCATAACGGTTGTAAAGACATGAGGTTAGACTCTTTTATGGTGTAAGACTGCCCGGACCCGCCCGGCAAATCCAGCTGCCATAAATGCCAGTCTAATGTGAGAGGTCTTTATGAGGTTATGGCTTGAATGAATTAAGAAATACTTAACCAGATAAACATGTAAGGTGGGACATGGGGGTTAAGTAGGTGCCTTGGGTGGCATGAGGAATCTAGGGGGTGCCGTTAGTGGCATGTGAAATACGATTAGTAAGACTTAACCAAACACACATGTAAATGAACATGACTAAGAGGGTTAAGTGGAATATACTAGTGACAAGTTTAGGTGGGTAGCTTATGGGGGGCCATTTCGACCAGTATCCCAAACGTATCTTTGTGGGCTCGACCCAAGTCAAGGACGGGACACGCATGTTGGGTTTGACTGTAAGAGGCCAAAACGGGGAGCGGTGGTAACGCAAGCCCAACGGGTTTCATATGCGTGTGTGGACCCGGGTTGGTAGGTAAGACGTTGTTGCATCGTGTAGGTATAAGCCGTGCATTCTCAAGTTGTATCGGGTTGCTACTTTAGGGGAGCGATACACCCCACTATGGGGCCAGCACGGCTATCTATGAGTAGGGAGCCGATCGAAAGTGGGTAGTGGGGTACACCTAGTGGAGATAGGGGCAGACGACACCTATGTAGTCAGCTAGGGGTACGTAAGGCTATTTATAAAGTTTCTGTGTGAAGCAAGTGGGATCAAACATTAGGGTGACTGGTGTGGTGCCGTGTAGTAATGTGCGGTGCAGTGTAGTAATCATTCGTTAGTAATTAGGTGTGCCTTTGCCGTTATCTTTAACGTTATCTTAAACGCTGCCTTTATCTTTCTAAGAGTTCATAGACATTTACTTATCTTCCAGCTTATGCCTTAGTCTAGTTATTTTGATAATAGTATTGTTAGAATTATCATACTCGCCAGAATTTATGTCTGACCCCCTCTTTTTCTATCCTTTTTCCCCCTCCAGGTCCTCAGGTTGGGCCCAGCTCTAGTGGAGTTTGGTTGAATTGCTTCATCTCTCTTTGGAAAGCTTGGACCGTTGAAGTAAAGTCCAGCTTGTTATCTTTTTAATGGCTATTTATGTAATGGGATTATGTATTTTGTTTTTATGAAGATGGATATTGTACTTGGTTATGATCTATGGTTTTATGATGTAACAGACATGTTTAATTTCCGCTGCAATAAAATGAAGTTTTAGATTTCCAAGTACTATTTATTATCTGTCTTGTTGTAATTTTTCTGTTCTATATTCACTTATAACCTCCATGGAAGTTAATGCATTCCCTTTGTGAGTGACATTAATGGATGTGGGGTGTTACACGTGGTATCAGAGCTTAAGGTTACCAGAATAGATAAAAATACTTTAGAAAAATAGTTATTTTTGGAAGAAGTGTTTTCAGAAACATATTTTAATGAGAAATTTAAAGAGGAAGTTTTTATGAAAAACATAATCCCCAAATAGCCATATATCTTTATCTTTCGAATTCTCCATTTTGAATCTTTCCTTTTTCGTTTCAGCATGGCTGAAGATCTTAACCTACCTGACGGTGTAACGATACCAGGATGGTATAGGAGGCTGTTAGAGGCTAGGGCCGCCGCAGGTCCGGCCAATGTTCCTCCACCACCAGTTGCACCCATTCCTCCTCCTCCTCCTCGCGTAGGTACTTTTGCAAAGACGTGAAAGGAATTCAAGGCTATGGGTGGAAAACCATTTCAAGGGTCAGAAACGTTTGTGGAAGCTAGAGGTTGGCTTAAGGAGGTGGAAGAATTGCTAGAAATCTTTGAAGTAGAAGAAGGGAGGAGAGTTCGTTTAGCAGCTTGGTTGATGAAGGGAGAGGCCTCGTTTTGGTGGGAAGTCACTAATGGGGAGCGTCCTGTTGATTCTTGGGCAGATTTCAGACGTAGGTTTGAGGCGAAGTTTCACTCAAGGGCGGAAGAAAATCTATATATGGAAAGGTTCTTGACATTGAAGCAAGCAAGCTCATCAGTGAAAGAATATGTCAATAAATTTAATCAGTTAGCAAGGTTTGGCTTGGACTTAGTGAACACGCCGGAGAAGAAGGCGCTGAGGTTCGTGAATGGCTTGAATGAACCATTGTAAGGGTTGGCTATGACCCACATCCCGATGGGGGCCACATTTGAGAAGTTAGTAGAAATGGCGCTCATGCATGAGGAGAAAAGCGCTAAAGCTGATAAGGCACCCGAGAAGAAGGGGGATCAGAAGAAACCACAACAGCAAAACAAGAAGGGTGGTAAAGACAATAACGGCAAGGGAAAAAAGAAATGTTTTAACTATGGGACACCTGGCCATCTCAGCAAGGATTGCCGAAAGAAAAAGAAGACAGGCTGTTTTCATTGTGGCGATGCGGGACATTTAGTGAAGGACTGCCCAAAGAAGGGGCAGAGGGCAGGAGCTACCTCGGGGGGATAGGTGCAGGCTCTTATGGCACCAGGGCAGGCAAGGGGACAAGTTCAGGCTCTCGTGGTCCCACCGCTGCAAGAACGAGGTAGAACCATTTTTGTTGAAAGCTTAGTTTTTCTGTTTGATCATCTTGTCTGTACCTTATTCGATTCAGGCGCATCACATTCGTTTATCTCTACATCATTAGTTGAATCACTGCACTTAAATACCAGTTTAGTAGAGGATCCCTTAGTTGTTTCGAATCCAATTGGGGGCTCATCTTATTTGTCTATGATGTGATTGGATTTGAAAATTTCCATACTTAGCGTTGAATTTAGATGTGATGCTTATGTGTTGGGCTTCACGGGCTATGGGCTAATTTTAGGAATGGATTGGTTATCCAGAAATGGGGCCGTTCTTGATTGTGAAAGGAGAGTAGTTAGGCTCGTGACTCGCCTTGGCAACACTCTCGAAATATTTTGTAATCCCATAAATTCGGTTATGCTAAGTTATCTAGAATCGCTTGACGTGTCTGAGGAAAATATACGATCCGTTAGAGTGGTTCGAGAATATTCGGATGTGTTTGAGGAGGTGAAGGGCTTGCCTCCGAAGCGGGAGATAGATTTTCGAACATATCTTTTGGATAATGCGAAACTAGTATCTTTGCCAGTACGCCACATGGCTCCACGTGAAAGGAGGGAACTTGGTACGCAAGTGAAGGAGTTGCTTGAGAAGGGGTTCATAAGACGAAGTATATCGGAGTGGGGTGCTCCAGTAGTATTTGCCACGAAGGCGGATGGGTCCCTTAGACTTTGTGTGGACTATAGAGAACTTAATAAGCTTACTAAGAAGAACAGACACCCACTGCCGAGGATTGACGATCTCTTCGATCAGTTAGTTGGCGCCTCGGTGTTTTCGCAGTTGGACTTAGCCACTGGTTTCCATCAGTTGAGAGTGGCTGAGGATAGCATTGACAAGACTGCCTTTAGGACTCCGGACGGTTTCTATGAATGGATAGTGATGCCCTTCGGTTTGACAAACGCCCCCGCATACTTTGTTGATTTGATGAGTAGGGTGTTTAGGGAGTACCTTAACAAATTTGTGGTAGTCTTTGCAGATGACATCTTGATCTTTTCTAAGGATGAAGAAGAGCATGCCCTACATCTTAGGGAAGTGTTGGAAACTCTTCGAGCACATAAGCTTAAAGATAAATTTTCTAAGTGTCACTTTTGGAGGAAGGAAGTACGGTTCTTAGGACACATGGTTTCCAAAGAAGGGATAGCTGTAGATCCCGCGAAGGTGGTGGCCATCCAAGATTGGAAGGTTCCAACAAATGCTACCGAAGTGAGAAGTTTCTTGGGGTTGGCTGGCTACTATAGGAAGTTTATCAAAGACTTCGCAAAGATATCAGCTCCATTGACCCGCTTGACGAAGAAGAACCTAGTTTTCACATGGGACGTAGATTGTGATGATGCGTTCCAATGTTTGAAGAGAGCTTTGACTTCAGCCCCAGTCTTAGTATTGCCAGACGAGAGTAAGTCGTTTACCGTTTATACTGACGCTTGTGGGACAGGACTAGGCGCAGTCTTAATGCAAGAGGGCAGGGTAATAGCCTATGGTGGAAGGCAGTTGAAAGCGCATGAGAAAAATTGTCCTACACATGACCTAGAATTGGCCGCTATTGTTTTCGCGCTTAAGTCTTGGCGTCATTATCTTCTTGGCGAGAAATTCAAATTATTCACTGACCACAAGTCTTTAAAATACCTATTCTCCCAAAAGGACTTGAACTGAAGGCAGCAAAGGTGGATGGAGTTCTTAGCGTCCTACGACTTCGAAATAGCCTATACCCCTGGCAAGGGTAACGTGGTGGCAGACGCCTTAAGTAGAAAAAGATTATCCTTAAGTCCTTTGTTTGTTGAGCGGCGAAGTTTATAATTCATTTCGATGTTTGACTTTAGACCTTCCGTTGACTTCGTACCCGGTTTGCTAGCATCCTTGGAGGTCAGACCTACGCTTTTGGGACGGATTGGCGAGGCACAGCGAGACGACCCACAGTTAGTTGAGTTAGTAGAAAAGCTCAAAGGAGGAGAGTCGTCAAGCTATCTCCGTAGGTATACCCTAGATGATAAGGGTTGGTTATGTAGGGACGGTAGACTTTGTGTACCAAAAGACGATGACCTAAGGAAGACTATTCTTGACGAAGCACATCATTCGAAGATGACCATTCATCCCGGCGGGGACAAGATGTACAAAGACATGAAGAGAGTTTACTTTTGGGCCGGCATGAAGAAAGATGTGGCCGAGTATGTCGCTAGATGCTTGGTGTGCCAACAAGTAAAAGCGGAGCAAAAGAAAACCGGTGGGTTGCTTCACCCATTGGAGGTTCCACTATGGAAGTGGGAAAGTGTCTCGATGGATTTTGTGGATGGGTTGCCGCGATCAAGGAAGGGTAATACGGGAATTTGGGTTATAGTAGATAGACATACTAAAAGCGCCCATTTCATTCCTGTAAAGAGTAAGAGGACTGCTCCATGGTTAGCCTCCATATACGTTCGAGAAATAGTTCGTTTGCACAGTGTTCCTTCTAGCATAGTGAACGACCGCGATCCTATTTTCACTAGCGAATTTTGGAGAAGCTTACAGGAGGCGGTAGGGACTCAGTTATGTTTGGGCACCGCATATCGTCCTCAGACGGACGGCCAGACCGAGAGGGTGAATCGCATTCTAGAGGATCTGTTGAGGCAATGTATCCTAGACTTTGGGGGTACGTGGGAAGAGCATCTTCCATTGGTGGAGTTCGCATACAATAACAGCTTTCAGTCCAGCATTGGTATAGCACCATTCGAAGCTCTTTATGGACGACCTTGTCGTTCACCTACATGTTGGTGGGAATATACGGATAAGATCTTACTTATGCCCGATATGATTAGGGAGACTTCGGAGAAGATCGACTTGATTCGAAGGAGGATGAAAGCAGCGCAAGATAGGCAGAAATCTTATGCGGATAAGAGGAGGACAGATCTCGAGTTTGAAGTTGGGGACATGGTCTTTGTCAAAGTGTCTCCATTATGAAACATTGTTCGCTTTGGGTCCATTGGGAAATTAGCACCAAGGTTTGTAGGGCCGTTTCCTATTAAGGAGAGGATTGGACGGATGGCGTATAGAGTGGAGTTGCCCGAGAGACTTAGTGGTGTACATGACGTATTCCATGTGTCACATTTGAGGAAGTGCTTGCATGAGACCGCGGAAGTGGTAGAGTCGAGCTTGCTTAGAGAGGTGGAGATAGAGCGTGATGCGATAATTCGACGAGCTCCTACGCGCATTCTTGGGTCGGAGATCAAGAGGTTGAGGAATCGAGAGGTCAGACTAGTCAAAGTGCAATGGGTAGATGATGAGAGCAACGCTACTTGGGAGACGGAAGAGAAGATGCGTTCACGATACCCTTTTCTTTTTGAGGGTATGTCCTTTAATTTCTCCTTTATCGCTTAGCTTGTACTTATCTTATCTTTAGTATATCCTCTCGCTAGTATCTTTGACCTTTAGTTAGGATAATCCGATGGTTGAAACATGTTATGTATGGTGGATGCAAAGTGGATGCAAGTGTTTGCTAGTGGTTGCTCGTGGATGCATATACACACACTATTAGGCACCAGATCGGCTCAATCACTTCATATTGCATATTGCATATATATGGATGTATTTAGTTAATGGATGTATAATGGTTGTATTATCATATAGTTGCTGCATTCGGGTGGATGGTTGTGCACGCATATAGAATTAATATGTATCATTAGGAATCTTTTGCATACATATTGGACGCATGGCACTATCATGAATTGCACTAAGGAGGTCGACTGAATCAGTGGACCGCCTAATTTTGCATTAGATATGGACATATACACACACTGTGCATATAAACATTAAAGCATTAGAAGTCTTTTAAGGACAATGGATGCTGGTGTTTGATGGTTGAGTAGATGGACGATTAGATGGTAGGATATACATTCTTCTTGACTTAGAGATTTCGGGGACGAACTCCTTTAAGGAGGGGAGAATGTAACACCCCGTAATTTTATAACATTAAAATTCACAAATTAAAGTATACTTAATTTTTAGAAAAGAATTAAGTGAAATGGGTTGCGTAGAGAAATATATATATATATTGATATATATATAAATAAAAATTAAATAAATAAATATGCGAAAAAGTTCAAAACAGCGAATTGGGAGGGGGAATAACCGAACCGACCCATTTTTGAGGTCGACCCAAGCCTTGCTGGGTCAACTAGGGGTTAATCAGGGTGTTTAGCTGTCAACCCGTGGGTCGATTCGCTCAAATGCAGATTTTGCATTTGATTGGTTCTCATGGTTCAGGGTTAATCTAATGGTCCGAAATAACTTCCTACACCTATAAATACATCCTAATGCTAACCCTAAACTTAACTAAAATAGAATAGTTACCGTCATACCATCGCCATGGAAATCAATGGAGCCGCCGCCAACTAAGAAGGAAGAAAAGCTAATTCAATTCTAATTCTCTCAACCCTAAAGCAAAGCAAAACTCTCTCTTTTCTTCTCTAAATTGTGAGTATGATAGTCTTAACAAGATCATGATCATTTTAATTAGGTTAAGTCATGATTGGATTGTCAGTATATGATGTGAATTGTCATATGCTATCATGTATGTTATTAATCCTATGCTATGTGGTGATGATATCCTATATGTTGTAAATCATGCTATGATGATGTTATGTATGTTGAAAGATTCTATGCTAAGTTGAGATGAATCATACATGTTAAAAAGGCCATGACGTTACCATCTATGCTAGTTAGTTCATATTAATTAAATCATCATGTTTTGGTTATGTTGATCTATATGACAAGTCACATATGCAAGTTAGATTGATTAGAAAAGTTATGAACATATGCCAAGACATCTATTATGACATCTAGAATTATGCTATGACATATGTGATATCCTATGCTAGTTCACACCATCATTATGTTGCCTAAAAACCCCATATGCAAGTTTATGTATAGATTTGGGCTATGACCATATCATGTAAATTGAGACATTTAACAAGTTGACACCTTTTGATCCTTAACATGTGTAGTTTATGCAAGTTTCACCCCTATTATGATTAGATTTATTTTAATTGTCTATATGTTGTGATAATTTATCTTTGTGCTAGGTGTTAGACTATACAAGTCTAGCCTATATTATGCGTTGAATAAGCGAACGTATAAACGTGGGGTAGGGGTAATATTAAGGATTTAATATTAAAAAGTTGGGGTGCAATTGATATGATTTTGCATGCCATAAGTGCATGGCCATAATTGAGTCAATTATGGACATCATTAAAAGTTGACTTAATTAATAATTTGAATAGGGAATTATTAAAACTGGGGTAAAAGATTTTAAGTGTTAGTCAATGCTTAGGACACGAGGTTGGACTCGTTTGTGACGTAAACCTGCCCGGACCCGCCCGACAAATCCAGTGGTCACAAATGTCAGCCCAATGTGAGAGGTCCTAGGCCTAAACTTAAGCATAACGGTTGTAAAGACACGAGGTTAGACTCTTTTATGGTGCAAGACTGCCCGGACCTGCCCGGCAAATCCAGCTGCCATAAATGTCAGTCTAATGTGAGAGGTCTTTATGAGGTTATGGCCTGAATGAATTAAGAAATACTTAACCAGATAAACATGTAAGGTGGGACATGGAGGTTAAGTAGGTGCCTTGGGTGGCATGAGGAATCTAGGGGGTGCCCTTAGTGGCATGTGAAATACGATTAGTAAGACTTAACCAAACACACATGTAAATGAACATGACTAAGAGGGTTAAGTGGGATATACTAGTGACAAGCTTAGGTGGGTAGCTTGTGGGGGGCCATTTCGACCAGTATCCCAAACGTATCTTTGTGGGCTCGACCCAAGTCGAGGATGGGAAACGCATGCTAGCTTTGACTGTAAGAGGCCAAAACGGGGAGCGGTGACAACGCAAGTCCAATGGGTTTCATATGCGTGTGTGGACCCGGGCTGGTAGGTAAGACATTGTTGCATCGTGTAGGTATAAGCCGTGCATTCTCAAGTTGTATCGGGTTGCCACTTTAGGGGAGTGATACACCCCACTGTGGGGCTAGCACAGGTATCTACGAGTAGGGAGCCGGTCGAAAGTGGGTAGTGAGGCACACCTAGTGGAGATAGGGGCAGACGACACCTATGTAGTCAGCTAGGGGTACGTAAGGCTATTTATATAGTTTATGTGTGAAGCCAGTGGGATCAAACATTAGGGTGACTGGTGTGGTGCCGTGTAGTAATGTGCGGTGCAGTGTAGTAATCATTCGTTAGTAATTAGGTGTGCCTTTACCGTTATCTTTAACGTTATCTTAAACGCTGTCTTTATCTTCCTAAGAGTTCGTAGACATTTACTTGTCTTCCAGCTTATGCCTTAGTCTAGTTATTTTGATAATAGTATTGTTAGAATTATCATACTTGCCAGAATTTATGTCTAACCCCCTCTATTTCTATCCTTTTTCCCCCTCCAGGTCCTAAGGTTGGGCCCAGCTCTAGTGGAGTTTGATTGAATTGCTTCATCTCTCTTTGGAAAGCTTGGACCGTTGAAGTAAAGTCCATCTTGTTATCTTTTTAATGGTTATTTATGTAATGGGATTATGTATTTTGTTTTTATGAAGATGGATATTGTACTTGGTTATGATCTATGGTTTTATGATGTAACAAACATGTTTAATTTCCGCTGCAATAAAATGAAGTTTTAGATTTCCAAGTACTATTTATTATCTGTCTTGTTGTAATTTTTCTGTTCTATATTCACTTATAACCTCCATGGAAATTAATGCATTCCCTTTGTGAGTGACATTAATGGACGTGGGGTGTTACACAAATTACTTCAAGTGACTGGCCAGTTTTCTTTCTGAGGTACAAGAATGGAAGCATAGCCATGTTATATAGCTGATGTTGCCATTGTTTGGATTGGAAAGAAACTAGCTTAGCTAGTCTTAAATGTTTTTGAAAATCAAGGTGTGACCGTGTGCAGATAGGAGAACATAGGATAGGAGAGTTTGGTAGATGCATAGTTGTGATTGAAATGAAATGTTGCTAAGTCATTCACATCTAATCCTATATGCACGGCCACATGTGCAAATATATATTTAAAAACTTTACTTCGTTCCTAAGACATTCATGCTATAGTGATGTATAGAGTACTTGATATCAAAGGACTGCCGTGTATATTGCTTTCATACATCATATATGTTGTATATGTTTCTTTTAAAACCCACACTTCATGGTAAAGCAACTTGATATGTCCTATTTCTTATGTACTAAATATACATTTAGTTCATTCAAGGCAAATCAATTCATTAATTGTACTGATTTTATCCCATTTTTACCCTTTAAACGTCATATTGAGTAGCCATGATGTCATTCTTGATTCCTTCCAAGTGAACACATTTAGAATTCATAAAACCAATATTTCCATTAGTTATAAAAATTAAAACCTAACATTATGTTTATACGAATTTAAAACATCTTTCAATACAAACAAAATAACAAAACATCACCTACTTGTCTTATATTTATGTACATTGGTTTACATAATTTTAACCATAAAAACATGTATTTAGGACTTTCCTAAATATCTAATATTCACAATTTATTATTTTAAATTAATTGTTAAAATAAATCCAAAATAAATTGTATTACAAAAGTAATCAAAAATCGGGATGTTACAGAGCCCATCCAATCCATGAACAAGTTGTAAGCGCCCAACGAAAAGGCGCACGCATTCAGATGATGCCTATGCAGTTAAAGCCTTGCTAAAGCCCTGTAGTATTCTCGCTATAGCCCATAGTGCTCTTCAACTGCTACGCTATTTCAATTTAGCGTTGATGAATGTTGAACCGCGTTTATCCCCGCTATTTTCCACTACATCTGCTAGACCTATGATTTTTAGCATACGCTTTAGCAATATTAATATATCGATCCTGAATTGACTTGTTCTCTTTTTAAAATATCCATAAATTTAGCGTAAAGGGCTAAATATAAGGCATAATTCCAAATATATGGTAATAATCAGTTACATTCATCAAATTTAGCATGCATAACTATGATATTCCTTGATTTTGCTATATAAGATTAATTAATATTAATTACTTGTACACATATAATGTAAGAAAGATGACTAAATAACTTTCAAATATTTGGATTTACATATAATGAACCTTTTAGCTCCTTCGTTATATCTCTGATGTATCCCCACTCTATCCGTCTAAACCTTTTTGCACCTCCATCGCTATAGAACCGCTAAGCGGTTTAACTGCACAGGATCATGAAGCTACGTCGACGCTAGACGAAAGAAGTGGAGAATATCTCGGATTTACAGGCAAGAAGGGGGTATGCACCCTACATTGCACATATGCCTGTTCTAGACAGTATAGCCCTCAAGTGGCATGTGTGCCTAATCATCATTCCCGGGGACTAGAACATCAACCCAAAACATTCCGCACTTGGAACAAATAGGCCACAGTAAAGCTTCCTTGTTTTGCTTTAAACAATCGAATCTAACATTTTTTAGAATAACGGCACCCCCTTCGTGTATGGTGCCACAATAACGCCTTCCTATTCACCGAAAACATTCTCTTCTTCCTATAGCTCCACTCCCATGAGTTTTGACTTTCCCTAAACAACAGGCTCATCCAAATGTTTTGGTTGCTCCTCCTGGTCATGCATGTAGGATCGTTCGTTTGGGAGTGGTGGAAGATGAGGACGTCAAGCTTGCTGCCTACAAAGCTGGAATGGTACGAAGATTCGGAAGAAGTCGATGGTGGTTCTATAATTTCATCTCCCATGACTTGGAGTCATCTAAAGGCTTTTTGTGTCATTGCAAACTACTCTCAAGATAGTTTCGTTAGTAAGCACATTGAAATCTATACCCCCTGTGTTGGTTTAAGCTAGCGTGCAACGTGCAGTGCCGTATGTGTTGATGCAATTATAGTAGAGCATGTCAAGTTGCGGCGATGGTTTCCAGTTTCATAAACTAAACCATCGTCATCGCTAATCGAGGTCGTCGAATTCACGTTTAGTCGCGACAATGTCACCATCGAGTTAGAAGTCGAGTCGAGGGATAGGCAGTTCAGTCATATGTCCCTAGTTCGAGTTTATGCTCTAATCATATGTGCATGTCCAAACTACTAGTCCAAATAGGTACATCTTTCGAGCGTTAATGTGATATGTGATAATACGTTTATTTAATACACAACCGAGTCATGTGACATCGCAAAACGACCCGAATTCATGAAGTCAATTTTCGAAGTCGAAATTTCTTAAGTCTCTGAGATACAAAACTTTATTTCATATCCCCTCATACTCAAGAAACTTCCATCCTAAAATTAGTTAGAGGCTGCACTTTTGGAATTAATTTTGATTACTACAACTATATATCGAAGATATTGTACCTTAACGTCTTTTATAGGAAAAAGGAGAAGAATATAATCTAAATACTTGAAGATTCGACAAGACGATATGATGATGTATTTAATGTGAAAGCGAGTCAGTGTTTAGATGGTAATTACTGTTAAAATCTCTCCTTTATGTATATATATTATATAAATTCTATTTTTGTATAAAGGCTGAAAAGGCATGTGCAGAAGTGTGGATCAGACGTCTGAACTGGAATTTCAGACTACTAAATGTTAAATATTCAACAATTTGACTTTGAATATTCAGATGTTTGAAATTCCAATTCGGACATCAGGATAATCAATTTTGTGCACATGTCCATTCATTTTAAATTATAGTCGTTTTTCAGAAGGCTGAATTGAAAGGTTGTGACTTTTTAAAGAGTCATAACTCTATAATTCAAGAGTTATGATTATATCTTTTAATCAAATCTTTTTACGGATGATTGCAACCTTTTATTTATTATATTTGTTTATATAGTTTTTTCATTAAATTTTTACTTGCATAACTACATCAAATATCACACTATCAGGACTTCCGCATATACAATCAGTCCCATATTAGTTGATCCTACACTTGTAGACTTTTCAAAATTCAACTACGAAAAATAGCTAAGTCTCGGGATACGAAAAACAATTTTGTATCCCCGAGGTGTTCGCATCTCCTATTCACTGATCCCTCTTCCTCCTTCCTTTTTTGGTCTCCCAGCTTCTTGCCTTCCAAGATACGAAATTTCGGAGTACGAAATACAATTTTATATCCCTATAACTTCATCGCTTGGAAAATTTCGTAACCCCTCCTCTTTTCGTACTCTACACTTCTCCACTTTTGATTAGTACTCCTAAAATGAACAACCTCTCCTAAGACTCGACCTCCACCTCCTCCACTGCCATGGCTGAAGCACTCCTCTCCTCTCCTCCTTCACCCCCTCCCCCCTCCCCTCGAATCCTCAACAGCAATTCAGTTTTCCCAAATCAAAATTAATACAAAAACCATCAACCTAATTCGATTCGAGACGATGTGCTAGGGGAGTTTTAGGATCTGTGTAAACTAGAGTGGATGTTGGTAATGGTCAACAGTGTAGTGCGGTGGGTATCCAAAGTCCAGAGAGTCACAAATCGTCCTAGTCTCGAGTATGAAAATAGTCCAATAAGGGGAAAAGGAACCTTGGATCCGCCTTTTATAATGGGAAATGGACAAAGTCCGGTAACTTAGAAAAAATTTCTAAGTGTGCCAGGATCAGTACAAACACCGGATATATAAAAAATACTCAAAACAAAATAAGAGGAGAAGGGGATTCGATACATATTGGATTGATGAAGAATTTATGAACAATTACGGCTACGATCACGCATATGTTTTTTTGAATTCTCAATTGTCAAAACCAACTCGACAAGCTAACCAATCGCGTACTCACCAACCTAAATGTTCTACAGTATACGCTGAGCGATCGAGTTTCCAATTTGATAACGTTTTCATTAAACCAACTTGGGTAATCGCACGCTTAAAACATATAATTACAATTAAGTTATATTACGAACTCTGATCATACCGCGCAACAAATATGTGAGTGCATTCGTGATTCTGTGTTGATAATGACTCATTTACATTCAAGTTTAAGCGGGATTCGACAACTAACTTTTAGATTCTTGAATCGGCAGGAATTAAACGCTCACCTTAACAATCAGACAGGCCCCAGTCCGAGCAATGAAGTTCAAGTAACTAGAATTCTCAATAATGTTAGAACCGTATGCTTTTGCCAACAAGAATCAACAAAGCATCATTACTACTCAAAAGCGACGTACTCACAAGAATGCACTACTCAAAAGAAAGCCCGCGACCAATAGCTCAACACGACTTGGGGATCTTTTCGACTTCCAGAAATGCTTATCTCAGTTCAAAGCACGACATGTTATAACAAAACACCCTTTAGGAAGCAAGCATTGCCCAGCCTTTTGGCCCGAATACCATAAGCAGCCCAGGCCCATGCCACTCGGTCCATCACATGGTTAAATAGAGAAGAAGTGCCATATAGAAATTTGAGAATCAAGCCCAAATGAAGTCGTTCATGTAAAGACATCACGGTTTATCGAAACTAATTAAATTCAACTAAGTACTTCGAGGTCGGTATGCCTCTTCATCAGATTTCATATCCCACAAAAGGACTCCAAGGTCGGTATAACCCTCCTTCTAAAACTTATTATCCCCGAGTTTACCGGTACAACTTCATATCCCCGAATTCGACTTCCATTTTCATATCCCTTCTTCACCACTCCACACTCGTATCCCCCAAGTTCAACAAAATTTCTTACAAGTCACCAGGAACTGTACAAGAAGTTTCATACCATATGATACAAAAATAACCAAGATGAATAGTATAAAACTCAAGACTTCGAGACAACATAATCAACTAAGTCCCATGGACAGGTAGCAAATTTAAGGTAATGTGCCAACCAACCTCTGCTCTTACCTACTCGCACTTGCTTCTTCCTCTTATAAAAACCCCTTATCTTGCTTTGAAGAAAAAGTTGAAACTTTACTCAACTAACACTTTTGGAAGAAGATATTGCCTCCTTGACCTCGAAGCTTGCTCCTCCACTCCAGGAAGAAGAAACTTACCTCTTTTTAGGCACGTGGACATTTTGGACAGCATAGGCATTTCGGGAAGAAGGACTTGGGCTTCATTTTGGATCTTGCTTGAACTTAGTTTCCACCATTACCAATATATTCATATGAAAATATAGTTCCCACCATTTTACTTTGGCTAAAATTTGAATAAAAAGAGCAAAAAATCTTTGAAGTAGATGTAGGTCCTCGTAGGTCAAACCACTATAAAATACCGTGTTAATTTACTTACCTGCATAAATTCCATTCTGGACATTTAGTTTCATTTTCTTGTAACTTATTGGATGTTGTTACCAACTTTTACGCATCGACATTTAGATATATATAATTTACATATATTCACTTTATTTTCATTAGGCGTTCCAAGCTTGTTCGGTCATATATAAGGTTCGATCGATACAGAACTCGACCTCGTCCAATAATTTAAATTATGGATATGATAAAACCAGTTTCATCGAATTCCGAGATTTTTTGTAGAAGTGATATTTTCCATAAAATATTGTTTTATAGTACGATTCAATTATAGATTCAAATCCAACTATATATTATCATTTATAAGTTTACAAAATGGGTTTACAATCAATATTGATTAACTAAATTGATTATATTTTTGTTAAATATTTACTTTCAAGATTTTTTAGTTAATATTCATTATATATTATTTAAATTGCCAATTCATTAAATATCCAATATTGATTAACTATATATTATCATTTTAATTGTCAATTCAACTTTTAAGTTAAATTTTCGTTAACTATATTATTTAGAACGCTTGAATTTACAAGTTGTTAAACAACACCTCTTATTATCCCCAAATAGGAATACTAAAGTATGCACAGTGTTCGTAATTGTAACTGAAGCTAATCACAGAGACTAAAGTATAAAAAACATGTAAAATATATACAAGGGAAACATAAAGAAAAAATAGCTTGTTATTCATGTTAGAAAGTATCTTCCATTTCAAAAACCAACATCAAGTTATAATAATAATACTATGTCATAACCTATATATCTCACAAAGCCTCACCAAAAAAATCAGAATACATAACATAAAATCCCCTCCCAAGTAACATTAAAAACCAACCAACTGAAAGTGATAAAATAAATAGCAAGAGGAATACATCTGCAATCAGAATGAACTCCAACAAGCACGCTCCTCTAGGAAATCCAGAGTTATCAATATCAACCCTGTGACCAAAAGTGACGAAGAAGGGAAGAAAGAGGAGTAGATCAAACAAAAATCCTGGCGAATAAAGTAATTACTATCATGATAAGTAAGGTGAAATTATAAACTTAGTAATTTTCTTCTGTACGTGCACAGATAAGATGATTACTAATAATAAATCTAATAACTGAATTTCTTCTTTGATTTTTTTAACTTTACTATTTGGAATTCTTTTGGTTTGAATTAGATTTCCTAATTCTACCCTTTTATAGGCTCTTACCCTCTTATGTTGCTATCTTGTAGCCTGCCATCCTAGGGTGATGTGCCACAAGTAGGTATTGCCTACAATAAAAAGACACGTAAACTTGAACATGTCATAGTAGTCCAAGATCGAAGTCTGCAGGATCTAAAAACATCAAATGCCCTACTAATCAAACTCTGTTGACCTCTCATGTTGCTGGTCCACTTAAGCATGATCGACTTTCCTAAAATCATCAGATCCTATTTGAAAGGGGAGGTGGTCGGACGGGTCCTAACAAACTAAGTATGGTATTGCATCCCAATCCAATCGTACTCTTTTGACCTCTTACAACCACAGTTCCACCTAAGCATGCCCGATCTTCTGAGATCATCAGGTCCTACTAAAATGGGAGGTGGTTAGAACAGGTCCTAGCTACTCTTTATTTCCTTTTATGTTTAGCCCAATCATAGATATGAGCCTAACATATTGGGTGAGTTATTAATTAAGTATTGATAGTACTAATATTATGATTGGTTAATTCTTCTTCTTTTATTATGATCTTTATGTTCTTTTATTATCATGTTAGCCTACCTTATGACTAGGCCATACAAAGTCCAAGTGATCACAATCATGTGCATTAGATAACCAGGAGTCGTTCCTATCCAAAAGCTTGAAGTCGAGTTGAAGTCAGGCCAAGCTAAAGCAACTTTCGGTCTTCGAGTCGAACATAAATGGTGGTTGTCGGGTCGATGACCTTCGGGTCGAACTATCTCAACTCGACCCGACCACCATTTCAACTCCGAAGAAAACAGTTCTTACACGTTCTCCACAATCACCTATAGAGCCAGGGTCTTCGACACGTGTCCCATGACATATCTTGCTCCCTTGTTCAAAACCGTTCCCACTAAATTCCTATAAACCCAGATTGGATTCCCTCTACGTAATTACCATTCCCACTCAGATTACCTAATCCATCCCTATATATACTCGATTTGTAAACTAGAAAAAGGACATTTGGCACTTGAGTTATTGAAGCTCTATATTCTATCCACAATTGTTGTTCGACCCGAACACAATTTTAAGGATTGTCGAGTGAATCTTTACATTTCTGAGAGAGATTTGATTATATTATGATAATTTTCAAGCAGTGAAATCGTAATTTTCCATTGAATATAAGAATTATAAAGTGGGCGTAGGCTCGTTAACGCCGAACCGCTATAAATCTCGTGTGTTTGCATGTTGTTTCCCATTTTTGATTTATATTTCTTCATTAATCTCTACAAATTCTATTCTATTGGGTATTAGAGCCATTTTTTGGCCTAACATTTTGGCGCTTTCACTTAGAAACAAATTCTCAGCTTTTAGGATTATTTGTCTACTGTTTGGATCACCAAGTCCAAAGCAATAGTTCGTATTTCCATCGCTAAAGACATTTTTGACAATCTCAATAGTTTCAATCAGTATGGTTTTGAAGAGAGTAAGAACCAGCAAGGTTCCTAAAGAGCAGCAAATTGTTTTGCAGCTCGAACCAACAGCCCAAGCGCCCGGTTTGAATTTAACCCGACCCGAATAGTTGATTTCAAGGACTATTGCTACCAACACCAATCAACCTCCATCTTCAGCACCTATAATGCAAGATGACTTTGCATGTCTGTTCCCTAGATTGGAAGAGACCAACGTTGCCCTAGAAGCTTAGAGACGGAATAATGCTATAATCAGAAATGACAAAGATGTGATGGCTAGGCAATGAGACGAATTCCAAAGACAAAGAACACCGTCTCCTACCCATCTCCAGGTAGCAGAAGGTTCGTCCTTATCTGAAGAGAATAGGTAGACACTACGTTAGAGGTGACCCTATGAAAGGCCTGATAATCTTCGACAACTCTGATTCAGTACACTGGGTTCTCAAGAGGATGCAGCAGTTCGGCTTGGCCCTGACGTCCCCAGCTTTGCAGAACCTATGCTCATGCTGATGCGTGGATCGCGAGTCCTTCATAAGGAACAAGGTGCTTCCCAAACTGCTCGTGCTCTTGTGTTTCCACCCACTCATCCTATGATTGACAGGGATCGTAAGGGAAAAGAAGTTCTACTCAGGCAACGTTGCCTGGAACGAGGGCATGGAGATCTCGAAAAACTGAGATCACTAAGCCAGAACATGCGTGACCAGTGCAGAAGTTGCGGCAATGGTATGACAAATAATGAATGACTATAAATGGTACACCAATGAGGATTGAGGCATATATCGTAGCCACACTCCTTTTACAGAAGACATCTTGGAAGCATGGTACCCGAGGCAATTTAACTTACCCATAACGAGTCATTATTCGGGTAAAACTGATCAAGGACGACTTCTGATGCGTTACTCATGGTATATGAATGCTGCGATGGGTCCCGGTGCCATAATGTGTATTACTTTCCCGACATATCTCGAAGGTATTGCTATGTTGTGGTTTACCAGACTCCCTCCTCGATCGGTTCCCAACTTTGAGGATCGAAGCGAGTAGTTTTTGAACCAGTTCTGATTGCTCGCGTTAAAATCAAAGACTGTTATAAAGCTCTATGTAGTTAAACAAACCCATAGAGAAACTTTGAGGGAGTACTTGGACCATTTCAATATAGCTGTCACTAAAGTAAACAACCCCAGTCTAGAGATTGTCTTGATGGCAATGACTAATAGGGTAGACAAAGTACAGAATTCAGATGATACTTGGTTGGGAAACCTCCTACGACTATTGAGTTGTTTTATGAAAAATCAAACATACGTCTGCAACAAGAAGAAGTGTACCTAAATCAAAATAGGAGATCCAGTGAAGTTGTAAAGAAGGAGATTCAAAGCAATGTCATTATAAGACAGTTCAGTGATAGTTCTGGTATGGTAGAAGCTAATGTTGGAAATCAAAATGAAGGAGATGGCCGGTAAGGTAAGAAGGCAATAAAAGAAATAAGAATCGGAAGGGTGATTCCAAGAAATGACCCTGATTCCAGTCCTTTGAAAGTTATACGTCATTGAATGACACCATATAAACATATATTTGGATACATGCAATGTGATGCAATAAAAGAAACCACCCCCACGAGACTCAATAGAGAAAGAACGCGAAACGGGAAAGTTTTGTTTGTTTCATGAAACCTATGTCCATTCGATGAATGAATGTTGACATTTGAGTGATGTGATATAAAATTTGTTGCTTGAGGGGAAGGCAGACGAATACAAGGTCACGACAAGAGGAAAGGAGGTTCAGCTCCGAACCAAGGTCGGATGGTTCCTAGATCCACTGCACAGCAAAAAGGAAAAGGAATTGTTATTAAATATGTCGCTGGAGGGCCTTAACCAGTAGGATTTAGCACAAGAACAATGGAGTAGTATGTTAATGCTGCGAAGCATCTAGATGTGGGGGAGTGCAGTATTCATGAAGAAGCTACTCCGATAATGCAGTATAAAACGATGATGGACGACGTCGTATTCTATGACCAAGAAAGTGTGGGAGTGGAGGCTCCAAGTATAGATCCGTTGGTAATATCGGCCATTATCATCCCAGCGACTGTTCGGAAAGTCCTTGTTGACTACGAGAGTTCCATCAATATCTTATTCAAGAAAGCTTTTGATCTGATGAAGCTGGAAGCAAGAGATCTAAAACCATGCACTGGGTGTATACGTGGTTTTAATGGTTCGACAACAACGCCGATAGGAGTGTTCGATTTACTAGTGGAACTTAGTGAAGGAGATTGCAGGATAGTGTGAATCCTCCCATTCCTCGTGATGAATATAGACTCTTCCTAAAATGCCTTTTTGAGTCGATCGGCTCTTGTAGAGTTTAGAGCATGCATCACACTCTGGTGTTTACTTTTGAAGTTACCAACCGAATCTAGAGTGGGAATTGTCTGTGGAGACCAAGTGACAGTAAGAGCTCGTTATCTAGCGGAATGGAAAGTGTTCTACGACGGAGTTAGTGAAGAGCCCAAAATGCTTCCCCTTCTACCAAGGAGGCATCAGCATAGAAAGTAAAGGAAATATCCCGAATGGAGTCGCCTGACTGTTAGTTTGAATACATTAATCCTAGAGAGGATGAGGATTCAGGATGTAGAAGGGCGACACCAAATGAGACAATTCTGGATATTCTGATTGATAAGGACGACCCGACCGAGGTCTTGAAAATCAGACCCCATCTTGACCTCCCACAGATAAAGGAATTGAAAGACTTCTTGCGATGCAAACTGGATGCCTTTGCATGGACCCATGCTAACATGTGTGGGATATCTCCATCAATCATGAGCCACTCATTGAACATTAACCCAAAGTATGTCCCAGTCAGGAAATAATGTATGCTCGGCCCGAAGAGGTCAGCATCCTTGATGGAAGAAGTTGAAAAGCTGAAGGAAAACAGATTTATTCAAGATGCGACGTATCCTAATTGGATATCAAACCAGTCCTTGTAAATAATGCTAATGGGAAATGGCGAACTTGCATCTATTTCTTAGATCTAAACAAGGCTAGCCCAAAAGACAGCTTTACACTTCCAAAGATTGAACAGTTGGTGGATTCAACGGTAGGACATGAACTTCTTCCACTTATGGATGTGTATACGAGACAACCAAATTCCAATGCATGTACTAGATTAGGTACATACCGGCTTTTTCACGGGTCATGGGTTATACTGTTATGCAGTAATGCCTTTGGATTGAAGAACGCCAGGGCGACATACCAACGTTTAGTGAATCATATGTTTCATAATCAGATTAGGAAGTATATGGAAGTATAAGTGGACATGCTTATAAATTCCAAGCAATTTTCTTATCATGTTTTAGACTGGGCAGAAATGTTCAATACACTTTGGTACCACAGGATGAAGCTCAACCCTTTGAAATGCCCTTTTGGCGTTGCATCAGGGAAATTTTTGGGTTTCATCGTCAGTTCTCGCGGGATTGAAATCAACCCGGAACAGATTGCGGCAATCAGGAATATTCGAGAACCGCGAAGAATCAAGGATGTACACAGCTTGGCGAGAAAGGTTGCAGCTTTGAGGAGATTTATTTCTAGGGCCACTGATAAGTGCATTCCCTTCTTTGACCTAATAAAGCGAAGGAAGAGCAACTTTGAATGGACCCCGGATTGTATTGAAGCCTTTCAAAATTTGCTAAGTCATTTGGAGAAACCTCAGATATTATCCAAGCCAGTAGATTGTGAAGACTTGTTCGTATACTTAGCGATATCGTTGCATGCAATCAGTCTAGCTCTCGTCCGTGAGGAGGATAAAGTCAAAGACCAGGGTATTATGCTCGCTTGCTCACATCCCGATGGGATAAATCATTTCTGTAACTTATCGGACTTGAGTCGACCAAATTCGAGCTTGGTATTGATGCTCAACATAATATTCCTCACTTTGTGTACCAAAGTGAGGACACGACGCTAAAAGCAACTTTTTCCCTTGATTGGGGGTAAAGACATGACTAGAACAAGTGTGGCCCGATCGCTTGAATCCATTCCTTGGAATTTAGAATGGAAGAATTGAATTAATAAGAGTTCGATATCGACACTCGAATTGGCAAAATCCCACTTTAAGACTTAAAATGTACATTGAATGCCGAAGTGAATGACATGACCATTCGCACGACCAATTCTCACAACTCGAGGGTGAGTATAAAACTAGGGTAGGTAAGGAATGGTGCACCTCAACTTGAGATTGCCTTAACCTGTAAATTTGACCTGAATTTACAATAGGAGAGTATAAAAACACTTGGACCGAATATCCGAGAGACTTGGCTCTTATTCAACGGAAGGCTTGGGAGCATGAGTACGAACTGAACCTGAATTCCCCACTAATGTTAGGGGCAATGGCATGATACTATAAATTAATCTCGAATTTGCCAAGGACTTGGCTTATAATTCAAGATTAATTGGGGGCATATACACTATAACACCAAGTTACGTGATTACATGCATAAAAATTAAATCGCAAGCACATTGAATGGAAAGCGTTACAAATATACGATAATGTAGAAACTTTGATTTATTTGAAAGATGCAGGTTTATACAGGGAGACAAAACAAAAATGCGAGGGCCTCACTCGCGACAACCACAGTAGGTCAGTTAAAAAAAAGGTAATAAGTTCAAAAGAATCTAAGATTGAGATGTCTTGCTCTTCTTGAGCTTCCTGAGCTTCTTTTGCTCCTCCTTCTCTGTTTCAGTAAGTATATGTTTCCTCCTTTGCTTATTTACGAGTGAAGATTCATCAAGTTCGGGAGTGGGCTTGGAGCTTAGATCCTGTAAGGGGGAAGAGCAGTGGAGGCCTCTGTACTGGAAGGAAGAACTACTTTGAGGGTATCAATGAGAAGAGGCATGGACAGGGACTCGATCTTGACTTATAAAAGATTGCCTTCCTATTTCGCCTTTATATTGGCCAGTGTTAACTCCTCGGTCTTTTCAGACTTTCCAGCATAAATGACGTCGTCGTCGCCTTCTTTGCTATCAAGATCTTTCAGTGCAGCTATCTTCTCTCCCTCTTTCGGAACGTCACCACCGGAAGGCACTACAGGCTCATCAGCTGACTTTGTCTTCTGCTCCTTAGCAACATCTGTAGGCTTTGTACCTAAAGCAGGGAGAGAAATGGTTATTAACATTGGAGAGATAATAGGTATCTCAATTAGAAGCCTTATAGCATGATGATATGCTAGAATTGCTTTGGAGAACTGTGGATAAATTGTGGAAATACCTTCGGTCGACCGGTCTCCGGGAGTTGTGGGAGTCTTAGCTTCAATGATGGGAGAGAGCATTGTGCATGTAATAAGTCCTAGTTTTTTAGGACCATACTCCTACGTCTCCTCATCCTTGGATACTTCAGAAGAAGAACCGACACTGCTCCCTACAACATCCTTGCCTTTAGCTTGACGCTTTGTGGCTTCCATGGCCTCTTTTAGCAATCGCTTGCTCTCTGCTAGCCGCTCAGGTTCGTGACCCCTCGGGAATGTTATCAACATCTCCTCTTCATCCATGGATTCAACTTTCAACCTATGCTTCTCTTCATTGACACGCTCATCCCATGCATCAACTAGTGTCGTGGGATAGTCCTGCACCCAAGATAGGTCGCGGGTTCGAAGGACTTGTGCGAAAAAATACATTAGAAGTTGTCCAAAACCGTCCAACTCTTCTTGCGCCTCGGTGATTGTGCCTCAGAATCCGAAGCAGACTCAAGGGGGGTGTTGGCATTCACCTCATCTATTCTTGCCCTCTCCCCAGCCTCAGCCAACTTGGATGGTTAGGTGAACGTTCGTGTCATTTGCCATGGCTTTCCTTATACGCTCTATTTCCAAGAGGGAGATTATACCGACTCAAGTGTCATTCTCGAATTCGATTTTAATCCATACTCCACGCTTCATTATGGAGGATGGAGCTTGTCGGGCAAGCGGTCGAGTCATACTTGTCAGGGCACTGCCTCTTAGTCTCTGATTCAGGGGTAGAGGTTGCGTCTGCGTCAATTAAGTCTCCCTTCATAAGTCAGTGCTAGATTTAGGGATCGAGTGGTCTTTAGCCTTGGCGTGCCTATCACACTCGTCCTAGGTTTATACTCCTATCCAAGATATGAAGATTGGAGTTGTGGTCGTCAGGCGAAGAGTAAGTAGGTGAACAATCAATTCGCATTCACCAAAACCTTACGTTCCTCCAATCAATCTATGAAAGGACTGATTGGCCCCTAAACTTCAGGTACATGCATCATTCATATCGAATGAGTTAGTCATGTTAATAACTCAGTAACATATAAAGGTAAAATCCATGATTGGAAAGTAAGCATATCAATGGGCAGTGCTACCTCCTTTACTAAGATTCATGTTCTGGTAGCGTCGAGAACAAGATCGATCTATGTAAATGGTCGAACTACGTCCATCTGGAGTCGGATTCCAACTTTAAAATGCAAAAATCATTGCACAATTATCTTGAGGTCTTCCATGCATGAAGAAAGAAGTGGATAGTTATATCTGTCCACCTTGAGCTATACAACTTTCCTCGAACGAAGGGTATGGCCTTGTTAATGAGTAGTTCAGTTGGGCTCATCATGGCAGAGCTTCATAGTCTTTCATGCGGGTATTAGAAGTCTGATTAGTATCGAATCCTAGTTTCCTACACCATCTACATATAAATTCATCTAAGTTAATTACATCAAAAACTCATAAAACACGAAAAATAAGAGACATGTCTAGAGAATAATCCTGTTAAAGGAAGGAATATCATTCTGAGGGAAAATGACATTGCATGTTATTCGTAGGTCCATTTTTCCTTGTCCTGTCTCTGTTAGGGGATGACTGCCAAAGTCTTTAGCTGGTGACAAATATCTTTTCAAATTATTGTGGGGGCAGCAGTCCCAAGAATAAATAGACCTTAATCGGGGTGTTGGAATGACAAAGGAGGTTTGGCGGACTCTGGCGAGCAAATGACGAGGTCGCGTCTCCTTTGAATCGCCTTCTTTCCCCACATCAAGGGCAAGGAATGTGAGTCTGGTAACTAGATCAAAACCGTTAATGGTAGCATCTCATCTTGTCAGTGCTCCAATGGAAATCAACAGGAGAGTAAAGACTCCAATGCTTATAAAAACTTCACACTTTCCGTGCTAGGAAGTAGGATATAGATGAAAATGAATCCATGCTTGCAGAAGCGTAGCCCTTTTCCATGTTAGGAAGTGGATCTGAGGGTTATGGAGACAGATATACCTCGTCCGCCCGCATCTATCTTTGATCCCATATTGGAAATTCGAGCTGATGCGTGGACAATCAGTCAACACCCAAACCTAAGTGTTCCAAACCTTTAACTCGCCAATCTTCGGGCAAGACTGGCGCAGTCGATCATGCAAGGTAATGTTGCATTAGCTTTGGACTGGATAATGGAATCTAGAGAATCCATGTTAAGATGTATGAGTTACCCCTTGCGTCTGGGGCATAAATCAATCAACGAATCATCAATGATGGTAGTCAAATTTGTATTCTTCACATTCTATTGTCAAATGTTAACTACTGGAAGTCTTACCGTGTACATTTTCCATCAAGTGGGAAGTCGGCAAGTGCCTTTGTCGAACCATTTAGGGAAGTGAATTCAGCAATGAGATTTGTTGACGTTTATCTCGGGATGACCTTCCAAGGGAAATAAGCAGTGATGCCTTGCATGTCGTATCTTGGGGCTTTACGAACGATGGTACGGCTTTCATTTTTTCTTCCCGAAAGCGTTCCATGTTGCATGAAGTTCTTTATGGGGGTCATCCATGACACTCTCTTGGATTCGGTCTCTAACACTGGATCAACTTTCATCTAGTCAATACTCAAAGTTTCTAGTGTCTCGATTGGGACCATCTCCATCCATTTTGGATTGTTGAAGCACGCTAACTTGGCCAGCTTGTCCGCCCTCTGACTTTCTATGTGCGGAATATGAGATATGATGTAATGCTTTAAGTCATCCAATAGCCCTTTGACCCTTTCCAAGTAAGTTGCAAGTCATGTTCTCTTTGCTTAAAGCTCTTTCTGAACCAAGAAAACGACAATTTGAGTCATAAAAGATATCCAATGCAACCACCCTCAATTCCTTAGCGAGTTTTAGCCCAACAATCAAGGCTTTGTACTCGGAATCTTTGTTAGTAGTAGGAAAATCCAGTCGCATGGCATAGAAAATTGATCGTCCTTCAGGATTACCAGAACGACTTCGGTACCAGACCGTTAATCATTTCGAGCATCGTCTATGTACAACTTCCAGGTGTTCGATTCCATATTTCATTTTGAGGGGCCATTTTCTTTATCTAACACATCCTCTTCATGAGTAATGAGGGCTAATGCTTGCACCTGTATAGACATCCTTGTAAGGAAATTGAGATCGGATTGAATAAGCTTGATGCTCCATTTGAGCAATCTTTCATATGCCTTAGGTCGTTGCAGGACCTATCATAGCAGTTGGCTGGCCTAAACTTTGATTTGGTAAGCCTGAGTACGGTAGCATAACTTGTGAAGCTTTAAGTAATGTTCATGCATTCTATCACAACAGAAGTATGAGGTAGAGAGCTAATGGTTGATTCATATTTGCTATGATCTCGAGCTCTTATCTCTATGCCGAGGTCACATGGTGGCTAATGAGTAGTCAAGTTGTTATCATCTGGGTAAGGATCCATATGTCCAATCATGATATGCGGTGACTCAACTGGTACCAGACTTTAGGCACCTGGCTTAGCTAAATTCTTTAGGGACTGAACCGCAGGACATATGTCTTTCGTCACATCATACAAGTGAAGTGTAGCTTTGTAGTGTTAGGATCCTTAGTCGCTTTCTGATATCCATCATTGAGAATCATCATCACTAAGATCATCCAAGTCATCTTCGGAATAATTCCCGGACTGCTCCATATCCACGTCATTCGAGGTTTGGTCGGTCGGACAGGTTGAGTCATGTAAACCAGGTGGTCGCTAATCATTCAGGAACAACTCAGTTGAAATTGTGAAGTCTATACACTATCGGATCCCTGAAAGAGGAGGATATCCAGACGTAATCTTTCTCTTGTATACTGTCATAGCCAGCATGTTGAGTCTACTCGACAGCTTCTCACATTGAGTAACATCAGTAAGTAGGGGTCATGGCTCTTAGAAGAATCCTAGCTGCTTCCGTTTTGCTGCTGATATTCTCAGATTGTCCAATGAATCTCGATTAATAAGCCTTGATGACTATCATTGGCCAAAATATATGATGAGCCGAGTGTCGAGCCAAAGGAGAACCGTCAGAGGATCCGTGTGCAACACTGGTGGGGGTCCGGTCGAATTTTATCTTCAAGTCGTGATTCAGAAACGACCAAGCCATCTTTATTTGCATGGGCGGGTTGGATATGGGTTCATCCGACCCAAAAATGTCCGACCAGAGTGAAGTTAGTCTGAGATGGAATCTACTCTGCCCTGTTCAAACCAATGTTCATTCGATCCAAGTAGAACTTCCAATCCAAATGTTGCTTGTTCAACCCATCACCAACTTCTTCAACCCTAGAAACTTCGAACCAGTTATAGGCCATGTAGATCTGAGCCATGAAGGTTTGCACATCTGAGTAATCAGTAAATCAAGCAAGTCAGTGATGGATATCCCCTCAATGAACTATGACATCCATTAGTAAATGAGAAGATCTATGATTGAGAATGAGTTCAATTCTCAGTGAAAGCACCAAAATGTTAGACCAAAAAATGGCACTAACACCCGAAAAGTCATATTTAGAGCATAAAATATGAAGAGATGACTGAATAAAGGGAGAAAAAACAAGACAACAACATTTTTATAGTGGTTCGGTGTTAAGAAGCCTACGTCCATTTCATAATCTCTTAATTCACTAATAAATTATAGTTACAACAAGTGTAATCTTCAGAAACTCATGATACAACACTGAATATCTTGATTACTTTGAATTATAATCACTTTTATCACTTATATTTCGAGATGGAAGATAGTTGGAAGTTGTAACACCCCACCTCCGCTAGGGTCACTCACAAAGGGAATGCCCTAGTTTTGGAGAGGTATTATCGAGATAACATCACAGAATTATCACAAGACAGAACATAAATAAATAATTAAGTAAACAGCGGAAGAATTTCTGAGCAAAACAGAACTTCATTTCATTCCAAATTAAACCATGTCTTTTACAAACATTTCAAGTAATCTCATTACAACTGTCTTGTAATAATAGCCAAAGAAGCAGTAATTTAAAAACAGTAAAACAGCTTATTCCCCAAGTGCAGTCAAAAGAAGCAGCCATAGCAAACCGTACATGCTGAGCCAAAGCAAGTGATATCCAAGCTAAGAGCTAGTTATTCCTCCCTGAGAACCTGGGGGGGGGGGGAACGAAAGAAAAAGAGGCGAAAGGAAAAGGGTCAGTCATAAAGACTGAGTAAGTTCTAGTGACTTTCAGTGTAAAAACGGTTAAAACAACCTGTCATGTATGAACTGGAACTAGACTTAAGAATAGTGTCAAGGTGAACAAGATAGACTAAGGTGATCAGGATAAGTCAAGACAAGTCAAGTAAAGCATCACATGTTCGAGATCCGTTGCATCAACTTCACTAGTATACTAAGCCCGTGTCACAAGTTAATCACGAAATAAATCCCACGGCCCAATATCATGAAATGACCCTGAAACGGGGTCTGACCCAAGTACGGGGTCCTACGGAGCGATTATCTAGTCGATCGGCTCCCTACAAGTTCTATCTCGTCAAGTGTCCGTGTCATACGGCTAATCACGAATGTAGTCACCTGTGCTGGGTCCACCTTAGGGTGTATCAGCCCTATGGTGTCAACCCCTGACACGATTCAAGATGCACAGATAAATCTACGGATACCCAGTGTCTGCCCCGGATACGTGCACGATCGTAGTCCGCCGAACCTACACTGGTATACCCCACTGCCGTCGTTCACCTCTTACAATCAGCCCAGTAATCGTGCCCCCACCCGGCCTAGCCCCAGGGTACCTTGATACATCTAGAGGGTTACTGCTGAAAGGGGTCGTGTCTAGGGTTTCGCCTAATAGATTAGGTCATGTAATTCGTGACCTAACCCGCCTTTCCGATCAAGTCATGTAATTCGTGACTTAACCCTTTTCCAGTCTAGTCATGTCAAGATGGTTAAGTATGTCATTTCAGTTCGCGACTTAACCCGCCTATGTGTCATGTCAAGTTGGCTAAGTGTTGTCGTTTTTCAAGTTCATGACCTAGCCCTACAAATCGTGTTCAAGTTGGTTAAGCTGTCTTTTTCATGTTCGTGACTTAACCCTAATTGGCATTAATTGATTCGTTAATGCACCGAACCACTCACATTGGATCCTGTTGTTCGTAGCCACTGGATTTGCCGGGCGGTTCCGGGCAGGTTTACGCTACGAACTCAACCCAACCTCGGGTTTCAAGCGCGATGTGACCAACTACCCACATTGGATCCTATTGTTTGTAGCAACTGGATTTGCCGGGCGGTTCCGGGCAGATTTACACTACAAACTCAACCCAACCTCGAGTTGGCCACTTTCTTGTTCTCTAAAGTCATGCCCATGTTCTTATCAATTTCGATATCATGTTCATGTGTCAACTTCGTGCCCAACTAAGGCATGTTTAAAGTCAAGTTATGGCATGTTCAAGTCAGGTTTTCGTGCCATATTTCATGTTCTACTTATGCCAAATTTCACAGTTTATTCCTATAATTAATTCAAGTTTTGCCTATTCTACCCAATCGTATCCCCAACGTATATAAACGCACTTCGTTTATAAGCATAAACAATTCAAGAGATAAAGGGGAATAACACCAAACATGTGATAGGCATATATGATAATTCCAACATTACTTGCATAATAAACATACTATAACATATCACATAGTTGCAATGATGATAACTTGGCATAGTAACGAATCCAACTTAATTTAACATGATGATTTAAACTTTGCATCATAGGCATAATAACCATTGTGGCATCATAATAATTTTTTTATCATAAACATGAAGCATTAAAGGCATAGTAATCCTAATAGGCATAGTGAATTCCAATTTAGCATTTTAACACAATAATTCTCATAGACATAATGATTCCAATTTAATGATTCTAAATCAACATGATAGACATAATGATTCCAATTTATCGTTTTTAACATAATTAGCATGATTGACAATTTAGCTTAATTAACATGATAGATAATTTAGCATCTTTAACATAATTAACATGATAGACGATTTAGCGTCTTTAACATAATTAACCTAGCAATACCCAATTTTCATTAATAGTTCATGATGGGTATAATAACATTATAGGCATAATTTAATTAGCACCATAAGCATGGTTTCATCAACATAAAGATTTCATAGCGATCTTATGGACATGAATTAATCCAACTTGCCAAACAATCAAGCCCAAATGATTCATAACAACGTAAAAATCATGACGAGTTTAACCTGTAATGTTGCCATAGCAATATCCCCAAATTATAATTCAACGATAAATAATATAAACAATGAATTGGCAATATTACATAAATTCAGTTTCAATTCATCGCATGTCCATATTGTTTTAGCGCTTTTGCCTAAAAAGTAACATAGAACTTACAATATGAAGCAAATAACCCAATTAAGAATCCTAAACCAAATAGTCTCCAAATTCGTTGCCTAAAGCGTCGTAGTTGTTGTAGCTTCTAGCTGTAGCCTTCAAGAATCATCCTCCTTCTTCTATAATTTTATTCTTTGTATTTTTAATTTAGAGCTCTAGGTTTAATGGCGGCGGCCTAAGGCTAGAATGAAATAGTATGATGTTAGGCTAGGTCTTAGGTCCTTTTTATAATGTTTGCAAGATGTTTTAAACCGTCGATGGAGCTTGATTCAATCATAGACGTTCGTTTGAAGAGGAAGCCAATCCCGTGTCGCCACCTAGCCCTAGTGACAAAGCAGACCACAGAAAATCGGCCAAACACAGACCTGGCCAGCCAGGTTGGACTGGGTTCGACCTGGCTCTCGACCAGGTCGACACCCCTGTCGACAGGGCTGTCGACAGCCCTGTCGACATGGCTAGCCCAGGTCGACAGCCCTGTCGACCTGGGTGGCTTAGGCGGGGATCTTCCCGCCCTGGCCCATTGGGCCCGATTTTTAATTTTTAATTGTTTTCTGAGCTGTTCGAATAAAATTTAATTTTTAAAAACTTCCGAAGACCATATCTTCTTCATACGGATTCCGTTTTTCGAAAACTCGGACTCTATTTCGCGTATTTTTCCGAGACGAACGCAATGGCGTATCCCGTTTCCCTTAATTCTTTGATTTGAAATTAATTATACTTTAATTTACGAATTTCACTGTTATAGAATTCATGGGGTGTTACATTCTCCCCCACTTAAAAGGATTTCGTCCCCGAAATCTTCAAGTTAGGAGGAATGTATATCCTAACATCCAAACATCCATCTACTCATCCATCAAACACGAGTATCCATTGTCCTTAAAAGACTTCTAATGCTTTATGATCATATGCGAAGTGTGTGTATATGTTCCTTAGCTAATGCTAATGATCAGGCCTGATTGATCTTCTAAATGCAAAATATGTTTAGTGAAATGAATCCAATATGTATGCAAATTTTTCCTATTATAATTCATAATTTCTACATGAGTGCTCAAACATTCAATCATATGCAACAACCAAATGATAGCACAACCAAGCTTCCAAAATAAACACTCATGCATATGCAATATGAAAATGTGCCTGAGCCGATCTAGTGCCTAATGTGTATTCATGCATCCACGAGCAACCACTTGCAACCATTTCGCAATCATAACATGTTTCAATTACATGTTTACATCCAAAAAGATTCTAACTATGGTTCTCAAGATAAGATCGAGGAGAGAAATAAGATAAAACAAAGCATCTAGAATAGGTTAACGATGTACCGCCAGAAGGTCCGGTCTGCTTCTCAGGACAGTCTTTGCTGATGTGTCCAGTCTTCCCACAATGAAAACATTCACCCTGCTTCCTCTTCCTCTTTCTACAATCCTTGGCTATGTGTCCTTCCGTGCCACAGTAATTGCATTTCCTTTTATCGCGTGAGTTGTTGTTCTTGCCTCCCTTCTCGGAGTCTACCTTCTTATTCTTAGAATCGTTAGGCTTGACCTCTTTCTTCCCTTGAGAGTTTTCTGCCTCTGTCTCCTTCTTGCCCTTATCTTCCTCGTTCAGCAATGCCATTTGCACCAACCTTTCGTACGTAGCTCCCATGGGTATATGGGTCATGGCCAAACTGTGTAATGGCTCATTCAACCCTTTGACAAAGCGGAGGGCCTTTTTGTGCGGGGTGTTGACTAAGTCTAGTCCGAACCTAGCTAGCTCGTCGAACTGATTAACGTACTCTTTGACTGTCATATTTCCTTGCTTAAGAAATAAAAATTTCTCCAACTGCAAACTCCTTTCGGCTTCTGAGAGAAATTTAGCCTCAAACCTCGCCCTAAAGTCCTCCCATGTTTCCACTGGTCTTTCTGCATTAGTGACTTCCCACCAGTAGGAAGCCTCACCTTTTAGTAACCACACTGCCAGTTGTACTTTCTGCCTATCTTCTACTTCAAAGATGACGAATAAGTCTTCGGTTTCTTTTAGCCAATTTCTAGCTGCCACAAAGGACTCAGTTCCGTGAAAGTCCTTTCCTCCCATAGCCTTAAAATCTTTACATATCTTAGCAAAAGTGTTTCCCCGTGGAGGAGGTGGAGGAAGAGGTGTTGCTGCAGCTGGATGATTTCCTGCAGCTGGGGGAGGAGGAATGGTAGGACCTGGCTGGGTGGCCCTTGCTTCTAAGAATCGTCTGAACCAACCAGGTATTGGTACGCCCTCTGGCAAGTTAAGTTCTTCGGACATGATGCTGAAACAAGAAGGATAGATTCAAAACGAAGGACAAGAGATTCAAACAAGGAAACAAAGGATAGTGCTAATGGCTTTTGGGGGAATAGCCTTTAAAAACTTTTTCTTGGAAAATGCTTCTTTGTAAATGGTTTTGAAAAAAATTCAAAAGGTTTTCAAAACTTTTGCCCAGTCTTGGTAACCTTCTGCTCTGATACCAAGTGTAACACCCCACCTCCGCTAGGGTCACTCACAAAGGGAATGCCCTAGTTTTGGAGAGGTATTATCGAGATAACATCACAGAATTATCACAAGACAGAACATAAATAAATAATTAAGTAAACAGCGGAAGAATTTCTGAGCAAAACAGAACTTCATTTCATTCCAAATTAAACCATGTCTTTTACAAACATTTCAAGTAATCTCATTACAACTGTCTTGTAATAATAGCCAAAGAAGCAGTAATTTAAAAACAGTAAAACAGCTTATTCCCCAAGTGCAGTCAAAAGAAGCAGCCATAGCAAACCGTACATGCTGAGCCAAAGCAAGTGATATCCAACCTAAGAGCTAGTTATTCCTCCCTGAGAACCTGGGGGGGAACGAAAGAAAAAGAGGCGAAAGGAAAAGGGTCAGTCATAAAGACTGAGTAAGTTCTAGTGACTTTCAGTGTAAAAACGGTTAAAACAACCTGTCATGTATGAACTGGAACTAGACTTAAGAATAGTGTCAAGGTGAACAAGATAGACTAAGGTGATCAGGATAAGTCAAGACAAGTCAAGTAAAGCATCACATGTTCGAGATCCGTTGCATCAACTTCACTAGTATACTAAGCCCGTGTCACAAGTTAATCACGAAATAAATCCCACGGCCCAATATCATGAAATGACCCTGAAACGGGGTCTGACCCAAGTACGGGGTCCTACGGAGCGATTATCTAGTCGATCGGCTCCCTACAAGTTCTAGCTCGTCAAGTGTCCGTGTCATACGGCTAATCACGAATGTAGTCACCTGTGCTGGGTCCACCTTAGGGTGTATCAGCCCTATGGTGTCAACCCCTGACACGATTCAAGATGCACAGATAAATCTACGGATACCCAGTGTCTGCCCCGGATACGTGCACGATCGTAGTCCGCCGAACCTACACTGGTATACCCCACTGCCGTCGTTCACCTCTTACAATCAGCCCAGTAATCGTGCCCCCACCCGGCCTAGCCCCAGGGTACCTTGATACATCTAGAGGGTTACTGCTGAAAGGGGTCGTGTCTAGGGTTTCGCCTAATAGATTAGGTCATGTAATTCGTGACCTAACCCGCCTTTCCGATCAAGTCATGTAATTCGTGACTTAACCCTTTTCCAGTCTAGTCATGTCAAGATGGTTAAGTATGTCATTTCAGTTCGCGACTTAACCCGCCTATGTGTCATGTCAAGTTGGCTAAGTGTTGTCGTTTTTCAAGTTCATGACCTAGCCCTACAAATCGTGTTCAAGTTGGTTAAGCTGTCTTTTTCATGTTCATGACTTAACCCTAATTGGCATTAATTGATTCGTTAATGCACCGAACCACTCACATTGGATCCTGTTGTTCGTAGCCACTGGATTTGCCGGGCGGTTCCGGGCAGGTTTACGCTACGAACTCAACCCAACCTCGGGTTTCAAGCGCGATGTGACCAACTACCCACATTGGATCCTATTGTTTGTAGCAACTGGATTTGCCGGGCGGTTCCGGGCAGATTTACACTACAAACTCAACCCAACCTCGAGTTGGCCACTTTCTTGTTCTCTAAAGTCATGCCCATGTTCTTATCAATTTCGATATCATGTTCATGTGTCAACTTCGTGCCCAACTAAGCCATGTTTAAAGTCAAGTTATGGCATGTTCAAGTCAGGTTTTCGTGCCATATTTCATGTTCTACTTATGCCAAATTTCACAGTTTATTCCTATAATTAATTCAAGTTTTGCCTATTCTACCCAATCGTATCCCCAACGTATATAAACGCACTTCGTTTATAAGCATAAACAATTCAAGAGATAAAGGGGAATAACACCAAACATGTGATAGGCATATATGATAATTCCAACATTACTTGCATAATAAACATACTATAACATATCACATAGTTGCAATGATGATAACTTGGCATAGTAATGAATCCAACTTAATTTAACATGATGATTTAAACTTTGCATCATAGGCATAATAACCATTGTGGCATCATAATAATTTTTTTATCATAAACATGAAGCATTAAAGGCATAGTAATCCTAATAGGCATAGTGAATTCCAATTTAGCATTTTAACACAATAATTCTCATAGACATAATGATTCCAATTTAATGATTCTAAATCAACATGATAGACATAATGATTCCAATTTATCGTTTTTAACATAATTAGCATGATTGACAATTTAGCTTAATTAACATGATAGATAATTTAGCATCTTTAACATAATTAACATGATAGACGATTTAGCGTCTTTAACATAATTAACCTAGCAATACCCAATTTTCATTAATAGTTCATGATGGGTATAATAACATTATAGGCGTAATTTAATTAGCACCATAAGCATGGTTTCATCAACATAAAGATTTCATAGCGATCTTATGGACATGAATTAATCCAACTTGCCAAACAATCAAGCCCAAATGATTCATAACAACGTAAAAATCATGACGAGTTTAACCTGTAATGTTGCCATAGCAATATCCCCAAATTATAATTCAACGATAAATAATATAAACAATGAATTGGCAATATTACATAAATTCAGTTTCAATTCATCGCATGTCCATATTGTTTTAGCGCTTTTGCCTAAAAAGTAACATAGAACTTACAATATGAAGCAAATAACCCAATTAAGAATCCTAAACCAAATAGTCTCCAAATTCGTTGCCTAAAGCGTCGTAGTTGTTGTAGCTTCTAGCTGTAGCCTTCAAGAATCATCCTCCTTCTTCTATAATTTTATTCTTTGTATTTTTAATTTAGAGCTCTAGGTTTAATGGCGGCGGCCTAAGGCTAGAATGAAATAGTATGATGTTAGGCTAGGTCTTAGGTCCTTTTTATAATGTTTGCCAGATGTTTTAAACCGTCGATGGAGCTTGATTCAATCATAGACGTTCGTTTGAAGAGGAAGCCAATCCCGTGTCGCCACCTAGCCCTAGTGACAAAGCAGACCACAGAAAATCGGCCAAACACAGACCTGGCCAGCCAGGTTGGACTGGGTTCGACCTGGCTCTCGACCAGGTCGACACCCCTGTCGACAGGGCTGTCGACAGCCCTGTCGACATGGCTAGCCCAGGTCGACAGCCCTGTCGACCTGGGTGGCTTAGGCGGGGATCTTCCCGCCCTGGCCCATTGGGCCCGATTTTTAATTTTTAATTGTTTTCTGAGCTGTTCGAATAAAATTTAATTTTTAAAAACTTCCGAAGACCATATCTTCTTCATACGGATTCCGTTTTTCGAAAACTCGGACTCTATTTCGCGTATTTTTCCGAGACGAACGCAATGGCGTATCCCGTTTCCCTTAATTCTTTGATTTGAAATTAATTATACTTTAATTTACGAATTTCACTATTATAGAATTCATGGGGTGTTACAGAAGTCATGGCTAACGAATGTGGAGCTTCACATAGCGAAAAAGTCCCCTCAAATATCTTCAAATGCTGTATTTATAGCTATATGCAGGCTGCGAGTCGGATGCCACGTGGCAGGCATCATGCAATCTCGAAATGTAGTGGATTACGTAGATATATCCTCTCCTGATCATGCGTGGACATATGGAACCCGATCCGAGTTCATAGGCATGAGAATAGGTCCATGCGTCGATGTGCATAAATCGACATAGGCGGGTCGGGTTCTGGTATATCCAACCCAATTCACGAGATTTGACTCGAAGCCTTCATACAAGCAAATGCAGAGTTTTCAAATGCTTCATCACCCATATCCAAGCGAACTCCGATCACTGCTAGTTTATACTCAAGTCCGGAGTAGCTTTCCTGATAGAATACTCGAGCTTTGGGTGGCCTGGTCGCAAATTAGGCTAACCCTATGTCATAAACCACAAGCCTCGCTCATCCTCAATAGAAAAATAAGAATACATATCAAAAAGTCCCCTCTCAAGTAACAGTACAGATCAACCAACTAAAAGTGATCATGATATTAGATCATAACGAAATTTTTTCCAATGGTCTTATTATTGGCTTCTCTTTGAAATCACAAAATCAAAACTCGTGATTTTCTTCTCTATTGCTTCTTCTCACTGATCGTCTCTTCTACTGCTTCTCTAGTTTCTTCTCTCTAAGCTTGAGTGCTTGTGCTCTCTCTTCGGTTAGAGACTTGCCCTAATTTATAAGGGCAATGGTTTGGCGTTTCTAAAGGTGAATTTGTCGTGCAAGTCTTCTTTATGAAGTTTTGTCCTTCGTTCGCTAAGATTGTTGCCTCGCTTTTGGCAGTTTCGGCTCCTCCGCTTTCTATGGTTTTAGGTGGACCCTCGACAATTGAGACGCGCCTGTTTTCTTTGAACTCGTTTGTTAAGTTGACGAGACTCGGGTTTTTACTCGTCGAAGGGTACTTTCTGGAGCTTACTCGACTGTTTACTGGTGAGTTGGTGACTAAGCTACCGCCGTGAGGTAGCTCTTGCTGACCTCATGTTTCGGATGTTGCGAGCACATCGTTAAGGCCTGAAGTCGGTCAATAAAAAAGGTATTTCACCACCCATTTTATTCCTCGGTTGAGCTTCAAGGGCTTAAACGCCTCGCATTGTTCGGCAGTTCATGGTTTTTTGTCGGCTCCTTGCTCTGCGGAGGCCTTTTTGGTCCAAATTTTGTGAAACTTATATCGGATAATGTGGTTGGTGGTGGGTATTTGACTACTCCGCTCCATCCAGTGACGAGTGCTCATATCATTAGGGTGATGAGAGCAAGCGGTTATGTGCAACAGGATGGCTCTTTTCATCGAAGACGGTCTTATCGACGTCACAAGTGATCCTATGTTGTTGTTTCACCTCTTGTTCAGTCTTTGTCCCCTGCTGATGCGTCTATGTTTGTTGATTGTACTGTTGTTAGAAGGCAGGCTTCTCATGCATTAGATTTGGTCAAATGCTTTTTCAGTATTTGAAGTTGTAAACTGCCTCGAAGAGAATGTGATTTCTTGTTCCTCTTACTTGGGGTCCTCGCCCTTACTGGATGATTGTGAAGGTTTCGATTTGGTAGGTTGTAAGAAGTTAGTCACTTGTTCGATTGCGGATGTTCTTGGCTGCAGGGTGAAAGACTCGATGCTTGTGCAAGTTCTTGATGTTGAGGGTCCACTTTCTATTGTGCATGATGCTATGGAGCGTAGCAGGTCTTCGCTGCCACGCATGGTGGTTTTAAAGTCTCTGGTCTTGATGGGAGATGACAATGTGAGTGTTGTTGGTCTTTCAATGGTGCAGGGTTCGTATGGTTCAAGCTTGCCATGTTTAACGATGTTTGAATCTTTTATTCATCATATTTTCACTCAGATACGTGTTTGGACTTTACTTTCTAACTCTGTTTCTATTACTTATGGGCCAGTTTTGTGTTCTTGGCTTTGGTATGGTATGATTTGTGGTGATTTGAGCATTGTTACACGTTTGTGTGAGCTCCCTAACACTGTTTTTCCTTCTTCGGAAGAAGACATGTTAGGCTATGTTTTTGTTGTTTCTTTTGTGAATGTGTTTATAGATCGGTCACCTTTTAGTTCTTTGATCGACTTGGTTGTCGGTCTTGGTTCAATCTCTTCTGTTTGTGGGGCTTGACATCTTTGCTCGATCATGCTAAATGATCTCAGCCAATCTGTGACTTGGGGGGCCTCTTTTTTGTCTTACCTTTTCCATTTTGTGGCCTGGTTTGGTTGGTTAGTGAATGGTTGCTATGACTGCGCTCTATTTGTTCTTTTCTTAAGGGTGAGAGATCCGATCTTTGTGCGATGGTTTACGGACAGTGCCTTTCCTCAAGACATTACGAGGCCGTTTCTGTGTCGTTAGTGTCTTGCTCAGGGTGGTACTAGTTTTTGTATTTTAGTGGGTTCTATCGGCAGCTATGTTGGGATTTGTCTTATGAGGATGGGTAGTCTTCCTATCGTAGACTTATAGCGGGCCCTGCTGTGGTCTACTATACGGATTACCAGGGAAGTGGCCTCCCTATTTTGATAAAACATTATGATGCCTTTTGGTGTCCCTTCTTGAGAACTTTACCTACATAGAAGGTCTGTCAATCTAATGACAGATCGGCTTCGATGAAGTTCGCACAACATCAGGTGTTGCCTATTTTGTGCAACTCCACATTTTGTTCTGTTTTCCTTGCGTTTTTTGTCCCATTGTGTTCCCTTGTTTCCCCTTGTTTCGAGGAGTCCAGTGGTCCCATTTCTTCTGTTTTTGTTTCTGTTTCATCTCCACTTCTTAGTCCTGGTGAGATAGAGATCATTAATGATCGTCTATATCGGCTGACTAAGAACTCTTATCCTTCTCGATCTGGCGTTCTTGTTTAGGGTCTTCAGGTTTCTACAGGATTATCTAGGCATAATGAGGCTTCCACTCAACCGACTAATCACGCCATGCGTCGTAGTCAGCGAGCAGCCCCTCGCACTCCCCTTACCATTCGCAAATGCTCTATAGCGGCGTCTAAGCAGATTGTTGATCTACTCGACACACGCTTTATCTTATTTGAGTTGAGTTGTTGTTTTTCTGTTCGCTTTTTCTAGTGTCTCTGGTTTCTGTGGGTTTTCCCAGACGACGAACTTCCTTTTTTGGAACATCCATGGCATAGGTAATGATGCGTCTGTGGCAAGGCTTAGGCGCATTGTAAATAAGCACTTTATCTACTTGGTGGCGTTCCTGGAACCATTTGTGGGTCCGAATGAGGTCACCAAGTCGGTCTCTTTACTTTGTGCTGCCTTAGCCAACGTTTTTGACAATATTTGGATTCTTTGGTCCAAAAAGACGTTGTTGTCCACCTTATATTCAATTCCAAACAGCTACTCTCCGTGGCTTGTTTGATTCCATCTTTTTCCTCTTCTTTCATGTTCACGGTTGCTACGCTAAGTGCAACAGGATTGAGCGATTGGCCCTTTGGTCTGATATCCTCGCTCTCTCCAATTGCGGGTTTTCAGCTTTGGTATTGGGAGGCGACTTCAACGTCGTCGCGCTGCCAAGATGAGAAATGAGGTAGGAAAGCCATTAATCGTGTGGCAGTGGCGGACTTCAATACCTGTATCGTCAGTTCGGGCCTCTCCGAAGTATCTTTCGTTGGCTCGAATTTTACTTGCTGTAATAACCAAGACGGGCCTAGCTGGATTCTTTCTAGACTAAACAGAGTTTTGGAATCAGAAGGTTGATTCAACCTTCCATTCACATTCTCTGTTTATCACTTGCATCGCACCTTCTTGGATCATGCTCTGATGATTCTGCGTTGTTCTTCCCTATCATTCTCTGGCCCGTCTTCTTTCCAGTTCCAAAGTATGCGGTGATCACGTCACACTTTCCATAGTGTGGTGGCAGACTCCTAGAACTCCTTTGTTCTTAGCTCCCCTTGTGTTGAATTTTCTCATAATTTGAAGCAACTTAAGTCTTATCTTAATGCGTCAAACGTTCTTGTGTTCAAGAATATCTTAGAACGTATTCGGGCGGCCGAAGAAACTCTTATCCACTGAATCGTCATTTGACGAAAATCCCTCTTCTGCTAATAAGGAGGCTTGGGCGCTTGCCCAACTAGCCTTCTCATCATAGCTCCGTATTGAGCATGACCATCTTCGCTAAAAGGTGAGGATAAAGTGGGTTGTTTGAGGTGATACGAACTCCAAGTATTTCCATTCCTCTATCCATAAGAAAATTAACCTTCTTATGATTCTTCAAATCCAGCGTCCTGACCTATCGTTGGCTTCCACACCGGATGAAGTCAAAGATACTGTCCTTTCCCATTTCCAAGGGTTTCTTGGAACTCAAATGGCATCGGTCTCCGACCCGAGCCTGCTCGCTTTCATTCCTAGATTGAAGCTTCCGTCAGATATCTCTGATCTTGCCGCACCTCTTACTTCGGAGGAAATTCGTGCTTGTGATTTTGCTTTTAGTAAGGACAGTGCGAGTAGGCCAGATGGTTTCAATACCTCTGATCTTGCCGCATCTCTTACTTCAGAGGAAATTTGTGCTTGTGATTTTGCTCTTATTAAGGACAGTGCGAGCAGGCCAGACGGTTTCAACGGGATTTTTTCAGGAGTGTCTGGTTGATTATCCAGACAGACTCCTGTCTTGCCATTCATTTTTTTTTTTGGGTGTAGAACTTCCAGTGGGTTGGGCTTCCACCAACTTCGTTCTTATTCCCAAGTGCAAAAATCCTTGTACTTGCGAAGATTTTCGTCCGATTAGCTTGTGCAACTTTTCTAGTAAGGTTATTTCTAAGGTCCTAGCTTCTCAACTAGCACCATTTCACAAACGTATTATTTCTTCTTCTCAGACTGGGTTTGTTAAGAGATGTTTGATTACCGATAACGTCCTCTTAGCACGGGAACTGGTTTCTCAGATCAATAGGAAGTTCCCAGGTTCAAATGTGGTCGTTAACCTGGATATAACTAAGGCTTACGATTACATCTCCTAGTTCTTCGTCATCAAGGTTCTGAGGGCTTTCGGTTTACCAGAACCCCTCATTGGTCTTATTTGGAGACTGATATCCAGCTGTTGGTTTTCAGTTCTCATCAACGGACCGGCCAACGAGTTTTTCAACGCAGACGGGGGTTGCTTCAGAGGGACCTCCTATATCCATCTCTCTTCGTGATGGTTGTCGAGACTTTCGTTCATTTTCTGCATTCACTAAAGATAGCCGGGCAGATTCATAGATTAGGCATCTCTTTAGGTTGTCCTATTTTCTCCTCTTTATCTTTTGCCGATGACATCATCATTTTCTCAAATGGTAGTCGTCGCTCTATCCGTCGGCTTATTAGCCTTATTCATCTATACCAGAGTAGTTTGGGCAACTCATTAACTCTGACAAGAGATATATTTTCCTCGTGAAAGAGTTTCCTATAGTTAGATTTTCTTAGATTTATACCTTTACTGGATTCAGGGCTACCTCTCTCCCCTTACCTTATCTCGGTATTGTTCTATACCAAGGTAGGAAGCTTAACGCCATTTTCGATCCCCTAAGTGATAAATCCAAGGGGAAGATCATTCATTGGAACGCGACTCTTCTTTCTCGGGAAGGTAGACTTGTTCTCATAAAGTCTATTTTAGAATCTATTGGATCACAAGTTTTTGCTGCTATAACTCCAACTTCTTCCTACATTCGCTCTTATCATTCTTTGATGTCGTTCTTCATCTGGGGAAACAAGGAAAACATGCATCGTCACCACCGGATTTTGTGGAACACCATTTGTCATCCTAGGTGTGAGGGAGGATTAGGTCTACGCAACCCTAAGGACATTTGTACTGCCTTTGCTTACAAGTTGCGGGCGAGGTTTGGAGCGAACGACGCCCTCTGGGCGATGTTTCCCCATGCAAAGTACCACAAGCTTTCAGGCGCGAATGTCACCAATGTCCCGTCATACGCTTGTGAGACGTGGAAACGGATGCAATCCGTGAAGGAATTTTTAGTTTCTCATGGGGGTGGAACCGCTTGGCACGGTAATACCTTCTCAATTAAGGGTACGTGGAATTCAGCGACGACGACGACGACTCCATGCCTTTTCTGTTTTCTTTCATATGGGATGTCCGACTTCCCCGAAGGTTTCTTTGTTTATGTGGAAGACCCTGCATGATGGGTTACCACTAGATGATAACCTTCAGAGGATTTCCATCCCAACTGTTGCTCGTTGCAGGTTCTGCTGCTCTAGTTTTCTGGAATTGTTTTCTCGTTTTTTTCCTTGGCTCCTGTGCCAATTCTTTCTAGAATTACTTCAGGAACTTGGTTGGTTGCTGAGGTATTGCTATGTCGCTTTCAGATTTATTGAGAATCTGGTGGACCGACATCCCCGGTAAATCCATTCGTTTGATTCTATTTCCTATGATACCTTGTCTCACCTGCTAGCATATCTAGTGCTTGTGGAATAAGGAAATATTCGACGAAGTTTCGATGGATCCTCCTACCATCATTTGGAGGGTAAGGAAAGATGTTTCCTTGATTTTCGGGGAAGGCCTTTTAAGGGCGTTACTGATTCCCGGTCGAGGAGATTAGCAGGTACCTTCGATATCTCGGAGATACCAACTACTCCTAAGGCAGGAATCGGCTGACTCATTTGTTGTCTGGGTTCCTTGATACCTCCCATTTTTCACACCCTCCCCCATGTTGATTCATGATATTTTTGATTCATGACAACGTAGAAATGAAGATCGATTGAAGAATTAGTAAATATGTTTATGTGCATGATTAGTGTGTTAGAACTTTGTTAAAATCAATCCTCGTATATGTTAAAGTTTATGCCCTAGAGGCAATACCTTTGATGAGATTGATAACAATGTTGATGTTATTATTTTATTTGGAATAAAATATCATGTTATGTTATATTTACTGCATAATATAAGTATTAACATAACAGAAGTCCTTAAAATTAGAATACGGTATTATATAGTTCAAGTAAGTGACTTAAACTTGAGATTATATAATATATTAAGTATTATAATTCTTAAATGTCCCTAGTTAAGCTTTATTATTTATATAGGACAACAATAAAACATTGAGACTAGTATGTTGATTGACTAGTGATCACGTCTCATTGATCATTAATATACGTGATATTAATGTCAAGACATAAATACATATTGGAGAATAGCATATTGGGCTGACCCAACGTGAGAAAAACTACATGGAATATAATTAACAGTATCAAAAGTTATTCTCATAGTGGCAGTGATGTAATGGTCCTCAGACCTAAAATCATTATAATTTTATTCGAGGATATTTGGGTTTTGATATCATCTAAAGTTACTCATAACAGAGTAATGATAACAGTGATTATTGGAAACATCTCGAATTGAATGAAAATTATGAATGATCTAGATGGAATTTAACCCTACAATATATATATGTATGTATGTTTGTAGTGATATCCATGGGCCTCTTGGTTAAGTAAGACTGTGAAATGCATGGTCGTGCTCAAATATTGATTTGTTTTAAATAGTCTACTCATCGATCAAGATAAAGGGATTAAATTCTAAAGTGGATGATACGATCCATGTCTCGAGTTTAATCCTGGATATATTGGTTAAAAAGAGTATGTTACACTGATACACTGGTTACATAATAGGTTGTATCGAATCGATGATCTTATTATAACTTGGCTACCAGCGACGTATTGCTAGATGCTAATCACTGTTTATGATTTTAAATATGATTTAAAATCATTGCCAATGTTGTAATAACCTATAGGGTCACACATTGAATGCTTGAAAAGGATGAGAACCATTCATAATAAAAAGGGAATTCAAAATATTGACTTTTTCTTTAATTTAGAATTGGTATAAAGGTTTAATGGTCTTATTCAATTTAGATTTTCGTTGGCTATATGTTAAAAGGAAGGTCGACCCTTCTTTTAATATATTGATTTTTCAATCATTGATCATTCCTTAGAGCCGCCACGCAAAACCTAAATTAACAAAACTCTAAATGGCTAACACCATCTATCCATCATCTCGATTATGTTCGACACTATCGAGATCGAGCAATCGTGGACTCCTATGGAGGCTCTTCGTTTTGGTAGGCTTTGATTTGATTCAACCCAGATGCAAAACCATTTGATTTTGTTAAATTAGAAGCAGCATTAGTTATGATATTAAATTTACATGAATTTTGCATTGATCCTTTAATAATAGGTTTTAATTTGTTTGAATTACACATTGATTAGATCAAACTGAAAACTAATAGTGGTATCGGAGCTTGGGCTTGTGGAACTTTTGTATTTTGAACCCTAAATTAAATTTCGTATTAATTAGTTTTGTAAAATCGAATTGATTATGAATCGTGACAATTGATTGTAAATAAAATCCATTTCAAAAGGCTGAAATTTTCTCAGGTTGAAATTACTTGTATTTGATAAATAATTGAAATGAATTTGTATATACTTGTGATATTATACAGTGTCGAAAACACTAATATAATTTTGATTATAACAGTAAAATGGGAATACTCATATAAACCCAGAAACTACTTCTATGTAATTAGGATTTTGTATTTGATATAAAGTCTTGATAGGAATTAATGGTTAATTTTGTCTTAAGTATCTCATATTTACAATTTAACTCTGTTTAATATCATTTCACACACAGCATGCCAATTATAATGTATTCCTAGCATATAACGGAGTTGTGAACTTTGAAATCATCGTGTTAGGGGTTATTATTTATCTCTAGTAAACATGATTTCTGGATATTATCTAACTGTTAATTTGATATTTCTGTTTCTGATAATCAAATTGTCTTGTTTCATTACAATAATGTTTAAGGTAATAAATCTGGTTTCGCAATCTAATATGAAGTTTTTTTTGGCAAAGCATCTAATATGAAGTTTGTACAAACATATAAATGATATGTTTTACAAGTAATATTGCAATTCCTGTTATTCCAGTTAGACTAAATTATATATATATATATATATGATACCTTTTAGATTGTATACTGATACAAAGTGTGACAACAAGGAATTTCGCTCGATCCGGATCAGTCGCTAAACCGATCTAGACCGTTCGAAACGCCTGATTTTTTTGAGAACACGACAAAATAGAACGCAAACGAAAGAACATTTCATTGTATATTACAACAATTCATCAGAATACAGGAATATATAGAGTATAAATCAACATTACACATTTATCAAATATCAGAGATTGCAATAAATTACATAGCAGCGGAAAAAAAAATACAACACACAACTGAAGAAGATATACGGATACAAAGCTTCCCTGATATCATTCCAGCTGTAGATCAGGACCCTGTGAATATAAATCTGCAAAACCAAAACTACTAGCTGCCCGTGCGGAAAATAGGGGCACCCAAAGTTTAGGTTAAAACAATAAACTCCAGGTCAGTCATGTGATTGGTGTGAGAACTAAAACAGTTATTAATCTTTATTTTTAAAGTTAGGTAAATCATGGGACCACGCCGTATAACACGGAATGGGTTTCCTTCCAAGAATACCAGTGCATCAAACAACCAGCGCAATGCTAAATAAAGAAAAATGAAGCTATTATAAGACCCAGGTCCCATCACACAATGCAACGCAAGCCTGAGGATAGGGTTTTTACCTTATAATAGCCAAGAATGCTTGATACGCTAAATTTCATGTTTTATTATTACTATAAGTGCATAGTATCAAAACAATTTCAAATCATAAGTATCAATCATAGACGACATGAGTGCCCCATTCCACTATGTCACCATACTAGGCTCTACAATCAAAATCGAATTATCACATATTGGAAATTGGATTTACATCTATGAACCGAGGCCAGGGATCGTCCTTTACCGATTCGAGACAATCTAGGCCATGTCTCAGGCAAGCGCGCATACAAGCCTTGGAGCGACAGGGCCGGTCCACCGATGTGGATTAAAATTCCTGAACACTGCGTTTCCCCGCCCTTTGGGGCGTAAGTCTGGTCCGTCTGCCGACCAGAATGCATTGGCCGAAACCGATATAACCGAGGCGCCTCGCAATAGCAACAACCACATAAATCAAACTCGTAAGGGCGTGTAAAACCACTGACGCCACTTCTGACTAGAAGGAAACGCATGCCCTCCTTGAGGTCCTCTCCCATTTCTGGTTCACAACCGGGGTGTGAGGCTCGCGAATTCACGTTACACAAAGCTATGCCACACAGGCGGTGCTTTGATCATCAACCACAAGATTTTGCTTTTCAACAGAAGTCTCTATCAATTGCCACATAGGCATGCCACACAGGCATTTCATTCCATGCGTTCGATATCCATCAATATATAACCTCTGAGCTCGTACGTCTCAGAGAAGGGCGTTAAGCAAGAGAATAAATTCTCACCGCCAAACAGATATATATTTAATAGAAATCAATCACACAGTCTAAAATCAAATGTCAGACACACAGTCCATTTACATGTTCGTTCTGGGTCTGAACGAAACCGGAGGCACCTAGTACCCCGCATATCCATCGATCTCCAAGTACGTCTGGACGACCACCAACTGATTCGCTCCTCTTGGGTGTACGGCCCAATACTGATCATCAGTAATTATCCAAACGACATGAAGACCTCCGATCTTCAACCACCGTCTTCATCCTCGAAACCACGTCGAATCAGTTATTCAGAATGGGATAGACCCGGTCTTTCTGAATAACTCGCGTATATAATAAACAATTGTTACACAAACACAACATACGCCTCATTCCAATTTAGAATATTCTTTTATTCAAATATTCTTATACTTTGGGAAAGGTTCCCATTAATTTTATCAAAGGTAAATTCTTTAAATTTATTCTTTAACCTTCTTTGAATATCAATTCAAACTAGACGGGATTAGCGAACCACACCGAAGTAATCATTTATTTCTCAATCCCAACCTATTCATCTCGTGAGGTAAAACTGGTAATACTTCATATCTAACACCATGATGTTATCAGTAAATTCAATTACCATTTCACGTTCAAATCTAATTAAAGATTTAACTATCGCCTGGAGTAAAACTGGTGATACTCCATTCTAGATTTTTTTTCCAATCTAATTAAATATTCATTAAAACTCCACTTAGTTTTAATCTTTAACTGGGTTAAAGAATCAGTGTCATTTAAAACACAGTTCACGATAAACCCAAAAATCAATACCAATTCAATTCCAATTAAATATTATTTAATTGGTACACTTCATTAAATCTAAATAAAAAGATTTAATCTTTTTCTCAACTGGGCTTAAGAACAGTGTTAAGGAAGACACCATTCACGACAAACCCAAATCACATTTGATATTTAAATACAAGGCTCTGAATAGAAAATATATCGGCTTATATTCAATATCAAATTCTACGACCAACAAATATCGTATTGGAAATAACGATATACATATATCTTTCAAATTTCCATAACAACATCTGTATAATCACGAAATCCAACATCGAAATATTCCAAAGACAATTTCGATTCAAATCCATTCCAATTAAATTATTGGAAATTCTGGTTACTTTTAAAACCCATTTCAAATTCAATTTATTTATTTAAAAATAAATGGAATTATAATTATAATTCTAGTTCAAAACTAGTTCATTTCGATAAAAATCTATTTTTATCTTTTCAAATATGGAGTTTTTCATCCCAATTCTTCCCAAATCATTTCTTATGATTTTACACAAATTATTACTATTTTTAATAATTTTATCAAGGCCCGTACAGTCGATTTCCATCAACGGCCATCGAACTGCACTTACAGCGACCTTTTCCAAATTTGATTTGGACATAATTCCAAATACAACCGTTATATCTCTAATTTCTAATATTCGTTAGAAATCTCTTTTCGATACGGACCCAACGGTTCCAGTTTTAGGAGAATCCGACGGTCGGATCTCCCGCAATATCCATTCGAAGTCAATGGTCGAAATTCGCGAACTGCCGTGGCGCGGCGCGTTCCATTCAGGCCATTATATATATAATATATATTATATATATTTCGTCGATTTCTTTTCAAAACGTAATTTATAAATCGTTTTTAAAATTCGTTTTCCAAAATGATTTCAACTTCCTTTCAAATTCAAATCAAAATTGAATTTTCCTTATGAATTCGTTTTAAATTCATTTCAAATTGATTTCAATTCAAATCGATTTTTAATTCAATTTCTGTACGTTTTAAATTCAATTCAAAACGATTTTAATTTGAATTCATTTCTATTCAATTTCAATTCGAATTCAATTCTGTTCAATTTCAATTCGAATTCATTTTCAATTTGAATCCAATTCTATTCAATTTCAATTCGAATTCATTTTCAAAATATTCGATTTTGAAATCACTTTTCAATATTCATTATAAAAACGAATATAATCGATATAAATATCATTTGCATCAAAATAGCGTCAATCTAATCTACACGGCTTCATATATTTCTAATTTCAAATATTCTATTTCAAATATTTCTTTTTCAAATATTTCTATTTTCAAATCTGGAATGAGGCCCAATCAATTGCCATAGAATTTATTTCTATGGATTTCCATACAACGCATGTATATATCAACAATGACAAATAATCAACCATCATCCAAAGTGCATTCTACACTGTATAAGCATCAAATATAAATATTCAATGCTTATAACAGTCTGTCAATCAATCAATCGACATACAACTAATTATTGGGATTAGTGTATGTCATATATCACCCCAATACCCGTGTGGGTTTTCAAACAATCAAACACAAATTTTATTTGTGCAGTAGGGCGATGTGTAAAATTTATCGTCCCAATCAATATCAGTCAAATGTGTGTATATAAACAAATCGTTCGATTTGTTTATATTTATTTCATTTTAAATACACGTTAAAAATTCTATTTTTAACTACAAAATATTTCTCACTATAAAATATTTTATTTCATCTCACATCACACAATCAACTACACATCAAAATCAAACAAACAAGCATACAAGTCGTCCATGGTCTGTGGACGACGGGTGTCGAGTGCTACTAAACACAGTCTGCATCCTAGTATATATTATTAACTAGAAAACAAAATTAAAAGGTGAGAAGTTCTCACCGACTAGCTAAACCAATGCCACGACTCTTCATATGTAGAAATCCTCCGCTGTTCTCGCCCTTTTGTCACTTTCATTGTCCGTAGCCACTACATATATAAAAATCACATTTTTATTCTTTCTATAATATAAAAATCATATTTTTATTCTTTCTATAATATGAAAATCAAATTTTTATTATCTACATTATATAAGAATTATAATTTTAATCTTCATATCTCATAAAAAATCATATTTTTATATATGCTATACATGTATAAAAATCAAATCTTTTCAGAATTAAAAATCAAATCTTTTCAGAATTAAAAATCAAATCTCTTCACCTTTCAAAATCATATCTTTTCACCTTTCAAAATCATAACTTTTTGCATTTCAAAATCATATCTTTTTGCATTTCAAAATCATATCTTTTCGCCTATGTTTATAAAATGCAAATCAAATTTTTATCGCAATTCATATATATAAAATCAAGTTTTTATATAAGTAAAAATCGAATTTTTATAACCCTACATAAATAAAAATCATATTTTTATGCGTTAAAACTGAAAATAAATCCATGTTGTTTACTTTCAGAAATCGCATTCTTATTTATGAACTCCATTAAACTATTTTATATAAAAAAATGAAATAGAAATAAAGGCTCACTGCTTTGGAGCGTCGGGATCTTACTGGAGGTGGGGGAGGCTGTCTCAAGTCACTGGGGGTGGTTCAGCGGAGGTGGAGGGTAGCAGCAAAGTCCTTCATCCATTTGGGGGTTAGGTCTTCGCATCGAGAAAGGAGAGGAGTAGAGGAGGAGGGGTTCGTGCGAGTGGAGGGGCTAGGGGAAGAAGGAAGGGTGGCGGAGCACGGGGGGCGACTGTCAGCTGGTGGGGCCACGCGGTAGCGGTTCTGGGTGGCTTAGGGCTTTGGGGTCTCGCGGGTCTTGGGGGGTGCAATTGGAAGGAGAAGAGAAAGGAGAAGGGGATCAGAGGAGAAGGAGGAGGGGCGGTGGATGGAGGCCGACGCGGCGACGGTGGTGCGCCTGGGTGCGGCGTTGTGCTCCGTCGGTTTTCATTTTTTTTTTCGATTTCAGAAGAGAGAGAGAAAAGGGAAAAAAGGAGGGGGCCATATATATGGATTTATTAATTAATTTTTTCCTTTTAAAAAGTTGACTTTCCGTCCTAACCCCAAATCGAACCCAAAGACTGTCCCCTCTAGTCAATTACCCTTATTCCGAACATAATGGGATATGTCATGTAGGCCAATTTTATTGTTTCGATCAGTTTCCGTTAAATTTAAAATATAAATCTTCATATATTCAATTTAAACACACATTTCAAATTATCGGGGCCACATACAGCCTCTAAAAATTCCAAAAAAATATTTTCAAGACTCGTATTGACGATACGGTCCTAACAAAACTAGTTTCGTCAAATTCTGAGACAGTTTGAAAAATGGCCATTTTCTGGTCGATTAAAATCAACTAAAACTGGTCAAATGCGTTTTCCCTTGCCATGCTCACATACTGATTCGAAAAATTATGAAATTTGGAATCTAGCAATAATTTGACATCGCGGATCCAACAAAAGTGGTTTCGTCGAAAACCGAGGTCGTTTGCAAAATGGCTATTTTTAAGGGCCCGAATTCCATAGCGACTATTATGAATTTTCAATTGGACATATCTTTGGTTTCCCGCTATGAAATTTCAATTTTTTGGATTCGTTGGAAAGATATTCTCAATTAGATTCAAATATTTTTGGTTTCGTTAAAATTCGGTTTATTTTGAATCCTGTATATCCATTTGAAATTTGAAATCAAATTATCGAACTACTGCGCCATTTTCAATTTCTTTTATAATTTAAAATAAATATTTATATTCTAACTACGATCTATATAATATATACGTTCGAATTCTATTCAAAATAAATTTCTCATCGATATTATTTAAAATAATTCATTTTAAATAATCAAAATTCGCTAAAATTGTCAAAATAAAAATTTTAAATTGGCCCGGATTTCCGGGTTATTACAATCTCCCCAACTTAAAACTTTTCGTCCCCGAAAAGGAACGAAGCCGAAAGTTGTTTAACTAATCAATTCAACTTCCAGTATTTTCACTACGGCTTAAGTTCTTCAACTTTTCAGATTCTAATAACTTTTCAAAATTTTCAAAAATTTGGCTAACACCCTAAATTTTTGAAAAATTTCGCCATAGCCTCCCCTGCATCGGGGGCTTCAGGATATTTCATATAGCCTCCCATGGCCTTCTTCAATCATAAAGAAAAAGCCAAGCGGCTAGCCAATCGGCTCAAAAAATGATCATCACCCAAACAAAACAGTAAATTATGGTAAACATGTACCTATTTGTCGGATTTTATTCCTCTTCTCTAGCCTCCTCACTATGACCTGTTCAGTTTAAGTACATGTATATGCATGCAAATGCGACCAATTTTCAATACAATTCACTATTTGATTCAATTTGGTTAAAGGGTACAAATTTTAGAAAATCAACCAATAATCAACAACACAACCATCAATCAATTAGTTGATTAGCTTTTCAAATTCATAACTTTGATACATAGTCAAAAAATCAGATTTTTGATGCCAAATCACAACAATAAGCCCTATCTAGTTTCGGTTCTCACACCAGTCAATTGGAAATATATAGAAATCTCACTTTCGAAACTCGAAAAAAAATGTTGGCGATGGTACCCTGTTACCAGAATTATCCCCGGGCACTAGAGTGTGATTCTATAACTATCCAGTACATTAAAACTTCGAATACACGTTTGCAAGACATATATGCAAAATCTTTATATATTGGATTGTCCGAATTAAATATAAAATAAATAATCAAATACGAATAATTGATTTAAATTTCAAAACAAAGTCTGTTTTCATTTTAAAAATATACTCTTCACACTCGTTCTAGGATACAACTTATCCCATCTCTAACGAGTCATTCCCATTGGATATTACTAATCCAATATCTGATGAATTCTTTCGTATGGTTCTAATGTGTCCTGTTCTCTGAGCTTTGTAAACCAAAGCTCTGATACCAAATGTGACAAAAAGGAATTTCGCTCGATCCGCATCAGTCGCTAAACCGATCTAGACCGTTCGAAACGCCTGATTGTTTTGAGAACATGACAAAATAGAACGCAAACGGAAGAACATTTCATTGTATATTACAACAATTCATCAGAATACAGGAATATACAGAGTATAGTCAATATTACACATTTACCAAATATCAGATATTGCAATAAATTACATAGCAGCGGAAAAAAATAATACAACACACAACTGAAGAAGATATACGGATACAAAGCTTCCCGGATATCATTCCAGCTGTAGATCAGGACCCTGTGAATATAAATCTGCAAAACCAAAACTACTAGCTGCTCGTGCGGAAAATAGGGGCACCCAGAGTTTAGGTTAAAACAATAAACTCCAGGTCAGTCATGTGACTGGTGTGAGAACTAAAACAGTTAATAATCTTTATTTTTAAAGTAAGGTAAATAAAGGGACCACGCTGTATAACACGGAACGGGTTTCCTCCTAAGAATACCAGTGTAACAAACAACCAGCGCAATGCTAAATAAATAAAAATGAAGCTATTATAAGACCCAGGTCCCATCACATAATGCAACGCAAGCCAGAGGATAGGGTTTTTAACATATAATAGCCAAGAATGCTTGATACGCTAAATTTCATGTTTTATTATTACTATAAGTGTATAGTATCAAAACAATTTCAAATCATAAGTATCAATCATATACGGCATGAGTGCCCCATCCCACTATGTCGCCATACTAGGCTCTACAATCAAAATCGAATTATCACGTATTGGAAATTGGATTTCCATCTATGAACCGAGGCCAGGGATCGTCCTCTACCGATTCGAGACAATCTAGCCCATGTCTCAGGCAAGCGCGCAAACAAGCCTTGGAGCGATAGGGTCGGTCCACCGATGTGGATTAAAATTCCTGACCACTGCATTTCCCCGCCCTTTGGGGTGTAAGTCTGGTCCGTCTGCTGACCAGAATGCATCGGCTGAAACCGATATAACCAAGGCGCCTCGCAACAGCAACAACCACATAAGTCAAACTCGTCAGGGTATGTAAAACCACTGACGCCACTTCTAACTAGAAGGAAACGCATGCCCTCCCTGAGGTCCTCTCCCGTTTCTGGTTCACAACCGGGGTGTGAGGCTCGCGAATTCATGTTACACAAAGCTATGCCACACAGGCGGTGCTTTGATCATCAACCACAAGATTTTTCTTTTCAACAGAAGCCTCAATCAATTGCCACTTAGGCATGCCACACAGGCATTTCACTCCATGCGTTCGATATCCATCAATATATAACCTCTGAGCTCGTACGTCTCAGAGAAGGGCGTTAAGCAAGAGAATAAATTCTCCGCCGCCAAACAGATATATATTTAATAGAAATCAATCACACAGACTAAAATCCAATGTCAGACACACAGTTCGTTTACAAGTTTGTTCTGGGCCTGAACGAAACCGGAGGAACCTAGTACCCCGCATATCCATTGATCTCCAAGTACGTCTGGACGACCACCAACTGATTCCCTCCTCTTGGGTGTACGGCCCAATCAAGATCATCAGTAATTATCCAAACGACGTGAAGACCACCGTCTTCGTCCTCGACACCACGTCGAATAAGTTATTCAGAATGGGATAGACCCTGTCTTTCTGAATAACTCGCGTATATAATAAACAAGTGTTACACAAACACAACATACGCCTCATTCCAATTCAGAATATTCTTTTATTCAAATATTCTTATACTTTGGGAAAGGTTCCCACTAATTTTATCAAAGGTAAATACTTTAAATTTATTCTTTAACCTTCTTTGAATGTCAATTCAAACTAGACGGGATTAGTGAACCACACCGAAGTAATCATTTATTTCCCAATCCCAACCTATTCATCCCATGAAGTAAAACTGGTAATACTTCATATCTAACACCACGGTGTTATTGGTAAATTCAATTTCCATTTCACGTTCAAATCTAATTAAAGATTTAACTATCGCCTGGAGTAAAACTGGTGATACTCCATTCTAGATCTTTTCAATCTAATTAAAGATTCATTAAAACTCCACTTAGTTTTAATCTTTAACTGGGTTAAAGAATCAGTGTCATTTAAAACACAGTTCACGATAAACCCAAAAATCAATACCAATTCAATTCCAATTAAATATTATTTAATTGGTACACTTCATTAAATCTAAATAAAAAGATTTAACCTTTTTCTCAACTGGGCTTAAGAACAGTGTTAATGAAGACACCATTCACGACTAACCAAAATCACATTTGATATTTAAATACAAGGCTTTGAATAGAAAATATATCGGCTTATATTCAATATCAAATTCTACGACCAACAAATATCGTATTGGAAATAACGATATACATATATATCTTTCAAATTTCCACAACAACGTCTGTATAATCACGAAATCCAACATCGAAATATTCCAAAGACAATTTCGATTCAAATCCATTTCAATTCAATTATTGGAATTTCTGGTTACTTTTAGAACCCTTTTCAAATTCAATTTATTTATTTAAAAATAAATAGAATTATAATTCTAGTTCAAAACTAGTTCATTTCGATAAAAATCTATTTTTATCTTTTCAAATATGGAGTTTTTCATCCCAATTCTTCCCAAATCATTTCTTATGATTTTACACAAATATTACTATTTTTAATAATTTTATCAAGGCCCGTACAGTCGATTTTCATCAACGGCCATCGAACTGCACTTACAGTGACTTTTCCAAATTTGATTTGGACATAATTCCAAATCCAACCGTTAGATTTCTAATTTCTAATATTTGTTAGAGAGCACTTTAGATATGAACCCAACGGTTCCAGTTTTAGGAGAATCCGACGTCGTATCTCCTGCAATATCCATTCGAAGTCAATGGTCGAAATTCGCGATATACCGCGGCGCGGCGCGTTCTATTCAGGCCATTACATATATATATATATAATATTATATCTGTTTTGTCGATTTCCTTTCAAAACGTATTTTATAAATCATTTTTAAAATTCGTTTTCCAAAACGATTTCAACTTCCTTTCAAATTCAAATCAAAATTGAATTTTTCTTATAAATTCATTTCAAATTGATTTCAATTCAAATCGATTTTTAAATCAATTTCTATACGTTTTAAATTCAATTCAAAACGATTTTAACTCGAATTCATTACTATTCAATTTCAATTCGAATTCAATTCTGTTCAATTTGAATTTGAATTCATTTTCAATTCGAATCCAATTCTATTCAATTTCAATTCGAATTCATTTTCAAAATATTCGATTTTGAAATCACTTTTCAATATTCATTATAAAAACGAATATAATAGATATAAATATCGTTTGCGTCAAAATGGCGTCAATCTAATCAACATGGCTTCATATATTTCTATTTTCAAATATTCTATTTCAAATATTTCTTTTTCAAATATTTCTATTTTCAAATATTCTATTTCAAATTTTTTTTTCTAATATTTCTATTTTCAAATCTAGAATGAGGCCCAACCAATTGTCATAGATTTTATTTCTATGGATTTCCATACAACGCATGTATATATCAACAATGACAAATAATCAACCATCATCCAAAGTGCATTCTACACTATATAAGCATCAAATATACATATTCAACGCTTATAACAGTCTGTCAATCAATCGATCGACATATAACTAATTATTGGGATTAGTGTATGTCATATATCACCCCAATACCCGTGTGGGGTTTTCAAACAATCAAACACAGATTTTATTTGTCCAGTTGGGTGATGTGTAAAATTTATCGTCCCAATCAATATCAGTCAAATGTGTATATAAACAAATCGTTCGATTTGTTTATATTTATTTCATTTTAAATACACGTTAAAAATTCTATTTTTAACTATAAATTATTTCTCACTATAAAATATTTTATTTCATCTCACATCACATCACACAATCAACTACACATCAAAATCAAATAAACAAGCATACAAGCCGTCCATTGTCTGTGGATGACGGGTGTCGGGTGCTACTAAACACCGTCTGCATCCTAGTATATATTATTAACTAGAAAACAAAACTAAAAGGTGAGAAGTTATCACCGACTAACTAAACCAACGCCACGACTCTTCATATGTAGAAATCCTCCGCTGTTCTCGCCCTTTTGTCACTTTCATTGTCCGTAGTCACTACATATATAAAAATCACATTTTTATTCTTTCTATAATATAAATATCATATTTTTATTCTTTCTATAATATAAAAATCATATTTTTATTATCAACATTATATAAGAATTATAATTTTAATCTTCATATCTCATAAAAAAATTGTATTTTTATATATGCTATACATGTATAAAAATCAAATCTTTTCAGAATTAAAAATCAAATCTTTTCAGAATTAAAAATCAAATCTCTTCACCTTTCAAAATCATATCTTTTCACTTTTCAAAATCATATCTTTCTGCATTTCAAAATCATATCTTTATTCATTTCAAAATCATATCTTTTCACCTATGTTTATAAAATGCAAATCAAATTTTTATCACAATTCATATATATAAAAATCAAGTTTTTATAAAAGTAAAAATCGAATTTTTATAACCCTACATAAATAAAAATCATATTTTTATGTGTTAAAACTAAAAATAAATCCATGTTATTTATTTTCAGAAATCGCATTCTTATTTATGAACTCCATTAAACTATTTTTTATAAAAAAACTGAAATAGACATAAAAGCTCACTGCTTTGGAGCGTCGGGATCTGACCGGAGGTGGGGGACGGCTGTCTCAAGTCGCTGGGGGCGGTTCAGCGGAGGTGGAGGGTAGCAGCGATGTCCTTCGTCCATTTGGGGGTTAGGTCTTCGCGTCGAGGAAGGAGAGGAGTAAAGGAGGAGGGGTCGTGCGAGCGGAGGGGCTAGGGGAAGGAAAGGTGGCGGAACATGGGGGGCGACTGTCAGTTGGTGGGGCCACGCGGTAGCGTTTCATGGTGGCTTAGGGCTCTGGGGTCTCGCGGGTCTTGGGGGGCGCAATTGGTAGGAGGAAAGAAAGGAGAAGGGGATCGAAGGAGAAGGAGGAGGGGGGTAGATGGAGGCCGACGCGGCGGCGGTGGCGCGCCTGGGTGCGGCGTCGTGCTCCGTCGGTTTTCATTTTTTATTTTTTTTATTTCGATTTAAAAAGAGAGAGAGAAGAGGGAAAAAGGAGGGGGGCCATATATATGGATTTATTAATTAATTTAATTAGATTGGATGATAAGGGATGGTTGCAACACAAATGCACCATGCACTCATAGAGAGCTATATGCATATAAGGATATTTTGCATACATATTGCATCACTTATTACACATTCACATTACTGAGCTAATTACTAGCAAATCTACAATTCATAATCACTATGAGTTATGGATGTTTATGGATGCTTGTAAAATAACATGGATACATAACATGGTTGTTTAGAGCGAGTTGTGTTTTTCGCCCCTTCAAAAGATTTCGGAATGAAATCTATTATAAGTGAGGAGAACGTAACACCCCTTAAAATAAACTTGTAACATACATGAGATAATTTGATAATAATAAATTAATTATAAGTTAATAGTCTGAAAATTGAATTTTGGGTAAACTGGAATTGGGCCACGACAGTATGGTAGTTTCGTTCGTGGTGAGAGTCTGATCTGTTTTCATAGTTTGCTAAAAGCAGAGTCTGTATGCAAAAGATATTAATTAAGCAAGTTGTGCATAAATATTAATGCACAAGGTTTAAAATCTAAATAATTTATATATTTACACACACACACACACATCTGGAATATATTAATTATGGATTAGCATGAAAAGAATATTTCAATTGAATTTGAAATTGTGTGTATATATTTATACACAACGAGTGACAAAGTTAACCAAACAAACGAAAGAAATCAATCGTTAAATCAATGTTTAATAAAATTGGAGCAACGGTCAGGGAAATAAATTCCCTGGGAAAATTCGACCCAAGGGGTCGAACCCTGCCTTTAAAGGGGGTTGACCTAGGGGTTAATTGCATTTCAAGGGAGAGGTCGACTGCCTTGGGTGATTTCAGGTGGGAAAGGTTTGTATTTTTAAGGCTTTTATATAAATTGCATACACGGACTGCCTAACTTAATCTAATAGATCCTACGATCTTTATTAACACTTGCAACTATATATGCCACCTTCTAAGTCTCTTCCTAACCTTATTCTTCATTTCATTCTTATGCCTCCACTATCCTTCTACCATTGCTAATTCAAAATCTAAGGTTAGGTTTATCTTATAATTCTCTAGCCTCAATTCTATCCGCTCTATTCTAAGATTTATATAGGTTTCAGAATTCTAGAATTTAATTTGTATATACATACGATTCTAATTCATTTGATTCTTATATATATATATTTTGAAAATTGGTATTCTTTATTTATATACCAACCATATACTTCATTTATATGCCTCATCAAAACCTCATGCCCCCCTAGTGGGTACCACATAAGGGAAAAGAGCACATACAAAATCCATATATTGATAACACAACTCAAAACGAAAACAACATATAACAACCACAACTCTCACTCACCATACAACACCATAGCTCTCTCTCACAAAAAACCTCACATACAAACCCATACAAAAACATACATCACCCAGAATCATTTAAATCAATTCCCCATACCTTCATCAAATCAATCTTCTGCTACACTGGATTAAAAGAATTTCTGTTATTCTTTACCAACCATACCACTTCTCGTTCAACAATCTTCACTTTAATTTCTTTAGGAATTCTTCTATCATTGAAAACTCTAGAGTTTCTTTCCTGCCATAGATGGTATACCGTAGCAGTAATAGCCGCACAAGCCAAATCCAAAGTTTGATCAAGATCCTTGAATCGATTCAAAATTTTACCAATCTCCACTTCTATTGATCCCAAAGTATGACCATGAATTCCCAACTTAATGGAAATACACCTCCATATATAACTTGAATATACACAATTAAAAAAAATATGCTCTACAGTTTCATCCTCAACATTACATAAAACACAAACTTTTTAATTCCTAATGCCAAATCTCATAAGCCTTTCTTTAGTAGATAATCTATCAATCACAGCTAAATATGAAATCAATGACATACGTTTAGCATTTTTGGAGTGCCATATAACTTTGAAACAAGGAAGTATCTGATGCTTTGATCTAACATGATCCCACGCTTTGTTAAAAGAGAAAGGACTGCCATCATTCCATGCATAATAATCCTCATAACCTTCACCATCCAAAAGAATAGGATTAATTTCATTTTGAATCTCTCTGGTTGCTAGATGAGAATTAACCGAGATTCTACCATCAACAATCAAAGAAGAAACAAGTTCATAATAATTCCCAAGACTATAAAATCTGGAAAAGCCCAAAATATCAACCAAACATTTCGAATTAACCCAAGGTTCGAACCATAATGAGGTTTTATTTCCATTAGAAACAACTTAAGAGAATAATTGCCTACCCCTGGTCCTTAATCTCATGATTGATTTCCAAGTGCAAGACGAGTTGTTATCAACATGCATACTCCAAAATTGCTTTCCATTACAATACTTATTCTTCATCCACTTAGCCCACAAAGAAGATCCATCCAAATATTTCCACATTAATTTAACACATGAAGCTTTCTTCAAGTCATCAAGAGATTTAATACCAATTCCTCCTTCAGCTTTTGGACGACACAAATGATCCCAACTAACCTTGTGTGAAGAACCACCCCAAAAGAAATCAAAACATAAAGACTTCAATTTAGTTAAGATGTGCTCAGGAAGTTGATACACAGATAACCAGTACAGAATTGTGGGATTTATGACAGAATGAATTAGCTCTGCCCTACCAGCATAACTAAGAAATATGGCATCCCATGACTGAATTTTCTGTTGAATTTTCTGAAGTAATGATTGACATTCACGGTAATGAATATAGTTTGAAGACAGTGGCACACCCAAATATCTAACAGGTAAACAATCTACCTGGAAACCCAATACTTAAGTAATTTCATGAGTGTATTTAGCAGACAGACTAAAATAGATCTTGGATTTGAGAACACTAATAGAAAGACCACAAAATTTATTTAATTTCTCAAAGGAGTCATGTAAAGAACTAGCACATATGCGAGAACATTTACCAAATATCATCAAATCGTCAGCATACATGAGGTGTGAAACAACTGGTTCAAAGTTATGCATTGGGAGGAATCTCTTCATAGCCACATTTTCATTCATACAATATGAAAAATATTCCATAGCTATAGCAAAGAGATAAGGAGAGAGTGGATCACCTTGTATAAGTCCATGATTAGAAGATATAAACCCATTAGGAATTCCTTGAATCAAAATTGAGAACGTTGGCATTGAAATACTGTAACACCCCACCTCCGCTAGGGTCACTCACAAAGGGAATTCCCTAGTTTTGGAGGGATATTATCTAGTAAAAAGGCATAGAGATAACACAAGACAGAACATAGATAAAATAGAGTATATAAAGCAGCGGATATAAACTTTAAAACCAAATCTTATTACTACAAAATAGAGTCAAAACCTCTTACATCAAAATGCCAAGTCATTATTTCATTACATCAAGTTCTAAAGAAGCAAAGTACTTAAAACAACATAAGTAAAATATTATTCCCCAAAAAGTGCATGAGTGCAGCCATAGCATAGCTCAAGACCAAACCGTACATGAGCTGTCAAAAAGCAAGCAAAGTCCAAGCTAAGAGCTAGAGTTTCCTCCCTGAGAACCTAGGGGGAACGAAAGACAAAGAGGCGAAAGAAAACGGGTCAGTCAAAAAGAATGGTAAGCCCTAGTGACTATCAGCATAGAAACTAGTAAAGTTAACAAGACATGAATAAACTGGAATTAAACATAGGAATGATGATAAGTCTGACATGATAACTAAGCTAACAAGATAACTCAAGTCTAACATTGCGTATTCAAGGTTCGCCATACCAACTATACTGGTATACTAATCCCGTGTCAACTATAAATCAAGAAATAATCCCTTGGACCAATATCGTGAAGTGACCCAATTCGGGGTCCAACGGTATGATCTAATCGATCGACTCCCTACAAGTCTAGCTCGTCGTGTGTCTGTGTCATACGGCCCTATCACGAATGTAGCCACCTGTGCTAGGTCCACCATAGGGTGTATCAAGCCCTAGGGTGCCAACCACCGACATGAATCAAGAATGCACAGATAATCCTACTGATGCCCAATGCCTGCTTTTTCAATTCCGGACTAAGTGCACAACCCTAGTCCGGCTGAACCTATAACGGCGCACCAACTCAGCCGTCGTTCTGGTCGCTTACAATCAACCCAGCAATCGTGCCCACCCTGCCTAGTCCCAGGGTAACGTGATACATCTAGTGGGTTACTGCTGAAAAGGACCGCGTAACTAGGGTTTCGTTCAGCAGGTTAAGTTGTCATTTAAAATCGAGACTTAACCCCATCTACGTGTCATGTCAAATTGACTAAGTGTGTCGTTCTAGTTCAAGACTTAGTCCTACGAATCATGTGTCAGGTTGGTTAAGTGTGTTCAAGCGGTTCATGACTTAACCCTATCAAATCAACGTGTCAAATTGGTTAAGTATATTCAAGTGGTCCATGACTTAACCCTATCCAGTGGCATTAATTTACTTAATGCAACCCTAACCTGTCACATTAGACTTGGTTATGGTTACTGGATGTGCCGGGCAGGTCCGGGCAGTTTTACACAATAACCTAGTCTAACCTCGGGTTTCGAGTGCGATATGACCAACTACTCACATTGGGTCCTATTGTTTGCAGTTACTGGATTCACCGGGTGGTTCCGGGCAGATTTATACTACAAACTCAATCCAACCTCGAGTTGGCAACGTTCAAGTTATCTAAGTGTCATGTCCCAAATTCATTTTTTCAAGTATAATTTCATGTCAAGTTCATGTTCCTATCCAATCTCAAGTTATAACGATATTCATGTTTTCAAGTTCATACTAAATTCAGGTTTTCCTAAACTACCCAAATCGCATCCCCAACACTCGTGAATTCGAATCAAGGAAATAGATGTAACTAGGGAATAACATAACAAGGATGGGTATAAAGTGGCAAAGGTGATTTCAAGGCAAGCATGGTGTAACTTGAGATATGATCATAACATCACTGGCATATGAAATAGGGTGATAAACATAGTAATTAAATGACATAAGATGATAATCCTAAACTTGTGACTAGAAAAAGTTTCAACATCACAACATCACAGGCATGTTAAAATAATGGTAGGGTCTAGGTTATGACATGAACAGGCCCCTAAATCAAGTTCTTATCAGTATTCCACAAATCAAGGTTCAATATGAACGGTACTAGGTTCAAGGTGAATAGATCTAAGGTGAACAAGAGTAGATCTAAAATAATAGATCAAAAAGGAATAGTCATAGATCAAAGATATACAAGAGTAGGTCTCAAGTAGTTATCATGTTTATGTTCAACTTCAATTTACACATGTCCATATTAAGTTTAGAGTTTAGATCTAAGAGTAACTGGGGCTTACAGATCGTGGTTTTTGAGAACTAAGAACAGAAATTGTCGTAGGATCGTTGTTGAGATGTTGATCTATTCCCTTGAATTGTTGTAGAAACGTTAGCCTTCAATTTGGATCTAGTTTGAATGTTTAAGCTTCAAGTTGGAGGCGGCGGCCATGGTTCAAGAGGAGACTTAGCAGCATAATGGTGTTAGAAAGATTTGTTGTGGATTAGCCTAGGTCTTAGGGTGTTTTTATAGTTGCAACAACTAGTTTAAGCCATAGGATAAACCCTAGAATCGATCTGAACCGCCAAAAATCGTCACAGGCCCTCAAACAAGCCAACAGGGTCAAGCAGGAGCAACCAGGCCCAAACCAGGTTCGGGGACCAGGTCGACACCCAAGTCGACTGCGCAGTCGACCTGGTCCTGGAGGTGTCGACTGCCCAGTCGACCTGGGTTGCTGGGCGGGAAATTTCCCGCCCAGTCTGTCTAGGTTTTGAAATTCGAATTTGAACTCGAATTCGAACTGTTTTGAACTCTGAAAATTTCTGAAACTTTAGGGAGCCATAACTTGGTCATACGGACTCCGATTTTCGAAAACTCGGACTCGATTTCATGCAGAATTCCGAGACGAACACAATGGCGCAACCCGTTTCCCTTGGTTCTTATTTTAAAATTTAATTCTTCCTAGATTTATGGTTATAACACGTTATCAAAATACGAGTTGTTACATTCTCCCCTCCTTAAAGGATTTCGTCCCCGAAATCTCTAAGTTAGGAAGAACGTATCCTACCATCCATCATCCATCTACTCAAAACATCTTCCACAAGCAAACATTGTCCTTAAGAGATTTCTAATGCTGTATGAACATATGCAGAAAGTGTGTGTATATGTTCCTTATCTAATGCAAATGATCAGGCCTGATTGATCTTTCTAATGCAAAATATGTTTAGTGTCATGAATCCAACATGTATGCAAATAATCCTAGTCACGTAAGCACTACATGTGTGCACAAACATTCATACATATGCAACATTCATAAGATAACACTTTCAATTTCATCCATAAATAAGTATAAACACTCATGCATATGCAATATGAAAATGTGTCTGAGCCGATCTAGTGCCTAATGTGTGTTATGCAACCACGAGCAATCACTTGCAACCATTCGCAAACATCAAGCATAACATGTTTCAAATACATGTTTACATTCATAGGATTCTACCTAAGGTTCTCAAGACAGGATCGAAAGGATATACAAGATAAAACAGAGAATCTAGGGAAAATAAGTTAAAGATGTACCCCTAGAAGGTCCTTCTTGCGGGGCTTGCCCTTGCTTCTTAGGGCAGTTCTTGCTGATGTGTCCAGTTTCACCGCATTGAAAACATGCTCCTATCTTCATCTTCTTCTTCCTACAGTCCTGGACTATATGCCCGTCAATACCACAGAAGTTGCATTTTCTTTTCTCACGTGACTTGTCATTCTTGTTGTTGCTGTTCTTTCCTCCTTTCTCGGAGTCTGCCTTATTGTCTTGAGACTCGTTCGCCTTGACCTTCTTCTTGCCATTCTCGTCTTCTTCATGAAGTAGGGCCATATTCACCAAGCTTTCAAAGGTCGCCCCCATGGGTACATGAGTCTTGGCCATAGTGTGGAGTGGCTCGCTCAATCCTCGAGCAAAGTGTAGAGCCTTCTTCTCAGCCGTGTTGACTAAGTCCAAACCAAACCGAGCAAGCTGATTAAACTTATTTACGTATTCCCTAACTGACATGTCCCCTTGCTTGAGTGCCAGGAACCTCTCCATCTGAAGGCTCGCTTCTGCGGATGATAAAAACTTAAACCCAAACCTCTCTCTAAAGTCTGCCAAAGTCTCAATTGGCCTGGTAGCGTTGGTGACTTCCCACCAAAATGTCGCTTCCTCTTTCAACAACCATGCTGCCAACTGAACTTTCCTATGATCCTCCATATCGAAAATAACAAACAAGTCTTCAGTCTCTTTTAGCCAGTTTCGCACCTCAACGAAGGTTTCAGTTCCAACGAAGTTCTTGCCGCCCATTCCTATAAAGTCCTTGCATATTTTGGCGAAGGCGGTACCCGGAGGAGGAGGAACCGTGGCCACCGGGGGAGGAGGAGGAGGGATATCTGCCGGGCCCGCGCCATTGGCCCTAGCTTCCAAGTATCTTCGGAACCAACCAGGTATGGGTACTCCCTCATGAAGGTTAAGATCAGACATGCAGAAAAGCGAAAAGGAAAAAGATTCAAACGAGGAAACAAAGGAAAGTGCTAATTGCTTTTAGGGAATAGCCTTTTCTTAAAAATAAAACTTTTCTTGAAAAATGCTTCTTTATAAACGGTTTTGAAAATAGTTTCAGAAGGTTTTTAAAACTTTTGCCCAGTCTGGTAACCTTCTGCTCTGATACCAAATGTAACACCCCACCTCCGCTAGGGTCACTCACAAAGGGAATGCCCTAGTTTTGGAGGGGTATTATCAAGTAAACAGGCACAGAGATAACACAAGTTAGAACATAGATAAAATAGAGTATATAAAGCAGCGGATATAAACTTTAAAACCAAATCTTATTACTGAAAAATAGAGTCAAAACCTCTTACATCAAAATGCCAAGTCATTATTTCATTACATCATGTTTTAAAGAAGCAAAGTACTTAAAACAACATTAGTAAAATATTATTCCCCAAAAAGTGCATGAGTGCAGCCATAGAATAGCTCAAGACCAAACCGTACATGAGCTGTCAGAAAGCAAGCAAAGTCCAAGCTAAGAGCTAGAGTTTCCTCCATGAGAACCTGGGGGGGGGAATGAAAGACAAAGAGGCGAAAGAAAATGGGTCAGTCAAAAAGACTGGTAAGCCCTAGTGACTATCAGCATAGAAACCAGTAAAGTTAATAAGACATGAATAAACTGGAATTAAACATAGGAATGATGATAAGTCTGACATGATAACTAAGCTAACAAGATAACTCAAGTCTAACATTGCGTATTCAAGGTTCGCCATACCAACTATACTGGTATATTAATCCCATGTATACTATAAATCAAGAAATAATCCCTTGCCCCAATATCGTGAAGTGACCCAATTCGGGGTCCAACGGTATGATCTAATCGATCGGCTCCCTACAAGTCTAGCTCGTCGTGTGTCTGTGTCATACGGCCCTATCACGAATGTAGCCACCTGTGCTAGGTCCACCATAGGGTGTATCAAGCTCTAGGGCGCCAACCACCGACACGAATCAAGAATGCACAGATAATCCTACTGATGCCCAATGCCTGCTTTTTCAACTCCGGACTAAGTGCACGACCCTAGTTCGCCTGAACCTACAATGGCGCACCAACTCAGCCGTTGTTCTGGTCGCTTACAATCAACCCAGCAATCGTGCCCCACCCTGCCTAGTCCTAGGGTACCGTGATACATCTAGTGGGTTACTGCTGAAAAGGACCGCGTAACTAGGTTTTCGTTCAACAGGTTAAGTTGTCACTTAAAATCGAGACTTAACCCCATCTACGTGTCATGTCAAATTGACTAAGTGTGTCGTTCTAGTTCAAGACTTAGTCCTACGAATCATGTGTCAGGTTGGTTAAGTGTGTTCAAGCGGTTCATGACTTAACCCTATCAAATCAACGTGTCAAATTGGTTAAGTATATTCAAGTGGTTCATGACTTAACCCTATCCAGTGGCATTAATTTACTTAATGCACCCCTAACCTCTCACATTAGACTTGGTTATGGTTACTGGATGTGCCGGGCGGGTCCGGGCAGTTTTACACCATAACCTAGTCTAACCTCGGGTTTCGAGTGCGATATGACCAACTACTCACATTGGGTCCTATTGTTTGCAGTTACTGGATTCGTCGGGCGGTTCTGGGCAGATTTATACTGCAAACTCAACCTAACCTCGACTTGTCCACGTTCAAGTTATCTAAGTGTCATGTCCCAAATTCATATTTTCAAGTATAATTTCATGTCAAGTTCATGTTCCTATCCAAGCTCAAGTTATAACGATATTCATGTTTTCAAGTTCTTACTAAATTCAGGTTTTCCTAAACTACCCAAATCGCATCCCCAACGCTCATGAATTCGAATCAAGGCAATAGATGTAACTAGGGAATAACATAACAAGGATGGGTATAAAGTGGCAAAGGTGATTTCAAGGCAAGCATGGTGTAACTTGAGATATGATCATAACATCACTGGCATATGAAATAGGGTGATAAACATAGCAATTAAATGACATAAGATGATAATCCTAAACTTGTGACTAGCAAAAGTTTCAACATCACAACATCACAGGCATGTTAAAATAATGATAGGGTCTAGGTTATGACATGAACATGCCCCTAAATCAAGTTCTTATCAGTATTCCACAAATCAAGGTTCATTATGAACGGTACTAGGTTCAAGGTGAATAGATCTAGGGTGAACAAGAGTAGATCTAAAATAATAGATCAAAAAGGAATAGTCATAGATCAAAGATATACAAGAGTAGGTCTCAAGTAGTTATCATGTTTATGTTCAACTTCAATTTACACATGTCCATATTAAGTTTAGAGTTTAGATCTAAGAGTAACTGGGGCTTACAAATCGTGGTTTTTGAGAACTAAGAACAGAAATTGTCGTAGGATCGTTGTTGAGATGTTGATCTATTCCCTTGAATTGTTGTAGAAACGTTGGCATTCGATTTGGATCTAGTTTGAATGTTTAAGCTTCAAGTTGGAGGCGGCGGCCATGGTTCAAGAGGAGACTTAGCAGCATAATGGTGTTAGAAAGATTTGTTGTGGATTAGCCTAGGTCTTAGGGTGTTTTTATAGTTGCAACAACTAGTTTAGGCCATAGGATAAACCCTAGAATCGATCTGAACCGCCAAAAATCGTCACAGGCCCTCAAACAAGCCAACAGGGTCAAGCAGGAGCAACCAGGCCCAAACCAGGTTCGGGACCAGGTCGACACCCAAGTCGACTGCGCAGTCGACCTGGTCCTGGGGGTGTCGACTGCCCAGTCGACTCCCCAGTCGACCTGGGGTGCTGGGTGGGAAATTTCCCACCCAGTCTGTCTGGGTTTTGAAATTCGAATTTGAACTCGAATTCGAACTGTTTTGAACTCTGAAAATTTCTGAAACTTTGGGGAGCCATAACTTGGTCATACGGACTCCGATTTTCGAAATCTCGGACTCGATTTCATGAAGAATTCCGAGACGAACGCAATGGCGCAACCCATTTCCCTTGGTTCTTATTTTAAAATTTAATTCTGCCTAGATTTATGGTTATAACACATTATCAAAATACGGGTTGTTACAAATACATTCATAAATGATGTTGATCAAATGCACTGGAAATCCAATTAATAACATAATATGACATATTAATCTCCTATTAATCATGTCATAGGCTTTATGTAAATCCACTTTTACACAAAATTTACTAACTCCTTTCTTCCTAAAATCTCTTAAGAGTTCATGTGCTAGCAAGATATTTTCACCTATGTGACGATTTGGAATAAATGCACACTGATTTGAAGAGATAAGAAAAGGCAAATACCATTTTATCCTGTTACATAATATTTTACTAAAGATTTTTGTAAAACATATTGCAACATGATATAGGCCTATACTGTGCAATTTCAATAGGTCTTTCGACTTTTGGAATCATGGTAATAAAAGTATGATTAGTACCTTTAGGCAATTTGCCATAATCAAACATATCTTGCATAGCCGCTAGTAAATCAAATTTAATTACCTCCCAGTGTAAAGTGAAAATTTTGGAATTGATTCCATCAGGCCCCGGGCTTGAATCAATGTGGACAGAATGAACAGCTTTTTTGAGTTCTTCTATGGATATATTCTGCATTAATTGCTGTTGACCTTGAGAATTGATAGTAGCTATTGGTTGGAATACAGGGAACTCTCTAATATCATCACCATTGAATAAATTGCTAAAATATTATGTAGCTTCCTTTGCAAATTCTTCAGGCTTGAATAAAAGAGTACCATCAGAATTAATCAATGCTTTCAAATTATTCACATTCTTACGAGATGACATCTTTGAATGAAAGAATTTGGAGCTAGTATCCCCATCTTGAAGCCAGGATACCTTAGCCTTCTGTTTTAAACTCCAGAGCTTTATGTGTTTTTGCATATAAAATGCTTGTTTAGCTTCAAGCATACTTTCAAACAAAGGAAGATTTTCTGGATCTAAATCACTTGCAGTCTCTTTCTCTTTGAATAAAGCTTCAGCTTCAAGGAGAAAAGTATTATCATTTGGCCTAGTCTTGTTCCATTTCTTCTATTCAGCTTTACATGCATAAAGTTTTTGCAGAAACACATAACTGGCAAAACCATTCACATTAGTATTAATACCATTAGTAATACACTCCATATAACCTTCCTTTAGATGCCATTCATTTGAGTACCTGAAAGGAAATCCTTTAGATTTATTAGGAATGATTAAATCCAGCAAAAGAGGATTGTGGTCACTTGACATTTGGGATAAAACAAGTGCATTCATGTCTGTGAATTTTTGGAGGAAAGAGTGATTTACAAAAAATTTGTCAATGTTGGTAGCAATTCCATGACGTCTCCAAGTGAAATTAAAACCAATGGCCTTGATCTCAAACAATCCAGCTTGAGTAAGGCAATTATTCAAGGCTCGAATATGTTGAAAAGGAGTTGGCAGACCACCTTGTTTATCCAGATGTGAAGTTGGATTGTTGAAATCACCTATTAGTACCCACTCACCAGACAAACAAGAAGATTCCTGAATGATTTGTTGCCAAAGAGTTGTCTATCTTTGAAATCATTGCTGGCATATACTATAGAAAGAAAGAAATTAAGACCACCAGCATTTGAATCTTGCACAGTAACATATTGGGATGATGAAAATAACTCCTGAATTTGCCATATATCAGAATCCCACAACACCATAATTCTCCCAAAATAAGATGCATTAGCATTAGGTAGCATTTTCCACCCATTGTTAAGCTGATTCTTAAATTTGTTCAAATTACTTTGACTAATTTTATTCTCTACCAGACCAACAATTGTTGGTTGGCATTTAGTTAGAATGCTAAAAACATCAGACATGCGATCTAAATTATTTAACCCTCTAACATTCCACATCAAAATTGTCATTTAATAGGAGCATTGCTCCTTACTGGCCTTTTAGGAGGAGCATCAAAAGAGACTTTCTTCTTTCCCTTAACATTTGCAAGGTAATCTTCATTCTTATCAACATTTGCTGAGACATCATTATTTTCTTCAGAAGGTAGAGTATCATTCAAACTGTCAGCTACTTGGTTTAACATATCAGGCAGAACATCTTTGGGCAGATCAGTGTCAAGAAAATCCAGATTAGCCGAAGAATCAATAATACCACAGTCAGAAACATCATCCTTATCAACCTCATTACTAAAACCAGCCTTCTCCACCTCATTCAAATCATTGTCAACTGCTTCATTATGTAATTCACCATTCAATTCAGTTTGATTAACAGTATTGTTAGAAGTATCTGGATTTGTAGAAGAACTAGCAATGTCAGAAGTCCATGAATGTTCATTAGAAGGCTCATGAATGACAGATCTATGACCAAACTCTCTACATTTTTCACATTTATACGGTATGTATTCATATTCCACACTGATATCCTTCCTAGATCCATTATAAAATATGACAGGAATTTTATCTACAAGTATAGAATCCAGATCAATCTCAACAAGGACCCTCGCATACTTTGTAATCCTTTTATTTATCGTATTGTCATCAGCTCTAATTGGAACACCAATAAAACTTGCTATCCTAGAAAACCCAGAATTAGACCATATTTCCATATCTAGATTTGAAAATCTAACCCAGATCTGAACTCTAGAAGCATTGAAACTCTCAAATCTATATCCAGGATACCACTTATAAACCATCAGTAAACGCCCAAAAAAAGAATATGTCGAAGTTTTAATAACAGACATAAAATCAAACACTTCATCGAACTGAATGGTGTAGTTGAAACCAGGAGCAATGTATATTCTAAAAATACCTTAGGTTTCCATACCTTGACTATATAATCTCTAAGCTTAGATACAGTTAACTTGAAATCTACTGGATGAAGAACCACAGTATTCCTCCATGATTCAGCTGATGCCTTTAAAGAATCTTCAGTAATAAAAACTCCACTCTCGGAAGGTTGAAAATAATGTAGCGCACCAAGATCGTCTTCAGTAGATAGATTCTGAAGATGAGAATCATCTTTGGAAGAATCCGATTGAATAGCATGAAGATTTGATTTAGGAATATTGTTGGAAGAATCCGATTGATTAGCATGAAGATTTGATTTAGGAATATTGTTAGAACCTGGCGGAACAGAGTCCACCATTTTTAGAAATCAATTATATATATATATATATATATATTCTTATATATATATATTAATAGAAGGATTGGAGCTTGTTTGTGAAGGCTAGACCAAAATCTATTTCTACTCAAATTGTGTTGTTCTTCATTTCCAAAGCAATGTGACTGGAAACCATCTAAGTTCTATTTCTTACATTTTTGTAGTTTGGATTTGAAATATTATTCTATATGGGATTTAGGTTAAATGATAATATAATGCTAAAACTCCCCAAATTCTATATTCTATTCAGTGTCGGCCCTGAGCCGTGCGTGCCCCCAAGCGGATTTTTTTTGAAGGCCCCAACATACATGCGGGAAACATGAAAGTGGAGGCAAAAAGCAGTCAAAGGATAGAAAAATAAAATTACCCAACGCTGAAGCAGTTGGGATTCGAACACACAATGCACTGCATGCTAACCATAAACCTTACCACTCAGCCATTTCCTCTTCATGTTCTTACTTAGGTATCCATTTTTATTATAACAACCAAAAGTTTGAGGCCCCCTGCAACCACCTGCCTCCTCCTCCTCGGCCTGAGGCACTAGGCGGCCGCCTATGCCCAGGGCCGGGCCTGATTCTATTTGTCATTGGAATGGCCAGTCAAAAAATATTGTATTTTTTGATTTCTGTTGTTTGGACAATGGAGATTTAGGCTTGGGGTGTTGTGAAATCCTCGGTTTTTGGGTTCTGATTCACTTAATTCTTATTTTGTGCTATTATGTGTTTGTGTGTCATAAACATGGGATATGTATATTGAAAAATTAATAGGTTTAAGCATCTATTCTAAATAGATTCGTTTGAACAAATTATTTGCAATATATCTTCTTAAGTTTTATACATAATATAAATATAAAAGTGAAGCAGTGTCAAAAACAAGGATTTTCATATGTAATTTGATATATTGGATCTGGCCTATATTTCTGTTGTTCAAATAACTATTCAAGCCTAGGTTGCAAGTTTGTTCATGTATTTTATTATTTCCCTATTTGTCATAAATTGTGAATATACATGTAGGAACATGCAAATTAGGGAAACTGATTTGTACACCATAATTGTAATTGATGGAATTGACATTTCAAAACATAATTAGGATATGCAACATCCACGTGATAGATCAACAAGTTTCATTCTAAATTTGAAAATGGCGTCCGTCCCTTTCAACCACTCCCAGCCTCTCAACCATCATCAGCCTCTCAGTCGTTCCCAGCCTCTTTCCTCTAACCTCAGTCAGTCCTCCTCCTCTTCGTTCCCTCATCGACTGCCTGCCACCTCACCGTCGTTCTCCAACCATCCCCTTGACACTGACTCCCTCCCTGTCCACCGCTTCTATGCTAGTCCACCACCTGCGTCTTCTACCAGATCGTACGCCCAAGTGGCTGCCTCGCCTCCGCCTCGCTCTCCCATTCTCTCCAATCCACCGCCCCTGAAGCGTAGAATCCTGCCGCCGTTCACAACAGTCAGAAACATGATCGATTTTTTGAAATTTGAACGTCGGTGCCTGAGATGTGCAGATAGACGACACGTGGCAAGCCAGTGTAGAAACACATCGATTTGCTATCGCTGTTCGCTCTTTGGGCATGCAAGCTTGCGTTGTCCCGATAAAAGAAAATCCTTCCAGCACAGCGCTGAGCTGTCGCTCCATCCCAAGGGTTCTCGAACATTGAAAGGCCGCGAGGCATTTAGGCTGCGCGATCAGAACAATGGGACCCAGCGGTCTACTCTTACTTCAAATCGTAATTATAACTTGAATAATCCAAAAACACGTAACCCCTTAAGCTTAACCCCCCCTGCAAACATCTCAGTACCGTCGTCCTCCACTCCTTCTCCAAATCCACTCAAAAAATTTCCAATCTTGCTTGAAATGGCGGATGCTTATCGCTATCTCTCAGCAACCATTATTGATGGACTATGGTCTATTGAACTTATCAGTCGAGCTCTTAATCTAGCCCTCGACGTTCACCTCGACTGGCCAATGTGGCATACCTCTGATAACACCTTTCTGATTTACTTCCCTGATTTGGAAACAAAAAACCATGCCCTTCAACTGAAATCCCTGACTAAGGAAGATGGAACTGTGTCCCTTTATCAAGCCCCCACCCTCTCTGAGCTCACAGAACCAGCCTTTGAACAAGAATCCTGGGTGAAAGTCAGTGGCTTTCCTGAGTTTATGAGAACCTTTAATGCCATTAGTGAAGCCCTCAAGCCGATGGGACGCGTAATTGAAGAAGACTCTTGCGATTGGTCTCTGGTGGATCATCGTTATCTCTATGTGAAGATGCAGTTGTATGAGGGCATCACCACCCCTTGTACTTTCATTTCCCACCTTAATAATCATGTTGTTAGGCTTTGTATCGAGCGCTGGGATCATGCCCACCCTCCGCAACGCCCAGAAACACTCCTCCTTGGTATGGATTATAATCAAGATGGCTACATCTTCCAAACATTGGAGCAACATGACATGCAAATTGATGACAACAGATATGATGTAATGACGGATGAAGCGGAGCGTTGGGTGCCTGGACTCATTCCAACACATGAGCAGGATCTGGCAGTGTTGATTCATCACAATGTGGATCAGTTTGTGCCTCGTTGGGACCCTTTTGCAGATCTGGATCTTTCAGTACCCCTCCACCTTCAGTTGACACCCCAGCAGGAGCACCAACATCAAGTTATTCAAGATAATCTCGAGCAGGCTGACAGCGAGCAACACCCCCAAGCCCCCCAGAAACATCAGGATTCAACTTCCCCTTTGGTGGTATCCTCTACAATCAGGCGGAGTGCCAGGATCAGTAGGCCACAATCCCTTCCGCCTGAAACCTCTGGTACCTTTTTTGTACCTGTAGTTTTTTCTTCTGCTAATAAGGCTTTAAATAAAAAACTTGCTAATTGCATGGGCGTGAGTCTGCATGATACACACTATTCTGCCATGCAAACCCTAGAACAGCAGCGTACTAACCAAATTAAACGAAGATTGTATCTTGGAACATTCGTGGGTCAGGGGACCCTACAAAAAATCGTGCTGTCAATCTAATCATTTCCCCTCTTGGTATTGATATCTTATTTATACAAGAATCTAAAGTCTCTAATCCACCTAACGCTCTTATTCGTCAACTCTACGGCCCCCATCTCTCTGGCTGGTCCCACGTTGATGCAGTTGACTCACGTGGTGGACTTATTACTGTGTGGAACGAAAGTATCTGGAAGCTTTGTCACACCTCGTATCACCCTTCTGTTTTGCACGTGATCCTCCTCCACATCCCCTCTAACACTTTCTTTCATTTCACCAATGTTTACGCTCCCAATGACCCTCACCTTAGATCAGAAGTTTGGCAATTCTGCCTCGACTTATCTCATAATATTAATGGCCCATGGATCATTGGTGGTGACTTCAACACTACTAGATTTTCCTTTGAACGTAATTCAGGAACCCCCTCCGTTGATTCCGACTCTTTTAACTCCCTCATCAATTCATGCCAACTCATTGATCCACCCATTAATAATCGAAGATTCACTTGGTCCAGCAGAAGAGACAATCCTTCCTTATCAAAAATTGATAGATTTTTCTTTAATTTAGCCTGGGAAGATCTGTTTCCCCTCTCCTTGGTCAACGGCCTCGCCACAACTATTTCTGACCACTGTCCAATTGTCCTTGACACTCAGGATAATGCTTCGATTAAGAGACCATTTAGATATGAGAGATTGTGGACACTTGAACCCTCCTTTGATGATTTCATCAAACACATTTGGTCTCAACCTTTGAATTGTAATTCTGCAACAAGCAGAGTGGTTTATAAGCTTCGCTCTCTTCGCCAATTAATTCGCCCTTGGGCTAAGAACATTTGGAATTCTTTGAAATCCAGAATCTCATCCACTCAAGATGCCATTTTAAACTTAAACATCATTGAGGAGAGTCGTCCATTAACTGACTTGGAGAAACACATCTTGAAAAACCATGAATTGGAACTAGAGAGACTTATCAAACAGGAAGAAATTGGATGGAAACAACGATCCAAAGCTAGATGGATCAATGAAGGGGATAAAAACACGGCATACTTTCACCGTTTAGCTAATGGTCACCGACGAGCTTCATTCATTTCTGAAATAGTTCACAACAATAACTCATTTTCTGATCCTAAAGAAATTTGCTCCTTGTTCACACAATTTTATAGAAGTATTCTGGGTTCACAACCCCCTATATCCCCTTTGATTGATTGGCACAAACTTTATCCTAACCCTAAGCATATTGCCATTGATCACCCATTCACAGAAGAAGAGATTTGGGCCGCAATCAATGACATGGCAGCAGACAAGGCTCCTGGGCCTGATGGCTTTGGCCCATGTTTTTTCAAACATTTTTGGCCCACAATCAAATTTGACATTATTGATATGTGCACTGAATTCTTCATCTTCTATTGCTAAACTTAACTATGCTAATATAATCCTCATTCCTAAATTCCCTGGAGCTAACTCCCTCCTAGCATTCAGACCCATTAGCCTCCTCAATACTACTTTCAAAATCATCACCAAACTATTAGCTAACAGACTTCAAAACCATATCTCTGAGTTAGTAGGTATTGAACAATCCGCCTTCATTCTGGGAAGAAATATATTAGACTGTGTTGCTGCTACACAGGAGATCATCTCCTTCTGCCACACCATGAACTCCCCTGGAGTGCTTCTCAAACTTGATTTCTCTAAAGCCTTTGATTCGGTTAACTGGTTTTTCATCCTGGACCTTATGTCTCACAGAGGCTTTCCCATGCAATGGTGCAACTGGATCAAGCATATCCTATTCACCAGCTATTCAATGATCAATATCAATGGGGAAATTGGCGGCAAAATTAAATGTAAAAGAGGCTTACGACAAGGGGATCCACTTTCACCTTTGCTTTTTGTCTTGATTGCTGATGTCTTCAATCAGATGGTGAAACTCTCATCAACTCACAACATCCTCTCTGGCATTTCTCTTCCTAACTCCAATCTCTCCACAACCAACTTACAATTTGCCGATGACACAATTCTCTTTACCGTTCCTTCACCCCAAAACATCCACAGCCTTAAAGTTCTCCTTTACACGTTCGAACTCATCTCTGGTCTTTCTATCAATTTCAATAAAAGTTCGGTTATTATGTTGGGAAATTGTTCTTCTCTTGGTGCCCCTATTGCCAAATGTCTAAATTGCAAGGTTGGTTCTTTCCCCATTTCTTACCTTGGCATACCCCTTCGCCCTACCAAACTTCATAAATCAGATTGGATTCCTCTTATTTCAAAGATTGAATCTAGACTTTCATCTTGGAAGGCAAATTCCTTGTCCTCTACTGGTCACCTTGTGCTTCTCAAGCATGTTCTCTCCTCAATACCAATGTACTGGATGTCGTTTCACAAATTACCCATCTGGGTTATCAACAAGATTGACTCTATTCGAAGTTCTTTTCTTTGGAATGGTGATAAACTCAAAAGGCTAGTCAACTGGCATACAGTCTGTCTCCCTTACTCTCATGGGGGACTTAATGTCCATCAGCCTGCCTCCTTCAACCAAGCTCTGTTGGCTAAATGGATTTGGCGTGCTCTTTCCCCTTCTCATTTCATATGGAAAGATTGGATCTTAATGCGGCTTTACAATGCAAACCCAGCTTTCATCCTTTACTTCAGCCCTGCCTCTAACCCATCTCCGTTCTGGAGGGGAGTTTTATCCACCCTCGCGAGGATTAAATCGCTTTTCCATGTTAAAGTAAATAATGGCGAATCATGTTTGTTTTGGCAAGATATTTGGTTTGGAGAACTTCCTCTTTCCTCCTCCTTACCCAATCTTGGATCTATTTACATTCCTAACCCTCAGACAGTTGCTGAAGCCTTTAATTTGGGTCCATCGGGTTTGTTTCCCAGTTCCATGTTTGGGCTGTCCAGTTTACAAGAGTTGGCTAAGATAGAAATACTCTTTAATTCTTTTCATCTCTCGCAAGAGCCTGACTCTTTTTATTGGGCTTTGGGCTCTTCCCAAAAATTCTCAGTCAAGTCTTGTTATAATTATTTGATCCATCCTGGTCGATGCTACTCTTTCTCCAGAGTCTGGAACTGTCATCTCCCCCCTCGAATCATTTTCTTTCAATGGCTCTTAATTCACAATCGCCTCAACTCAAAAGACAGACTCTGCCGATTTGGGATCGATGTCAACCCCATTTGCGTCCTCTGCAACCTGAGTAATGAATCCCTCACCCATCTTTTCTTTGATTGCGACTTTTCTTTTGCGGTTTGGGCCGCGGTTAGCTCATTCATTCTCGGGTTCGTCCCTTCTTTCTGCTCCTTCTTCGATTACTGGCAGTACAATCCCCCTGATCCCTCGACTGACTCTCTGGTAGCGATCTTCTCCTGTGTATCAGGTTAGAACGAAATGCATGCGTATTTGGAAGACCCAAAAAGTTATTCTGGGGAACTTGTTTTCATATTCTGCATCTCTTCGAATTATGGACAGGCTCGGCCAGGCATGCTCGTTTCAGACTCTCCCTCCCCCAGCCCCACTCGCCTGGATCTGAAGAAAGCAGCTCGCTATTTCCTCTGTGATCTGGTTGGAACGAAGTTTATGTATGTAGCTCTATTTTGGTAGTGTACTTATCACTTAGCGGTGTTGTGGTTGCATTATGTACATCTTAATAGTACTCTTTTGACTGTACTTTATATGACCATCTTGGTCTGTTCTTAGACTGCTACTGGTTGGGCCTGTCAACCAGATATTATTACTAACTATTTTACATCTACACGTAACCGGCTGTGTAGTGCCCGCTACACACCCGTTTTCCTCTAAAAAAAACATAATTAGGACATTATTCTCATTCGCATAATTTACGTCTATTTATATATATTTATTGTGTAATTAAATGTAATATTAATGCGAATTAAGTGCGTGATAAATACGTTTAAACTAGGAATTTGTATGTGTGTGTGAGTAAATGACTTTAATGATAAATATTAACACATAGACACGAGCTTAACCATTAATTATAGTAGAAGCTTGTCCGGAACCAACCGGTATATCCAACATCTACAAGTAAGACTAGTTAATGTGAAAGCACTAGGTGCCTCGGGCCATTATAATTATTACACTATGATACGAGGTTAGGCCCAACTTGTAGTAGATGTCTGCTCGGAACTGCCCGACAAATCCAACATCTACAAGTGGTCGGCTTAATGTGATATGTCTAGTATGTGTGTGTGCATATATATATATATTTCTGTGTGAAGTAGGCCTTCCTTGAGAAGGTATTAAGTGTTTGACCTACCTTATTAGGTATTAAGTAGTTAGGACTGGGTCCATTCCTTAGGTTCACTCCTTGGTTTAGGACCCAAGTCATGGGACTCGTCCTTATAATGGTCTTAAATGGTCATTGGGTCCGCCTTTCTCTTAAACGATATTAAATGGTCCTAGTAAACGATAACACATGAGTAGGGTAGTTCTCCAAGTAATGTCCGCTTCTTATCTAGGGGTTTAGTGAGGACTAACCTAGGGACAGTTTATATAAATAACCTAAAGGAACCTCCATCTAAGGATAATATTAATTGATTAGGAGTTCACTCGCAAGGACAGTTAGATGTTAACCAGAATGTCCATTAGGAGGGTCTTAAAGAAACCGTGTTCCTACCTAATCGTAGTATTAAGCGGCTATTACTATTTCTTAGCCTACAAGGAAAGTTTTTATATATGACGATGGCGTTAGGGATGAGGTCTTAAGCGATTAGGGGTCTGCCATAGGGTCTTAAGTGATTGTAGGGATGTTCACCCTTAATAAATTAGGAAATGGCCTTCAGTGACTAGATATAGCACACCTCGTGGGGTATTAAGAGACTGTAGGGACGTCCACCTTAGATTTACTTATGGGGTATTAAGTGACTATAGGGATGTCCGTCCTTAGATTTACATATAGGCCTTAAGTGACTATGAAGATGTCTTCCTTGTATGTTTAGTTGTGCACATTTTTTTGCATGGATATAACATGAAGAATTTACACTACCAAATGTAGTAAATAGTCATTTGTAAACTTATATGTTTTCCTCTCATCAGAACTTTATATTTTGACCTCTCTCCTCTTAACATAAACAGGTTAGTAGGTGAGGACCCTACATCAACGATGATTAGTGATGTCTTGGAGGAAGAGCCTTTCGATGGAGATTTAATTATTCTTGGCAGCAATATTATTATCATATTTATTATCATTATATGCTTAGGATAATTATTGATGCACCTGTTATCTATGAGACTTATTGTATTTGACATTACGGTTTAATTCATGGTACATTTGATTTTATGATATTATATATATTTTATCCCTTCCGTTGCATGAGATTCTAATTTTCGTTTAGACGGCTATATGATATTTATTTTAGTATTTCCTTATAGAAAGCAATGACCCATTTAGAGTGGCTTTAAGTTCCGATGGGCATTTTCTGGGTCGGAATTCAGGCTCATTCTGGGCAGGTTGTTACAATGATACACTCCTTTTTCTTCTTCTATTAGGCTCACAAGGAAGAGGTCAATTGATACTAGAAGCTTGGGGGAATTAATCCAGGGACCTTATTTTCTTTCTATTTGATGTACTTGATTTTATTTTATAACATCTTAATTGTCATGATTTGGATTTGTGCTTATGTGGGAAAGTGTTTTATTGTATACACTAATTTGGGTTGAGAATATGTAAAACATTTGATTTGTATTAATACTCAATTTGTATAAATCGTTCTTTTGAAATAATATTTTATTGTGAAATAAATATTTTCGCTATTCCAGTTTTATTTCTTGTGAATTATGGTATTTACGATTTGTTTCTTTATACCTACAACTATTTATTCCTTAGTTTAGCTCTTTTAATGAATGCTAAGGGTGCAGGGTGTCACATGTACTATAACAACGCTGACTTTTATGTGATTACAAATAAGATAATTGAATGGTCTTTAATTAGGGATCTATCTTAAATTGTGAAGGTTAACTCGCAAAGCCCTTAAATTGTGAAAATTATGAGTTTTGAGAGTTATAAGTTGAAAATAAATTAGATTATGATTAAACTGCATCGAGACACAATAAAATCAAATATCAATTGGAAAATCAAAAGAATAATTTCGTATTTGAGTAATTTATCATGACATTGATCATTTTGATAAATTTAATGAGTTTGGAATTATATTGGTGAAAATTTGGGTAATTAAACAATGTTGAGCTAGGTTAACTTAAATAAACAAGTGAAAAGGTTTATTTCAACATATAATTGTGTAATAAAATTAGTTAATCTCGAATAAAGTTTTTGTAAGATTTATAATTTGAAATTATAAGTGTTTAGGAAATTTTTATAGTTTCAACATATAATTGGGACAAATCCCCCTTACTCTAACCTAGTTTAAGAAAGATCCAGAGAAAACTAAATTTTGTACGTATTGAAACTTACAGTAAAAAAAAGAGAAGTTATTCCATTCTTCTCAAATTAGCAATGAAAGAAAAACTCAAATTCCTCTCCAAATCTTAATCCAAATTAAACAAACCTTATCAAAGCTGAAAGAAATTGTTATTTCTGTAGGTAATCTTCACAAGATTCAAGTGTTATTCATCAAAAACCATGATTATTGTTTTTTGTTCTTATCTCTTATGTTTGTATGCTTTTGTAAAGTGATCTACATGTGTTTTCAAGGCCTCTACAGGTGTTTTCAAGGCCTCTTGAGAGCAAAAGTTGATATCTTCCTCAAAATTTCTTATCAAAACTTACTAAATACTAATATAAAGTGAGTATTCTCACAAGGTGAATTTCACATTAAATTACTGCGGTTTTGTTTGAAATTCATTACTGTAAAACTTAGTTTCATCTCTGTCAAGTGTTACAATCAAAAACTGCTCTTTGTCTTACTTTGAGAATGTGCTGCTCTTTAATTTGTGCTAGATTATTGCAGTTCTTTTTCCGCCCTTTTTTTGAATGTTGAACTTCAAATCTGCAAGGGTTCATAGCATGTTTCATCTTGCGGAATGTCCAAAATGTGATCAAAAGCTGTAACTGGAAAATGATTGCAACCTGGGGACATTTGCATCCCTTGGTTGACCTAGCTTGCACCAAGGTCGACCCTAAGGTCGACTTAGCTAGTGTAAATTTGGCCAGGTAAAGCTGTGTGCTATGTGTGAAATCCAGTGCTAATTTTAGTGGTTCCTAAGTGTTTTGCGTTTGTAACTAAGCACATGTTTGCCCTATTTTTCACTTGTTTAACTTGTGCTTATGTAGTATTGAATTGTCTAGTGCTAAGTCTATTCAAAAGCTTAAATTATTGTCCATTCGCAACTCGAATTAGACAATTTTCATGTACACTTTGCTATACATTGTTATTGCTTTTCTACGATGTTTGTTACACCATGCATATTTTTATAAAACGATTTTGAAAGAAATTTTCTTTATATAAATATATACATAAATATTTCTTTGAGACAAAAAAAATATTTATATTATTTATCTTACAAAAATCATCTCAAAGCTATAATATAGTATTTTCGAAAATATAAAGATTTTCAAAGAAATAATTCAAGAGTTTCCAGAATTGCTTTTCAAACTTGTTTTCTCAAACTAAGTATTTTCTTTATATAAAATGACTTTTTTTTGCACGGTTCGAGAAAGCAAGAAAATAATTTAAACAATATAATAGATCTCGTGGTATGGGACACAAAAATATATTATGTTGATTGATTCCAGACTCGTTGATCAAAGCCATTGTAATTTAATGTGTAATTTACTTACAGATAATAAATCAATAAGTGAGAACATGTGGCATTGGACGCATTATTATCACTAACCGAGTTATTGTCTGAGATTTTTTGACACATTCACGAATTAGACCTGAGAGTCTATCTTGTGTAGACCTGAGGGAATAGTACTGGTTGGCAAAATTGCTTGGAGAGGTGTGAGGGCCTTGTCTGGTGGGTCAAAAATTCTTGGGGAGTTGTTAGCGACCTTGCCATAGTCGATGAAACTGCTTAAGGGAGGTATTTAGAGGCTTTGTCATTTAGGACAAACATTACACCAAAAATCACTTTTAACAACGTTTCAAAAACACAGTTATAGGATATTACAACATTTTAATAGATGTTGTATAACGACATGCAGTTGTAGGCCCCTTTTTTCAACACCCAAAAAATAAACGCTCTTAAAAATTGAGTTTCACAGCGTTTTTCCTGAGCTATTAATACTTTATACACAGCGTTTTTTTGAGCTGTTAATCCTTTATGCACAACGTTTATAATGAGCTGTTAATAGTTTTCAAGTGCGTTGCTTCCAATTTCAACAGCGGATTATAAACGTTGTTACTAATATTTCACAGCGTGTTTCTTTTCCTGTTATAGTGAATATACTTTGTCTTTTCAGAGAACTAGCAACATTATATAAATGCTGTCGTTAGTTCCTGATATTTCTACTCCACCATTGTCATGTTCCATTGCAATATTTATATCAATAATCCACACTCATTTCATCATATTTCAACTAAACAATATACATATCATCGTATCAAACTAGAAACTACCATATGAAAATATAATTATTAATCATCATTTTCATAAAGTAACATGAACACAATATCCATTGACAAAATTTACATAAATTCATAAACAAATATCATACAACATTAGACAAAATTATGAAAACAAACCTATTTATAATGCATGTTAAAAGCATACTTATTTATCCCTTCAACCTTTGGTTCTGGAATATACTGCTTAAGCATGTCGTTTATTACTTCCTTTTAGTCCACACTGCAGATTGCTCCATTATTCGTCTCTTTAATGCTTCAAGTCCACTTGAGTTTCAACACTGCAGGATTGGGCAGTCTCAATATAATGAAAGAAACATGGATAGAAGCAAGCTGGTATAGTATAAGCTTAATAAATTCTCATTATCAGTTATCTATTAGAGAAACAATGACGATTTCTTTTAATTATCATTGTTATCATCGGACATTATGCAGTGGTGGGCTACACCAAAGTAATGGTGCATAGGTGCACCACTCTTGTGGTGCGAATGCACCACACAGTGATGCATCTGCACCACTACAATGGGAAGATGTACCACTGTGTGGTGCAGTTCACTATTTCGGTGCATTTTCACCACTACAGTGATGCATAGGTGCACCACTACTGTGGTGCAGTGCACCATTAGCACCGCTGCATAATGTCCGCAAAGAGTTGAAAAGGAAAAAAAATTCCTAACTTACGAGAGAAATGAAACAGCATTAGAGTGGCAAACCAAAATGTTTGTGCTTATTAATAAGATGGAAATGTGGTACATGTTATATACACATATGTACTCACACGGTTTCCGATGTTCCTCTTCTTAATAAGCTTTTGCATTCTATCGCTCATCCACTTATATAAGTTGTAGATGAATGCAAAATCCAAGCCCTGCATTCATCGGTTAACGATACAACATGTTAGTTGATTTCACAACATATTGTAAAACTGGTGACTAATGGTAAACAAATACTCACTGCACATTGGTCAACTCCAAGCAATGTTCAAACATATTCAGCTGAAGGCTGTAGTAATTGATGGTAAAGCTCTGCTTTGCTGGATAGGGCTAATGTAACACCCCGAAAATTCTATAACTGTGAAATTCATGAATTAAAGTATAATCAAATTCAAATCAAAGAACTAAGGGAAACGGGATACGCCATTGCGTTCGTCTCGGAAAAATACGCGAAATAGAGTCCGAGTTTTCGAAAAACGGAGTCCGTATGAAGAAGATATGGCCTTCGGAAGATTTGAATTAAATTTAAAACTCAAACAGAATAAAATAATAATTTTGAAATGGGGCCCAGTGGGCCAGGCGGATAAAACACCCGCCTAGCCACCCAGGTCGACTGGGCTGTCGACCTGGGCTACCCATGTCGACAGGGCTGTCGACAGCCCTGTCGACAGGGGTATCGACCTGGTCGAGCCCAGTCAACCTGGCTGGCCAGGTCGGTGTGTGGTCGAATTTCTGTGGTCTGCTTTGTCATTAGGGCTAGGTGGCGGGTTTTTATTGGTCTCTCTTCCTAATGAATGGCTATGATCTAACCTAGCAACATCAAGGGTCCTAATTAGCTCCTAACCTCTATATAAACAACCCTAGACTAAACCCTAATCTATTCATAAAAAAATTAAGAGCATAGCCGCCATGTTGCTGAGGAATGACAAAACATAGCCGCCAACTAAAGAGAGGATTAGGGAGGAAGTTCTAAGGCCTAAAGCAATTCAAGCAACCTAAAGCTAATCAATTCAACAAAGGAATTTGCGTCTTCAATCCCTAAACTAGAGAATTCATCAAACCATTGTAAGTAGAGTATTACTTTGGTATAATAAACAACTGTGTTGATGTGTATGCTTGAATTGTGGCAATGGAAGTAATTTATATTTGTGCAAAATTTTGTTATTCATTATAAAGAACTACATGCGGTAGTTCTATGCAAATAAACGTTTTGGAATATTGCGCAAATTGTGTAAACTATATTGAAGCTACATGTATGTAGTTAATGGAGATTCATGCAAATTTGAGGCTTTGTGATTATGCCATTATGATGTATGTTTTTATGTATAAATCATTTTGCAAGTAATTGAAACAAGTTTGGTTATTATAGTTCATATGAAACTATGTGGAATTTTGACACCATGTATTAGTCATGCTTTTGCAAACTTATGAATATGGCTAGGAATGATATTTGGCATAATTGAGATCTATGATTAAGCCTATCTTGTTTTAAAGAATTATATGATGACATATGTGAGACATGGTTAGATTAGACTCAAAAATCCCCTTTTTGCAAGTTTAAAGCAAAACACCATGATTAGGAATATTTATGCATAAGTATGTTTATACCATCGTTATGTGATTAGGCTTAAATCATGATTAAGTTGAATTATGTTATGTTCATGCTAGAAGTATTTATGCCATGCTTATGTTTGACAATATGCCATGCCTATGCTAGAAGTATTTTATGCCATGCTTATGTTTGACAATATGCCATGTTTATGCTAGAAGTATTTAGGCCATGCTTATGTTTGACATTATGCCTAAATAAGAATATAGGTTCATGTTGTAGTTAAACCTATGCAAGTTTACATGCCTTGATTTATGTCACCTATGTTGTATGACCAAAATACATGTCACCACTATGCAAGTACACCAATTTCTATTATGTATTTTCCAACGTCATATGCAAGTTCATGCGCTCACTTTCCCCTCTTTGTGTATACGCCATAAGCCTCCCCTTTCGCATGGCTAAATTGGGCTTTAAAAGGCTAAGCCCAATATATATATGAACGGACGTGTAAAACGGGGGAAAACAACGTTGGGTTAAAATGAATTAATGAATGAAAATATGAAATAGAAGGGCCCAAAGTCAAGTATGGGTTGGGCCCATGGTTGGTGTAACCATTACACCATTAACATAATAATGGGCCGCAAATATTTACATATAAGAAATAAAGAAGAATGACAAAATATGTAAATGTAGAAAAGACGATGTGTTTAACCCGAGGTTGGATTGAGTTGTGATGTAAACCTGCCCGGAACCGCCCGGCTGTCCAGTAGTCACAACAATACCTATCCAATGTGGGAGGTTAAACATGGAGCCCAGCAAGGACCCGAGGTTAGACTGAGTTGTGGCGTAAGACTGCCCGGAACCAACCGGCAACAGGCAGCCACAACAATACCTGTCTAATGTGAGAGGTCAGGGCCTTAATAAGACAATTAAGGCTGAGTCAGGATTGTTAGGATTAAGTGAACTAAAGACTTAATCAAAATGGAACATGCTAAACTAAACGGACTGGTGGGGTTAGGTTAGGAAACACTTAACCAACTTAGCATGTTGGCTAGAGATAGAAAACCTAGTAACGGGGGACCCTTTTCAGCAGTAACCCTAAAAGGTGTATCAGGATACCCTGAAACTAGGCAGGGTGGGGCACGATTACTGGGCTGATTGTAAGAGGTCAAATCGACGGCGGTGGTGTAGCAGTGTAGGTTCTAACGGTGTGCGGGCGTGCACGCACTCCGGCGCAGAAAAATAAAGCACTGGACACCAGTAGCATACCTTTGCACTCTAAGGTTGTGTCGGGTTGCCACTATGGGACTTGATACACCCCATGGTGGGACCAGCATAGGTAACTACAGACATCGGGGGCCGTAAGACACATGTAACTATGCGAGTAGGAGCCGATCATCGTAGAATGGATCACACTACCCTGATTATGGGGTGCAAATTGGAAACTAGTTTATATGGGTTCAGGGATTAACATGGGGTACGATAGTATATTCGACCCTAGATAACTTAACCAAGTTTATAATGTTGCCCACTTCCTGTTTACTTATCATACCCGGTTCTTTATTCATAGACAAAGTAGTACTAGACTTACTCAGGCTTTATGTCTGACTCTATTTTTCTTTCGTCTTCTTTCTTCCGTTTCCCCCCCCCCCCAGGTCCTCAGGGAGGGAACACAGCAGCTTGATCAACCTCAACATCCAGCTTGAAGAAGAGAAATGTATTGCTTGGACTTTCCTGTTTTGAACTATGGCTTTGGACAATTCACTATGGGGCTTTGGCAGTTTATCTATGTTTTATTCATGCTTCTTTAAAAATAATGTACTCAAGACAGATTATGAAGTATTATGTTATGTTTTTGGAAGGGATGTTGTTGTAACACGTATTTGACTTTATGAAATAAAATTTGTTGTTCTTCCGCTGGTTTACAAATATGTGTTATTATATCTGTCTTGTATATCTGTGACTTGTACTTATAAACCTCCACCAAAATTAGGGCATTCCCTTTGAGAGTGACCCTAACGGAGGTGGGGTGTTTCACTTGGTATCAGAGCATAGGTTTACCAGATAAGATAAAAAGTTTTGAAAAATTATTTTCAAAAAGGAAATTTAAAGAAGCATTTTTTTTAAAAGATAAAATATTATTTTGTTTTAAAAGGCAAAGTCCACTCCCCAAAGCCATAGGTATTATCTCTTATCCTTCGTTTTGAATCTATCCTTTTTGTTTCAGCATGTCTGAAGACCTTAACTTGCCGGAAGGGGTGCCCATACCTGGTTGGTTTAGACGTTTCTTAGAAGCTAGGGCCACTCAGCCAGGTCCTACCGTTCCTCCTCCTCCAGCTGAAGGGAATCATCCAGCCGCAGCAGTACTCTTTCCTCCACCTCCTCCACGGGGAAACACGTTCGCTAAGATATGTAAAGATTTTAAAGCTATGGGAGGAAGGGATTTCCATGGAACTGAGTCCTTCGTAGCAGCTAGGAATTGGCTAAAAGAAACCGAAGACCTATTCATCATCTTTGAGGTAGAAGATAGGCAAAAAGTACAGCTGGCAGTGTGGCTATTGAAGGGCGAGGCTTCCTACTGGTGGGAAGTCACCAATGCTGAAAGACCAGTGGATACATGGGAGGACTTTAGGGCAAGGTTTGAGACTAAGTTTCTCTCAGATGCAGAAAGAAGTTTGCAGTTGGAAAAATTCTTATTTCTTAAGCAAGGAGACAAGACTGTCAGAGAGTATGTGAATCAGTTCGATGAGCTGGCTAGGTTTGGGCTTGACCTAGTCAACACCCCGCATAAGAAGGCTCTCCGTTTCGTCAAGGGGTTAAATGAGCCATTACATAGTTTGGCCATGACCCATATACCCATGGGAGCCACGTATGAAAGATTGGTGCAAATGGCATTGCTGAATGAAGAGGACAAGGGCAAGAAGGAGACCAAGGCAGAAAGCTCTCAAGGGAAGAAAGAGGGTTTGCAGCCTAAGAAGACGGACTTCAAGAAGGGCGGAAAGGGCAACAAAGAGAAGAGGAAATGTAATTTCTGTGGCAAAGTGGGGCACTTAGTAAAGGACTGCCGGAAGAAGAAGGCTAAGGAGAATGGTGGGTGCTTTTCGTGCGGTCAGACAGGCCACAGGGCTAAGGACTGCCCAAGGAAACGAGGGCAGGGGCAGGGGGCTGGATCCACCCCAGGGGCACAGGTTCATGTGCTAGAAGCGCCACCATTGCAACAGCGAGGTACAAATACTTCTGTAGAAAGTGTAGTTTATCTTTATGATCACCCCGTTCGCACTTTGTTTGATTCTGGCGCATCACACTCCTTTATCTCGTCTGCTTTAGTAGAATCTCTGCACCTAAAAACTAGTATGGTAGAGGACCCCTTAATTGTTTCAAACCCAATTGGGGGCCCAGCTCATTTGTCTATGATCTGTCTGGATTTGAAAATTTCTATTCTAAGTGTAGAATTTGAATGTAGTGCCTTTGTTTTGGGCTTTTCGGGGTATGGTTTGATTTTGGGTATGGATTGGCTATCCAGTAATGGGGCCATCCTTGATTGTGAGAAAAGGGTTGTTAGGCTCCTAACCCAGCTCGATAATACTTTGGAAATTTCTTGTAATCCCTCGTATGCGGTTATGCTTAGTTATCTTGAATCGCTAGATGCCTCCGTTGAAAATTTGAAATCAGTTAGAGTGGTCCGGGAATATCCGGATGTCTTTGAAGAGGTGAAGGGCTTGCCTCCGAAGCGGGAGATAGACTTCCGCATATATCTTGTAGATAATGCAAAGCCCGTCGCGTTGCCCGTTAGACATATGGCTCCACGAGAAAGGAAAGAGCTCAGTAAACAGATTAAAGAGCTTCTAGAGAAGGGGTTCATTAGGAGGAGCATTTCAGAGTGGGGCGCTCCAGTGGTGTTCGCTACAAAGGCGGATGGTTCACTCCGTCTATGTGTTGACTATAGGGAGCTCAACAAGCTAACGAAAAAGAATAGGCACCCTCTCCCTAGAATTGACGATTTATTTGACCAGCTTGTAGGAGCGTCTGTTTTCTCCCAACTCGATTTAGCAACCGGTTTTCATCAGCTAAGGGTGGCTGAAGATAGCATCGATAAAACGGCTTTCAGAACCCCAGACGGCTTCTTTGAATGGCTTGTCATGCCTTTCGGCTTGACAAATGCACCTGCGTACTTCGTGGACCTGATGAGTAGGGTATTTAGAGATTTCCTCAACAAATTCGTAGTGGTCTTCGTAGATGATATCCTTATCTTCTCAAAGAGTGAAGAGGAACATGCTCAGCACTTAAGGGCAATCATGGAAACTTTGCGAGTCCATCAACTAAAAGCCAAGTTCTCCAAATGCCACTTTTGGAGAGAAGAGGTGAGGTTCCTAGGGCACATAGTATCCAAACAAGGGTTAGCGGTGGACCCTGCTAAGGTAGTGGCGGTACAAGATTGGTAGACACCAAGGAATGCAACTGAGGTCCGAAGCTTTCTAGGACTAGCAGGTTTCTATCGAAAATTCATAAGGGATTTTGCGAAAATTTCAGCTCCGCTCACGAAATTGACCAAGAAGAATCTAGTATTCAATTGGGATTTGGATTGCGAGTTTGCTTTCCAACGACTGAAAAGGGCTCTCACAACAGCCCCAGTTTTGACGCTGCCAGATGGGAGCAAGATGTTCACTGTTTATACGGACGCATGTGGAACAGGGCTAGGCGCCGTCTTGATGCAAGAAGGAAGGGTAGTAGCTTATGGCGGGAGGCAATTGAAGGTGCACGAAAAGAACTACCCAACCCACGATCTTGAGCTAGCCGCCATCGTCTTTGCACTCAAGTCTTGGCGACACTATCTCCTAGGTGAGAAGTTCGAACTTTACACTGACCATAAATCGTTAAAATATCTTTTCTCGCAGAAAGATCTTAACTTGAGGCAACAAAGGTGGATGGAGTTTCTTGCCTCGTACGATTTCGAAATCTCCTACACTCCGGGCAAAGGCAACGTAGTGGCAGACGCGTTGAGCCGAAAGAAATTGACCCTAAGCCCGTTGTTTGTTGAAAGACAAAGCCTAGAGTTTATAGCCAGCTTCGACTTTAGGCCCTCCTCCGATTTCGTACCGGGCTTGCTTGCATCTCTCGAAGTGCGCCCAACTTTAATAGATTCAGTAGGGGCAGCGCAACGCGAAGACCCTCAGCTTGTGGAAATAATTGATAGGCTAATTAGGGGTGAGACTTCAAGTCACCTCAATAGATACTCCATCGACGATAAGGGTGTACTAAGGCGAGATGGAAGACTATGCGTCCCACAGATAAACGATTTAATAAAGAAGGTTCTCGAAGAAGCACATCACTCCAAGTTGACGATACACCCCGGCGGAGATAAAATGTACAAAGACATAAAAAGGACTTTCTTCTGGAACGGCATGAAAAAGGACGTGGCAGAGTTCGTTTCTAAGTGTATGGTATGCCAACAGGTTAAGGCGGAACAGAAAAAGCCTGGCGGACTGCTACATCCTTTGGAGGTCCCGCAGTGGAAGTGGGATAGCATCTCAATGGACTTCATCGATGGGCTGCCTAGGTCTAGGAGAGGCAACACTAGCATTTGGGTAATAGTGGATAGGCTTACTAAAAGCGCCCACTTTTTACCTGTCAAAAGTAAAAGAACCGCCTCATCCCTAGCATCACTTTACCTCAAGGAAATCGTGCGACTCCATGGAATACCATCTAGCATCGTTAGTGACCGAGACCCCATCTTCACCAGCGAGTTTTGGCGGAGTCTGCAAGAAGCAGTAGGAACGCAGCTATGCTTGAGCACGGCCTATCATCCCCAAACCGACGGCCAAACGGAGAGAGTGAACAGAGTTTTGGAAGACCTTTTAAGGTTATGCGTCCTTGACTTCGGAGGGACATGGGAAGACCACCTCCCTTTGGTGGAATTTGCCTACAACAACAGCTATCAAGCAACCATCGGAATGGCGCCCTTCGAAGCTTTATACGGAAGACCGTGCCGATCGCCCACTTGTTGGTGGGAGTCCACGGATAAGCTCGTGCTTGGACCAGACATGATCCGAGAGACTTCAGAGAAAGTGGACTTAATACGAAGAAGGATGAAGACGGCCCAAGACAGACAAAAGTCCTATGCCGACAGGAGAAGAACCGACCTTGAATTTGAAGTTGGAGACAGAGTTTTTCTCAAGGTATCACCGCTAAGGAACGTTGTTCGTTTTGGAACCACAGGGAAGCTAGCGCCAAGATTCGTAGGGCCATTCCCTATCATCGAGAAGATTGGCAAAATGGCCTATAGATTAGAGCTACCCGAGAAGTTGGCTGGAGTCCACAACGTTTTTCACGTTTCACATCTCCGAAAATGTCTGCATAAGTCAGCTGAAGTGGTAGAGCCGAATATCCTCGAAGAGGCCGAAGTGGAACGCGAAGCAACCATAAGAAGAGTTCCAACCCGCATCTTAGGGACGGAAGTGAAGAAGCTACGCAACCGCGAAGTCAAGCTCGTCAAAGTTCAGTGGAGCGACGCCGAGGGAGACGCGACTTGGGAAACTGAAGCTAGAATCCGTACAGCCTACCCTTTTCTGTTCAAGGGTACATCCTTGATCTTTCTTTTCCTTAAGTTGCGCTTTTATCTATCTATCTTTTTAGGTATATTTCCTCGACCGTATCTTTTAGGTAGAAAACCTTTGGATGAAAACATGTAATTGAAACATGTTATGTATGATGGTTGCAAGTGGTTGCAAGTGATTGCTAGTGGTTGCTCGTGGTTGCATATACACACACAATCTAGGTTTTAGATCGGCTCAGTCACTTCATATTGCATATGCATATATGTTTGTATTCGTACGTGGTTGAACTATAATGTGTTGTCATGTGGATGTTGCATTTGTATTGAATGGTTGTGCACTCATGTAGAATCAAGAATAGGAAAATTTTGCATACATAATGGATGCATGGCACTTACATAATTCGCATTAAGGAGGTCAACTGAATCAGTAGACCGCCTGATTTTGCATTAGATAAGTACATGTACACACACACTTTGCATATGATCATGAAGCATTAGAAGTCTTTTAAGGACAATGGATGCTCGTGTTTGATGGATGAGTAGATGGATGATTGGATGTTAGGATTTACATTCCTCCTAACTTGAAGATTTCGGGGACGAAATCCTTTTAAGTGGGGGAGAATGTAACACCCCGAAAATTCTATAACTGTGAAATTCATGAATTAAAGTATAATCAAATTCAAATCAAAGAACTAAGGGAAACGGGATACGCCATTGCGTTCGTCTCGGAAAAATACGCGAAATAGAGTCCGAGTTTTCGAAAAACGGAGTCCGTATGAAGAAGATATGGCCTTCGGAAGATTTGAATTAAATTTAAAACTCAAACAGAATAAAATAATAATTTTGAAATAGGGCCCAGTGGGCCAGGCGGATAAAACACCCGCCTAGCCACCCAGGTCGACTGGGCTGTCGACCTGGGCTACCCATGTCGACAGGGCTGTCGACAGCCCTGTCGACAGGGGTATCGACCTGGTCGAGCCCAGTCAACCTGGCTGGCCAGGTCGGTGTGTGGTCGAATTTCTGTGGTCTGCTTTGTCATTAGGGCTAGGTGGCGGGTTTTTATTGGTCTCTCTTCCTAATGAATGGCTATGATCTAACCTAGCAACATCAAGGGTCCTAATTAGCTCCTAACCTCTATATAAACAACCCTAGACTAAACCCTAATCTATTCATAAAAAAATTAAGAGCATAGCCGCCATGTTGCTGAGGAATGACAAAACATAGCCGCCAACTAAAGAGAGGATTAGGGAGGAAGTTCTAAGGCCTAAAGCAATTCAAGCAACCTAAAGCTAATCAATTCAACAAAGGAATTTGCGTCTTCAATCCCTAAACTAGAGAATTCATCAAACCATTGTAAGTAGAGTATTACTTTGGTATAATAAACAACTGTGTTGATGTGTATGCTTGAATTGTGGCAATGGAAGTAATTTATATTTGTGCAAAATTTTGTTATTCATTATAAAGAACTACATGCGGTAGTTCTATGCAAATAAACGTTTTGGAATATTGCGCAAATTGTGTAAACTATATTGAAGCTACATGTATGTAGTTAATGGAGATTCATGCAAATTTGAGGCTTTGTGATTATGCCATTATGATGTATGTTTTTATGTATAAATCATTTTGCAAGTAATTGAAACAAGTTTGGTTATTATAGTTCATATGAAACTATGTGGAATTTTGACACCATGTATTAGTCATGCTTTTGCAAACTTATGAATATGGCTAGGAATGATATTTGGCATAATTGAGATCTATGATTAAGCCTATCTTGTTTTAAAGAATTATATGATGACATATGTGAGACATGGTTAGATTAGACTCAAAAATCCCCTTTTTGCAAGTTTAAAGCAAAACACCATGATTAGGAATATTTATGCATAAGTATGTTTATACCATCGTTATGTGATTAGGCTTAAATCATGATTAAGTTGAATTATGTTATGTTCATGCTAGAAGTATTTATGCCATGCTTATGTTTGACAATATGCCATGCCTATGCTAGAAGTATTTTATGCCATGCTTATGTTTGACAATATGCCATGTTTATGCTAGAAGTATTTAGGCCATGCTTATGTTTGACATTATGCCTAAATAAGAATATAGGTTCATGTTGTAGTTAAACCTATGCAAGTTTACATGCCTTGATTTATGTCACCTATGTTGTATGACCAAAATACATGTCACCACTATGCAAGTACACCAATTTCTATTATGTATTTTCCAACGTCATATGCAAGTTCATGCGCTCACTTTCCCCTCTTTGTGTATACGCCATAAGCCTCCCCTTTCGCATGGCTAAATTGGGCTTTAAAAGGCTAAGCCCAATATATATATGAACGGACGTGTAAAACGGGGGAAAACAACGTTGGGTTAAAATGAATTAATGAATGAAAATATGAAATAGAAGGGCCCAAAGTCAAGTATGGGTTGGGCCCATGGTTGGTGTAACCATTACACCATTAACATAATAATGGGCCGCAAATATTTACATATAAGAAATAAAGAAGAATGACAAAATATGTAAATGTAGAAAAGACGATGTGTTTAACCCGAGGTTGGATTGAGTTGTGATGTAAACCTGCCCGGAACCGCCCGGCTGTCCAGTAGTCACAACAATACCTATCCAATGTGGGAGGTTAAACATGGAGCCCAGCAAGGACCCGAGGTTAGACTGAGTTGTGGCGTAAGACTGCCCGGAACCAACCGGCAACAGGCAGCCACAACAATACCTGTCTAATGTGAGAGGTCAGGGCCTTAATAAGACAATTAAGGCTGAGTCAGGATTGTTAGGATTAAGTGAACTAAAGACTTAATCAAAATGGAACATGCTAAACTAAACGGACTGGTGGGGTTAGGTTAGGAAACACTTAACCAACTTAGCATGTTGGCTAGAGATAGAAAACCTAGTAACGGGGGACCCTTTTCAGCAGTAACCCTAAAAGGTGTATCAGGATACCCTGAAACTAGGCAGGGTGGGGCACGATTACTGGGCTGATTGTAAGAGGTCAAATCGACGGCGGTGGTGTAGCAGTGTAGGTTCTAACGGTGTGCGGGCGTGCACGCACTCCGGCGCAGAAAAATAAAGCACTGGACACCAGTAGCATACCTTTGCACTCTAAGGTTGTGTCGGGTTGCCACTATGGGACTTGATACACCCCATGGTGGGACCAGCATAGGTAACTACAGACATCGGGGGCCGTAAGACACATGTAACTATGCGAGTAGGAGCCGATCATCGTAGAATGGATCACACTACCCTGATTATGGGGTGCAAATTGGAAACTAGTTTATATGGGTTCAGGGATTAACATGGGGTACGATAGTATATTCGACCCTAGATAACTTAACCAAGTTTATAATGTTGCCCACTTCCTGTTTACTTATCATACCCGGTTCTTTATTCATAGACAAAGTAGTACTAGACTTACTCAGGCTTTATGTCTGACTCTATTTTTCTTTCGTCTTCTTTCTTCCGTTTCCCCCCCCCCCCCAGGTCCTCAGGGAGGGAACACAGCAGCTTGATCAACCTCAACATCCAGCTTGAAGAAGAGAAATGTATTGCTTGGACTTTCCTGTTTTGAACTATGGCTTTGGACAATTCACTATGGGGCTTTGGCAGTTTATCTATGTTTTATTCATGCTTCTTTAAAAATAATGTACTCAAGACAGATTATGAAGTATTATGTTATGTTTTTGGAAGGGATGTTGTTGTAACACGTATTTGACTTTATGAAATAAAATTTGTTGTTCTTCCGCTGGTTTACAAATATGTGTTATTATATCTGTCTTGTATATCTGTGACTTGTACTTATAAACCTCCACCAAAATTAGGGCATTCCCTTTGAGAGTGACCCTAACGGAGGTGGGGTGTTTCAGCTAATCAAGTTCGACCGAGAACTGATTATGCATATAATGCCCAATGATCATTATTTTGTTTTAGGATCTCCAGTGCATGATTCCATCCCTTCAAAGCAGGAGAAAAAACAATGAATCCATGCTTCAATGCATTCTATCAATGTTGATATTGACATTGATACATCTTCTAAGAGAAAAATGGCAGATTGTTTGTAAAAACTTACGACTTCACATAAATATTTTTGCTAACAATTCCTCGCACCTTAACTCACTTGGTCATTGCCATAGAAATTTAATCAATTTTGCAATTCTAGTTTAAAATGGCTTGATAGGATACAAAAATATTATATATAGAAATATACCCAAAAAATATTGTATATAGAAATATGTACCTACATAATAAAAGTAAAAAACATAAAGCGGAAACATTAAATGCAATAGCCTACCTCCTCAACCAACTGGCAATTGATAACTCCACCATCGCAATTCTCCAATACATTAATTGAATCGTCACTGAGAACAACATTGAACGCCATCTGTATAAACAATTAAAAAAAATCATGTTTTACAGATAAGAAGAAGCAAAGAAAATCCCAACTGTTAAACAACAACAAATTTAAATTATTTTACCAAAAATATGTTTGTTAATTTTCCCTAAATGATGATTTCCCCTGTTATTGTGTTAAAGCATAAACAATTTTCCCAGCCATCGTTATTCCATATACATAAATAAAATGAAATTCAGCATCATTATAAGATCAAAAACGCACCAGACCAAACTGGGTGTACACCAGGATGTGGAGTTTGGGTGTGCATACACGCACACGTGTACACTTGGAAAGATGGAAAGAAACAAAATTATCATCTAATATGCAAGTAAATTTAACAAAAGGAATATAACCATTAATTCAAGTAATTAACCTTTCGACTTGCACTTCTTTTAGTCTTCTGCCATTTCCATAACTTATGAACAACATTACATGACAAAGCCAATATTTCGGATCCAATATTAGTATATATCAATTGAGCTACCTGAAATAAGATGTGGTTTAATTATTGAGGTATCAAGTATCTACAAGATTCAGATCTCTGGAATTATTTCATGTGCAGTTACTAATATGGATTTCTTTCGTTTTGTTCCCTCGCCCACCATATAATGATTGTAACAACGTGTATTGTACTCATCACAAAATCAGAAGTGATCATGGTTTTTGAGTGGTCATTTAAGAAGACTCCTGATCTATGTTTCATATTATTTAAATAATTATCTCTGTACACCTCTAAACTTCATCTACCAAAGAAAATAATTCCCTTAGATTTGTTTTATTTTTATTTTTGAAAAAGAAATGATCTCATGAAGTTAAACACTGATGTCCATGACACAAATTACATGTAATACTTTGAATATCTTGATTGCAGCAACTAATACAGAAAAGGTTAGCACGTAATTATTTCATAAGCCTTCATGATTTAATAAGTCTTCATGATTATAAGTTACCAATCCAGCATTTGGTGCAGCGGAACCGCCTTTACCAACTACTGCACTGCTAGTTCCAGCCATACTCAGGGGAAAAAGTGAGGTAATCTGCAATAATAACGTGATAATCATGCATCCAGTATTAATCATTATGAATCCATTAAAATGCTTTAAGATTCTTCCTGTATCACCTTTATAATTGCCTCAGATGATAATCTAGTAGTGTTATAGGACCGACTTTCAATCGATTAGAGCAATTGAATACCATCGACATTTGCTAGGATCTTAATAGAATTATCAGATGTGGAAACAGCTAAGAGAGAACCAAAACTTGTTAAATAGAAGAAATGTACCCTCTGGATTTATTTAACAGAAGAAACAGAAATTTAAAAGAGGGAAATGGATAAGTTTGTTTGCATGGGAGTGACATCAAAGTATACATAAGTTGCTAATCAAATGCTAACTAGCTCAGAGACATCCATGTCACCATTTATATCTTTTGCTATAACACAATTGGATAAAGCATTCATTTGTTCTTGAATAGATGAATGCATATCCAATAATGTATGGAGTAAAAATTTATCATCTCTATGTGCAGCAATGAACGAAATAGATACATTAAAGTTATCATGCTTAATAAAGTTAGTAATCGGTCTTCAGTCTCAGGTGACAATTAAAATGTAGAAAGCATACAGTAATGATGTTGATCAATAGGTTACCTTTGCGCCATCACAACATGAGTCAGAGTCTTCACACGTAGTGTGGAGCAACACATCCAGCCCAGTAAAGGCACTTAACCAAAGTTCACAATCTTCAGATTACCTATGATATTGATGAGGCAAGAGTTGAATAGCATAAAAATTAGGAATCTTCCCAATTTTTATGCTATTCAACTTTGTCTTGTCAATATCATTTAGAGCTTATACCACAGTTGAATAAACTTATCAATTTCTGCTCCTATAATGAAAGCAACTGCTGCATCACCGAAGATAACTCACAAATAGAGAACACATGAATGGTGCACACGACAGGATGAACACATAAATGCTGCAGAATGTGCACACACACTCAATCAGGAATGCTATATATAATGGCAGCTAAAAGACGTATACAAGGAGCAACTAACCATTGAAGTCTAACAGAAATGAATGCATAATATAAACAGCCTGTGCAAAATATTACACTCACCTAACCACTCATTGTTAACTGCTGCAAAACGCAAAACGGTAAGCTCTCCTTAGCATGTATGTTCTAATTTTTGTATTCAGTAAAAATAGTGTATTGATGTGAATCAATTTTTATTTTCTATTTTGTAATGTTCACTTTTAAGTGACGCTAGTAGTTCATATATACTAATTCACATTCTAATATTACATTAATACATATTTTAGGTGAACTTGCTTTAGGTGGTGGATTATGCATTAGATTTGTACTACTTTCTCGATTAACAAAAAGCAAAAGCATCCTAACATAGAAAGTTCAAGGGTTGGCAAAACAATTGCAGAGTTACATTACCAATTTAAATTTAGTATTTTCTACATCCACATAATCGTATATGGAGTTGGCTAATGTCTCTGCAGCACCAATATAATTTTGAGGAGTCAAGTTTGAGAGAATAGCTTTTGCATCCTTAGACAAATCTAAGACCGTTTAAGACTGGAAGTTCCATATTTTATCAATTATAAATCATTCGTCATAAGAAAATACTGAGGAAAGTAGAAACTAGTACACATATCCAAAATTGCTGATCTAAATAACTAACTCAATTAACAAATTATCCAATAACCACTTGAAACTAAATGCCGGAGATTGTAAAAGATGAAAATACCTGAAATGTGAGTAGGGCGATGATGAAAGTAGAAAAGAGAAGAAACCGATCTTCACCGGCTTATGTTTCGAAGACGGATACAAGGGGCTAGGGTTCGAGCTGGATGTTTCTGGCGGGATTAGGTGACAAACTAAATTTCATCGGAGATTTGAGTTTTTTGAGGATTTTATTTAGGTTTAGAAAAATTTGGGGAAAGTGGGTAGTTTACTATGTCTTACATTAGAGAAAGAAAAAGAAGTGGCAACCCTCAAAATGAAGCACGTTAACTTAAGACAGAAAGGAAAAGAAGGCGACAACCCTCAAAATGAAGCATGTTAAGACAACATTTAGATTTTTAATTTCTAGACTAGCATATACTTTGACAACATTCTGGACAGAAACGCTGTCCAATATTACTGTGTATAGCACATTTTCTTGTAGTGGAAACTGCTTAGGGGTTGTATTAACGATCTTGTCATGGCCATTGGAATCTTTTAGGATTTGCTGTGATGGCACGTAGTTTACATATCGGAGGATCGTAAATAATTATATTTTATTCCCTAGCGGTCGGATCATTCTCAAATTTTAATATGTTATCCATGGTCATGTGAGACATGTCCATGAATTTTACCAAACCTAATTGTGACCATTTAACCTTGCGAATATTGTTTTGACTATAACTTTCGATAGGGATCGAATAAGGTGCCGAAATAGGTCTCAATGGGTCGAATGGTGGTTTACGATTCCGTAGAGTGGTCCATTTAAAGATTTGGTTTAGCGTTTTGACATGAATTGATGCTTTTCAATTTCTAGTAAGCAGACTAATTGGCTGCTAATGGGCTGATTAGTCAAGCCCATTAGGCTAATGACCTACAGCTATAAATAGAGTGGTTTGAGGAGATAATCAAGGTTTCTATCTTCCTTCAAACATTTAGGCTATGTTTTTTATTCTCCAGATTCAACCAAAACTCTAATTATTCATTCTTTGTTTTTTCTATTCTTTTCATTTAAAGAAAAAGGAATCTAAATAACAACAGAGAGAAAAAGCCTTTCTCCAACGGCGTACAAAAAATGATTTGTAGTTTATAGATGACTACAAAGGCTATAATAAACAACAAAAATGCAGAAAATAAAAAAAGAACAAGGAAAGAAGCAAAGGCCCCAAGACAAAAGCCTCGTGAAGGAGCATCGAGAAGAGCTAAACCAATAAGATCAATGTAAGTCGTAGATGCACCAAAGGCCACCTTGCGCTAGAAGGCAAGATCAACGAGTGACAGCATAATCGCCCTACCGTAGTATCTCTGAGCACACACATCTACAACCATGTCTGAATAAACGTCTGCCAAGTCTAGTCTTCTCCAAGCATAAGCTCCAGCTTCGTCTATCAAGCTAACCCCATAAGAAACCTATAAAATCAAAACCTTCACGGCTAGAAAACAACATAAGACATAAAAATGGGGAGGTATTTGAAGCGAGAACCAACGAACAAAGAATCAACTAATCACTGCATGCGGAGAAGGCAGACCTGAAGTAATATAAAAAATATGGGCCAAACGCCTCGAGCGGGAGCCAAATGCTCCCTTAAAAGTCCTATCACGAAAAGCAAGCACCACGTCATTCCTTACCCTCTATATGATAGTGGGAGGGTCTATAGGAGATTCGTCAAAAATGGGCATATTCTGCGAGCACCAAATATGCCAGCAGATAAGACAAGGAGTCAAACAAAAAAGGATGGAACAAATAGATTTGCCTAACATGCCTACCCACAGTTTCTCAGTAAATCTATAAGGGAAGTGGCATTACCTCAGAGACCGATCCAGACAGATCTAGCAAAAGATACGAAGAAAATCAAATAAGCATTGGACTCTAAGTCACCTGCTCGACAACATCTACAACGGGACACGCGGGATGCCAATCCTCTGGTGGTTCTTGTCTAGCGGCAACCTTTCATGAAGAGTTCTCCACATAAATACAGAAACTTTCGGAGGAAGTCAGGGATCCCAAATGAAAGAAAAATAAGGAGCCTTGGAGAAGGGATCCTCCACACCACGCCACCATGATCAAGAAAGGACCGCCATCCTAACCAGACCCACCAGTATGTGAGTCGAAGAAAGGCTTCACAGAATACATCCGTTTCCACGTCTTACTTGCGTAGGGCGAAACATCGGTGAAATTTGTGCTCAGAAGTGTGCGGTACTTAGCATGAAGAAACATCACCCAGAGGGAATCGTTTGCTCCAAACCGTACCCACAACTTGCAAGCATTGGTAGTAAAAATATCCTTAGAATTTCGAAGGCCTAGACCTCCTTCACTTTTGGGATGACAAACAATGTCCCTAAAAATCCAAACCTCTGAATTTAGCCAGCTATCGTGAGAGAATGTAATCCTCGCACGAAAGCCTCGGCGACAATGACGAACAAAGTTGGCGATAGGGGGTCTTCTGACATAGACCTCTTCCCGACTTAAAAAACTCGTAGGCCGATCCATTAATGAGAACGAAAACCAACAGTTGGAAATAATCCTCCAAATAAGATCGATAAGAGATTTCAGAAAGCTAAAAACTCTCAGTACCTTAATGACGAAAAACCAAGACATACAGTCGTAAGCTTGAGTCATGTCCATCTTGACGACTACATTAGAACCCCTGACCTTGTGATTAATCTGGAAAACCAGCTCTAGGGCTAAAAGGACGTTGTCAATGATCAATCGTCCTTTAACAAACCTAGCCTGAGAGGACAAAATAATATGATCCAAAAAAGGTGCTAGAGACGCGAGGTTAGTACCTTGGAGATAACTTTGTTAGAGAAGTTACATAAGCTGATTGGGAATAAAATCCACACACGACTGAGGATTTTGGCACTTGGGGATAAGGACCAAATTGATGGAGGTCCATCCCGTAGGGATAGCTCCACCAGAGAAAAAAATTTGGATGGATAGATGAAAATATGCTTGAATGATCAGCCAAACACTCGTAAAAAACACTCCGTTGAAATCATCTGGCCCATACGCACTGTCCTTACTGAGTGCGAATACACAAGCCTAGATTTCGTCGGAAGAAGGAGGAGCGACAAGGTTGACGTTATCAGACAGTAAGACCAACCTGGGGATAAAAGACAAAAGGGATAGGTCAGAGACATACACTGATGGAGCACCCAGAAAAGATTGGAAGTGAGACAAAATCATCTCTTTAACCTCCTTCGGGATGGAAGCCAAAGAGAGATCATGGCGCTGAATCTGATGAATCGAAAGGATGTTATTCTTATTATGGATGGAAGAATAGAAAATTTAGAGTTCGTATCTCCTTCGACAAACCACTTGATCCTTGCCTTTTTGGCGGAAGAAGTCATTCTCAATACGGAGCTTCAACGAGAAGGCCAACTGGTATAGCGCCCATGCCTCCTTATTAGCAAAAGAGGGATCTTCATCAAAAGAGGCTTCTACTAAAATAAGAATCTCTTTGGACGCCCTTACAAGGTCGAAAATATTCTTAAAAACCTGCATGTTCCAAGCCTTCAGGCAAGCCTTGAGATGTTTTAGCTTAAGAGAAAACAAAACAAAAGGAGAGCCCAGGACATGAGAGTTCCAGGAATCAACCACAACCTGATGAAACGTGTGGTGAGTTCTTCACATACTCTAGAACCAAAAAGAAGAAGGACCAGACCAGGTGAAGGGAAAGCAACGTAGAATCACCGGAGCATGATCCGAAAAAGTACGGTGCAGATGGGAAATAGAGAAAGAGAACAGAAGGCTAAACCAAACTTTCGTTTGGAATACCCTGTCAAGTCTAGAGAGAATTCAGTTTGGCCATTCCTGGTTATTACACTAAGTAAAAACTGAGCCAACAAAAGAAACCTCCGATAAACCAGAGATGGCAATGAAAGAATTGAAATCTGTAACCGTTTCCTAATTGAAGGAGGACCCACCCCGCTTCTTGGCCTGGAAGGCGAAAACATTAAAGTCGCCTTCAATTACCGAAACACGAAAACTCGTATCGGAAAGAAAAAGAAAGTCAGACCAAAGGTCCAAGCGCTCAATCCAAACACACTCAGCGTAAACAGCGGAAAAAAGAAAGGAAGAGGAGAAAGAAGAAGAACAAACCACGGGGAGAAGCTGGACAAAGTCAAAAATAGGACGGACCACGATGTCTTTGGACCAAAGGTTCCAAATCTTGTCCAACACATTGGCTAAGACACCACCGAAGCTAAGGGAGAGAACAAACTTTGTGATCTCCTCCGGATCCAAAAATGGTTCCAGAAGCACCACCAGACAAACCAAATGCTTCCTAACGATGTGTTTGAGCCTAACCATAGATGCATCATTACCAATACCAAGAACGTTCCACAACAAGAAATTCGCCATTCAAGAGAAAGTAGAAAACGACAACGAGCAAAGGAAAAAAACTCCAAATGAAAGAGAACTCAACAGAACAAATCAAATAATATAATGTGTATGTCGAGTATATCGAATGATTTGCTCAGACAACACTATAGAGCATGTGCGAATTGTGCAGGGAGTGCGAGGAGACGGTCTCAGTCTATGATGCAAAGAACGGAGAGGAAGGGAAGAAGACTGAACAATCGACCCTCCGATTTCGGAGAAACCTGAAGAAGATTCGAAAATCTGACCAGGAAAAGAAGAAGACAAAACAAACCGAGAGAGGCTGGAGTTCTCAGTAAGATGAGAGAGTCGATCATTAATGATCGTTATCTCATCTTTACTAAGTTGGGGGAGAGAAACAAAGGCAAAAAACGTGGGACTAACAATGGAAGGGGATGGACAAACCAAGACAACTAGAACGCTAAGGGGTGAGGGAATGTAGCATCGCTCGATGAGCGCAACACCAATTCTTGTGTGGTCTTTACCAACGACGAGATGTCATCATATTGACAGCCCCATATAAGAGGCAAAAACAAAAAACCGAAGCACCGACTGACGACATATGGATATGCTAACATATGGAGTAAATCTCTAGGGTAGACTGTATAGTGGCCAAGAGTATGTACCGCTATGCATCTACAACCAAGAGACCAACTAACCCAGCTGGTAGCACCATGTATAGTCTCCAAAAAAGCCAGCAAAAATTGTACAACCAAAACCACAAAACACGGATAGCAAATGACACAAAGAAGGTCACGCTGCGACATAATAAAACAACCATCTCAGTGTCCACGAAAACCTCCGTCGATAATCCCGAAACAGATAAGAAATAAACGTCAATCAGTACGCATTCCAATAAGGAAAAACATTAGTCACCAGAATTGACAAGAAGCCAATAAGACGAAGTGGCCACATCGAATCACAATCCAAGATGCACAGTTGCCATAACCCATGCGCAAGTCCCTCTCGGGCCTCCAAATGAAACAAAGATGAACCACCGAACCCACATGGTCAAAACAAACCAAAATTGGGTCAATAACGATGGGGAAAAAGTGGTAAACGGACCAGTCATAGCACAACAGCCAACATGGAAGTCACCACCCAAGCAAAGGCAGCACACAAAGCCAAACCCAGTTGTTAGCCTACTTTGTGAACTAGGCTACACAAAGATTAAAAGATCAAAAAATGAAGAATGTTTTTTAAATTAAGTCGGATCGAATCAGATTTCTTTTGACAAGGGCAGACCAGCGCATAGCAAAGAAAGAAAGAATACAGGTCGAATTGGATCGGAGGGGACAAAACCGATCCGATCCCCTGGTTGCTAGTACCCCCGATCCGAACCCAGAGTCACGACAGTTTCAATCCACGTTTCCCTTAAGATTCGGAGCGGTTATACCCACGTTCTACCCATGTTTGCCACTAACCTGGTGCGCTGTCACTATCTTATCCCATCCGAACTCGATAGTAACGGGATGGGCGCAACGTGGATCCGAACCGAAGCCATTCCAGGAGCATTTTCCACCTATAAATACACCATCAAGAGACATTTAGAATGATCTTTTTGCATTTTCAGAACTCAAATTCCTTTGCTCTCCAAATTTCATCATCTTATTCAGATTACGATCACCTTTTTAAGAATATTGTGGAGGAAATTGAGTGAATCAATACATTGTATGAGTGAAAATTGAGTGAGAATTATTGCTGTACTTGCATTCAAATCATCAATTCAAAGAGTAGAAAGTGGACATAGGCTATTTAACGCCGAACCACTATAAATTGTGTGTTTTCTTCGTTTTTGATTCATTTCAGTAGAATCATTACTAATATGGGTGTTAGAGCCAATTTTGGATCTAACATTTTGGTGCTTTCATTGGGAAATTTTTGAATTCTCCGCTTTTTGGGATTATCATTCTACTATTTGGACCTTCAAGTTCAAAGAAGTTAATCCTCTGTTTCCAACATCTTCAAGTACTTGTTGGTTAATCACTGAAGAATTGGAGATTATGGCTAAAGGAAAAGGCAAAGAAATCCAAAGTAATCGAGAGAATGAAGTTAACGAAGATCAGCAAACAATGGTCGTGACGAGGTCGCGTGGTCAAGATTCTGTAGCAGGCCGCTCCGGTCAGGAAGGTCCGAACCGGACAGAAGACCCCGATCTGAGCCGATCTAATGATGTTGAGGTCTCACATTCTCCCCATCTGAACTGGTCCGGCCGTACCATTGTGCTCCGATCCAGCCCGAACCAAAGTGAAGGTGGAACTTCTACTTAAGCTCCCACCAATGCTCCGATTCCAGCCGCTATGACCAATGATCAGCCTGACCCATCTTCACCCGTCAAACAAGGAGATTTTTCACGTTTCTTGACATGCTCCAGAGTACTAAGGAGGCACTGGAAGCCCATAAGCGTGACAGTCTTCGCATGCACGAGAACATGATCACCATGAGTAGGGAACTCAAGGAGCTCTGGAGGCAAAAGACACCTTCCCCAACACACTGCCTTGCTGCAGATTATTCATCTTCTTCAGATGAGGGATGTCCTCATGAAAGAAGGCCGCTTGAGTGACCTCAGAACCTTGATTAGTTAACTTTTGGATCTTTAGGATCCCGCGAAGACGTCGCTCATGTGTTAGGGCCTGATGACCCGAGCTTGAGAGAGACTATGTTGTTGCCCAGGCGTGGATCCCACGTTCTACCCAGGGATCCTACTGTTACTAATCCTACGCAACAACAACTTCTCCAGCCCCTTCCTCCTGAGATCAACCGGGAGCGTAGGGAGCAATGTAGAGCAGCCGCCACTAGAAATAGGAGGTTATCCCCTAATTAGGAACCCAAGGGTAATCCGAATATCAGACCTAGAGAACCTATGCAAACATTAACAAATGCTGATGTATGGGCAATGGTGCGTGAGATTATGTCTGAAAGCCGATGATACACTAACGAGGACTGGGCATTGAGCAAAGTCATACCCCCTTCACAGATGATATATTGGATTTCCAGTTCCCTTGGTGGTTCAACTTGCCTCAGATGGATCGGTATTAAGGAAGAACGGACCCAGGGCAACATCTGATGAGGTATGCAAGGTTCATGAATGCCGCAGCAGCTCCAGATGCTGTCAAATGCAAGGCCTTTCAGATTTATCTAGAAGACGTGGCATTAATGTGGTTCACCCGACTCCCTCCACGGTCGATATCAAATTTCACAGAATTGAGTGAGCGCTTTATGAACCAATTCCGACTTCACGCCCGAAAGTCCAAGAGCGTCATAGAGTTGTCTAGGATTAAGCAGGCTCCAGGTGAATCTTTGAAATCATATTTAGACCGCTTCAACCTGGCTGTCACCGAAGTTAGTGACCCTCATGAACCCACTATTTTAATGGCCCTAATATAAGGAGTTGACACGGACATAGAATTTGGGGATTATCTATCTGGGAAACCACCCCCCACTAGGGAATTGTTCTACGAAAAGGCAAATATTCGCTTAAGGCGAGAAGAAGCCCATGAAAATAAGAAGAGAAAGTACGAAGGGGCCTCAAGGGAAGGTGTCCAAAGTAATGTTGCGCTGAAGCAATCCGGTGACAGTTCGGGGAAGGTTGAAGTAAACGTCGGCAACCAGAATGGAGGTAATAACAACAGGAATGGGAATGACAATAGGAGGAATAGGAACTAAGGGAATAACTCTAGTAAAAGACCTCGATTCCAAACTTTTGAAAACTATTTGTCGTTAAGTGATATGTTTGAGAATATTTACTTGGATACTTACAACATATTCCAATACAAAAAGCCACTGCCTAGAGACTCCACTGAAAAAGAGACGCAACAGGAAAGTTTCGTTTGTTCCATGGAACCCATGGCCATTCCACCAACGAATGCCGTCATTTGAGAGATGTAGTTGAAAAGTTGTTGTGGGAAGGGAAGTTAGATGAGTACAAGGTTGCCCCACGGGACAGGGGGCATGGAGGGCAAGCCGCGAACCAAAGTCAGCCTACTTCCAAACCTACAGCACAGCAGAAAGGTAAAGGGATTATTGTTAATACCATTATAGGAGGACCCCATCTAGCTAGCCGTAGTTTCAAAGCAATGGATCAGTACGTTAATGCTGCCAAGCACTTTGAGGTTGGGGAATGCAGTAACCTCGAAGACATTACTCCAGTAAAACAGCAAAAGATGATGTCAGACAACGTCATATTCCGTAGTAGAGATGATACCGGAATTCAATCACTAACTGAAGATCCACTGGTAATTACCACGGCCATCGTAACCGCCTTAGTCCATAAAGTGTTGGTGGACAACGGAAGTTCAGTCAATATCCTTTTCAAGAAAGCATTTGAACAAATGAGACTCTAAGCAAAAGATTTAAAGCCCTGCGAAGGATGGATACGAGGCTTCAACGGGGCGTCAACGGCTCCGATAGGCTACGTAGAATTACCAATGGCATTAGAACAGGGAGATTTCCAGAGAGTAAGAATCCTGCCATTTGTAGTTTTGGATGTTGAGTCACCCTACAATGCTTTCCTAGGCTGACCGGCCCTCGCCGAATTTAGGGCATGTATTGCACCTTGGTGCTTACTGCTTAAATTCCCGACCGATGCAGGAATAGGGGTGATGAGAGGCGACCAAGCTACGGGACGAGCTTGTTACATGACGGAGTTGAAGATGCTAATGAAGGGGTTTAATATAGTATCTAAGTATGATTCTCCCCCATCGAAGGAAAACTCAGCATAGCAATTAAGGGGTCCAACCCCAAGTGAGTCGCTCTTAGATGTGCTCGAGGATATAGATCCCATAAATATAGAGAACTTAAGGACAGAAAGGCGACTCCCAACGAGACGACAATAGATATATCTATTGACAAGGCAGATTTGACAAAGGTACTAAAGATCGGATCGCAGCTGGATACAATTCGAGCGAAAGAGTTGGCTGATTTCTTAAGGGCAAATTTAGATGTATTTGCCTGGACTCATGCTGACATGTGTGGGATTTCGCCTGCTATTATGAGCCACTCTTTAAGCATCAATCCAAAGCACCCGCCGGTCAAGCAGAAGAGACGGATGTTAGGCCCAGAGCGGTCAGCAGCTTTGAAGGAAGAGGTAGAGAAATTGAAGGATAATGGCCTCATTAATGATTCGAAATATCCTGACTGGATATCGAATCCTGTACTGATCAAAAAATCTAACAGGAAGTGGCATACATGTATTGACTTCTCTAACTTGAACAAGGCTTGTCCGAAGGATAGTATTCCTCTTCCCAGGATTGATCAGCTAGTAGACTCGACGGCCGGACACGAGCTTTTATCCTTTATGGATGCCTATTCGGGGTACAATCAAATTACCATGCACATACCAGATCAGGAACATACAAGTTTCATCACAGACTTGGGGTTATATTGTTTTGTGGTAATGCCATTTGGAGTAAATAATGCAGGAGCCATGTATCAAGGTTTGGTCAACCGCATGTTCTATAATCAAATCGGAAAAACCATTGAGGTTTATGTGGACGACATGCTTTGAAGTCTAGACAATCTTTCGACCATACAAGGGACTTAGCCGAAATGTTTGACATTCTTCGAAGGTATGGGATGAAGTTAAACCCCCTAAAATACTCATTTAGGGTCGCATCTGGAAAATTCCTTGGGTTTATCATGAGTTCTCGAGGGATTGAGATAAATCCTAGTCAAATAGCAACAATAAGGAATATTGAAGAACCACGAAAGATTAAGGATGTTCAAAGCCTGGCCAGAAAAGTTGCTGCATTAAGCAGATTTATCTCCAAAGCCACAGATAAGTGCGTACCTTTCTTCGATACGCAAAACGAGGAAAACGAAATTTTGAGTGGACTCCTGATTGTGTGGAGGCTTTCCAGAATCAATTAGACTTATTAGAAAAGCCTCCAATATTATCAAAACCCATGGAACATGAGGATTTGTTTGTCTACCTAGCCGTATCATTCCATACCGTCAGTACAACGTTGGTACGTAAAGAAGATAAATTCCAGAGGCCTGTATACTACGTAAGCAAGAACCTACCCGCCGCGGAACGTAATTATCCAAAAATAGAAAAACTTGCTTATAGCCTTCTGGTTGCTTCCCGCAAACTTCGTCATTACTTTCAGGCTCATCCGATAGTTGTATACACCGATCAACATTTAAGTCAAGTGTTTCAAAAACCCGAAGCGTCGGGGCGGTTACCTAAATGGAACATCGAGTTGAGTCAATTTGATTTGAATTTTCAGCCACGGAGGTCAATAAGGGGGCAGGCATTGGCCGACTTCATAGCCGAATTCACAATTCCCGAAGAGGAAACGGTGGGTGACAAGGTGGTTACTTTAGAACAAGAGCTAGAGCTTAGTCCGTGGAAGCAATATACGGATGGAGCCAAAAATGATCGAAGGTCCGGCGCCGGAGTTGTTTCAATCATTCCTAAAGGATGATCTATTTACTATGCATTGCGATTAGAATTTGCTGCTACCAATAACGATTACGAGTCTGAAGCCCTGATTACCGGGCTGAAGCTCGCCAAAGAACTAGGAGTGAAGACACTGGATATATACTGCGACTCCAAGATAGTTGTATGCTGGGTACGAGAGGAGTTTGTTACTAAAGGACCTCGGCTTGTTACTTATCTCAGAAAAGTAAAGGAGTTGTTGGACAATTTGGAGCATTACAGCATAACGCATATCCCAAGAACAGAGAATCAGAAAGCAGATCGATTGGCAAAACTAGCAAGTTCTGATAACCCCGAAGAAACTGAAATGGTTCCGATAGAAATTTTGGAATCACCGAGTTTCAATCTGATGGAGGTGGAACTAGCCTTAGAAGTTGATCCAGAGAGAGCATCATGGATGACACCGATCAAGAATTTTCTTAAAAGTGGAACCCTCCCATTGAAGAAAAGAGAAAGACGAGCTGTAACATGTAAAGCTGCAAGATACGTTTTACAGGACTACGTCCTTTATCGCCAAGGGTTTTCAATGCCCCTACTACGGTGTATCGCACATGACGACATCAAACGTGTACTATGGGAAGTACACGAAGGTGATTGTGGGGACCACACCGGGGGCCAAACCCTAGCAAAGAAAGTGTTGCGGTATGGATATTTTTGGCCTACCGTGAATAAAGACGCAGCTGATTATTCACGACGCTGCGACAAATGTCAAAGATTCGCCAGAATTCCCAGAGCACCCCCGACTCAGCTTAAGTCAATGGTAAGCCCATGGCCGTTTGCCATGTGGGGAATTGATATTATTGGAGTGTTACCTATTGCCAAAGGGGAGCAAAGTACGCGATCGTCGCCGTGGACTATTTCTCGAAATGGGTGGAAGCTGAACCTTTAACCATGATCACAGCAAGAAAGGTGATTAGTTTTGTGGTCAGAAACATTATCTGTCGATTTGGGATATCGAAGACCATCATAACTGATAATGGGACACAATTCGACAGCGTCGAATTCAGAAACTTCTGCCAGAAATACAAGATTGATAAACGATACACCGTTGTAGCTCACCCACAGTCAAACGGCCAGGTCGAAGAAATAAACAAGGTCATTAAATCTATTCTCAAGAAGCAGTTGGAGCGGGCTAAAGCCAAGTGGGTAGATGAGTTGCCACTAGCTTTGTGGGCCTATAGGACAACGTTTAGGACGACCACTGGCCATACCCCTTTTTCACTCTCCTTCGGGTCAGAAGCAGTAATACCGATAGACCTAGAATTCCCTTCTCATCGAGTAGCATACTATGACCCAATGATGAATAGAACACTCCTCCTAGAGTCTCTTGATATGGTTGGAAAAAAAGAGATGAAGCAGAGTTGCGTGCCTCAAGACATCGACATCAAGTAGCACGTTATTATGACCGGAAAGTTCAGTTCAAAACCTTCGAACCAGGTGACTTAGTATTGAAATGAGTCTTCCCGCCTTCAACCCAATTAGGTCCAAAATAGTAAGGGCCATACGCCATCCAACGGAAGCTTGATACAGGAGCATTCAAGCTAACGACCGTGGACAGTGAAGAGATTCCCAAAGCTTGGAATGCTCAGCACTTGCGACGATACCTGAGCTAAATATGAAATGTCGTCCTTTTTGTTTTTTTATAGGCTATGTAAAAAGGCACGACTTGCCTTAAAAAGTCTGTTTATATGAACTAAGGATTATGATGTGGATGTAGGCTATGACTTAGCTGAACCACTATAAAAATATCGTGTGTCATTTACTTTCCTGCATTATTTCTATCTTCAACAATTATTCTATCATGACTATGAAACACAAAATATTAAATTAGATTTGGAAAGTTGGAGATAACCTATGTGCAGGAGCGAACAAAATGACCGCTTGCATGATAAGATGCAAAGAATGGGAAGACGACAATCTTAACTCTAACTCTCAGGAAACGAGAGAGAGCATAAAGGACGGGAAGACGACGTCCCTTGAGGCGTAAAGGTGCACCCCGATAAGAGACCGCCTCGGTAATACTCTAACCTGGTTAGGAGACAAGAGAGTATAAAATGCTAAAAAGAATAAGCATCAATGACAAAAGGAATATGGCCCTGTCAGAGAATCGGGGGCAACTGGATTTTGAATTTAATCAATCTTGAATAAGTCTTAATCAGTTATCCAAGATTGATTGGGGCATATATATACACATGTTCTCCTTAATAATGACTTTATTATATAACTGTGATATGGCATGTTGTTCATTTGCATTTTTACTTAAATGCTAAATTTACAAATATCAGACAATGTAGGGAACAAACTACTTTATTTACAAACACGTAAGTTTAAACAGGAAAGCTAAGCAAAAGATGCGAGGGCCACACTCGCTGCAACAATAGTGGACTAGTGGAATATCAAAATAAAAAACAAAGCGCATTGTCACTTGGACTTTGGAGTAGATTTGGGCTTCCTGGCAGCCTTAAGATTTTTTAGCTTTTTTTTCATCATCAGACATTAGACACTTTAGTTTCTTCTTCTCTGTAATTGAGGTATCAGAGTCGATAGATTTCTTCCCAAGAGTCGGAGCACTAGGATCAAGAGAAGATTTTTAGCAAGCTCCTCTGTAATTGACCTAGTTGAGAGCTTAAAAACCAACCTCGATCCAGCATCCACCACTGCAAGGGGCGTAAAGCTTTCGGGGTCTATCTCCTCGACTATCAGCTGCATGCGCTTGTCTTGTTTGGCTTTCATTTCATCCAAAGTCACGTCATCAACATTCTTCAAATCCCCAATTATAGCAACATCAGGATCTTCTTCATGCCCATCATTACCACCGTCATCTTTCAAAGAGTCTATCATTTCATCATCATGAGAAGTGTCGGTGTTAGGCGGTATAGGATTCTTATTGATAGCCTCCTCCTTTTTACCTTCAGCTCCTCCGGACTCAACGATGGTAGCCTTATCCTATCCTCCCCGAGTCTTTACCACAGATTTTTCCCCAATGGTGGTTCCCCGATGCTCGTCGGTCTTCTCGGTTGGTTCAGCACCTACAGAATGAGAAGCAATATTTATCAACTTAGGAGAAAGCAAAGAATCCTCGATCGATTGCCCAATGATGTGATGAAAGGTGGAGACTGCCTTGGCAAATTGGGGTGAAAAGGTGGAAATACCTTATGATGATTTCTCAATTGGGGCGGCTATTGTCTCTGATGCTGATTCGGGTATAGGAGATAAAAGAAGCGCTCTAGGAATTCCCGGATTTTCGGGAACATATTCCTCTACTCCAGTGGCTTCAACGGTAACAGAAGAGGAACCAACTTCAAGGATATTCTTTCCTTTGACCTGGCGTTTCTCCTCCTCCATGGCAGCAGCAGTAAAGTGACGCACCTCGGCCAGGCGTGCCGGTTCATCATCTTTCAGATACTTCTCCATGAGTTTGTCTTCATCCACGAAGTCTACCTTAAGTTCATCTTTTTCCCATTCGATGATTTGAATCCACACATGAACTAAGGTAGTCGGATAGTCTTCAATCCAAGAGATGTTTCGGCGACAGATTATATGTGGAAAGAATTCAATCATTAGTACGCCAAAGCCATGCAATTCTTTTTTAGCCTCTGATAGTTGTTTATGAGTTTCTTCGGCAGACTTAATAGCGCTATCCACATTCCCCTCAGCTAAGGAAGCTCTAGTCTCGGCTTCCATTAACTTGGACTCCAAGTCAGCATTTCGTTTCTCCAACTCGGCGTTCTTCCTCGCTAACTCGGCCTTTTCTTGCTCAAGAGTACTGTAAGCCAGTTGCACCTTGACACTTTCTGACTTAGCATCTTCAGCTTGTTTCTTCAGATCTAACGCTCTTGACTGTGAGATTCCAGTAGGTCATGATAACGCTTTTGTAATTCCTCAAATTGCTTTTTGAAGTTGTCGGCGTCTCGTCGAGCAATGGCAAGTTGAGCCTATGTATCTTCTAAGTCCTTCTCCAGATTTTTCAAAGCATTCTCATCGGAATCTGCAACTTTCTTCATTGCATCGACGTCTGTAATTAAGGCCCGAATGATTCTGGAGAGATTGCGTGAATACTTGTACATCTCCGAGTACTGTTTCTCTACTGCATCGATCTTTGTCCTAGCTTCATCTTCCCACTTTGAAGAAATAGGCTCGAGTGCGGGTAAGAAAGTTAAATTCTCAAAGTAGTAATCTGGGAACTGCTTCTCCAGATAAGCCAGTTTCGTTTTGGAATCAGCGTCCAATGGTGGGGATTTGCAATATGATAGTTCAATATGTTTCCGCTTAGCAGGGACGATGGCTGCATCGCCTTTTTCAGATTGTTTCTCAGAAGCTTTGTGCTTGTCTCACGAATCAGTGTGTTTCAGTGGACTTTTTTCTCGATTATATTTATCTTGGGAGAAATTCGGTCTTTGGATTGTGATGTGTCTCCCCCACGATGACTTTGGTGGCCCTTATATCTGTCCGGATCTGACGAACAGGAGAACGAGAGCGTGAAGTGTGAGGTCGATGGGAATCATGATGCCTTCTGTCATCTCTGCCCTGGTTCTCACGGCGATCATGCTCGGTGTCAGAAGGAGGTCTGGACTTGCTACGACGAATCTTCCTGACATCATAATAAGGGCGTGACATTGTACGTGCACAACAATGTAAGTGGAGTTCAGAATCGACATTCACATAAGACATAAGTGTTGAGACGTGCGGTGCTAATGTGTTATTTGCATCCTAAGTGACGTTCCCCCAACAAAACCCGAGCCTGAAGCTAGACTAGCATGAGTAGGCTCTTTGGTCTTCATGGGAGTAGTCTCTTCTGAAGAAGTGAAGGTTAAAGGATTCGTTCCGAAGTCCTCTGAAGTATAAATAGTTTCAGGCAGGGGAAGATTTCCTAAACCCTTAAATGTGGAATCGTCGATAGTAGGAGCATCTCCTTGAGAAGCGTCTAGTGGCAGCTCTTTAGGGGATATTGACTTTTCAGGAGAAATGGCGTCATCAGGAATGGTATACCCTTCTCTGTACTTCTCAGCTATGTTGGCTAATTCATCGTCCTAAGTTGAGGACGGAGAGGGAGGAGTCCTAAGAGGTATCGTTAGACCTTTTGAGCCCTCACCCGTCTCAGGGATAATGTCGACCAGGGGTATGTACACATATGGACCTCTCCCATGACCTATACTACAGGTAATAGTTACTAACTTGTGACGATGGAGATACTCATCCTTAAGAACAACGTCGATGGTTAAGAACTTTTGGTCACCATTGAGCAGCTGGTGCAAACGATCAAAGCATAATTGACCCGATATTTGCTTTGGGTTATCAACTGTGAATGAAAATGAAAGCAAGTTAATGTGTTGGCATAAACATTTAAAGTTGGAATCTAGAAACTCGGTGCTTTACTTGATTTGGTCCATCTCTTAGCACACCCCGGTTGATGTCTGATATAAAACCATTCAGGTTTTGAGTCACCAGCCTTGCTGCTATATGGAACAGTGATAATCTTCCTTTTTGGAACTGATTCAAAGTATGAGAAGGAGGGAGTTTCTTGAGTCCGATGCTTGAAATTATAAAAGAAGTGGATGTCATCGAAGGTAGGCTCTATACCTAAAATCTCTTTGTATGCTATATAAAAGGTGTATAAATAAGCATAAGAGTTAGGATGTAACTACATGGGGGCTGATGTGCACATAAAAATGCACATTTATATTCGCATATTTATTCTTGTTTAGCTGAATAAATGAACATTTTTTGGGTATTTTATGTGATCAAACCATGTTTTAAATATTTTCAAAATCATCACTTATTTTGGGAAAAAAGGGGGTCACTTGTGCATGTTTTAATTTGTGAAATCTTTTACTCGTTCCTTGTTATTAACTCTTATAGGAATTTAAGAGCTAAAATGATATATACACATGAAGAGATGAAGGAAAGCATGCACATACACAAGAGAAGGCAAAGAATTAATACATCTTATGGATAGTGGAGGGCCCATCTTTCAACTAGCCCACTTGCTTCATATTATTGAATGGGACAAAAGGCCCTATGCATTCTACATGACCTATTAGTGGTTAATATCAATTAGAAGCTTCATGAATGGGCATTTTGGGGAATTCCCAAGAAAAGTGATTGGGGTTTTAGGGTTAGATCATGTATATATACCCCTTTATTTCATGTATTTTGCATCTCCTTTTTAGCATATGAAAGTGTAAGTGATCAAATAAATAAAAATGGCTTCCAAGCCTATTTCTTTTATGTCTATCTTATGTCTCTTTTAATTTCTATGCTCTACTTTATGTTCATAGTTTAGATTTACTTTCATGTTCATAGCTTAGATTTACTTTATGTTCTTAGTTTAGTTCTCTTCTTGTTCTACTTAGTTTTTCTTTCGTTTTGCTTAATTTTCTAATGTTGAAACTTACATGTGTTGATATGATAACACATATGAGTGGCTAATCCCTTGATTTAGGGGTAATGATACTCTCTAACTTTGTGTAAGTTCAACATGTGTATGATTTGTGATCTTTAATATGTGCTTCATGTTAGTGAATATTGATGTAAGTTTATACATATGGGTTTGATAGTTTATGTTGCATTTGCAAATGATCTATTCTTATTCAATATAAACACAAGTTACATCAATATTTGCTAAGTGATTATTGATTTTGAAATGAAAGCATGAACAAAATTTGATGGTCTACAGTTCTAGCCAATAGTTCATAGACCATACTTAGGATAGTTTTGCTTTAGTTTCATTTTCATGAGAATCATAAGTGGTTTAAATGTTGCATTTATATCACTTATTGAGATCGTACATTGTATGTTTGATAACTTACATAAATACGGGAGTGGATTTACCTTTAAATTACTCTCTAATTTCATATTTAGCTCTCAACTTCGTTTCTAGTTTCATTAGTTTTATTAGTTAGAACAATTCAAAGTTTGGTTTAATTTGAGCGAATAAAATTGAATTACTTCTTTCCCTGTGAATCGACTCGCACTCACTACGTATTATAATAGTACGTCGTGCATTTGCGGTTATTTCATTATTCGTGACGATTTTCTAATTCAATAGAAATATCGTTTAGCGAACAAGTTTTTGGCGCCGTTGCCGGGGAAAGAATTTAATTTTAGTTTTATTCTTCGGATTAATTTTGTGTGTGTTGCATTTTGTATTTTGTTTGTTCACTTATGTTCATATTTGTTTGTGTGTTTTTCTTTTTTTGTTTAGTTTGTGTTATTTAAATTAAAAAAAAAAATAGTGTTTGTCTGTTCCATTTCTCTTTAAAAAAAAAAAAGAGAAAGCTTGTGCTCTTGTTCATAGATTTTGTGTTTTTGTTCACTTTTGTTTTTGCATTTGTTTGTGTTTCTTTCCTTCTTTCTTTGTTTAATTTGAGTTAGATTCATCTTCTTGTTTGTCTTGTTTAATTTGTGTTCGTTGTTTGTGTTTATTGCTTGTAAATCTTTGTTAATCTTCTCTTAAAAAAAAGATCATCGTACTGCTTTTATCTTATTTGTTTATGCACTTTTCATTTGTGAATATTTGTGTTTCTTGCATCTCTCTTCATTAAAAAAAAAATCTGTTACTTTTTGTTTGCATTTCTGTTTTTGCACATCTTTAGATTTGGTCTGCATTTGTATTTGTTTGCATTTGATTCCATTTTGCATTACTTCTTTACTGTGCATTTTCTTCCCCCCTGGTTCAACCGTGCAATCTCTGCTCTCGCAATTTCATCTTGTTGTTTGTTGGTTCTGTTGCTATTTCATCCAGCAGTTTTGTATTGCTAATCATAGAAGAAGAAAAAATAGACTGTCATAATTGTGCATTTCATTTGCACAGTTTATTACATTGCAATTTGGCTGATACATTTCACACTTCTGTCCGCATACCTTTGAAAAAAAAAACTTCTGTCTGCATATCTGTAAAATAAAAAGAAGAAGAAGATTTGATACAAATTTGTTCCCACCCCTTTCTCTGTTTTCAAATCACTGTGCACTCGACACTGTCTGCTTCACTTCTGCTCAACCTAGTCACTGACTGTTCAACCTTCCCCTCCGAATACACCACTCACCCTCACTTCGCTTCTCACCACTGTCATACCATCTCCATCCACTTTCTTAAGCCAAACGCTCGGCAATATGACCACAAACAATCTTAACTTCCTTGCATTTCCCCATTAACGGACCATACTTCTTCAACCATACATCGTTTGCCATACTCATACTGAGCAACCAACACTACATAGCACCACTTCATCATCCCATATATACTCCAAACCACTACTCCTTTCAACCAAAATCTCCAAATACACAGTGCCAATCACCACAAACTGTGCACACATATACTTCTCTCTCCACCCAAAACTCATCTTACCATCACACCACTTGAGCTTCGACCAGCTCCCACATTCTCTCTACAACCTCATCACTCACTGCAACTACGTCAACACCAAAATTCACTACATTTGCCATACATTCAACGCCATCCCGAACATCAACTGTCAACAAAAACACACACTTTCAACTTCTATTACACTTCAACTGTCACGGCAAACACACAGCCTTTCAAAAACAAAAACAGCTCCACCTAACAGCATACCCACTTTCAACCTGAACCATCTGCAATTAAACACCACTACAATCAGTTCACCTCCATACCATACTCTACTTCACTTCAACAAACCACCGAACTGCACTTATCCCTACCCCTTCAGTCAAGCGTCACCTTCAGCACTTGCTCACCTATCACCAGAAACCATACTATCTTCCCACTTCCAAACAGACAACCCCTTATTCCACCATCCCCTTATTCCCTTATTCTACGCTCAACAAACTTCACTGCTCTCCAAACTCGCCATCCACTTCTGCTCCTCGCCATAAACCATTTCTGACAGCAACTCCACACTGCTATTGCAACCTGATCTCCACACTGTAGCTTGTCACTGACCTACCATTCACCACATACAACTCAAACCCTACAACACAAAACTACCCTTCCTTAATCAACATTCACATACACAACTTCTATTTCACCTTCACATACCACCAGCAATACAAACTTTCATCTTCACAATTCAGAAGCTCCACCACCAACTCAAATCAGAAATCAGCAGGTCATCAACCCAAAATCATTCTCAATTCCCGACCAAGAACCACCTCCCTCTGCAACCACGAATTGCCCACCGAAACCCTCAATTCCTCCAGAAAGACCTTCGCTTGTCCAACGCGATCAAGCCGCCTCCCAAATTGGCAATCCCTTAATCACCTCCTGACAGCCGAAACTCAAACCTGAACCCCACTCGATTTGCAAAATTCATGGCTTTTTATGCTTTTTTATTTTTTCCCCTAAAGATTTGGGTTTTGTTTTTCCCCTTTGTTCAGAGAAGTGGTACGTTTGTTTTAAAAAAAAGGGGTGATTTAAGGACTTATTAGGCATGTGTTAGTAGGCTACGTCGGAAGCAACAATATTTGGGCCGTGCAGGTTTCAGGACTAGTGGGCTTTTGTTTTTGTTTGTTTAGTTTAGTGTTATCAATTTTTTCTTGTTTCTTTTTGTTAAAAAAAACCTTTGCTTTTAAATTTGTTTTGCTTTTGTTTTGTGGAATTTTTGTTTTGTTTGCTAATAAAACATTTCGCTTTGTCCGTTCATTTATATATATAAAAAAATTGTTTTTGCTTTCTAGTGTAAATTCACATTTTATTTTATTTTATTTTTTAAAAATAAAAATAAAAATAAAAATAAATAATCTCTTGCCTTTAAATTGCATATATATATCGTCTTCACTTTTCAGGTTGCACAAGGAAGGAAACCGCTTTGCTTTGCTCAAAAATCCGCGCTACTTTGCTTGCTAAAAAAATTGCTAATAAATTCAGACCCTCTGGTATTGTTCTCTTCTCCCTTTTTTTTATTTAATTGCATTGTTGTTTGCTTGCATTTGCATTCACAAAAAGTCTAAAAAAATAAATAAATAAAAAATTCATTCGTAGTTGCATCGTTAATTCACGTTTCATTTCTGTTTTGCATTATCTCGTTTTATTTTCATTTTTTAAGGACCTTTTATATTTTGACAAATTGGTTTCTTTCCAACAAATTTTTTCTCGATGTCTAGACTACGGCAGAGTAATAACCATTTATAAATATTACGGTTATTCGTAAATATTATATCGGATGTTCCTCTGAAGGTAATTAAACCTTCGGCTGCATTGCTAGGGTGATTCCTGGTGCACCGATAACTCCTGTCCGTTAACTGGCTGAGAAAACTTTTGTTGAAATTAATCAAACCGTCACTATATAATTTTAGAAAATTTGTAAATAAGTAAATTGCATTTATATAGTTGTATTAGGTTCATGCATATATAAAATAAAACAAAATTCCAAAATCTTAAATAAAAAAAATCAGTTTTCTTTTGTGAATATTTCCTTTTCTCTTTAAAAAAACCATTTCTTTTGAAATGTCTCAATTTCCTTATTTTCATGGATTTTACGATAGTTGTGAAAATCAATATAATCCATATGATTTTACACCAAATTCATATGGATATTTTAATAACAACTGTCGTACAAATAACTCTAATTTTCCACCACATAATTTCAAACTAACGATCAACCTTCAACTCTTGAAACACAAATTGAATCTTTACTTGAAATGAGCATACAACAAAATCAAAGAATAAATAATGGTGTAATTCATATTTGTGCAACAATTCAAGTCAAAGTTTTCAAAATAATCAAAATTTGAATTCACTTCCAAATTCAAATAATTTTGATTATAATCCTTGCCAATTCAATTTCTAACTTCAAAATGAATTTCAAATTCAAAATGAAAATGTGAATCACTTTACAAATGATTTTGGGAATGGGAATAATTTCAATGATGGTGCGATTAACGATTTTTGTTCTCAACAATTTCAAACTACTCAAGTTAATAATTATAAGTTTGATTTTGTCAAGTAAATGAACGAAATTTTTGATAATCACACGGATTTGGTATTTGAAACATCCTTGAAACGACGTGACCAAAAAAATCAAGTTTCAATGTGTGGCGATTTGAACAATAATCCACCTTTGCCTACAATTGATGATTTTGAAATAACAACTTTCGAAATGGAAAATGACAATCTTAACGAAGTTGTCAACAACACGGTAATTGAGTTGGATTTTGATTCTTATGAGAAGGTGGAACAAAATTTAAAATTCGATCTTCCTTTTTCTGAAAATTTGAAAATAACAACTTTAGACTTTGAAAATGATATAAGTAATGAAGTTGTTAATAATTCAAAGGAAGATGAATTTAATGAACACAAATTTTTTGGACTTTCCGGTAATGAGTTGAATCTTAATGAGGTAGATTTGAATCACCATTTGGATTTTGGAATCAATAATTTTGGACAAATTTTCAATGACAATTTTGAAATCCAAATTGGTGAAATTAAAGATGAATTTCAACCATTTGTTCAGTTTACCCCAAAAACTGTCGAAAATAATTCAACTCATTCAATATTTAATAAAACGACATTCGTTTTTCCGAATCTATATTCAACTTCAAAGTCTTTTACGATTTGGTTTTTCGAGCTTAAGTTGTGTCTCTCACACTTGAAGAGACAAATGAATCGGTCTTTGGAAGACCGTTTCATTTACTTCTTGTCAATATATTTTCTGATATACTGTAAATGATTTTTTTTCTCTTGTCTCTTGTAAATATAGTGCATATTTTAAAAAAAATTCTTTTCTCCTTCCACTTGGGTTGACTGTGGGGACACAGTCAAAATCAAGTGTGTGGGGAGTTTCATACTTATTTTGGTTTTGCATAGATTTAGCATTTCTTTTCTTTCTTTTTTTCATTCAAAAAAAAATTCAAAAAAAAAAGAATATAAAAAATTGCATTTTAATTTACTTTTAAATGGGCACGATGATATAGATATAAGGTTTTGGTCGTACGATTAAAATACTTGGAATTTTACTTCTATTAATGGATAACAAAAGAAAAGTTTGAATTATGAGCAAATTTGGTGTTACTGGTTTATAGGGAGATTCGTAGGTGATGAGTATGAAATGTTTTCTAAATTGTAATCCGATTAAATGAAAGGTTGATTTAGATTACTTACTTAAACATTTTAGATCGTTTAAGTGAAGTTGTGCTAAGATAATGTAATACCCCGTAATTCTGTTAATATTAATATTCACAAATTAAAGAATAACTAATCTCAGACGGGAGAATTGGGGGAAACGGGTTGCGCCATTGGGTTCGTCTCGGAATTCTGGTTGAAACAGAGTCCGAGTTTGCAGGAATTGGACTTCGTATGAAGAAGTTATGGCCATCAGAAGTTTCAGAAAATTTAAAACAGCTCGCAGGGAAATTTAAAAATTCAAACAGAAAGTGTAGAAGCGGGCTGGGCGGGAAAATTCCCGCCCAGGCAGGTCGACTGGGGAGTCGACACTTGTGTCGACCTCCCCCCCCCCCCCCCCAGGTCGACTATAGTGTCGACCTGGTCAGTCGGCTAGGGTTTTGACTGAGCCCAATCTTGAGCTGCTGATGTGTCTTTAGGGATGAGTTGGCAAATTAAACGGTTCAGTTTAGTTCTGAGTTGATCTGACGGTCTAAATAAATCCTAAACTCTATAAATACCTAGGTAGTCTCTCATTCTAATTCACAAGAAAAATAGAATAGCTACCGTCATACCGCCGCCATGGAACTTAGTGGAGCCGCCGCCAACTAAGAAGGAAGAAAAGCTAATCAAAACCCTAATTCTACTCAACTCTAAAGCAAATCAAGACTCTCTTTCTTCTCTAATTATGAGTATGATGATCTTAACAAGATTATTGTTAGACTAATTAGATTAAGTCATGAATGGATTATAAGTGAATGATGTGGATTTTCATATATGTTTATGTAAACCATTTGCTATCATGTATGTTGTAAATCCTATGTTATGCGATGATGATATCCTATATGTTGTAAATCATGCTATGATGATGTTATATATGTTGAAAGTTTCTATGTTAAGTTGAGATGAATCATACATGTTATAAAGTCATGATGTTATTGTCTATGCTAATTAGTTCATGTTAATCAAATCATAATATTGATACTATTTGGGCTATGTTAATCTATATGACAAGTCACATATGCAAGTTTAGGTTGATTAGTAAAAGTTATGAACATATGCCATGACATCTATTATGACATCTAGAATTATGCTATGACATATGTGAAATTCTATGCTAGTTCACACCATCATTATGTGGCCTAAAACCCCATATGCAAGTTTATACATAAATTTGGGTTATGATCATATCATGTAAATTGTGACATTTAAGAAGTTGACACCTTCAGATCCTTAACATGTGTAGTTTATGCAAGTTTCACCACTATTATGATTGGATTATTTTATTTGTTTATATGTTGTGATAATTTATCTTTGTGCTATGAGTTAGACTATTCGAGTCTAACGTATATTCTGCGTTGAATAAGCGAACGTATAAACGTGGGGTAGGGGTAATATTAAGGATTTAATAATAAGAAGTTGGGGTGCAATTGATATGATTTCGCACGCCATGAGAGGATGGCCATAATTGAGTCAATTATGGACATCATTAAAATTGGTATTAATTAATAATTTGAATAGGGAATTATTAAAACTGGGGTAAAAGATTATAAGTGATAATCAATGCTTAGAACACGAGGTTGGACTCGTTTGTGACGTAAACCTGCCCGGACCAGCCCGGCAAATCCAGTGGTCACAAATGTCAGCCCAATGTGAGAGGTCCTAGGCCTAAACTAAAGCATAACAGTTGTAAAGACACAAGGTTAGACTCTTTTATGGTGTAAGACTGCCCGGACCCGCCCGGCAAATCCAGCTGCCATAAATGCCAGTCTAATGTGAGAGGTCTTTATGAGGTTATGGCCTGAATGAATTAAGAAATACTTAACCAGATAAACATGTAAGGTGGGACATGGGGGTTAAGTAGGTGCCTTGGGTGGCATGAGGAATCTAGTGGGTGCCCTAAGTGTCATGTGAAATATGATTAGTAAGACTTAACCAAACACACATATAAATGAACATGACTAAGAGGGTTAAGTGGGATATACTAGTGGTGACAAGCTTAGGTAGGTAGCTTGTGGGGGCCCATTTCAACCAGTAACCCAAACGTATCTTTGTGGGCTCGACCCAAGTTGAGGACGGGACACACATACTGGGTTTGACTATAAGAGGCCAAACGGGGTAGCGGTGGCAACGCAAGTCCAACGGGTTTCATATGCGTGTGTGGACCCGGGCTGGTAGGTAAGACGTTGTTGCATCGTGTAGGTATAAGCCGTGCATTCTCAGTTGTATCGGGTTGCCACTTTAGGGGAGTGATACACCCCACTGTGGGGCCAGCAGGGGTATCAACGAGTAGGGAGCCGATCGCAAGTGGGTAGTGGGGTACACCTAGTGGAGATAGGGGCAGACGGCACCTATGTAGTCAGCTAGTGGTACGCAAGGGTATTTATATAGTTTCTGTGTGAAGCAAGAGGGATCAACCTTTAGGGTGACTGGTGCGGTGCAGTGTAGTAATGTGCAGTGCAGTGTAGTAATTATTCGTTAGTAATTAGGTATGCCTTTAACGTTATGTTTAACATTATCTTCATCTGCTTTTCCATACCCAATAGTTCATAGACATTTCCTTGTTTTCCAGCTTATGCCTTGGTCTAGTTACTTTGATAATAGTATTGTTAGAATTATCATACTCGCCAGACTTTATGTCTGACCCCCTCCATTTCTATCCTTTTTCCCCCTCCAGGTCCTCAGGTTGGGCCCACCTCTAGTGGAGTTTGATTGGATTGCTTTATCTCTCTTGGAAAGCTTGGACCGTTGAAGTAAAGTCCAGCTTGTTATCTTCTTTAATGGCTATTTGTGTAATGGGATTATGTATTTTGTTTATGAAGATGGATATTGTACTTGACTCTGATTTATGGTTTTATGATGTAACTAACATGTTTAATTTCCGCTGCAATAAAATGAAGTTTTAGATTTCCAAGTATTACTTATTATCTGTCTTGTTGTAATTTTTCTGTTCTATATTCACTTATAACCTCTATGGAAGTTAATGCATTCCCTTTGTGAGTGACATTAATGGACGCGGGGTGTTACACGTGGTATCAGAGCTTAAGGTTACCAGAACAGATAAATTTTTTAGAAATACTATTTTTTTAAAGTATTTTTGGAAGAAGTGTTTTCAAAAACATGTTTTAATGAGTAATTTAAAGAGAAAAGTTTTTATGAAAAATATAATCCCCAATAGCCATATTTCTTTATCTTTCGAATTCTCCATTTTGAATCTTTCCTTTTTTCGTTTTAGCTTGGCTGAAGATCTTAATCTTCCTGACGGTGTGACGATACCAGGATGGTATAGGAGGTTATTAGAGGCTAGGGCCGCCGCAGGTCCAGCCAATGTTCCTCCACTACCAGTTGCACCCGCCCCTCCTCCTCCTCCTCGCGTTGATACTTTTGCAAAGACGTGCAAGGAATTTAAGGCTATGGGTGGAAAACCTTTTCAAGGGTCAGAAACGTTTGTGGAAGCTAGAGATTGGCTTAAGGAGGCGGAAGAATTGCTAGATATCTTTGAAGTGGAAGAAGGGAGGAAAGTCAAATTAGCAACTTGGTTAATGAAGGGAGAGGCCTCGTTCTGGTGGGAGGTCACTAATGGGGAGCGTCCTGTTGACTCGTTGGCGGATTTCAGACGTAGGTTTGAGGCGAAGTTTCTCTCGAGGGCAGAAGAGAACCTATATATGGAAAGGTTCTTGACATTAAAGCAAGGAAACTCATCAGTGAAAGAATATGTCAACAAATTTAATCAGTTAGCAAGGTTTGGCTTGGACTTAGTGAACACGGCGGAGAAGAAGGCACTAAGGCTCGTTAATGGATTGAATGAACCGTTGCAAGGGTTGGCTATGACCCACATCCCTATGGGGGCCACCTTTACGAAGTTAGTAGACATGGCACTCATGCACGAGGAGAAAGGCGCTAAAGCTGATAAGGCATCCGAGAAGAAAGGGGATTAGAAGAAACCACAACAGCAAAACAAGAAGGGTGGTAAAGACAATAATGGCAAGGGAAAGAAGAAATGCTTTAACTGTGGCACACCAGGCCATCTCAGCAAGGATTTCCGAAAGAAAAAGAAGACTGGTTGTTTTCATTATGGTGAAGTGGGACATCTAGTGAAGGACTGCCCAAAGAAGGGGCAGAGGGCAGGGACTACCTCGGGAGGACAGGTGCAGGCTCTTATGGCCCCAGGGCAGGCAAGGGGACAAGTTCAGGCTCTCGCGGTCCCACCGCTGCAAGAACGAAGTAGAACCATTTCTGTTGAAAGCTTAGTTTTTCTGTTTGATCATCCTGTCCGTACCTTATTTGATTCGGGCGCATCGCATTCGTTTATCTCTACGTCATTAGTTGAATCACTGCACTTAAACACCAGTTTAGTAGAGGATCCCTTAGTTGTTTCGAATCCAATTGGGGGCTCAGCTTATTTGTCCATGATGTGTTTGGATTTGAAAATTTCTATACTTAGCGTTGAGTTTAGATGTGATGCTTATGTGTTGGGCTTCACGGGCTATGGGCTAATTTTAGGAAAGGATTGGTTATCCAAAAATGGGGTCATACTTCATTGTGAAAGGAGAGTAGTTAGGCTCATGACTCGCCTTGGCAACGCTCTCGAAATCTTTTGTAATCCCATAGATTCCGTTATGCTAAGTTTATTTAGAATCGTTTGACGCGTCTGAGGAAAATCTACGATCGGTTAGAGTGGTCCGAGAATATTCGGATGTGTTTGAGGAGGTGAAGGGCTTGCCTCCGAAGCGGGAGATAGATTTTCGAATATATCTTGTGGTTAATGCGAAACCAGTATCTTTGCCAGTACGCCACATGGCTCCACGTGAAAGGAGGGAACTCGATAAGCAAGTGAAGGAGTTGCTTGAGAAGGGGTTCATAAGACAAAGTATATCGGAGTGGGGTGCTCCAGTAGTATTTGCCACGAAGGCGGATGGGTCCCTTAGACTTTTTGTGGACTATAGAGAACTTAATAAACTTACTAAGAAGAACAGACACCCACTGCCGAGGATTGACGATCTCTTCGATCAATTAGTTGGCGCCTCAGTGTTTTCGCAGTTGGACTTAGCCACTGGTTTCCATCAATTGAGGGTGGCTGAGGATAGCATAGACAAGACTGCCTTTAGGACTTCGGACGGTTTCTATGAATGGCTAGTGATGCCCTTCGGTTTGAAAAACGCCCCCGCATACTTTGTTGATTTGATGAGTAGGGTGTTTAGGGAGTACCTTAACAAATTCGTGGTAGTCTTTGTAGACAACATCCTGATCTTTTATAAGGATGAAGAAGAGCATGCCCTACATCTTAGGGAAGTGTTGGAGACCCTACGAGCGCATAGCCTTAAAACTAAATTTTCCAAGTGTCACTTCTGGAGGAAGGAAGTACGATTCTTAGGGCACGTGGTTTCCAAAGAAGGGATAGCTGTGGATCCCGCGAAGGTGGTGGCCATCCAAGATTGGAAGGTCCCTAAAAATGCTACCGAAGTGAGAAGTTTCTTGGGGTTGTCTGGCTACTATAGGAAGTTTATCAAAGACTTCGCAAAGATATCAGCTCCATTAACACGCTTAACGAAGAAGAACTTAGTCTTCACATGGGACGTAGATTGTGATGATGCGTTCCAACGTTTAAAGAGAGCTTTGACCTCAGCCCCAGTCTTAGTATTGCCAGATGGGAGTAAGCCATTTACTGTTTATACTGACGCTTGTGGGACAGGACTAGGCGCAGTCTTAATGCAAGAGGGTAGGGTAATAGCCTATGGTGGAAGGCAGTTGAGAGTGCATGAGAAGAATTACCCTACACATGACCTAGAGTTGGCCGCTATTGTTTTCTCGCTTAAGTCTTCGCGTCATTATCTTCTTGGCGAGAGATTCGAATTATTCACTGACCACAAATCTTTAAAATACTTATTCTCTCAGAAGGACTTGAACTTAAGGCAGCAAAGGTGGATGGAGTTCTTAGCGTCCTACGACTTTGAAATAACATATACCCTTGGCAAGGGTAATGTAGTGGCCGATGCCTTAAGTAGAAAAAGATTATCCTTAAGTCCTTTGTTTGTTGAGCGGCGAAGCTTAGAATTCATTTCGATGTTTGACTTTAGACCTTCCGTTGACTTTGTACCCGGTTTGCTAGCATCCTTGGAGGTCAGACCTACGCTTTTGGGACGGATTGGCGAGGCATGGCGAGACGACTCACTGTTAGTTGAGTTAGTAGAAAAGCTCAAAGGAGGGGAGTCATCAAGCCATCTCCGTAGGTATACCCTAGATGATAAGGGTTGGTTACGTAGGGATGGTAAACTTTGTGTACCAAAAGACGATGACCTAAGGAAGAACATTCTTGATGATGCACATCGTTCGAAGATGACCATTCATCCCGGCGGGGACAAGATGTACAAAGACATGAAGCGAGTTTTCTTTTGGGCCGGTATAAAGACGGACGTGGCCGAGTATGTCGCTAGATGCTTGGTGTGCCAACAAGTAAAAGCGGAGCAAAAGAAACCCGGTGGGTTGCTTCACCCATTGGAGGTTCCACTTTGGAAGTGGGAAAGTATCTCGATGGACTTTGTGGATGGATTACCAAGATCGAGGAAGGGTAATACGGGGATTTGGGTTATAGTAGATAGACTTACTATGAGCACCCATTTCATTCCCGTGAAGAGTAAGAGGACTGCTCCATGGTTAGCTTCTGTGTATGTCTGAGAGATAGTTCGTTTGCACGGTGTTCCTTCTAGCATAGTGAGCGACCGCGATCCTATTTTCACTAGCGAATTTTGGAGAAGCTTACAAGAGGCGGTAGGGACTCAGTTATGTTTAAGCACCGCATATCATCCTCAGACGGACGGCCAGACCGAGAGGGTGAATCGTATTCTAGAGGATCTTTTGAGGCTATGTATCCTAGACTTTGGGGGTACATGGAAAGAGCATCTTCCATTAGTGGAGTTTGCATATAATAACAGCTTTCAGTCTAGCATTGGCATGGCACCTTTCGAAGCTCTCTATGGACGACCTTATCGTTCACCTACATATTGGTGGGAATCTACGGATAAGATCTTACTTGGGCCCGATATGGTTGCGGAGACTGCGGAGAAGATCGACTTGATTCGAAGGAGGATGAAAGCAGCGCAAGATAGGCAGAAATCATATGCGGATAAGAGGAGGACGGATCTTGAGTTTGAAGTTGGGGACATGGTCTTTATCAAAGTGTCTCCATTACGGAACGTTGTTCGCTTTGGTTCCATCGGGAAGTTAGCACCAAGGTTTATAGGGTCGTTTCCTATTAAAGAGAAGATCGGACAGATGGCGTATAGAGTGGAGTTGCCTGAGAGACTTAGTGGTTTACACGACGTATTCCATGTATCACATTTGAGGAAGCGCCTACACGAGACCGCGGAAGTGGTAGAGTCGAGCTTGCTTAGAGAGGTGGAGATAGAGCGTGATGCGACGATTCGACGAGCTCCTACATGCATTCTTGGGTCAGAGATTAAGAAGTTGAGAAATCGAGAGGTCAGACTAGTCAAAGTACAATGGGGAGATGATGAGAGCAACGCTACTTGGGAGACGGAAGAGAAGATGCATTCGTTGTACCCTTTTCTTTTTGAGGGTATGTCCTTTACTTTCTCCTTTATCGCTTATCTTGTACTTATCTTACCTTTAGAGTATCCTCTCGCTAGTATCCTTGACCTTTAGTTAGGATAATCCTATGGTTGAAACATGTGTTTGAGACATGTTATGTATGATGGATGCAAAGTGAATGCAAGTGTTTGCTAGTGGTTGCTCGTGGACGCATATACACACACTTAGGCACTAGATCGGCTCAGTCACTTCATATTACATATTGCATATATATGGTTGTATTTAGTAAAATGGATGTATGATGATTGTATTATCATATGGATGCTGCATTCAGATGATGAGTGTGCACGCATATAGAAATAATATGTAGCATAAGGAACTTTTGCATACATAATGGACGCATGGCACTATCATGATTTGCATTAAGGAGGTCAACTGAATCAGTGGACCGCCTGATTTTGCATTAGATATGGACATATACACACACTGTGCATTTAAACATGAAAGCATTAGAAGTCTATAAGGACAACGGATGCCTGTGTTTGATGGTTGAGTAGATGGATGATTGGATGTTAGGATATACATTCTTCTTGACTTGAAGATTTCGGGGACGAAATCCTTTAAGGAGGGGAGAATGTAACACTCCGTAATTCTATTACTATTAATATTCACAAATTAAAGAATAACTAATCTCAGACATGAGAATTGGGGGAAACGGGTTGCGCCACTGTGTTCGTCTCGGAATTCTGGTTGAAATAGAGTCCGAGTTTGCGGGAATTGGACTTCATATGAAGAAGTTATAGCCATCAGAAGTTTCAGAAAATTTAAAACAGCTAGCAGGGAAATTTAAAAATTCAAACAGAAAGTGCAGAAGCGGGCTGGGCGGGAAAATTCCCGCCTAGACAGGTCGACTGGGGCGTCGACACTAGTGTCGACCTCCCCCCCCCCCTAGGTCGACTATAGTGTCGACCTGGTCAGTCGGCTAGGGTTTTGACTGAGCCCAATCTTGAGCTGCTGATGTGTCTTTAGGGCTGAATTGGCAAATTAAACGGTTCAGTTTAGTTTTGAGTTGATCCGACGGTCTAAATAAATCCTAAACTCTATAAATACCTAGGTAGTCTCTCACTCTAATTCACAAGAAAAATAGAATAGCTACCGTCATACCGCCGCCATGGAACTCAGTGGAGCCGCTGCCAACTAAGAAGGAAGAAAAGCTAATCAAAACCCTAATTCTACTCAACTCTAAAGCAAATCAAGACTCTCTTTCTTCTCTAATTGTGAGTATGATGATCTTAACAAGATTATTGTTAGACTAATTAGATTAAGTCATGAATGGATTATAAGTGAATGATGTGGATTTTCATATATGTTGATGTAAACCCTTTGCTATCATGTATGTTGTAAATCCTATGTTATGCGATGATGATATCCTATATGTTGTAAATCATGCTATGATGATGTTATATATGTTGAAAGTTTCTATGTTAAGTTGAGATGAATCATACATGTTATAAAGTCATGATGCTATTGTCTATGCTAATTAGTTCATGTTAATCAAATCATAATATTGATACTATTTGGGCTATGTTGATCTATATGACAAGTCACATATGCAAGTTTAGGTTGTTAGTAAAAGTTATGAACATATGCCATGACATCTATTATGACATCTAGAATTATGCTATGACATATGTGAAATTCTATGCTAGTTCACACCATCATTATGTGGCCTAAAACCCCATATGCAAGTTTATACATAAATTTGGGTTATGATCATATCATGTAAATTGTGACATTTAACAAGTTGACACCTTTAGATCCTTAACATGTGTAGTTTATGCAAGTTTCACCCCTATTATGATTGGATTATTTTATTTGTTTATATGTTGTGATAATTTATCTTCGTGCTATGAGTTAGACTATTCGAGTCTAACGTATATTCTGCGTTGAATAAGCGAACGTATAAACGTGGGGTAGGGGTAATATTAAGGATCTAATAATAAGAAGTTGGGGTGCAATTGATATGATTTTGCACGCCATGAGTGGATGGCCATAATTGAGTCAATTATGGGCATCATTAAAATTGGTATTAATTAATAATTTGAATAGGGAATTATTAAAACTGGGGTAAAAGATTATAAGTGATAATCAATGCTTAGGACACGAGGTTGGACTCGTTTGTGACGTAAACCTGCCCGGACCCGCCCGGCAAATCCAGTGGTCACAAAGTCAGCCCAATGTGAGAGGTCCTAGGCCTAAACTAAAGCATAACAGTTGTAAAGACACGAGGTTAGACTCTTTTATGGTGTAAGACTGCCCGGACCCGCCCGGCAAATCCAGCTGCCATAAATGCCAGTCTAATGTGAGAGGTCTTTATGAGGTTATGGTCTGAATGAATTAAGAAATACTTAACCAGATAAACATGTAAGGTGGGACATGGGGGTTAAGTAGGTGCCTTGGGTGGCATGAGGAATCTAGTGGGTGCCCTTAGTGGCATGTGAAATACGATTAGTAAGACTTAACCAAACACACATGTAAATGAACATGACTAAGAGGGTTAAGTGGGATATACTAGTGGTGACAAGCTTTGGTGGGTAGCTTGTGGGGGCCCATTTCAACCAGTAACCCAAACGTATCTTTGTGGGCTCGACCCAAGTCGAGGACGGGACACGCATACTGGGTTTGACTATAAGAGGCCAAACGGGGTAGCGGTGGCAATGCAAGTCCAACGGGTTTCATATGCGTGTGTGGACCCGGGCTGGTAGGTAAGACGTTGTTGCATCGTGTAGGTATAAGCCATGCATTCTCAGTTGTATCGGGTTGCCACTTTAGGGGAGTGATACACCCCACTGTGGGGCCAACACGGGTATCTACGAGTAGGGAGCCGATCGCAAGTGGGTAGTAGGGTACACCTAGTGGAGATAGGGGCAGACGACACCTTTGTAGTCAGCTAGGGGTACGCAAGTCTATTTATATAGTTTCTGTGTGAAGCAAGAGGGATCAACCTTTAGGGTGACTTGTGCGGTGCAGTGTAGTAATGTGCGGTGCAGTGTAGTAATTATTCGTTAGTAATTAGGTATGCCTTTAACGTTATCTTTATTTTCTTTTCCATACCCAATAGTTCATAGACATTTCCTTGTTTTCCAGCTTATGCCTTGGTCTAGTTACTTTGATAATAGTATTGTTAGAATTATCATACTCGCCAGACTTCATGTCTGACCCCCTCAATTTCTATCCTTTTTCCCCCTCCAGGTCCTCAGGTTGGGCCCAGCTCTAGTGGAGTTTGATTGGATTGCTTTATCTCTCTTGGAAATCTTGGACCGTTGAAGTAAAGTCCAGCTTGTTTTCTTCTTTAATGGCTATTTGTGTAATGGGATTATGTATTTTGTTTATGAAGATGGAAATCGTACTTGACTCTAATTTATGGTTTTATGATGTAACAAACATGTTTAATTTCCGCTGCAATAAAATGAAGTTTTAGATTTCCAAGTACTACTTATTATATGTCTTGTTGTAATTTTTCTGTTCTATATTCACTTATAACCTCCATGGAAGTTAATGCGTTCCCTTTGTGAGTGACATTAATGGACGTGGGGTGTTATAGATATTCTCGCTAAACTCTCTCTCTTAAATTAAAAAAAGGGAATGTATATAGATATAATAATCCAAGGGTATCCAACATTGCTGGTACATCTAGCGTTGGTGTGCAAACCCGCCAAGCTCTTTCCGACACCTTGTTGACAAAGTCAGCGTCAGTATATCTTGGTCTCATTTCATACGTTGGTGTATATAGATATAATATCCAAGGGTATCCAACATTCCTGGTACATCTTGCGTTGGTGTGCAAACCCACCAAGCTCTTTCCGACACCTTGTTGACAAAGTCAGTGTCGGTATATCTTGGTCTCATTTTATGAGTTGGACACCTTAGGATTACTGACCCTCACGTAAGTCGTAGTGCAGTGTAGGGGTAGTATACCTAGGTATTTGTAAATAATAATAATGTAAATATTTTGTAATAAAGAGAGAGTTAGCACTTGAAACCCAAGCACACTCTTCACTTATTTGACCTAACTTGCTAACCAAAAGTAATTGAAGATGCCATCTTATGATTGTTGATATCGATTACAGAATTCATTTCATATTTGAACTATGTTTTTACTGAAACAACTGGCCAAGCTGGAGGAGTTTGTAGCGATAACTGACTTTTGTTTGAAGTTTTGATTAGTAATGGACTTAAATTTCATAGTGACGACCCAAACTTGTGTTAACTCCTTCCTGTAAAATTTAAAAGTAAATTACCCATTTGTAAATAATCTTGCATTCATCTTGTACATATTTTCTAATCTTGCATTTTGTAAATACTTTTTGCATTTAACATTTGGATTTTGTGGGTAGTATCCCCTGAAAACCCTCATGAGACAACACTCGTCCTACTGGGGACACCCAGAGGTTTAACGGCCTGTTGCATACGCTCAATGCAATCGTGCTCCCTACGAAAGTGGATTTATCTTAGTTTCTTTACTTTATTCGAGGACGAATAAAAAGATAAGTGTGGGGGTGTTTGATGTGCACGTGAAAATGCACATTTATATTCACATATTTATTCTTGTTTAGTTGAATAAATGAACATTTTTTGGGTATTTTATGTGATCAAACCATGTTTTAAATATTTTCAAAATCATCACTTATTTTGGGAATAAAGGGGGTCACTTGTGCATGTTTTAATTTGTGAAATCTTTTACTCGTTCCTTGTTATTAACTCTTGTAGGAATTTAAGAGCTAAAATGATATATACACATGAAGAGTTGAAGGAAAGCATGCACATACACAAGAGAAGGAAAAGAATTAATACATCTTATGGATAGTGGTGGGCCCATCTTTCAACTAGTCCACTTGCTTCCTATTATCGAATGGGACAAAAGGCCTCATGCATTCTACATGACCTATTAGTGTTTAATATCAATTAGAAGCTTCATGAATGGGCATTTTGGGGAATTCCCAAGAAAAGTGATTAGGGTTAGATCATGTATATATACCCCTTTATTTCATGTATTTTGCATCTCCTTTTTAGCATATGAAAGTGTAAGTGATCAAATAAATAAAAATGGCTTCCAAGCCTATTTCTTTTATGTCTATCTTATGTCTCTTTTAATTTCTATGCTCTACTTTATGTTTATAGTTTAGACTTACTTTCATGTTCATAGCTTAGATTTACTTTATTTCTTAGTTTATTTCTCTTCTTGTTCTACTTAATTTTTCTTTCATTTTTCTTAATTTTCTAATGTTGAAACTTACATGTGTTGGTATGATAACACATATGAGTGGCTAATCCCTTGATTTAGGGGTAATGATGCTCTCTAACTTTGTGTAATTCAACATGTGTATGATTTGTGATCTTTAATATGTGCTTCATGTTAGTGAATATTGATGTAAGTTTATACATATGGGTTTGATAGGTTATGTTGCATTTGCAAATGATCTATTCTTATTCAGTATAAACACAAGTTGCATCAATATTTGCTAAATGATTATTGATTTTGAAATGAAAGTATGAACAAAATTTGATGGTCTATAGTTCTAGCCAATATACATAGATCATACTTAGAATAGTTTTGCTTTAGTTTCATTTTTATGAGAATCATAAGTGGTTTAAATGTTGCATTTATATCACTTATTGAGATCATACATTGTATGTTTGATAACTTACATAAATATGAGATTGGATTTACCTCTAAATTACTCTCTAATTTCATATTTAGCTCTCAACTTCGTTTCTAGTTTCATTAGTTTTATTAGTTAGAACAATTCAAAGTTTGGTTTAATTTGAGTGAATAAAATTGAAATTACTTCTTTCCCTGTGGATCGACTCGCATTCACTACGTATTACAATAGTACGTCGTGCACTTGCGGTTATTTCAATATTCGTGACAGTTTTCTAATTCAATAGAAATATCGTTTAGCAAACAGGGGCAATTCACATCTATCTCAGAAAATCGACGACAAAAGGCGGAAACGGAGGTATTGCCCCAACCAGACACATTAATTGGGTAATAGCCATAAATCCCTCCGATGGATTGTGGGGGCGATCTGTTTTCGAAGGCAACTCGGTATCTCTTTTTAGTATCCCATGCTTTAGACATATTCGGATGAGTTTATCATCATCAATCATCGACTCAATAGAATCTTTGGCTAACTCCAGTATGGTGGCAGTTTCAAACTCGTCAGGAGTACGATCGTCTCCTACCTCTCCTTCCTCATCCTCACTAAGAGAGACATCACCCTCGGAAGATACTTCACTGTTGTGCGCTTCCATTTCATAATCTGGGCCCTCATCATCCCATTCTGGGTCTGAGGAAGAGGATATGTCATCAAGAGTAAGTTTCTTGGATGTTCTTGTGACTTCTCCCTTTTCTGCTAATCTAGATGAATGTCTCTCTGCCATGGTCACTAAACTACTGAAGAAGCAACAACATAAGTTAGAGTAAAATAGCCCGTATCCCCCCCGTGCATATGTGTGAACTAAGGTGTGAACGGTGTGTGCAAGGGATGCAAAGTAAATACGTAATAGCATAATGCAGAAGTTTGACAAAGCAGTAATGTTCATAATAGTCTTAAATGTTTGCTCATGTTCATAAGGCACTATCCTAACTGTTCATTAAGTTATAGGCCACGGCAGACATTGATCGGGCAAGTCGGACATTTCTTATGCATTAAGTTGTATGGTTTCAATTTGGTTCGGATATATATGTTGGGATCGGATCGGACGCCCATAGAGGAATGGGTTCGGACCAGGGGTAAGACCATGTGCGGTCCAAAGCAGAAGTTAATGCGCTGCATGCAAATCGGTTCGGTTCGAAGGTTGGTACTTCAAGCAGTCTGGATCGGTCCGAATACCCATATCTTTCCATGACCATTTCTCTCACTCCGACCCGACCCGGTTGGGCACACCTGGTTTCTCTCCTTTTCTTTATTTTCCACTCCGACCCGACCCGGTCAGATGAACCCGTTCCTCATATTCATTCTTATGCCTCTTCACCCGAACCGATCCCAAACCTTTCCCTCTTCTTCTTCTCCATCCGCTTTCTTCCTTAACAAACACCGAACCCAGTCTCGTGCCAAACACCCAAATCAAAGCAAAGCATTTATGTGCTGGCACGTTCAACAACATATTCTAACCCCCTCCGTTACTACCTCGAGATGGCGACGAGGCCATTAACGACGATGGTGGAGGGGGGGAGTCATGGCGTCAAGGTCAGTTAAGTTCCATGCTCAAATCGCCCGAATCATCCACGAATTCGAATCGAGATCAATTAAAAAGGAATTATCTAAAGTTTTGTAACCTACCTATGTAATTACTTCGAGAATTGAAAGGAATCCTGATACTTCAGAAATTAGGGTTTCTCTTTTTGGAAAAACTCGTAGGACGGTGATAATGAAGGAAAGAAGGAAGAAGGGGATGAAAGGCGAATTTATATAGATTTGAAATGGCTCTTAGTATTCCCATACTTCATTCCGATCGGACCGGAATGCTGGCCCATATAGGTATTTAGCCCATTCGTTCAATGATAGTGGAGTGTATGAAAAGCTATTCGGACCGGGACCGAGCCCAAATTTGGTTACCAGAGTTAATTCGATAAAAGAAAAATAAACAAAAAGATTACCTAGAGGAATCACTGGACATCAAGAAGAATTCTTAGAGCTGTTTAAAATGAAAAAGATAATTTATACATTCTATGATGTATATATAAGCAACAAAAGACATGACTTTATGAAACAACGCATTCCTGCACGCGAATGGAAGCAACTGTTCAACAGTTCAAATTTAGAGACAAGTGAACAGATAATGTCAAAGCACGCTCCATCTTCAATAGAAGCGTCCTTTGAGGCGGAAAAATGTTGGCCTACTTTGTGAACTAGATACACAAAGATTAAAAGATCAAAAAATGAAGAATGTTTTTTCATTTAAGTCGGATCGGATCGGATTTCTTTCGACAAGGGAAGACCAGCGCAAAGCAAAGAAAGAAAGAATACAGGTCGAATCGGATCGGAGGGGACAAAACTGATCCGATCCCCTGGTTGCTAGCACATCCGATCCGAACCTAGAGTCACGACAGTTTCAATCCACGTTTCCCTTAAGATTCGGAGCGGTTATACCCACGTTCTACCCATGTTTGCCACTAACATGGTGCGCTGTCACTATCATATCCCATCCGAACTCGATAGTAACGGGATGGGCGTCACGTGGATCCGAACCGAAGCCATTCCAGGAGCATTTTCCACCTATAAATACACCATCATGAGACATTTGGAAGGATCTTTTTGCATTTTCAGAACTCAAACTCCTTTGCTATCCGAATTTCATCAACTTATTCAGATTACAATCGCCTTTTGAAGCATATTTTGGAGGAAATTGAGTGAATCAATACATTGTATGAGTGAAAATTGAGTGAGAATTATTGTTGTACTTGCATTCAAATCATCAATTCAAAGAGTAGAAAGTGGACGTAGGCTATTTAACGCCGAACCACTATAAATTGTGTGTTTTCTTCGTTTTTGATTTCATTTCAGTAGAATCATTACTAATCTGGGTGTTAGAGCCAATTTTGGAACTAACACCAGTAACACACATGAACCATCAAACATTCATCAACGTATGAGTATAAAGTGACTGGAAGCACACGCGAATGGGTGTCCTAGCTGAAGGCAACACACACGACACCATCCTAGGACCAAAAGGAAATGCATAAGTCTAAAGAAACATGTACAAAGTAAGAAAAAGGAGAAAAAAATCAAACCTAATCCACAACCTATTGGCCAACCAAAAAAAGAAACCAAGCAACCCGAAACCACATCACGCACAACCGCAAGAGCCTCCTGATCCACCAATACGATGGACTTCCCAAAAAGCTGATAACCAACCAATATATAACTGAAACCCATCACCAAATCCAAATCAGACCCATCCTCATTACCTCATCAGAGGTGTTAAGCCCTAGCTACACACTGAGATGAGGCCTATATGACGATGCATCACTGCAAATCGATAGCACACCAGCGGCCTTGCACCTAGATCTGAACTCAGCGCCACGAAGCTAACACGTAGTTGGATTCGAAACTACTGGAAAGATCACATCCACCAAAGAGGAAGGAGAAACCTCCAATGACAAGGAAGGATACTGAACAACGAGAGCATTGAAACAATTGCTCAAAACAATAGGGTCAAGACATTTGGCACCAAGAACAACTGAAGAACTAGAGTCTGAAGCCCGCAAAACTTCACCTGATGAAAGAGAATGTGAAGTAACCTTGGATACCCTCTTCGAACGCCGTGAATTGCGACGGCACCGAGAGTGAGCCAAGGGCCTTGTACCTTGTTCCAACTTAAGGTGTTGCGAATCAATCCTCAGATTAAATAACCGACTCCTTGATGAACGCTTGTTTGAGGTCATCACTTCCCACTTACGAACGTTAAATCTAAGGAGGAAGCGTCAATTCCATCTAAGATGGCAAGTCCACAACAAATAGGAGCAACAAGAAACCCAATCAGAAGAGCTACTACAAAGTGTCCACTACGAACAACGAAGGCCAATCTAAGCACAAACGGGGTGGTTAAATCCCCGTTGCCCGAACAAACCCAGGAAACAACACCAATCTCACAAACAGATTGAGGAAGAAAGATAATAGCCCATACAGAAAGGAAACATCTCTGGCATCGCAAGTCTGCTAGAATAGCACGGTGCCAACTCCAAGGACTTAGCAATCACCACAAAACGGGGTCGACTAAAAGCCACAAAGGACTCTACCGACTCCAAGAAAACCACAACAGACGATTTTCTGTCCTCTACCCAAGATTCAGGACCAGAACAAAGAGGTGAGAGTGCATCTAATACAACCCCAATAACGGCTCGAGGACCAAGAAAAGACCCAAAAAACTTGAAACCAACAACAGCTGCCATAATGGCGAAACTTTGATTGCCTAAAAGAGAAGGGAATAGCCAAAAACAATTAGTCACATAAGCAAAAGCTTAGACGATAAGGGTTAGTAGATGAGAGCACGCTTAAGCAGAGCAAGTACGAATTTCAGCTGAGAAGAAATGAAATCACGTGAGAGTTCAGAGAATGGAGGTCATTAGAAGAGTTGATTTGGAACTTCTATATTAATTTTAACATGGCTACTTCTTTATTATATTCATCCTAATTCATCGTAGATCACATCTAAAGGCTATATCATCATCAAGGAAGATAATATCACAGTAAATTACATCAATTTTAGGGGTTTTCATTGTTGTCCAGATCTAATTCCATTGGGCTTGCATCAAATCAAGGATTTGGTGAGCGACAGATATCTCTCGCATGAAAGCTACGAATTATATTGGTAAATTACTATCAAATTATTGGCATATCTGTTAAATTGACCATAGATATGATTATACATGTTAATTTCACCCTATATATGATTATATATGTTTAAATCAGCTTTAGACGTCCTTAGATAACCTAATCTAATCATGAAAACCAGATAATTGTTAGGTTAATCATATTCTTGTGTATGTTTAGACCCAAATCACATTAGATCCCTTATTTATGATTTGTTTATGTTATGTATATTATGTATTCGTGTTTGTTTGATCAATAATAGATGTACCTACGTTTGTTTGATTGAAAGTGAATGCATGTTTGGGTTGTTTGTTAGACTTGTTTGCCGTAGATCTTAGAATTGAAGAATAGAGCAAACCGAAGGTTCAGATGATCAAAATCAAACGAAACTTGGTGGAGCAGGTTTGCGGGACGAATCGAGGAGACCTAAAAATGTATGGTCGAAGATACGCTAACTGTATGGATCGGCAACGGCCGATGGACCAGTACCGGTCCATCACTATTGCTCGTATCATGGTGAAGCTTGGGGCGTGGCATCGTGGTGGTGAGTCGAGGCTGCATACAAATTTTCAAGTGAATTACACATAATTTTGGATAGGTCGAAGAATGGTTACTTGAGTGCATGAGATCGACCGGTAGAGATTTTAACACGTTTGTAATTTGGCTACGAAATTGGACCGACAGGAAGCACTTAGGAGGGTAGTAGAGTGGTCGAGGCACTAAGCCATATTTGGCTAAGTGTGAGGACCGGTACCGGTCCATGGATGATGGACCGGTAACGATCCATCATGATGCATGGTGTAAGATCGAGATTGTGGGACTTTGATTCTGGTGGCTTCTAGGGATTGTTGTTGAATTTTGGTGATGAATGGACTTCAGATATTCGAGATACGACTTAAGTAGGAGTACTTAGATTATGAAATCAAGACAGAGTGGTCGAGGTAGGATTGATGTGATGTTGGTCGTGGGATGATATACGATTCAGTATGATGATGGATTGACTCAGGTAGGAGTTAATCAAGGATGATATGGGACATATTCAAGAGGTAGGTTGAACTATGGAAGAAGTCATCGAGGATGACGGCTTGAAGAACAGGAAGAGCCAAGGAATAGTTAGTTATAGAAGGTTTTAGTGGACTTAAAGCAGGGTTATCGTGGGGACGTCCATTAGGATCAGGAAGGGTCGTGTACCCTGGATCAAGCTCTAGGAGCGATCTAGTTGTCTTAGATGATTTAGGAAAACGTATGGTGGATACTGTATGGTAATCTGACTAGAACGATGGTTTTCTATTAGTCCTTAACGGGCGACAACGGTCGGTCATTCGACCATTGATGTATTCAGGGCTTTAGTCGGTGATAGCTAGGATATTGGATGTTATGATTATGAATGCTTTTTTTCTCTATTTTTTTGGGTAGGCTATCACTATAGGTCATAGAGAGAATTAGGATTGGGGATGTCATTTCCTACTTTTTGGAGTGGCATATTATAAATGATTATCATATGCTAATTCTCTGGTTGCTAGATAGATTAGATGATTGAGTTGTCTGTACTCATATATCTTTTGTAACTATTGTTAGTTATTTTATCATTCACTAGGACTTATTCAACTCAAGGTTTAATGTTTCCCACTTATAACCTTGGGCTACTCATCAACATTGGTGGTGAGAAGATTGAGATAGCATGTATCAGGTTTTTGGTGTCGATGTGGCTTACATACTTTTTACTACTACATATATATATTTACCATTTTCTGTTGTATGTTGATGATTATTATACCCTGGGAGGCGTGTAGTAAGGCTTGATGTACGAATTACTTATTTGCACAAATGTTTTGTACTGGTGACTCTGAGATGTTATTAAGATTGGGATTTCTGTTCTACTATACTTTACTACTATATCCTGTCATATATTTCCTATTATATATTATCTATGCACTGTGAGTTATACAATAGGTTTTGTTTCGAGTTATTTTTCCTAGATGATCATTCATATCAGCCTGGCATGTCATACATCGTACTTCTTCTTAGTTTAGTACAGGAGTTATGGGGTGGTCATCATATTTGGTACCAGAACTTTGGATAATCGCCTTTACCCACAGTTCACGAGCGTAAAAGCGTATGAGAGACGTTTTTGTAATTTAAAAATGGATGGTTACTATATTATAATATACAGTTTAGTTGGTTAGCAAGAAACTGAGAACCATTGAGGACTGTCTCTGATGTAGACTAATAATTCTTGCTCGAGATAGATAATGAGTCATCGAACTTTAAGACACACTGTTAGGGATGAGTCAACTATTAGAGGGGTAGGCGAGGGTAGTCAGTAGAGAACTACTGCTGATATACCCAATTATCCTGCTATGTTCGAGGCCATGATGGCAGCGATCATGAGGAGGATGCCCACTCCAAAAGCGACAGTAAAGGGTGGTGTTCCTGTGCAGGCCCCTAAGGTTGATTATGCTATATGGGAAATGGATTATCCTACTTTGGAGAAGAGGATGACTTGAGGAGGAGTGGTTAGAGAAACTTTGGAGTCGAGTAAAGGATCAAGAAGAAGAGAATAGTGCTAGTTTGGAAAAGGCTTTTGGAGAGGGAACAAGTCTCTTGAGGAAACCGCTACCAGCGCCGACGCTACAAAGGAACCAAAGCCCTGAATGAGCAATGAAAGTAAGAATAATCGTATGGAAGGGACGAAGCGAAGTCATAAAAAGAGGAATAGTAAAAGGAAACGTCAACAACAAGGGAGAAATGGCCAGAAGAAACCTAAAAAGGGGACTACCTATTTTAATTGTCATGACAAGGGCCATTATTTCAAATCATCCTCTATATATTAATATTGCTAAAGCGGGTGCTAAATAGCGTTGATTTAGCGGGTGCAGCAGAAAATAACGGGGCTTAAAGTGGAGGTACTATTCATCAGCGCTAAACTGAAATAGCGTAGCGACCGAAGAGCGCTACGGGCTATGGCGGGGTTTCTGCGGGGCTTTAACTGCATAGCACCTAAGTAACAACGAGAGTTAGAGGTGTAAGTGAACGATCTTCTAAGTGAAGGATTCATTAGAAGCGTATCCGAGTAAGGTACACCAGTTGTGTTTGCAACCAAGGATGACGGATCGTTGTGATTGTGTGTGGATTATTGTGAGATGAATAAGGTGAACAAGAAGAATAAGTATCCATTGCCGAGAATCGATGATTGTTTGATCAGCTTCACGAAACCAAGGTGTTTTCCGAAATGGATTTGGTGACTGGATTTCACCAATTGAGAGTGGCTAGGGATAGTGTGTCGAAGACTTCTTTTAGGGCACCGTCCGGATTTCATGAGTGGCTAGTGATGCCATTTGGATTGACCGATGCACCAATGTATTTTTTGGAACTTACGAATTGAGTTTTCAGAGATCAATTGAACAAGTTTGTACTTGTTTTTATGGATGATACATTGGTTTACTACAAGAAAGAGTAATAACACAAGGCGCGCTTGAGAATCGTTTTAGAAATCTTGTCAAAGAAATAGATGAAGGTTAAGTTCCGAAGTGTCACTTCTAGAAAGAAGAGATTCTTGGGTCATGTCATGTCAGGATAAGGAATAACAGTGGATCCCACTAAGGTGGCAGCGACATGGAATTTGGATCGACCCAAGAGTGCAACATATGTTAAGAGTTTCCTTAGTTTAACTAGATACTATCGACGATTTATCAAGGATTTCTCTAAGATGGTTGCACCATTAACTGGGTTAACGAAGAAGAATTAGGTTTTCGCATGGAATGCGAAGCTTGAGAAAGCTTTTGGAATATTGAAAGAAAGATTGACGAGAGCTCCTGTGTTGATTATTCCAAATGGGAATAAAGAGATGGTGGTATACAGATGCATATGGTACTTGATTTGGAGCAGTGCTAATGAAAAAGACAAAGTTGTGGCTTATGCAAGTCTACAACTGAAGCCGCACAAAGGGAATTACCCGAATCACGATTTGGAGTTAGTGACGATAGTGTTCTCTCTAAATATTTGGAGGAATTATTTGTTGATAGTTAGGTTTGAGTTGTTTACAGATCATAAGTCATTCAAGTGCTTTTTCTCCCTAAAGGATCTGCATCTTCAGCAACAATGAAGGTTAGAGTTTCTAGCATCATATGATTTTGGTATAGTGTATACTTTGGGAAAAGGTAACGCATTGGCCGATGCGTTAAGCGGAAGACATGCGAGTATAGGAGCCACGTGTATGGAATAGAACACCTCAAGTATTTGGCTAGATTCAATTTCATGCCACGTTGTGAGTTAGAGCCCGAGATGTTAGCAAGCTTATCGATTAGACCAACTCTCATCGAAAGGATTGGAGAAAGCAAAAAGCAAGGCAATAAGTTATGGGGATTATACAAAGATTAGAGATGACGGTCAAACCCAAGGAAATTAAGGATTTAGAGGTCAATCGAGATGGTTGTCTTCGCAAGAGTGGATGACAGGTTATTCCTGGTATAGATGGATTGAGGGATGAGGTTTTGAGGGAATGTCATAATTCTAGATTAAAGATTTATCCTAGTGGTAATAAGATGCATCGAGGTATGAAGCGTGTGTACTACTAGGAATACAAGAAGAGGGATGTCAGGAAATTTATCTTGAAGTGTATAAACTGTTGTTAGTAAAAGCTGAGCAAAAGAAGCCGAATTGATTGTTACAGCAATTCGAAGTTGCTATGTGAAATAGAAGCAAGTGTCAATGTATTTTATCAATGGATTACCTAAAACAAGGACATGAAATTATAGTGTATGGGTCATTGTGGATCGCTTGACCAAGAGCACACGATTTATTCCTGTCAAATCAACTATGACGACAATGAAGTTGGTTGAGGTATATCTTAAGTGAATAGTTCGATTTCATAGGATACCAAAGAGTATTATTAGCGATTGAGATCCGTTGTTCACCTATGGATTTTGGGAGAGTTTGCTAGAAACTTTAGGAACTGAGCTACATATGAGTATGACTTACCATCCTCAGATATATTGTCATACTGAAAGAGTTAATCGAGTTTTGGAAGAACAACTAAAGGCTTGTGTATTGGATTTCATAGGATCGTGGGAAGACCATCTATATTTGATCGAGTTTGCTTATAATAACAACAACCCGCCGGTTGTTGGAATGGAACCGTATGAGGCATTGTACGACAAACTATGTAATTCTCCATCTTGTTAGTCCGAGATTGGAGAGAAGTTGGTTCTGTAGGATCTAAATTAACCCTAGAGGGGGGGTGAATAGGGTTTATTGCAAAATAGGTAATTTTAAAAATAAAAATGTCACAGAAAAATTGCAGAAAGAAAAATCACACACAGAAAATACCCAGCTTCGGCAAAACTATGCCTACTGCTGCATTCAAGGTTTCTACTAGGAATTTTAAACAATCTCTTCGCTTACAGACTCTTGTAAACTTGCGACCTTCGCTCCCGACAGTTTAAACCCTACGCTCAAGACCCTGACACAACTTGATCCGTTAAGTTGTGATTTTTCCAACTACAGACACTAGTAGTTTATATACTCTTTTTGATTAAAAGGAAAAACTTTAAAAAACAAAAGAAAACAAAACCCTAGAAATAAATAAAGTGAGTTAGCTCCCCTTTTTGACTTCGGCCGTCCATTCTTTTTCCTCAGTAATGAAGCTTTTCCCTTTTTGTTAAATAATGGCGGCGGCTTCCTCCTAGGGTTCTTCAAGAATCGATCTTTCTCCAATGGATAGCGTACTCAAATTGATGCTTCAGGATTCTTCGATTCAACTTCGTTCGCTCTGATGAATTTTATGTGATTTTGCCCTTGATTTCGTTTATTTATGCTCAATGTTTGTTGCGATTTTCTTGTTTATTGATTGTTCTTTGCCAATGAGGAAGACGTGTGTTATTTATAGAGTATTACGAACTCTCTAGAATCCTGATTCTCTGATTTCGTTTGTAGATTTGGTCTTCAATATTCTCGTGGATTTTGGGCTCGATTTAGATGATACTTTGCTTTGATTTTGTCATGATATATACGAGAATTTTTACTTGAATTTTGGGGCTTTGAAATCTTCTGATTCTGGAGTCTTCGTAGATGGATTTGTGGTAATTTTCGTCGAGTATATTTGCTTGCCATATCTGACTAACTGATATTTATTTTTTTGAGTTGGTCCTCCCTGAGAATAGATTTGAAATCTTCAACCTTTATTCGTGAGTGATTTTGAATTTGAATTGGTCTTTATGAAATCTTGCACTTGTGATAGTTTTGGACTTTTAATATTTTCCAACAAACTTGATCGGAATCATTAATTTCGTCTTGAACATATATTATTCTCTGTTTGCCACATTACTTGGATTCCATTCTCGTAGTTTTTTTGATATAAATCTTGATAAGATCAGTTACTATACTTGATACTTGAACTGATAAGAAATGTTTTTCCTTGCTTTGACTTTACACCTCACTTGGATTTCTGGAACTTTATGTTAATACCTTCGACACCAAAAAAAATGATTTCCCTTTTTAAAAATTCTGTCTTGCTCTTGATTCTAATCTGCTGCTTTGTCATACTTAGGCTGTAATCTTCTTTGCACCTTGTTTGCATCAGTATTGTTCATGCTATTATGCCGCTTGTTGTAACTGATCATACTTTTCCTGCTTTTGAACTGTTTCTATATGATTGAAAAAAAACAGATACTACCATTTATGTTTCATTATCCACTTGTATATTACTTTTCACTTCTTTGCATATTGGCTTGATGTTTGCACTTTTGCCACTTCCTTGGATTAATTGCTTAAAAAAAAAATATACGAACAGATGCTGCATTTGAACTTGGTACTGCCTTGATCAAACTGTTTTCCTTGCACACCATACTTGAGTTTTGTGGTCGAGTTGCCTTTGTTGTCGTGTACTAATTAACTTAGTTCTACTGTATATGCCACTTTGCTATCTTGCATTTGAGCCTGGCAGACTGGATTTGTTGTCGTGTCATCCTTTTGAACCATTTGTGCTTACACACATTTGCAGCCCCTTGCATTTGCATGATTTTGCCTTGATGTTGTATCATCTTTTGTTTGCTTCCCTGTCTCACCATGTTGAACATACTGATAAGTTTGTTCACTGTTGCTTGACTATGCTGCTTGTTTTGATTCTTCTTGATCATCATCATAGCTTTGTTTCATGCTGACTTTTTTCTTGTACTGACCATTTTGATTTGAACTTTGCTCGGTCATTTGTGTTGAGCTGTCTCGACCACTTTGAGTTTTTATTGACTTTACATTGAATTGTTTTCATATGTGCACTGAGTCGAGACAGTCTTTATGGCTACTCCTCAGTTGCTCTCTGGTTTGGAGAGGCAGTGCACACGTGTATATACACGTGTGTATATGCAGCCATCCAGACGAGTTTTTCTGTCCCTGCATATCATACCAAGTCTAGAAAAATGATGAGAAACACACTGTAATTCTGAGGCAAATAAAATTTAAATAAATTCAAATTTGTATGCACTTCAGTTTTATTTCTTTGCAGTGTACTATGTGTGTCTCTGTTTTACATGAAAGGTGAGAAGATGGTGAATGGATTGAAGGCTATAAAGACTGAAGATAAAAGACAAAAGTCAGTGGAAAAAATACCGGTGTCAATGTATAACAATGTTTGTATATGTGAGTGTAAATGTAGTTGTATAGAGTGACAAATTTGTACGAATGAAATATAGTATGTCAAATAGTGAAGTTGTAAAAGATGTACTTTTTGATATTGAAATAAAATATTTTTTATCTAAAAAAAAATGTCGTGTGATTATTTAAGTTTCTGCATAGTTATATTTTATAGAAATATTATATTCCTGTCTGTTGTGCAGTATATCAGTGCATTAACAAACACATTCAATAATAAAATATATTTGGTTGTTATCATCAAACAAAAATCATATAATTGTGTATACAACAATCTCCCCCTTTTGATGATGACAAACAAATAAAAGATTTTGAATGTGTGAATGTGTTTGAAACGTGTTTGAAATGTGAAGTATGTTATTCCCCCTATTTGTAAGCTCCCCCTACAACTAAGCTTCCCTTATTGATGCATAGATTTGAAAATTTTGAAATGAATTAATCAAACCCAAATTTCAAAAATATTCTATAAATGTTTACTCATCCATCAAAATCTTGATCATTCTCCCCCTTCTGTTATCATCAAAAGAATAACAGAAATTAAAACAGTGATGAATATAAACTAGAAATATAAATTCAGATCAAGAGGATAATATATCGTAAATCTCATTGAATCAAACAGAAATCATAATATTCTTTGAGTCAGAGACAAATTTCACTTTCAGAATGAATGGATTTACTATGGATTTTATAGAATTAGGAGAGTTCAATAAAAATTGAATATTTGAATATAAGATTTAAAGATTTTAAATATGCTTAAAAATATGTTAAGCACTTCCTAACCACGCATAGCCCAAAGGTCTTTTAAATGGGGTTAGTAGTAACTTAACTTTATCCTCTCTGATGAGTTCCATCCATGCACAGCCCGAAGGACTTTTAAGTGAGAATGAAAGCACATAGAGATTAAGGTAATTCACCCACGCATAACCGCGAGGAATTTTAAATGGGAGTGAGTACCAAGGATAAATTATTATTTATTTATTTATTTCTAAATTCTAAGAATAATTAGAACTCCCCAAATTAAAGAAAACCATGATGAGTGACAGAAGTATGGTAGATATAGAAGATGGTCGTGAAATAAGCTTTAATTCAAATATATTATAAAATCTGTCCAATCATCATGAGATTTAAAAATATTTCCTCATGATAAAAATATATTATAGTCAATACTCATCACAATTTCAAGATCTGTCATAATTTCAACGAGTTCCAAAACAGTTCAAATGATCAATCATTTAACTTTTGAATAACCATTTAAGAAATTTTATTTTATTATTATTATTATTATTATTATTTTTAAATGATTAATCGATTTCTATAATTCCCAAATCTAAGCGTAATCGTGAAAATCTATCTTCGGGAAGAGATTTTGTAAAGATATCAGCAAGTTGACATTCAGTTGAAATAAACTCAATACAAATATCTTCTCGTGAAATGTGATCTCTAATAAAATGATGTCTCACATCTATGTGTTTAGTGCGTGAATGGTGAACAGGATTATTAGACAAGTCTATAGCACTTTTACTATCACATTTTAGTGGTACTTTTTTATAAATTAGACCAAATTCTGAAAGAGTTTGCATCATCCATAGTATTTGTGCACAACAACTTCCCAAAGCAATGTATTCAGCCTCAGTTGTGGACAAAGCAACACAATTTTGTTTTCGACTTGACCATGAGACTAACGAGTGTCCTAGCATAAAACAAGTTCCACTAGTGCTTTTTCTATCAACAAGGGATCCAGCATAATCAGCATCAGAATATACGATTAATTTGAAATTATTGCATGCGGGGTACCATAAACCAAATTTGTGTGTGTGCAAAAGATATCTTAATATTCTTTTTGTGGCTTTTAAGTGAGATTCTTTTGGATTGGATTGAAAGCGTGCACATAAACAGACAGCAAACATAATATCAGGCCTAGATGCAGTGAGATAAAGAAGTGAACCAATTATTCCATGATATTTTTTCTGATCAACTGCAACTCCTTTCTCGTCTTTGTCAAGCTTGGTTGAAGGACTCATCAGTGTTCTGAGTGGTTTTGCATTTTCTAGTCCAAATCTTTTCAGCAATTCAGCAATGTATTTTGTTTGTGATATGAAAATACCCTTGGAGCTTTGTTTGATTTGAAATCCAAGGAAGTATTTTAATTCACCTACTAAGCTCATTTCAAATTTTTCCTGCATGACTTTTTCAAATTTCTCACACAAACAATCATTAGTAGCACCATATATAATATCATCAACATAAATTTGGACTATTAAAAAGTCATCACCTTCATGTAATAGAAACAATGTAGTATCAGCAATGCCCTTTTTAAACCCGTTTTTCAAAAGATATGCACTTAAACAATCGTACCAAGCTCTAGGAGCTTGTATAAGACCATATAATGCTTTTTCAAGTTTGAATACATAATTTGGAAATTCATGATTTTCAAAACCGGGGGGTTGTTCCACAAAAACTTCTTCTTTTAATTCTCCATTTAAAAACGCACTTTTTACGTCCATTTGTTTATGTTTGAAACCTTTATAACACGCAAAACTGAGTAAAATTCTAATGGCTTCTAACCTAGCTACTGGTGCAAATGTCTCATCAAAATCAATGCCTTCAATTTGATTATATCCTTTTGCAACCAACCTAGCTTTGTTTCTAATTACATTTCCGGATTCATCAAGTTTATTTTTGAACACCCATTTAGTTCCTACTACTGGATAGTCATCCAGTCTAGGAACTAATTTCCAAACTTTATTCCGCTCAAATTGATTAAGTTCTTCTTGCATTGCTAAAATCCAACTTTCATCATTAAGTGCAATTTCAACATTTTTAGGTTCGATTTCTGAGATAAAACAACTGTGAATACAAAAGGTACAGATATCTTTATTAAATGATGAACGAGTTCGTATACCTACCGTTGGATTTCCTATCACCAATTCTGGAGGATGGTTGGCTTTGAATTTCAACTTTTCGACTTCAAACGTTTGTTTTGTTTGATCATCACTGCCAGTCTTTTCTTTGCTATTTTCTTTTTCACCCTCATATGTAATTCCCTCATCGTTTTTCTCTTTTTCCATCATATCCAAATCTGATTCATCAAATTTCACGTTTATGGTTTCAACAATGGTTTTTGATCGTTTGTTGAAGATTCGATAAGCCTTGCTTCTTGACGAGTAACCCATGAAAATTCCCTCGTCAGCCTTTGATTCAAACTTACCAAGATGATCACCTGTATTAAGAAGATAACAAGGGCATCCAAAAACTCTAAAATATGAAATATTAGGCTTTCTGTCAAACCACAATTCATAGGATGTTTTGTTAAGTATTGGTCTAATCATTACTCTGTTCATTACATGGCAGGATGTATTAACTGCCTCTGCCCAAAAAGTCAAAGGCAAATTATATTCACTTAACATAGATCTAGCCAATTCCTGTAATGTACGATTTTTCCTTTCGACTACCCCATTTTGCTGGGGTGTTCGAGGAGCAGAAAATTCGTGTTTAAAACCATTTTCTTCACAAAAATTTTCAAAATCCAAATTTTCGAATTCACCACCATGATCACTTCTTAAAGTTTTTATTGAAACACCTTTTTCATTTTGAACGAGTTTTGCAAACTTTGAAAAGTAATCAAAAGTTTCGGATTTTTTGGCTAGAAAATAAACCCATGTAAATCTAGAATAATCATCAACCAGCACATAACAATACCTTTTTCCATTCAAGCTAGCGATTTCATTTGGTCCAAATAAATCCATGTGAATCAATTCAAGTACCCTATTAGTACTAACAACATTTTTGGGACGAAATGATGAACGACTAAATTTTCCCATAGCACATGATTTACACACTTTATTATTTTTATATTTCTGATGTGGTAGACCTCTTACCAATTCCTTTGATTCAAGTTTTTCCAAGAGACTCATACTAGCGTGACCTAATCTCCTATGCCATAAGAATAATTCTTCATCCGTAGCTACTAAACATCGTGAGAGAGTCAAGTCATCAAATGAAATCGTATAAACATTTCCTTTTCTTTTTCCCGTGAACACAATATTGTTTGTGGATTTTTCAATAATCTTGCAAGATTCATTATCAAATATCACACTCATTCCTTTGTCACATAGTTGGCTTATGGAAATTAGATTATGATGCAAGTTTTCAACATATAAAACATCAGTTAAGGAGAAAGTACTATTACCTACTTTACCTTTACCGATAATTTTACATTTTCTGTTATCGCCCATTATCACACTTCCTCCTTTATATTTTTCAAGGCTAAGGAACTTTGATTTATCTCCTGTCATATGTTTGGAACAACCTGAATCCAAGTACCATTCTTGTTGTTCCTTAGCCCGCCAACATACCTACACACAAGAAGAAGAGAATGACCTAGAGAAACTCATAGGTCTAATGAAATTAGTAACTGAAAAATTTTGATTTTGAACAACAGATCCCTTTGGAATCCAAATTTGTTTGTTCTTATCAAATCCAAATCTATTACAATTACTTGTCGACCCTTTTGGAACCCAAATTTGTATGAATTTTTTATTATTATTCCTATTTTGACATTTTTCATAGCTATGTCCAATTTTTCCACATTTTATACATTTGGAAAAAACACTTCCACCTTTTGCATTATTATCCATATTAATATGTGTTTTCCCGAATCCTAATCCTTTCTTATTATTAGCATATAATTGATTTCCAAGCAGCATCCTAAATGATTTTTCCCCTTTTGAAAACTTACTCAATGTTATTTCCAGATTTGTTACTTTGGTTTTAAGTGCTTCATTTTCATTTACAAGAGAAGTGCATCTGTTAATAAAGTTCTTTCTTTTTGTGTCAACACTTTCTTTTAAAGCCAAGTGTTCTTGTTTTAATTTTTCAAAATTTGCCTTAAATTCTGTTTGCTCTTGTTTTAACAACTTGCAGTTTTCACAATCAAGGTTTGTCACTTTTTCAAGCTCAGTTTCTAACCTATTGTTTTCGTGGACCAATTTTAACCTATCAGATTTTAATTTCTTGATTTTTAGTTCAAGTGAATCAACGGTTTTGTTAAGATTATGACACATTAAAATTAAATCTTTATAAGAGTAATTTGGTACCTCAGTGGAATCATCTTCGCTACTTTCTGAATCTGACTGTGCCATAAGACACAAATTGGCTTCCTCTTTATCACTGTCAGAGTCTTCTTCTTCTCTTTCTTCATCGTCCCATGTAGCTGCAAAAGCTTTCTTCTTCTTCTTCTTTCTGTCTTTCTAAAGTAATGGACAATTTGGTTTGATATGGCCTGGTTTATTGCAGTTGTAGCATATGACTTCATCGTCTGAATTGTCGGAATTCTTGGATTTGTTGGATTTTGAACTCTTCTTTCGTGACTTGTATTTTTCGTTAGTCCACTTTTTAAGAACCATGGCCAACTCTTCAATAGGATTCTCAGCTTCATCGTTACTTTCAACAGTGTTGCTTAGAGCAATTGTCTTTTTCTTTGATTCTGAATCATCGCGTCCTTCTTTGGCTTTTAACTCCATTTCATAAGCAATCAAGTTTCCAATCAATTCTTCTATTTTCAACTTATTTAGATCTTTTGATTCTTGAATGGCAGTTACTTTGGCTTCGAAATTCATTGGCAGTACTCTCAGTATCTTGCGTATTAGTTCTACTTCAGTGTAAACTTTACCAAGAGCCCTTGCATTATAAATTAGTGTGGAAAAACGGCCATACATCTCTTTTATATCTTCATCTTTCCGCTTCGTGAAATTTTCATATTCGTTGCAGAGTAGTGCGAGACGAGATTCCTTGACTTGAGATGTTCCTTCATGTGTAACTTCCAAAGTATGCCAAATTTCCTGTGCAGTTGAACAGTGAGATATACGGTTAAATTCAGTTTTATCAAGAGCACAAATTAAAGCATTCATTGCTTTGGCATCAGTTGAGAATAATTTTTTATCATTAGCATCCCACTTATCTTTTGGTTTAGGAATTTCAATATCATTGATAATCGTAACAGGAGGTTTGTAGCCTGTTTCAACGATATCCCATATAACATAATCAACTGAACTTAAGTAAATTTTCATCCTAGCTTTCCAATAAGCATAATCAGTTCCATTAAACATTGGTGGCCTAGCTATGGACTGACCCTCAGAAAAAGCGTTGTTAGACAAATTCATGACTCTAGAGTTAAAAATACCCGCTCTGATACCACTTGTAGGATCTAAATTAACCCTAGAGGGGGGGTGAATAGGGTTTATTGCAAAATAGGTAATTTTAAAAATAAAAATGTCACAGAAAAATTGCAGAAAGAAAAATCACACACAGAAAATACCCAGCTTCGGCAAAACTATGCCTACTGCTGCATTCAAGGTTTCTACTAGGAATTTTAAACAATCTCTTCGCTTACAGACTCTTGTAAACTTGCGACCTTCGCTCCCGACTGTTTAAACCCTACGCTCAAGACCCTGACACAACTTGATCCGTTAAGTTGTGATTTTTCCAACTACACACACTAGTAGTTTATATACTCTTTTTGATTAAAAGGAAAAACTTTAAAAAACAAAAGAAAACAAAACCCTAGAAATAAATAAAGTGGGTTAGCTCCCCTTTTTGACTTGGGCCGTCCATTCTTTTTCCTCAGTAATGAAGCTTTTCCCTTTTTGTTAAATAATGGCGGCGGCTTCCTCCTAGGGTTCTTCAAGAATCGATCTTTCTCCAATGGATAGCGTACTCAAATTGTTGCTTCAGGATTCTTCGATTCAACTTCGTTCGCTCTGATGAATTTTATGTGATTTTGCCCTTGATTTCGTTTATTTATGCTCAATGTTTGTTGCGATTTTCTTGTTTATTGATTGTTCTTTGCCAATGAGGAAGACGTGTGTTATTTATAGAGTATTACGAACTCTCTAGAATCCCGATTCTCTGATTTCATTTGTAGATTTGGTCTTCAATATTCTCGTGGATTTTGGGCTCGATTTAGATGATACTTTGCTTTGATTTTGTCATGATATATACGAGAATTTTTACTTGAATTTTGGGGCTTTGAAATCTTCTGATTCTGGAGTCTTCGTAGATGGATTTGTGGTAATTTTCGTCGAGTATATTTGCTTTCCATATCTGACTAACTGATATTTTTTTTTTGAGTTGGTCCTCCCTGAGAATAGATTTGAAATCTTCTACCTTTATTCGTGAGTGATTTTGAATTTGAATTGGTCTTTATGAAATCTTGCACTTGTGATAGTTCTGGACTTTTAATATTTTCCAACAAACTTGATCGGAATCATTAATTTCGTCTTGAACATATATTATTCTCTGTTTGCCACATTACTTGGATTCCATTCTCGTAGTTTTTTTTATATAAATCTTGATAAGATCAGTTACTATACTTGATACTTGAACTGATAAGAAATGTTTTTCCTTGCTTTGACTTTACACCTCACTTGGATTTCTGGAACTTTATGTTAATACCTTCGACACCAAAAAAATGATTTCCCTCTTTAAAAATTCTGTCTTGCTCTTGATTCTAATCTGCTGCTTTGTCATACTTAGGCTGTAATCTTCTTTTCACCTTGTTTGCATCAGTATTGTTCATGCTATTTTGCCGCTTGTTGTAACTGATCATACTTTTCCTGCTTTTGAACTGTTTCTATATGATTGAAAAAAAACAGATACTACCATTTATGTTTCATTATCCACTTGTATATTACTTTTCACTTCTTTGCATATTGGCTTGATGTTGGCACTTTTGCCACTTCCTTGGATTAATTGCTTAAAAAAAATATACGAACAGATGCTACATTTGAACTTGGTACTGCCTTGATCAAACTGTTTTCCTTGCACATCATACTTGAGTTTTGTGGTCGAGTTGCCTTTGTTGCTGTGTACTAATTAACTTAGTTCTACTGTATATGCCACTTTGCTATCTTGCATTTGAGCCTGGCAGACTGGATTTGTTGCCGTGTCATCCTTTTGAACCATTTGTGCTTACACACATTTGCAGCCCCTTGCATTTGCATGATTTTGCCTTGATGTTGTATCATCTTTTGTTTGCTTCCTTGTCTCACCATACTGAACATACTGATAAGTTTGTTCACTGTTGCTTGACTATGCTGCTTGTTTTGATTCTTGTTGATCATCATCATAGCTTTGTTTCATGCTGACTTTGTTCTTGTACTGACCATTTTGATTTGAACTTTGCTCGGTCATTTGTGTTGAGCTGTCTCGACCACTTTGAGTTTTTATTGACTTTACATTGAATTGTTTTCATATGTGCATTGAGTCGAGACAGTCTTTATGGCTACTCCTCAGTTGCTCTCTGGTTTGGAGAGGCAGTTCACACGTGTATGTGTATATGCAGCCATCCAGACGAGTTTTTCTGTCCCTGCATATCATACCAAGTCTAGAAAAATGATGAGAAACACACCGTAATTCTGAGGCAAATAAAATTTAAATAAATTCAAATTTGTATGCACTTCAGTTTTATTTCTTTGCAGTGTACTGTGTGTGTCTCTGTTTTACATGACAGGTGAGCAGATGGTGAATGGATTGAAGGCTACAAAGACTGAAGATAAAAGACAAAAGTCAGTGGAAAAAATACCGGTGTCAATGTATAACAATGTTTGTATATGTGAGTGTAAATGTAGTTGTATAGAGTGACAGATTTGTATGAATGAAATATAGTATGTCAAATAGTGAAGTTGTAAAAGATGTACTTTTTGATATTGAAATAAAATATTTTTTATCTAAAAAAATGCCATGTGATTGTTTAAGTTTCTGCATAGTTATATTTTATAGAAATATTATATTCCTGTCTGTTGTGCAGTATATCAGTGCATTAACAAACACATTCAATAATAAAATATATTTGGTTGTTATCATCAAACAAAAATCATATAATTGTGTATACAACAGGTTCTTGGGCCTGAGAATATAACAGAAACGACGAATAATATTGAGACATTCAACAATGAGTGAAGACAGCCCAAGATCGTCAGAAGAGTTATGCCAGCAAGTGACAAAAGATTTTGAATTCTCTGTCAAAGATTTGGTATTTGTTAAGGTTTCGGCTCTATGGAATGTTGATCATTTTGGGAATAAAGGAAAGCTAGCACCAAGGTTTGTTGGGACATTTCCGCTTATCGAGCATACTGTACGGATCGCTTATAGAATGGATTTACCAAAGAAGATAGTGGGAGTGCACAATGTGTTTCATGTATCATTTCTATAGAAGTTTGTACACGACTCGAATATCGGGGTATCTCCAGATCAGATTGAATATTCAAAGGCTGATCCTGTAGTTTCTAAGCCTCGTAATCCACTTCATCTCGTTAGAAATGATGCGCAACAACTTAAGAAATAGGTATTTAAGCTAGTCAAAGTACAATGCGGTGAGGAAGATGAAGATTGTGCATGGCAAACGGAAGAGAGTATGAAGTCGACCCATCTAGAAATCTTTGAGTAACATGTCTCATATATTGTACCTTACTTGTACCACTGTGTTTTGTACTATTAGATTTCCAAATGCTAGGGTAGGATTTTTTATGCATGGATTGTTGGACGCTAGATTGGATACTTGTGGATGGTAGGCATGTGGGAATGGGATGCCACATTTGCTCGTGGTTGCTTATGATTTTTGGGGCGAAATTCCTAAAGGGTTGGAGAATGCAACGATCTGCATTTTACATATCAGAGGATAGTAAAATAAATATATTTTATTCTCTAGTGGTTGGATCATTCTCAAATTCAAATATGTTGTTCATAGGGATGTAAGACATGTCCATAATTTTTACCAAACCTAATTGAGACTATTTTACCCAAAAAGAATATTGTTTTGCCTATAATTTTCGATAGGTATCGAATTAGGTATTGAAATCAGTCTTATTTGGTTGAAATGCTAGTTTGCGATTTCGTAGAGTGGTCACATTAAAGATTTGGTTCAACGGTTTGAAAGGAATCACTGTTTCAGTTGCTGACAGGCAGATTACTTAGGTATTAATTGGCTGACTAGTCAAGCCCATTAGGCTAATGACCTACAGCTATAAATTGAAGGGTTTGGGGAGGGTTTGGGGAGAGAATTAAGATTTCTCTCCTCATTCAAACATTTAGGTTATGTTTGTGATTCTCCATAATCAACCTAAGCCCTAATTCTTCATTATATTCATCCTAATTCATCATAGATCGCATCTAGAGGCTAGATCATCATTAAGGAAGATTAGATCACATACTGCATCAATTTGTGGGTTTTCGTTGCTGTCCAGATCTAATTCTGTTGGGCTTGCATCAAATTAAGGATTGATGAGTGATAGATATCTCTTGCACAGAAGCTATAGATTATATGGATAAATTAGGATCAAATTAACGACATATATGTTAAATTCACCAGTTACATGTTAGCTTCACCCTAGATCTGATCATATATGTTTACATATGATTTAGATGTCATAGGATAACTTAATCTAATCATGTAAACCGGATAATTGTTAGATTAATCATATTCTTGTGTATGTTCAGATCTAAATCATGTTAGATCCCTTGTTTATGATATTATGATTATTATTTGTTCGTGTTTGTATGATTAATATTGGATGAATCGTTGTTTGTTTTCATTTAAATCGATTGCATTGATTGAGTTGTTTGTTAGAATTATTTTCCATAGATCTTAGGATTGAAGAGCAGAGCAAATCGGAGCTTCAGATGATCGGATTTAGATGAAACATGGTAGAGGATCTTTGGAGGATGAATCGAGGAGACCCAAAGATTTTAGGTAGAAAATACGCTAACTGTATGGATCGGCATTTGTCCATAGCCGATGGACCGGTACCGGTCCATCACAGTTAGTCGTATCGTGGTGAAACTTGGGGCATGGCATTATGTTGGTGAGTCGAGGCTACATGCAAATTTTCAAGTGAATTATACTTAATTTTGGTTGGGTCAAAGATTGGTTACCAGAGTGCATGAGATGGACCGATAGAGATTTTAGCACGTTTGGATTTGGCTATGAAATTGGACTAACAAGAAGCACTTGAGGAGGGTAGCAGAGTGGTCGAGACACTTAGCCATATTTGGCTAAGTGTGAGGACCAATACTGGTCTATAGATGATGAATTGGTACCGATCCATCATGATGCATGATGGATGGTCGAGATTTTAGGGTTGTGATTATGATGGCTTCTAGGGCTCACTGGTGAAGTTTGGTGATAAATGGACTTCAGATGATCGAGATGCATCTCAAGTAGGAATTATACTTAGATTGCGAACAAAGGATGGAGTAGTCGAGGTAGGATAGACGTGATGCTAGTCGTGGGATGATATAATATTCGGTATGATGGTGGATTGACTCAGGTAGGAGTTAATTAAGGATGATAATGAGGTTTGTTCGAGAGGTAGCTTTAACTATGGAAGAAGTCATCGAGGTTGATGGCTTGAAGAACTGAAAGTGCCAAGAATAATTAGTTATCGAAGGTTCTAGCAGACTCAAAGAAGGGGTTTCGTAGGGATGTCCATTAGGATCGGGGAGGATCGAGTATCCTTGATCGAGCTAGGAGTGATATAGTTATCTTAGATGATTGAGGCAAACATACGGTTGATGATGTATGGTAGTCTGACTAAAACCGGGGTTTTCCATTAGCCTTTGACGGATGACAACGGCCGATAATTCGATGATTGATGTATTCAAGGCTTTGATCGGTTATAGCTAGGATATTGGATGCTATCACTACGTAATATATGCAAATTAGGCTGTGTTTTGGGCTGTATCTGGTGCAATTAGGAAGTGCATTGGGTCGTATCAAATTATTGCATGTTTATACATTAGATACAACCATAAGTCGTATCTAAATTAAAATAGGATACAACTCTAAGCCGTATCGAAAGTATAAATAGATACGACTCTAAGCCGTATCTCACTGAGAATAACATACAACTCTAAGCCTTATCTAATTCCTCACTAGATTCAAATATAAACTGTATCTAAATAATCAATAGATACGAATATAAGCCGTATCTAATGTACACTCCTGCAATGCTTTTCGATGACTTAAATACTATTTTTAATCGTATTTATAGTGTAATTCAGACATGATCTTAGACTGTATCGAATTCAAGTCTCACAATAAATAGAAACTACAACATAAATTTTTTATAACACAAAGCATAAAATTTATACACAAATCATGTGGAGATTTTTCAAAACCCAAAGCATAACACAATTTATACAAAGCATAACTTTAGTTAATGAAAGTCTTATAATAAATGGATAATGCATCACAAATTTTTCAACAAATTACAAAGTTTGATAAAACTGAGATGGTTAATGAAAGGAACAAACTTAAAGAAAAAATAGAGCCTAATAAAACTGCAGTAGGGATGATTTTGATGCAAGATAAAACTGCACTAGGGGACCCCATGCAAGATGATGTAAATGATGAAGATATTCATGCGAAGGCACTGATCATGCTGATGAAGTCCACGTTGCTGTAAATCAAAGCAGTGATGAGCATAAGCTAGATGCTAAAATAAAGCATTTACAAAAATTTATATGTTTCATAATGAAATGATGTACAAAATATACAAAAGGTTGTGCGAAAGCTAACTGTTGATGTGCACGAATCATGTGCACAGTTTGTGCATATTCATGAGAATGATTCAGCCTTCCCCAAAATGACTAACTGCCATGTTTTTCCTACATAAAACCACTCATTACTCACTGATATCCCAAACCATACTAACACTATGACACCATTACATGATCATCCTATTTCACTTAACCAGCTGACAAATACCAAAATGATCATGTTAAATGCCAGTTCTACCTTCATCAATCTGTTTCAACTCTCATGCCGAACTCACACTAAACAAACACTGAAAATGGGAAGTAAACTGTTGATTACTGCAACACCTCTTTCAACATGCATATTTGCGACACGATTTCCACACATGAACACAAAGTCATGATACCTACAAGCTGTGACGAACCACCATGGCTCAACAATGATGCGCGGATCAAAACGAACGCAGCAAGTGTGGGCTACTATGTCGAGGTAGTTTCAATGGTGCATAGTCTGGAGGCTACGCCGAACACTCCTAACGTTGACCATAAGCCAGCCTCACCTCTATGATGTCTACACAACCTCCACCAGCCTGGTCAGGTCACGACACAGCTTCACTTGAACCCGACCCGACCTGCTCCACTTCACCATGGGACCTGGACTTCCTTTCCAATCCATAGTGACACCCGTCCCTTGCTCAACGTCCACTTAGCTAGCCTCAAGACTATACACCATTGACCTGAACTGCCTCGATGTAGAAGCCTACACTTGATGCCTTTATTTTGATCTGTGCATCATCATTGAGCCATGGTGGTTCGTCACAGCTTGTAGGTATCATGGCTTTGTGTTCGTGTGTGCATTTCGTGTCGCACGTATGCATGTTGAAAGAGGGGCTTTGTGTTCTCTTAATACCAAATCAACCTAACACTGAAAATGATGAAATAATATGCCACCAAAGAAAGTTCATGAAACTAACATTGAATACAAATACAAACAGCTCACATGCTTTGGATATAATGCAAACACAAGTGTCAGGGAATAATGCAAAGGACAATGGGAAGCAAACTACATGCAACTCACCTTTCACTTATGAGAACTCAACTAATATAACTACAGAGAAACAACAGGATAAGGATGTGCTTAAGCCTCAACACAGGAAAGGACTAACGCACGAAGGCTTTGATTTGGATATGGTGACCGTTGAAGATGTATATGAATACTCAACATCCAAAGAGTTATGGGAATTAGATGAATACTTTGGAAGACCATACCAATAATTATAGAAAACATTGCGGGAATATAGAAGAAGTCCCCACGGCAACGTCTCATCGCTATGATCAGTCATAAGTAAAAAGAGACACAGAAATGTTCTTATTTACCGATTAAACCCTTGAGCAATGGAGATGGAAAAAGAAAAAAATAGTATAATTTAATGAATTTTTAGTTGAGACATAAGCTAACACTTGATAAAATCAAGCATACAACCGAATTTCAGTTTACCACATGAAGCAGCATATACATATCCATGTTAAATTGCCTGGACAACTTAACTACTAAATGATATATTTTATCAGTAAACAAACTAAACTCACTTCACTTCCTCAGGTTTGCGATTACAAAAGGAAAATTTAGTTGCAAATCCATAATGGAAAATATAACTCAAGAACACAAATTACTGATAATGCAATGTTTTTCATGACCGAATCACGGATCTAACCATAGCATATCAAAGTTGAAGATTCAAACTCCTATTCAAGCCAAACTACAATGAAGTCTCAAACATTAAGATATTTCTTTTATGATATTTAATTTGTTTGTTTCCTTTTAGGATATTTCTTATCAAACTTCTAAGATAAGAAAAAGGAATTGAAAAATCTAATTTGATTTGTATTCAATGTGAATTTGACATCTGCAGACAACATGTCCATTCAATTCTTATGTAAAATACTATGAAGAGTTAATTGTAAAATTATACATACCTGCTCCAACATCTAAAGATATCGAATCATAATCTTCGGATGACACACATACTCACCCACTCTGACATCAACAAAGGTCTTTACAAATTGATGATTTATTTTGTTGGTTTTCTCATCTGGTATTAGTATATTTTCTAAAACCAATTTTTCATGTATAGATGGTGTGACACCCCACGTCCGTTAATGTCACTTTTTTCTGGAATGCATTAAGTTTCGTGAAGCGTTATAGGTAAACAGAAACTGAAACATTACAAGACAAATACAAAATAATAGCGGAATTAAAACTTTATTAAATAGAAAAGCTTCGTGGTTCAAACCCAATTACATAATAAGTCTAAAATGCTGAAAACATAAAACTTCTGCCTTGTACAAAAATCATCAGCAGAGGTACAATAATATATAAAAAGAGCATAATCCCCAAAATATACCAATATTCGAACAGATACAAAATCGAGTGATACAACTAAGATGCTCCAAGCAGAAGGAAAGAACCTGGGGAGGGGGACGTGTGACAAACCGAATTCCGACAGACCGATTTTTTTTTTAAATTCCAATCCATCGAAACTCAAGTTGTTGTGCTCTGGTATTCTGCAGAAAATACAGAGACATAAAACATGTCTGAGCTCAGAAAATATCTCACAGCGGAATGGATAAAATATAGTATAATCAAAACATAGCCTTACCACATTATTAATACTGCCTAACTAGTATCCAAAGCTATCATGTCTCTGCCACTACCTGCGAGTATGTTATGAGGAGGGGGTCAGAAAACAAGTTCTGGTGACTAGATTTAAACTATACACTTTGGATAATCCTACATATACTATTCAATCATATTGTCTTATTTATCAAGTTACTTGGGTTATCAGCACTTAAGGCTTACACACACGTCGTACCGATTTACTTCTCAGTGGATTAACCTAATGTAGTATATATGTAGCTACCCCCAATATTAAGGTACACCCCATGGTACCCTACTCGCACGGTCTCCACCGTAACATTATCAAAATATACACAGTCCTTCATCCTACGCCGTAGTGACGTACAGACAACAATACTATGTTCCACATATATCTTTCATTACTTATGCTACGCGAACGTACGGACTGCCAACTTTGTTCGAATCAAATTCATACTGGAGTAATGCCCTCAAGTTTATGATACACCACCCAGAGCCGACATGCATGTATCTAGATTATCCACCATACGTATCTTCAATTGTAGCTTGATGCCTCAATCGCACATCCTCTAATGCGCACCGAGTTCCATGGCAGGGCGATCCAAGAAACATGGAACTCGGTAGGGAGCTTTTCCATATCTGTACAGGCCCGTCTTTAAGAGCCTCTATAGATATTTTTTGGGTTTGTTTTCACGGTGTCTATGGCCCCACCTAGGCCCCTCCCTCAACTAGTAAAGACTACAAGAGCTAAGCGACATGCCCTTAATAACAGACAATATAAACATCCATTTGGCGTCTCCCCTCAACCCCCTACCTCGATAGTGAAGGGTGAATGGTATCTTGGGTTTAGCTTTAGTCTTTTCGCATCACACTGGCTATCGATGACGGGTATCCGACGATCTACTATCCTTGTTGGTCGTGACCCTCCGCCTCCCCGTTGAGGCAACTGCCGAATCACCCTGGTGTCACCGCGTCACAGCATTCTGACTGCATAGCTACCTCTGCAGTCGAGGCCCATCCACCTAGTAGTTACGCGCAGACCCAACCTCTGCGAGCACAACTTAAGACATCTGTGACCACACAGAGGACTACTAGGAGCACCTTACATACCTCAGGAAGTCGCGTGCTTCCCCTTCCAGTCCTTTGGAGCCATCAAAACAATCAGATGAATGTGCGCTCCCCTCGTGCCTCATAACACCTCGATGATCTACCCTGTTGGGTTATTCACCCTCAAACGTACAGACTGGTCCAAGCGCCTCACTTTAATATGTTGTTAGACCTTATGTCTAAATATTCTTTTATGAGCTTGCTTTTCCCTAGCTTGGTTATTCCCATTCACATTGAATTCTTCGTCAGTTACCAAGTTCCTCTTGCTTATTAACCTATTTAAGTTTATTAATAAGCCCATAACATGTTATTCTCCAGATTGTGGCCCAAGGTCTGTAATCCACATTCTCTTTTATATTTTTGTTTGATTTCATCATTACACTAACATATTTTACTTAATATGTAATTAAGTATATCTCAATTCAAATGTTTTCCAATTAACATGTCACTTACCATTTATGATTAAATATAACTTATTTCATTTCATAAGTTTTCCTCATCCTTTCTCATTTAATCATAATTCCACTTTACATCGTCAATATAACTTATCATCGTTTACTTATTAACTTAGTTCTATTAACTAAGGCCCATTAACAAGTTTTTCTACCAATTTATTATAACCTATGTTATAATTTCCTCTTGTCCCTAGGACAAGTCAAAACAAGTTATTCTTATCAGTGGGTTTCAGACCTCCAAGTTTACGGATTACTTAATTTATAATTAAGTACAATATATTTTCCTCTTTTTCTTAACTGGTTTCAGGTTTTCCCCTTTTCTGATTACTTAATTTACAATTAAGTGTCACTTATCTCATTTCACCTGTTATCCAATTTACTTACTAGTTTATTATAACCTAGTTATAATCCCCACTTGTCCCTAGGATAAGTCTACCTATAATACAACGTTTTCATTAATGTTATTTATTTATAATAGGTGATTATCATTCTCCTTTTAAACCATTTTCTTTTACTGTTGTATTCCAGTATTGTTCATTCACTATAATTTATGTTCCTTATTTTAATTAAGGAAAACACTTCATGCACCTTATCAGTTTGATAGAAGGAATCAATTATTTATTTTCATAACGTATTCCCATCTAAATTCGTGGTAGCAAGTAATTTCTTTACTTTTCTTACTTAATTTACTGTGGCTTACTTGCAACCACGTTCTCAGAAATAGGCCATCTAGGGAAATACATCACTTTTCCTTCGTATCACACTAACTCAGCTCATTACATCTCTTCCTTTCTTATTTTCTGAAATAGACATTTAATTACCATCACTGCCATTTATTCATATCTTGTTATATACATATATTTATATATATGTACATACATTTTCCTAGACCTCTCACATTAAGCCTATACTTGTGGACGCTGGATTTGCCGGGCGGGTCCGGACAGACTTCTACCACAAGTCGACTTAACCTCGTGCCTTAGCACCATTTTTAGTTATGCACTTAGACCTCTCACATTAGATTTATCACTTGTGAATGTTGGATATGTCGGGCGGATCCGGGCAGACTTCTATCACAAGTGCAATCTAATCTCGTGTCTAAGGCGTTACAGTTTCAAATTACTATGTATTTAGGAATGTACATATTTTAGTAGTTATGCCTTTTTCCATGTAAATTTTTGGCATATTATCCTCTTCACATGTTTACTGTAATCCAATTTCCATGTCGTCAAGTTATGCCTATATTTTGGCACATGTCCTTTTTAACATGTATTTAAATCTATTTTTTGACATGTAAGCATTTAATCGGGTAATTGTTCAGATCTAACAAGTTACATGTCAATTACTCAATAATATGCGACAAGTAAATCATGTAGTTACAATCACTGAATTGGCTATTCATATCCTAACAAGTTTATTTTCTCCAGCATGTAAACATTCAATACTTCAGCCAATTCAACATAGGAATTTCCTGACATATTCATATTAATATTTCAACTCGTTACAACAACAATTTGTAATTAATCTGGCAATTTCACAATTAATAAAAAGGGGAATGCTAAACGATTGTGTACCATTATCTAAAATAATATGGCTTAAACCCACTCACCTCGTAAGCTTTCCAAATCTGGATTTGGTCCAGATCTAATCTTCCATGATTTTCCCCAATTGAATTCAGATTCTAATAATCATGGATTTACTATTTTTACTAAAAGAGAAAGAGAAAAGAAAGAGGAGGAAAAATTGAATAGATTGGATCTGGAACATTACCTTGCTTTTCACGATTCTGGATAATCTTTTTATTACTGTCAATTTCCTCTTCCAGATCTGGATTCATAATTTTCCTAGGCTAATATTTTAATTTTCAGAATAGATTTGAGAAGAGAGAGAGAGAGAGAGAGTAATGGCAGAGCTCCAGCATAGCCGCCAAATTATGAGTTTTAGGGTTAGGTCTAAGGTCTTATTTATAGGTGTAGCGGAGGAACCGGGACCCTCAGATTTAATTAAAAACATCAGAATCGTCCACGTCAGAAAAGAACTTTCCAGATCCGCGGGTTGGTCAACCCCCAATGGTCTAATTTCCCATCAGATTTTCTCGCTCGTGTATTTTGATTTTTGAACTGATTTTCAAATTTTTTGGATATATTTACTTAATATATATACATATAAGCTCCTTATATGTATACAAACTTCTAATGCTCATAACTTCTTCATACGGTGTCCGTTTACGTAAACCAGGTGTTTATCTTGACTAGAATTTCAAGACGGAAGCAATGACGCAGTCCGTTTTACCTAATTCTGAATATTTAATTAAGTTATTCTTATTTTATTATCTTGAGTTAAAAATGCGGGGTGTTACATTCTCCCACCCTTAGGAAATTTTGTCCGCAAAATTTGATAAGGGTAAAATCAACTAACCCTTCGCATAATATACATCCAACATGTGTGCATCCAATTTTTGCAAACATTGTGAACTTGTGCAAAGTGAAGTACAACATAGTAATGCATGTATGCCTAATCAGTACCTTCTATGTGTATGCAAACTTTTCAAAATCCTTTTAAAATATGATGCTCACATCCTAAATATACTGGCAGTTTTACATGAATGCACTATTTTGAAAATCAAAATACTTTTTCATCCAATTTTTCTAACACTCTTACTAAGTAAGAGCGTAGTTCATCCAATTGTTGCATCCATAATCCTACCAACCAACTTTATTTTTCGAATTTCATAAAAATCTAATTTTCTAAATTCGATTTCTTATGTTACAAAAAGGTGGAAAACGAAAAATTTCACATCTTCCGTTATTCTTTTATATACCTTTTCCCCACTGTACTTGGATTTTATGAAATTATTATAAAGATTCTCCTATTTTCCTATCCAAGCACAGCCCACATAAGAAAATTTTCTTTTGTTACTAATTTTCTTTTTCATCTTATCTTGGAAATTTATATCTTTATCCATCTTTTCTCATAATTATCATGTTAGTTGCTTTACTGAATTTGCTGTTTCCTTTTTAGCTGTACTATTTTTTCTTTTCTTAGCTTATTTAATCATCGGATCTTAGTTTAAATTTAAATAAGCTTCTAGTCTTCCAACTAAAACAGGAGAACCGATGCCCTACATAACTATTACTAAGGGCCAAGAATCTCGGGACTGTGTCCCCCTCAGACAGAAAAGTCCAAACTATGGGATCCATGACTGGTTTAGGTGTTACCCTAACTACCCAACAAAATAACGGAACGATCCCAACAGAAATGCGATAACGGGTTTTACCCCTAACATGAAAATTAACAACTGGATCTAAACACTTACTTTCCCTTTTCTATCTAGTAGTCGCTACTAGTCCTAACTGTGTATCAATAATTATTCCAAGAACACCCTAGGCTATTCAATGCTTACGCATTTACGAGAACTCACTATTATTCCAAGATAATTTTTGCCATTTACTTTATAGCCCCAAAATCTTTCCTGTCTTCCCTAAGCACTAATCCTTACCTTCTCCATACTTTTTAAAACATGGTTTGGCCCTTTTCCTTCCAAAAATTAAAAGTTCCACAACTTTATTTTTCTCATGAAAACTTTCTTTTGCCAAACCATAAAAACATGTCATCTTAAAAACGTAAATCATCAAAAAAAAATTCAAATCACAAAAGTGGAGTATATACGGACAACTATTTTCTCCATCGGGTTTATGACTTGTTCTTATCTATAAGGTTGGTTTAGTCTCTTACTACAAGGTGCAGACATCCACTCTATTCTTAATTTCTACATTTATTTTGTCCACGCAACAAAATTATCTTGTCAAAATAATTTATCCAAAAAGGATTGTCATAAGAATAGAGATTTCAAATCTTTCTTTATTACAAACTCTTGTATGAAATATAACAAGAAAACCAGCGAGCTATACATGCTCTATAATATGCACCTTTTTCTAAGAGAATTTTTCTTTAAAACTCAATATGTGTACATTCTTACATATTTAAAACTATAACTTTTAAGATTAAAACTTGAAAACACCATAAATCATTTACCTAAAACTTTATAATTTCAAGTTCTTAAAAGTTAATAATGGGGTTAGACTCAAAGAGGGTTTCCAATTCTTCTAGGCTTTCCTAGACACTCCCCAAGGTCAATTCTCTCAACTATATATATTCCTAATCCATTTTTCTCTTTTCAACTTTTTCCAATATATATGGTTTTCAAACCCACTAACCAAAAATACTAATCATATGGGATTCATTTTCCTTTGATACAAAGTACATTGTACACTCACCACCCAAATTACCTAAGGGTCTCCGGTTTTTATATTCATTCCTTTAGTTTACTAAATAAACATCTCATTTCTTACCATATTATACTCTTTATATTTAGTGGGTTCCTCTATGGATCTAGGTATATATATAATATATTTATATTTTTAAAGATACAAATACGTTCACTCACTATTTATATAGGAATCCTAAACTAAGCTCTGATACCAGATGTGACAACCCGAATTCCGACAGAACAATTTTTTTTTTCAAAATTCCAATCCATCGAAACTCAAGTTGTGCTCTGGTATCCTGCAGAAAAGACAGAGACATAAAACATGTTAGAGCTCAGAGAATATCTCACAGCGGAATGGATAAAATATAGTTAGTACAATCAAAACATAGCCTTACCATATTGTTAATATTGCCTAACTAGTATCCAAAGCTATCATGTCTCTACCACAAATCTAACCTGCGAGTATGTTATGAGGAGGGGGTCAGAACACAAGTTCTGGTGATTGGATTCAAACTATACACTTTGGATAATCCTACATATACTGTTAAATCATATTATCTTATTTATTAGGTTACTTGGGTTATCAGCACTCAAGGCTTACATACACGTCGTACCCATTTACTTCTCAGTGGATTAACCTAATAAGGATATATGTAGCTACCCCCAATATTAAGCTACACCCCATGGTAACCTACTCGCACGGTCTCTACCATAACAATATCGAAATATACGCAGTCCTTCATCCTACGTCGTAGTGACGTACGGACAACAATACTACGTTCCACATATATCTTTCATTACTATGCTATGCAAATGTACGGACTGCCACCTTTGTTCGAATCAGAATTCATACTGGAGTAATGCCCTCAAGTCTACGATACACCAACCAGAGCCGACATGCATGTATCCAGACTGTCCACAATATGTATCTTCAATTGTAGCCCGATGCCTCAATCGCACGTCCTTTAATGTGCACTGAGTTCCATGGCAGGGTGATACAAGAAACACAGAACTTGGTCAGGAGCTTTTCCATATCTGTATAGGCCCATCTTTAAGAGCCTCTACAGATATTCCTAGGGTCTGTTTTCACGGTGGCTATGGCCCCATCTAGGCCCCTCCCTCAACTAGTAAAGACTACAAGAGCTAAGCGACATGCCCCTAATAACAAACAATCTAAACATCCGTTTGGCGTCTCCCCTCAACCCCTTACCCCGATAGTGAAGGGTGATTGGTATCTTGGGTTTAGCTCTAGTCTTTTCGCATCCCACTGGTTGTCGATGACGGGTATCTAACAATCTACTATTCTTGCTGGTCGTGACCCTCTGCCTCCCTGTTGAGGCAACCGCCGAATCACCCTGGTGTCACCGCATCACAACATTATGACTACATAGCTACTTCTGCAGTAAAGGCCCACCCACCTAGTAGTTATGCGCAGACCCACCTCTGCGAGCACAGTCTAAGACATCTGTCAACGCACAGAAGACTACTAGGACCACCTTACATACCTCAGGAAGCCACGTGCTTCCTCTTCCAGTCCTTTGGAGTCGTCAGAACAATCAGATGAATGTGCGCTCCCCTCGTGCATTATAACACCTCGATGATCTACCCTGTTGGGTTATTCACCCTCAAACGTATGGACTGGTCCAAGCACCTCACTTTATTATGTTGTTAGACCCTATGTCTAAACATTCTTTTACGCGCTTGCTTTTCCTTACCAGGTTTCCTTTTAACTTGGTTATTCCCATTCACATTGAATTCCTCATCAGTTACCAAGTTCCTCTTGCTTATTAACCTATTTAAGTTTATTAATAAGCCCACAACATGTTGTTCTCCAGATTGTGGCCCAAGGTCTGTAATCCACAATCTCTTTTATATTCTTGTTTGATTTCATCATTACACTAACATGTTTTACTTAATATGTAATTAAGTATATCTTAATTCACATGTTTTCCAATTAACATGTCACATACCATTTATGATTAAATATAACTTATTTCATTTCATAAGTTTTCCTCATCCTTTCTCATTTAATCATAATTCCACTTTACATCGTCAATACAACTTATCGTCGTTTACTTATTAACTTAGTTCTATTAACTATGGCCCATTAACAAGTTTTTCTACCCATTTATTATAACCTATTTTATAATTTCCTCTTCTTCCTAGGACAAGTCTAAACATGCTATTCTTAGTAGTGGGTTTCAGACCTCTAACTTTACGGATTACTTAATTTATAATTAAGTACATTATATTTTCCCCCTTTTCTTAACTGGTTTCAGGTTTTCCCTTTTCTGATTACTTAATTTACAATTAAGTGTCCATTATCTCATTTCACCAGTTATCCAATTTACTTATTAGTTTATTATAAACTAAGTTATAATCCCAACTAGTCCCTAGGACAAGTCTACCTATTATACAACAATTTCACTAATGTTATTTATTTATAATATGTGATTATCACTCCCCTTTTAAACCATTTTCTTTCACTGTTGTATTCCAGTATTCTTCATTCACTGTAATATATGTTTCTTATTTTAATTAAGGAAAATACTTCATGTACCTTATTAGTTTGATAGAAGGAATCAGTGATTTATTTTCATAACGTATTCCCATCCAAATTCGTGGTAGCAAGTAATTTATTTACTTTTCTTACTTAATTTACTGTGGCTTACTTGCAACCACGTTCTCAGAAATAGGTCATTTAGGGAAATACATTACTTTTCCTTCGTATCTCACTATCTCAGTTCATTACATCCCTTACTTTCTTATTTTCTAAAATAGACATTTAATTACCATCATTGCCATTTATTCATATCTTGTTATATACATATATTTATATATGTACAAACATATGCCTAGACCTCTCACATTAAGCCTACACTTGTGGACGCTGGATTTGCCAGGCAGACTTCTACTACAAGTCGACTTAACCTCCTGCCTTAGCACCATTTTTAATTATGCACTTATACCTCTCACATTATATTTACCACTTGTGAATGCTGGATATGCCGGGTGGGTCCTGGCAGACTTCTATCACAAGTGCAATCTAATCGCGTGTCTAAGGCGTTACAGTTTCAAATTACTATGTATTTAGGCATGTACATATTTTAATAGTTATGCCTTTTTCCATGTGAATTTTTGGCATATTATCCTCTTCACATGTTTACTGTAATCCAATTCCCATGTCATCAAGTTATGCCTATATTTTGGTGCATGTCCTTTTTAACATGTATTTAATTCTAATTTTTGTCATGTAAGCATTTAATCGGGTAATTGTTCAGATCTAACAGAGTACATGTCAATTACTCAATAATATACCACAAGTAAATCATGTAGTTACAATCACTGAATTGGCTACTCATATCCTAACAAGTTTATTTTCTCCAACATGTAAACATTAATACTTTAGCCAATTCAACATAGGAATTTCCTGACATTTTCATATTAACATTTCAACTCGTTACAACAACAATTTATAATTAATTTGGCAATTTCACAATTAATAAAAAGGGGAATGCTAAACAATTATGTACCATTATCTAAAATAATATGGCTTAAACTTATTCACCTCGTAAGCTTTCCAAATCCTGGATCTGGTCCAGATCTAATCTTCTATGATTTCCCCCTAATTGGATTCTGTAACGACCGGAGAATTTGCGACCTTGGTTATCGACATTTCAGATCATTAATAGAAAGAAGTTAGAGGGTGAGAATAGATATGATAGAAAATTAGAATAGATGAAGAAGAAGAAGAAGAAGAACATAACAACAAAATCAGAGTAATACGAACCTCATAGTAGAACGAATAAAATATACTATATAACATAACTTTGAAATACAAATCTGTACTAGAATGTACACACCATTATCAAAGTACAGCTTTTACAATATAGCGTAAATAAACAATTGATATATAATCCTGAAGCCTCCTGCTCCACGCTCTCAGTATATCTGTAAAATTGATATACACGTAAATGTGTATATTTTATCCGCTTATTTATCTTATTTTATATTTAAAATAATTGATACTGTGTATTTATAGTTGTGTTTTCAGATTATTTATGATGAATGGATTAATGCACGTATTTGTTGAAATGCTTGAAGAATTGGTGTATGAAAAGTGTTGATTTTGAGAGTTAGATTAAAGCTTGAAGAAATGTTGTTGTTCAACCACCTTCTGCCGCATATTTTAATGATCCAATGCCTTTTCATAAAGATATCTTATTGCAAATGTTATGGAGTTCCTATTCATGCTTAAAACAATTGAAATTGATGTCATTTGATGCCCGCAAGCTATGTCAATTGCAAATCCATTCACATTGCGTTCACATTAGCTCAATTACAAGGCCTCTCATTCATGTTGCGTTCACACTAGTTTATGTGTTATTTTAGAAAAGGGATTTTGTCCCACATTGTGTAACTAGCCTCTTAGTCTTGGCCAATACAACTATAAATACACTATATCTCCTTCATTTGTAATAGTTTTATTCTGTAATTCTCTTCTTGGAATAAAACTCTTCTTCCCCTTTCTCTCAGTTGTTATTTTATTTTATTTTATTTATGTTCATGTTATTTAGTTTCTCTTTCTCTTCTTCTTTAGCTATGTCTAGCTAATACCCTTTGATTAGGGGGTGATGATGCTAATAGATATGATTCAACATGAATCACATCGCCAATAGATGAGGACTTTATACATGTAGATCTGGATCTGAATCAAGGGTTAGATCTGAACCTTCATATTCTGCGTCGTTTAAGAGCTATGCTCCTTCGCAAGGTATATTCGTGTTTGATCTAGCAATTATCAGATTTAGATCTAATTTTAGGGTTTTAGAAATTAATTAGTGAATCTGTCCTGATAGTCTATGGTTGTTTAAGAGCTCAGCTCCTGCATCGGCTATGCTTGTCGTTATTTACGTATTTGTTTTTAAGAACCTAATTATCGTTGATTCATGTGTGTGACGGAAACATGAATTAGATCAATATTTATTTGTTGGCTATTGATGAGTATGAATCCAATCTACGTCATTATCCCCTAATTGCTTTCTCTTATTATATAAATCTCTCTTTTTATTTAATTGCTGTTATTTTCTGTGTTTTCAATCAATCAAAATTCTGGAATAACTTGATTGGATATATTAGTAAGATAATTTTTGGTCCCAGATTTCGACACCCTCTACAACAACCCTTGTTGTTTAGGAAAGCCGAACGGATTAAACAATTGTTTATAGGTTTTAATTTGTTCGCAAACAAATTTTGGCGCCGTTGCCGGTGACCAAAATAACTTTTTCTTTTAAATCCTCCAGGTTATAATTTTTTTTTAGTTTTCCTTCATATATATAAAACAAGAAAAAAAAATTCCTTTTTTTTGCTAGTTTTATTTTATTTTCATTTATAAAAAATCTCTTGATTAGCTTTGATTTGGTATTGTTGATCTTCTAATTAAGAGAGAAAAAAAATTGCAATTTTCTAGTTGATTTTTCCCCCCTATCATTGCCTTTTGTTTTCAATTTGTTTCCTTTTTCTTTCATTTATTTCTTTCCGATTTTTTATAAATTTCTTTCCTTTTTTCAATTTTCATTAAAAAAAACACTTCCATTTTTTCTAATTTATTTCCATTCAATTTCTTTCCTTTTTTTAAAATTTTCTCAATTTTCCTATCAACAATTTCTTTTCTTCTTCTACAACTTTAAAAAAAAAATCTGCAATTTTTCTTCTTTTCCTTTGTTGGTTCCTTCTACAACTTCTACAAATTCATTCCATTGCAATCTTCTTTCTAATGCACAATACACTTCAACTGCCATCACTTGCTTCAATAAACAAATCATCCCCTTGCACAAAAATAAAAATTTTGCTGTCATTCACCTCTTCTATTACACAGTACGATTTCCCTAAAGAAAAAAATACCATCTGCCTACAAACACAGCTCAAACTGCAGAACAACCTCAGCCGTCCTCAAAATCGCTACAACTCCTTCGCTAAAATCCCATGCAAAACACCTAAAAACCCCCTGCAAACTGACAGACAACCATACCAACAGATCTCCCGCTACACTAGCCACTTCCGCATATTGCATACAACCAAAATTTACTCCAAACTCACCCAAAACCAAATTACAACTCCTCCACAACCAAGTTCATCTGCTCCAGCATCTGTTCAAACCGATAAACCACACCAGTTGCCATCAACAACAGCTTAAATATCACACTCCTTGACTGCAACTTGTTCAAGGCTACAACAAACCGTAGATCACCCCTCACAACCAAGACTCTGACCACAATCTCCTACCATTTTACAAACAAGTGCCGATCACTTCATCTCCCACTGTAGTCCAAACCTAGTGCACCATAACTTCGCAAACAGCTCCTCCAAACACTTCACATCGCCAGTCCACGCAATTATCCAAAACCGCACTTCGCATCACCTCTGAAACGCACACCTGCAAACAATACACAGCACTGCGCCACCACCCCTAAATCAGTTGATGCTCCAAATCCATCAATTCTCCTTCGCCCGGAACCCATACTCCAACCGCCCTGAAAGCCGCGACTTCCACAAACCCAAACCTATCTTGAACTGGATTTTGGGTTTTGATTTGGTGAACCCGATTTTCGATTTTGACTTCTGGTTCTAATTTTGATCCGAGGACGGTTTGCTTCGATTAGAAAATAAAAAGGGGAATTGAAAAAAAAGGGTCGGTGTTTGTTTGTAAAGTGATTCAGATCTTCTGCTTTGGGCTGATTTTTTTTGAGCCCACCATGGTTTTCTTAGTTGGACCTGTTTGTTTTGTTTTAATTTTTATTTAGTTTTTATTTTTATTTTTTGGTGTAGGTAATTCTTCTTTAAAAAAAATCACTTGTCTTTCTTTTGGTTATCATTCGAAAAAAATCATCTTTCTTTTGTTTAATTAGGCTTAGTTTAATGTTGTTTTTATTCGTTTTCATTTTTTTTACTCACTTTATTTTCAATTTCATTTTTGGTTCATTTTGATTTTTTTTCCTAAAAATAAAAAAAAATCCAAAAGAAAGAAAAAGAAAAATCACAGATAAGTTCGAGAAACAAATTCAAGCACCAAACAAGAAATTCAAGGGCTAACGAAAAGTGAAGGGTTCCGTCAAGCAATTTGCAAACACCAAAATTTGAATTGTTGGAGTGGTTGCATACCAAGTGGGGTGTGAACAGCTAACGCTATTCAATTGCACTGGACGGACCGCTGATCACTGTAAAATTTTCTAAACCCTACAGGTGTTCTGCTGCAAAGAAAAATATATAGAAATTGCATGTAAAAAATTTCTGCAGGTGCCTCGGCTTGCTTGTAAAATTTTTATTTTTGCAATTTATTATTCTGTGATTGAATATTTTGCCTGTTGATGTGTGGTTTAAAATTTCAAAACAAACATGGGATTAATTAAAAGTTTATTTTTGAAATCGAATCGAGGATTCCCCAAAGCTCATAGGACAAAATATTTGTTAAATTAACAATTAGGATTGATACTCTCTGAGGTGCCTAAGGAACGGTAGAGTCTAGAACTCAAACAGGTTCTTAAACCTTCTGTCATGTTTCTATAGTGATTCGTGGCACATTGGTAATCCCTGTCCGAACATGGCCTAGACTTGTATTTATATAATCCGAAGTTGTTAATTTTAACATATTTTTTAGGAGCTTCTTTAGAGCCACAACTTTGCAATTGATTTTTCGACGAAAAACTCTCTACTTCTAGTACATGCGCGCTTGCCCCATGTACAACCAAAATTGCAATTCTTTTAAAACATTAAATGATTTTGGTTTCAATTCAAATCAGATTGAATTTCAAGCTGAAATTTTTTCGAATAATTTCCACCAATATCATCAAACGGTTGTACCCCAATATGAAAACTATCATTCTATGATTAATGAGAATTTATCTGAGGCGAGACGACTGTTAGCGCAAATAGCTAAGCAAAGTGCTGAAAATCAAAACGATTGCAACACGGGTTTTAACGAAATTTTTGAAAACCAAAATGATTTCCATAATACGAGTGAATGTCAAATGTTGGTTACCGAAAATGAAAAATGTGTTGCGAACAAGCTAAATTTTTGGCGATGCTGGCTTTGGAAAATAAATAATGGATGACTTCTAAGAGATGAGGTGGATGAATTTTTTAGGTCAACTAGTGAGGAATACATAGGAACGACGAATAAAAAAAATGACATTTTGAAGTCTAATGTGTTTATTGAAGAGAACCGGAGTGAAATTGATCAATTAATACATGAAATTTGGATTTGTCGCGAGGAAATCAAGAAATGGGCGCGAACTTTAGATTAAGAAGATTCTGAAAATAAAGATATTGAAAACATGCGTATCATTGAACAACTATCCCAATACACTATTGAACTTTGGCAAAATCTAGAAAAATTCTTACATGAGGGAATTGATGATGTTGATGAATTTGAGGATTTAATAAACTTGGCTTGACTTATATTGAAGAACTAGCTCAAAGAATAACAGATAGCAAACACCGTTGCACCAGGATAGTGTATCATGTTTCTCTTCTTCAAACTGAAGTTACGAACTTGTACAACAACTATAAATCCCAATATAGTGATAAACAAGCCTCTGCCAACGCTTCTTTTGAAACAAATAATTAGCCATTAACTTCGTCACAACATTACATAATGATTATTGATGATTCTGACGATATGACCGTTGTTGAAAATTTTGGAAAATCTCTTGTGCAAAACATTGATTTCTGTGAAACTGAATTTCAAACTCAAACTGATGCTTCTTGTGAAAATTCACCTCTTGCTGAAATCAAAAATTTTCAACTAACAACTTTTGAAATTGATGAAAATCTTGATGAAGTTGTTGAAATCTCAGTAATTGATTTGAATTTAAATTCTCTTGAAAATGAAGACATCAATCTTCAATTTGATCTTCCTCTCTCCAATTCTGAAAATTTTGAAAATTTAGCAACCTTTGATTGTCGACTTGAAAGAAATGACGAAGTTGGCAACAACTGTTTAAGAGAGGACGACTTTGATGAACGAAAACTTCTTGAACTAATTGATGATAATAATGTTGGGTCTGAAATTGAAAATGAAACATGTGAAAACTTTGAAATTCTTAAGGTTGAAAACAACGAGACTGCTGAATGTGATCTTAAACACAATGACGATTTTTATAATAATGTTGAAATTCCTTGTGACTTGATCGTTTCAACTGTTCCTCACTGTGATCACTTATTTTTCAATGATAAATTTCTGTAGTATATGAAGTCTTTCTAGAATAACATTGTTTTGAGAAAACACGATTACGAAATTTACTGAAAATTCATTTGTTTGGTTTTAACTTTAGGTTTACGAACGAACCTTTAGTCAACAAAATTTCAAATATCAAAGCAAAACTGAACAATATTTCTCCAAACAAGTGTGGGGGTGAGAACGATGCACACGTCTCTCAATTTACACATCATCTGAACAAGTCAAACTTTGTTTTTGAAACTTTTCTTGAACCCCGGCTCACTAACTTCTCTTTAGTTGCTATAGAAATTCAATTCGGTTTTCGGATCAATTGTAAGCTCAAAATTTTAAAATTAGCAACTCAAACTTTAAAAAAACAAAATTTGTTTTTCCAAATCTGAAATGTAATATAAGATCCTTTATGATTTGGATTTCTGTGCTTAAGCTATGTCTCATAATCTTAATGAGGATGATCCATTGGTCCATCGTGGACCGGTTCATCTATTCGATGACTACATATTTTTTGCATGCACATTTGGTAAGTCACACTAACCCTCTTTTGTACATATGTAAATATTCTCTTATTTTTTCCCTTTCACTAAGATATGCCTAATTCACGACTGTGAGGACACAGTCACACTCAAGTGTGGGGAGGAATTTACATTACATCAGCAATCAAATTTTATGAACTAGGTCATTCATTGAATAAGGATTAACTTAAACTCATAAATAACACCTTGGTTCTTGTTTGATAAGTTGAATTGTTGGGTGATGGGAATGAACATTATTTATTCATTGAGTCATAATGTGTCTTTTTAAGATGCTAGTTTGAGACTGTGTAGACGTTAGTCGTGTTCTGGAGTAAGCGTGTCAACCCTTGTTATACATGTTAGAATGTGCAAGTAAAAATAATCAAAAAAAATCAAATAAAAATAATTATGCACCTACATATGTTGGATTTTCTGAGTTCGTTTTCATGCATAATATTTTTTCTCACTCAAATTTTCAAAATCGTAAGTTCTCCACTTGGCCCACTTAAGGAGAAATGACTCATTGTAGCTTTCTTCTTCGATACCCTACATTATTCAAACCCAAGTTTTTGTCGATTTACATTCATGTTTTGACAAGTTTTTCTTATATTGGTATACTTAAGAACCTTTTGTTAAAGGTTAAAAACACGTCACTTCTTATACCAATATTACACTACCCACTCCGTACTTATTTTAAGGTAGGACAACCATATACCACATCTTAATTTATATGGGTTTTCTATCTTACGGAACTTTTCTTATCATTCCTTTCAGCTTTTTATATAACATCAGTCCAGATTTGTGTGTTGAATTAGAGTTATAGAAATAGAGTAACTAGGGCACAAAACTTTCCTTTCATGAAGTATTGGTTATGATTCGCTTGGTAGAGGACAAATCAAATGAAATAATGTATAGTACCATTCCATTCCATCTCCACTCATCATTCATCATGTAAAAAGAAGAAAAAGAAAAATAAAAAAAAGAAGAAAAAGGAAAAGGAAAAAAAAGAAGAAGAAGAAAAAAAATTGCAATAAAGAGAAAATCTCTGAGAATAAAATAGTCATTCATCATTCTTGATTATAAAGCATTTCCATTCCATCCACATCCATCATACCGTACTTAGAAGTTAGGATTGTAGTTGAGGAGATGAAAGGAAACAAAAATGTTCATACGTGCCATAGTATTACTTTATCTTTTGTAGCTTGAGGTTCAACTAATACACTCGCCCTCTTATCTATAACATTTTTAGAACTTACAAAATTTCCCTTCATCTATGCATAACTCACATCCAATACAGTACAGTCACACTGGTGTAAAATTATTCAAAAAAAGGATAAATGATTGGGTGCACATTGTCGATGTGTAGAACTTTGGTTGACACCACGCTGGTAATAACCCGGAATCTGAGCCAATTTAAAAAATTTATTTTGGTAATTTTAGTAAATTTTGAATATTTAAAATGAATTATTTTAAATAATAGTGACGAGAAATTTATTTTGAATAGAATTCGAACGAATATATTTATATAGATCGTAGTTAGAATATAAATATTCTATTTTAAATTATAAAAGGAATTGAAAATGGCATGGTAGTTCGAAAATTTGATTTCAAAGTTCAAATGAATGTACAGGATTCAAAATAAACCGGATTTTAGCGAAATCAAAAATATTAGAATCTATATGAAAATATCTTACCAACAAATCAGAAAAATTGAAATTTCATAGCGGGAATCAAAAGATATGCCCAGTTGAAAATTCAGAATAGTCGTTATGGAATTCTGGCCCTTAAAAGTGGAAATTTTGCAAACGACCTCGGTTTTCGACGAAACCACTTTTGTTGGATCCGTGATATCAGGTTATTGCTTGGTTTCAAAATTCGTAATTTTCTGAATGAATATGTGAGCGTGGAAAAGTTAAACGTGTTTTAGCAGTTTCAGTCAATTTCGATCGACCAGAAAAGGGCCATTTTTCAAACGGTCTCAGGATTTGGCGAAATTAGTTTTGTCATGACCGTATCGTCAATACGAAGCTAGAAATAATTTTTCTGGAATTTTCTAAGTCAGTATGTGGCCCCGGTAAATTAAAATGTGCGTTCAAATTGAATATATCCTGATTTATATTTAATTTGATGAAAACTGATCGAAATGGTCGAATTGGCTAACATGACATATCCCATTGCGTTCAGAATGAGGGTAATTAGCTAGGGACGATAGTCGGTGGGTTCGATTTGGGATTCGAATTCGAAGGTAATTTTTGGATTTTAAAATTAAAATAAAATAATATATATTTATTTATTCCTGGTCAACCCTTTTCCCTCTTACCTCTCCTCCCTCCTGGTCATCGATTTCATTACAGGAAGAAAAAAAAGAAAAAAAGAAAAAAAAGAACCCTAGAAACCGCCGTCGTCGATCCCGCTAGCCCCCCTGCGCACCACCGTGACCTACGCCACCGCCTCCCCTACGACCATCCGCCTCGGCGCCACCCTCCTGCATCAGCCGCCGGTTCAAAAAACCATTGCCTCCACTTAGAAAAAGCCCAAATCGATAGAGGAGCCACCAACCCCCGCCGCACCTGCAGACGTCGCGCCAGCCACCATCTCCATTCGCTCGACCTCCCCTCAGCGCCGCCATTCCACGTCAGCACCCTCATTCTACCAGTCCTCCCCGTGAGGACCAGTACAGCCCCCCTTCTCCTCAATTCGCAGTAAACCCCCTCTGAAAACCCGGTACATTTTTTTATTTAATTTGTTTATTTGCTTTCTGTAGAATTAGTTTTAAAAATCAGTTTCTACTTTATTTTATATATTAACATTGTAAAGAAAAATCAGAAATTTTTATATATGAATATAGAAAAAAAATTAGATCTTTATAGTAGGAAAGATCAGATTTTTATAGAAAAAGAGTTTATATTTTTAAACGTAAAAAGTTAAGATTTTTCATGAAAGTTAGAAGAAAATATGAGCTCTATTTTTATGAATAACAAAAAAGATTAGATTTTTACTTTAGAAAAGATTCGATTTTTATATAAGTGAAATTAGAATAAAAATGCTATTTTTATACGCATGACATTAGATAAAGTGATGATTTTTATACGTATGAAGTTTGTATAAAGAAGTGATTTTTATTTTATGATTAACATGATAAAAATACGGTTATTTATATAAGTCACGAAATAAAAATGTGATTTTTATAATATCAACATCGTGTTAAAAATGGGATTTTTATGATGTAAATATCGCATTAAAGAAATTATTTTTATCATACAAAGAAGCGATTTTTATCGAAGAAAGATGAGATTTATATATATATTTATATATAATAGCCGAACAAAAATGTGATTTTTATAGATAAGGTTTCGAATAAAAATATAATCCTTATAATGAAAACATCGTGTTAAAGATGTTATTTTTAACATCTTGAAAGCGAAGTAAAAATATGTGATTTTTATATATGTAGTGAATATGGGCAACGAAAGTGACAAAAGGTGAGAACGGCGAAGATTTCCTACATATGAAGAGTTGCGGCGTTTGGTTTAGCTCTTAGTGAGAACTCCTCACCTTTATTTATTTTCTAGTTGAAATATATACTAGGATGTAGACGGTGTTTAGCAGCACCCGACACCCGTTGTCCATAGACCATGGACGACTCGTGTGATTGTTTGTGTTGTGAAATTTGACTGTTGATTGCAATGTGAAAAATATATATTCATGTGCTGAAATAAAATACATATTAATGTGCTGAAATAAAATAAATATTCATGTGTTGAAATAAAATATATTTTCATGTGTTGAAATAAAATATATATTCATGTGTTGAAATAAAAAAATATATTCATGTGTTGAACTAAAATAAATATTCATTTACAAATCGAAAAATTTGTTTATGTACACCAATTTGACTGATATTGATTTGGACGATAAATTTTACACATCGCCCAACTGCACAAATAAAATATGTGTTTGATTGATTGAAACCCCACACGGGTGTTGGGATGATATTGACGTACACTAATCCCGATTGTTTAGTTGTATGTCAATCGATGGTTTGACAGACTGTGTAAGCGTTAATTATTTATATTTAATGCTTATGCAGTTGTGTGGTGCACTTTGGATGATGGTTGATTATTTATCATTGCTATTATATACATGTGTTGTATAGAATCCATATAAATAATATTATAAGGTAGTTGAGTGGGTCTCACTCCCATTTAGAGATAGTAAATTCATGTGTTTAATAGAAGAAAAATTCATGTGTTGAATAAAATATATATTCACGTGTTGAATAAAAGAAAGTTCATGTGTTGAATAGAATATATTCATTTGTTGAATAGAATAACGAAGTTATTGAAATATATAAAGCCGTGTTGGTTAGATATGTGTCATTTTGATGTGAACGATATTTATATCGATTTTATTCATTTTTATAATGAATATAGAAAAGGAAGTGATTTCAAAATATAATGTTTTGAAAATATTATCATTTATATATCGATGATATGGAATATTCAATTTTGATTAGAAATTGAATATAAAGTTGAAATCGTTTTGAAAACGAATTTAAAATGATTTATAAAATACGTTTTAAAAAGGAAATCGACGAAATATATATAATATATTTATATTATATATATAATGGCCTGAATAGAACGCTAAGCGCTGCGGGAGTTCGCGGATTTCGACCATTGACTTCGAATTGACGTTGCGGGAGATCCGACCGTCAGATTCTCCTAAAACCAGAACCATTGGGTTCGTATCGAAAAGAGATTTCTAACGAATATCAGAAATTAGAAGTCTAATGGTTGGATTTGGAAGTATGTCCAAATAAAATTTGGAAAAGGTCGCTGTAAGTGTAGTTCGATGGCCGTTGAGGGAAATCGACTGTACGGGCCTTGATAAAATAATTAAAAATAGTAATAATTTGTGTGAAATCATAAGAAATGATTTGAAAAGAATTCGAATGAAAATTTCCATATTTGAAAAGATAAAAATAGATTTTTATCGAAATGACCTAGTTTTGAACTAGAATTATAATTCCATTTATTTTTAAAATAAATAAATTGGACTTGAAATGGTTTTGAAAATAACCAGAATTTCCAATAATTGAATTGGAATGGATTTCAATCGAAATTGTCTTTGGAATATTTCAATGTTGGATTTCATGAATATACAGATATTGTTATGAAAATTTGAAAGATATACACATATATATCATTATTTTCAATACTATATTTGTTGGTCGTAGAATTTGATATTGAATATAAGCCGATATATTTTCTATTCAGAGCCTTATATTTAATATCAAATGTGATTTGGGTCATCGTGAATGGTGTCTTCATTATCACTGTTCTTAATCTCAGTTGAGAAACAGATTAAATCTTTTTATTTAGATTTAATGAAGTATACCAATTAAATGAAGTTTAATTAGAATTGAATTAGAATGTGATTTTGGGTTTATAGTGAACCGTGTTTTAAGTTACATTGGTTCTTTAACCCAGTTAAAGACAGGATATGGTTTCCCAAGTTAAACAATCATTAATATTGATTTTTCAGAAGATTAAAATCAAGTGGAGTTTTAATGAATCTTTAATTAGATTGAAATGATCGAGAATAGAGTATCACCAGTTTTGCTCCAGGCGATAGTTAAATCTTTAATTAGATTTGAACGTGAAATGGTAATTGAATTTACTGATAACACCGTGGTGTTAGATATGAAGTATGACCAGTTTTACTTCATGGGGTGAATAGGTTGGGTTTGGGAAATAAAATAAATGATTACTTCGGTGTGGTTAGCTAATCCGACTAGTTTGAATTGAAATTCAAAAGAAGATTAAAGAATAAATTTAAAGAATTTATCTTTGATAAAATTAATGGGAACCCTTCCCAAAGTATAATAATATTTGAATAAATGAATATTATGAATTGGAATGAGGCGTATGTTGTGTTTGTGTAACACTTGTTTATTATATACGCGAGTTATTCAGAAAGACCGGGTTTATCCCATTCTGAATAACTGATTCGATGTGGTGTCGAGGATGAAGACGGTGGTCGAAGACCGGAGGTCTTCACATCGTTTGGGTGATTACTGATGATCTTGATTGGGCTGTACACCCAAGAGGAGGGAATCGGTTGGAGATCGTCCAGACGTACTTGGAGATCGATGGATATACGAGGTACAAGGTGCCTCCGGTTTCGTTCAGACCCAGAACGAACTTGTATGGACTGTGTGTCTGACATTGGATTTTGCTCTGTGTTGATTGATCTCTATTAAATATACATCTGCCTGGTGATGGGGAATTCATTCCCTTACTTCTCCTTCTTTGAGACATATGGGATCAGAGGTTGTATATCGATAGACATCAGTCGCATGGTGTGAATTGCCTATGTGGCATGCCTAAGTGGCAAATGATCAAGGCGTTAGTTGAAAAGCAAAGTCTTGTGGTTGATGATCAAAGCACCGCCTGTGTGGCATAGCTTTGTGTAGCGTTAATTTGCGAGCCTCACACCCGGTTGTGAACCAGAAACGGGAGAGGACTTCAGGGAGGACATGCGTTTCTTTCTAGCTAGCGTGGTGTCAGTGACCTACCAGCCCTGACATTTATATTATTTCCACCTATGTGGTTGTTGCTGTTGCGAGGCGCCTCGGATATATCGGTGACTATGTGGAGCCGATAGGGTCATTGGACTCATTTTCGCCCCAAAGGGCGGGGAAACGCAGTGTTCAGGCATTTTAATCCACATCGGTGGACCGACACTGACGATCCAAGGGTCACTCGAGCTCTGACCCTGAGGCTCGGGCTAGAGAGTCTCGAAGCGGTGAGGACGATCCCTTGCCTCGGTTCACAGATGGAAATCCAACTTCCAATACGTGACTTTGCGGTTTTGATTGTAAACCTATATATGGTGACATAATATATGGTACCCATGTCGTCTATGATTGATACTTATGATTGAAATTGTTTTGACACTATACACTTATAGTAATAACAAAAGATGAAATTTAGCGTATCAAGCATTCTTTGGGTATTATAAGGTAAAACCCTATCCTTCGGCTTGTGTTGCATTGTGTGATGGGACCTGGGTCTTATAATAGCTTCATTGTTCTTTATTTAGCATTGCGCTGTTATTTTATGCACTGGTATTCTTGGGAGGAAACCCGTTCCGTGTTATACGCTGTGGTCCCTTGATTTACCTAATTTTGAAATAAAGATTAATAACTGTTTTAGTTCTCACACCAGTCACATGACTGACCTGGAGTTTATTATTTTAACCTAAACTCTAGGTGCCCTTATTTTGACACGGGCTGCTAGTAGTTTTGGTTTTACAGATTTATATTCACAGGATCCTGGTTTACAGCTGGAACGATATCCGGAAAGCTTTGTATCCGTATATCTCCTTCAGTTGTGTTTTGTATTATTTTCCGCTGCTATGTAATGTATTGTAATCTCTGATATTTATCAATTGTATATTATTTGTTTATACTCTGTATATTCTTGTAATCTGATGAAATTGTTGTAATTAATAATGAAATGTTCTTCTGTTTGCATTCCGATTCGTCTTGTCTTCAACTCAATCCGTGATTTCCCATAGGGGGATTTCGGGTCGTTTCAGTTTGGTATCAGAGCTTTGGTTTACAAATCTCGAGAACAAGACACATTAGAACCATACGAAAGAATTCATCAGAGCTTGGATTAGTAATATCCAATGAGAATGACCCGTTAGAGATAGGATCATTAGTATCCTAGAACGAGTGAAGAGTATATTTTTAGAAGTGAAAAACAAGTTTTGTTTTGAAAAAAATAAAATTCAATTACATGTATTTGAATATTTATTTTATACTGAGTTGGACAATCCAGTATATAAAGATTTTGCGTATATGTCTGATCCACGTGTATTTGAAGTTTTAATATACTGGATAGATATGGAGTCACGCTCTAGTTGCCCGGAGATGATTCTGATGATTGTAGCTACATCATCAGAATTGGTATTCGAGTTTCGAAAGTGGGATTTCTATATATTTCCAATTGACTGGTGTGAGAACCAAAACTAGATAGGGCTAATTGATGTGATTTGGCACCAAAAATGTGATTTTTGACTATATATCAAAAATATGAATTTGAAACGTTAATCAACAAATTGATTGCTGATTGCGTTGTTTGATTATTGGTTGATTAATTAAAATTTGAACCATATAAACAAATTGATCAAATATTGAACTATATTGAAAATTTATCGCATTTGCATGCATATACATGTACTTACATTAAACAGGTCATAGCAAGGAGGCTAAAGCAGAGGAATAAAATTCTATGCCCGACAAATAAGTACATGTTTACTAATTTCTTGGGTTTTTGATGATTTTATGAGCCGATTGGCTTGCCGCTTGGCTGTTTCTTTTTCTTTTTGGATTGATGAGGGCCATGGGAGGCTATTTGAAATATCCCGAAGCTCCTGGTGCAAGGGAGTTTATGGGAAATTTTTCGAAAATTTAGGGTGTTAGCCAATTGAGAAGTTCATAGAAACTGAAAAGTTGAAGAACTTAAGCCGTAATGAAAATAATGAAAGTTGAGTTGATTTGTGAAACAACTTTCGGCTTCGTTCCTTTTCAGGGATGAAAAGTTTTAAGTGGGGGAGATTGTAATAACCCGGAAATCTGAGCCAATTTAAAATTTTTATTTTGGCAATTTTAGTGAATTTTGAATATTTAAAATGAATTATTTTAAATAATAGTGACGAGAAATTTATTTTGAATAGAATTCGAACGAATATATTTATATAGATCATCGTTAGAATATAAATATTTTATTTTAAATTATAAAAGGAATTGAAAGTGGCACGGTAATTCGAAAATTCAATTTCAAAGTTCAAATGAATGTACAGGATTCAAAATAAACCGGATTTTAGCGAAACCAAAAATATTAGAATCTATTTGAAAATATCTTTCCAACGAATCTAAAAAATTGAAATTTCATAGCGGAATCAAAAGATACGCCCAGTTGAAAATTCAGAATAGTCGTTATGGAATTCTAGCCCTTAAAAATGGAAATTCGACAAACGACCTCGGTTTTCGACGAATCCACTTTAGTTGGATCCGTGATGTCAGGTTATTGCTAGGTTTCAAAATTCGTAATTTTCTGAATCAATATATGAGCGTGGAAGAAGTTAAACGTGTTTTAACGGTTTCAGTCAATTTCGATCGACCAGCAAAAGGGCTATTTTTCAAACGGTCTCAGAATTTGGCGAAATTAGTTTTGTTAGGACCGTATCGTCAATACGAAGCTAGAAATATTTTTTCTCGAATTTTCTGAGTCAGTATGTGGCCTCAGTAAATTAAAATGTGCATTCAAATTGAATATATACTGATTTATATTTAATTTTGATGAAAACTGATCAAAACGGTCGAATTGGCTAACGTGACATATCCCATTGCGTTCGAAATGAGGGTAATTAGCTAGGGAAGACAGTCGGTGGGTTCGATTTGGGATTTGAATTCGAAGGTAACTTTTTTGATTTTAAAAATAAAATAAAATAATATTTATTTATTTATTCCTGGTCAATCCTTTTCCCTCTTACCTCCCCTCCCCCCGGTCATCGATTTCATTACAGGAAAAAAAAAGAACACTAGAAACCCCCGTCGTCGATCCCGCTAGCCCCCCCGCGCACCACCATGGCCTGCGCCACCGCCTCCCCCACGACAATCCGCCTCGCCGCCACCCTCCTGCATCAGCCGCCGCTTCAAAAAACCACCGCCTCCACTTAGAAAAAGCCCAAATCCAGAGAGGAGCCACCAACCCCCGCCGCACCTGCAGACGCCGCGCCAGCCACCATCTCCAGTCGCTCGACCGCCCCTCACCACCTCCATTCCACGTCAGCACCCCCATTCGACCAGTCCTCCCGCGAGGACCAGTACAGCCCCCCTTTCACTCAATTCACTGTAAACCCCCTCTGAAAACCCGGTATGTTTTTTTTTTATTTAATTTGTTTATTTGCTTTCTATAGAATTAGTTTTAAAAATCAGTTTCTACTTTATTTTATATATTTACATTGTAAAGAAAAATCAGAAATTTTTATATATGAATATGGAAAAAAGATTAGATCTTTGTAGTAGGAAAGATCAGATTTTTATAGAAAAAGGGTTTAGATTTTTAAACGTAGAAAGTTAATATTTTTCATGAAAGCTAGAAGAAAATATGAACTCTATTTTTATGAATAACAAAAAAAGATTAGATTTTTACTTTAGAAAAGATTCGATTTTAAAGTGAAATTAGAATAAAAATGCTATTTTTATACGCTTGACATTAGATAAAATGATGATTTTTTATACGAATGAAGTTTGTATAAAGAAGTGATTTTTAATTTATGATTAACATGATAAAAATACGGTTATATATATAAGTCACGAAATAAAAACGTGATTTTTATAATATCAACATCGTGTTAAAAAGGGGATTTTTATGATGTAAATATCGCATTAAAGAAATGATTTTTATCATACAAAGAAGCGATTTTTATCGAAGAAAGATGAGAATTTTATATATATAATAGTCAAACAAAAATGTGATTTTTATAGATAAGGTTTAGAATAAAAATATAATCTTTATAATGAAAACATCGTGTTAAAGATGCTATTTTTATTGTCTTGAAAGCGAAGTAAAAATATGTGATTTTTATATATGTAGTGAATACGGGCAACGAAAGTGACAAAAGGCGAGAACGGCGAAGATTTCCTACATATAAAGAGTCACGGCGTTTGGTTTAGCTCTTAGTGAAAACTCCTCACTTTTATTCATTTTCTAGTTGAAATATATACTAGGATGCAGACGGTGCTTAGCAGCACCCGACACCCGTTGCCCACAGATCATGGACGACTTGTGTGATTGTTTGTGTTGTGAAATTTGACTATTGATTGTGATGTGAAAAACATATATTCATGTGTTGAAATAAAATTATATTCATGTGTTGAAATAAAATAAATATTCATGTGTTGAAATAAAATATATATTCATGTGTTGAAATAAGATATATATTCATGTGTTGAAATAAAAAAATATATTCATGTGTTGAAGTAAAATAAATATTCATTTAGAAATCGAACGATTTGTTTATGTACACCGATTTGGCTGATATTGATTGGGACGATTGTAACACCCCACGTCCGTTAGTGTCACTCACAAAGGGAATACACTAACTTCTGTGGAGCATTATGGGTAAAAGATGCAGATAAATTACAAGACAGACAAACATTAAACAGCGGAAAATAAAATTTTGCTTTATTTACAAAATAGTTTGTACAAGATTGCTTTACAATATCAGAGTATCATCTGTCTTTACAAAATAAAAAAGCATAAAAAAAATACATTTGTATTCCCCAATATAGCATGAGCCAGCCATAGCAATAGAAAAGAGAATCCAAGCAAAACTTCCACAAATCTTCGAGCTTGGAAAGAGCAGCGGTCCAATCTAACCTGAGCTGTACTATTCCCTCCTCAACTACCTGGGGGGGAAACGGAAGGAAAGAAGATGAAAGAAAAGTAGAGTCAGACATAAAGCCTGAGTAAGTCTAGTGACTATTCAGTCTATGGATAAGAAAAAGAGCATGATAAGTATAAACTGGAAATGGGAAAGCACCATAAACTAAGTTAAGTTGTCTAGGACCGAATCTACTGTCGTACCCCATACTAATCTCTGCACCACCTAACTAGTGTCCAAACTAGTAATGTTAACGTGATCCCAATTCTGGTTGTTTCAGTTGCCTTCAGGCATACATTTATTATTTATTACCTAGATCTAATCTAGGGTTTCTTATCAAGTGTTTTCTAGCTTCTACTAGAGTTTTACGCTATCTGCTGAATGCTTCTTGGATTCGGGTTTGATGCCACCAAGGTCTAACTAGGAATTATGCATCCGATCGAACGATGCCCTTTAGTCTAGGACACACTACCTAGAGTGTTATATGTTCCTAGACTTTCCCCACGCATGTATCGCGAATCGTTATCGCTTGTCTAGATGCACATGTCCTGTAATGTGCTACCCGAGTTCCGTTGTCAGGGCTACTCTAGAAATACGGAACTCGGTCGGGAGCTTTCAATATCTGCTGATGCAGATGCTAAGGTCTGTTTTTCTAGTGGCTATGGTCCCACTCGACCCCTCTCTCAACTAATGGAAGGCACCCTTGTAAAATGAGAACTGTACGAAGGCCCCTATCTGCCCCACTAATTTATGGCCAACAACACCCCGCAACCACAACTAGATAGCAAGTATGTGGTCCGTATGAGTTCTCCGCCTCCCCGCTTCACGTGTCTCGCTTGACTGAAGATGGTAGGTAGACGACGAGTTGCTATCACAGGGCTACTGTTTTCTCGCCGAATCACGCTGGTCCATCCTAGTCTTTAGGTTGCCATATTTTGCAACCAAGGCATACCCTTGGTTCTTCTAACGCAGACCTTAACCTCTGTGGGCCCAGGAGGATCATCTGCAGCCTCACAGAGGGATACCAAGAGTACCCTCACGTCCCCTCGAAGCCTCGGGCTTCGTAACCCAATTCGTTGGAGCCTTCTTTTAAAATTAGATGAACGACCGCTCCTTCTCGTGTTATACTAAGAATTACTACTTAGTTTTGTTAACTAAGATTTACCACTTAGTTTCTAGAACCGTTGTTTTCTTAACTAAGGTTCTCTACTTAGTCCCTTTTAACTAAGGTTTACTACTTAGTTTTCTTTCTCGTCAAGTTGGTTTGGTTAAGTGTCATTAGTCAATTCAAGTTAACTTAACCCATCCCTTTTGTCATATTAAACTGGTTAAGTGTTATTCCTGTTGACTTAACCCTACCACAACTCAGATTATACTGGTTAAGTGTTGCCTCCTTGTGTTAACTTAACCTCACCATCTGTTTAACTAACCTGTTACAACGGTTAAGTGTCTCCTTAGCTAACTTAACCCTACTACTTGTTTAATTAACAGGTTATAATGGTTAAGTGTTGTCCATTCACGTTTAACTTTACTACAAGTCAAATTACACTGGTTAAGTGTTCTTGTTACTTAACTCTAATCATTCATGCTATATCGGTTAAGTATTTCTAACTACTTAATCCCAACCCATTTGTCAAATCAACTTGTTATCATGGTTAAGAGTTCTAATTTTTTCCTAACCTCAATCACTTGTCTAACTAACGTGTTTCTATGGTTAAGTGTTCTAATTAACTTAACCTCACTCTCTAGTCCAGTTGATCATGTTATAATGGTTAAACATTTGCTTAACCTTATCCACTCCCCTAGTCAACATATTAAATTGGTTAAGTGTCCAGATTAACTTAACCCTACCCACCAATTTAGTTAATATGTTGAATTTGGTTAAATATTTATTTAATTGACTTAACCCTATCAATCCTGACTTAGCCTTAATTTATTAACTAAAGCACTAACCACTCACATTAGACAGGTATCGTTGCGGTTACTGAATGTGCCGGTCGGTTCCGGGCCGGTTTACACCACAACTCAGTCTAACCTCGGGTCAGGCATCTTTCTAAATTCATAACCATCCCATTCATTGGATCAGTTAGGGATAGCCAGGGAGGGCAGGAAACTTGTATTTTCCAAACCCAAGCCTAGACACTATCCTCTCTGTCACCCTAGAACATTTTGGTGTATGTGATTAGAAGGGATGTCATATATTTTAATTTTAAAACTAATGGTGTAAAGGTTTACACCAATCATGGCCCTAACCCATTTCATGATTTTAGGCCTACCTACATCATATTTTCTTAGTTTACATATTTTGTCTCTTTCCATTTTATATGTAAATATTTGCGGCCCATTATTCAAATTCATTCTTATTGGGTATAATAACTTATACCACATAAATGTTCTCAAGTCGTTGGCATGTGTAAAAAATGCCAACACATATGTTTTATTTTTACCCCAACGTTATTACCCCCGTTTTATATGTTTGCTATATTATGACATATGTTGGGCTTCAACATTTCAGCCCAACTTAGAAACATAAAAAGGGAAAGCTTAGAACATGATATATTCTAAGCAGCATAAAAGGGGTGTGTGAACGCATGAACTTGCAACATGACCATTTAATTAACACAAATTAGAGGTGCATGAACTTGCAATATGGCTATTTAATTAACACAAATTAGAGGTGCATGAACTTGCAATATGGCCATTTAATTAACACAAATTAGAGGTGCATGAACTTGCAATATGGCCATTTAATTAACACAAATTAGAGGTGCATGAACTTGCAATATGGCCATTTAATTAACACAAATTAGAGGTGCATGAACTTGCAATATGGCCATTTAATTAACACAAATTAGAGGTGCATGAACTTGCAATATGGCCATTTAATTAACACAAATTAGAGGTGCATGAACTTGCAATATGGCCATTTAATTAACACAAATTAGAGGTGCATGAACTTGCAATATGGCCATTTAATTAACACAAATTAGAGGTGCATGAACTTGCAATATGGCCATTTAATTAACACAAATTAGAGGTGCATGAACTTGCAATATGGCCATTTAATTAACACAAATTAGAGGTGCATGAACTTGCAATATGGCCATTTAATTAACACAAATTAGAGGTGCATGAACTTGCAATATGGCCATTTAATTAATACAAATTAGAGGTGCATGAACTTGCAATATGGCCATTTAATTAACACAAATTAGAGGTGCATGAACTTGCAATATGGCCATTTAATTAACACAAATTAGAGATGCATGAACTTGCAATATGGCTATTTAATTAACACAAATTAGAGGTGCATGAACTTGCAATATGGCCATTTAATTAACACAAATTAGAGGTGCATGAACTTGCAATATAGCTATTTAATTAACACAAATTAGAGGTGCATGAACTTGCAATATGGCCATTTAATTAACACAAATTAGAGGCTTGTGTACTTGCATTGTAATATCATCTATTTTTGACATAAAACATGAACCTAAACATGAATCATGGGTTTCAATCAAATCACGTAAACTTGCATTCTAGAATATGAATCTACTCAATTAGGTATCACATATATTATCACATGATTTTGATAACAACATAAGCCTAAAACATATTTTCATTTAGGCATAACACTAAACATAAACTAGTCATGTCCATAAAGTCATTAGGTGTTCACAAAGGTGTTTACTTTTGTCACTAATACAAAAGTATGATTCAACTAGAATTATTCGAACCTAAACTTATATGAATCTTGTTACGAAAAAGGGTCAAAGCTACACTTGCAATGATCATAGTCATGTATGTTCAAGGGTCTAAGTTATGTTGACATAATAGTGGATCACATACTTGCATGATTCTCAACTTGGTTGTAACAAACTACCACAAGCACATAAGTGTCACTATGAATCATGTACTTGCAAATACCCAATAGATCTAATATTATCACACCACAACATCTCCAATTCATTTATAATTTGGATCATAGCATCACACAATTAAGAATTATCATCACTACAAATTATGTACAATTCCATTTACATTTTATACAAATCAAGATCCAATTGTTATTCATATCGGAATAGCACTCTACTTACAACGTATGACGAATCTTGTATTCAGGATTCTGAATTCTGAATTTGGTGATGCTATCCTTTGTTGTAGATGTTGTTTTGATTTATTTGTTGTAGCTTTAATCTTTTACTCTTATTAGCTTTGTTGTTCATCTATTTCAAATGGTGGCTCCCTCTAATTCTCATTCGACAGCATGGCGGCTTCAACTCTTATTTTCATGTGAATATTTAGTTGGAGACCTAAGGTCTTTCTATAGAGTTGCATTTTGATTTGAGCCGTCCGATAATGCTAGGGTTAATCAAGGCCATCAATTTCAAAAGAGGCCAATTATGTTCACAATTAAGGACTATAAATTACTCCCATTTTAAATTATGTCATAATTACTATGCATGCAAATTACCCCCATTTTGAATTATGCCATAATTACTATGCATGCAAATTACCCCCATTTTGAATTATGCCATAATTACTATTTCAATTACATGTAATTTCATGTTTTAGCATATATATATATATATATATATTCTAAAATGTACACATTTCTCATTTAGGACAAATCCTATATGTAAATAATTCCTAATTTTACTTATGCAATAATTACTCTCTTAATGTACATTATCAACATTTACTATTATTTGTTAATTCATATAAATACGTACACATTAGATACATCCCCCCCTTTGCACACTTATTATTATTTTTATATGCATATTAAATACATCCCCTCTTTTACACACTTATTATTATTTTTATATGCATATTAGATACATCCCCTCTTTTACACACTTATTATTATTTTAGCAACCTTAGTGTTATCAAAAAATTCGGGGTGTTACATTCTCCCCTCCTTTTAGGATTTCGTCCCCGAAATCTTCAAGTTAGGAAGAATGTGTCCTACCATCCAATCACCCATCTACTCAACCATTCAATCACAAGCATTAATTGTCCTTAAAAGATTTCTAATGCTTTCATGTTCATAGGCATAGTGTGTGTATATGTCTTTATCTAATGCAAAATCAGGCGGTCTACTGATTCAGTTGACCTCCTTAATGCAAATCATGTATGTGGCATGCGTCCAATCATGTATGTAAGCATCCCTAGTCATGTATATACTACATGCGTGCACAGCCATTCATCCATATGCAACGTCCATATGATATTATATCAAGTTCAACCTACAAACAAATGCATATATGTAAATGCAATATGAAAGCGTTCGAACTTGATCTAGTGCCTAATACGTATGCATATGCATCCACGAGCAACCATTTGCAACCAATTGCAAACATTCAACCATAACATGTTTCAAATGCATGTTTACATTCATTGGCTTCTGCCTAAAGATCGCAGATGCGACATAGAGGATATACTTTGGAAAGAGAGAAACAACTATGCGTAAAGCTCCTAAACAGAGAAATCAAGGATGCACCCTTAAGAAAAAGGGTATGATGCTAGTATCTAGCCTTCTCGAGCTTTACTCCACTATATCTTAACCAATTTAACTTCACGATTGTGAAGTTCCTAACCTCCATTTCCAAAATAAACAGATGTCAACCAAGTGTATATACTAGGATGATCAGAGATCTCTCCTCCTATCTTATCCATCATGCCATAACTATAAGGGTTGAAAGGTCACTACGCGCTTTTCACAACTATTCATCTCTCACGCAAACCATCCTAGTCGAACTCGACATTCCTCAAGTACAAGCCCCAAAGGCCTAAACCAATATCAGAAAAGCACCCAAGGAATATCTCCTCCGAATTTGGACGATCTACGTGATATGATATAAATAAACTCGATGGCTATTCTCAAACCCCTACTAACTAGAAATAAACGGGTCATACCACCCACTGGGTTTGAGATAGATTGGGATCTTTCTACTATACAAGTACTAAGGTGCAGAGATCAACTATGGAAGAAAATATGAATAAATGCGAAGCGTTAAAACCGAAGGAAAGAGTACGAACAGAAAAACTAGACTCTTTCCAACAGAAACTTTTACCACCTATCTCTTAGGTATGCTTAGCATGTACTTCCCTTCTAAAATCTTGTCCCTCATCCTTGCCCTTGTCCTTAATAATATGCCCTATCATACCCTAGTGAAGATTCTTCCTCTTTTATAATTTCTTCCTCCTTCGTGAGCTAAACCTACATCCATGAATTCCTCATCCTAAGGTTGTGTCCCTTTGCCAAACTCCTCATCCTTTTTCCGTGTAACTATGTTGGCAAATCTCTTGAAAGCTACTTCCATCATACCGAAGACCCTACTAAGCTTGAAAGAAGACTGGCCGTAAGTGGAACAACTACGGCTATAGATGGGAGTTGGGCACTACTTCGCCCTTTGATGAGGTTATCTCCCCGAAAGCCAGGAGCCCCAGAGACTCAAGAAAGAAGGAGACAAGAATTCAAACAGAGGAAGAGAAGACAATGCGTATGGCTTTGGGGAATATGCCTTTAAAACAAATCCTTTCTTTTAAAAATGCTTCTTTAAAAACCTTTTGAAAATAATTTTTCAAATCTTTTATCTGATCCGGTAACCTTCAGCTCTGATACCACGTGTAACACCCCACGTCCGTTAGTGTCACTCACAAAGGGAATGCACTAATTTCTGTGGAGCATTATGGGTAAAAGATGCAGATAAATTACAAGACAGACAAACATTAAACAGCGGAAAATAAAATTTTGCTTTATTTATAAAATAGTTTGTACAAGATTGCTTTACAATATCAGAGTATCATCTGTCTTTACAAAATAAAGAAGCATAAAAAAAATACATTTGTATTCCCCAATATAGCATGATCCAGCCATAGCAATAGAAAAGAGAATCCAAGCAAAACTTCCACAAATCTTCGAGCTTGGAAAGAGCAGCGGTCCAATCTAACCTGAGCTGTACTATTCCCTCCTCAACTACCTGGGGGGGAAACGGAAGGAAAGAAGACGAAAGAAAAGTAGAGTCAGACATAAAGCCTGAGTAAGTCTAGTGACTATTCAGTATATGGATAAGAAAAAGAGCATGATAAGTATAAACTGGAAATGGGAAAGCACCATAAACTAAGTTAAGTTGTCTAGGACCGAATCTACTGTCGTACCCCATACTAATCTCTGCACCACCTAACTAGTGTCCAAACTAGTAATGTTAACGTGATCCCAATTCTGGTTGTTTCAGTTGCCTTCAGGCATACATTTATTATTTATTACCTAGATCTAATCTAGGGTTTCTTATCAAGTGTTTTCTAGCTTCTACTAGAGTTTTACGCTATCTGCTGAATGCTTCTTGGATTCGGGTTTGATGCCACCAAGGTCTAACTAGGAATTATGCATCCGATCAAACGATGCCCTTTAGTCTAGGACACACTACCTAGAGTGTTATATGTTCCTAGACTTTCCCCACGCATGTATCGCGAATCGTTATCGCTTGTCTAGATGCACATGTCCTGTAATGTGCTACCCGAGTTCCGTTGTCAGGGCTACTCTAGAAATACGGAACTCGGTCGGGAGCTTTCAATATCTGCTGATGCAGATGCTAAGGTCTGTTTTTCTAGTGGCTATGGTCCCACTCGACCCCTCTCTCAACTAATGGAAGGCACCCTTGTAAAATGAGAACTGTACGAAGGCCCCTATCTGCCCCACTAATCTATGGCCAACAACACCCCGCAACCACAACTAGATAGCAAGTATGTGGTCCGTATGAGTTCTCCGCCTCCCCGCTTCACGTGTCTCGCTTGACTGAAGATGGTAGTTAGACGACGAGTTGCTATCACAGGGCTACTGTTTTCTCGCCGAATCACGCTGGTCCATCCTAGTCTTTAGGTTGCCATATTTTGCAACCAAGGCATACCCATGGTTCTTCTAACGCAGACCTTAACCTCTGTGGGCCCAGGAGGATCATCTGCAGCCTCACAGAGGGATACCAAGAGTACCCTCACGTCCCCTCGAAGCCTCGGGCTTCGTAACCCAGTTCGTTGGAGCCTTCTTTTAAAATTAGATGAACGTCCGCTCCTTCTCGTGTTATACTAAGAATTACTACTTAGTTTCTGTGAAAACCCGCAACTTCCCCGTAAAGGAAAGCGACGGATAGTTCGAGAACAAGTCACAACAGAACGCATACAGAAGGACATTTCACTGTATATTACAACAATGCATCAGATTACAGGAATATACAGAGTATAAAAGAATATTACACAGAAATATCAGAGATTTAAATTACATTTAAATACATCGCAGCGGAAAATAATACAATACACAACTAGAAGGGGATATACGGATACAAAGCTTTCCGGATATCGTTCCAGCTGTAAACCAGGATCCTGTGAATATAAATCTGCAAAACCAAAACTACAAGCTGCCCGTGTCGAAAATAAGGGCACCCAGAGTTTAGGTTAAAACAATAAACTCCAGGTCAGTCATGGGACTGGTGTGAGAACTAAAACAGTTAATCTTTATTTTTAAAGCTAGGTAAATCAAGGGACCACGCCGTATAACACGGAACGGGTTTCCTCCCAAGAATACCAGTGCATAAAACAAACAGCGCAATGCTAACTAAAGAAAAATGAAGCTGTTATAAGACCCAGGTCCTATCACACAATGCAACGCAAGCCGGGGGATAGGGTTTTCCCTTATAACAGCCAAAGGATGCTTGATACGTTTAGAACAAATCATTTGTTACTATTATAAGTGCATAGTGTATAAAACAACTTCGAATCATAAGTATCAATCATAGGCGGCATGGGTACCATATATCATGTCGCCATATATAGGTTTACAAATAAAACCGCAAATGTCACGTATTTGGAAATTGGATTTCCGTCTATGAACCGAGGCCAGGGATCGTCCTCTACCGATTCGAGACGCTCTAGCCCGTGTCTCAGGCAAGCGCGCAGGCAAGCCTTGGAGCGACAGGGCCGGTCCACCGATGTGGATTATTATGCCTGAAAAATACGTCTCCCCGCCCTTTGGGGCGTCAATGAGCCAACGAATGACTCCATCGGACCCGGATCGTCCGATCAAACCGAGGCGCCTCGCAACAGCAACAACCACATAAGTCAAACTCGTCAGGGCGTGTAAAACCACTGACGCCACTTTTTAGCTAGAAAGAAACGCAAGTCCTCCCTGAGGTCCGTCTCCCGTTTTTGGTTCATACCGGGTGTGAAACACGCGAGGTAAACGTTACACAAAGCTATGCCACAAAGGCCGTGCTTTGATCATCACCACAAGACTTTGCTTTTCAACAGAAGCCTTGATCATTTGCATCTTAGCATGCCACACAGGCAAACCATCCTATGCAACCGATATCAGTCACACAGAATGAAATCCGATGTCAGACACACAGTCCATTTACAAGTCCGTTCTGGGTCTGAACGAAACCGGAGGCACCTAGTACCCCGCATATCCATCGATCTCCAAGTACGTCTGGACGATCACTAACTGTTTCCATCTTCTTGGGTGTACAGCCTAATCAAGATCATCAATTATCACCCAAACGACGTGAAGACCTCTGGTCTTCGACCATCGTCTTCATCTTCGACTTATCGTCGTATCAATTATTCAGAATGGGATAAACCCGGTCTTTCCGAATAACTCGCGTATATATTATAAAAGTGTTACACAAACACAACATACGCCTCATTCCAATTCATCAGTCACTAACCGTAAATTAGTCAAGAGAATAACTTCCCAAATATTAACCCCGAAGGCCGAAACCAACATCAGATCAATATCCAGAAAACCATTCTGCTTGGCCAACCGACAGTTAGTTTCTAAATTTCATGTTCATAGGGAAAGGTTCCCATAAATTTTATCAAAGATAAATTCCTTGAATTTATTCTTTATTCTATCTTTTGAATTTCGATTCAACTAGTCGGGATTAACGAAACTTACCGAAGTAATCATTTGTTTTAATTTCCCAATCCCAACCTATTAATCCCATGAAGTAAAACTGGTAATACTTCATATCTAACACCACAGTGTTATCGGTAAATTCAATTACCATTTCACGTTCAAATCTAATTAAAGATTTAACTATCGCCTGGAGTAAAACTGGTGATACTCCATTTCGATTATTTCAATCTAATTAAAGATTCATTAAAACTCCACTTAGTTTTAATCTGTGACTGGGTTAAAGAATCAGTGTCATTTAAAACACGGTTCACGATAAACCCAAAATCACATCACATTTCAATCAGTCCCTAATTGTAAATTAGCAAGTGAGCAATTCCCTAAGTATTAATCCCGAAGGCCGAAACCAACATCAGATCAATGCCTCGGAAACTATTCAACTTAACTAATCTCCAGTTAGTTTCTAATTTTCTTAACTCCTTTAGGTCTAAGAACTGTATTATTGAAGATACCGTTCACGACAACCTAAAATCACATTTCATTAATGATCGGGTTAAAGAACGAGTGTTATTTAAAACACTGTCCACGATAAACCCAAAAATCAATATCAATTCAATTCCAATTAAATATCATTTAATTGGTACACTTCATTAAATCTAAATAAAAAGATTTAATCATTTCTCAACTGGGTTCAAGAACAGTGTTAGTGAAGACACCATTCACGACAAACCCAAATCACATTTGATATTCAATATAAGGCTCTGAATAGAAAATATATCGGCTTATACTCAATATCAAATTCTACGATTAACAAATGTCGTATTGGAAATAACGATACAAATATATATCTTTCAAATTTCCATAACAACATCTGTATAATCACGAATTCCAACATCGAAATATTCCGAAGACAATTTCGATTCAAATCCATTCCAATGCAATCATTGGAAATTTTGGTTATTTTTAAAACCCTTTTCAAATTCGATTTATTTATTTAAAAATAAATAGAATTATATTTCTAGTTCAAAACTAGTTCATTTCGATAAAAATCTATTTTTATCTTTTCAAATATGGAGTTTTTCATCCCAAATCTTCACAAATCATTTCTTATGATTTTACACAAATTATTACTATTTTTAATAATTTTATCAAGGCCCGTACAGTCGATTTCCATCAACGGCCATCGAACTGCACTTACAGCGACCTTTTTCAAATTTGATTTGGACGTAACTCCAAATCCAACCGTTAGATTTCAAATTTCTAATATTCGTTAGAAAGCTCTTTTCGATACGAACCCAACGGTTCCGGTTTTAGGAGAATCCGACGGTTGGATCTCCCGCAATGTCCGTTTGAAATAAATGGTCGAAATTCACGAACTACCGCGGCGCGTTCTATTCAGGCCATTATATTATATATATAATATATATAATATATATTTCGTCGATTTCTATTTAAAACGAATTATATAAATAGTTTTAAAATTCGTTTCAAAAGCAATTTCAACTTCACTTCAATTCAAATCCAAATTGAACTCTTCTTTATAAATTCGTTTTAAAATTCATTTCTATTCAATTCAAATTTCAATTCAATTTGAATTCATTTCAATCCGCTTTCAATTCAATTAGAATTCGTTTTCAATTCAATTCATTTCGAAATCGTTTTCAATTCAATTCATTTCGAAATCGTTTTCAATTCAATTCATTTCGAAAATCGTTTTCAATTCAATTCATTTCGAAATCGTTTTCAATTCAATTCATTTCGAAATCGTTTAAAATCCAATTCATTTCGAAATCGTTTAAAATCGATATAAATATCGTCACGTCAAAATGGCGTCAATCTAACCAACACGGCTTCATATATTTCTATTTTCAAATATTCTATTTCAAATGTTTCTTTATTCAAAATAGTTGTTATTATCAAAATATTTCGTTCAACACATGACCAATCTCAATGAATGAGTACTGTCAACACATGAACTTTTATTTTATAATATTCTTTATTTTTCAAATTGGAATGAGGCCCAATCAATTACCATATAAAGTTAATTATATGGATTTTCATACAACACATGTATATCATAGCATTGAAAAATAATCAACCATCAACCAAAGTGCACTACACTGTATAAGCATCAAATATAGATATTCAACGCTTAAAACAGCCTGTCAATCAACCGATCGACATAATTAATAAATCAGGATGAGTGAACTTCAAATTTCATCCCAACACCCGTGTGGGGTTTCAAACAATCAAACACACATTTTATTTGTGCTGTTGGGCGATGTGCAAAATTTATCGACCCAATCAATGTCCTTCAAATAGGTGTACATAAACAAACCGTCCGGCTTGTAAATGAATATTTATTTATTCACATTCACGTTAAAAATTATATTTTTAACGATAAAACATTTTATTTTAACATATGAATTTCTATTCAGTTCATTCTTTAAATAAAATGGTATTTTTATTTTTCTAACATATTTTAGAAAATTTCGGCGGCATAACGACACGATACTAGAAACGGGACAAGGCCTAGCCTTATCCCCGGTCTAGTGAAGGCCCACGCCATTCACTCATCAATCAAATCAATTTCATTTTGCAAACCACAAAATTTGGAGTAAGGGTCTAACCTAGCCTTACTCCTACGCCTTATAACGGCGCACGTCTAATCCTAACCAATTTATCGATTCGATTTTTCACATCACAAACCACATTCAAACCAATATCGCAATCAATCACCAAACAATCAAACAAACAAGTCCATGGTCTGTGGACGATTGTGTCGGGTGCTACTAAGCACCGTCTGCATCCTAGTATATATATATAACTAGAAAAATAAATTGAAAGGTGAGAAATTCTCACATATAGCTATCCTAGCTCCACGGCACTTCATCGTCATCGCATCTTCGTCATCTTCGTTGCTCGTAATCACTACATATATAAAAACCGAATTTTTACTTCGCTATTCCATATATAAAAATCGAATTTTTATTTCGCTATTCAATATATAAAAATCGAATTTTTATTTCGAAGTTCTATATATAAAAATCATATTTTTCTATCGAAGTTCAATATATAAAAATTCTATTTTTATTGCGATGCCATATAGATAAAAATTCCATTTCAAAAATATAGACTTCGCCTTTTCTAATAAAAAGTTTTCCTTTTTTTTCTAATAAAGATCAAATCTTTTTCCTTTTAAAGTTAAAACCTTTTTCCTATATTAAACCTTAAAATAAAATTCAGTTTTATACTAAAATAAAATTCAGTTTTATATTAAAATAAAATTCAGTTTTCTAAATGAAATAAAATCAGTTTTCTAAATGAAATAAAATCAGTTTTCTAAATGAAATAAAATCAGTTTTCTAAATGAAATAAAATCAGTTTTCTAAATGAAATAAAATCAGTTTTCTAAATCATTTAAAAAAAATCAGTTTTTAACTTTATAAATAAATCAGTTTTTATTTTATAAATAAATCAGTTTAAAATTCTTTTTTTTTTAAATAAACAGTTTTAATCTTTATAAACAAATCAGTTTTCAAAATAAAAATAAAAATAAAATAAATAAATAAAATAAAAACTCACAGAGGGGGGTTTCGCAGATCGTCTGAGAGGAGGCGGAGCTCGCTTCCAGGTGGTCGGGGAAGTTCTGGCGGCGGGCTAGGGGGTTGCGCGTTTTGCAGTGGGAAAGGAGGAGAGAGGGTTGCGAGGGATCGTCGGAGGGGCTGGCGAAGGGAGCAGCGGCGTGGGCGACGGCCAGGCGGGAGGCATCGACGAGGGATCCGATCGATCGATCTCCTTTTTTTTTTATCTTTTCGATTTTCTGATTTATGAAGAACACGGGGGGGGGGGGGGGGGGGGGGGCAGAAGTTAAAAGGAAGGAGATTTGTTTATTTTTTCTTATTTTTTATTATTTTAATTGCATGAAGTTGACTTTTTCATACGACCTCTAAACGAGGCCCACCGCCTGTCGTCCATAGCGTATTACCCCCATTCCGAACTCAATGGGGTATGTATCGCAAGCTGATTCGACTGTTTGAATCAGTTTTCGTTGAATTTACATTTAAATCTCTATATTGAATTTTAAACGTACATTTCAAATTACCGGGGTCACATACTAACTAGAAAAATTCCAGAAAAATATTTTCTAGCTTCGTATTGACGATACGGTCCTAACAAAACTAGTTTCGTCGAATTCTGAGACCGTTGGAAAAATGGCCATTTTCCAGTCGATTAAAATCAACTGAAATGGTCAAAACACGTTTTCCTTTGCCACGCTCACATATTGATTCGAAAAATTATGGAATTTGAAACCTAACAATAACTTGACACTGCGGACCCAACAAAACTGGTTTCGTCGAAATCCGAGGTCGTTTGCAAAATGTCCATTTTTAAGGGCCTGAATTCCATAGCGACTATTCAGAATTTTCAACTGGACATATCTTTTGATTCCCGATATGAAATCTTGATTTTTCGGATTCGTTGGAAAGATATTCACTATTAGATTCCATTATTTTTGGTTTCACTAAAATCCGGATTGTTTTGCACCCGGTACATTCAATTGAAGTTTGAAATCGAATTATCGAACTACCGCGCCATTTTCAATTCCTTTTTTAATTATATATAATTATTATATATTCTAACGACGACGTATATAATATATACGTTCTAATTATATTCAAAATAAATTTCTCGTCGATATTATTTAAAATAATTCATTTTAAATAATCAAAATTCGCTAAAATTGCCAAAATAAAAATTTCAAACTGGCTCGCATTTTCCGGGTCGTTACAATCTCCCCCACTTAAAACTTTTCGTCCCCGAAAAGGAACAAAGTCAAAAGTGGTTTGATTTATCAACTCCACGCTCGATCTGGTTTCCATTCTCCAACTCTTTAGTTTCTGAGAATTTTCAAAATTTCAAAAATTTGGCTAACACCCTAAATTTTCGAAAAATTTCGCCATAACCTCCCCTGCACCGGGAGCATCGGGGAATTTCAAATAGCTTCCCCGGTCCTTCAGATCTCAAAAAGAAAAAGAAAAAGCCAAGCGGCTAGCCAATAGGCTCACAAAATCATCATCACCCAAACAAAACAGGAAATTATGTAGTAAACATGTACCTATTTGTCGGGCAAACAAATTTTATTCTCTGCTCTAGCCTCCTTGCTATGACCTGTTCAATATAAGTATATGTATATGCAAGCAGATGCGACCAATTTTCAATACAATTCAATATTTGATTCAATTAGGCATAATAGATCAAAATTAGCAAACAAATAAACAAACAACACAAACATCAATCAATTATTGAATTAGAGTTTCAAATTCATAATTTTTATACATATACAAAAATCATGTTTTTGATGCCAAATCATAACAATTAGCCCTATCTAATTTTGGTTCCCACACCAGTCAATAGGAAATATATAGGAATCTCACCTTCGAAACACGAAAATAAATTCTAATGATGACGCGTCAATCATTAGAATCATGTCCGAGCGACTAGAGTGTGATTCTATATCTATCCAGTATATTAAAATTTCAAATACACGTGGATCAGACGTATACGCAAAATCTTTATATACTGGACTGTCCAACTCAATATATATAGATAATCAAATACGAATAATTGTTTTAAATTTCAAAACAAGATTTGTTTTCATATGAAAAATATACTCTTCACACTCGTTCTAGGATACTACTGATCCTATCTCTAACGAGTCATTCTAATTGGATTTTACTAACCCAATATCTGATGAATTCTTTCGTAAGGTTCTAATGTGCCTTGTTCTCTGCTTTGTAAACCAAAGCTCTGATACCAACTGTGGAAACCCGCAACTTCCCCGTAAAGGAAAGCGACGGATAGTTCGAGAACAAGTCACAACAGAACGCATACAGAAGGACATTTCACTGTATATTACAACAATGCATCAGATTACAGGAATATACAGAGTATAAAAGAATATTACACAGAAATATCAGAGATTTAAATTACATTTAAATACATCGCAGCGGAAAATAATACAATACACAACTAGAAGGGGATATACGGATACAAAGCTTTCCGGATATCGTTCCAGCTGTAAACCAGGATCCTGTGAATATAAATCTGCAAAACCAAAACTACAAGCTGCCCGTGTCGAAAATAAGGGCACCCAGAGTTTAGGTTAAAACAATAAACTCCAGGTCAGTCATGGGACTGGTGTGAGAACTAAAACAGTTAATCTTTATTTTTAAAGCTAGGTAAATCAAGGGACCACGCCGTATAACACGGAACGGGTTTCCTCCCAAGAATACCAGTGCATAAAACAAACAGCGCAATGCTAACTAAAGAAAAATGAAGCTGTTATAAGACCCAGGTCCTATCACACAATGCAACGCAAGCCGGGGGATAGGGTTTTCCCTTATAACAGCCAAAGGATGCTTGATACGTTTAGAACAAATCATTTGTTACTATTATAAGTGCATAGTGTATAAAATAACTTCGAATCATAAGTATCAATCATAGGCGGCATGGGTACCATATATCATGTCGCCATATATAGGTTTACAAATAAAACCGCAAATGTCACGTATTTGGAAATTGGATTTCCGTCTATGAACCGAGGCCAGGGATCGTCCTCTACCGATTCGAGACGCTCTAGCCCGTGTCTCAGGCAAGCGCGCAGGCAAGCCTTGGAGCGACAGGGCCGGTCCACCGATGTGGATTATTATGCCTGAACAATACGTCTCCCCGCCCTTTGGGGCGTCAATGAGCCAACGAATGACTCCATCGGACCCGGATCGTCCGATCAAACCGAGGCGCCTCGCAACAGCAACAACCACATAAGTCAAACTCGTCAGGGCGTGTAAAACCACTGACGCCACTTTTTAGCTAGAAAGAAACGCAAGTCCTCCCTGAGGTCCGTCTCCCGTTTTTGGTTCATACCGGGTGTGAAACACGCGAGGTAAACGTTACACAAAGCTATGCCACAAAGGCCGTGCTTTGATCATCACCACAAGACTTTGCTTTTCAACAGAAGCCTTGATCATTTGCATCTTAGCATGCCACACAGGCAAACCATCCTATGCAACCGATATCAGTCACACAGAATGAAATCCGATGTCAGACACACAGTCCATTTACAAGTCCGTTCTGGGTCTGAACGAAACCGGAGGCACCTAGTACCCCGCATATCCATCGATCTCCAAGTACGTCTGGACGATCACTAACTGTTTCCATCTTCTTGGGTGTACAGCCCAATCAAGATCATCAGTTATCACCCAAACGACGTGAAGACCTCTGGTCTTCGACCATCGTCTTCATCTTCGACTTATCGTCGTATCAATTATTCAGAATGGGATAAACCCGGTCTTTCCGAATAACTCGCGTATATATTATAAAAGTGTTACACAAACACAACATACGCCTCATTCCAATTCATCAGTCACTAACCGTAAATTAATCAAGAGAATAACTTCCCAAATATTAACCCCGAAGGCCGAAACCAACATCAGATCAATATCCAGAAAACCATTCTGCTTGGCCAACCGATAGTTAGTTTCTAAATTTCACGTTCATAGGGAAAGGTTCCCATAAATTTTATCAAAGATAAATTCCTTGAATTTATTCTTTATTCTATCTTTTGAATTTCGATTCAACTAGTCGGGATTAACGAAACTTACCGAAGTAATCATTTGTTTTAATTTCCCAATCCCAACCTATTAATCCCATGAAGTAAAACTGGTAATACTTCATATCTAACACCACAGTGTTATCGGTAAATTCAATTACCATTTCACGTTCAAATCTAATTAAAGATTTAACTATCGCCTGGAGTAAAACTGGTGATACTCCATTTCGATTATTTCAATCTAATTAAAGATTCATTAAAACTCCACTTAGTTTTAATCTGTGACTGGGTTAAAGAATCAGTGTCATTTAAAACACGGTTCACCGTAAACCCAAAATCACATCACATTTCAATCAGTCCCTAATTGTAAATTAGCAAGTGAGCAATTCCCTAAGTATTAATCCCGAAGGCCGAAACCAACATCAGATCAATGCCTCGGAAACTATTCAACTTAACTAATCTCCAGTTAGTTTCTAATTTTCTTAACTCCTTTAGGTCTAAGAACTGTATTATTGAAGATACCGTTCACGACAACCTAAAATCACATTTCATTAATGATCGGGTTAAAGAACGAGTGTTATTTAAAACACTGTCCACGATAAACCCAAAAATCAATATCAATTCAATTCCAATTAAATATCATTTAATTGGTACACTTCATTAAATCTAAATAAAAAGATTTAATCATTTCTCAACTGGGTTCAAGAACAGTGTTAGTGAAGACACCATTCACGACAAACCCAAATCACATTTGATATTCAATATAAGGCTCTGAATAGAAAATATATCGGCTTATACTCAATATCAAATTCTACGATTAACAAATGTCGTATTGGAAATAACGATACAAATATATATCTTTCAAATTTCCATAACAACATCTGTATAATCACGAATTCCAACATCGAAATATTCCGAAGACAATTTCGATTCAAATCCGTTCCAATGCAATCATTGGAATTTTTGGTTATTTTTAAAACCCTTTTCAAATTCGATTTATTTATTTAAAAATAAATAGAATTATATTTCTAGTTCAAAACTAGTTCATTTCGATAAAAATCTATTTTTATCTTTTCAAATATGGAGTTTTTCATCCCAAATCTTCACAAATCATTTCTTATGATTTTACACAAATTATTGCTATTTTTAATAATTTTATCAAGGCCCGTACAGTCGATTTCCATCAACGGCCATCGAACTGCACTTACAGCGACCTTTTTCAAATTTGATTTGGACGTAACTCCAAATCCAACCGTTAGATTTCAAATTTCTAATATTCGTTAGAAAGCTCTTTTCGATACGAACCCAACGGTTCCGGTTTTAGGAGAATCCGACGGTTGGATCTCCCGCAATGTCCGTTTGAAATAAATGGTCGAAATTCACGAACTGCCGCGGCGCGTTCTATTCAGGCCATTATATTATATATATAATATATATAATATATATTTCGTCGATTTCTATTTAAAACGAATTATATAAATAGTTTTAAAATTCGTTTCAAAAGCAATTTCAACTTCACTTCAATTCAAATCAAAATTGAACTCTTCTTTATAAATTCGTTTTAAAATTCATTTCTATTCAATTCAAATTTCAATTCAATTTGAATTCATTTCAATCCGCTTTCAATTCAATTAGAATTCGTTTTCAATTCAATTCATTTCGAAATCGTTTTCAATTCAATTCATTTCGAAATCGTTTTCAATTCAATTCATTTTGAAAATCGTTTTCAATTCAATTCATTTCGAAATCGTTTTCAATTCAATTCATTTCGAAATCGTTTAAAATCCAATTCATTTCGAAATCGTTTAAAATCGATATAAATATCGTCACGTCAAAATGGCGTCAATCTAACCAACACGGCTTCATATATTTCTATTTTCAAATATTCTATTTCAAATGTTTCTTTATTCAAAATAGTTGTTATTATCAAAATATTTCGTTCAACACATGACCAATCTCAATGAATGAGTACTGTCAACACATGAACTTTTATTTTATAATATTCTTTATTTTTCAAATTGGAATGAGGCCCAATCAATTACCATATAAAGTTAATTATATGGATTTTCATACAACACATGTATATCATAGCATTGAAAAATAATCAACCATCAACCAAAGTGCACTACACTGTATAAGCATCAAATATAGATATTCAACGCTTAAAACAGCCTGTCAATCAACCGATCGACATAATTAATAAATCAGGATGAGTGAACTTCAAATTTCATCCCAACACCCGTGTGGGGTTTCAAACAATCAAACACACATTTTATTTGTGCTGTTGGGCGATGTGCAAAATTTATCGACCCAATCAATGTCCTTCAAATAGGTGTACATAAACAAACCGTCCGGCTTGTAAATGAATATTTATTTATTCACATTCACGTTAAAAATTATATTTTTAACGATAAAACATTTTATTTTAACATATGAATTTCTATTCAGTTCATTCTTTAAATAAAATGGTATTTTTATTTTTCTAACATATTTTAGAAAATTTCGGCGGCATAACGGCACGATACTAGAAACGGGACAAGGCCTAGCCTTATCCCCGGTCTAGTGAAGGCCCACGCCATTCACTCATCAATCAAATCAATTTCATTTTGCAAACCACAAAATTTGGAGTAAGGGTCTAACCTAGCCTTACTCCTACGCCTTATAACGGCGCACATCTAATCCTAACCAATTTATCGATTCGATTTTTCACATCACAAACCACATTCAAACCAATATCGCAATCAATCACCAAACAATCAAACAAACAAGTCCATGGTCTGTGGACGATTGTGTCGGGTGCTACTAAGCACCGTCTGCATCCTAGTATATATATATATAACTAGAAAAATAAATTGAAAGGTGAGAAATTCTCACATATAGCTATCCTAGCTCCACGGCACTTCATCGTCATCGCATCTTCGTCATCTTCGTTGCTCGTAATCACTACATATATAAAAACCGAATTTTTACTTCGCTATTCCATATATAAAAATCGAATTTTTATTTCGCTATTCAATATATAAAAATCGAATTTTTATTTCGAAGTTCTATATATAAAAATCATATTTTTCTATCGAAGTTCAATATATAAAAATTCTATTTTTATTGCGATGCCATATAGATAAAAATTCCATTTCAAAAATATAGACTTCGCCTTTTCTAATAAAAAGTTTTCCTTTTTTTTCTAATAAAGATCAAATCTTTTTCCTTTTAAAGTTAAAACCTTTTTCCTATATTAAACCTTAAAATAAAATTCAGTTTTATACTAAAATAAAATTCAGTTTTATATTAAAATAAAATTCAGTTTTCTAAATGAAATAAAATCAGTTTTCTAAATGAAATAAAATCAGTTTTCTAAATGAAATAAAATCAGTTTTCTAAATGAAATAAAATCAGTTTTCTAAATGAAATAAAATCAGTTTTCTAAATGAAATAAAATCAGTTTTCTAAATCATTTTAAAAAAATCAGTTTTTAACTTTATAAATAAATCAGTTTTTATTTTATAAATAAATCAGTTTAAAATTCTTTTTTTTTTAAATAAACAGTTTTAATCTTTATAAACAAATCAGTTTTCAAAATAAAAATAAAAATAAAATAAATAAATAAAATAAAAACTCACAGAGGGGGGTTTCGCAGATCGTCTGAGAGGAGGCGGAGCTCGCTTCCAGGTGGTCGGGGAAGTTCTGGCGGCGGGCTAGGGGGTTGCGCGTTTTGCAGTGGGAAAGGAGGAGAGAGGGTTGCGAGGGATCGTCGGAGGGGCTGGCGAAGGGAGCAGCGGCGTGGGCGACGGCCAGGCGGGAGGCATCGACGAGGGATCCGATCGATCGATCTCCTTTTTTTTTTATCTTTTCGATTTTCTGATTTATGAAGAACACGGGGGGGGGGGGGGGGGCAGAAGTTAAAAGGAAGGAGATTTTTTTATTTTTTTTTATTTTTTATTATTATTATTTTAATTGCATGAAGTTGACTTTTTCATACGACCTCTAAACGAGGCCCACCGCCTGTCGTCCATAGCGTATTACCCCCATTCCGAACTCAATGGGGTATGTATCGCAAGCTGATTCGACTGTTTGAATCAGTTTTCGTTGAATTTACATTTAAATCTCTATATCGAATTTTAAACGTACATTTCAAATTACCGGGGTCACATACTAACTAGAAAAATTCCAGAAAAATATTTTCTAGCTTCGTATTGACGATACGGTCCTAACAAAACTAGTTTCGTCGAATTCTGAGACCGTTGGAAAAATGGCCATTTTCCAGTCGATTAAAATCAACTGAAATGGTCAAAACACGTTTTCCTTTGCCACGCTCACATATTGATTCGAAAAATTATGGAATTTGAAACCTAGCAATAACTTGACACTGCGGACCCAACAAAACTGGTTTCGTCGAAATCCGAGGTCGTTTGCAAAATGTCCATTTTTAAGGGCCTGAATTCCATAGCGACTATTCAGAATTTTCAACTGGACATATCTTTTGATTCCCGATATGAAATCTTGATTTTTCGGATTCGTTGGAAAGATATTCACTATTAGATTCCATTATTTTTGGTTTAACTAAAATCCGGATTGTTTTGCACCTGGTACATTCAATTGAAGTTTGAAATCGAATTATCGAACTACCGCGCCATTTTCAATTCCTTTTTTAATTATATATAATTATTATATATTCTAACGACGACGTATATAATATATACGTTCTAATTATATTCAAAATAAATTTCTCGTCGATATTATTTAAAATAATTCATTTTAAATAATCAAAATTCGCTAAAATTGCCAAAATAAAAATTTCAAACTGGCTCGCATTTTCCGGGTCGTTACAGTTTTGTTAACTAAGATTTACCACTTAGTTTCTAGAACCGTTGTTTTCTTAACTAAGGTTCTCTACTTAGTCCCTTTTAACTAAGGTTTACTACTTAGTTTTCTTTCTCGTCAAGTTGGTTTGGTTAAGTGTCATTAGTCAATTCAAGTTAACTTAACCCATCCCTTTTGTCATATTAAACTGGTTAAGTGTTATTCCTGTTGACTTAACCCTACCACAACTCAGATTATACTGGTTAAGTGTTGCCTCCTTGTGTTAACTTAGACTCACCATCTGTATAACTAACCTGTTACAACGGTTAAGTGTCTCCTTAGCTAACTTAACCCTACTACTTGTTTAATTAACAGGTTATAATGGTTAAGTGTTGTCCATTCACATTTAACTTTACTACAAGTCAAATTACACTGGTTAAGTGTTCTTGTTACTTAACTCTAATCATTCATGCTATATCGGTTAAGTATTTCTAACTACTTAATCCCAACCCATTTGTCAAATCAACTTGTTATCATGGTTAAGAGTTCTAATTTTTTTCTTAACCTCAATTACTTGTCTAACTAACGTGTTTCTATGGTTAAGTGTTCTAATTAACTTAACCTCACTCTCTAGTCCAGTTGATCATGTTATAATGGTTAAACATTTGCTTAACCTTACCCACTCCCCTAGTCAACATATTAAATTGGTTAAGTGTCCAGATTAACTTAACCCTACCCACCAATTTAGTTAATATGTTGAATTGGTTTAAGTATTTATTTAATTGACTTAACCCTATCAATCCTGACTTAGCCTTAATTTATTAACTAAAGCACTAACCACTCACATTAGACAGGTATCGTTGCGGTTACTGGATGTGCCGGTCGGTTCCGGGCAGGTTTACACCACAACTCAGTCTAACCTCGGGTCAGGCATCTTTCTAAATTCATAACCATCCCATTCATTGGATCAGTTAGGGATAGCCAGGGAGGGCAGGAAACTTGTATTTTCCAAACCCAAGCCTAGAAACTATCCTCTCTGTCACCCTAGAACATTTTGGTGTATGTGATTAGAAGGGATGTCATATATTTTAATTTTAAAACTAATGGTGTAAAGGTTTACACCAATCATGGCCCTAACCCATTTCATGATTTTAGGCCTACCTATATCATATTTTCTTAGTTTACATATTTTGTCTCTTTCAATTTTATATGTAAATATTTGTGGCCCATTATTTAAATTCATTCTTATTGGGTATAATAACTTATACCACATAAATGTTCTCAAGTCGTTGGCATGTGTTAAACATGCCAACACATATGTTTTATTTTTACCCAAACGTTATTACCCCCGTTTTATATGTTTGCTATATTATGACATATGTTGGGCTTCAACATTTCAGCCCAACTTAGAAACATAAAAAGGGAAAGCCTAGAACATGATATATTCTAAGCAGCATAAAAGGGGTGTGTGAACGCATGAACTTGCAACATGACCATTTAATTAACACAAATTAGAGGTGCATGAACTTGCAATATGGCTATTTAATTAACACAAATTAGAGATGCATGAACTTGCAATATGGCCATTTAATTAACACAAATTAGAGGTGCATGAACTTGCAATATGGCCATTTAATTAACACAAATTAGAGGTGCATGAACTTGCAATATGGCTATTTAATTAACACAAATTAGAGGTGCATGAACTTGCAATATGGCCATTTAATTAACACAATTTAGAGGTGCATGAACTTGCAATATGGCCATTTAATTAATACAAATTAGAGGTGCATGAACTTGCAATATGGCCATTTAATTAACACAAATTAGAGGTGCATGAACTTGCAATATGGCCATTTAATTAACACAAATTAGAGGTGCATGAACTTGCAATATGGCTATTTAACACAAATTAGAGGTGCATGAACTTGCAATATGGCCATTTAATTAACACAAATTAGAGGTGCATGAACTTGCAATATGGCCATTTAATTAACACAAATTAGAGGTGCATGAACTTGCAATATGGCCATTTAATTAATACAAATTAGAGGTGCATGAACTTGCAATATGGCCATTTAATTAACACAAAATAGAGGTGCATGAACTTGCAATATGGCCATTTATTTAACACAAATTAGAGGTGCATGAAATTGCAATATGGCTATTTAATTAACACAAATTAGAGGTGCATGAACTTGCAATATGGCCATTTAATTAACACAAATTAGAGGTGCATGAACTTGCAATATGGCCATTTAATTAACACAAATTAGAGGTGCATGAACTTGCAATATGGCTATTTAATTAACACAAATTAGAGGTGCATGAACTTGCAATATGGCCATTTAATTAACACAAATTAGAGGCTTGTGTACTTGCATTGTAATATCATCTATTTTTGACATAAAACATGAACCTAAACATGAATCATGGGTTTCAATCAAATCACGTAAACTTGCATTCTAGAATATGAATCTACTCAATTAGGTGTCACATATATTATCACATGATTTTGATAACAACATAAGCCTAAAACATATTTTCATTTAGGCATAACACTAAACGTAAACTAGTCATGTCCATAAAGTCATTAGGTGTTCACAAAGGTGTTTACTTTTGTCACTAATACAAAAGTATGATTCAACTAGAATTATTCCAACCTAAACTTATATGAATCATGTTACCAAAAAGGGTCAAAGCTACACTTGCAATGATCATAGTCATGTATGTTCAAGGGTCTAAGTTATGTTGACATAATAGTGGATCACATACTTGCATGATTCTCAACTTGGTTGTAACAAACTACCACAAGCATATAAGTGTCACTATGAATCATGTACTTGCAAATACCCAATAGATCTAATATTATCACACCACAACATCTCCAATTCATTTATAATTTGGATCATAGCATCACACAATTAAGAATTATCATCACTACAAATTATGTACAATTCCATTTACATTTTATACAAATCAAGATCCAATTGTTATTCATATCGGAATAGCACTCTACTTACAACGTATGACGAATCTTGTATTCAGGATTCTGAATTCTGAATTTGGTGATGCTATCCTTTGTTGTAGATGTTGTTTTGATTTATTTGTTGTAGCTTTAATCTTTTACTTGTATTAGCTTTGTTGTTCATCTCTTTCAAATGGAGGCTCCCTCTAATTCTCATTCGACAGCATGGCGGCTTCAACTCTTATTTTCATGTGAATATTTAGTTGGAGACCTAAGGTCTTTTTATAGAGTTGCATTTTGATTTGAGCCGTCCGATAATGCTAGGGTTAATCAAGGCCATCAATTTCAAAAGAGGCTAATTATGTTCACAATTAAGGACTGTAAATTACTCCCATTTTAAATTATGTCATAATTACTATGCATGCAAATTACCCCCATTTTGAATTATGCCATAATTACTATGCATGCAAATTACCCCCATTTTGAATTATGCCATAATTACTATTTCAATTACATGTAATTTCATGTTTTAGCATATATATATATATATATATATATATATATATTCTACAATGTACACATTTCTCATTTAGGATAAATCCTATATGTAAATAATTCCTAATTTTACTTATGCAATAATTACTCTCTTAATGTACATTATCAACATTTACTATTATTTGTTAATTCATATAAATACGTACACATTAGATACATCCCCCCTTTGCACACTTATTATTATTATTTTTATATGCATATTAGATACATCCCCTCTTTTACACACTTATTATTATTTTTATATGCATATTAGATACATCCCCTCTTTTACACACTTATTATTATTTTAGCAACCTTAGTGTTATCAGAAAATTCGGGGTGTTACATTCTCCCCTCCTTTTAGGATTTCGTCCCCGAAATCTTCAAGTTAGGAAGAATGTGTCCTACCATCCAATCACCCATCTACTCAACCATTCAATCACAAGCATTCATTGTCCTTAAAAGATTTCTAATGCTTTCATGTTCATATGCATAGTGTGTGTATATGTCTTTATCTAATGCAAAATCAGGCGGTCTACTGATTCAGTTGACCTCCTTAATGCAAATCATGTCTGTGGCATGTGTCCAATCATGTATGTAAGCATCCCTAGTCATGTATATACTACATGCGTGCACAGCCATTCATCCATATGCAACGTCCATATGATATTATATCAAGTTCAACCTACAAACAAATGCATATATGTAAATGCAATATGAAAGCGTTCGAACTTGATCTAGTGCCTAATACATATGCATATGCATCCACGAGCAACCATTTGCAACCACTTGCAAACATTCAACCATAACATATTTCAAATGCATGTTTACATTCATTGGCTTCTGCCTAAAGATCGCAGATGCGACATAGAGGATATACTTTGGAAAGAGAGAAACAACTATGCGTAAAGCTCCTAAACAGAGAAATCAAGGATGCACCCTTAAGAAAAAGGGTATGATGCTAGTATCTAGCCTTCTCGAGCTTTACTCCACTATATCTTAACCAATTTAACTTCACGATTGTGAAGTTCCTAACCTCCATTTCCAAAATAAACAGATGTCAACCAAGTGTATATACTAGGATGATCAGAGATCTCTCCTCCTATCTTATCCATCATGCCATATCTATAAGGGTTGAAAGGTCACTACGCGCTTTTCACAACTATTCATCTCTCACGCAAACCATCCTAGTTGAACTCGACATTCCTCAAGTACAAGCCCCAAAGGCCTAAACCAATATCAGAAAAGCACCCAAGGAATATCTCCTCCGAATTTGGACGATCTACGTGATATGATATAAATAAACTCGATGGCTATTCTCAAACCCCTACTAACTAGAAATAAACGGGTCATACCACCCACTGGGTTTGAGATAGATTGGGATCTTTCTACTATACAAGTACTAAGGTGCAGAGATCAACTATGGAAGAAAACATGAACAAATGCGAAGCGCTAAAACCGAAGGAAAGAGTACGAACAGAAAAACTAGACTCTTTCCAACAGAAACTTTTACCACCTATCTCTTAGGTATGCTTAGCATGTACTTCCCTTCTAAAATCTTGTCCCTCATCCTTGCCCTTGTCCTTAATAATATGCCCTATCATACCCTAGTGAAGATTCTTCCTCTTTTATAATTTCTTCCTCCTTCATGAGCTAAACCTACATCCATGAATTCCTCATCCTAGGGTTGTGTCCCTTTGCCAAACTCCTCATCCTTTTTCCGTGTAACTATGTTGGCAAATCTCTTGATAGCTACTTCCATCATACCGAAGACCCTACTAAGCTTGAAAGAAGACTGGCCGTAAGTGGAACAACTACAGCTATAGATGGAAGTTGGGCACTACTTCGCCCTTTGATGAGGTTGCCTCCCCGAAAGCCAGGAGCCCCAGAGACTCAAGAAAGAAGGAGACAAGAATTCAAACAGAGGAAGAGAAGACAATGCGTATGGCTTTGGGGAATATGCCTTTAAAACAAATCCTTTCTTTCAAAAATGCTTCTTTAAAAACCTTTTGAAAATAATTTTTTCAAATCTTTTATCTGATCCGGTAACCTTCAGCTCTGATACCACGTGTAACACCCCACGTCCGTTAGTGTCACTCACAAAGGGAATGCACTAACTTCTGTGGAGCATTATGGGTAAAAGATGCAGATAAATTACAAGACAGACAAACATTAGACAGCGGAAAATAAAATTTTGCTTTATTTATAAAATAGTTTGTACAAGATTGCTTTACAATATCAGAGTATCATCTGTCTTTACAAAATAAAGAAGCATAAAAAAAATACATTTGTATTCCCCAATATAGCATGAGCCAGCCATAGCAATAGAAAAGAGAATCCAAGCAAAACTTCCACAAATCTTCGAGCTTGGAAAGAACAGCGGTCCAATCTAACCTGAGCTGTACTATTCCCTCCTCAACTACCTGGGGGGAAACGGAAGGAAAGAAGATGAAAGAAAAGTAGAGTCAGACATAAAGCCTGAGTAAGTCTAGTGACTATTCAGTCTATGGATAAGAAAAAGAGCATGATAAGTACAAACTGGAAATGGGAAAGCACCATAAACTAAGTTAAGTTGTCTAGGACCGAATCTACTGTCGTACCCCATACTAATCTCTGCACCACCTAACTAGTGTCCAAACTAGTAATGTTAACGTGATCCCAATTCTGGTTGTTTCAGTTGCCTTCAGGCATACATTTATGATTTATTACCTAGATCTAATCTAGGGTTTCTTATCAAGTGTTTTCTAGCTTCTACTAGAGTTTTACGCTATCTGCTGAATGCTTCTTGGATTCGGGTTTGATGCCACCAAGGTCTAACTAGGAATTATGCATCCGACCGAACGATGCCCTTTAGTCTAGGACACACTACCTAGAGTGTTATATGTTCCAAGACTTACCCCACGCATGTATCGCGAATCGTTATCGCTTGTCTAGATGCACATGTCCTGTAATGTGCTACCAGAGTTCCGTTGTCAGGGCTACTCTAGAAATACGGAACTCGGTCGGGAGCTTTCAATATCTGCTGATGCAGATGCTAAGGTTTGTTTTTCTAGTGGCTATGGTCCCACTCGACCCCTCTCTCAACTAATGGAAGGCACCCTTGTAAAATGAGAACTGTACGAAGGCCCCTATCTGCCCCACTAATCTATGGCCAACAACACCCCGCAACAACAACTAGATAGCAAGTACGTGGTCCGTATGAGTTCTCCGCCTCCCCGCTTCACGTGTCTCGCTTGACTGAAGATGGTAGGTAGACGACGAGTTGCTATCACAGGGCTACTGTTTTCTCGCCGAATCACGCTGGTCCATCCTAGTCTTTAGGTTGCCATATTTTGCAACCAAGGCATACCCTTGGTTCTTCTAACGCAGACCTTAACCTCTGTGGGCCCAGGAGGATCATCTGCAGCCTCACAGAGGGATACCAAGAGTACCCTCACGTCCCCTCGAAGCCTCGGGCTTCGTAACCCAATTCGTTGGAGCCTTCTTTTAAAATTAGATGAACGTCCGCTCCTTCTCGTGTTATACTTAGAATTACTACTTAGTTTTGTTAACTAAGATTTACCACTTAGTTTCTAGAACCGTTGTTTTCTTAACTAAGGTTCTCTACTTAGTCCCTTTTAACTAAGGTTTACTACTTAGTTTTCTTTCTCGTCAAGTTGGTTTGGTTAAGTGTCATTAGTCAATTCAAGTTAACTTAACCCATCCCTTTTGTCATATTAAACTGGTTAAGTGTTATTCCTGTTGACTTAACCCTACCACAACTCAGATTATACTGGTTAAGTGTTGCCTCCTTGTGTTAACTTAACCTCACCATCTGTTTAACTAACCTGTTACAACGGTTAAGTGTCTCCTTAGCTAACTTAACCCTACTACTTGTTTAATTAACAGGTTATAATGGTTAAGTGTTGTCCATTCACGTTTAACTTTACTACAAGTCAAATTACATTGGTTAAGTGTTCTTGTTACTTAACTCTAATCATTCATGCTATATCGGTTAAGTATTTCTAACTACTTAATCCCAACCCATTTGTCAAATCAACTTGTTATCATGGTTAAGAGTTCTAATTTTTTTCTTAACCTCAATCACTTGTCTAACTAACGTGTTTCTATGGTTAATTGTTCTAATTAACTTAACCTCTCTCTCTAGTCCAGTTGATCATGTTATAATGGTTAAACATTTGCTTAACCTTACCCACTCCCCTAGTCAACATATTAAATTGGTTAAGTGTCCAGATTAACTTAACCCTACCCACCAATTTAGTTAATATGTTGAATTTGGTTAAGTATTTATTTAATTGACTTAACCCTATCAATCCTGACTTAGCCTTAATTTATTAACTAAAGCACTAACCACTCACATTAGACAGGTATCGTTGCGGTTACTGGATGTGCCGGTCGGTTCCGGGCAGGTTTACACCACAACTCAGTCTAACCTCGGGTCAGGCATCTTTCTAAATTCATAACCATCCCATTCATTGGATCAGTTAGGGATAGCCAGGGAGGGCAGGAAACTTGTATTTTCCAAACCCAAGCCTAGACACTATCCTCTCTGTCACCCTAGAACATTTTGGTGTATGTGATTAGAAGGGATGTCATATATTTTAATTTTAAAACTATTGGTGTAAAGGTTTACACCAATCATGGACCTAACCCATTTCATGATTTTAGGCCTACCTACATCATATTTTCTTAGTTTACATATTTTGTCTCTTTCCATTTTATATGTAAATATTTGCGGCCCATTATTCAAATTCATTCTTATTGGGTATAATAACTTATACCACATAAATGTTCTCAAGTCGTTGGCATGTGTCAAACATGCCAACACATATGTTTTATTTTTACCCCAACGTTATTACCCCCGTTTTATATGTTTGCTATATAATGACATATGTTGGGCTTCAACATTTCAGCCCAACTTAGAAACATAAAAAGGGAAAGCCTAGAACATGATATATTCTAAGCAGCATAAAAGGGGTGTGTGAACGCATGAACTTGCAACATGACCATTTAATTAACACAAATTAGAGGTGCATGAACTTGCAATATGGCTATTTAATTAACACAAATTAGAGGTGCATGAACTTGCAATATGGCCATTTAATTAACACAAATTAGAGGTGCATGAACTTGCAATATGGCCATTTAAATAACACAAATTAGAGGTGCATGAACTTGCAATATGGCTATTTAATTAACACAAATTAGAGGTGCATGAACTTGCAATATGGCCATTTAATTAACACAAATTAGAGGTGCATGAACATGCAATATGGCCATTTAATTAATACAAATTAGAGGTGCATGAACTTGCAATATGGCCATTGAATTAACACAAATTAGAGGTGCATGAACTTGCAATATGGCTATTTAATTAACACAAATTAGAGGTGCATGAACTTGCAATATGGCCATTTAATTAACACAAATTAGAGGTGCATGAACTTGCAATATGGCCATTTAATTAACACAAATTAGAGGTGCATGAACTTGCAATATGGCCATTTAATTAACACAAATTAGAGGTGCATGAACTTGCAATATGGCCATTTAATTAACACAAATTAGAGGTGCATGAACTTGCAATATGGCCATTTAATTAACACAAATTAGAGGTGCATGAACTTGCAATATGGCTATTTAATTAACACAAATTAGAGGTGCATGAACTTGCAATATGGCCATTTAATTAACACAAATTAGAGGTGCATGAACTTGCAATATGGCCATTTAATTAACACAAATTAGAGGTGCATGAACTTGCAATATGGCTATTTAATTAACACAAATTAGAGGTGCATGAACTTGCAATATGGCCATTTAATTAACACAAATTAGAGGCTTGTGTACTTGCATTGTAATACCATCTATTTTTGACATAAAACATGAACCTAAACATGAATCATGGGTTTCAATCAAATCACGTAAACTTGCATTCTAGAATATGAATCTACTCAATTAGGTGTCACATATATTATCACATGATTTTGATAACAACATAAGCCTAAAACATATTTTCATTTAGGCATAACACTAAACATAAACTAGTCATGTCCATAAAGTCATTAGGTGTTCACAAAGGTGTTTACTTTTGTCACTAATACAAAATTATGATTCAACTAGAATTATTCCAACCTAAACTTATATGAATCATGTTACCAAAAAGGGTCAAAGCTACACTTGCAATGATCATAGTCATGTATGTTCAAGGGTCTAAGTTATGTTGACATAATAGTGGATCACATACTTGCATGATTCTCAACTTGGTTGTAACAAACTACCACAAGCATATAAGTGTCACTATGAATCATGTACTTGCAAATACCCAATAGATCTAATATTATCACACCACAACATCTCCAATTCATTTATAATTTGGATCATAGCATCACACAATTAAGAATTATCATCACTACAAATTATGTACAATTCCATTTACATTTTATACAAATCAAGATCCAATTGTTATTCATATCGGAATAGCACTCTACTTACAACATATGACGAATCTTGTATTCAGGATTCTGAATTCTGAATTCTGAATTTGGTGATGCTATCCTTTGTTGTAGATGTTGTTTTGATTTATTTGTTGTAGCTTTAATCTTTTACTTGTATTAGCTTTGTTGTTCATCTCTTTCAAATGGAGGCTCCCTCTAATTCTCATTCGACAGCATGGCGGCTTCAACTCTTATTTTCATGTGAATATTTAGTTGGAAACCTAAGGTCTTTTTATAGAGTTGCATTTTGATTTGATCCGTCCGATAATGCTAGGGTTAATCAAGGCCATCAATTTCAAAAGAGGCCAATTATGTTCACAATTAAGGACTGTAAATTACTCCCATTTTAAATTATGTCATAATTACTATGCATGCAAATTACCCCCATTTTGAATTATGCCATAATTACTATGCATGCAAATTACCCCCATTTTGAATTATGCCATAATTACTATTTCAATTACATGTAATTTCATGTTTTAGCATATATATATATATATATATATATATATATATATATATATATATATTCTACAATGTACACATTTCTCATTTAGGACAAATCCTATATGTAAATAATTCCTAATTTTACTTATGCAATAATTACTCTCTTAATGTACATTATCAACATTTACTATTATTTGTTAATTCATATAAATACGTACACATTAGATACATCCCCCCTTTGCACACTTATTATTATTTTTATATGCATATTAGATACATCCCCTTTTTTACACACTTATTATTATTTTTATATGCATATTAGATACATCCCCTCTTTTACACACTTATTATTATTTTAGCAACCTTAGTGTTATCAGAAAATTCGGGGTGTTACAACGATAAATTTTACACATCGCCCAACTGCACAAATAAAATACGTGTTTGATTGATTGAAACCACACATGGGTGTTGGGATGATATTGACGTACACTAATCCCGATTGTTTAGTTGTATGTCAATCGATGGGTTGACAGACTGTGTAAGCATTAATTATTTATATTTAATGCTTATGCAGTTGTGTGGTGCACTTTGGATGATGGTTGATTATTTATCATTGCTATTATATACATGTGTTGTATAGAATGCATATAAATAATATTATATGGTAATTGAGTAGGTCTCATTCCAATTTAGAGAATAATAGTAAATTCATGTGTTGAATAGAAGAAAAATTCATGTGTTGAATAAAATATATATTCATGTGTTGAATAAAAGAAAATTCATGTGTTGAATAGAAAATATTCATTTGTTGAATAGAATAACAAAGTTATTGAAATATATAAAGCCGTGTTGGTTAGATATGCGCCATTTTGACGTGAACGATATTTATATCGATTTTATTCATTTTTATAATGAATATAAAAAAGGAAGTGATTTCAGAATATAACGTTTTGAAAACATTATCATTTATATTTCGATGATATGGAATATTCAATTTTGATTAGAAATTGAATATGAAGTTGAAATTGTTTTGAAAACGAATTTAAAACGATTTAAAAAATATGTTTTAAAAAGGAAATCAAATAAATGTATATAATATATTTATATTATATATATAATGGCCTGAATAAAATGTGCCGTGCTGCGGTAGTTCGCGAATTTCGACCATTGACTTCGAATTGACGTTGCGGGAGATCCGACCGTCGGATTCTCCTAAAATCAGAACCGTTGGGTTCATATCGAAAAGAGCTTTCTAATGAATATTAGAAATTAAAAACCTAACGGTTGGATTTGGAATTATGTCCAAATAAAATTTGGAAAAGGTCGTTGTAAGTGTAGTTCGATGGCCGTTGAGGGAAATCGACTGTACGGGCCTTGATAAAATTATTAAAAATAGTAATAATTTGTGTAAAATCATAAGAAATGATTTGAAAAGAATTGGGATGAAAATTTCCATATTTCAAAAGATAAAAATAGATTTTTAACGAAATGAACTAGTTTTGAACTAGAATTATAATTCCATTTATTTTTAAAATAAATAAATTGGACTTGAAATGGTTTTGAAAATTACCAGAATTTCCAATAATTGAATTGGAACGGATTTGAATCGAAATTGTCTTTGGAATATTTTGATGTTGGATTTCTTGATTATACAGATATTGTTATGGAAATTTGAAAGATATACATATACATATCGTTATTTTCAATACGATATTTGTTGGTCGTAGAATTTGATATTGAATATAAGTCGATATATTTTCTATTCAGAGCCTTATATTTAATATCAAATGTGATTTGGGTCGTCGTGAATGGTGTCTTCATTAACATTGTTCTTAAACCCAGTTGAGAAAAAGATTAAATCTTTTTATTTAGATTTAATGAAGTATACCAATTAAATGAAGTTTAATTGGAATTGAATTAGATTGTGATTTTGGGTTTATAGTGAACTGTTGTAACGACCCAGGGATTTCGGCCTCGAAAATCGACATAAATACCTTTACTGTAACACATGTCAACCCTCTAAGCACCGAAAATACTGGATAGTTATTAGAAAGAAATTAGAGGGTGAGATAAGAAAGAAAGAAATATTAGAATAGAAGAAGAAGAAAAACAACACAACCCAGAGTCTCACATCGCAGCGGAACAAAATATAATACAGAAAAAATCTTTATTGCGAAATTTAAAAATACTTACAATCATCAGAGTACACCACACAATGAGACGGTTATAATAACCTGTTCCCATATACAACACACAGCGGAATAGTAGATATATATTATCATACGTCTGATAATCTCCAGCTCGTCTCTGGACTTCACAGCATTCGATAACCTGAACCTGTACACCCCGGGCTAACCCGAGCATTTACAAAACACCGGGTCAGTTTGGTGAACCAGAGTGAGATAAACTCGCACAGTATTAAGGGTAAATCATCCAATCATGATTTTAAAGTTCAAAATCTTTTCAAAGAAAAGGATAATCATAAGACCAAATCCACACATAAACACGGACGGTTTTTACCTTACAATAAGCCAAAACAGTTTTGAAACCAATATCTTTTCTGATATTATAATAATGTCTAAATACAAGTAAATATCAATCTAGTGGAACGCTTGCATCTCACGCTCCACATATATAGTATAAAATCAAAATCGCGGGCGCTTATTGGAGATTGGATTCCAACTATGACAAGGTATGGGACCACTTACCGATAGTGTATCTCTAGAGACGAATACACTGGGTTCAACAAGAACGTCTTGCAACCCGGCCCACACGTGATCAACAACTCATTTCGCTTGAGTGTATCGAATGTATATCACCGACGGTTGGGATCAGCAACCGTCTCCCGAAAAGGGACAGCATCGAAACATAGATTAAAGAAGCCAATATGATTTTCTCTAGATAGGTGATTATACACCCTAATGGGAGCGACCCACATAGCCATGCTGCCTGCCCGATTTTTGTCATTTCCCGGTTGATGAGGTTTGAGGTTTAGATTAACTTTCGAACACTTGGTCATGATTCACTTTGAATGCCACATCATCAGATCTGTCAGATATCACTAATTGACGACCCCAAAAATACTCTAGTTAGGAGCTAAGAGAACGGCTATTCTCCGCCACCCACTATCATACGTTTGAAGAAATCAATGTACGTGACTCTTTGGAAATACTCTGTCAGACATCCGTCCATACAAGTCATCCAGGAACAGGATGAACCGAATGCACTCTCCTACTGCATCCAATATAGGAATCACCCCATGGATCAGTAGCGAGAAGTCCTTGCAACCCGTAGATTCCAACCACGACAGAATCACAGCTTATCTCTACTTGCCAGGCAGAGAATGTTAGTGGTTCTTCCGTTTATGAAAATAAACGGTCCTCAATGTTCTACCTCGATCATCTTCTGATATCTTCACGTATTTGTTGGACGGAATGGTTTTCGAATATAAATTCAATCCCGGTCTTTCCGTGCCAACAGTCGTATTGGACAGATTTGATAGTCGGTGATTTAACTATCAAAATATATAGTGATTCAATCATGACAATCCAACGAGTTCACTGGTTCAATATTCAGCATCACTTGGCCTTTTCATTTAAACAAACCGATTCACTTTTGTTCAATAAAAACTTCTAACCCTTTTAATATTTAATATACGATATTTGATTCTTAATCAATATACAAACGTTCTCAAAACCCTTTTATTATAATACTAAATAAAGTAACCTATAACCATATTCAATTCTCACTTAATCCTCCTTTTTAATCTATTCGACCATTTCCCACTTTGGAAATCCTATTTCAATCCTCCCCTTTTTATTTGATTTCAATTTCACTTCGATTACCTTTGAAAAGTAATTTTCTAAATTATTATTAATTAAAATAATAATTTATTCCAATCATTAACTACATTAGTAGTTAATTTCTTTATTAACTAACATAAATAGTAAACCCTTTTAAGACCTTATCTAAATTTAACAATATTCATTTAACTATTTTAATCAAAACACATTAATCTGATAATCAATTCTAATTCAAACTGGTCGATTCAATTCACTCAAAACTCGATTATCTCATTAACTGATCCCGATTAATCCTCACATTAAATTAATTAAAAATATAATTAATTTAAATAATCCCATTAATTGTTTTCTTTACACAACAATTATCAAAGTTTAACCACTCGATTCATTTCTTATTCTCATACTTGTAAATCTGATTAACATCAGAATTGGCTTTCTAAAATCACTTAATAATAAATCAAAGTCTTAAATAAATAAAATATTTATTTACTTCTCTTTAATAACTCTTATTCAAAATCATATATTTCAAAATCTATTTCTAGTTATAAAATAATTTTAACTACTTCATCTCTATTGACTCACCTGACGGTGAATCAATATTTATAAAACGATCGATTTTATAGGCCATACGCTGCTAAATACTCAACTGATACCGTCCATTGGTTTAAACTAACAGATGTCGAATATTCAGTAATCAACAATCAAATCAATCCCCCCAGACAGGACATTTCATATATGATAATATGAAAACAAATAATATTTTTGAGGAATCCGGTTGGATCCCTCCAACATGTTCTTCCCTGTATTCAAATGGTTATCTCAAATCAAATTGTTCGGTTTTGTTTAACTGATAAACTAAATAATGACCATTTAACGTCAACCACAAGCAATTCAAACAATTCAACCATTTAAACACGTTTATAAAAAAACGTGACCAATAAGGTAAGTTACCTTTATTGGGACTAATCATAAACATAACGATTTGGTATTTCACTGAAATTAAATACAGTTTAATTTTATCAGTTAAACCAACAAACGAATGTATAACTAGCAAACAGGCAATCATCAGCAAGCAAAGCACACAAAATAAAAACCCAATTTATATAAAATATAAATGGGAAAACTGAGTGAGTTTAACTCACCTTGATTTGATTATGTCTAAATGATTTGTTTAATTAAATTAAATAGGTGTTTAATTTAATTAAAATATCCGTTGATCCCAAGTGCGTCCAATTCGGTTCCACAGTGTAGTGCTCGTTGAGACGAGTCCCACGTCGTTTGTTTTGTTCCATTCTGATAGTGTAAACACAAGTTATACAATTTTATAATTATATGATTGTAATCAAAAATAATAATTTCCTTAATTACTGAATTAATAAATTATATTACGTTTGCTAAAATAAAGGTTGATCATTTACTTCTCTTCCCGACCGTCATTCTTTCAGAGTACCCTTGTCGCCGAAGCCCTGTTTAACAAAATAATCCCTTTTAAATTATAAGTTAATTTAAACTAAATTTGTTTAAGTATTTAAATAAAGTAATTAGACTAAGAATATTTTTTTCCCATTTGCTTTTCTTGTTTCCCGATCTGGAACAAACAGACAGTTACATGAATGCTCCTACATATCCTTTTTAATACTTAATTGTATAGTTATAAAACCAATTATGTTTGCATTAATAGGATCACCTCCTGCATCTTGGTTTCTTCCTTTTTGTCCTTCGTTTTGTTTCTATTCTGCATCGGTTTAAATTACCTAGTTAGTTGATCATAAATTACAAGTTAAAGAAACCTAAATGACTTTGAAATACGGCAGACAGTTCACGTTTTACCAACAAAACAAAACCAATACTTTTCGTTTTCACATATCTGGGCTGATCCATGGAACTCGTGGTATCCCTTCCCTTTTCAACTGTCCAAAAACCAAGCATAAATTTCCAAATTACTTAATGAACTAACAATTACTGTCACGTTTTAATTATGCCAAACCCCTTAACAAATTTAATGAAACCAATACACTCGTTAACCCAATTACTGTTGCGTGTTGCCTCCTCTGATTTGTTCCACTTCATCACGTTTTAAACCCAACCGCTTTGGTTCGAACAACACACCAACCCATCAACAAGCTATCCCGCCGCCATACTCTCGCCGGAATGCCATCGGAAACTTCCACCTGACCCTCCGTACTTCCACCAACCTCTCCCAAAAGCAGCTCGACCCCAGGTTACTCCAGTTAATCATAAAACCCTCACAACTGTTGCGACTTACGGTTGCATTTCCAGTCGCCAGAACTCACGGCAGCCCATCACCGCCGGCCACCCCCGAGCCCTCGCCATGCTCGACCATATTGCGGTTGGAAGACCCTTCAATTAGTCAATAGATTTTGTGATTTTAGTAGGAGAAGATTGGAAGATGGGGTTCGTTCATTTAAGAGGGGTTGCGGCGCATATATGGTTGGCCGAGAACTAGGGTTCTGTCGTTAGTTAGATGTATATATAGTGAAGAGTGGATGGTTTTAATATTAGTTTATATTTTTATGAAACTTCACCGTAAAGTAGTTGATAAAAACCCCTATAAATGATCTCTGTCTACTAATAAAAAAGCTAATCTTAGTGTAAAAAGGTATTCCGGATCTAATGGGGCAAGTTTCATCGAATTCTGACATCGTTTGAAAAAAGTTCCTTTATGAAACCAGAAATAAACACACGTTTAATTTTTCCACGACCACCAGATAAATCAAATCAACTTGAAACCTTGAAATCCTACAATAATTTGTTGATACGAACCCAACGACACTAGTTTCGTTGCATTCTGAGACTGTTTCCCCGGTAGGCTATTTTTATCGCGCACCGCAATACCCTTTTTAACGCCAAATTACCCGGTCTTCAAAAATAACAAACTATATACCTATCCTGGCTCAAATCAACGATATGAACTCAACGGAACTTGTTTCGTGGCCTAATTCGATCGTCTGCTTGAGTAACGCCCAAATATCCCTTTATTTATTTAAATACGCGCTATAGAAAATGAACGGGCGTTTATGGCTACCGTAGTCACATACGACATCGGTTTGCCACGCCATTTAACACCGTGCAATAATTTAACATTACGGTCCCCGTGAAACTGATTTCGTCGAAATCCGAGATCGTTTGCAAAATGGCCATTTTAAAGGCCGATATTTTAATAACGATTTCCACAGCAATTATTTCAAATCTTGTTTTGACCATAACTTTCAAAATATAACACGAAATCTGGATTTTTCTCTTTCATATGAAATTTATCGTCAATACGATTCCAACTTTCTCGTTCACAAAAATCCGACTTATATCGGATTCTGTATACTCAATTGAAATTCGAAATTCAATATTACGAACTGTCGCACCATTTCGAGCTTGATTTATATTATATATAAACTATAACGTTCAACTTCGTTTTTAATAACGAATTAAATATTGAATTCCATTAATATACCCAATAAAATATTTAAAATATTTAAAATAAATAAATTAAATTAAATATTTGACGGCCAAAAACACGGGTCGTTACATTCTTCCCCCCTTAAAATAATTTCGTCCTCGAAATTGCTAAAGTAATAAAGAACGTTATAAACCCATAAATTTTCAAATCTAATTTAGTTTAAATCAAAAATCAATTCAATATCGTAAATAAATATTTTCAAAAATATTGAAAATTTTCTAGCACCTTAAATTTCTGAAAAATTTCGCCAGCACCTCCTTTGTACGGCTCAATCGGTACAACTACAACTCGCCTTTCTAGGCCTTCTCCAATCCAAAAGAAAATAAACCAGCCAAGCGGCTTGCCAAATAGGCTCATAAATCACCAAACTCATATAAAATAAATGTGTACCTTTTTGTCGGGCATATCATTATATCCTTTCCATATGCCACCCTATCAGCATATACAAATGCATTCCCACACAAAATTTCAATTTTATTCTCAAAACCAAATCCTTTACGTGTCCAAGAAAAATCCCATTCTTAACTCAATTTCCATCCATTATCAATTTCAACTCTTAACTTACCAGTCCAACACCATTTTAGATGCCTGTCTCACAATTCAAAATCTGATTCTACTTGATATATTATATCCCGATTCAATTTCCAGTTAACTGGTTTCAACTCATATTTGTTTTCACAAATTCCTATTTAATTTTGCCTTTGTTCAAACAATTTCCCTGGGAGTTTTTAAACAGTTCAGCTCTTTCAAAAATCAAATATTCCTTTTTTAGGATCCAAAATGACTTGTTTTTCTCAAAACAGTTCAACACAAAATCTTTGGTAGTAATCCATTACTTAGAACTCGGAAATGAACACTGGTGACGTGGCCAGCATCCTCAGAGTTATTTCCCAGCTATCAAAGTGAGTTCAATACTATATCACTTATCAAAACCGTATTCAAACATTTTCATTTTGAAATCTATTTCAAAATACCAAACAAAATGCTCGTAAACAAATTAAAATCTCCCAGGATTTTAAAATTCTCATATATCCAATCCAAGTTCATCTGCAAACACCTTTCCCATTTTTAGGAATTTTAATACCAATTTTGATTTTAATTTCAGATTTAATAAATCTGCTTTCATATTATACGAATTCTAATTGGTTATTTATATAACCATTTCGATTATAATCTACCAACACATCCAATATACTATAATACTTCAAATATTAATCATTCTTTTATATTCAAATATAATTTGGGTAAAATTATTTCATTTACCCTCTTTTAAAACATACCGTGTCGGTTTATCGTACTTGAGTGTTTAGAAACCCCTATCGATATAGTGGATCAAATTGATCGACCAGAACTCATAAAAAACTCAACCAATAAATCTCCACAATATAAAATTATTTTTTTAACAAAATCAATAAACACGTTCACTCGTATATATATATATATACTCAAACTCAATCTAGGGTATTGCTAACCCCATCTCTACTGAGTTACTCAACAGAGCCAAGGTAATCACTTAAACTTCAGCTCTGATACCACTGTAACGACCCAGGGATTTCGGCCTCGAAAATCGACATTAATACCTTTACTGTAACTCATGCCAACCCTCCAAGCACCGAAAATACTGGATAGATATTTGAAAGAAATTAGAGGGTGAGATAAGAAAGAAAGAAATATTAGAATAGAAGAAGAAGAAAAACAACACAACCCAGAGTCTCATATCGCAGCGGAACAAAATATAATACAGAATAAATCTTTATTGCAAACTTTAAAAATACTTACAATCATCAGAGTACACCTCCAATGGGACAGTTATAATAACCTGTTCCCATATACAACACATAGCGGAATAGTAGCTAAATAATATCATACATCTGATCATCTCCAGCTTGTCTCTGGACTTCACAGCATTCAATAACCTGAACCTGTACACCCCGGGCTAACCCGAGCATTTACAAAACACCGGGTCAGTCTGGTGAACCAGAGTGAGATAAACTCGCACAGTATTAAGGGTAAGTCATCCAATCATGATTTTAAAGTTCATAATCTTTTCACAGAAAAGGATAATCATATGACCAAATCCACATATAAACACGGACGGTTTTTACCTTACGATAACCCAAAACAGTTTTGAAACCAATATATTTTCTAATATTATAATAAAGTCTAAATACAAGTAAATATCAATCTAGTGGAACGCTTGCATCTCGCGCTCCACATATATAGTATACAATCAAAACCGCGGCACTTATTGGAGATTGGATTCCAACTATGACAAGGTATGGGACCACCTACCGATAGTGTATCTCTAGAGACGAATACACCGGGTTCAACAAGAACGTCTTGCAACCCGGCCCATACGTGATCGACCACTCATTCGCTTGAGTTTATCGAATGTATATCACCGACGGTTGGGATCAGCAACCGTCTCCCAAAAATGGACAACATCGAAACATAGATTAAAGAAGCCAATAGGATTTTCTCTAGATAGGTGATTATACACCCTAATGGGAGTGACCCACATAGCCATGTTGCCTGCCCGATTTTTGTCATTTCCCGGTTGATGAGGCTTGAGGTTTAGATTAACTTTCGAACACTTGGTCATGATTCACTTTGAATGCCACATCATCAGATCCGTCAGATATCACTAATTGACGACCCCAAAAATACTCTAGTTAGGAGCTAAGAGAACGGCTATTCTCCGCCACCCACTATCATACGTTTGAAGAAATCAATGTACGTGACTCTTTGGAAATAATCTGTCAGACATCCGTCCATACAAGTCATCCAGGAACAGGATGAACTGAAGGCACTCTCCTACTGCATCCAATATAGGAATCACCCCATGGATCAGTAGCGAGAAGTCCTTGCAACCCGTAGATTCCAACCATGACAGAATCACAGCTTATCTCTACTTGCCAGGCAGAGAATATTAGCGGTTCTTCCGTTTATGAAAATCCACGGTCCTCAATGCTCCACCTCGATCATCTTCTGATATCTTCACGTATTTGTTGGACGGAATGGTTTTCGAATATAAAATTCAATCTCGGTCTTTCCGTGCCAACAATCGTATTGGACAGATTTGATAGTCGGTGATTTAACTATCAAAATATATAGTGATTCAATCATGACAATCCAACGAGTTCACTGGTTCAGTATTCAGCATCACTTGGCCTTTTCAATTAAACAAACTGATTCACTTTTGTTTAATAAAAACTTCTAACTCTTTTAATATTTAATATACGATATTTGATTCTTAATCAATATACAAATGTTCTCAAAACCCTTTTATTATAATACTTAATAAAGTAACCTATAACCATATTCAATTCTCATTTAATCCTCCTTTTAAATCTATTCGACCATTTCCCACTTTGGAAATCCTATTTCAATCCTCCCCTTTTTATTTGATTTCAATTTCACTTCGATTACCTTTGAAAATTACTTTTCTAAATTATTATTAATTAAAATAATAATTTATTCCAATCATTAACTACATTAGTAGTTAATTTCTTTATTAACTAACATAAATAGTAAACCCTTTTAAAACCTTATCTAAATTTAACAATATTCATTTAACTATTTTAATCAAAACACATTAATCTGATAATCAATTCTAATTCAAACTGGTCGATTCAATTCACTCAAAACTCGATTATCTCATTAACTGATCCCGATTAATCCTTACTTTAAATTAATTAAAAATACAATTAATTTAAATAATCCCATTAATTGTTTTCTTTACACAACAATTATCAAAGTTTAACCACTCGACTCATTTCTTATTCTCATACTTGTAAATCTGATTAACATCAGAATTGGCTTTCTAAAATCACTTAATAATAAATCAAAGTCTTAAATAAATAAAATATTTATTTATTTCTCTTTAATAACTCTTATTCAAAATCATATATTTCAAAATCTATTTCTAGTTATAAAATAATTTTTACAACTTCATCTCTATCGACTCACCTGACGGTGAATCAATATTTATAAAACAATCGATTTTATAGGCCATACGCTGCTAAATACTCAACCAATACCGTCCATTGGTTTAAACTAACAGATGTCGAATATTCAGTAATCAACAATCAAATCAATCTCCCCAGACATGACATTTCATATATGATAATATGAAAATAAATAATATTTTTGAGGAATCCGGTTGGATCCCTCCAACCAGTTCTTCCCTGTATTCAAATGGTTATCTCAAATCAGACTGTTCAGTTTTGTTTAACTGATAAACTAAATAACGACCATTTAACGTCAACCACAAGCAATTCAAACAATTCAACCATTTAAACACGTTTATAAATAAACGTGACCAACAAGGTAAGTTACCTTTATTGGGACCAATCGTAAACATAATGATTTGGTATTTCACTGAAATTAAACACAGTTTAATTTTACCAGTTAAACCAACAAACGAATGTATAACTAGCAAACAGGCAACCATCAGCAAGCAAAGCACACAAAATAAAAACCCAATTTATATAAAATATAAACGGGAAAACTGAGTGAGTTTAACTCACCTTGATTTGATTCTGTCTAAATGATTTGTTTAATTAAATTAAACAGGTGTTTAATTTAATTAAAATATCTGTTGATCCCAAGTGCATCTAGTTCGGTTCCACAGTGTAGTGCTCATTGAGACGCGTCCCACGTCGTTTGTTTTATTCCATTCTGATAGTGTAAACACAAGTTATACAATTTTATAATTATACGATTGTAATCAAAAATAATAATTTCCTTAATTATTGAATTAATACATTATATTACGTTTGCTAAAATAAAGGTGATCCTTTACTTCTCTTCCCGACCGTCATTCTTTCAGAGTACCCTTGTCACCGAAGCCCTGTTTAACAAAATAATCCCTTTTAAATTATAAGTTAATTTAAACTAAATTTGTTTAAGTATTTAAATAAAATAATTATGCTAAGCATAATTTTTTCCCATTTGCTTTTCTTGTTTCCCGATCTGGAACAAACAGACAGTTTAGTGAATGCTCCTACATATCCTTTTTAATACTTAATTGTATAGTTATAAAACAAATTATGTTTGCATTAATAGGGTCACCTCCTGCATCTTGGTTTCTTCCTTTTTGTCCTTAGTTTTGTTTCAATTCTGCATCGGTTTAAATTACCTAGTTAGTCGATCATAAATTATAAGGTAAAGAAACCTAAATGACTTTAAAATACGGCAGACAGTTCACGTTTTACCAACAAAACAAAACCAATACTTTTCGTTTTCACGTTTCTGGGCTGATCCATGGAACTCGTGGTATCCCTTCCCTTTTCAACTATCCAAAAACCAAGCATAAATTTCCAAATTAATTAATGAACTAACAATTACTGTCACGTTTTAATTATGCTAAATCCCTTAACAAATTTAATGAAACCAATACACTCGTTAAACCAATTACTGTTGCGTGTTGCCTCCTCTGATTTGTTCCACTTCATCACGTTTTAAACCCAACCGCTTTTGTTCGAACAACACACCAACCCATCAACAAGCTATTCTGCCCCCGTACTCCCGCCGGAGTGCCATCAGAAACTTCCACCTGACCCTCCGTACTTCCGCCAACCTCTCCCAAAAGCAGCTCGACCCCAGGTTACTCCAGTTAATCGCAAAACCCTCACAACTGTTGCTACTTACGGTTGCATTTCCAGTCGCCAGAACTCACGGCAGCCCATCAAGGCCGGTCACCCCCTAGCCCTCGCCATGCTCGACTATATTGCGGGTGGAAGACCCTTCAATTAGTCAATAGATTTTGCGATTTTAGTGGGAGAAGATTGGAAGATGGGGTTCGTTCATTTAAGAGGGGTTGCGACGCATATATGGTTGGCCGAGAACTAGGGTTCTGTCGTTAGTTAGATGTATATATAGTGAAGAGTGGATGGTTTTAATATTAGTTTATATTTTTATGAAACTTCACTGTAAAGTAGTTGATAAAAACCCCTATAAATGATCTCTGTCTACTAATAAAAAAGCTAATCTTAGTGTAAAAAGGTATTCCGGATCCAATGGGACAAGTTTTGTCGAATTCCGACATCGTTTGAAAAAAATTCCTTTATGAAACCAGAAATAAACACGTGTTTAAAATTTCCACGACCACCAGATAAATCAAATCAACTTGAAACCTTGAAATCCTACAATAATTTGTTGATACGAACCCAACGGCACTAGTTTCGTCGCATTCTGAGACTGTTTCCCTGGTAGGCTATTTTTATCGCGCACCGCAATACCTTTTTTAACGCCAAATTACCCGGTCTTCAAAAATAACAAACTATATTCTTATCCTGGCTCAAATCAACGATACGAACTCAATGGGACTAGTTTCATGGACTGATTCGATCGTCTGCTTGAGTTACACCCAAATATCCCTTTATTTATTTAAATACGCGCTATAGAAAATGAACGGGCGTTTATGGCTGCCGTAATCACATACGACATCGTTTTGCCATGCCATTTAACACCGTGCAATAATTTAACGTTACGGACCCAGTGAAACTGATTTCGTCGAAATCCAAGATCGTTTGCAAAATGGCCATTTTAAAGGCCGATATTTTAATAACGATTTCCACTGTGATTATTTCAAATCTTGTTTTGACCATAACATTCAAAATATAACACGAAATCTGGATTTTTCTCTTTCATATGAAATTTATCGTCAATACGATTCCAACGTTTCTCGTTTCACAAAAATCCGACTTATATCGGATTTTGTATACTCAATTGAAATTCGAAATTCGATATTCGATATTATGAACTGCCGCACCATTTCGAGCTCGATTTGTATTATAAATAAACTATAACGTTCAACTTCGTTTTTAATAACGAATTAAATATTGAATTCCATTAATATTACCAATAACATATTTAAAATAAATAAATTAAATTAAAAATTTGACGGCCAATAACACGGGTCATTACAACCGTGTTTTAAGTGACATTGGTTCTTTAACCCAGTTAAAGACAGGATATGGTTTCCCAAGTTAAACAATCATTAATATTGATTTTTGGGAAGATTAAAACCAAGTGGAGTTTTAATGAATCTTTAACTAGATTGAAATGATCGAGAATGGAGTATCACCAGTTTTGCTCCAGGCGATAGTTAAATCTTTAATTAGATTTGAATGTGAAATGGTAATTGAATTTACCGATAACACTGTGGTGTTAAATATGAAGTATGACCAGTTTAACTTCATGGGGGTGAATAGGTTGGGATTGGGAAATAAAATAAATGATTACTTTGGTGTGGTTCGCTAAACCCGACTAGTTTGAATTGAAATTCAAAAGAAGATTAAAGAATAAATTTAAAGAATTTATCTTTGATAAAATTAATGGGAACCCTTCCCAAAGTATAAGAATATTTGAATAAAAGAATATTCTTAATTGGAATGAGGCGTATGTTGTGTTTGTGTAACACTTGTTTATTATATACGCGTGTTATTCAGAAAGACCGGGTTTATCCCATTCTGAATATCTGATTCGATGTGGTGTCGAGGATGAAGACGGTGGTCGAAGACCGGAGGTCTTCACATCATTTGGGTGATTACTGATGATCTTGATTGGGTTGTACACCCAAGAGGAGGGAATCAGTTGGTGATCGTCCAGACGTACTTGGAGATCGATGGATATGTGAGGTACAAGGTGCCTCTGGTTTCGTTCAGACCCAGAACGAACTTGTATGGACTGTGTGTCTGACATTGGATTTTGCTCTGTGTTAATTGATCTCTATTAAATATACATCTGCCTGGTGAAGGGGAATTCATTCCCTTACTTCCCCCTTCTTGAGACATACGGGATCAGAGGTTGTATATCGATAGACATCAGTCGCATGGTGTGAACTGCCTGTGTAGCATGCCTAAGTGGAAAATGATCAAGGCTTTAGTTGAAAAGCAAAGTCTTGTGGTTGATGATCAAAGCACTGCCTGTGTGGCATAGCTTTGTGTAGCGTTAATTCGCGAGCCTCACACCCCGGTTGTGAACCAGATACGGGAGAGGACCTCAGGGAGGACATGCGTTTCTTTCTAGCTAGGGTGGTGTCAGTGACCTACCAGCCCTGACATTTATATTATTTTCACCTGTGTGGTTGTTGCGGTTGCGAGGCACCTCGGATATATCGGTGACTATGTGGAGCCGATGGGGTCTTGGACTCATTTACGTCCCAAAGGGCGGGGAAACGCAGTGTTCAGGCATTTTAATCCACATCGGTGGACCGGCCCTGACGATCCAAGGGTCACTCGAGCTTTGACCCTGAGGCTCGGGCTAAAGAGTCTCGACGCGGTGAGGATGATCCCTTGCCTTCGTTCACAGATGGAAATCCAACTTCCAATACGTGACTTTGCGGTTTTGATTGTAAACCTATATATCGTGACATGATATATGGTACCCATGCCGTCTATGATTGATACTTATGATTGAAATTGTTTTGACACTATACACTTATAGTAATAACAAAAGATGAAATTTAGCGTATCAAGCATTCTTTGGGTATTATAAGGTAAAACCCTATCCTCCGGCTTGTGTGGCATTGTGTGATGGGACCTGGGTCTTATAATAGCTTCATTGTTCTTTATTTAGCATTGCGCTATTGTTTTATGCACTGGTATTCTTGGGAGGAAACCCGTTCCGTGTTATACGGCGTGGTCCCTTGATTTACCTAACTTTAAAATAAAGATTAATAACTGTTTTAGTTCTCACACCAGTCACATGACTGACCTGGAGTTTATTGTTTCAACCTAAACTCTGGGTGCCCTTATTTTGACATGGGCAGCTAGTAGTTTTGGTTTTGCAGATTTATATTCACAGGATCCTGGTTTATAGCTAGAACGATATCCGGAGAGCTTTGTATCTGTATATCTCCTTCAGTTGTGTTTTGTATTATTTTCCGTTGCTATGTATTGTATTGCAATCTCTGATATTTATCAATTGTATATTATTTGTTTATACTTTGTATATTCTTGCAATCAGATGAAATTGTTGTAATTAACAATGAAATGTTCTTCTGTTTGCGTTCCGATTCGTCTTGTCCTCAACTCAATCCGTGATTTCCCGTTAGGGGGATTTCCGGTCTTTTCAACGCTCTTAACCTTCAAGACAATTACAGTGTTATCAGGGAATTATGATTCAGCTTGAAATTTTTTATTCATTTTTGCACCAATTATGGGATGGACAATTTAGGACTGAACCATTATTATTGAAGTTAGGTAAAGTCCTTGGAATTTGAAAGACCTTAAATATATCATTTGATTGATTCGCGTACTTAAGACGCTTTGGATTTTTTGGGTAGTATCCGCTAAAAACCCTCACGAGACAACACTCGTCCTACTAGGGACACCTAGGGGTTTAACGGCTTGTTGCATACGCTAAATGCAATCGTGTTTCCTACGAAAGTGTGACATATCTTAGTTTAGTTTATTCGAGGACGAATAAAAAGATAATTGTGGGGGTATTTGATATACACGTAAATGTGTATATTTTATCCGCTTATTTATCTTATTTTATATTTAAAATAATTGATACTGTGTATTTACAATTGTGTTTTCAGATTATTTATGATGAATGGATTAATGCACGTAATTGTTGAAAAGCTTGAAGAATTGGTGTATGAAGAGTGTTGATTTTTAGAGTTAGATTAAAGCTTTAAGAAATGTTGTTGTTCAATCACCTTCTGCCGCATATTTTAATGATCCAATGCCTTCTCATAAAGATATCTTGTTGCAGATGTTATGGAGTTCCTATTCATGCTCAACACAATTGAAATTGATGTCATTTGATGCCCGCAAGCTATGTCAATTGCAAATCCATTCACATTGCATTCACATTAGCTCAATTGCAAGGCCTCTCATTCATGTTGCGTTCACACTGGTTTATGTTTTATTTTAGAAAAGGGATTTTGTCCCACATTGTGTAATTAGCCTCTTAGTCTTGGCCAATGCAACTATAAATACACTGTATCCAGTCTTGGCCAATGCAACTATAAATACACTGTATCTCCTTCATTTGTAATTACACTTAGTTTTATTCTGTAATTCTCTTCTTGGAATAAAACTCTTCTTCCCCCTTTCTCTCAGTTGTTATTTTATTTTATTTATGTTCATGTTATTTAGTTTCTCTTTCTCTTCTTCTTTAGCTATGTCTAGCTAATCCCCTTTGTTTAGGGGGTGATGACGCTAATAAATATGATTCAGCATGAATCGCATAGCCAATAGATGAGGACTTTATACATGTAGATCTGGATCTGAATCAAGGGTTTGATCTGAACCTTCATATTCTATATCGTTTAAGAGCTATGCTCCTTCATAGGGTATATTCGTGTTCGATCTAACAATTATCAGATTTAGATCTAATTTTAGGGTTTTAGAAATTAATTAGTGAATCTGTCCTGATAGTCTATGGTTGTTTAAGAGCTCAGCTCCTGCATAGGCTATGCTTGTCGTTATTTACTTATTTGTTTCTAAGAACCTAATTATCGTTGATTCATGTGTGTGACAGAAACATGAATTAGATCTATATTTATTTGTTGGCTATTGATGAGTATGAATCCAATCTATGTCATTATCCCCTAATTGCTTTCTCTTATTATATAAATCTCTCTTTTTATTTAATTGCTGTTATTTTCTGTGTTTTCAATCAATCAAAATTTTGGAATAACTTGATTGGATATATTAGTAAAGTAATTTTTGGTTCTAGAGTTCGACACCCTCTACAACAACCCTTGTTGTTAAGGAAAGCCGAACGGATTAAACAATTGTTTACATTTGTTAATTTATTCGTAAACAAAAATCCCGACTATTTGACTGCCCATACAAAATTGGGCACCCAAGAGTTTAGGGAAAACAAAATAAAATAAACTCTGGGTCAGTTATGGGACTGTTATGAGTAAACAATTTAAAAACAGTTTCAGAAAATAAACGATATCTCATAAGACCACGCCGTATGACATGGAATGGGTTTTTCCCTTATGAGAATCCAAAACACTTGATTTAACTTTCGAAATCCGTTTGAAAGAAACAATAATCTTTATATCAAAACTCTTTTGATATTAATAATGCCTATCAACCACAACTAAATAATCATTAGCAGAATGCTTTCATCTCACGTTCCATATACATAATATATAATCAAAAACCATTGGTGCTTATTGGGTAATGAATTCCAACTGACAAGGTATGGGACCATCTTCCGACATTGTATCTCTAGAGAGGAATATACCGGGTTCAACAAGAACATCTTGTAACCCAGGTTAAACATGACTGGTCACTCATATCGCTTAAGTGTACCGAATGTATTATCACCAACGGTTGGGATCAGCAACCATTTCCCGAAAGTGACAGCATCGAAATAAATTATAAAAGTAAATCGAATTTCTTTAGATCAGGTGACAATACATGCTAATTGGCAGCTAACCACTTAGCCATGCGACCTACACGATTTTTACCATTTCCTGGTTGTGAGGTTTGAGGCCATAACATACAGGTTGCACCTTTATTTACTTTGAATGTCACATCGTCATACCCGCCAAATCACAAATTGATTTCTCCAAAAATACCATGGGTATACGGCTAAGAGAAACGAATTCCTCCACCACCAAACGTAAATACGTTTGAAGAGATCAACTTATGCGATCTATTAAATATACTCTGTCAGACATTCTTCCATACAACTTCGTTATGGGGCAGAACGAACGAACGCACTATTCTGTAAAACCATCTTAGGCAATTTCTACCTAGGATTTGCCAGAACAGCCCTTGCATCAACTCCGTCTTCAATTATCTTCATCATATTTGATTTGCAATGCTAATGCCCATACAGAGTGGTTTTCAGATAATAAATCTGTTCCCGGTCTCTCCGTATTGACGATGGAAAAATGGTCAAAACTTTGATAGTCAGTTATTTAACATTCAAAGGAAAACATCCAGACGCACAACGATCTTAATTCCGTATGGAAATTTTATTGATCAATCATCAACCAACAATTTTCTCTTTTAAATTAATTTATCATTAATTTATTCATTTTCCCATTTCCCTTTCCATATATTTATAAATTCTAATTTTCTAAATTTAGAAAATATACATTATTAACATTGGAAAATGTTTCCATTTCTACTCCTACTTCTTATTTTCTATATTAGAAAACATTTCTGATTCTTATTTGGAAAACATTTCCAAAATTCCTTCATTGGATTTAAACAGATGTTTAAATAAAACATCCCTATGCCAACTCAAACCATTATACTCATTAACTGAATTCACTTAACCAACCTTCACTATCAAACCTTAATCATTCCTTAGTTAAAAATTAAGTCAACCAAGTTGGGGTATAACTACCTCTCAGACCTTAACTGAACAACATTTTTAACCTCGAAATAGATAAAGTTCACCCTTTAAATCTTTAACAAACTTCCTTACGTAACTCTCGGATTCTATTTATGAATCCACTTCTTTTACACAAATCATTTGATTATAACAATAGTGTTATAATCCCATGCTTCTGAAATACACTAACTTAAATATAACTTTTTTTATTAATTTGAATAAGTAAGTAAAAAACTAATTTATAAATAAATAAATCTTGATTTAAAAACCAGAAGGTAAATAGTACTTTCCCACATTCGATATAGTTGAATCCCAATGTATAATTCTCTCTTGAATAATCTTTATTCGATAATTCTCTTTCGAATAAACTATATTCGATAATCTCTCTTTCCAATAAACTATATGTTTACACCAAAATTGGTCTAAACACCTAAGGTACTAAAGCTGTACTTCACCAGTGTGGTAAGAGAATATATGGAGCCATATTTAACAACAATTGAAATAAAAATGCGGAGAAGGTAAAGGAGAAACAAGATTTAGAGTGGTTCAGCCGAAAATTAGGCCTACGTCCACTATGAAGGTAGTTTGAATTCTTATAATGAGGATTACAAAATACATAAACTCTCTTTCTTCACCCATTTCTATATTCACTCAAAATACTTTTACACATACTAATTACAAGAGAATAATGAAGTTTGAGGAGGGAAAGGATGGGTAAGTGATTGAGAAGGAAGATATCTTCGTCTCCTGATTACAGGACTATGGTTGACGCCATGGCCAGATGAATGATGGAGCTTCGAGCCACCAAAATGATGAGGGTAGAATTTAGCAGCACTTTTTGTTTTTCCAGATCGGATCCCCTGTACGTTGGTAGCCATGTCGTATTTATAGGTGAGATCTCCTCAGTAAATGATCTGAAATCTGTATATGCCGGCTACCAGTCTCTCATTCCATCAATTACACTTATGCCACAGCCTGGTTGTAGCCAACTGTCCTTAGCTGTATCTAGTTGTAATGCGCGAGTAGTTCCATAAGAGCGAACGTTTTGAGTAGTTAAGCGGGCGATTTTAGTTGGTGTTCTTCGGGCGCGGCTATATCTAGCAAATGATGAGTGGGTATCTGATTTGCTTGATGGTGAACCGAGCGGGTGAACGATCATAGTTCCCTAATGTGGTTAGGTCAGATCCGGAGTAAGCGGGCGACAACCCTTTAAGCCTGGAAGTGACTGACTAAGGCTGGCATTTTTAGATGTAAGTGTGCTCTTTCTGATAACTGATGTATAAATGACTGATAGGTGTTATCTGACCAAAGTGTTGGTGGTTGATTAGTAAGGACATAGGAGCGATAGGGGTTGTAATCCATGTGCAGTTTGTCAAATACACACGTGATCTTGACTCCCACTTTGGTACTTGTGGCTGATCAAGCCAAGTGTCTTTTGGGTTGTGGGCAGCCTTTACATGATATACGGGCCTTTATCTTCATTGAGTCGTGCATCTCATAATATACTGCGCCATCATACCCGATTGTGTTGGGCAACTGGCTTGTCTTGGATTTGGTGTTTGGGCTTTGTCCTACGCGGTTGCTTCCTGTCCTTCGTGGATCACTTAAATGCCTTGGACAAAATTATGAACGATCGACCTTGAAGGTGTTCGTTCTGTAGCTCCTGCTCAAATCTTATAACTCGATGTGCGTATGGTTTTTTTTGAGGGATTAACACTTGCCCCTCGAAGTCCGTGATTTCTTTTCAGCAAGGAATTATTGACTTCGACATGGTTGATCGCAATATTGTTTGGCGGGTTTAACCTGCCTCATCGATGGGTCGGTCGTGCGGAGAATAAGATTGCTTCAATGGGGTTGATTGGTGTTGTTTCCTTTGAGCGAGACGCTTGAACTATCTTATCATCATTGCAACCGGTTAAATCATGGGGAAGTGATCACGCCAACTGAATTTTGATGGGACACTTTTCTCTATAATCGAATACTGGGCTGACGTAGCGAGAAATGTTTTTGATGTGTGTCCTTTAATATTCCCCCTTATTTTTTTAGTTCTCATTAAATTTTGCCCTCATTTTCCTTTAACAAGGTATCTCAACTGAAAAACTTTGTGTTTCCTTCCATCGTTGTTTCATATAACACAGGTTTGTCGATTTCTACTTATCTTCGTTCTTCCGTTGGACCTCATAGCTATTCCCTGATTTATTGCAAGATGGTTCCGTCTCCAGAGCGACGTCGATGGGAGAAAGTTTTTGATTTCGTTTTCCCGATAGACGAGATTCAGTCAACCGGTCAACCGTCTGTGAATTCCCCCTCCAGTCCTTCTTATATAGAGCTTCAAACTATCGTTGATAGGTCGTGTTATGTTCCTGGGCCATGCCGTCCTAGGCTGGCTAAGCGGTTCCGGGGGTGGAGCTGATAGGGAGTACCTTCTAATATGGATATTTCTCCGTTTGATTCTCAGATTTCTCTTGTGATATGATTGTCGCAAAAGGTCAGATGTTGTCCCATCTCGAGACCGTTGTGCATCAATTTGGAAAACAGATGGATTTGCTGAAAAATCATTCTGTGAAGCAGATGAATGGCTGGCATACATTGGCCTACGACCTTCAAAAACTTCACAAGGACAATCTTGAGCGCATTTCTGTTCTAGAAGATGATAAGGCGAAGTTGATCCGTGCCCTTAGGTCCAAAGATAGCATGGTTGCCTCTTTTGCCCCAGGGGATGTCGAGTCGGTGGTTTCCAAACATGCTGATGAACCTTCATCCAATTCTGCTCAGACTAAGAGGAAGGTAGGTAGGCCAAGGAAGGTTAGAGATCTGTAGTCTTATTTTCCTACCTTTGGTTGGATATGATTGTCACAAAAGGTCAGATGTTGGCCCGTCTCGAGACCGCTGTGCATCAATTTGGAAAACAGATGGATTTGCTGAAAAATCATTCTGTGAAGCAAATGAATGGCTGGCATACATTGGCCTGCGACCTTCAAAAACTTCACAAGGACAATCTCGAGCACATTCCTATTCTAGAAGATGATAAGGTGAAGTTCATCCGTGCCCTTAGGTCCAAAGATAGCGTGGTTGCTTTTTTGCCCTAGGGATGTCGGGTCGGTGGTTTCCAAACATGCTGATGAACCTTCATCCTATTCTGCTCAGACTAAGAAGAAGGTAGGTAGGCCAAGGAAGGTCAGAGATCTGTAGTCTTGTTTTCCTACCTTTGGTTGTTTTTTCTTTTTGAACTTTAAGACTGCTTGTGTAAGCGGGTGTCGGCCCTCGCTTGTGATGTTGTGCTAGTTTGTTACTTGTGCTGATCTTTGACACTTTTGTGATCCTGGTGAACGGTTGTTTTGCTGGCTTTGCGATGCTCTATGTGTCTCTATCTGCCACATCTTGTCTCTTTGCCATGCTTAGTAACATTTTTTTACATTATGATCTTCCTGACGATCGTGTGTTAGTATCGTATTATGAGTCGATCATACGTTAGCGTCGTATTACGATTCGATCGTACGTCAGCATCGCATTTCGATTGGTCTTATTATGATTTTATTAAGCTGGGGTCACCCAGTTTTTAGTATTTGTCTTGACCGGCGAGTTTCTCATTGTTTTTAACTTTGGCAATTAAGTCGTTTAGATTTTTTTTATTAAATATCTATTTGTATGTATGTTACGGTATTTTCTGGATGCATTTTTAATGCGTGCCCCCATGGGAGGACTTTGGTTTCAATGTTGTAATCCAATCTTGGGTTTGTTTGACTTGGTTAACAACAAAGAACAAGAATGGATACCCCCTTTCGGCTGGGATTTCTGCTTTGCACCGGTCTTTCCAGCATGTTTGATCCTTCCCCTTTTTTATGCTTCATCCTGAGGAGCGGACACTAGTTTATCTCATCGAGTTTTGGCCCAGAAGAAATGAAAACTCGTGTCCTTCACCTAACAAGGTGCCCCTGTTTTTTTTTTTTAGATTGGCAATTTTCTTTTTCCATTTTTGGGACATGTCGGTTTTTTCTGACTTTATGCCTCACCCTAGGAAACAGACACTGGTACACTTCATTAAGTTTTTTCCCAAGTCGGAGAACCCGTGTCTTGCACCTAAGAAGGTGTTTCTTTTATGGGCTCAACAATTTTGACCATGGGACCTTTTGAGTTGCTTTCACCCCAGCATTGACTTATTTGATCTGGTACCAAGCCTTTTGTTGGTCGTGTGTCAAAAGATTCGGTATTTCCTGCTGAAAGTCGACACTCCTTGAGTTGGCGTCCCCTGGTCGCTTGTTTGCCTACACAAAGAAGTCAATTTTTAGTAGGAGCTTGTGAATGAGTGATTTGTACACATAAACAAAACTTCATATTAATTTGTTTTATGTACATCATTCAAATGTGAAATTTTTGTAAATCTTTACAGCATTTTTACGTATTCGAACAACATGTTTTAAAAAAAACAACGAATATGCTCGATGTTGCATGCTCGTCGAATCTGGTTTCCATCCGTGGTGGCCAGTTTGAAGGTACCATCCTGGAGATTTCGACTTACAACATAAGGCCCTTCCCAGTTGGGTCCAAAAACCCTAGTACTGGTCATTATCTTCTTCAAAACAAGGTCTCCAATTTCGAAAGTCCTATGTTTGACTTTTGAATTGAAGTGCCTTGCCACCCTTCTTTGATGTGCGGTCACTCTGAGTTCTGCTTCCTTTCTTCTTTCCTCAAGTTGATCGAGGGCTTCGAGCTATAGCTTTTCATTTTCTTTGTGGTCAAAGTATATCCTTCTATGGGTAGAGACTTCCAGCTCCACTGGAATAATGGCTTCAGAGCCGTAAGATAAAGAAAAGGGAGTATGACCTGTAGCAGTTTTATACGTGGTGCGGTATTCCCATAATACCGGCGGGAGTTCATCTACCCAACTACCTTTAGACTTCTCTAGCTATTTCTTAATGGTCATCTTGATGATTTTATTTACTGCTTCTACCTGCCCGTTTGCTTATGGATGAGCGAATGCTGAAAAGCTTTTCTGAACTTTACACTTGGCGCAAAAGTTTTGGAACTCTTCACTTTCAAATTGGGTCCCGTTGTTTGTGACTATCTTTTGTGGTACCCCTAATCTGCATATGATATTTTTCAAGACAAAGCTAATGACTTTCTTTGAAGTTATAGTGGCCAATGGTTCTGCTTCAGCCTATTTTGTAACGTAATCAACAGCGACAATTGCATATTTAAAACCGGATTTTGCAGTGGGAGGGGCTCCTATAAGGTCGATGCCTAGCAAATGGCCATGGGCTGACCATGTGAGTTATAGCTACGGATGGCATCCTTGGAATCTTGGAAAATCTTTGGCAACTATCACATTTTTTAGTGTAGGTCATGGAATCTTTATTGATATCTGGCCAGAAGTAACCATATCGCATGATTTTCTTAGCCAAAGTTTGTCCACCGGTGTGACCTTCGCATTCCCCTTCGTGTAATTCCGCCATGATCACCTTTGACTCTTTTCTGTAACACAACGAAGTAAAGGTGTGGAAAATCCATGTCTATGCAGTCGTCCGTCCTGGACAAGATAAAAGGAAGCTTTTCGCAAAAAATTTCTTCGCTGCTTGGCTTCTGCCGGGAGTGCCCAGTAATTAGGTACTCTTTAATTGGCGACATCCATGAGTTTGGCTCCTCAGTTATTTCCATGATCCAATCCATTTCTGTCTGCTTTATGCTTGGGCTTGAAAGGACTTCCACTGGGACCAACCCCATTAGTTGTGCATCTGTTGTGCTTGCGTATTTCGCCAATGAATCAGCTTTGTTATTTTCCTCCCTAGGAATGTGAGATATGGTGTAATGCTCGAAAGCTTCCAATAGTTCCAAGGCTATGGAGAGGTAATCCGGCAAGTTACCCATTTTGGCCTGGAATTCTCCAGAATCTGGCATAATACGAGTTGAGAGTCACTGAAGATTGGTATATTTTTTATTTGCAATTATTTTGCTAGTTTTATCCCTGCGATAAGGACTTCATACTTAGCTTCGTTGTTTGTTGACGGAAACTCTAGCCTTAGTGCATAGCATAAAGATCTTCCCTCAGGGGTTTCGAGAACTACCCCTGCCCTAGAACAGTGATCATTCGAGGCTCCATCAACAAATAATTTCCACTGGATTGTGGTTTCAATATCATCTTCCTTCTTCATCTCCCCTTGGTCAGTAAATTCTGGGAAAAAGTTAGCAAGTGCTTGTCCATTGATTGCTTTTCTAGGGTGATATGTAATGTTGTATTGACTGAGCTCTATATTCCATTTTAGTAACCTCCCGGAGGTCTCTAGTCGGGACAGAACTTGCCTTAGAGGCTGGTCTGTGAGAACCTTGATGGGATGAGCTTGAAAGTAGGGCTGAAGTTTCTTTGATGTAATAAGCAAACAATAAGCAAGTTTTTCGAGTTTTGGATAATTAAGCTCTACTCTGGATAACCTCTTGCTAATGTAATAGACTGGTTTTTGTACCTTCATATCTTCTATGATCAATGTTGCACTTAGGGCATGGGCAGAAACCGCCAGGTATAGAAACAAGTCTTCTCCGTGACTAGGCTTTGATAACATAGGAGGTGTTGCCAGGTGTTGGATCAGTTACTCGAAGGATTTTTGACATTCAAAGGTCCACAGTATCTCTTTCTTTCCTTTCCTAAGGGCATCAAAGAATGGAAGACATCTATCCATTGCCCTGGATATGAAGCGATTCAAAGCCGCGATCTTCCCGTTCAAACACTGAAGTTCCTTCTTAGTTCCTGGGGCACGCATTTCTCTCAAAGTTGATATTTTGGTTGGATTAGCTTCTATACCTCTAGCGTTGACCATGTACCCAAGGAACTTGCCCGAACCAACTCCAAAAGAACATTCCAAGGGGTTCAACTTCATGCCATTGGCGTAAGATATCGAACATTCTGGCTAGGTCCTCCAAATGGTCTATTGCTCTATTTAACTTTACCAACATATCATCGACATAAACTTCCATCATCTTACCAATTCGTATTTTGAACATAGCATTCACCAATCGCTGATAAGTTGACCCTGTGTTTTTTAGACTGAATGGCATCACCTTATAGCAGTATAGACCGAGATCAGTAATGAAGCTTGTGTCTTCCTAATCCGGGCCGTACATCATGATTTGATTATAGCCGGAATATGCGTCCATGATAGATAGCAACTCATGACCGGCCGTAGAATCCACCAACTGGTCAATTCTGGGAAGAGGGAAACTATTTTTTGGGCAAGCTTTATTCAGGTCTAAATAATCTACACAGACTCGCCATTTACTGTTTGATTTCTTTACGGGCACCGGATTAGAGATCTATTTTGGATAGGTAGATTCTCTGATAAAACCATTCTCCACTAATCTATCGACTTCTTCTTTTAATGCACGCGACCTCTCCGGCCCCTAGGTTCCCCTTGTATGTTTAACAATAGGAAAGCACGGGTCAATGTTTTACTTATGGACCGCAATGTTTGGAGATATGCCGCACATGCCGGAATGGTTCCACGCAAACACATTTAAATTAGCTCTTAGAAATACAATCAACTGATTTTTAATTCAGGGCTTAACTGAGATCCTATATTCAACGCACGGTTCGGGTCCTTTGGGATTACATCTATAGGAATTGTGTCTTTGGCCGATGTCGCCCTTTCGTCCTCTGCACTAGCTTCCCTAGGATCGATCTCTTTTTGCATTCCACTATGCTCGCCAGTGCATGGACCTTTCTTTAATTGCTATAAAGGGGGGTTTTGGGATGCGGGGAAGAGCCTCTGCAAGTGTTTATAAAAATCACATTAACAGATGCCCCCATGTCAACTAGGACCCTTTTTACAATTGCAGGACTGAGACCAATTGTGATCACCATGGAATCAATAGTTGGTGTAATTATGCCTTCTGCATCTTTGTCTTTGAATATCACATCCTCGATCGAGGTTTTGAGCATTTTCATCGGGAGCTCGTTGTTCAAGACCATGCATCCTTCCTCTTTCGAGGCACCCTTCAATTTGTTAGCGTATCTTTCCATATATGCCCAACTGTTCCCAGCTGGGTGGGGCCCCCCAAATATCATATTGATTACTGGCCTCGAGTCGATTGGTATTCGGGCTTCCTCACTCGAGTTTGGTTGGCTAACCACATTATTATGTCCTTGTGCAGCCGGAGTACTTTGGGGATTTTTCACATACTGCTGGAGTTGGTTCGTCCTGATGAGCTCTTCAATTAAACTCTTCAGGTGCCGGCATTCATTGGTGATGTGTCCTGGTTGGTTATGAAACCAACAGAATTTGCTGGAGTTTGCATGTTGCTCAGTTATCTTCTACGGCTTCATCTGAGGAAAGATACCAGAATCCTTTGCGGTGGAGTAAATTCTTTCTGGGGTTTCGTTTAGGACGGTTAGTTCAGATAGTTTATACAGCCGCGTCTTTTTGTAAGCTTTGCTATCCCTCTCATCACTTCCCCTCTTTTGTCCTATGTCATTCTTCTGCTCAACCCTAGACTCATTGCTTTTTTCCTTCTATGGTGGCGTTGCTTTCTTCAGTCTTCTAGGCACTTGGAGCTTCATCTTCCACAATCATGTATTCCTCAGCTTTCTTATAAAACTTCTTCAAAGTTTTTGGTTTCTTCATCTTGAGCCACTTTCCAAATTCTGACTTCTTATCGATAGCTCGTTTCAGGGCTGCCAATAGGTACCAAGTCTCTAGTTCTATAACCTCCACTGCTGCAGCATGGAAGCTTTTAAGGAAAGCTCTGATGGTTTCCCCATGCTTTTGTTCCATTTGCATAGTGACATTACATCCCTTGCCTTGGTGGTATGTAGTCGGAATTGATCTTGAAATCTCCTTGCCAAATCGGCAAATTGGTCAATACATTTGGGCGGAAGTCTGGTGAACCATAGCGAAGTCACAACTTCTAGGCACATGGGAAAGTATAAGCACTTGATTTTGTCAGTGGTCCTAGCTCCGTTCACGTGCTGGTCGTATTTGAACAGAAAAATGGATGGATCTCCAACTCTACTATAAGGTGCTATTGTTGGGGGTATGAACTTCTTTGGGAATTTTGCTGGACGGATTTCCTCTATGAACGGAATTTTGCTGGGTGAAAACTCCCATTCTTTCTCTTCATCTTCTCGGGTCGTTTTCTCCTTCATTATTCGCTGGATCATGTCTATGATGCGCCTCTCATCGTCTGTTTGTTTATCAAAATCGGCACTGATGTTCTTGTCAGTGCGACCACGGTTTGAGCTTCGGCACCTTGCATCTTTTTAGGCGGATGTTATGTTAGTGGGACTTGCGATAGCCTAACTCGCACGTTTTTCTTAGCGCTGTGGAGATCTGGCCTTAGAGTCCTTAACGCCGGCCTCTCCCCTGTCTCCCACTAGGTTGTGAGGTCGACCAGGATTTGAGGATGATGAGTCCTCTTTTTCACCAGCATTATTTACAGCATTCGGCGACAACAAATTGAGTATTAGTCAGGACATCAAACCTTTCCATTATCATCTTCGTCGTATTGTCCATTTTTTCATTCAGGCCGGTTACAACCACATTCAACTCATCTCGGGTTACAGATGGCCTAAGGGTTTCTCCATCCCCTTGGTCCAGAGTTTGTGGTATGGTTTCATCAATATTACTATCCTCATTGATTGTAGTAAATTTTGTAGATTTGCCGCTCTTCTTTGATCCGGCCATGGTTTTAAGGGAGAAAGCAATTTTTAGATTTTTTTTTTATAGATGGCTGAATTCTGAAGCAAGGAATTATGAAGACGGCCCCACGGTGGGCGCCAAAATGTTTACACCAAAATTGGTCTAAACACCCAAGGTATTAAAGCTGTACTTTACCAATGTGGTAAGAGAATATATGGAGCCATATTTAACAACAATTGAAATAAAAATGTGGAGAAGGTAAAGCAGAAACATGATTTAGAGTGGTTCAGTCGCAAATTAGGCCTACGTCCACTATGAAGGTAGTTTGAATTCTTATAATGAGGATTACAAAATACATAAACTCTCTTTCTTCACCCATTTCTATATTCACTCAAAATACTTTTATTCATACTAATTACAAGAGAATAATGAAGTTTGAGGAAGGAAAGGATGGGTAAGTGATTGAGAAGGAAGATGTCTTCGTCTCCTGATTACAGGACTATGCTTGATGCCATAGCCAGACGAATGATGGAGCTTCGAGCCACCGAAATGATGAGGACAGAATTTAGCAGCACTTTTTAGTTTCCCAGATCGGATCCCCTGTACGTTGGTAGCCATGTCGTATTTATAGGTGAGCTCTCCTCAGGAAATGATCTGAAATCTGTATATGCCGGATACCTGTGAGACGACCTGAACTTCCCCGGTCTCCGAAGAGAAAGATCGGATTAACTTTGAGAACACGACGAATCAGAACACAAACAGAAGAACATTTCATTGCTTATTACAACAATTTCATCAGAATACAAGAATATACAGAGTATAAATAAATATTACACATTTACCAAATATCAGAGATTTAAATACATAGCAGCGGAAAAATAATACAAAACACAACTGAAAGCGATAAATGGATACAGAGCTTTACGAATATCATTCCAGCTGTAAACCAGGATCCTGTGAATATAACTACAAAACCAAAACTACTAGCTGCCCATGTCAAAAATAGGGGCACCCAGAGTTTAGGTTAAAACAATAAACTCCAGGTCAGTCATGTGACTGGTGTGAGAACTAAAACAGTTATTTAAAACTTTACTTTAAATCAGATATATCAAGGGACCACGCCGTATAACACGGAATGGGCTTCCTCCCAAGAATACCAGTGCATATAACAAAACAGCGCAATGCTTTTATGAAAAATGAAGCTATTATAAGACCCAGGTCCTATCGCATAATGCAATGCAAGCCGGGGATAGGGTTTTCCCTTATAATAGCCTAACATGCTTGGTACGTTAAAACAAATCATTTGATACTATTACAAGGGCATAATGTATAAAACAACTTCAAATATAAATGTATCAATCCTAGGCGGCATGGGTACCATATATCATGTCGCCAATACTAGGATCTACAATCAAAACCGCAAATGTCACGTATTGGAAGTTGGAGTTCCATCTGTGAACCAAGGAAAGGGATCGTCCTTACCGAATTCGAGACGCTCTAGCATGCCCCTTAGGATACAGCCGCGACTGCATGTTGGATCGTCAGGGCCGGTCCACTCGATGTGGATTAAAATGCTTGAACACTGCGTTTCCCCACCCTATGGGGCGTCAATGAGCCAAATGACTCCATCGGTCATGGATCGACCGATATAACCGAGGCGCCTCGCTATCCATCATCCACATAAGTAAAATGCCAGGGCGTGCAAAACGCTGACACCACTCCTAGCTAGAAGGAAACGCATGCCTTCCCTGAGGTCCTCTCCCATTTCTGGTTCACACCGGGGTGTGAGGCTCGCGAATTAACGCTACACAAAGCTACGCTATATTAAAGCCGTGCTTTGATCATCAACTACAAGACTCTGCTTTTCAACAGAAGCCTTGATCATTTGCATCTCAGCATGCCACACAGGCAATTCACGCTATGCAACCGATGTCTATCAATCACACAGAATGAAATCCGATGTCAGAAACACATCCATTTACAAGTTTGTTCTGGGTCTGAACAAAACCGGAGGCACCTTATTCCTCTCCCATATGTCCAATACAGGGAAGAGGCCCTCACATATCCGTCAATCTCCAAGTACGTATGCACGATCACCACTTAGTACCTCGTCTTGGGTGTACAGCCCAATCAAGACATCAGTAATCATCCAAACGATGTGACGACCTCCGGTCTTCAACCACCATCTTCATCCTCGGCATATCATTGAATCAGTTATTCAGAATGGGATAAACCCGGTCTTTACGAATAACTCGCGTATATAATAAACAAGTGCTATAAAACACAACATACGCCTTATTCCAATTCAGATTATCCCTTTATTCAAATATTCTTATACTTTGGGAAAGGTTCCCATTAATTTTATCAAAGATAAATTCTTTAAATTTATTCTTTAATCTTCCTTTGGATATCATTTCAATCTAATTAAAGATGCATTAAACTCCACTTGGTTTTAATCTTCCCAAAAATCAATATTAACGATTGTTTAACTTGGGAAATCATATCCTGTCTTTAACTGGGTTAAAGAACCAATGCCATTTAAAACACGGTTCACGATAAACCCAAAATCACATTCCATTCCATCAGCCTTTAACCGTAAATTAGCAAGTGAACAATTCCCTAAGTATTAACCCCGAAGGCCGAAACCAACATCAGATCAATATCCAGGAAACCATTCAACTTAACTAATCTCCAGTTAGCTTCTGATTTTCTTAACTATGTTGGGTCTAAGAATAGTATTATTAAAGATACCATTCACGACAACCCAAAATCACATTCCATTAACAATGGAATTTTCATGGAAAACAAATCGATATATATAATCGATATAAGCTTCCATATCCAACCGATAATATAAATGGAATAACGACAAGGCGTTTTAAATTCTATATATATTAACTGTCTACCTCTACAGAAGCTTACTTCGATTATTGCCAAATCGAATTCCATTCAATTCCAATTTAATATGTTAAATTGGAAAACTTTACTTTGGAAAATCTCCTTTAAATCTTAACAAGAGATTTATAAAATCCAAATCCCATTTCACTATAAATCGGGTTAAAGAACGAATGTCGCTAAAACACAGTTCACGATAAACCCAATTCACATTCCATCAGTCTCTAACCGTAAATTAGTAAGAGAACAATTCCCTAAGTGTCAACCCCGAAGGTCGAAACCAACATCAGATCAATACCCAGGAAACCATTCAACTTAACTCATCTCCAGTCAGTTTCTAATTTTCTTAACTCCATTGGGTTTAAGAACAGTATTATTAAAGATACTATTCACGACAAACCCAAAATCCAATTTGATATTAAATACAAGGCTCTGAATAGAAAATATATCGGCTTATATTCAATATCAAATTCTGAAATCAACAATATCGTATTGGAACAACGATATATATAAATATCTTCCAAATTCCTCCACAATGTCCGTATAATCACGGAATCTAATATCGAAATATTCTGAAGATAATTTCGATTCAAATCCATTCCAATTCATATATTGGAAATTCCGGTTATTTTTAAAACCATTTCAAATCAAATTTATTTATTTTATAATTCTAGTTCAAAACTAGCTCATTTCGATAAAAATCTATTTTTATCTTTTCAAATATGGAAATTTTCATCCCAATTCTTTCCAAATCATTTATTATGATTTTACACTAATTATTGATATTTTTAATAATTTTATCAAGGCCCGTACATTCGATTTCCATAAACGGCCGTTAAAATCAGATTTTGATCCTTTACTGAATATTATTTTAAAATACTCATTATTTTAAAATATTAGTTATTTTAAAATATTCATTTAGTTATTTTAAAATATTCATTCTTTCTGAACTGGAATCAGACACAGTCAATTACCATATATTGTGATTATATGGATTTCATACAACATGTATACAACAACAATCAAACACAGTCAACCATCATCCAAAATGCATTCTACACTGCATAAGCATCAAATATAAATATTTAACGCTTATAACAGTCTGTCAACCAATCGATTGACATACAACTAATTATTTGGACTAGTGTATGTCATATATTATCCCAATACCCGTGTGGGGTTTCAATCAACAAATAATGAATTTTATTTGTGCAGTTGGGCGATGTGTAAAATTTATCGTCCCAATCAATATCAGTCAAATGTGTGTACATAAACAAATTGTCCGATTTGTTAATGAATATTTATTTTATATACACGTTAAAAATTATATTTTTAACTATAAAATATTTTATTCCACATCACACAATCAATTTTCACAACATAATCAAACAAACAAACAAGTCGTCCATGGTCTGTGAACGACGGGTGTCGGGTGCTGCTAAGCACCGTCTACATCCTAGTATATATTTTAACTAGAAAATAAATTAAAGTGAGAAGTTCTCACCTTTGGGTTCCACTCCGCCGTGCTTTGTTTCCGAACGGATTTGGATTCGCCCGATATTCCAACTTAACCTTTTCACGCTATTCATAATAAAAATCACATTTTTAATATGATGTTTATTTTAAAAATCACATTTTTAATTTGATGTATATATATATTTTTATCTAACTAAAAATAATATTCTTATCTATTAAAATGATATATTTTTTTCTATCGTTAATATATATAGAAAAATCATATTTTTCTATCAAAACCTTATGTATAAAAATCCAAATTTTACTTTGTTAAAAATTATACTTTTACTTCTCTGTTCATATGACAAAAATATATTCTTACTTCGCCATTCAAATAATAAAAATCATATTTTTATTATCTTTATAATATAAAAATCATATTTTTATTATCTCTATAATATAAAAATCATACTTTTATTATCTCCATAATATAAAAATCATATTTTTATTATCTCTATAATATAAAAATCATATTTTTATTATCTTTTCATATCATTAAAAACCGTTTCTTTTCACATATAAAAATCCATTCCTTTATCACATAAAAATTTCTGATTTTTATACCATGCTATGATATAAAATAAAACAAATAAAAGAACTGATTTTATGAAATATAAAAAAAACTTACAGTCTTCGTTTGAAGAAGGGGGCGTTCTCGTCGAGAGGGGGAGGGGGGTTTCAGTGCATCGCAGCGGTCGGGGGGGTTCACCGTTCGTCGGATGGGAAGAAGTAGCGGTCGCAGGTCGATGCAGGCTGCGGTGGGCCCATCAGGTGGCGGGGTCGGTTGTTCTCAGGGCTAGGGCGGCGGTTTCCGCGTTGGTTCGAGGGTCTGGGCTCAGGGAAGAAGAAGAGGGGCGGAGGAGGTGGAGTGGGACGATCGGAGGAGGGCGCGCCCGTCGGAGGAGGTGGCGATGGTCCAAGCAACGGCGACGGCCGATCGATTTGAGCGGTTTTCCCTTTTTTTATCTTTTTTTATTTCGTATTTGACTGAGAGAAGAGAAAGAGTGGTGATGGAGAGTTATATATTTATTTATTTATTTTATATTTCAAAAAGTTTACTTTTCTTTTGAACCCCAAACGAGGCCCAACGACTGTCGCCCCTAGCGTATTACCCACACTCCGAACACAATGGGATATATTTCGTAAGCTAATTCGGTTTTACGATCAGTTTTCATTGAAATTAAAATATACATCTATATATTGAATTTGAATGCACATTTCAATTTACCGGGGCCACATACTAACTCTAAAAATTACAGAAAAATTATTTCTAGCTTCGTATTGATGATACGGTCCTAACAAAACTAATTTCGTCAAATTCTAAGACCGTTTGAAAAATGGCCATTTTCTGGTCGATCCAAATTGACTGAAACTGTCAAAACACGTTTTCTTTTGCTACACTCACATATCGATTCAGAAAATTATGATTTTTGGAATCTAGCAAATATTTGACATCCCGGATCCAACAAAAGTGGTTTTGTTGAAAACGGAGGTCGTTTGTAAAATTTCCATTTTTAAGGGCCAAAATTCCATAGCGACTATTCTGAATCTTCAACTGCGCATAACTTTTTATTCCCCCTATGAAATTTCAATTTTTCGGATTCATTGGAAAGATATTTTCAAATAGATTCAAATATTTTTGGTTTCGCTAAAATCTGGTTTACTTTGAATCCTGTACATTCATTTGAAATTCGAAATCGAATTTTCGAACTACCGCGCCATTTTCAATTCCTTTTATAATTAAAAATAATTATTTATATTCTAACGACGATCTATATAAATATATACATTCTAATTCTATTCAAAATAAATTTCTCATCGTTATTATTAAAAATAATTCATTTTAAATATTCAAAATTCACTAAAATCGCCAAAATAAAAAATTTAAATTGGCTCAGATTTTTCGGGTTGTTACAACCAGTCGCTCATTCCATCAATTACACTTATGCCACCGCCTGGTTGTAGCCAGCTGTCCTTAGTTGTATCTAGTTGTCATGCGCGAGTAGCTCCGTAAGAGCGAACGTTTTGAGTAGTTGAGCTGGCGACTTTAGTCGGTGTTCTTCGGGCGCGGCTATATCTGGCAAATAGTACTTCCCCACATTCGATATAGTCGAATCCCAATGTACAATTCTCTCTCAAGTAATCTCTATTCGATATTTCTCTTTCGAATAGACTATATTCGACAACCTCTTTTTCCAATAAATTATATTCGATAATTCTCTTCGAATAACTTATATTCGGTTAACTCTATTCGAATCACTAATGTTCGATTAACTCTCTTCGAATAACTAATATTCAATTATTCGAATAACTAATATTCGATAACTCTCTTCAAATAACTAATATTCAATTAACTCTCTTCGAATAACTAATATTCGATTAACTCTCTTCGAATAACTAATATTCGATTAACTCTATTCGAATAACTAATACTCGATTAACTCTCCCGAATGACTAATATTCGATTAACTCTCCCGAATAACTAATATTCGATTAACTCTCTTCAAATAACTAATATTCAATTAACCCTCTTCGAATAACTAATATTCAGTTAACTCTACCCTATTCGATTAGCTTTATTTAAATAACAAATATTCGATTAACTCTAATTTGATTAACTCTATTCGAATAACTTATATTCGATTAACTCTATTTCCTATCTCATTCAAACTCCCATTTGAATTCCTATTTCAAAACCCAATTTTCCTTATAAATGTTTAAATTTATAAAATATTCATTTTAATCCATTATTCACATCGAATGTGAAAAATATTTCTTTTATATAATCCATTAAGTTTGATTTCGTATTTTAAAATAATATCCCATTTCCAAATTCTATTTATACTTCTATTTGTAGAATTATTCATACGAAATCTCTTTTTTATTTCTAACACTTAAATCTCATTTATAATTCCCTCCATAAATGTTGAGTTCACATTATATTTAGCATATGGTATCAAAACCGCTTCTTTATATAAGTTTAGACTTATGTATTCCATTTATCAAATGATAAATATTTTGTTTAATTTATAAAAAACGTTATTATAAATTAATCTTCTATATTTATCTGTTAAAACATATTTCCATTTAATATTTATTTTAAATCCATATCATGTTACACCCGTGTGCGAAGCACGGGTCTAAACCTTCCTAATGTAAAATTCTTTTTTTTATATAAAATTCTATTCATTTACCAAATATTTCCTTTTATATTTCTATTTATATTCCAACTAATTCTTTTTATAATATCCTATTTATTTCATATAAATATTTCCTTTTCAAAATACACTTTGAGAATTCCCTTTATATATTCCAGTATTTCTTATGGTATTTAAAATACCAAATAACAAGACCAGTGCCACCATAATCAATCACAGATTATATATCACATCATATATCACAATATATGAAAAAAATAGTATTATAATTTATAAATATTGAGGGATCCAGTTGGATCCCTCCAATATGTTTCCCTGCATCCACAGATGTTAAACAATATAATTAACATCAACTTCATTTCAATATGAAATGTTCTGATAAACAGAATCAATATTTGATTAACGATATATATATATATATATATATATATATATAATCTATAATTTTAACCAATCAATTAGCAGTTCATCCAAACAATCAACACACAGCAATCAACCAACATTTATCAATTCAAAAATAGGTTATAAATATATAAACAGGTAGAGTAAGCGAGTTTTACTCACTTGGGACGATCATCATTAAATAACGATAACTGTCGGTTGATTCAAACAGAAAATTTATTTTTCTATAAAATGTAATGAGCTCCAATTCACTTCAAACCAGTTCCATTGTGTAGTATTTGTCGAGACGGTTCCAACGTCTCTTATTTTGTCAGATTCTGATATTGTATGACGAAGTTATGAATTATACAAGATATTATAAAGTTAAATATCATTAATGTTAATGATTATATAATTAAACGCTTAATTAATCCTAATTAATTCTTTAGTCCAGGTCATTACCGTAAATGATTCTATTCCCCAATTTAAGGAATATGCGCCTGCTCCTCCTACCTCACCATACCCGATCATTCGCATCTCCATTCCCATGATAAATTCAACAACCAAAAACAATAACAAATATACACCGTTATCCCTTTCTTGTTTCCTCATCTGCTCATCCCAATTCCACCAAAGTCACATCCTCACCTCCATCACGTCGAACAACAAATTATGCTCGACCATTTCAGACATTTTCGACTCCTTTCTCTCCCCATCTCTCCTCTTCTACTTCACTAATCTACAAACCAAATACACCATTGTTTTCCTCTACACGTGCTGCTCCTTTTCCTTACCAATGATTTAAACTCGTTCCTCCCCTCTAACGTCTCGCTTCAGACCCCATCCTAGCTTTCGCCCGTGACTCATCTGCATCCTCCCATCGGCATCATCCGAAAACATTTTTGGCTCTCCTGTGCGTGTTTTCACTGTTTGGAATGTTTGAGCTTCGGTGATTGCCAAGAACGAGCTCCTCAAAGAAATAAACAGCTTGTGAATACCCATATGACTTGCGATAGGGAATTATAGGTTGAACAAGGGCTTGCGTCCCCGTCTTTATTTTTTTATGTTTATTTTTTCATTACAGCTTCAGTTTTGGAGTTCAAAGAAAAAAAGAAGGATAACTCGTGTGTATTTACAGATATAGGATTCTTCATTGCTAAGGAACTAAGACATACAGAAGTATTAAATATATGGGCTTGCTTCTGCTCTAAGGAAGGATTGGCGAAAAGAAGTGGAAAGGTGTAGAAGGTAGCATGCAAATGTCAATATCTGTGTTTTCAACCATAGCCTTCTGCATCCCTCTTTAGGTTGTACATTTACCTTAGTGCTGGAGTTTTCTTCGAAGTTAAGGTATCCCATATATATATATATATATATATATATATATATATATATATATATATACATATATATATATATACATATATATATATATACATATATATATATACATATATATATATATACACACACTTACATATTATTTTACACGTTTTAGTTAGGGAGAAAGTACATAACTTGCTTCTTTGTATGGGTATGAGTTATATATATATAGTTGGTTTACAGTGTCACAGCAGCTTATGACATAATAACTTGTGGCTTGACCAACTCCTATTTCATACTAAAAATTGTTTTCAACTAATGGAGCAGTATTCTTGTTCTCTTGGCCAATGAAAAACACAACCTCTAGACATGTCTTAGTAGAGGTTCTAAAGTTTCTCATAATTTAACTGACAATTAGTGTCATGTATTCGATACATATGATATATATATATATATATTATATTAGAATTTATACATAATTAATTATTAGATTAAATTATATTACAATCATCAAAATAAAAGTTAAAAGTTCCACATGCATTTCGCTGAGTGATAAACAAATTCCAAGCCACATGAGTAGCATCGCATGCATATGGGAGGTTTGGATGAACTGGACAAGCGGTGAGAATATTTTTAATATATATAATTTTACTTCGACTCTAAGGCATAGAAAACGTGCGCAGACTGATTTGACAAGGGTTGTTTTGCTTATTCAGAAAGAAATGAAATACGAGTCATGTTGTGGAAGAGAATGGACTCTATTGCACACAATTTCGTTCAAGTCTGAACCGCTAACGACAAAATAAAAATACTTGTGATAGACAATGTGCCAGGTTCCAAAAAATATAATAATATAGACAAGTTGGTTTATTCTGTGAATCCCCAAAATGCTGATATAGGGTGTAAAATACTCCAAATAAAAAGTGGCTTATTTTCCAAATAAACAATTACAGTAATATTCTAAAAATAAAACTATCACTACGTCTAAAATGATTTGCCCAAATTCGAAACCAATATTTAATTAAAATTAAATAACTGTTATGGCTTATAAAAGATTTCATAGCGACTATTTGAAAATTTGGTTTGGCCATAACTGGCAATCTATAAAGCGAAATCTCCATTTTTCTCTTCCATTAGTAAAATATAGCTCAACAAATTCCAACATTTCTTGTTTCACAGAAATCTGATTTAAAATGGATTTTGTATGTTCATTTAAAGTTCGAATCGCCAAATTACAAACTACTGCGCCATTACGAGCTCGATTATAATTGTAATATAATTATACGTTCAAATTCGTTATTATAATTCAATTCTAAACTGAATTATATCTTATAAATAACCCCATTCACACCATGTTGTGAATTCTACTATCTCCGACTATTTCGGAATTATAATATATTATTCTATTATTTATATTAATTAAACAGTCAATATAATATTATTTATATTAATTAAACCATTTAAATCTCTAAATCACTATTTTAATAAATAAATAATTATACCGTAAAAATATGGGACGTTACATTTTTAGAACCTGATAATCATGGATTTACTATTTTTACTAAAAGAGAAAGGGAAAAGGAAAAGGAGGAAAAATGAATAGATTGGATCTAGAATGTTACCTTGCTTTTCACGATTCTAGATAAACTTTTTATTACTGTCAATTTCCTCTTCCAGATCTGGATTCATAATTTTCCTAGGCTAATATTTTAATTTTCAGAATAGATTTGAGAAGAGAGAGAGTAGTGGTAGAGCTCCAACGTAGCCCACAAATTATGAGGTTTAGGGTTTGATCTTATTTATAGGTGTAGCGGAGGAACCAGGACCCTCAGATTTAATTTAAAAACATCAGAATCATCCACGTCAGAAAATAACTTTACAGATCTGCGGGTGGGTCGACCCCTAGGTTGACCTCAATGTTGGTGGGTCGACCCCCAACGGTCTAAATTCCCCCTATATTTTCCTACTCGTGAATTTTGATTTTTGAACTGATTTTCGAATTTTTTGGATATATTTATTCAATATATATACATATAAGCTCCTTATATGTATACAAACTTCTAATGCTCGAAACTTCTTCACACGGTGTCCGTTTTACGCAAACCAGGTGTCTATCTTGACCAAAATTTTGAGACGGACGCAATGGCGCAGTTCGTTTTACTTAGTTCTAAATATTTAATTAAGTTATTCTTATTTTATTATCTTGAGTTAAAAATGTGGGGTGTTACAGGGTGGAGGGGGAACGGAAGAGAAAGAAGAGGAAACAAAATGGGTTAGACATAAAGTCTGGCAAGTCCAGTTACTTTTAACATATAAATAAGTAAGAGCATCATGATAGGTATATAAGTTTGAGACAGATAACAGTGTCATAAGGCAGGTATATCAAGGTAAACATGATAAATAAAACATAACATGCATTGTGCTTCTCTAATACTTTTCTCTACACTAATACTAGAATAACAAGAACAACATGATCCCCAAGTCTGAATGCTAGTAGTAGCAATTCGGATTTGGGCTTAGGTATGACTTCTGTTTATGGTAGTGATTATACTCCTTATGCCTTGGGTAGCCTTTCGACTAGTCAGTTATTTCAGCTTGCCAATGATACAGCCTTTATTTTTACGGATATTGAGTTAGATGCCGACTTTATTAGGAGTAGAGAATTAGAGAGAGTTTCTTCTTTGAGTAGATGAGGATTGTTAGTTGGAATATTAGGGGTTTAAATGATCCTAAAAAATATGCTAAGGTTAGGACTTTCTTTGTAGATTATCATATTGATATTGTATTGCTGCAAGAGACTAAAATTGAAAGCCCTGATTTTAGTTTTTATGCGAGGTTAGGTGGGTCCCTTTTTCGTAATTGGGTCTGTCTACCAGCAATTGGTAGTGCAGGGGGGCTTATGATTGGTTGGAAAGATAATCAGTATAGACTTGTGCAGGAATTTCCTAAGTTACATTCACTGCACGTTATATTAGTTTCACTTATTGATAATTCTTCTTTGGGCATTATTAATGTGTATGGCCCTCACACTAAGACTGAGAGGAGACGTTTGTGGGATGAATGTTCTGACTTTAGGAATGTTTCCCCCAATCTTTGGATTGTGGGGGGGATTTCAATGTTACTAGATTTTTAGGAGAGAGATCTCCTCGAGAAGGAGATTTCCCTGATATGGAGGAATTCAATGATCTCATTCTTGATAATAATTTGATTGAGATTCCGCTTAATAATAGTTCATTTACTTGGTCTAATGTTAGGGAAAGTCCGTCTTTTGCTTTATTAGATAGATTTTTTTATAAGTACGGAGGTTGATGATAGATTTCCTATTTGTAAAGTAAAGGGTTTACCTTTTTTATATTCGGATCATTGTCCTTTAATCCTTTCATGTGATTCGAATATTTTAATTAGTAACAGTTTTAAATTTGAAAAGATGTGGCTTTTAGACACCAGTTTTATTAAACATGTCACTGTTAAGTGGAATTCGTTATTCCATTTAATAATTTGTACAATGGCAATTCTACAAAGATTTTTGTTTCAAAACTTGGTAAATTAGGATTTTTTCTTAAGAGGTGGAATAAATTTGTTTTTGGTAGTGTTAGAATTAAGAAAGATAAGATTTTATGTGAGATGTTAGATTTAGATAAGTTAAGTGAATCTAGGACTCTTAATCTCGTTGAGAGAGATAGACTTTGCAAACTTAGAAATGATTTCAAACTGATTTTGGAAAAGGAAGAAATAATGTGGAAGCAAAGATCCCGTGTTCAATGGATCAAGGAAGGTGATAATAACACGAATTTTTTTCATGGTATGGCTAATAAGAGGAGGCGGGATAATTTGATTCATTCTATTTGTTTAAATAATGAGGAATTGACTATTCAGGGGATTTAAATGAATCTTTCACTAGTTATTATAAATAGATTTTTGGAACTAAGATCAAGAGAAGAATTAATGTTAGATGGAAGGATATTTATCCAATAGACGCAAAAGGTGAGTTAGAGATTTAGACAAGCCTTTTTCTGAGCAGGAGATTTGGAAGGCAATAAGTGACATGCCTAGTGACAAAGCTCCTGGGCCAGATGGTTTTTTGTTCTATTTTATAAAAAGTTTTGGGAGGTATTAAAATTTGATTTTATTAATTTATTTAATGATTTTTATAGTGGGAACTTGTGTTTAGGCAGTTTTAATTTCGCTAACGTTATCCTTATTCGGAAGAGAGAGGATGCTAAATATTTAAAGGATTTTAGACCTATTTCTTTAATCAATGTTTCAGTCAAAATTATTTCTAAAGTTTTAGCGAATAGGCTTAATAGGAAGATGAATGATCTCATCGATTGTTCACAATCTGCTTTTATTAAAGGTAGAAACATAGTGGATGGAGTGGCAACGGTACAGGAATACATTAATGTATGTGTTAAATATAATTTTCCATGTGCTATTTTGAAGTTAGATTTTGAGAAGGCTTTTGATTCCATTGATTGGGATTTTATTTGTGAATTGTGTCTTGCTAGGGGTTTTAGTATCAGATGAATAAATTGGATTATGCTCTTACTTAGGTATGGTTGTTATAATATTATTGTCAATGGGGTTGTGGGTAAGAAGATCCAATCTAAGAGAGGTCTTAGACAGGGTGACCCCCTATCACCTCTTCTATTTAACCTAGCGGCTGATGTTTTTTCTAGAATTATTAAGAGAGCTGGGAGAGTAGGAATTTTAGGGAATGTTGGCAATGAGGTTTTAAATAATGAACTATCTTTACTCCAATTAGCAGATGATACTTTATTATTTTCCTCTCATTTACCTAAGCACATTATTGCTCTCAAATTTATTCTTTATTGTTATGAGATGTTATCTGGACTTAGAATTAATTTTGAAAAGAGTGCTATTATGGTCATTAATGATTTTGATAATGTAGAATCTAGGGTTGCAAGTACACTAAATTGTTCTACCATGAAGTTTCCTTTTGATTATTTGGGGTTTAAAATCAGGCCTTCGAAGCTCAAGAAGGATGATTGGTTAGTCATTATTGATAAGATAAATAATAGATTATCAAGTTGGAATAATAGATTCCTGTCTAGAGCAGGTAGATTAGTGCTTATTAATTCAGTATTATCTGCTATTCCTACTTATTGGATGTCTATTCATAGATTTCCTCAATGGATTATTGTGAAAATTGATAGAATAAGGCGTAATCATCTTTGGAGTGGTGATCCTATTTGTAGAGGTTTTAAATGTTTAGTTAATTGGGAGGTGTGTTGTAAGTCTAAGAAAGATGGGGGTCTAGGGATCATTAATTTATATAATTTTAACTCTTCCTTATTAGCCAAATGGTTATGGAGATTTAGATGTCCGGAAGTGTCGACTACTTGGAAGGTCATTGTTTCAAAATTTTACTATTCAGGAGGTGAGTATATTGTTGGATCTAGTGTTAGTTGGTATAATAGATTATCTTACTTTTGGAAGTCTGTTTTAAAGTGTTTTGATTATTTTAATTTAGGTTGTAAGGTGAATGTTCATTCGGGAAATCTTACTTACTTTTGGCATGATGTGTGGATTTCTCGTTTACCGCTCAAAATCGAATTTAGTGAGCTTTATACTAATTGCAGTTTTAAAAATGTCTTAATTAAAGATGTGTATAGAAAGGATTTGGATCCCCCATGGGATTTTTCTTTTGGTAATATCTTAGAAGAACGAACACTAAGACAATTAGCTTTACTCAAAGCTAAGTTAACTTTATATCACATGGATGAGAATAGAGATTTTTTTAGTTGGGGTTTGAGTAAGAGTTTAGTTTTTTCAGTTAAGCCTACGTATAATTTTATAAACTTTTCAGGGGTCTCACTTTGGACTTTTAAGTTTATTTGGAAATCCAATTCGCCTCCTAAAGCTAAGTTTCTTATGTGGTTAATTGCTCATAAGAAGCTTAATACAATTGAGCTTTTAAAGAAAAAGAATTTTATTCTAGTTGGTAAGTGTTGTTGGTGTAATATTATGAATGAAGATGTCGATCATTTATTTTTCCAATGTACTATTACTAATTTATCTTTAATATGGTTTTAAGGATTTTTGTTTTTGTTTGGCCTAACAATTTGAGCAGTTGTGTCGACTATTGGGATTCACATAGATTTGTTTATAGCTCAAGGCAAAGATATGTATTAGATTCTTTAGTTACTATTATAAGTTGGTTCATATGGTTAGAGAGAAATCAGAGATTTTTCCATTTTGTTTCTGGGTCTGTGGATAATTTAATCATTAAGATCTTGTATTTCTGTCTGGGTTGGATGTCTAATTCGCATTATAAGCCATTTAGGGAATTTTATTTTGAGAGATTTCTGAATAAGGTTAGATTCAATTTGAGTTTATTTATTATAATTAACAGATTTTTTTGTTGTAGATTACGCCTATGTTGATAAGCTAGTTTTTAGATTTTGCTCGTTTATCTCTTTTTTTTCTTATACACATATATATACGGTATACACATACAATTTTATATATATGTGTAATTACACATATATATTATACATGTATGTGTTCATATACCCATATATATGTGTGTGATGAAATACTAATAGTTTATTGAGATTCTTGCATATTCAGGTTGTGGATTTAGGAGAAGAATTGAGTTGATAGTTGGATGGATTAGTGGCTGTTTTGGAGGGATATATTTACTATTTTTGAGATGGATACCTTATGTGAGGTTGTATCGTTACTCATTGGCTACCTTGGAGTGTTACTGGTATTGTATAAGAGTAGATATACTTCAAATCGGGTGGTGGCTTTGCCGGAATTCGATTTTGAAGTATGATTGGTGGTGGTTTATCCGGAGCTCATCTATCTACTTTCTTATACATTCATATAGCCACGTTTTGTATTATATGGTCGGATATTGTAGTTTTTTATTTTATATTATATATGTGTGCTCTCTTCGTTTCAGAAGATCACACATTTTTGTTTTCAAAAAAAAAAAAAAAAAAAAACAAGAGCAAGATGATCCCAACAAGTACAAGATGGTAGGCTTAGGTATACTTCTAGTGAGAGATTTTACCCCATACAATAACAGGTAGCCCAAATAGAACTGACACGTGATAACCCCTAGCAACAATAACGGGCTCCTAAACAAGCAAGACTGGATGTACACTAATTACTACCCCCAATCGATCAGTTCCCTAACTCGTAGATACCATGTGCTAGCCCCACAGTAGGATGTATCACTTCCTAAAGTGGCAACCCAGCTATTTTCAAGATCCACAACCATATCTACTGATGCTATAGCGTCTTATTTTCCCTAGCAAGTGGATCCATGCATGCACATGAGTCCGTTGGAATGCGCCATCAACACCCTCACACAAGTGACCTCTTATAATCAGCTCAGTAAGATGCCCCGACCCCATCTTAATTCGGAGTGCCCATTTGATACCAAGATGGGTTACTGACTAAAACGGTTCCCGCACAACATATGATACAAGCTTCCCTCCTAGGCTTTCATCCCCATTACTAGGATTTTAACAGGTTATGCCTAACAGTTTAACAAGGTTGCATAACCCCCACATGTAAAATAGGTTATGTTTGTCGGGCATACATATATAACCCGTCCCCACATATTTAACAAGTTTAACTTAACCGCCCACTGATTCAAGCAAGATCACTTAACCCCCTACTCAAGTTAACAGGTTCATGTTATCCTTATGGATTTAAACATGTCAAGTATTATGAGTTTATCACCATTCATTCATCTATGGTTATTAATGCGCTAGACCTCCCACATTAAGTCCACCACTTGTGGATGTTGAATATGCCGGTTGGGTCCGGCAGACTCCTTCCACAAGTCGGACTTAACCTCGTGTCTTAGCACTGTTACGTGTTTAACCACTTAGACCCCTCACATTAGAGTTACCACTTGTGGACGCTAGATATGTCGGGCGGTTCTAGGCAGGCTTATACCATAAGTGTGATCTAGCCTCGTGTCTAAGCGTGGTCGCGGTTTCTAATTACTGTAAATCTGGGCATTTTCATTACTAACCAATTTTCATGTTTATTATGCCCCAAATCCCCGTCTGATCCACGATACAAGTTATGCCCGAGATTAAGGTTTAGATCAAGATATAAATTATGCCCCCAATCCCAAGTTTTGGCTCAAGGTACAAATTATGCCCAAAATTCCCAATCATGTTTTACAATATGAATTATGCCCCAAATTAATCATTCCCAATTGTTCCCAATTTTGTGCGTTCGCATATTTTAGCGATAGGCCTAGGCTCGAAGGTAGACTGTCTATAAAAACAAAAAGGGAAAGAGGGATAGAAGAGAACAAGAATAGGCATAGTAAATAAAACTGACATTTGATGATAGAATTGGTCATACTAACAGAATAGGAATATAGTGACAGGATTAGGCAAACTAACAGAATAGGGATATCATGAACATGCATATGAGATCTAAGTAGTAAATTAGGTATACAAGTAATGGAAGATCTGTTATGATTCAGGTTACTAACAGACATAGATTTAGATCCAAACTTATAAATATGTCAAGATTACATTTTAGGTGTTTATATCTAAAAGCAACATAAACTGATTGTGATTGGATCTAAAGAACAGAGAATTGATTTTTAATGATGTAGCACAGATCCTTGAATACGTATGAATCGTTGTTGAAGAAGAAAAGGCTAGCTCAAACTGAGTTGGGGCAGCACCTCGTTGTCTCCATTGTTTTTAGTGAATAAAATCAATGAGAATGAGGTTCTATTTATAGCCTAGGGTCAACGAATCTAGTCAAGAAATGAGTCCACGTTCAAAAACTGAATTCTGCCCAAATCTCGGAGGGGTCAACATGGGTGTCGATGCCCCTGTGTTGGTGTCGACCCATGGGTCGACACCCTTAGGATGGGGTCGACCCCTTACGGGCCAATTTCCCCCCATTTTTCCCGTCTTTGATTTTTATTTTCTGGAATAGTTTAATTTATATATTTATATGTATATAAGCTTCAAACCTTAATATCTTCTTCATACGATGTCCGTTTTACGCAAACTCGGAGTCTATATTAAGCAGAATTCTGAGATGAACGCAATGGCGTAGTCCATTTTACTTAGTTCCAAATATTTATTAAAGTATTCTCTAGTTTATCATTTTTAGTGTTCTTAGAATTACGAGGTGTTACATTCTCCCCTACTTAAAGGATTTCGTCTCTTAAATCTCAAAGTTAAGAAGAATGTATGTCCTAACATCCATCACCCAACTACTCATCCATCAATCACAGGAATCCATTATCCTTAAAAAGATTTATAATGCTTATATAAACATATTCAAGGGTGTGTGTGTATATGTCCTTATACTAATGCGAAAGATCAGGTGGTCTACTAATTTAGTTGACCTCCTTAATGCAATGTATGTTAGTGCCATGAATCCAAAATGTATGCAAATAATCCTATTATTACATGTAAGTTCTATATGTGTGCACAATCATTCATCCAAATGCAACATCCATATGATGATACATCCACTTTTATCCATCAAAAGAAAAATGCACACACATTCATATGCAGTATGAGAGTGATTGAGACGATCTAATGCCTAATGTATGTGTATGCATCCACGAGCAACCATTAGCAGACACTTGCATCCATCAAACATAACATGTCTCAAACACATGCTTACATCCATAGGATTCTTACCTAAAGGTCGGAGATTCGATCGATAGGATATACTTAAATGATAGAACTAGCATGAATAAAAGCTTTGGAAAGGAAGTTAAGAACATACCCTTGAAAAGAAAAGGGTACGAAGAGCGAATCTTATCTTCAGTCTCCCAAGTTGCATCCTCTTGATTATCTCCCCACTGTACTTTCATCAAATTAACCTCTTGGTTGTGTAGCTTCTTAACCTCTGACTCAACAATACGCGTAGGAATTCATCTAACTGTCGCCTCCTGTTCTACCTCCACTTCCTCAAGCATACTCGGCTCAACTACTTATGTGGTATCATGCAAGCACTTCCGTAAATGAGAAACGTTGAAAACATCATGAACGTTAGACAGTCTCTCTGGTAGCTTTACTCTATAGGCCATTTGGCCAATCCTTTCTGTTATGGGAAATGGCCCTACAAACCTTGGTGCCAATTTCCCTACAGATCTAAAACGAACTATATTCCTCAAAGGTGATACCTTGATGAAAAACCATGTCTCCAACCTCAAAATCAATGTCAGTCCTTCTCCTATCTGCGTAGGAATTCTGCCTGTCCTGAGCTATCTTCATGCGCCTACGGATAAGATAAATCTTTTCTAAAGTTTCTCTTACCATCTCAGGTCCAAGTAGAAGCCTTTCTGTAGATTCCTACCAACAAGTAGGTGATCTACAGGGTCGCCCGTACAATGCTTCGAATGGTTCCATGCTAATACTAGCCTGGTAACTGTTGTTGTAGGCGAACTCTAATAAAGGAAGATGCACTTCCCTAGTCCTTCAGAAGTCTAGGATACACGGTCTTAAAAGATCCTCATGGACTCTATTCACCCTCTCCGTCTGTCCATCGGTTTGAGGGTGATAAGTGGTGCTCAAACACAACTGTGTACCTAATGCTGTCCGCAAGCTCCTCCAAAACTCACTGGTGAATATGGGGTCACGATCACTTACAATACTTGAAGGTACTCCATGCAGACGGACTATCTCACGAAGACAAACTGCTGCCAACCATGTTGTTATCCTCTTACTCTTAACATCGATGAAATGAGCGCTCTTAATAAGCCTGTCAACTACAACCCAAATACTGGTGTTGCCTTTCCTTGATCTAGGAAAATCATCAATGAAATCCATAGGGATGCTCTCCCACTTCCACTGTGGGACTTCCAAAGGATGAAGTAAACCACCGGGCTTCCTCTGTTAGGCCTTGACTTGCTGACAAATCAAACATCGTGAAACAAATTCTGTTACATCTTTCTTCATTCCAACCCAAAAGAAAACCCTCTTCATATCCTTATACATCTTATCACCACCAGGATGAATAGTGATCTTAGAATGATGGGCTTCCTCAAGGATTGTGTTCAACAAACTCCCGACTCGGGGAACACAAAGCCTTCCATCTCGTCGCAACCACCCTCTATCGTATTTGGAATATCAACTGAGGTAATTAGAAGTCTCCCCTCTACTGAGCCTATCCAAGATATCTGCTAGTTGTGGGTCCTCTCGCTGTGAAGTCCCTATCTGGTCCAACAGAGTAGATCGCACCTCTAATGATGCCAATAAACCAGGTGTAAACTCGGTGGAGGGTCTAAAATCAAAAGTCAATATAAACTCCAATCTTTTCCTCTCCACAAACAGAGGACTCAATGTCGTCTTCTGCCTGCTCAATGCATCTGCCACCACATTACCCTTGCCAGGGGTATAAGCAATCTCAAAGTCATAGGATGCTAGGAACTCCATCCATCTTTGTTGCCTTAAATTAAGATCCTTCTACAAGAACAAGTACTTGAGATATTTATGACCGGTGTACAACTCGAACTTCTCTCCTAGTATATAATGGTGCCAAGTCTTAAGCGCGAATACTATGGAAGCTAACTTTTTAAGTCATGGGTAGGGTAGTTCTTCTCATGAATTCTTAGTTGTCTACCTCCACAACATACTACCCTTCCCTATTGCATCAGAACCGCACCTATCCTGTACCACATGTATCAGTGTATATTGTGAACACTTTGTTCCCGTCAGGCAAGGTCAAGACTGGGGTTATTGACAAAGCCCTCTTCAGTCGCTGAAAAGCATCCTCACAATCTATATCCCAAGAAAATGTCAGATTCTTCTTTGTCAGTCTGGTGAGTGGGGCTGATATCTTTGCGAAGTCCTTAATGAACTTCTTATAATGGCCCGCTAATCCAAGAAAACTCCTCACCTCCATTGCATTTTTTGGGATCTACCAATCTTGAACTAACTAACTTCGCGGTGTCTACTGCAATCCCATCTTTAGAGACCACATGCCCTAGAAATCTCATTTCTTTTCTCCAAGAATGACATTTGGAGAATATCGCCTTAAGTTGGTGCGCACGGAGAGTTTCCATAACCTCCCTCAAATGTAGGGTATGCTTTTCCTCGTTCTTCAAGAAAATCAAGATGTCATCAACAAAGACCACAATGAACTTATTTAGAAACTCTCAAAATACCCTACTCATTAGATAAACAAAATAGGCGGGTGCATTCGTCAACCCAAAGGCATGACGAACCACTCGAAGAAACCATCGAGAGTTCTAAAAGCGGTCTTGTCTATACTTTCCTCGACCACCCTCAATTGATAAGACCACATGGCCAAGTCTAACTGAGAGAAAATAGATGCACCAACAAGCTAGTCAAGCAGATCATCTATCCTTGGAAGTGGGTGCCTATTCTTCTTAGTGAGTTTATTCAACTCTCTATAATCCACATGTAAGCGAAGTGAACCATCTGCCTTAGTGGAGAATACCACCGGAGCACCCCATTCAGAAATGCTTCTCCTAATAAACCCTTTCTCGAGTAGCCCCCCTACTTGCTTGCTGAGCTCCCTCCTTTCTCTTGGAACCGTATGGCACACAGGCAATGCAACTGGCTTTGCATTGTCCGCCAAGTATATACAAAAATCAATCTCGTGCCTCAGAGGTAAGCCCCATACCTCCTAAAAAACATCAATATACTCACAGACTACTGGTATATATCGTAAATCGTCGATAGATTCATCAAGAGACTCTAGGAAACTAAGCATGACAGGCCCTTTAGGGCACAAGAAATCTCAAGGTCCTCCCATGGCAAGTCAAAAGTATAACGACCCTCCTCTCACAATCCAGAATGACACCATACATGGCTAGCCAATCCATCCTAGAATCAAACCATAGCTCGTGAAACCAAGCACATATGCGTCGCATTCAAACTCAACGCCTAACATAGATATTCTCAAGCCCTAACAAATCATAGACAAATGAGCCGTACCACCAATGGGGTTTAAGACAACAACGGGATCCAAAACCATACTAGTACTAAGGTGTAGAGACTCAACCACAGAATCAGATATAAAAGAATGCGAAGCGTCAGAATCAAAAAGAGTTCTAACGGGATGATTGGAAAGAGAAATCAAACCTTCAACATAAACTTTCCTACCTCTATCTGGCGCACTGGCCTCAAGAGCATGCACCTGCCCTCAAGAAGATCCTGCCCTTTGACCCTGTCCTTGCTTCTTCGGGTAATCCTTAACAAGATGTTCGTCTTCTCCACAATGAAAAAAAGCGTTCTTTCTTTTCTTACAATCCTTGATCACATGACCCTCGCATCTGCAATGATGACATTTCCTCTTATCTCGAGCTTTGCTGTTCTTACCACCCTTCTTTTGTTGTTGTTGTTCTTTCTTGGGCCACACTGTCTTGTTTTGTGTTTCCTCAACCTTAGCCTCTTTTTTTTACCTTTATCATCCTCGTGCATTAATGCCATATCAACGAGTTTCTCGAAAGTTGGTTCCATCGGAATATGAGACATAACCAACCCATGGAGGGGTTCATTCAATCCTCTAGCAAACCTCAAGCTTTCTTGTGCGGGGTATCTACTAGTTTCCAACCAAACCTCGCCAATTGAAAACTTATTAACATACCCTTTAATAGACATGCCTCCTTGCTTAAGCGCTAAAAATCTTTCCATTTGCATACTTTGCCCGGCTTCAGAAAGAAACTTCATTTCAAATCTCTGTCGAAAATCACCCCAAGTCTCCATTGGACGCCCTGCTTGCGTCACTTCCCACCAAAATGAAGCCTCATCTTTGAGCTGCCAAACAGATAACTGGATCTTCTTACAATCGTCAACTTCGAAAATTCTAAACAAATCCTCCATCTCTTTAAGCCAATTCCTTACCTCTACGAAGGTCTCAGTTCCTCGGAATGGCTTCCCACCCATAACACAGAAATCTTTGTATATTAGAGAAATTATCAGCACGGGGAGGAAGAGGAGGAACAACGGCTGGAGCTAGAGGAGGGGAATCTGCTGGGCCCTCGGCAGGTGTCGTAGCCTTCAGATACCTATGAAATTAAGCCGGTATCTGAATCCCCTCAGGAATATTTGGTTCCCCTGACATGCTGAAAAGAAAAGGAAAAAGGGATTCAAATAGAGAATCGTAAGATATCTCATATGGCTTTCGGGGATATGTTTTTCAAAACAGACTTTTCTTTTGAAAATGCTTTCCTTAAAAACCTTTTTGAAAACAATTTTCAAAATCTTTTATCCGATCTGGTAATCTTCACCTCTGATACCAAATGTGACACCCCACGTCCATTAATGTCACTCTTTATCAGAATACATTAAGTTACATGAAACGTATAGGTAAACAGAAACCGGCACATTGCAAGACAAATACAAAATAACAGCAGAATTAAAACTTTATTAAATAGAAAAGCTTCATGGTTCAAACCTAATTACATAATAAGTCTGGAATGATGAAAACATAAAACTTCTGCCTTGTACAAAAAACATCATCAGAGGTACAACAATACATAAAAAAGCAATATCCTCAAAATATAGCCATAGTTGAACAGATACGAAATCGAGCAATACATCTAAGCAGGTCCAAGGAGAAGGAAAGAAAAATCCTGATCAAGCTTAAGTATTCCCAACCTGACAATCTGGGGGAAGGGAAAATGGAAGAGAAAGAAGAGGAAACAAAATGGGTCAAACATAAAGTCTGGCGAGTCCAGTTACTTTTAGCATATAAATAAGTAAAAGTATCATGACAGGCATATAAGTTGGAGAGAGATAATAGTGTCATAAGGCAGGTATAACAAGGTAAATGTTAGACCAAAAAGTGGTTCTAACACCAAAATTGACTAAAATTAAAATAAAATGAGATCAAAAACAGAAAAGAGACACGGGATTTATAGTGGTTCGGCGTTAAAGAGCCTACGTCCATTTTATATCACTTTGCTTGATGATTTAAATGAAAATACAATAAGATATTCACTCAATCTCACTCACTTTTCATATACATTCACTCAATTATACTCAAAATACACTTTGAATGATGATTTGGATTGTTTGGGAGTGCTGGAATTCGGTTCTCAAAGATACTCAAACTCTTAGAGTGCCAAAAGATCCCTTCAAGTGAGCCTTAGAGGTCTATTTATAGGGGCAAATTCTCCCTAAAAACGGGTTTGGATTGGAGGTACGTGGCATCTATCCCTGGAGATGCGGGTTCGGAGCTCTCCAGATGGTGACAGCGCATCAAGCGAGTGGGAGAACGTGGGAAATCATGCGTGTACCCGCTCCGCATCTTTAGGAGAACATGGGAATGAAACAGCTTTCATTTTGTGCTCGGGTTGGATAGGCCAGGTAATGGGGTTCGGATCGGAGCATTATATCCAATCCGGACCGGTTCGAGTTCTGTCTTTCCTCACTTTGTCTAGCTTTGTTTTTCTCTGACTACATCCGATCCAATCCAGTTTCTAGGCAGATTATTCTCTAATACTTGATCCTTTAGCTTTATGTAGCCTATTTCACAAAGCAGGCTAACATTTTGCCCCCTCAAAGAATGCTTCTGTTGAAGACGAAGCGTGCTTTGATGTTATCTGCTCATTGGTCTTTGAATTTGATTTTGAATTGTTGAGAAGTCGTTTCTACTGACATATAAAGACACGTTGCTTCAGAAAGTTGCATCTCTTAATGTCTATATATACTTCGCATAGTATGTGAATCCCTTTCTTTATTTTCAAACAACTTGGAGAACTCTTGTTAACATCCAGTTATCCTTCCAGCTGATTTTCTTTTTGATTTTTCTTTGTATTTAATTCAATTCAGATGCTAAGTTAATACATGAAATTCCATTCGGTTCGGGTTCCGACCCGAACAGTCTCACCTCTTCTTTCATTTGGTATCAAGTTAGCGAGACAGACTACGTCACTGGGCTCTCATTCCAGTCCGAGCGGAAAAGTAGGCAGAATACGAGTAGTCACCGTAACTCTATATAAGCCTATCACCTTTTTCTTTCTTCCTATTTGCTTTTTCTCAGCCGATTGAACACAGAAACCCTAGCCCTCTGAAACTCAAAAAACCTCTTCATTAATCATCAAATTGAATTCGTAAGTGAATCTTAAACTTGATTTTCTTGATAATAATCGATTTTGATTATGAATTACAGTCGGTTTGATCGATTTGGGCATAGGTTTGGTTCGATTTGCTAGTACAGCCTCCTCTTCCCTCACCATCGTCGTTGGTGGCTCAGTCGCCACTTCGAGGCACTGGAAAGATGGAATTAGGGCTCTCCATAATGGATAAAACCAATGAAAACTTGATCTTGGTTGGGGCCATGAGTACGAAATTAGGTTCTAAGTTTGAAAAAGAGGAAGAAGAAAGAGATTGCAAGGGATCGATTCGGGTGATGGAGTGTGAATCATGGAGAAGAAGAAAGGGAAGAGAAGTTCACAAAACCGGATTGGGTCGGAGTAAAGAATCATGAAGAGAAGCTGGACTTACTCAATCGGATCGGGTCGGACTTGTAAACAAAAGGAGGACAGGAATCACCTTATCGGATCGGATCGAGAATTGAAACAAAGGAAGTAAAAGGGGATTGCTGCTTAATCCGATCCGGACCATTTCAGAAGTCCTCCTCCAAACCGATCCGATTTTGATCCCTGGACACCAATACTGATTCTCAGCTAAGATGAGGCCATACCCTTCGATCTGATCCCAAAGCACACATCTGAACCGAACCGAAGAAAATAATCCAATTTAACACTTAAGAACTTGCTTAACTAGCCCATTCAATTCTTGACATGATCTTCCAACTTAATGGACAGTTAGGATAGTGCCTTACGAATCATAAACAAATGTCGAGAACTGTTCTGAACATCATTGCTTTGTCAGAACTTTACATTACACTTTCAAGTGTTCACTTTACATTTCCTGCACACACCGTACACACTTTAGTTCACACATGTGCACAGGGGGACACGGGCTAATTTTCTCTAACTTCTATTATTACTTCTTCGATAGTTTAGTGATCATGGCCGAAAGACATTCTTCTAGACTGGCAGAAAAGAAAGAGATCCCAGAGACATCCAATAAAGTCGCTCTTGACGACATATCTTCTTCCTCAGACCCTGAATGGGACGACGAGGGATCAGATTATGAAGTAGAGGCGCATAACAGCGAAACACCTTCTAACAGTGAAATTTCCCTGGGCTATGAAGAGGAAGGAGGGGTTGGAGATAATCGAGCTCCTGACGAATTTGAATCTGCCATCATATTGGAATCACCTCAAGATTCTGTTGAATCGACGATTGACAACAACAGACTTACTCGAATACGCTTAAAGCATGGGATACTGAAAAAGGATACCCTGGTGCCATCGAAGACTGACCGTCCTCATAATCCTCCGGAGGGATTTATGGCAATCACCCGATTGATGTGCATGGTTGGAGCTATTCCACTGTTTTCTCCTTTTGTCGTCGACTTTCTAAGACAAATGCGGATTGCACCTATGCAGCTGTATCCTAACTCCTACGCTTACTGTATACCTTATATGTAGCATATCGCGAGATCTTAGGCACAGAGCTCACTTTTGATGACGTTCATTTCTTTTATAACTTCAAGCATCGGACTCAAGAAACTCCTTCTTTCTCTTACTTCGAGTTTGTCCTAAAAAGGAAAATAATTTCAGCACCGTTCAGCAGCAAGGCCGGCGATTCAAGCTGGAATGGTTTTATATAATGCAACAACCGGGGTGTGCTAAGAGATGGACAAAATCGAGTAAGGCACTGGTTTTCTAAACCTCAACTCTGAGTGTCCACGGCACCACATTAATCCGTTTTCTTTTTGTTTGCAGTTGATAATCCAAAGCAAATATCGAGTCAAGTGTATTTTGATCGGATGCATCAGCTCCTCAATGGTGACCAAAAATTTATAACTATCGACGAGGTCCTCAAGGACGAATATCTTCATCACCATGGGCTGCTGTCCATTACCCGTAGCATAGGTTACGGGTCAGGTCCATATGTATATATCCCTCCAGCGGATGTAATTCCAGAAATGGGCGAGAGTTCGAAAGGCCCCACCATGCCACTTTGAACTTCACCTTCTCCAAGTTCGACTCAAGACGATGAGTTGGCTAACATACCTGAAAAGCACCGAGAAGGGTACATCACCTCTGGGGATGCTATTTCTCCTGAAAATTCAGTGTCTCCTAAAGTACCGCCAGTAGACACTTCCCGAGGAGATGCCCCTACGACCGATAACCCTATATTCCAGGGTTTGGGAGATCTCCCCTTACCTGAAACTATCTACACTTCCGAGGATTTTGGCACAAATCCTTTAGTTTTTACATCTTCAGAAGAGACTACACCTGTTAAGGCCAAAGAGCCCACTCGCACTAGCTTAGCTTCAGCCTCTGGTTTGTCGGAGGGGGGACATCACTTAGGATGCACTTAATACAATAGCACCCCATTTCACAATACTTACTTCTTATGAGAATACTGGTTCTGAATTCCACTTACATTGTTGTGCAGGTACAATATCTCATGCTCACTATGACATCAGGAAACTACGCTGCAGCATGACCAGACCCCCTCATGATGTTGAGCATGATTGTCACGAAAGCCGCAGTAGGGAGGATAAAAGGCCTTATGATTCTTATCAGTCGCGGACCTCGCGCTCTCGCTCTCCCGTTCGGTCAGATCCAGAGCGATATAAGGGCTACCAAGGTCATCGAGAAGATGACACGTGGCAGTCAAAGGACCAAATTTCTTCTCAAGAAAAACGTAGTAGGGAAAGGAGCCCGCCGAGAGATACCGACTCGCGAAGCAAACGCAAGGTTCCTGCTAAGCGGCCTAGAAAGGGTGAGGAGGCCATTGAGCCCTCCACACATAAGGATACCGAGCTGACATTCCCTGCACCTCCACTATTGGATGCTGAAACTGCAGTGAAGCGGACGTATCTGGAGGAGCAGTTTCCCGAACACTACTTTGAAACTTGACTTTCTTACCTGCTCTTGAGCCTATTTCCTCGAGGTGGGCAGATAAGGTCAAAGCAAAAATTGACGCAGTCGAGAAACAATATTCAGAGATGTTCAAGTATTCGCGTAACCTTTCCAGAATCATCTGAAATCTAATCACGAATACCAACTCGATGCAGAAGACCGCAGAAGATGACGCAAAGGGCTTGAAAATTTTAGGTAAAGACCTTGAGGATACACAGGCCCAACTTGCTATCGCTCAACGGGATGCTGCTAGCTTCAAGCAACAATTTGAAGATCTACAAAAACGTTATCATGACTTGCTCGAGTCCCATACTCAAGAGCGTTCGGAGCTGAAAAAGCAAGCAGAAGACGCCAAGTCAGATACTGCCAAAATGCAACTTGCTTACGCTGACCTTGAGCGAGAAAAGGCCGAGTTAGCAAAGAAGAACGCCGAATTAGAGAAGAAAAACGCTGACTTGGCTTCCAAGTTGATGGAGGCCGAGAACAAGGCTGCCCTGGTGGAGGGTAATGTTGAAAGTGTCATCAAGTCGGACGAAGAGTCCCGCAAGCAGCTGGCAGAGGCCCAGGAGGATGTGCAGGGCTTTGGTGAATTACTGATCGAATTTTTTGCACATATAATCCGTCACCGAAACATTTCTTGGATAGATGATTATCCGACTACCTTGGTCCATGTGTGGAGCCAAATTGTTGAATGGGAAAAGGAAGAACTCAAGGTAGATTCCATCGACGAGGACAAACTCATGGAAAAATATCTAAGAGATGACGAGCCAGCAAGTCTAACTGTGGGGTGTCGCCTGATTGTTGCTGCCATGGAGGAGGAAAAGCAGAAGGTTAAACAAAAAGACATCTTGGAGGCTGGTTCTTCTTCCACTGCCGCTGAAACTTCTGAAGTAGAGGGATATGATCCCGAAAACCCGGAGATCCCTCAGGCATCTCTTTTATCTCCTATTCCTGAGTCGGTTTCAGAGACGGCAGCTACTCCAGCTGAGAAATCATCGGAAGGTATTTCTACCTTTTCACCCCAATTCGTCAAAGTTATCTCCACTTTCCATCACATAGTCGGGCAATCGATGAAGGACCCTTTATTTTCTCCCGAGTTGATAACTGTTGCTTCTCATTCCGCAGGTGCTGAACCATCCGAGAAAACAGACGTGCCTCAGGGGATCACCGCCGAAACAGAATCCGCGGAGAAGGCCAAGGGAGAAAAAGATAAGGATGATGCTCCCCATGATGATGAGATGATAGCCGCCTTGAAAGATGATGGTGGTGGCGAGGAGCATGAGGAAGACCCTGAGGTGGCTATAGTTGGGCAATCAAGGAGCGCTGATGACATCTCTTTAGCTGCATTAAAAGCCGAACAAGACAAATGTATGCAGCTTAAAGTTGAAGACCTAGACCCCGAAAGCCTTAAGCCTCTCGCAGTAGTGGATGCTGGATCTAGTTTAGTTGTTAAGCTTTCGACTAGATCTATTACAGAAGAACTTGTTAAAAAGTCTTCTCTTGATTCTAGCATTCCGACTCCCGGGAAAAAATCAACCAATTCTAGCACTTCAGTCTCAGAGAGGAATAAACCAAGGCACGTTTTAACTGATGCTGAAAGAGAGGCGAAGGATGCTCAGAAGGCTGCTAAAAAATCCAAGTCCACTTCAACGTCTAAGTGATGAAGTGTTTTGCTTTATCTTAGTATTCAATTGGCCCACAATTGTTATAACGAGTGTGGCCCTCGCATCTTCTTTTTTCCTTGTTTTCCTGTACAAACTCATATGTTTGTAAATAAAAATAATTCATTTCCTGCAATGCCTGTTAGTCGTTAGTTCAGTACTTATGTAAAAATACGAATGCATGTTCTACTAAAGTTATGCAATGGGGTCATAGTGGAGGGGAATATGTATGTACATATATGCCCCCAGTCAATCTTGAAAAACTATTCAAGATTAAATTAAAAAGTCCGAATGTCCCAGATTTTCTGATGGGGGTCACATTCCTTTCGTCATTGATGCCTGTTCTTTTCTGGCATTTTTATACTTTCCTGTCTTGTATTCAGGTTAGAGCTCTTGCTGAGGTGATCTCTCATCTGGGTGCACCTTCACACCTCAGAGGACGTCGTCTTCCCGTCCTTTATACTCTCTCTCAATTCTTGAGAGTTAGAGTTAAGAATGTAATCTTCCCATTCTTTTATGTCTTATTGTACAAACAGTCGTTGTGTTTGTTCCTACATATAAGCCATCTCCAACTTTCCAGATTTTAATTTTAACATCTCGTATTCCACAGTCGTAATAGAATAATAGTTGAAGATATAAATAATGCAGGAAAGTAAATGGCACACGATATTTTTATAGTGGTTCGGCTAAGTCACAGCCTACATCCACTTTATAGTCCTTTGTTCGCATCACCTGACTTTTCTAAGGCAAGTCGTGCCTTTTTACAGGGTTCATAAAAAAAATACAACGTCCCTAATTCAAATATCGCATCAAGTGTTGGGCAATCCAAGCCCTAGGCACTTCTTCGCCATCTACGGTCGTTAACTTGAAGGCTCCTATCTCAAGTTTCCGTTGGACGACGAATGGTCCTTCCCACTTTGGACCAAGATGAGGAAGGGATGGAAAAACTCGCTTCAGCACCAAATCTCCCGGTTCAAAGGTTCTAAAACGAACTTTCTTGTCATAATAGCGTGCCATCTGATGTTGATGTCTTGATGCACGCAAGTCGGCCTCGTCCCTTTTCTCTTCGACCTCATCAAGGGACTCGAGGAGGAGTGCCCGATTCGTCATCGGGGCGTAATATATCACCCTGTGAGAGGGAACTTCAAGCTCTACCGGGATTACCACTTCTGAACCAAATGAGAGAGAGAAAGGAGTATGACCGATAGCTGTCTTAAATGTTGTCTGATATGCCCACAAAGCCAAGGGCAATTCATCCACCCATTTTTCTTTTGCACGTTCCAACCGCTTCTTGAGGATGGACTTTATGACTTTATTTGTTGCTTCTACTTGCCCATTCGACTGTGGATGGGCGATTGCAGTGTACCGCTTATTAATCTTATATTTCTGGCAGAAATTTCTGAATTCGGCACCATCGAACTGGGTCCCATTATCAGTTATAATGGTCCTTGGAATCCCAAATCGGCATATGATATTTCTAACCACGAAACTTATCACCTTTCTCGCTGTGATTTTGGTTAAGGGCTCAGCTTCCACCCACTTCGTAAAATAGTCTACGGCGACTATTGCTAACTTCACTCCTCCTTTGGCAATCGGTAGAACTCCGATGATGTCAATTCCCCACATGGAAAACGGCCACGGACTCACCATCGACTTGAGCTGGGTCAGTGGTGCTCTGGGGATCTTGGTGAACCTCTGGCATTTGTCGCAGCGTGTGAGTAATCAGCTACATCTTTATTAATTGTGGGCCAGAAATACCCATACCGCAATACCTTTTTTGCTAAAGTCTGACCCCCCGTATGATCTCCACACTCACCTTCGCGTACTTCCCTTAGTACACACTTGATGTCGTCGTGCGCTATACATCGTAACAAGGGCATAGAAAACCCTTGCCGATAAAGGGTATCATCTTGAAGGATGTATCTGGTAGCTTTGCGAACTATGGCTCGCCTCCCACTCTTCTTTGGAGGGAGTACGCCATTTCTAAGGAAATTCTTGATTGGGGTCATCCACGACTCCCTCTCCGGTTCTGCTTCGAAAGCTAATACAATTTCCATTAACTCAAAGCTTGGCGATCCCAACGTCTCAATTGGAACAATTTCGGTTTCCTCCGGATTGTCGGAACTTGCCAGCTTCGCTAGCCGGTCTGCCTTCTGGTTTTCAGCTCTTGGGATATGCGTTATGTTATACCGTTCCAAGTTGTTCAACAGCTCCTTCACTTTTCCAAGATAGGTAATAAGTCGAGGTCCCCGGGCCATAAACTCCTTTCGCACTTGGCAGACGACTATTTTGGAATCGCAGAATATATCCAATGCCTTTATTCTGAATTCCTTAGCAAGTTTCAGCCCGGCAATCAGGGCTTCATATTCAGAGTCATTATTGGTCGCTGAAAATTCTAGTCGCAAAGCATAATATAACGATCGTCCTTAAGGAGTAACTAAGACGACTCCAGCTCCGGATCTTCGGTTGTTCTTGGCTCCGTCTGTGTACAACTTCCATGGATCTAATTTTAATTCCTCCTCTGATTTGACCACCTTATCATCGATCATCTCTTCCTCCAGAATCGTGAATTCTGCTATAAAGTTAGCCAGAGCTTGCCCCCTGATCGATCTCCGCGGCTGAAAATTTAAATCAAACTGACGTAATTCAATATTCCACTTGGTCAACCATCCCGATGCTTCGGTTCTTTGCAACACCTGTCTCAGAGGCTGATCAGTGTATATGGTTATTGGGTGAGCTTGAAAATAATGGCGAAGTTTTCGGGAGGCGATCAGAAGGCTATAAGCAAGCTTCTCAATCCTTGGGTAGTTACGTTCTGCAGCTGCCAATTTCTTGCTTACATAATATACCAGCCTTTGCACCTTGTCTTCTTCCCTGACCAAGGCGGTGCTAACGGCGTGAGCCGATACTGCTAGATAAACAAACAGCTCTTCGTGATCCACCGGCTTCGACAAAATCGGTGGTCTCTCTAGTAAGTCCAATAGATTTCGAAAGGCCTCAACACAGTCCGGAGTCCATTCGAAATTTTTCTTTCCCCTTTTTATCAAGTCAAAAATGCGACGCATTTGTCTGTTGCTTTGGAGATAAATCTACTGAACGCAGCTACTTTCCCTACAAGACTTTGGACATCTTTGATTCTTCGTCGTTCCTCAATGTTCCTTATCGCTGCTATTTGACTGGGATTGATTTCAATCCCTCGAGAGTTCACGATGAATACTAGAAACTTTCCAGATGCCACCCCAAACGAGCACTTCAAAGGATTTAACTTCATCTGATACTTTCGCAGGATACCGAACATCTCTGCCAAGTCTTGCGTATGGCTAGAGGACTATCTCAATTTGACGAGCATATCGTCCACATAAACCTCCATAGTCTTCCCTATTTGGTTATAAAACATCATGTTCACCAAGCGTTGGTAGGTAGCTCCAGCATTTTTCAATCCGAACGGCATGACCACATAGCAATACAACCCCAAATTTGTAATGAAGCTCGTGTGCTCTTGATCGGACACATGCATCGGAATCTGGTTGTATCCAGAATATGCGTCCATAGAAGAAAGAAGTTCGTGTCCCGCCATCGAATCCACAAGCTGGTATATTCTTGGGAGTATGAAGCTATCTTTCGGGCAGGCTTTGTTCAAGTTGAAAAATCAATCCATGTCCTCCACTTTTCATTTGACTTCTTTACCAAAACAGGATTCGATATCCAGTCGGGATATGTCGAATCTCTAATAAATCCTTTTCCTTTCAGCTTCTCCACTTCTTCTTTCAAAGTTACCGAGCTCTCTGGGCCCAGCACACGTCTCTTTTGCTTTACAGGCGGGTGTTTTGGGTTTATACTCAGCGAATGACTCATGATGGATGGTGATATCGTACACATGTCAGCGTGGGTCCAAGCAAACACATCCAGGTTTGCCTTCAGAAAGTTAGCCACTTCTTTGGCTCGGTGCGGATCCAACTGGGATCCAATCTTCAAAACTTTTGCTGGATCAGCTTCATCAATGGGTATATCCACTGTCGTTTCATTAGGAGTTGCCTTTCTATCCTCAGGTTCCTCATCTTCTCTGGGATCCTGGTCTTCAGGCATTCCCTTGGGCAACTCCTTCGGGACTGATCCCTCTAATTGCTACATCGAACCCTCCTTTGGAGGAGGTGAAGTACTTTTAGTCTCGATGTTGAGTCCCTTCATCAGCATCTTTAATTTAGCAATATAGCAAGCTTGTCCGGAGACTTGATCTCCACTCATTACTCATGTTCCGGCTTCAGTTGGGAACTTTAGCAACAAGCACCACGGTGCAATACAAGCCCTGAACTCTGCAAGGGTAGGCCTTCCTAAAAATGCGTTGTAGGGCGAATCTCTATCTCGCACAACGAACTGAAGCATTCGTACTCTTCGACAATCCCCTTGTCCCAATGTTACTGGTAATTCTATATACTCCATTGGAGCTGTCGATGCCCCATTGAAGCCTCGGATCCAACCTTCACAGGGCTTCAAATCTCCAGACTCGAGTCTCGTCTGATCAAATGACTTCTTAAACAAAATGTTGACAGAGCTTCCATTGTCCACAAGTACCTTATTAACCAGTGTCGGCCCAATGGTAGTGGTAATAACCAACGGATCTTCGGTAGGTGATCGGATTCCGGTGTCGTCTCTGCTACGGAACACTACATCATCGAACATTGTCTTCTGTTGTTTCACAGGGGTGATATCTTCCAAATCATCGCACTCGTCCACATCTATGTGCTTAACTGCATTAACGTATTAGTCCATTGCTCTGAAACTTTGGATAGTCTGATGGAGTCCACCTACTATGGTGTTAATGACAATATCTTTGCCTTTTTGTTGCGCTGTAGGCTTGGGAGCAGACTGATTCTGGTTTGGAGCCTGTCCTCCTTGCCTCCTGTCCCTTGGGGCAGCCTTATACTCATCCAAATTACCTTCACGCAACAACTTCTCAACCACATCTCTCAAGTGTCGACATTCGTTCGTTGAATGTTCGTGAGTTCCATGAAATAAACAAAATTTTCCGGTAGCGATTTCTTTCTCTGTCGAATCTCGTGGCGGTGGTTTTTTATATTGCATAACATTATACGTGTCCAAATAAATGTTCTCTAACGTATCATTCAACGGTGAATAATTTTCAAAGGTCTGGAACCGAGGTCTTTTGTCAGAATTACTTCCTCGGTTCCTGTTTCTCCTATTACCATTCCCATTACGGTTGTTGTTGCCCCCGTTTCCATTATTATTGTTTCCATCCTTGGTTCCAACATTCACTTCGACTTTCCCAGAGCTTTCTCCAGACTGCTTTACGGCAACATTAATCTGAACAGCTTCTTTTGAGGCCGCTCCGGACTTCCTTTTTCTGTTTGCCCTTGCTTCCTCCCGTCTTAACTGAATATTGGCCTTCTCATAAAACAACTCTCTTGTGGGAGGCGGCTTCCCAGAAAGATAATCTCCAAACTCTGAATTAGGATCAACTCCTTCCATTAAGGCCATCAAGATGGTTGGCTCATGAGGGTGGCTGACTTCTGTTACAGCTAAATTGAAACGGTCTAGATACGACTTTAAAGACTCACCCGGCGCTTGCTTAATTCTCAATAATTCGATAACAGTCTTAGACTTTCGGGCGTGAAGTCGGAATTGATTCATAAAACGTTCACTTAGTTCTTTGAAATTCGATATCGATCGCGGAGGAAGTCGGGTAAACCATAGTAATGCTATGTCTTCTAAGTAAATCGGGAAAGCCTTATACTTCACAGCATCAGGGGCAGCTGCAGCATTCATAAGCCATGTGTATCGCATCAGATGTTGTCCCGGGTCAGTTCTCCCGTTATATCTGTCCATCTTCGACAAATTAAAACGGATGGGGAACTGAAAGTCAAGAATGTCATCAGTAAAGGGAGTATGGCTTCGCTCAATACCATAATCTTCATTGGTGTAGTTTCGACTCTCAGACATGATCTGGCATACCACAGCCCATACATCAGCATTGGTCAAGGGCCGTTCAGGCTCCCTGGCTCTGATGTTCGGGTTTCCTCTAGGCTCCTGATCAGGGGACACCCTCCATCTTCTAGTGGCTTCTGCTCTGCTTTGCTCCCTACATTCCCGGTCGATCTCGGGAGGAAGGGGCTGAAGCATTTGTCCCTGAGTGGGGTTGGTGAGGTTAGGATCTCTAGGAAAAACAAGGGATCTTCGCATTGGTATAGCATAGGCTCTCTCAAGCTCGGGTCATCGGGTCCTAGCACACGAGCAGCGCCTTCGCGTGATCCCAAAGATCTGAAAGTCATTTGTTCCAAATTCTGAGGTCGTTCGAGTGGCATTCTTTCACGGGGTCGTTCTTCCTCAGAAGAAGACTGATCCATTGCAGTATGATGAACTGGGGAAGGGGTTCTCTGCCTGTGAAGCTCGCTAATTTCCCTACTCATGATTCTCATATTCTCTTGCATCATAAGGTTGGTGCGCTCATGGATTCTCATAGCCTTCCTAGTGCTCTCAAGCTTGTCGAGAAGGTGCGAAAAATCTCCTTGGGTGGCAGGCGCAGATGGATTGATCTGGTCATTGGTCCTGGTGGCTGGAGTCGGAGCATTTGGAGGGGCTCGAGTAGAGGTTCCAGCATCACCTAGAGTCGGATCGGATCGGAACAAAGTGACCTGGCCGGATCGGTTAGGGTGGGGGGAGCACACCTCTTCTACATCTTCTACTCAGGTCGGATAGGAGTTCTCCCTCTGCGATCGGTTCGGATTTCCTGAGCCAGTCCGATCCGCTCCCAAGCTTTGCCCATAAGACCTCGTCACGACCGGGTTTTGCTGATCTTCACCAACTTCGTTCCCTCGACTGGTTTGAACTTCCTTGCCTTTTCCTTTGGCCATAATTCTTCAACAATCAACCAAAAAGTACTTAAAAGCGTCGAAAATTGGAGATTAACTTCTTTGAACTCAACGGTCCAAAAAGAAGAACGTTAATCTAGAAAAACAGAGAATTCAAATGATTCTCAATGAAAGCACCAAAATGTTAGACCAAAAAGTGGTTCTAACACCCAAATGGACTAAAATTACAATAAAATGAGATCAAAAACAGAAAAGAGAGATAGGATTTATAATGGTTCGGCGTTAAAGAGCCTACGTCCACTTTATATCACTTTTCTTGATTATTTAGATGAAAATACAATAAGATATTCACTCAATCTCACTCACTTTTCATATACATTCACTCAATTATACTCAAAATACACTTTGAATGATGATTTGGATTGTTTGGGAGTGCTGGAATTCGGGTCTCAAAGATACTCAAACTCTTAGAGTGCCAAAAGATCCCTTCAAGTGAGCCTTAGAGGTCTATTTATAGGTGCAAATTCTCCCAAAAACGGGTTCAGATCGGAGGTACCTGGCATCCATCCCTGAAGATGCGGGTTTGGAGCTCTCCAGATGGTGACAGCACATCAAGCGAGCGGGAGAACGTGGGAAATCGTGCGTGTAACCACCTCGCATCTTTAGGAGAACATGAGAGTGAAATAGCTTTCATTCTGTGCTCGGGTCGGATAGGCCAGGTAATGGGGTTCGGATCGGAGCATCATATCCGATCTGGACCGGTTCGAGTTTTGTCTTTCCTCACTTTGTCTAGCTTTGTTTTTCTCGGACTACATCCGATCCGATTCGGTTTCTAGGCAGATTATTCTCTAATACTTGATCCTTTAGCTTTGTGTAGCCTATTTCACAAAGTAGGCTAACAGTAAACATGATAAATAAAATAGAACATGCATTGCGCTTCTCTAATACTTTTCTCTGCACCAATACTAGTATAACAAGAACAAGATGATCCCAACAAGTACAAGATGGTAGACTTAGGTGTAATTTTAGCGAGAGGTTTTACCCCGATACAATAACAGGTAGCAAAAATAGAACTGACAGGTGATAACCCCTAGCAACAATCACGGGCTCCTAAACAAGCAAGATTAGATGTACCCTAATTACTACCCTCAATCAATCGGCTCCCTAACTCGTAGATACCCTGTTCCTACCCCACAGTAGGATGTATCACTTCCTAAAGTGGAAACCTCGCTATTTTCAAGATGTACAATCATATTTACTGATGCTATAGCATCTTATTTTTCCTAGCAAGCGGATCCATGCACGCACATGAGTCCGTTGGAATGCGCCATCAACACCCTCATACAAGTGACCTCTTATAATTAGCTCAGTAAGCGTTCCCCGATCCCAACCTAGTTCGGAGTGCCCGTTTGATACAAAGATGGGTTACTAACTGAAATGCGTCCCGCACAATAGATGATACAAGCTTCCTTCCTAGGCTTGCAGCCCCATTACTAGGATTTTATAAGGTTATTCCTAACAGTTTAACAAGGTTGCATAACCCTCACATGTAAAACATGTTAAGTTTGTCGGGTTTACATATGTAACCCGTCCCCACATATTTCATAAGATTCACTTAACCCTCCCACTGATTCAAGCAAGTTTACTTAACCCCCTACTCAAGTTAACATGTTCATGTAATCCTTATGGATTCAAACAGGTTAAGTATTACAAGTTTATCACCATTCATTCATCAATGGTTATTAATGCGCTAGACCTCCCACATTAAGTCTCCCACTTGTGGATGCTGGATATGTCGGTTGGGTCCGGGCAGACTTCCTCCACAAGTCGGACTTAACCTCGTATCTTAGCACCGTTACGTGTTTATGCACTTAGACCCCTCACATTAGGTTTACCACTTGTGGACGCTAGATATGTCGGGCTGTTCCGGGCAGGCTTTACCACAAGTGTAATCTAACCTCATGTCTAAGCGCGGTTATAATTTCTAATTACTGTAAATCTAGGCATTTTCATTACTAACTGATTTTCATGTTTATTATGCCCCCAAATCCCCGTCTGATCCACAATACAAGTTATGCCCGAGATTAAGGTTTAGATCAAAATATAAATTATGCCCCGAATCCCAAGTTTTGGCCCAAGTTACAAATTATGCCTAAAATTCCCAATCATGTTTTACAATATGAATTATTCCCCAAATTAGTCATTCCCAATTGTTCCCAATTTTGTGCGTTCTCGTATTTCAGCAATTGACCTAGGCTCGAAGGTAGCCTGGCTATAAAAAAGGGGAAGAGGGAGAGAAGAGAACAAGAATAAGCATAGTAAATAAAACTAGCATATAACGATAGAATTGGTCATATTAACAGAATAGGCATATAATGACATGATTAGGCAAACTAACAGAATAGGGATATCATGAACAGGCATATGAGATCTAAGAAGTAAATTAGGTATAAAAGTAATGCCAGATCTGTTATGATTCAGGTTACTAACAGGAATAGACTTGGATCCAAACTTAGAAACATGTCAAAATTACATTTTAGGTGTTTATATCTAAAAGCAACATAAACTCTCTGTGATTGGATCTAAAGAACAGAGTATTGATTTTAGATGATGTAGCACGAATCCTTGAATACGTATGAATCGTTGTTGAAGAAGAAAATGCTAGTTCAAACTAAGTTGGGGTAGTACCTCGTTGTCTCCATTGTTTTTGGTGAATAAAAACAATGATAATGAGGTCCTATTTATAGTCTAGGGTCAACAAATCTAGTCAAGAAATGAGTCCACGTTCAAAGACTAAATTTTTCCCAGATCTCGGAGGGGTCGACATGGGGGTAGACATGGGTGTCAACACCCCTGTGTTAGGGTCGACACCTTTAGGGTGGAATCGACCCCTAACGGGCCGATTTCCCACCATTTTTCCCGCCTTTGATTTTGATTTTCTAGAATAGTTTTATTTATATATAAATGGCTTATATGTATATAATCTAAAAACCTTAAAATCTTCTTCATATGATGTCTGTTTTATGCAAATTTGTCGTCTATCTTAAGCAGAATTCCTAGATGAACGCAACGGCGCAGTCCATTTTACTTAATTCCAAATATTTAATTAAGTATTCTCTAGTTTATCATTTTTAGTGTTCATAGAATTATGGGGCGTTATAGATGGTACAAATTTCCCATGGATTTTGGACGATGTAGAATCTCGACGTACGGTACCTATTGCAATAAAGTTGTCTAGATCTATCCAACAAAATAACTGCATCAAAATCAACTAAGAATAAAAAGCTGTTAATAAGTAGCTGTTGCTATTAAGTCTAGATCTAAGTTGAGAATTTCCCACAACTGCTTTAACCCGTCTGTCAACGGATGTAAAGAAACATCAATATCCTTCCCCGGTTGTTTTGGCCTAAAAATCAACAGTGTTAACATTGAAAACTCTCGTTTCATGCACATAGACGGAGGACGATTATATGGTGCTACAATTACTGGCCAACAATTGTAAGGGTTAGATAACGAAGCAAGTGGACATAAACCATATGCTGCTATTCCATGTTTCGTGGCTCTATATTGAACGTTTGGTCAAAAGAATCGACGGCTTTCCATTAAGAAGTATCACATGGATGACGCATTACGTTTGGCTCAGACTTGGCACGACCGTGCCAGGTCATTGCATCTACTATCCATGGTACAATATACAGTCTCTTTGATCTAGAAATTAAAGGAAAATGTCTTAATGTCTTCGAGGTACTTTGGGACCTTTTCTCTCTTTGTTAAACGACGTCATATATCTGGTTCATTGCAATTTGTACAAGAAACTCTATTCACATCATGTTTCCAGTACAATATGCAATCATTGATGCATGCATAATAAGTTTTGTAATTCATCCCAACTTGCTTAATGAACTTCTTTATGTCGGAGTATTTTGTCGGCAGCGTGTTACCTTTGGGGAGTAACTCCTTAACTAGTTCAAGAAGTGCAGTCGCACCATTATCTGAAAAGCCGTATTGGATCTTCAAGCTATTCAGTATCACAATGGCATACAACTTCATTATCCCTTTTGGACATGAAGGATACAATGGCTTTGCGCTATCAAAAAGTGGTTTATACTTCTTACTTTCATTGGCCTACCAATTGCCATCATCCATAGGCTGCTCTCCAACATTAGCATGATCAGATAGCGAATTTCCAGGTTGAAAATCATGAAATTTTTCTGTATCATTGACTAGAACTTCCATCCTAATACGTTCAGCCTCATCAGTACTTGCGACATGACTAATTGGTTATTGTTTTTCCATCTCCACCCTTTTTCCCCATGAAAATACCACACGCTATATGATTGGATAAAACCGCATCTAAACAAATGAAAATGAATGCCATCTAATTTAATCATCTTCATATTTTGGCACAAGTGCAAGGGCATAAATACACTCCTTTCTTACCACAGTTTTCTTCAACAAAACTAATAGCTTCTTCACCCCGTCTATACAGTATGTAGATCTTTAATCTAATTCATTTATCCACTTTGTGTCTATACTGAATGAGACATTGCCTTCCTATATCAGATATAATAGAACATGAGACGTAAATGATGATACAATTCAAAAATTGCTATAATTTATAAAAATGCTAATATAATTCAAAAATTGCTATTATCTATATAATAAGATTAATATCTATATAATCACATCAAACAATTGGGCCCCCCTTCACACATGCCCATATCTTTCTTTAATTGTATGTTTTCATTGGAAAGTTGGTTTTTGTTTCTCCATCTACCACTGGATCACAAATGGGCCTACCCCTTCACACATGCTTGTATCTTTCTCCGTGTATAATAAAATTGCTTGGATTTAACCAACGACATAAAAAACGCTTCAGATTTATTATGGACGAAGACATCCGATGGCTATTGTCTATCTATATTAACAAGAAGTTAACATTGTTTATGCACGTTTATCATTGTTCCTCCACTTGCAAGTCTATGCATAAGCAAAAGAAAACACTAGACTGATTGTTCCAGTTAAAACAACAAAGGAATTTTTAGGACTTAGCGAGTTCATTTCCTCCAGGAATTTATAGTTTGTAAACTATCACTGGTGTTATTTTAATTCACGAATTATCTATTGAAATCAATAAATAAAATTTGTTTCAGTACATTTGTTTAGGTTCAGTACATGAAAAGTAAATAAAACTAGTTAATTCTCATGTATGGTTCAACACACGAATTAACTAGTTAACCTAAAACTAGTTTTATTTACTGAAATGAGTATAATAGTTTAACAAAAAAAATCAAGTTCATATTCTACATCTCCAGTATGCCTAATATAAGGAAATAGATTAAATAACATGTACACTAACCTTGGTGAAATATGACCAACTGCGAAAACCTTGCTTTGTTCAATGTTCAACCTTGCTTTGTAACCGCCCTTGGATAAAAACCCTTAATAGCTCCCTCGTTGAGAATGTTGAAACAATAGTGAAAACAGTAACGATTACAAGAAATTGAATCAAATCAAAATTTTACTAGAAATTGAGACTCACGATTTGCAGTCAATGGCGAAGAAGCCGATATGAATTGATTAGAGCACGCATATTTCAGATTTGTAAACTATTTTGGCAGCGATTTGAGAAATGGAAATAGGGAACAGGATACAATCTACGAGGAAAATAAAAAAAGGGAGGGAGAGAGCGTGAGGGAAACAAAAACAAAAAGACGGAAAGGTGTGCATGTTCGGGGAAAGTTCTACACGTAAACAGACACAATTTTGATGCGGTCTATACCCGTATCAAATTTAAATTAGGTTCAAAGCCTTATCTAATTATTTAGATACGGCTACGAGCCATATCAAATTTGATACGGCTGTAGACTGTATCAAATTTAGCGGATAGGGGAGTGAAAAGTTTGTTGATTTGGTGTAGTGTATGGATGTTATGATTGATTGTATGCTTTCTTATCTATTTTTGGGTAGGCTATCATCGTAGGTTGTCGAAGAGAAGTGGGATTGGGGATGTCCTTTCATATTATTTGGAGTGGCATATTATAAATGATTGTCATATGCTAATTCTATGGTTGCTGGACAGATCAGATGATTGAGTTGTCTACACTCATATATCCTATGTAAATATTGTTAGTTATTTTATCACCCAATAAGACTATGGTCTGACTCAAGGCTTTATGTTTCCCTCTTATTACCTTGGATTGCTCATTAACATTGGAGGTGAGCAGATTGAGACAACAGGTAGCAGGCTTTTGGTGCCGATGATGTGTGATGACAAGTAGGAAGCTGACATACTATTTTCTACTATATATATATATATTTCCTTTTTCCATTGTATATTGATGATTATTTATACTCTGAGAGGTAGGTAGTGAGGCTTGATGTACGGATTAATCATTTACACATTTGTTTTGTATCGGTGACTCTGAGATTTTATTGAGATTTGGTTTCAATTCTACTGTAATTCACAACTATATTTTCTATTATATGTTATCCACGCGCTGTGAGTTATATGAAAGGTTTTGTTTCAAGTTATTTTTCCTTCATGATCATCTCATATCAGCCTGGCACGTCATACAACACATTTCTTCTTAGTTTAGTGCAGGAGTTATAAGGTGGTCATCACATCTACTTTATGATGTTTTGTTAAGTTTGTCGTTATTTGATGATTTAGATCCAATCTTAAGTAAAAAAAATTGAAATCTAATTTATATTTATGATTTCTCCATTTTTAAGATGATTATTATTGTATATTTATATATTAGAAGCTATCTGAGAATTTACATAGGTATATGGCGACTTGAATTCGAAGCTTTAAACTCTTAATTGCCTAGCCTACGAGTTTGGCAATTCATGATCATTGTATATCATTGTGCCTTATGTGATAAATCAAACCTTACTCACCTAACCCACGACATTGAGTTTTCATGTCGTAACTTCTCTTTTAAGATATTGTGTGTTTATGGATATTACTTCACTTCATCATACCCTGATCATATCGTTTCATTTATATTGACTCGCGTATTTTACACTTGGGTCAGAACGAGTATTTATAGGTGGCGCTTAATTTTTATACTATCTATCCAGTTTCTTCTTTTGGGCTAATTATATCATTTTGATCTTTTTGGAAAATTTTGGACTAGGCTAGTTACCTAGTTATTTTATAGCGCGCTCTGATGACTATGCATATTCTTTTATGGGGGTGGATGTATGTATATTGTGGACAGTATATCTACTTATGTATATTATTTTGTGTTGTGCTTAATGTATGTATATATCTATGATTATGTCGTTGTTATTTGAACTATAAAATTTCGAAGTGAAATATGAATATAACATCATCCCTAACCCTAATCATCCTTAATAATGTATGTATCCGTTTATATGTCCTTTAGGGTTAGATATAAAGAAAAAACATCTAAAAATGCAAATTAAATTTCGTAGCATTCCATATATTGAATTCTGTTAATAATATCTTAACCCTTGTGAATAATATTTATCTTATCTTCTCCTTCAATCTTGTGGCAAAAAAAGGAAATGATGGCAATTCTGACGTTGGGTAGTCCAGCAATACACATATAGACAGGGTCCATATGTATGTTGAGCAATTCATGAAGCTACTACACAAATTCCAGTTTCTGCTCATTTATCTCCTTCTCCTAAGAAGGAAGTGATGATTTAGTACAATATTTCTTTAGGAACCAATTAACTCGACTCCTTGCTTAGAATCAGTCGAGAAGGGGAAAGAGTGTACTAATGAGTTAGTTGTTCCAAAGAGTTCGGATAGGAAGATGTTCCCTTCGCATAAACCAAAATCAATTCAGTGTAATAAGAAAATGAAGCAAGCCAGTCCTAGTTCCTTTTCGTGTGCAGCATCTTTTAGACCCAGGACCTACTACAACTATAAATCCCTTGATCACTTCTAGCATGATTATTCCAAGCCCCTCACTTACTGCTAGTGCAAGATAGAGGGACATTTCTCCTTGCACGACCCAAAAAGCCAAAGAAAGCTAATTCTAGTAAACTCATAATTGGAGATGCTTCTGGCGAACATTCACAGCCTGTAGGTACTCTTTCCTATTTTGAAAGTTCTGTATCATCTTATAATTGCTTTGTTCAAGTTCTATTCGATATGGCTGCATCATACTCATCCATATTAAAAGAGCTTGCAAATGTTGTATCCTTTAAAAGTAGCTTGTTTAGTGACTACTTAACTAATTATGAAACCTATTAGGGAAGATGTAATGTTTAGTGTGTTTTGAAGAGGTATTGAAATTTTTCTTTGTAGCTTTTCTTTTCATGCAAATAAGCATATAAATTCCATGAGTTGGTTTCGAGATAATTTTTGGAATGAACTAATTCATTTGACATGAAGTCAAAATCTTGAAAATCGTATATCATGGTATTCTGATTAGGTTGTCTTGGTATGTCTTGTACTTTAGGACTTAGTGTGAAATCCCTGAGCCCTTTTATATTTCCTTAGCTCTTGAGATAATGATGACATATCTCGAATTCTTATAGTTGTGACTCTTTTTCACGTTGGGCATGTTTCAGGTTTATCACTTAAGCGAATAGTTGTTTTCCATATCGACCTAGTTCCTAGTGTTTACTTTGTTATTCTCCCTCCCACGAGGTTGTCCATCAAGAAAACTAGGAACTCGATGAAGCATTGTATAACTAGGAGCTTAATCCCTTTGTAACATTTGTGATCTATTACCGTACTAGTTCCGCTTATTCTACCGCTATTATGGTGATTTGTCCTTGTTGGAGGATCATTTTCGTCGGTACTCAGAAACTATATCCAGATGTTATGTGTCATGTTCAACCTTGCGAGTTTGACTTTTTTAATAATGAATTAATAGTCATGATGAAAAGTTGAAACTTTTAATGGGAATAAATGTGGATAAGTTGAATTAATCAGAGTGCACAACAGAAATAAGTAGATTGTTTTGGCTAGCACATAGCCTAATGATTTATTCATGGGGAAAACTTTGTTGTTAAGTTGACTTTATTAAAAATGAAGTAAGTGTAGAGGTAAGAGTAAATAAATACAATTGAAGGGAAAGCCCATGATTATTTATTATGTTGAATTTTCCATTGAATACTTAAGGATTTTGGTCTATATGTTTTATCAACGTTGTAGATAGGAATTTCTTAAAGACTAATACAAGATGTTCGAACACAATACTTTGGATGATAGAGTAAGTAACAAAAGAAAGCTATAAGTGCCATGATAATTTTAAGCCATCAAATAAATTGTGAAAGGTAGATAAGCAAGGCGAGGCAATATCGATATTGAATCGACTTTACAACCAAGCTACAAAATGAATCATTGAGTTCATGGCATAATATTATTTTGATATAAATTAAAGAAGTTGTGCAAATGTAATCGGGTTTTGAGAAGCAAAAGAATATATATATACACACACACACACACATATATATATATAGCCCATAAGAAGATATAATTCAGAAAGAGTAAATAATCTAAACAAATGCAATATTTTAGGAATACACTCACATGACTTGATGATGTATGTAGCCATCAAACTGTATAAATAATCGAAAATTTAATGGCGATACCATTTTAAATTTATAATTGGAATCATAGTCATCCGATCATGTGGTTAGCTCAAAATAATGGCAAGGCAACATCATTAATTTACTAAGAGATTTGAAAAGTTTAGCAAGTATTTATAAAATGTGTGGTAAGGAAAATGACTATATATTTGATTGTGATTTGAAAGTAGCGAAAACTAAATACGAATCGAAGTAAAGAATTCATATACATATGGCGACTGAAGTAAACAAAGAAATTTGGGTTTGGGTAATCAATTGGGTTGAACTAGAAACAAGCCGAATTTAAATAAGGAATCAACAAAATTAAATTTAACCCACATTATCGAATGAAGATGTAACGATCCAAGGATTTTTGACCCTGAAAATCGACATGGCACACCATATCGACTATCCAAGCATCGGAAATACCGGACCATTAACAGAAAGAACTTAGAGGGTGAGAAAAAGAAAGAAAGAAAACTTAGAATAGAAGAAGAAGAAGAAGAACACCACATAACAGAGTAAACACGAATCTAACAGCGGAACGAATAAAATATATTATATAACAACTTTGGATTACAAACTGGTAACTGTACATACATACCATTATCAAATAATATCACAGCGGAAACAAACTCTATATATATATCAACTCTGAAGCCTCCTGCTCCGAGCTCCTCCACGTATCTGAAAAATCCCGACTACTTGACTGCCCGTACAAATTTAGGCACCCAAGAGTTTAGGGAAAACAAAACAAAATAAACTCTAGGTCAGTCACGTGACTGGTATGAGTAAACTCTAATCACTTGGTTTAACTTTTCCAAATCTTTTTCAAAAGCAATGATAATCGTAAGACCGATCCGCACATAAACACGATGGTTTTTACCTTACGATATCCCAAAACATTTTCTAAAACAATATTATTCTGATATTATAATAGTGTCTAATACAAGTACTTAAAAATCTAGCAGAACGTTTTCATCTCACGTTCTACATATATAATATACAATCAAAACCGTGGGCTCTTATTGGGTAATGGACTTCCAACTATGACAAGGTATGGAACCACCTTCAATCAGTGTACTCTAGAAGCGATACAATGGAGTTCAACAAGAACATATTGTAACTCGGCCACACATGACCGACCATTCATTTCGCTTGAATGTTCCGAATATATTGTCACCTTACGGTTGGTATACCAACATAACTGTTCGCGGGAGATACAGAATTGAAAGAAGTAACAAATATGAATGTTCTCTAAATGGTGACAATATACCCTAATTGGATGCGACCCACTTAGCCATGCTGCCAGCCCGATTTTTGTCATTTCCCGGTTGATGAGGCTTAAGGTCATAACGTACTATTATATAGATCACATCTATATTTACTTTGAATGCCACATCGTCATACCCATCAAATCACAAATTGATTTTCCCAAAAATACCATGGTTACAAGGTAAGAGAAACGAGTTCCTCCGCTACCAACGTAAATACGTTTGAAACCATCAAATTATGTGATCTACCCGATATACTCTGTCAGACATTCGTCCATTCAAGTTGTCCTAGGACTGGACAACCCGAAGGAAATATTCTGTAAATCCATCTTAGGCAATTTCTACCTAGGATCGCTAGAATAACCCTTGCATAAACTCCGTCTTCAATTGTCTTCGATATATTTGATTCGAAACGATAATGCCCGTACGAAGTGGTTTTCAGATAATAAATCTGATCCTGGTCTCTTCGTATTGGCAACGGAAATGGTCAAAAACTTGGATAGTCGGTGATTTAACTATCAAAGAAAAACACGTGTACAAACAACGGTCGTATTTCCAAATGGAAATCTTACCGACCAATCATCAATCAACGCTGACCCCTTTTAATAGATTTATGAATAATCATTTCATTTCCCAATTCCCCTTCAATATCTTTACCCAAATATTTCTCTAACTCGTTTTGGCTTCTCCCTATCCTTGGAAAACATTTCCATTTAATTTAAACTATTTAATTTCTATATCTCAAAAATTATTTCTTATTTATATCGGAAAACATTTCCATCTCATTCGTGCATCACTATCATTTCCCATTCGTCGGTCCCTAACTGTAAACTAGTAAGAGAACAACTCCCTAAGTATTAATCCCGAAGGCCGAAACCAACATCAGATTGATATCTCGAAAAATACTCAACTCAACCAGCGTACAACAAGTTTTAATTTCGTAAAACCCTATCACATTCCCTTTAAAAATTTTAAAGCGATTATATTATTATAATCTCACAAAACAATTCAATACTAATTAAATATCATTTCGCAAAATTAATTAAAATAACTCAACTTGACTTCTATAAATAATATTACAGATTCCATTTCATAACCCTTCGCATTTTCTTTATGAAATCATTAACCTTACATTTACGATTTCCTTTATTTTTCATTTACAAATCCATTTCCTCTCGCTTTATAAATCCATTTCTATCAATCTCCATTCACTTTATAAACCATAAACTATTTGCTTTATAAACCATCACCATTCGTTGTATAAACCATTACCATTCGTTGTATAAACCATTACCATTCGCTGTATAAACCATTAACTATTCAATGTATATCTCATTAACTATTCGTTGTATAAATCATTAACTATTCGCTGTATAAATCATTTTATAACTTATAACTAGGATGAGACCCATGCTTCGCACACGGCGGTTGGTGGTGGCTACCGACTTTAAGTTATAATTTAAATATCGATTTCTTATTTGCTAACAAATCCAAATATTTATTTGTCTTGTCAAATCATGAATTTCATTTTATATATTTATAAAATAAATTATTCTAATAACATTCGACATCATCGAATTATAATTATAAATTCTTATTGATTTATTTCAATTCTATTCATATTTCGAACATCGAAATAAGTTCATCATTTTTCCTTCTAACCGATTTCCCCTTTTCTTTTTATATAAATTCATTTCTTAAATTTAGATTTCCAAAATGTTTAATAAAAATAATTTCTCTTTATTTATAAATATCGTTTATAAATCAAATTACTTGTTTTACCTAATTGAACAAGTAAATATATTCTAGCCAATCGAAATCTCATTTCTATTTTAAAATAGAAATTCCCTTTTTAAAACCCCAGTTTATTTTCTGATATATTCATATAACTTATGGTATTTAGATACCAATTACTTCTGGTCAATGTTGTTTAAACATCCCCACATACAATAATCAACACAGGATTATTTGCCACATCATATAATGTAATATATGAAAAACAACTGTATAATTGTTAAGGAATCCAGCTCTCCAACCTGTTTCCCTGCATCCACAGATGTTAATCAACATTTATTTTATATCAATATGAAATAAATAGTAAATAGAATCCATATTTAACTAACGACTTGTATAAATAACTATACGTATTATTTTAACCAGTTCATCCAAACAATCATCACACACAGCATTCAATCATTGTTATCAATATTAAATAACGTTTATAAAATTATAAAACTGGACAGAGTTAGTGAGATTACTCACCTTGTTTGTTATTCGTTGAATAACGATTAACGTTCGTCGATTATATCATACGTTTTATTTCACTATAAATCGAAATGATCTCCCAATAGTTCCAAACCAGCTTCATAGCGCAGCCTGCGTTCCTATAATCCTTACGGATCATGTTTTGTTAAATTTCGATCATGTATGAGCACTGTACCATTTACTAGTTTATACATATTAAATTAAAGTAAAATTATATAATATAAATTAATAAATGGGCCTCACCAATTTTTGATCGGCCCAAACCCAAATACCAAGACCCGCGTCCACACCTGTTTGATACAGGATTCCTCCATCTTTAAATTTGTGACCTCCTTGTTTCATCTTCCCCAAACATTTACGTCCACTTTCAGTAAAACAACCGGCCACTGCATTTTCCCTTCAACTCGTTTCCCCCTCTGATTCTCATGAAACTGCACACCCCTTACAACATTGCTGACCTCACCATGAAAACTCACGCCATCATTTTCACCAAAATTTTTGTGACTATCTCCTATATTTACACCGTAAGTCCATTATCATAAGCATAAAAAAAATTGTACTGTTTACTCAGTGAATTACACTTAAGACATCTTATTCTTTCCACTCATTATCTTAGCAACGATAATATTAAAATTTTGAAAAATGGATTTCAAATGAATGAGGTAATGTTACCGTACACGTGCAAACAACCTGAACGCTATTTTGTACTATTGTATGTCAACTTTCTCAAATTACACTAAATTGGAAATCAACGTCTCTTTAAGTATAATTTCTGGAGAGTGAAATAGCCTCCCTCCTTCTACTATTTCTCTTTTGAGTGTCAGTGCAAACCCAACAAAATCCTTCCCCATAACGTACATATACTATTCCTCCCTCCACATGCACATTAGTGCGTTGATTTTTGTTTTCTCTTCTTTTGCTTTATGACTTTCGTTGCTTCTATTATCAATCCTTGGGGCAATCTTTACTTTCATTCTTCCCCTTCCATTCATGCCTCCGAACCCCTGTCCCCTCCTGCCGACGCACCTCTCTTCAATGCCGCCACCATGCCGGAACCCCTAGTCCACTCGAACTGAAATGGTGGCTAGAAGTGCCAAACGATTGAGCAGCTCGTAGCTCTCCTCCTTACAAACGCGCTCAACAATTAAAGGATTTATATACATATATAAACTGAGATTTGAGTCCACTTTAATTTGTTTGCCATGAAATGGTTCGGCGGGAATTCTGAAGCCAAACGAGAAAGTGAATAAGGAAACGCAATTGTATTTATAAGGTGTTGGAAGCTTTAAGGCTAAGCAATGGTATGGTACGGTTGAAAGGAAAGAATAGCTTTAGGGTAGGTATGTTCAAGGCAGTGTTATCATAACCGGACCGGACCAACGGCCCAACCACGATTAACCGTGGACCGCCAGACTGTACGGTCCGGAGTTAAATTGGACCTTAAATCTCAAAGACCTTTTCAAAACCGTGAAAACCGACTAAAACCGCGGTCTGGAAACCCAAAAGGCCAGCCAAAATTTTGATTTTTCCAATAAAACAAAGCACTCAGCCTTGTTTGTTTAAGGCCCAGCCTGTTTCAAGCAGCCTAACGAAACCTGAGCCGTTAGCTCCCCACTTACCTTGTTATATAATGTGAATGCATAGTGCATCTGATCTTACTTTGTGATGTGGGACAAATAAATATGTAAAATAGTGTATACTGTAGCTTCCCCATCCATCTTTCGTTCCAAATATCCAAAGCTCTTCCTGCATTTGATTCTTCCAAATATTCAAATATCCAAAGCTCGTTCCAAATATCCAAAGCTCTTCCCCATCCATCTTTCCTTGATTCTTCCCAGTTTCTTCTCTCCGTGCATATCATCAAATAATGCTTCATTCTCATTATAATGCTTCATTCTCATTCATCTTTTTACCATCTACAGCAGCTTCTTCTTCATATTCATTTGCATTAATAGTACTAATACTTCTCCTTTCTGTCGGCTGCAGCTGCTTTGTAAGTAATGCAGCTTGTTTTCCATGGCAACTAGTTCTATTGGAAGTAGAAGAAGATGCATGCATTAAACTATAAAGTTATGCATTCAGTTATGCATGTTGTCCCAAGGTAAAACATTTTTGTGTACATGTTGATCTTCTATTTTTTTAATTTTTATCAAAAAATAACATGCACGGTTGTGACGGTCCGACCGGTCCGATCTTGAAAACCTTGAACCTTGGGACATCACGGTTCGACTGACGGTCCGGTCATGATAACATTGGTTCAAGGTGTGTGAAAACGCATGGATGACAAGGTAGGTGATAGGCTGTACAGATATGAAAAGAAACAACATAGGGTTGCAGACACTAAACTTAGTTGTTAAGTTTTCCAGACTTCTTCTTATCTTAGGCGCGAAGCATAGCATGAATAGTTACACAGTTTATTATATTCTATTCTTTATTTGTTTGCTTGGCCTCCAGTAAGTCTCAGTAATGAATTGAATGGATAAATGAATGGTATGAACAAACGACAAATGATACCAGTGTATAAAATCTCCGGAATGAATAGTATGAAACATATTACCCTTCACTTATTTCGTCTCTTGAATGTTTTTATTTATTTTTTATTTTAAGCAAATTGTTATGGGAAGAGTCACAGATACAATTTATGTTGATCCGGTAACAAAATATTCTACAAGTCCTCACCATCCTTATAGTCTTGCCTTTTTTTTATTCATTTTAGTGTATCCCGTGGTGTGAAAATACGAGCAGCTATTACAATCGTATTGAATGAGGTATCACTATTCCAAAAATATAATAATATAGACAAGTTAGCTTATTCTGTGAAAACCCAAAATGTTGGTTCAGGATGTAAAATACTCCAAATAAAAAGTGACTTATTTTCCAAATTAGAAATTACAGAAAAATTCTAAAAATTAAATTTTACCCACGTCTCAAAGATCCTGTCTAAATTTGAAGCCAATATTTAATTAAAATTAAATATATCGTTATGGTTTATAAACGATTCCATAGAGACTATTTGAAAATTTGATTTAGCCATAACTTACAATCTACAACACGAAATCTCGATTTTCACTTCCATTAGAAAAATACAGTTAAATAGATTCGAACATTTCTTATTTCACAAAATTCTGACTTAAAACAAGTTCTGTATATTCAGTTGAAGTTCAAATCGTCGAATTACTAACTGTCGCGACATTATCGGCTCGATTATAATTTATATTATAATTAATACGTTCAACTGTCATATATAAATATATTCGTTATTATAACTCGAATATAACTTCAATTAAATATCTCATATTATCCAATTTACACAATATTGTTAATTCTACCATTTCAGAATTAAAATTATCATTCCACTACCTATATTAATTAAATATTCAAATATTTGAATTCAAACCATTTTGCATTATCCAACCAATATATATAAACTAATTAAATAAATTGATTATTAAACTACATAAATTCTAGGACGTTACATTCCTTTCCCCTTAAAAGAATTTCGTCCCCGAAATTACTAAGGTGGAAAAAGTGATACAAACTCTATTATTCAAATTATCGTTTTACTTCTCAGTTTCTGTTTCAACTGACCTAGTTAATTTTAATTAAAATATTAATTTATTTCTATTAACGAAAATTTTCAAAAATTCTAACACTTTAAATTTCCGTCAAATTTCGCCAGCATCTCCTTTGCATGGCTTAATCAGTACAACTACAATTCGCCTCTCTAGGCCTTCTCCAATCCAAAAGAAAATCAAACAGCCAAGCGGCTTGCCAAACTGGCTCATAAAAATCCCATACTCAATATAAAATAAACTTTTACCTTTTTGTCGGTCATCCCATTTCTATCTCTTCCATTTTCTACCCGTTCAACATAAACCAATGTATTCTCAATTGATAATTAAATCCAATTCACTTATATCCAAGCCGAATCTATTTCAAACTCTAGTTCCAATCCCAAATTTCAAACACTTAACTTACCAATCAATTTCATTCCAGATTATCTTTAATCTAGTCCAATTTTATTTAACTTAGTTTAAGTCAAATTCTAATGCATTTATTTACTATTTCAATTTATTTAACTCAGTAGGTTAAATTTGAATTTCGAAATTTAAATTCTTGGGTTTTATTTCAAATCGGTTTGAAATCATATATAGTAATAATAATTCAAAACATTTGAATGTCTAATTAACTTATTTCCTCAAAATATTTCAAAAACAAAGTCTTTGGTAGTAATCTGTCACTTAGAAACTCGAGAATGAACACTGATGATGCTGCAGTCATTATCAGAATTATTTTCCAGCGATCGAAGTGATTTCAATACTATATCACTTAGAAACTTATTTTTAAATGCTTCCATTTTGGAATTACTTCAAAATATCTACACAATGTTTGGAAAACATTTCCAAATTTACCCAGGATCTAAAAAATTCCATATATTTTAAATTCCAAATCCATTTACAAATCGTCTTTATTTTTCTAGATTTTTAATTCCAAATCTGTTTTAAAGTTTAATTCATCTGAATTTATATATCACTCTTATACGTATTCTGACTGGTTATTTATAACCATTTTAGTTATAATCTTATTCAATTATAATAACAAACAACATGTCATATAATATAATTATTCCAAGATATATTCTTCTTTTATATCAAAATATGATTTAGGTAAAATTATTTCATTTACCCTCTTTTCAAAAAATACTATGTCGATTCATCGTATTTGGATGTCTAGCAACCCCTATCGACCTTGTGGTGCTCCACTGTCAACTAGAATTTATAAGTCACTCAACCAATAAATCTCCACAATATAAAATAATTTTTATAAAATCTACAAATACGCTCTCTTGTATATATACTCTAAACACAATCTAAGATATTACTAACCCAACTCCTATTGAGTTACGCCACAGAGCCAAGGTAATCGCTTAACCTTCAGCTCTGATACCACTGTAACGACACAAGGATTTTTGACCCTGAAAATCGATACAGCACACCATGTCGACTATTCAAGCATCGGAAATACCGGACCATTAATAGAAAGAAGTTAGAGGGTGAGAAATAGAAAGACAGAAAAATTAGAATAGAAGAAGAAGAAGAACACCACATAACAGAGTAAACACTAATCTCACAGCGGAACGAATAAAATATATTATGTAACAACTTTGGAAATACAAACTGGTAACTGTACATACATACCATTATCATATAATATCACAGTGGAAACAAACTCTATATATATCTAACTCTGAAGCCTCCTGCTCCGAGCTTGTAATGACCCGTATTTTGAACGGTCGAATAATGAAGTTATTTAATTATTTAAATAACGAATATATTAAATAAACGACAGTTGAACGTATAAATTTTAATAATAATTATAATCGAGCCCGTAACGTCGCGGCAGTTCGTTATTTGGCGAGTTGAACTTCAACTGAATGTACAGGGTCCGTTTTAAGTCGGATTTTCTGTGAAACAAGAAACGTACAGAGCTGGTGAAGTATATCTTTCAAGGGGAAGAGAAAAATCAGGATTTCGCCGTGTAGATTTTGATTTATGTCCAAATCAAATTTTAAAATAGTCGCTATAGAATCGTTTATCGACCGTAATGGTTTATTCGATATAACTAGATATCGGGTTTGAATTTAGACAGGGTTCTTTTGAGACATAACGATAATTAAATTTTTAGAATTTTACTGTAATTTTTAATTAATTTAATAAACACTTTTTATTTTGGAGTATTTTGCACCCTGTAGTCAACATTTTAAGATTTCAAAATATGAGTTAATCTACCGTTATTATTATATTTCCGGGATCGTGGCACATCACTAAGCACGACTGTACTCTTACTTCTGTCTGTAGCAGACCGACTTTTATCGTGTTCAAAACATGTTCACAGATGAAGTAAAACAAATAATATAAGGGTTTCCTTCTATGCTAAGTTATACTACTGCCATCCCTACAAAACGCGGTGACCTTGTAGGCTACGGTGAGCTATACGTGAAGGCTTATCAAATTTAAATGAACACTGAAGAGAAAACGTGCTCCATTCTTAACCACACACTGCTTTACACAAAATATCTAGATATTTTCACTAAACCCATTCTCGCTGTCCTACCCTATCACCACACACGCTACTGTCACCTCCTACCACAAAATACTATAAATAATACTTTCCTAAAACCTAATCGAATATTTTCTCTCCTCAAACGAATGAGCCGCTGGGTTCATTTCTTCCTCCAACAACAGAAAATCGTAAGCTTCAAAATTTCTATAAATCAAAATCAACAGCAGTAGATGCACTCGTGATTTACAGTGAGGAGATGGGGATCGTTGCTCAGGGTATTCAGGCATCCGTTGAGCGATGCGTTGTGACAGAAGTTGGCATCGATGTGGTTGCAAACGGAGCTCGACAGTGAGGTGGGAATCAGGTCTGTGTTGAATTTTGGGGTCGACCAGGGTCTTGTTTTCTTGTAGTTGGTATTTAGGGATGGGTAGTTGTCTGGAAATGAATAAACCTGACAGTAGGAGATACATGGGGGTTCGATCTTTTCTTTTATGGCGATGAAGGACTGTCAGTTGAGGAGTTTATCAGGATTTGAGGCGTGGCAGTGGTTCGATGATCCTAGTGGCAAGAAGTAGGATTGCCGATGATTATTGTTGAGAGGAGGAGGAAGGACACTGTTTATTTCGGGTGAAGGAAAAGGATGATCGCTGAAGTCACATGAATGGTAGGGGAGAAGTCTGGCCTTGGCACTGTGAAGATGTCGGTTTTGTCATTTGCAACAGGAATTGGATTTGTGGCAAAAAGTACGAAAACTGGGAAACAGTTTGACGTGAAGATTTGGGGTGAAGTAGCTGAAACAAATGAACATGCAATGGATATTGAGAAAGTTTGGCACTGTGTTTGTAAACGAAGATGAATTGTTTGCAAAAAGCATGAAGGTAGGCTTATGGAGAATGATGGAAATTGGCTGATGTGAATATTTTAAACGGAGGTGGACTCGTTGGTTTAAAACCTTGGGAAAAAGGAACCGGGCACTTGGGGATTTTTGGTTCGATCTTTCATTTGAGAGAAGGTGGAGGCAAGAATCAGTTCTGGTCCTTGAGTTATTTCAAAGTACAAGAAGAAAGGGTGAGCGGTTTCTAAAATAAAAGGGAAAAGAGGTGGCATCTGAACGTGAGTTAAGAGGAATGGGCCAGGGTGCACACTAAGCCCAAAATAAATAATAAAAGAAAAAAAAGGAGAAGAAAGAAAGCCCGAAAGGGGAGACGTGAATGAGTAGACTTCGAAGTGCTACAGGAAGTGAAATTGAGGATCGGGGAGAAGGGGATGTTGGAGCGGGTCAGTGGGAATGTAAATGGGCCGAAATTGATGAGAGAATCAACTGGAACAAATCGGAGCTTATCTGGATTTAAGGCGAGAATAAACGTCAGAACAGAACTGACGAACGTAAATCGTATTTAACGGTTAACACGCCAAAGTGAGTAAAACTCACTAACTCTCCTTAGTTTATATTTTAATATAAATTGTACTTTATTTTGTTGACTGCTGTATATTGATTGTTAAACTGGACTGTTAAATAGATTTGATTGAAAACGTAGATATAGTTATATATAGAAAACCATAAATCAAATATGGATTCTGATTATCAGTATATTTCTTGTTGGGATGAAATTGATGTATATTATACTGTGTAACATCTGTGGATGCAGGGAGACAGGTTGGGGGAATCCGACTGGATTCCTCAACAATTATTTTACTGTTTTCATATATTGTGTTATATGATGGATTATATAATCTGTTCTGGATTATGTGTGTTAGAATGATATTAATCATTGTTATTTGATATTTTAAATATCATAAGTAACCCTAGGATGTAAAAAGAAATATTTCAATGTATATTTAAATAAAGGGGATTTTATAAAATCGACAGATTTTATAAAAGGAATATTTCGAAAATTTAAAAAAGGAAATTATTTATAAAACAAATAGAATAAAGGAAATATTTATTTAGAAAATAAATAGAATAAAGGAAATATTTGTAACGGTAAATAGAAGTTAAAAATAGGAAATATTTGTAACGGTAAATAGAAGTTAAAAATAGGAAATATTTGTAACGGTAAATAGAAGTTATAAATAGGAAATATTTGTAACGGTAAGTAAACGTTATAAAAAGTAAATAGTTGTAACGGAAACCGTAGTTTATCAAAAGGAGTTAATCAAACATAGTTTATCAAAAGAAGTTAGTCAAACGTAGTTTATCAAAAGGGGTTAATTGAATATAGAAATTAAGAAGTGAAGTTAAACAAAAAATTAGAAACTGACTAGAGATTAGTAGGTTGAATAGTTTTCTGAGTATCGATCTGATGTTGGTTTCGGCCTTCGGGGTTTATACTTAGAGAATTGTTCTCTTACTAGTTTACCGTTAGGGACTAATAGTTGTGAAATGGTAGTGATGCGTAAATGAGGATTGGAGATGTTTTCCAATGTTGAAAACTTATATTTTCTAATTTTAGAAAATAAGGAAATATGAATATATATATATATATGATTGATGATTGGATCGATAATTTCATTTGGAATTAAGATCGTTGTTTGTACACCGACATGTTTTCATTTGATAGTTAAATCACAGACTATCAATTTTTAACCATTTTACGTTGTTAATATGGAGAGACCGGTTGGATTATTATCCAAAGAACCACTCCGTATTGACATAAGCATTGTGATCAAATACGATGAAGATAATTGAAGACGGTGTTATGCAAGGGCTGTCCTGTTTACAAAATAGTGCCTTCGGTTTCGTTCAATCCCAGAACGAACGTATATGGACGAATGTCTGACAGAATAATTCCATTGATCGAATGAGTTGGACTGTACAAATATATATGGTGGCCAACGGATTTATTCCCTTCGCATGATATCCAGAATCTATTTGTGCAGATCCAACTAATGATTAACGGATCTAATAATGTGGCATTCAAAGTAATCGTGCTATCAATGAAAGATAGATAAGCATAGTTTCTAGCCTCACATCCGGTAAATGACAAAAATCGGGCAGGCAGCATGGCTAAGTCGGTCGCTCCGAAGTAGGGTGTATAATCACCTATCTAGAGAATATTCATTTGCTTCTTTAATCTATCAATGTTGTCACATATATATATATATATATATAAGGGAACGGTTGCTGATCCCAACCGTTGGTGATGTACATTCGATACACTCAAGCGAAATGAGTGGTCGGTCATGTGTGGCTGAGTTGCAAGATGTTCTTGTTGAACTCCAGTGTATCGTTCCTAGAGTACACTGATCGGAAGGTGGTTCCATACCTTGTCATAGTTGGAAATCCATTATCCAATACGTGCTTGCGATTTTGATTGTATACTATATATGTAGAACGTGAGATGAAAGCGTTTCTGCTAGATTGATATATATTTGTACTTAGACATTATTATAATATCAGAATGATATTGCTTGTCAAAGATGTTGGATTCTCATAAGGGAAAAACCCGTTCCGTATTCATGGCGTGGTCTTATGAGATATCATATATATGTTAAACTGTGTTAAACTATTTTACTCACACCAGTCCCATGACTGACCCGGAGTTTACTTTGTTGTTTTCCCTAAACTCTTGGGTGCCTAAATTTGTACGGGCAGTCAAGTAGTCGGGATTTACAGATATACTTGAAGAGCTGGAGCAGGAGGCTTCTGGATCATATAGCTATAGTTTATTTCCGCTGTGTTGTAAGTGTTGTACTCTGATAAGTGCTATTGTAAACATAACTGTTATATTTCAAAGTTATGTTATATATTATATGTTATTCGTTCCACTGTGAGGTTCGTGTTACTCTGATGTTGTGTTCTTCTTCTTCTACTATTCTAAGTTTCTATCTTATCTATCCTCACCCTCTGTCTTCTTCCTATTAGTTTCTTGAATTTCCAGTGTAATTTGGGGTTGGACTTGTGTTATTTAGTCAGCTCAAATTCCCCCAGATTTTTGGGTCACTACAGTTGGTATCAGAGCTTAAGTTTAGTATTACCTTGACTCTGTGGCGTAACTTAGTAGAGATGGGATTAGTAATATCCTAGATTGAGTTTGAGTGTATATATACGAGAGAGCATATTTGTTTTTGATATAAAAATGGTTTTATATTGTGGAGATTCATTGGCTGAGTTGTTTATGAGTTCTGGTCGATCAGTTTGATCCACTGTATCAATAGGAGTAAATAAACACTTGAATACGATGGACCGACACAGTATGGATATGAGATATATTATCATATATAGGATGTGTTGGTAGTAATTATAATCAGGTAAGATTATAAAATGTGAAATGGTTATATATAACCAATCAGAATTTATACAAGTGAATTATATGAAATTGAAATGAAGTAAATCTGAATTTAGATCAGAATTGGAATTTAAAATCCCAGAAATGGGAAAGGTGTTTGTAAATGAATCTGGATTTAATATATGTGAATTTTAAGATCTTGGGAGATTTTAAATTTGTTTACAACATTGTAAAAGGATATTTGGAATTGATTTCAAGGTGGAAATGTTTAAAAATGGGTTTTGAAAGTGCTATAGTATTGAACTCACTTCGGTAGCTGGAAAATAGATTCCGATGTTGATCATGACATCATCAGTGTTCATTTTCAAGTTCTAAGTGACGGATTATTACCAAAGATTTTGTTTTTGAATTGTTTTGAGAAAACAAGTTGTTGAAATTCAAAGGTTTTGAATTGGTATTATGATTTCAAATCGATTTGAAATGAACCCAGGAATTTAAGTTCTGGAATTAAAATTTAACTAATGAAGTTAAATGGATTGAGATGGTATGAGTGAATGAATAAATAAGAATTTAACTGGAACTAAGTTAAATAAAACTAGAGTTGATTACAGAATAATCTGGAATGGAATTGTGTTGATGAGTTAAGTATTTGGAATTTGAAATTGGAGTTTGAATGGAATTCGACTTAAGTATTAGTGAATGATTTGGTTGAGAACAAACTGACAGGAGTTTGATTGGATTAGTATTTATATATGTTGAGTTGATAACAGATGGAAGGGATATAATGATATGCCCGACAAAAAGGTACAAGTTTATATTTCATATGAGTTTTGGATTTATGAGCCGAATTGGCAAGCCGCTTGACTGTTTGATTTTCTTTTGGGTTGGAGAAGTCCTAGAGAGGCGAGCTGTGATTTAACGTATTTGTCGGAACAAAGGAGGTTATGGAGGAATTTTCCGAAAATTTAAGGCGTTAGAAAATTTTCATGATTTCTGAAAATTTTAGTTAGTCGGAACTAATTAATAATTTTAATTGAAATTAAATGGTTCAGTTGAAATTAGAGTTTAGAAGTAAACCAAAAGATATTTGAATCTAGTTAGTAGAGTTAGTAACATTTTCCTAGCTTAGCAATTTCGAGGACGAAATTATTATAAGGGGGGAAGAATGTAATGACCCGTATTTTGAACGGTCGAATAATGAAGTTATTTAATTATTTAAATAACGAATATATTAAATAAACGACAGTTGAACGTATAAGTTTTAATAATAATTATAATCGAGCCCATAACGTCGCGGCAGTTCGTTATTTGGCGAGTTGAACTTCAACTGAATGTACAGGGTCCGTTTTAAGTCGGATTTTCTGTGAAACAAGAAACGTACAGAGCTAGTGAAGTATATCTTTCTAGGATAACAGAAAAATCAGGATTTCATCATGTAGATTTTGATTTATGTCCAAATCAAATTTTAGAATAGTCGCTATAGAATCGTTTATCGACCGTAACAGTTTATTCGATATAACTAGATATCATGTTTGAATTTAGACAGGGTTCTTTTGAGACATAACGATAATTAAATTTTTAGAATTTTACTGTAATTTTTAATTAATTTAATAAACACTTTTTATTTTGGAGTATTTTGCACCCTGTAGTCAACATTTTAAGATTTCAAAATATGAGTTAATCTACCGATATTATTATATTTCCGGGATCGTGGCACATCACTAAGCACGACTGTACTCTTACTTCTGTCTGTAGCAGACCGACTTTTATCGTGTTCAAAACATGTTCACGGATGAAGTAAAACAAATAATATAAGGGTTTCCTTCTATGCTAAGTTATACTACTGCCATCCCTTCAAAACGCGGTGACCTTGTAGGCTACGGTGAGCTATACGTGAAGGCTTATCAAATTTAAATGGACACTGAAGAGAAAACGTGCTCCATTCTTAACCACACACTGCTTTACAAAAAATATCTAGATATTTTCACTAAACCCATTCTCGTTGTCCTACCCTATCACCGCACAAGCTACTGTCACCTCCTACAACAAAATACTATAAATAATACTTTCCTAAAACCTAATCGAATATTTTCTCTCCTCAAACGAATGAGCCGCCGGGTTCATTTCTTCCTCCAACAACAGAAAATCGTAAGCTTCAAAATTTCTATAAATCAAAATCAACAGCAGTAGATGCACTTGTGATTTACAGTGAGGAGATGGGGGTCGTTGCTCAGGGGATTCAGGCATCCGTTGAGCGATGCGTTGTGACAGAAGTTGGCATCGATGTGGTTGCAAACGGAGCTCGACAGTGAGGTGGGAATCAGGTCTGTGTTGAATTTTGGGGTCGACCAGGGTCTTGTTTTCTTGTAGTTGGTATTTAGGGATGGGTAGTTGTCTGGAAATGAATAAACCTGGCAGTAGGAGATACATGGGGGTTCGATCTATTCTTTTATGGCGATGACGGACTGTCAGTTGAGGAGTTTATCAGGATTTGAGACGTGGCAGTGGTTCGATGATCCTAGTGGCAAGAAGTAGGATTGCCGATGATTATTGTTGAGAGGAGGAGGAAGGACACTGTTTATTTCGGGTGAAGGAAAAGGATGATCGCTGAAGTCACGTGAATTGCAGGGGAGAAGTCTGTCCTTGGCACTGTGAAGATGTCAGTTTTGTCATTTGCAATAGGAATTGGATTTTTGGCAAAAAGAACGAAAACTGGGAAACAGTTTGACGTGAAGATTTGGGGAGAAGTAGCTGAAACAAATGAACGTGCAATGGATATTGATAAAGTTTGGCACTGTGTTTGTAAACGAAGATGAATTGTTTGCAAAAAGCATGAAGGTAGGCTTATGGAGAATGATGGAAATTGGCTGATGTGAATATTTTAAACGGAGGTGGACTCGTTGGTTTAAAACCTTGGGAAAAAGGAACTAGGAACTTAGGGATTTTTGGTTCGATCTTTCATTTGAGAGAAGGTGGAGGCAAGAATCAGTTCTGGTCCTTGAGTTATTTCAAAGTAAAAAAAGAAAGGGTGAGCGGTTTCTAAAATAAAAGGGAAAAGAGGAGGCATCTGAACGTGAGTTAAGAGGAATGGGCCAGGGTGCACACTAAGCCCAAAATAAATAATAAAAGAAAAAAAAGGAGAAGAAAGAAAGCCCGAAAGGGGAGACGTGAATGAGTAGACTTCGAAGTGCTACAGGAAGTGAAAATGAGGATCGGGGAGAAGGGGATGTTGGAGCGGGTTAGTGGGAATGTAAATGGGCCGAAATTAATGAGAGAATCAACTGGAACAAATTCGGAGCTTGTCTGGATTTTAGGCGAGAATAAACGTCAGAATAGAACTGACGAACGCAAATCGTATTTAACGGTTAACACGCCAAAGTGAGTAAAACTCACTAACTCTCCTCAATTTATATTTTAATATAAATTGTACTTTATTTTGTTGACTGCTGTATATTGATTGTTAAACTGGACTGTTAAATAGATTTGATTGAAAACGTAGATATAGTTATATATAGAAAACCGTAAATCAAATATGGATTCTGATTATCAGTATATTTCATGTTGGGATGAAATTGATGTATATTATACTGTGTAACATCTGTGGATGCAGGGTGACAGGTTGGGGGAATCCGACTGGATTCCTCAACAATTATTTTACTGTTTTCATATATTGTGTTATATGATGGGTTATATAATCTGTTCTGGATTATGTGTGTTAGAATGATATTAATCATTGTTATTTGATATTTTAAATATCATAAGTAAACCTGGGATGTAAAAAGAAATATTTCAATGTATATTGAAATAAAGGGGATTGTATAAAATCGACATATTTTATAAAAGGAATATTTTGAAAGTTTAAAAAAGGAAATTATTTATAAAACAAATAGAATAAAGGAAATATTTATTTAGAAAATAAATAGAATAAAGGAAATATTTGTAACGGTAAATAGAAGTTAAAAATAGGAAATATTTGTAACGGTAAATAGAAGTTAAAAATAGGAAATATTTGTAACGGTAAATAGAAGTTATAAATAGGAAATATTTGTAACGGTAAGTAAACGTTATAAAAAGTAAATAGTTGTAACGGAAACCGTAGTTTATCAAAAGGAGTTAATCAAACGTAGTTTATCAAAAGAAGTTAGTCAAACGTAGTTTATCAAAAGGGGTTAATCGAATATAGAAATTAAGAAGTGAAATTAAACAAAAAATTAGAAACTGACTAGAGAATAGTAGGTTGAATAGTTTTCTGAGTATCAATCTGATGTTGGTTTCGGCCTTCGGGGTTTATACTTAGAGAATTGTTCTCTTACTAGTTTACAGTTAGGGACTAATAGTTGTGAAATGGTAGTGATGCGTAAATGAGGATTGGAGATGTTTTCCAATGTTGAAAACGTATATTTTCTAATTTTAGAAAATAAGGAAATATGAATATATATATATAATTGATGATTGGATCGATAATTTCATTTGGAATTAAGATCGTTGTTTGTACACCGACATGTTTTCATTTGATAGTTAAATCACAGACTATCAATTTTTGACCATTTTACGTTGTTAATATGGAGAGACCGGTTGGATTATTATCCAAAGAACCACTCCGTATTGACATAAGCGTTGTGATCAAATACGATGAATGTGAAGACCCGCAACTTCCCCGTAAAGGAAAGCGTCGGATAGTTCGAGAACAAACCACAGCAGAACGCATACAGAAGAACATTTCATTGCTTATTACAACAATGCATCAGATTACAAGAATATACAGAGCATAAATGCATCTTACACAGAAATATCAGAGATTTAAATTACATTTAAATACATAGCAGCGGAAAATAATACCATACACAACTAGAAGAGATATACGGATACAAAGCTTTCCGGATATCGTTCCAGCTGTAAACCAGGATCCTGTGAATATAAATCTGCAAAACCAAAACTACTAGCTGCCCGTGTCGAAAATAAAGGCACCCAGAGTTTAGGTTAAAAACAATAAACTCCAGGTCAGTCATGTGACTGGTGTGAGAACTAAAACAGTTATTAATCTTTATTTTAAATCATTAGGTAAATCAAGGGACCACGCCGTATAACACGGAACGGGTTTCCTCCCAAGAATACCAGTGCATAAAACAAACAGCGCAATGCTAAATAAAGAAAAATGAAGCTGTTATAAGACCCAGGTCCTATCACACAATGCAAACGCAAGCCGGGGGATAGGGTTTTCCCTTATAACAGCCAAAGAATGCTTGATACGTTTAAAACAAATCATTTGATACTATAATAAGTGCATAGTGTATAAAACAACTTCAAATCATAAGTATCAATCATAGGCGACATGAGCGTCCCATGCCACTATGTCGCCATATATAGGTTTACAAATAAAACCGCAAATGGCACGTATTTGGAAATTGGATTTCCGTCTATGAACCGAGGCAAAAGATAGTCCTCAACCGATTCGTGACTCTCTAGCCCGAGCCACAGGACCCAGACTCAGGTGGGCCCTTGGAGCGACAGGGCCGGTCCACCGATGTGGATTAAAATGCCTGAACACTACGTTTCCCCACCCTATGGGGTGTAAGTCTGGTCCGTCAGCCGACCAGAATGCATCGGCCGAAACCGATATAACCGAGGCGCCTCGCAACAGCAACAACCACATAAGTCAAACTCGTCAGGGCGTGTAAAACCACTGACGCCACTTCTAACTAGAAAGAAACGCAAGTCCTCCCTGAGGTCCGTCTCCCGTTTTTGGTTCATACCTGGTGTGAAACACGCGAGGTAAACGTTACACAAAGCTACGCCACAAAGGCCGTGCTTTGATCATCACCACAAGACTTTGCTTTTCAACAGAAGCCTTGATCATTTGCATCTTAGCATGCCACACAGGCAAACCATCCTATGCAACCGATATCAGTCACACAGAATGAAATCCGATGTCAGACACACAGTCCATTTACAAGTCCGTCCTGGGTCTGAACGAAACCGGAGGCACCTAGTACCCCGCATATCCATCGATCTCCAAGTACGTCTGGACGATCACTAACTGTTTCCATCTTCTTGGGTGTACAGCCCAATCAAGATCATCAGTTATCACCCAAACGACGTGAAGACCTCCGGTCTTCGACCATCGTCTTCATCTTCGACTTATCGTCGTATCAGTTATTCAGAATGGGATAAACCCGGCCTTTCCGAATAACTCGCGTATATATTATAAAAGTGTTACACAAACACAACATACGCCTCATTCCAACTCATTAGTCATTAACCGTAAATTAATCAAGAGAATAATTCCCCAAATATTAACCCCGAAGGCCGAAACCAACATCAGATCAATATCCAGAAAACCATTCTACTTAGCTAACCGACAGTTAGTTTCTAAATTTCACGTTCAAATCTAATTAAAGATTTAACTATCGCCTGGAGCAAAACTGGTGATACTCCATTCTCGATCTTTTCAATCTAATTAAAGATTCATTAAAACTCCACTTAGTTTTAATCTGTGACTGGGTTAAAGAATCAGTGTCATTTAAAACACGGTCCACGATAAACCCAAAGTCACATCCCATTAATTATCGGGTTAAAGAACAAGTGTTATTTAAAACACTGTTCACGATAAACCCAAAAATCAATATCCATTCAATTCCAATTAAATATTATTTAATTGGTACACTTTATTAAATCTAAATCAAAAGATTTAATCTTTTCCCAGCTGGGTTCAAGAACAGTGTTAGTGAAGACACCATTCACGACAAACCCAAATCACATTCATTAATTATCGGGTTAAAGAACAAGTGTTATTTAAAACACTGTTCACGATAAACCCAAAAATCAATATCAATTCAATTCCAATTAAATATCATTTAATTGGTACACTTCATTAAATCTAAATAAAAAGATTTAATCTTTTCTCAACTGGGTTCAAGAACAGTGTTAGTGAAGACACCATTCACGACAAACCCAAATCACATTCGATTAATTATCGGGTTAAAGAACAAGTGTTATTTAAAACACTGTTCACGATAAACCCAAAAATCAATATCAATTCAATTCCAATTAAATATCATTTAATTGGTACACTTCATTAAATCTAAATAAAAAGATTTAATCTTTTCTCAACTGGGTTCAAGAACAGTGTTAGTGAAGACACCATTCACGACAAACCCAAATCACATTCGATATTCAATACAAGGCTCTGAATAGAAACTATATCGGCCTATATTCAATATCAAATTCTACGATTAACAAATGTCGTATTGGAAATAACGATATACATATATATCTTTCAAATTTCCATAACAACACCTGTAATATCACGAATTCCAACATCGAAATATTCCGAAGACAATTTCGATTCAAATCCACTCCAATGCAATCATTGGAAATTTTGGTTATTTTCAAAACCATTTCAAATTCAATTTATTTATTTAAAAATAAATAGAATTATAATTCTAGTTCAAAACTAGTTTATTTCGATAAAAATCTATTTTTATCTTTTCAAATATGGAGTTTTTCATCCCAAACTTTCACAAATCATTTCTTATGATTTTACACAAATTATTACTATTTTTAATAATTTTATCAAGGCCCGTACGGTCGATTTCCATTAACGGCCATCGAACTGCACTTACAGCGACCTTTTTCGAATTTGATTTGGACGTATCTCCAAATCCAACCGTTAGATTTCAAATTTCTAACATTCATTAGAAAGCTCTTTTCGATACGAACCCAACGGTTCCGGTTTTAGGAGAATCCGACGGTCGGATCTCCCGTAATGTCCGTTTTAAATAAATGGTCGAAATTCGCGAACTGCCGCGGCGCGGCGCGTTCTATTCAGGCCATTATATTATATATATAATATATATTTCATCGATTTCTATTTAAAACGAATTATATAAATAGTTTTGAATTCGTTTCAAAAACAATTTCAACTTCCTTTTCAATTCAAATCAAAATTGAATTCTTCTTTATAAATTCGTTTTAAAATTCATTTCTATTCAATTCAAATTTCAATTCAATTTGAATTCATTTCAATTTGTTTTCAATTCAATTCGAAATCGTTTTCAATTCAATTCATTTCGAAATCGTTTTCAATTCAATTCAATTCGAAATCGTTTTCAATTCAATTCAATTCGAAATCGTTTTCAATTCAATTCATTTCGAAATCGTTTTCAATTCAATTCATTTCGAAATCGTTTTCAATTCAATTCATTTCGAAATCACTTAAAATTGATATAAATATCGTTCACGTCAAAATGGCGTCAATCTAATCAACACGGCTTCATAAATTTCTATTTTCAAATATTCTATTTCAAATATTTCTTTTTCAAATATTTCTTTTTCAAAACTGGAATGAGGCCCAATCAATTACCATATAAAGTTAATTATATGGACTTTCATACAACACATGTATATAATAACATTGAAAATAATCAACCATCAACCAAAGTGCACTACACTGTATAAGCATCAAATATAGATATCTAACGCTTACAACAGCATGTCAATCAATCGATCGACATATTTAATCAATCAGGATGAGTGAACTTCAAATTTCATCCCAACACCCGTGTGGGGTTTCAAACAATCAAACACCTATTTTGTGCTGTTGGGCGATGTGTAAAATTTATCGTCCCAATCAATGTCATTCAAATAGGTGTACATAAACAAACCGTCCGGTTTATAAATGAAAATTTTATTTTATTCACTTCACGTTAAAAATTATATTTTTAACGATAAAACATTTTATTTCAATTTACGAATTTCTATTCAATTCATTTATTCTATAAAATGATATTTTTATTTTTCTAACATATTTTAGAAAATTTCGGCGGCATAACGGCACGATACTAGAAACGGGACGAGGCCTAGCCTTATCCCCGGTCTAGTGAAGGCCCACGCCATTCACACATCAATCAAATCAATTCGTTATGCAAACCACAAAATTTGGAGTAAGGGTCTAACCTAGCCTTACTCCTTCGCCTTATAACGGCGCACGTCTAATCCTAACCAATTTATCGATTTGATTTTTCACACCACAAATCACATTCAAACCAATATCGCAATCAATCACCAAACAGTCAAACAAACAAGTCCATGGTCTGTGGACGATTGTGTCGGGTGCTACTAAGCACCGTCTGCATCCTAGTATATATATATATAACTAGAAAAAGAAAGTGAAAGGTGAGAAATTCTCACATATAGCTATCCTAGCTCCACGGCTCTTCATTTGCAGAAGTCTTCGCCGTTTTCGCATCTTCGTCAGCTTCGTTGCTGCTTTCACTACATACGTAAAAATCACATTTTTACTTCGCTATTCAATATTTAAAAATCGAATTTTTAGTTCAAAGTTCAATATATAAAAATCGAATTTTTATTTCAAAGTTCAATATATAAAAATCGAATTTTTATTTCAAAGTTCAACATATATAAAAATCGAATTTTTATTATTATGTTATATAGATAAAAACTATATTTTTATCACGCTATTTTTTTTTTTATAAAGATTTCGCCATTATAAAAATTACCACTTTATCTCAACGTATATGAAATAAAAATCAGATTTTTATTTCGTTACATACACAAAGATGATATTTTTATATTCTCTATCATGTAAAAATTATATTTTTAATACTTTAAAAATATAAAAATCATATTTTTAATATTCCTATATAGTAAAGACTATATTTTTAATACTTTATTAAAAAATATAAAAACTATATTTTTAATATTCCTATATAATATAAAATCCTAACCTTACAGTTTTATAAAAATAAAATCGAAATTAGCTTTATATACTTTTCAAATTCAGTTTTTCTCACTTTTAAATTAAAAATAAAATAAAGTAAAGAAAGAAAAGAAAGAAAAAAACTTACTTCATCGAAGAAAAAAAAAAAAGGGGCATCGATGTCTGCGGAGGGGATGAACTTCAGTACCGGAGTCAGACGAGGCCAGGGTGGGGAGCAGCGTCGGCGGCTCGACCTCGGGCTGGAGGCGGCGGCGTCCTAGGGTTTCAGGGAGGCGCGATTTCGGTTCTTCGATGGGAGAAGACTTCGCGCGAGTGAAGCAGCAGAGGGGGGGGCGGAGGTTGAACGGAGGAGGCGGCGCGCGAGGGGGGGGGGCGGGCGGCGCTGGCCTCGAACGGCACCTTCGATCGCCTTCTCCCTTTTTTTTTTTTTTTTTATGAAATGATTTCTGTTTGAACGGGGGGGGCCAGAACCAATAAAGGGGGGAGAAAGAAATTTTTTATTAATTTAATTATTTAATTATTTTATTTTAATTCAAAAGTCTACATTTTCGATCGACCTCTAAAAGAGGTCCACCGCCTGTCGTCCCTAGCGTTTAACCCCCATTCCGAACACAATGGGATATGTATCGTCCGCTGATTCGGCCGTTACAATCAGTTTCCGTTGAATTTTCTTTTAAATCATTATATTGAATTTTAAACGCACATTTCAAATTACCGGGGTCACATACTAACTAGAAAAATTCCAGAAAAATATTTTCTAGCTTCGTATTGACGATACGGTCCTAACAAAACTAGTTTCGTCGAATTCTGAGACCGTTAGAAAAATGGCCAATTTCCAGTCGACTAAAATCAACTGAAACTGGTCAAACGCGTTTTCCTTTGCTACTCTCACATATTGATTCGAAAAATTATGAAATTTGGAATCTAGCAATAACTTGACACCACGGACCCAACAAAACTGGTTTCGTCGAAATCCGAGGTCGTTTGCAAAATGTCCATTTTTAAGGGCCTGAATTCCATAGCGACTATTCAGAATTTTCAACTGGACATATCTTATCATTTCTAAGATGAAATCTCAGTTTGTTAACTTCGTTACAAAGATATTCACTATTAGATTCCATTATTTTTGGTTTCACTAAAATCCGGATTGTTTTGCACCCGGTACATTCACTTGAAGTTTGAAATCGAATTATCGAACTACCGCGCCATTTTCAATTCTATTTATAATTATATATAAATATTTTATATTCTAACGACGACGCGTATAATATATACGTCGAATTATATTCAAAATAAATTTCTCGTCGATTATATTTAAAATAATTCATTTTAAATAATCAAAATTCGCTAAAATTGCCAAAATAAAATTTTCAAACTGGCTCGCATTTTACGGGTTGTTACAATCTCCCCCACTTAAAACTTTTCGTCCCCGAAAAGGAACAAAGTCGAAAGTGGTTTGATTATTCAACTCTACGCTCGGTCTGGCTTCCATTCTCCAACTCTTTAGTTTCTGAGAATTTTCAAAATTTCAAAAATTTGGCTAACACCCTAAATTTTTGAAAAATTTCGCCATAACCTCCCCTGCAATGGGAGCATCGGGGAATTTCAAATAGCTTCCCCGGTCCTTCAGATCTCAAAAAGAAAAAGAAAAAGCCAAGCGGCTAGCCAATAGGCTCACAAAATCATCATCACCCAAACAAAACAGGAAATTATGTAATAAACATGTACCTATTTGTCGGGCAAACAAATTTTATCCTTCGGCTCTAGCCTCTTTGCTATAACCTGTTCAATGATATATATGTATATGCAAGCAAATGCGACCAAATTTCAATACAATTCAATATTTGGTTTAATTAGGCATAATGGTTCAAAATTATCAAACAATTAAACAAACAACACAAACATCAATCAATTAGTGAATTAGAGTTTCAAATTCATAATTTTGATACATATACAAAAATCAGGTTTTTGATGCCAATTCACAACAATAGGCCCTATCTAATTTTGGTTCTCACACCAGTCTAATGGAAATATATAGAAATCTCCCTTTCGTCACTCGAACATAAATTCTGATGACGATGCATCAATCATCAGAGTTCTCTCCGGGCGACTAGAAGGTGATTCTATATCTATCCAGTATATTAAAATTTCGAATACACGCGGATCAGACGTATACGCAAAATCTATATATACTGGATTGTCCACATCAATATAAATAAATAATCAAATACGAATAGTTGACTTAGATTTTCAAAACAAAATTGTTTTCATTTGAAAAATATACTCTTCACACCCGTTCTAGGATACTACTGATCCCATCTCTAACGAGTCATTCTAATTGGATATTACTAATCCAATATCTGATGAATTCTTTCGTAAGGTTCTAATGTGCCTTGTTCTCTGAGCTTTGTAAACCAAAGCTCTGATACCAAATGTGAAGACCCGCAACTTCCCCGTAAAGGAAAGCGTCGGATAGTTCGAGAACAAACCACAGCAGAACGCATACAGAAGAACATTTCATTGCTTATTACAACAATGCATCAGATTACAAGAATATACAGAGCATAAATGCATCTTACACAGAAATATCAGAGATTTAAATTACATTTAAATACATAGCAGCGGAAAATAATACCATACACAACTAGAAGAGATATACGGATACAAAGCTTTCCGGATATCGTTCCAGCTGTAAACCAGGATCCTGTGAATATAAATCTGCAAAACCAAAACTACTAGCTGCCCGTGTCGAAAATAAAGGCACCCAGAGTTTAGGTTAAAAACAATAAACTCCAGGTCAGTCATGTGACTGGTGTGAGAACTAAAACAGTTATTAATCTTTATTTTAAATCATTAGGTAAATCAAGGGACCACGCCGTATAACACGGAACGGGTTTCCTCCCAAGAATACCAGTGCATAAAACAAACAGCGCAATGCTAAATAAAGAAAAATGAAGCTGTTATAAGACCCAGGTCCTATCACACAATGCAAACGCAAGCCGGGGGATAGGGTTTTCCCTTATAACAGCCAAAGAATGCTTGATACGTTTAAAACAAATCATTTGATACTATAATAAGTGCATAGTGTATAAAACAACTTCAAATCATAAGTATCAATCATAGGCGACATGAGCGTCCCATGCCACTATGTCGCCATATATAGGTTTACAAATAAAACCGCAAATGGCACGTATTTGGAAATTGGATTTCCGTCTATGAACCGAGGCAAAAGATAGTCCTCAACCGATTCGTGACTCTCTAGCCCGAGCCACAGGACCCAGACTCAGGTGGGCCCTTGGAGCGACAGGGCCGGTCCACCGATGTGGATTAAAATGCCTGAACACTACGTTTCCCCACCCTATGGGGTGTAAGTCTGGTCCGTCAGCCGACCAGAATGCATCGGCCGAAACCGATATAACCGAGGCGCCTCGCAACAGCAACAACCACATAAGTCAAACTCGTCAGGGCGTGTAAAACCACTGACGCCACTTCTAACTAGAAAGAAACGCAAGTCCTCCCTGAGGTCCGTCTCCCGTTTTTGGTTCATACCTGGTGTGAAACACGCGAGGTAAACGTTACACAAAGCTACGCCACAAAGGCCGTGCTTTGATCATCACCACAAGACTTTGCTTTTCAACAGAAGCCTTGATCATTTGCATCTTAGCATGCCACACAGGCAAACCATCCTATGCAACCGATATCAGTCACACAGAATGAAATCCGATGTCAGACACACAGTCCATTTACAAGTCCGTCCTGGGTCTGAACGAAACCGGAGGCACCTAGTACCCCGCATATCCATCGATCTCCAAGTACGTCTGGACGATCACTAACTGTTTCCATCTTCTTGGGTGTACAGCCCAATCAAGATCATCAGTTATCACCCAAACGACGTGAAGACCTCCGGTCTTCGACCATCGTCTTCATCTTCGACTTATCGTCGTATCAGTTATTCAGAATGGGATAAACCCGGCCTTTCCGAATAACTCGCGTATATATTATAAAAGTGTTACACAAACACAACATACGCCTCATTCCAACTCATTAGTCATTAACCGTAAATTAATCAAGAGAATAATTCCCCAAATATTAACCCCGAAGGCCGAAACCAACATCAGATCAATATCCAGAAAACCATTCTACTTAGCTAACCGACAGTTAGTTTCTAAATTTCACGTTCAAATCTAATTAAAGATTTAACTATCGCCTGGAGCAAAACTGGTGATACTCCATTCTCGATCTTTTCAATCTAATTAAAGATTCATTAAAACTCCACTTAGTTTTAATCTGTGACTGGGTTAAAGAATCAGTGTCATTTAAAACACGGTCCACGATAAACCCAAAGTCACATCCCATTAATTATCGGGTTAAAGAACAAGTGTTATTTAAAACACTGTTCACGATAAACCCAAAAATCAATATCCATTCAATTCCAATTAAATATTATTTAATTGGTACACTTTATTAAATCTAAATCAAAAGATTTAATCTTTTCCCAGCTGGGTTCAAGAACAGTGTTAGTGAAGACACCATTCACGACAAACCCAAATCACATTCATTAATTATCGGGTTAAAGAACAAGTGTTATTTAAAACACTGTTCACGATAAACCCAAAAATCAATATCAATTCAATTCCAATTAAATATCATTTAATTGGTACACTTCATTAAATCTAAATAAAAAGATTTAATCTTTTCTCAACTGGGTTCAAGAACAGTGTTAGTGAAGACACCATTCACGACAAACCCAAATCACATTCGATTAATTATCGGGTTAAAGAACAAGTGTTATTTAAAACACTGTTCACGATAAACCCAAAAATCAATATCAATTCAATTCCAATTAAATATCATTTAATTGGTACACTTCATTAAATCTAAATAAAAAGATTTAATCTTTTCTCAACTGGGTTCAAGAACAGTGTTAGTGAAGACACCATTCACGACAAACCCAAATCACATTCGATATTCAATACAAGGCTCTGAATAGAAACTATATCGGCCTATATTCAATATCAAATTCTACGATTAACAAATGTCGTATTGGAAATAACGATATACATATATATCTTTCAAATTTCCATAACAACACCTGTAATATCACGAATTCCAACATCGAAATATTCCGAAGACAATTTCGATTCAAATCCACTCCAATGCAATCATTGGAAATTTTGGTTATTTTCAAAACCATTTCAAATTCAATTTATTTATTTAAAAATAAATAGAATTATAATTCTAGTTCAAAACTAGTTTATTTCGATAAAAATCTATTTTTATCTTTTCAAATATGGAGTTTTTCATCCCAAACTTTCACAAATCATTTCTTATGATTTTACACAAATTATTACTATTTTTAATAATTTTATCAAGGCCCGTACGGTCGATTTCCATTAACGGCCATCGAACTGCACTTACAGCGACCTTTTTCGAATTTGATTTGGACGTATCTCCAAATCCAACCGTTAGATTTCAAATTTCTAACATTCATTAGAAAGCTCTTTTCGATACGAACCCAACGGTTCCGGTTTTAGGAGAATCCGACGGTCGGATCTCCCGTAATGTCCGTTTTAAATAAATGGTCGAAATTCGCGAACTGCCGCGGCGCGGCGCGTTCTATTCAGGCCATTATATTATATATATAATATATATTTCATCGATTTCTATTTAAAACGAATTATATAAATAGTTTTGAATTCGTTTCAAAAACAATTTCAACTTCCTTTTCAATTCAAATCAAAATTGAATTCTTCTTTATAAATTCGTTTTAAAATTCATTTCTATTCAATTCAAATTTCAATTCAATTTGAATTCATTTCAATTTGTTTTCAATTCAATTCGAAATCGTTTTCAATTCAATTCATTTCGAAATCGTTTTCAATTCAATTCAATTCGAAATCGTTTTCAATTCAATTCAATTCGAAATCGTTTTCAATTCAATTCATTTCGAAATCGTTTTCAATTCAATTCATTTCGAAATCGTTTTCAATTCAATTCATTTCGAAATCACTTAAAATTGATATAAATATCGTTCACGTCAAAATGGCGTCAATCTAATCAACACGGCTTCATAAATTTCTATTTTCAAATATTCTATTTCAAATATTTCTTTTTCAAATATTTCTTTTTCAAAACTGGAATGAGGCCCAATCAATTACCATATAAAGTTAATTATATGGACTTTCATACAACACATGTATATAATAACATTGAAAATAATCAACCATCAACCAAAGTGCACTACACTGTATAAGCATCAAATATAGATATCTAACGCTTACAACAGCATGTCAATCAATCGATCGACATATTTAATCAATCAGGATGAGTGAACTTCAAATTTCATCCCAACACCCGTGTGGGGTTTCAAACAATCAAACACCTATTTTGTGCTGTTGGGCGATGTGTAAAATTTATCGTCCCAATCAATGTCATTCAAATAGGTGTACATAAACAAACCGTCCGGTTTATAAATGAAAATTTTATTTTATTCACTTCACGTTAAAAATTATATTTTTAACGATAAAACATTTTATTTCAATTTACGAATTTCTATTCAATTCATTTATTCTATAAAATGATATTTTTATTTTTCTAACATATTTTAGAAAATTTCGGCGGCATAACGGCACGATACTAGAAACGGGACGAGGCCTAGCCTTATCCCCGGTCTAGTGAAGGCCCACGCCATTCACACATCAATCAAATCAATTCGTTATGCAAACCACAAAATTTGGAGTAAGGGTCTAACCTAGCCTTACTCCTTCGCCTTATAACGGCGCACGTCTAATCCTAACCAATTTATCGATTTGATTTTTCACACCACAAATCACATTCAAACCAATATCGCAATCAATCACCAAACAGTCAAACAAACAAGTCCATGGTCTGTGGACGATTGTGTCGGGTGCTACTAAGCACCGTCTGCATCCTAGTATATATATATATAACTAGAAAAAGAAAGTGAAAGGTGAGAAATTCTCACATATAGCTATCCTAGCTCCACGGCTCTTCATTTGCAGAAGTCTTCGCCGTTTTCGCATCTTCGTCAGCTTCGTTGCTGCTTTCACTACATACGTAAAAATCACATTTTTACTTCGCTATTCAATATTTAAAAATCGAATTTTTAGTTCAAAGTTCAATATATAAAAATCGAATTTTTATTTCAAAGTTCAATATATAAAAATCGAATTTTTATTTCAAAGTTCAACATATATAAAAATCGAATTTTTATTATTATGTTATATAGATAAAAACTATATTTTTATCACGCTATTTTTTTTTTTATAAAGATTTCGCCATTATAAAAATTACCACTTTATCTCAACGTATATGAAATAAAAATCAGATTTTTATTTCGTTACATACACAAAGATGATATTTTTATATTCTCTATCATGTAAAAATTATATTTTTAATACTTTAAAAATATAAAAATCATATTTTTAATATTCCTATATAGTAAAGACTATATTTTTAATACTTTATTAAAAAATATAAAAACTATATTTTTAATATTCCTATATAATATAAAATCCTAACCTTACAGTTTTATAAAAATAAAATCGAAATTAGCTTTATATACTTTTCAAATTCAGTTTTTCTCACTTTTAAATTAAAAATAAAATAAAGTAAAGAAAGAAAAGAAAGAAAAAAACTTACTTCATCGAAGAAAAAAAAAAAAGGGGCATCGATGTCTGCGGAGGGGATGAACTTCAGTACCGGAGTCAGACGAGGCCAGGGTGGGGAGCAGCGTCGGCGGCTCGACCTCGGGCTGGAGGCGGCGGCGTCCTAGGGTTTCAGGGAGGCGCGATTTCGGTTCTTCGATGGGAGAAGACTTCGCGCGAGTGAAGCAGCAGAGGGGGGGGCGGAGGTTGAACGGAGGAGGCGGCGCGCGAGGGGGGGGGCGGGCGGCGCTGGCCTCGAACGGCACCTTCGATCGCCTTCTCCCTTTTTTTTTTTTTTTTTATGAAATGATTTCTGTTTGAACGGGGGGGGCCAGAACCAATAAAGGGGGGAGAAAGAAATTTTTTATTAATTTAATTATTTAATTATTTTATTTTAATTCAAAAGTCTACATTTTCGATCGACCTCTAAAAGAGGTCCACCGCCTGTCGTCCCTAGCGTTTAACCCCCATTCCGAACACAATGGGATATGTATCGTCCGCTGATTCGGCCGTTACAATCAGTTTCCGTTGAATTTTCTTTTAAATCATTATATTGAATTTTAAACGCACATTTCAAATTACCGGGGTCACATACTAACTAGAAAAATTCCAGAAAAATATTTTCTAGCTTCGTATTGACGATACGGTCCTAACAAAACTAGTTTCGTCGAATTCTGAGACCGTTAGAAAAATGGCCAATTTCCAGTCGACTAAAATCAACTGAAACTGGTCAAACGCGTTTTCCTTTGCTACTCTCACATATTGATTCGAAAAATTATGAAATTTGGAATCTAGCAATAACTTGACACCACGGACCCAACAAAACTGGTTTCGTCGAAATCCGAGGTCGTTTGCAAAATGTCCATTTTTAAGGGCCTGAATTCCATAGCGACTATTCAGAATTTTCAACTGGACATATCTTATCATTTCTAAGATGAAATCTCAGTTTGTTAACTTCGTTACAAAGATATTCACTATTAGATTCCATTATTTTTGGTTTCACTAAAATCCGGATTGTTTTGCACCCGGTACATTCACTTGAAGTTTGAAATCGAATTATCGAACTACCGCGCCATTTTCAATTCTATTTATAATTATATATAAATATTTTATATTCTAACGACGACGCGTATAATATATACGTCGAATTATATTCAAAATAAATTTCTCGTCGATTATATTTAAAATAATTCATTTTAAATAATCAAAATTCGCTAAAATTGCCAAAATAAAATTTTCAAACTGGCTCGCATTTTACGGGTTGTTACAATGAAGATAATTGAAGACGATGTTATGCAAGGGCTATCCTGTTTACAGAATAGTGCCTTCGGTTTCGTTCAATCCCAGAACGAACGTATATGGACGAATGTCTGACAGAATAATTCCAATGATCGAATGAGTTGGACTGTACAAATATATATGGCGGCCAACGGATTTATTCCCTTCGCATAATATCCAGAATCTATTTGTGCAGATCCAACTAATGATTAACGGATATGATAATGTGGCATTCAAAGTAATAGTGCTATCAATGAAAGATAGATAAGCATAGTTTCTAGCCTCACATCCGGTAAATGACAAAAATCGGGCAGGCAGCATGGCTAAGTCGGTCACTCCGAAGTAGGGTGTATAATCACCTATCTAGAGAATATTCATTTGCTTCTTTAATCTATCAATGTTGTCCCATATATATATATACGGGAACGGTTGCTGATCCCAACCGTTGGTGATGTACATTCGATACACTCAAGCGAAATGAGTGGTCGGTCATGTGTGGCTGAGTTGCAAGATGTTCTTGTTGAACTCCAGTGTATCGTTCCTAGAGTACACTGATCGGAAGGTGGTTCCATACCTTGTCATAGTTGGAAATCCATTATCCAATACGTGCTTGCGATTTTGATTGTATACTATATATGTAGAACGTGAGATGAAAGTGTTTCTGCTAGATTGATATATATTTGTACTTAGACATTATTATAATATCAAAATGATATTGCTTGTCAAAGATGTTGGATTCTCATAAGGGAAAACCCGTTCCGTATTCATGGCGTGGTCTTATGAGATATCATATATATGTTAAACTGTGTTAAACTATTTTACTCACACCAGTCCCATGACTGACCCGGAGTTTACTTTGTTGTTTTCCCTAAACTCTTGGGTGCCTAAATTTGTACGGGCAGTCAAGTAGTCGGGATTTACAGATATACTTGAAGAGATGGAGCAGGAGGCTTCTGGATCATATAGCTATAGTTTATTTCCGCTGTGTTGTAAGTGTTGTACTCTGATAAGTGCTATTGTATACATAACTGTTATATTTCAAAGTTATGTTATATATTATATGTTATTCGTTCCGCTGTGAGGTTCGTGTTACTATGATGTTGTGTTCTTCTTCTTCTATTTTAAGTTTCTATCTTATCTATCCTCACCCTCTGTCTTCTTCCTATTAGTTTCTTGAATTTCCAGTGTAATTTGGGGTTGGACTTGTGTTATTTAGTCAGCTCAAATTCCCCCGGATTTTCAGGTCACTACAGAGCTCCTCAACGTATCTGAAAAATCTCAACAACTTGACTGCCCATACAAATTTAGGCACCCAAGAGTAACTCTGGGTCAGTCATGTGACTGGTGTGAGTAAACTCTAATCACCTGGTTTAACTTTTCCAATTCTTTTTCAAAAGCAATGATAATCGTAAGCCCGGTCCGCACATAAACACAGATGGTTTTTACCTTATGATAACCCAAAACATTTTCTAAAACAATATTATTTTGATATTATAATATTGTCTAATACTAGTACTTAAAAATCTAGCAAAACGTTTTCATCTCACGTTCTATATATATAATATACAATCAAAACCGTAGGCTCTTATTGGGTAATGGACTTCTAACTATGACAAGGTATGGAACCACCTTACGATCAGTGTACTCTAGAAGCGATACACTGAGTTCAACAAGAACATCTTGCAACTCGGCCATACATGACCGGCCATTCATTTGCTTGAATGTTCCGAATATATTGTCACCTTACGGTTGGTATACAACATAACTGTTCCCGGGAGATACAGAATTGAAAGAAGTAACAAATATGAATATTCTCTAGATGGTGACAATATACCCTACTTGGGTGCGACCCACTTAGCCATTCAGCCAGCACGATTTTTGTCATTTCCCGGTTGATGAGGCTTGAGGTCATAACGTACTATTATATAGATCACATCTATATTTACTTTGAATGCCACATCGTCATACCCATCAAATCTTACCGACCATTCATCAATCAACACTGACCCCTTTTAATAGATTTATGAATAATCATTTCATTTCCCAATTCCCCTTCAATATCTTTACCCAAATATTTCTCTAACTCGTTTTGGCTTCTCCCTATCCTTGGAAAACATTTCCATTTAATTTATACTATTTAATTTTTATATCTCAGAAATTATTTCTTATTTATATCGGAAAACATTTCCATCTCATTCGTGCATCACTATCATTTCCCATTTGTCGGTCCCTAACTGTAAACTAGTAAGAGAACAACTCCCTAAGTACAACAAGTTCTAATTTCGTAAACCTTATCATATTCCATTTAACATTTTTAAAGAGATTATATTATTATAATCTCATAAATCAATTCAATACTAATTAAATATCATTTCACAAAATTAATTAAAATAACTCAACTTGACTTCTACAAATAATATTACAGATTCCATTTCACAACCCTTCGCATTTTCTTTATGAAATCATTAACCTTACATTTATGATTTCCTTTATTTTCCATTTACGAATCCATTTCCTCACTTTATAAATCCATTTCTATCTATCTCCATTCGCTTTATAAACCATAAAATATTCACTTTATAAACCATCACCATTCGCTGTATAAACCATTACCATTCACTGTATAAACCATTACCATTCGTTTTATAAACCATTAACTATTCGATGTATAACTCATTAACTATTCGCTCTATAAATCATTAACTATTCGTTGTATAAATCATTAACTATTCGCTGTATAAATCATTAACTATTCGATGTATAAATCATTTTATAAGTTATAACTAGGATGAGACCTGTGCTTCGCACACGGCGGTTGGTGTTGGCTACCGACTTTAAGTTATAATTTAAATCTCGATTTCTTATTTGCTGAAAAATCCAAATATTTATTTATCTCGTCAAATCATGAATTTCATTTTATATATTTATAAAATAAATTATTCTAATAACATTCGACATCATCGAATTATAATTATAAATCCTTATCGGTTTATTTCAATTCTATTCATATTTAGAACATCGAAATAAGTTCATTGTTTTTCATTCTAACCAATTTCCCCTTTTCTTTTTATATAAATTCAGTTCTTAAATTTATATTTCAAAAATGTTTAATAAAAATAATTTTGCTTCATTTATAAATATCGTTTATAAATCAAGTTACTTGTTTTATATAATTGAACAAGTAAATATATTCTAGCCAATCGAAATCTCATTTCTATTTTAAAATAGAAATTCCCTTTTTAAAACCCCAGTTTTTTCCTGATATATTCATATATCTTTTGGTATTTAGATACCAATTATTTCTGGTCAATGTTGTTTAAACATCCCGACACACAATAATAACACAGGATTATTTGTCACATCATATAATGCTATATATGAAAAACAACAGTATAATTGTTGAGGAATCCTGTTTCCCTGCATCCACAAATGTTAAACAACATTTGTTTCATATCAATATGAAATAAATAATAAACAAAATCCATATTTAACTAACGACTTGTATAAATAATTATACGTATTATTTTACCCAATTAATCCAAACAATCATCACACACACAACATTCAATCATTATTATCAATATTAAATAACGTTTATAAAATTATAAAACTGGACAGAGTAAGTGAGATTATTCACGTTGTTTGTTATTCTTTGAATAACGATTAACGTTCGTCCATTATATCATACGTTTTATTTCACCATAAATCGAAACGATCTCCCAATAGTTCCAAACCAGCTTCATAGTGCAGCCTGTGTTCTCACGATCCTAACGGATCCAGTTTCGTTAAATTTCGATCATGTATGAGCACCGTATCATTTACTAGTTTATACGTATTAAATTAAAGTAAAATTATATAATATAAAGTAATAAATGGGCCTCACCAATTTTTGATCGGCCTAAACCGAAATACCAAGACCCACGTCCGCACCTGTTTGATACAGGATTCCTCCATCTTCAAATTCATAACCTCCTTATTTCATCTTCTCCAAACATTTACGTCCACTTTCAGTAAAACAACCGGCCACTGCATTTTCCCTTTAACTCGTTTCCCCCTCTGTTTCTCATAAAACCGCACACCCCTTACACCATTGCTTACCTAACCATGAAAACTCACGCCATCCTTTTCACCAAAATTTTCGTGACTATCTCCTGTATTTACACTGTAAGTCCATTATCATAAGCACACAAAAAAATTGTACTGTTTACTCAGTGAATTACACTTAAGACAGCTTATTCTTTCCACTCATTATCTTAGCAACGATAATATTAAAATTTTGAAAAATGGATTTCAAATGAATGAGGTAACATTACCGTACACGTGCAAACAACCTGAACGCTACTTTGTACTATTGTATGTCAACTTTCTCAAATTCCAGTAAACTGGAAATCAACGTCTCTTTAACTCTAATTTCTGGATAGTGAAATAGCCTCCCTCCTTCCACTATTTCTCTTTGAGTGTCAGTGCAAACCCAACAAAATCCTTCCCCATACCGTACATATACTATTCCACCCTCCTCATACACATCAGTGTGTTGATTTTTATTTTCTCTTCTTTTGTTTTATGTGTTTGATCTAGATTAACCCGAGAGGGGGGTGAATAGGGTTTATTGCAATTTATCGCAGAGTTCAAATATTACGAGATTTTAAAATGTTCACAGATCACAGATTATAGCAGAAATAGAAATACAGAAAAGTAAATGACACAAGATACACCCAGCTTCGGCAAAATCCTGCCTACTGCTGCATTCCTAAGGTTTCTGCTAGGTGATAGAATAGATCCTACATACAAGACCATGTACAACTCGTGACCCCTCGCTCCTATTCTAACCCTACGCTCAAAACCCTATACTGATCTAATCCCCTAGATCAGATTTACCCTAGTTTTACAGGCACTAGTAAACTGCTAGTTAAACCCCTAACTGGTTCCTCTCTAGATTTTTACAGAATTCTAGAAACTGATTCATATTGGTTTACAACACAAAATAAAAAAAACAATAAAGACTAGACAATAAAAACCTTAGTTAAAATAAAAATAGCTTAGCCCAAATAGAAAGTGGTCGGCCCCATTTGTAATTCACTTTGCATGATCCTCTTTTGTCCTAAAGAAAAAAATGGCGGCTTCAACAACTAGGGTTTTTGAAATCCACCAAATAGTGACTTCTAATGAATTCTGGAAATCTTCTCTGATGATCGAATTGCTTGAGCTCCTTGCTTCACTGATTTGGAGTTATTATCTCTTGCGATCAAAAACTTCGGTGAGTGAATTCTTAAACGGTTTTTATCTAGAATTTTTGTTGTTGGTTTTTGATCATCTCTTGCCAGTGATGATGTGGTATATTTATAGGGTAAAGAAACCCTAGTAACCTCTGATTTGATGACTTGGTTGATTGTTGCTATCCCTTTTGCTTGCGTGATTTATGGCTTTGAATCCAGACGTGTTATTGCCCCTTGAATGAATTTTGGCCTTGATGATTATGTTAATTCTAGAAAACGTTAAACTCTTGCCAAATGTTTTCATGTGAGATTTAAACCATATCATGAACAAAAGACTCTGGTCCCATATTTAATTTTTGCCAAGTTGAAAGCATATTGGCTCAAACTGGAAAGATATAATTTGATTGCTTTCCCCTTTAAAATATTGGTTGAATGAAATCCCAGAGTGATCCAAAACTGGAAACATTCAATTCAATTTTTCTGGAAAAAATTATTTTCCCCTTTGAAAATGTTTGTTGCTTGATATATCACCTTGCTGACTTTTGCTCAATTTCCTCTTTTGAATTTACTTGGCTTTTAATGTCTTGAGCAGTTCCGAAATTCACGACTTTGAATGGAATTTGGATGTACTTTTCTTTTTTAAATATAGCAAATTTTTAATCATAAATTTATATGCAAAGAAGTCTTACATGATTTCTGAAATTAAACCTTGTGGCCCCTCTTGAAATCAACTTGATCTTTCCTGAAACGATTAGCAATGCTTTCCAAAAATGTTTGATGGAATGAAGTGATTACTGAAGATATCTTGCCCAAAATATCACCTGATTGAAAACTGGAAAAACTCTTTTATTAGAAAAAGATTGATTAGCAAATTTCCTCTTTGCTGAATTTATGCACTTCCTTTCTCTATGTCCATTTTTATTAATAATGACCAATGGAATAGCAAGACAAAACTGATTTGCTAAAATTGGAAAGTTAATTCTATTGAGAAGTTTCTGGAAACGGATGATATGGTTATCTTATCTTATCTGTTTCTTTCTAAATGAGTAACCATTATTAAGAGCTTCTTTTTTGTTGAGTGTCTTTAATTGCACTTGTGAACACTTCGACCTGTTTCACCCTTTCCTGTTTATACGCTAATGCGTATGCTTGACATATGCTGGTTGACCATACTGGTTGACCATTCACCATGTAGCCATTCTTTGTATATGTGCAAATTTGCACCACTGCTTTAACATGTATTAGCTGGACATATTGATCCATTGCTGTTTAGATCACTTCATTCTATGACATGCTGAAACCAATAAACTTGCAAGCTTCATGCTTCAACTATGAATATGTACAAGTGCTTGAACATATTCACTTGAGTTGCTATGTCCATATTTGAGTTGTTCCGCTATTGCATTCGAGTTGTATATGTCTTCATTGTAACACCCCACCTCCGCTAGGGTCACTCACAAAGGGAATGCACTAGATTTGGTGGAGCATTATCTAGGTAACCATACAAAGAAATATTACAAGACAGAACATATAAAACAGCGGAAGAAAAAAAAACCAAATTTCAATTCTTTAAAATCTAGAAAGGTCTAAAGCCTTTTACATCAAAATTCCATTAAGTCCATTACATCGAAATCTGTCTTGCAATAGTAAAGAAGCATAAAACCATAGTCATAAATCATTCCCCAAGTAAAACAGTGAAGCAAGCCATAGCCAAGAGAAATCCAAGTCGTTCGTGAAAGAGCCTTAGAGCTTGGTAAGATCTGAACTAAGTTGTATTCCCACCCTGCGAACCTGGGGGGGGAGAACGGAAGAAAAAGGGGCGAAACAAAACGGGTCAGTCATAAAGACTGAGTAAGTCCTGGTGACTTTCAGCATAGAAACAAGTAAAGATAACATGACATGTATAAACTGAAAGTAAACATAAGGATGATGACAAGATAGGCAAGTTAAACTAAGTTGACAAGATAAACTACGGTAACAAGATAAACTATGCAAACCAGATAAACTACGAATAACATCGCATGTTTAACATTCTCTGCACCAACTGTACTAGTACTCCAACCTGTATCATCCTTTCCATGTATATGTACAGTCCCTTGCCGTATATCGTACGGGTTTCATCACGTATTTCTATACTATTTCAACGTAGTGCCACCATTCTTGAAATCGTTTGGACTGCCACCCTTGTTCCGGCTAGGTTTCCTTATCGTGAACTATCGCGTGTTCAACTAGGATTTATGCCACCTAGGACCACTAGGGATTATGCTACCTATTGAATGTTTTTCTAGATTCGATTAGGGTTTATGCCACCTAGGACCACTAGGGATTATGCTACCTAACGAACAACACCTTTTTTTCACGTAATGATCTATTAATCGATCGGCTCCCTACAAGTCCTAGCTCGTTCATGTGTCTATGTCATACGGCCCTATCCTGAAATGTAGTCACCTGTGTTAGGTCCACCATAGGGTGTATCAAGCCCTATGGTGCCAAACATCGACACGAATTAAGCACGCACAGTGTAAACCTACGGGTGCCCAATGCCTACTTTTTCAACTCCGGACTACGTGCACGACCATAGTCCGCCTGAACCTACAATGGCGCACCTACTCAGCCATCGTTCTGGTGGCTTACAATCAGCCCAGTAATCGTGCCCCACCCTGCCTAGTTCCAGGGTACCATGATACATCTAGTGGGTTACTGCTGAAAAGGACCGCGTAACTAGGGTTTCCGTCCAGCAGGTTAAGTGTTGTCATTTAAATTCGAGACTTAACCCTATCAGTCTAGCATGTCAAGTTGGTTAAGTATGGTCATTCAAGTTCGTGACTTAACCCATCTATGTGTCATGTCAAATTGGCTAAGTGTATTCAAGCGGTTCATGACTTAACCCTATCAAATCATCGTGTCAAATTGGTTAAGTATATTCAAGCGGTTCATGACTTAACCCTACCAAATCATCGTGTCAAATTGGTTAAGTATATTCAAGCGGTTCATGACTTAACCCTACCAAATCATCGTGTCAAATTGGTTAAGTATATTCAAGCGGTTCATGACTTAACCCTACCATGTGGCATTAATTCATTAATGCACCCAACCTCTCACATCAGACCTGTTGTTGTGGTCACTGGATATGCCGGGCGGTTCCGGGCAGAATTACACCACAACTCAGTCTGACCTCGGGTTTTCAAGTGCGATATGACCAACTACCCACATTGGATCCTATTGTTTACAGTAATTGGATTTGTCGGGCGGTTCTGGGAAGAAATACCCTGCAAACTCAACCCAACCTCGAGTTGGCCATTTTCAAGTTCATTCTAAGTGTCATGTCCATGTTCAATTTTCATGTCAAGTTTGTGTCAAGTTTCTAAGCGAGTTTCATGTCAAGTTCTCATATCAAGTTTTCAGGTTCCCACTTATGCCTATTATCAAATTCATGATTTATTTTCATAACCAATTCATGTTTGCCTAACCTACCCAATTTGTATCCCCATCGCATGTAAACGTAAATCGATCTAAATTACAAGTAGATCCAGGTCCAAAATAAAAGGGAATAACATCCCAATTATGATAGGCAAAAGAACAAGCACAAGGTGATAAATCTGGCATGATATAGCTTGGGATAATTGGTTACAACATCACTGGCAAATAGAGAATAACAGGCTTTCAAATCTGGCATAATAAGATGATAGTCATGATAAAAATTGACATGAAAGAATAGGCATGCAAAAGCAAGCCAAACAAAAGGATAATGGATCAATGGTCTTGGTGTACAACATGGTTTTCAACTCAACTGTAATAGTCAATTGGCCACAATAGTCATAGTCGTAGTGAATCATAAGCGATTAATCACAATAGTCATGAATTATCCAAAATAGTTCTGGGCAACTACCCTAAATAGTCATAGGCAATTAACTATAATAGTTTCAAGGTCATGGTCATAGACAATAGTCTTCTGTTCATAATCATAGGCAGTAATTCATAGTCACGAGTCATAGGTGATTAGCCACAATTGTCTTTGTCATAGTCATAGGCAATAGTCTTATGTTCTCAGTTATAGGCATAGGCATAGTCTTTGGCCATTAACAATAGTTTCAATGCCATAGGCGTGATAATATTTGATTTACAACATGAATAGGCCCAATTAATTTTCATAACAGTATTCCAAAAGGCAAGATCCAAGAATAGGTATAAATCAATTATCATACATGGGTCCAATTCCAATTGATAACATGAATAAGTCCAAACTGTTTTTCATAGCAATGTTCCCAAGTTCAAGATTCAAGAGAGGATAGGGTGGAAACTGAATTAACAAGTCTTATCATCAAGTCAAGATCCAAGAATTCATTTTACAATCTAGCGTTTGAAAAATAAACTAGGTCCAACATCATGAATATGCATGATTCCATCGATAAGAAATAACCCAAAATCAAATATTCAAGAAGAGACAAGAACAGATCCAAATAGATAATAAAGCTTAGGCCCCATTTCATTTTATTCCATGTCCATATTAAATTTAACAAGTTTCAATCTCAAAGTAACTATAACTTACAGAGCGTGGATCGATAATTAGAGTGCAGAGATTTGATTCTGGAAACGTTTATTGCAGTTGTTGAATCTCTATTTGTTTAGTCTTGTTCTAGTTGAAAACCCCCAATTTGCAATTCCTAGATGTTGTCTTGACAAAGAAGAAGTAGCCATTCTCTCTTTGATTTAATTATTTTAGAAGCAGCATAATGACAGAATGAAATGGTGTGGAGAGAATGAGGCTAGGGGTGACATTGTACATGGAAGAATTGACATTGCTGGCTTGTTTACTTGTTCACCATGTCGAAATGACATGCTGCCTTAACTTGCTGCTTAGTTGATACATGTACTTTGCTTCTTTGTTCAACTGCTATTTCTAAAACCAGTTTAGCATTTAACCATTTCACTTGAAAGTTTGCTGCTTTGATTGTATATGAGCATTTATCTGTTTGTTCACTTGCATGCATGAATGAGAAACTTGTCTCGACACATCGTTGCACCATTATTGACATGTCCATTCTTGCCTCAACCTGTAGTTTGAGTTGCTCTTCACTTTTGCTTTGTTTTGAACCATGTTTGAGTTGTGATGACTTTGTTGTTTTCATGTACACTGAGTCGAGATGGTCCACATGGCTACTCCTTAGTTGCACATGGATTGGCGAGTCAGTGCACACGTGTATATACATGCACGTGTGTACATGCAGTCGATCAAATAGATTTTTCTGTCCCTGTACTATACATATAAATTGGCTGCCTTGTGGTATTTAAAGTGTTTCACTGTGAATATTACAAGCTGTCTAGTCACAGATAAATCAGATCAAGTCATGAAAAATGATGAGAAACACACCAGAAATCTGAGGCAAATAAAATTTTAAAAATAAAATTTATATTCACATGTATTCAGTTTAAATTCTATTGCAGTGTACTGTGTGTATGTTTCATTGTGATAGGTAAGCAGAAGATGACTGGACTGACAATGAAGATGCTGTCAAGACAGAAGACTGAGAGACAGTGTTATTGTGTGTATGTCAGAATGTATATGTATATATGAAATGTAATTGTGTCAAAGAATGTACTGAGTGATGAGTGATGAGTGATGTAGTGATGAGCTGATGTACAGAAAATAGAAAATTGTACTGATATTTGTAGTAAACAAAGTTGATTGAAATAAAATATCATTTTATTATATTCAACCAAACTTGTCTATGATATTCATTTTAGTTATAAGTACAATATTCTGTGAATGTATATGAAAATGGATATGAGATGAAATGTATATCAGCGATGTATTCAAATAGTGGAGTTATAAATAGTTGCACTGTTTGAATGTTTGAAATAAAATATCTAATTTAAATAAAATACTGTATGAATATATGAATATCTGTACAGTCGTGTTTTATTTAAATATAAATATTATATTCCAGTCTGTGAAGTATATATGAAACAGTACAATAACAAACACATTTATAATAATATATATTTGGTTGTTATCATCAAACAAAAATCATATAATTGTGTATACAACTACGTTATATACAACAATCTCCCCCCTTTGATGATGACAAACAAATATGAATATTTTGAATCCAATAAATGTGTTTGACAGAGAAGAACTGAACTCCCCCTATTTGAATGCTCCCCCTACAACAAAAACTCCCCCTATAACTGTGCATGAGTGAAAAGAATTGAAAATTGAATTGGAATTTTCAAAAATTAAATTATTTATAAAATATTCACTCATAAATCAAAATCTCAATCCATTCTCCCTCTTTTGTTATCATCAAAAGGATATAGAGTTTAAAATATAGATGAAAAATAACTAATAAATATAATATCAGCTTAAGAGAGAGAATGTTCATCATAAATCTCAATCAGTCAAACCAAAATCATAATATTCTAAGAACAGGTGGCATATTTCACATTGTAGAGAATGACGGATTTACGATGAATTTTATATATTATGGAGAGAGTTTCAAAATATATATATATATATATATATATTTCCAATTATTTTCAAAGATTTCTATTAAAAATGAAGCACAAAAACAGTGATCGATTTAGACTATAAATAATGATTCGATTTAAGTGAAAAAATCGTATAATCTCAATTCCCAATAGCTATCAATCAATAAATCATAATACCTCATAAGATATTAACATATTTCACAAATTAGAAAGATGGATTGATAGGCTGGTTTTTAAACACCAAGGAGAATTTCATATTAATTTCAATTTAGCACATTGTTGCCTTTATTTTTATTTATTTTTATATTTAAGAGCACATTGACCATGCATAACCAGAGCTTGGATTTTTAAATGAGGTCAATCGCAGCTTAAATTATAAGTATTATTTCCTTTTTCTTTTCATTTTATTTAAGAGCAAACTGACCATGCATAACCAGAGCTTGGATTTTTAAATGAGGCCAGTCGCAACTTATATTATAAGTTGTCTCTTAACCATGCATGACCAGAGCTTGGATTTTTAAATGAAATTAGAGACACACTTATGTATTAATTATATTTATTATTTTCAGGTTTAAAGGAAAAAACTCCTCGGTATACAAAACCAATATTGATGATAGAAATGTGGTAGGTACAGAAATGGTTTGTAAAATTAATTTCTAAATTAATCATATTATGAAATATACTCAACTGTACCAGGATCATTGAAAATTTTCAATTATCACTAATTATGAATAATAATATAGTCCCATCTCTATCATAGATATTTTCACAGTTTAAAAAAAATCAAAAATTATTAAACTCTCCACATTAATATAAAATCATGATGGATGGCAGAATTATGATAGATAAAGGAGATGTTCGTGAAATAATTGCCAATTCAAAGATATCATAATAAATGTTCAACCATCATGAAAATTCAAATAATATCTCCTCTTGTTGTGAAATATACAGCAGTCACAATTCATCACAATTTCAAAATCTAATAATAATTTTGATGAATTATAAATACAGTTCAATTTGGATATTTATTTTAATTTCTAAATTAATAATCAATAAATATCTTTAAAACTGAAAATCCATTACAAGAGGAATATGAAGAGCTATACAAGACAAGAGGGATTAAAAAAAATATAAAGCACTTCTGATACCAACTAGTGTCTCTATTAATGAAAAATGTAACAAGACACTGGGGACAAACCATGATATCACAGACAACAAAAATTTAAAGCCCAAGCAGACAAATTTAGCACAGAGTAGCAGACAGATAAAAAATAAGCAGTTATCTAAGAACAGTATCAGAGTAGTACAAAGACAGTTTCCAAGCAGACAAGTCAAGATGATGGTCACAAAAAATATTTCATGATCCCAAAATAAAAAATATATTTTATTTTAAATCATTTGAAGAAATGTGAAAGTATTAGGATTTAACGAATCAATCACACCAGGTTATATTTCAGATTCAAAATTATGTGTGAGATTCAATAAATCAATAATTTCAAATGATTTTAAACAAACATATATTCAAATCAAATAATCATGAAATAACAGTGATATTTATGACCATATTTTCAAAAGAATTTTCACAAATATTTTTGACAAGTATAAAGAATATTCAGATCATTTACTTCTAATTTGAAGGATATTCATGATCCAGAAAATTTATTTGAAATCACTTGAATCAATGTTAAGTTTTGAGATATAATGAATCAGTCACACAAGATTGATAATTTCAAATTTAAGAGGTGTGTGATATTCAAAATATCAAGGATTTCAAATGATTTCAAACAAATAATTTTCAACAAAAATGATCATGAATAAAGATGAGATTCTAGATGTATCACTGATTTCAAGGCATTTCAAAAAATATTCAAGCTAATCTGAAAAATAATGAAATTATCACATCTGATGAATAGCAAAGTGTTCTAATGAGTATATTATTTCAAGCTTTTCTAAAATAAATTAGAAAGAACACAAAACAGCAGATTTGTGTGAAATTTCAATAATTATTCAGATCTTCAAACATTTAGAATTCAAAACAACAGTGTTCAAGATATGACAAGACTACATCAACACTGTTATGAATTCAAAAATCATAAAATAAATTTCACAACAATTGCAGATATTTACAAAGTTAAAATTCAAGATCTAAAAAGATTATAACATCAGAGTTCTATTTAAATAAAGCAAATTTCCAGAAGGTCATGAGTACTGCAATTTGAAGTTAAGGAAGCCCAGAAGAAGAAAATATGGCAGTGATAAATCGAAAAAGAAAATATCAAAGAAAAATAAACAGAAGGGAAGAAGGAGTAATAAATAAAGAAAACATAAAATATTTACAAAGGTGAGTTTAGAGATCGTACCAGAAACCAATGTAAATCAGAATCTCTAACTCAACGGTCTTGGCTAAGGAACTGCGAATAACATGATGATATGATGCAGTTGAATTCAGTTTCTCTTTAGCAAAGCAGTTCCTCAGCCTCCCCTGGTACCTAACTATTTAGAGGATTAAGTGGTCTAACAAAAGCAGTAAAACCACTCACAATTGTATTTGTTCATTTTGATACCCAAACGTGTTTGTATAACAATCCATCTGAATTTATCTTTGTTCCCTTTGGAACCCATATCTGTTTGAATTTAATAACGTTTGTTTTATCTCTTTTTGGGATCCAGGATTGTTTAGATGGATTATTACAAAACAAATTCACAATTTTCTTTTGATTCAAAAATCCTTTGGAATTATCAAAGTTCAAATTATCAATACGATTCTTTTCAAAGAAGGTTGAAGCATTTTTAAAATCGTTTGAACTTCTCCTTTCAGAAACCTCAGATTTCCCAAAACCAAGTCCAATTCTATTTCCCGATGAAAATTGATTTTTCAACAACATATTTAAAGATTTTTCACAGTTTGAAAATTTCTCCAAGGTTGTTCCAAGTTGTTGAATTTTATTTTTAAGATCACTGTTTTCTTTCAATAAATTTGAACAATGATTTTCAGTAATCTTACATCTTTCAAAATCAGACTACAAAACCAAATTTTCATCTTTAAGCAATTTTATTATGGCTTGGGATTCAACAATCTCATATTCAAACTTAGTTTTCTTTTCGAATTCAGATTTTTTAAAATCTTTAAATTTTTCAATTTCCTTTTCAAAATTGATTCAGTTTTCAGTAAACTTTCTTTTTCAAAAATTTTATGTTTGGAATTAATATTATCCAACTCCTTTTGCAAAGAATCGTTTTTATAAATTAACTCATCTTCATTTTATTTTTATTTTTGAGCAAACGGATATGTAGCGCGAGGCTACACAGCCGGTTAAATATTAGACAGAAATAGTTTTCCAACTGACAAACCCAGTTGGTAGTTCAAAAAACAACCATCACCCCAAGTTTAAGACACTTCATACAACACTAATAGAGCATACTACGAATACAACTACAAAAACATGCAGATTAAAGTGCTGACCATCATAATTATACAAGTACTACTATGAGAATTAAAGAAGCATCATCAGACTTCACATAAGCTCCATGCTAGATGCTGTATCATTGCTTTCAACAGAAGTAGCTGGAGAGGTGGCCACCGGCAGAGCAAACCTGAAAACAGCAGCATGATTGTCTCCAGAACCTGAGCAGGACGAAAAAATATGAATGATGCGGTGATAAATAGTCATGATCGAACTATCTTTGAGATGAGCTAAATCATTTTTTCTTAGAATGATAATTTCTTTTTCAAATTTTTGAAGATTCATATTGAGATGAGCTAAATCATTTTTCAAATTGGAACAATTCTTGCAATCAGAGTTTTCAAATTTTAATTTCAACATATTATTTTTGCATCACAACTCAGAATTTCATATTTCAGAGTTTTATTTTTCCGTTGGAGACGATTGACAGTTTTTGTTAAATCATTACAACGAGAAACCAATTCTTCATATGAAAAATTTCCACCGTTTGAATCATCATTAATAGCTCCATTTAAGCACATATCTGAATCTGGGTTGGCAACCAAGGGTTTTGAGCATTTGTTGTCATTTCCATACAGCACGTTGAGAGTTTTCCAAATATCTTGCGTGGTTAAACAATGAGAGATAAATTTTAATTGATCAATACTAATATAGGAATAAATAATATGCATAACACGAGCATTTAAAACCTTATTCCTATTATCTGACATATCTCTCAAATTTTCAATAATATTCCAATATTCTAAATTAACAAATTTCTAGTAGGATTCCATTTCTGATTTCCAAATTAGAAAATCTGTGCCATTAAAAATAATTGGAATATTACTGGACTAACTCTCAGAAGATTGATAATTAGGGATCACCATTTACTCTAGAGTTAATAGAAAATACCTGCTCTGATACCACTTGTTGGATCTAGATTGACCCTAGAGGGGGTGAATAGGGTTTATTGCAATTTATCGTAGAGTCCAAATATTACAGGATATTAAAATATTCACAGATCACAGATTATAGCAGAAATAGAAATGTAGAAAAGTAAATGACACAAGATACACCCAACTCCAACAAAATCCTACCTACTGCTGCATTCCTAAGGTTTCTACTAGGTTGTAGAATAGATCCCGCATACAAGACCATGTACACTCGTGACCCTTGCTCCTATTCTAACCCTACGCTCAAAACCCTAGATTGATCTAATCTCCTAGATCAGATTTCCCCTAGTTTTACAGATATTAGTAAACTGCCAGTTAAACCCCTAACTGGTTCCCCTCTAGATTTTTACAGAATTCTAGAAACTGATTCAGATTGGTTTATAACACAAAATAAAAAAAACAATAAAGACTAGACAATAAAAACCCTAGTTAAAATAAAAATAGCTTAGCCCAAATAGAAAGTGGTCGGCCCCTCTTGTAATTCACTTTGCCCGATCCTCTTTTGTCCTAAAGAAAAAAATTGCGGCTTCAACAACTAGGGTTTTCAAAATCCTCCAAATCGTGACTTCGAATGAATTCTGGAAATCTTCTCTAATGATCGAATTGCTTGAGCTCTTCGCTTCACTGATTTGGATTTATTATCTCTTGCGATCGAAAACTTCGGTGAGTGAATTTTGAAATGGTTTTGCTCTAGAATTTTTGTTGTTGGTTTTCGATCATCTCTTGCCAGTGATGATGTGGTATATTTATAGGGTAAAGGAACCCTAGTAATCTTTGACTTGATGACTTGGCTGATTGTTGCTTTCCCTTTTGCTTGCATGATTTATGGCTTTGAATCCAAACTTGTTATTGCCCCTTGAATGAATTTCGGCCTTGATGATTACGTTAATTCTGGAAAATGTTAAACTCTTGCCAAATGTTTTCTTGTGAGATTTAAACCATATCATGAACAAAAGACTCTGGTCCCATATTTAATTTTTGCCGAGTTGAAAGCATATTAGCTCAAACTGGAAAGATATAATTTGATTGCATTCCCCTTTAAAATATTGATTGAATGAAATCCCAGAGTGATTCAAAACTAGAAACATTTAATTCGATTTTTCTGGAAAAAATGATTTGCCCCTTTGAAAATGTTTGTTGCCTAATATATCTCCTTGCTGACTTTTGCTAAATTCCCTCTTTTGAATTTACTTGCCTTTTAATATCTTGAGCAGTTCCTTAGGATTCTTGAAAAACCAATCTGTAAAGGTGTATTAGGCGTAGTGAGTATAACTAACTGGAATAAAGCTGCGCTTATCAAACACATCAACAGTTTTCTTAATAATAGCAGCAGCCTATGGGTTAAGTGGTCATGTGTGCATGTGGTCAAGACCAAGAATTTTTGGATTATGCAACCACCGCAAAAGCTAAGTTGGACGTGGTGGAGTATTTTCAAGATTAGAAATATTATACTACCATTCTTCTCATACAGAGTGAATTGTATAGCTGATGTGAAACTATGGACAGATCCTTGGCTTAAAAATGGAATGATATTATGCATGGAGATGAGTGATATGGAAATTGAGGTGTCTGGGCTCAACAGAAATGCGGTTGTGCGACAGTATATTCAAAACGATACTATTGCTCCTCCATCATCTACTATGTCGCGTCTCAACCAGTTGTGCACGCCAACTTACTATTGGATCGGATTCTGATCCGATAACACAATGGTGTAAAGAGAAAGGGAGGTTCCAAATAAAAAGGTTGTATCATTGTATGTCTGCGTTCGATGAACTGACGATGTGCAAGTGGTATAAAAAGGTATGGTGCAGGGATAATAGTGCAAAAGAAAATCTTCAACTATGGAAGGTTTTGAATAATGCAATCCTAACGAAAGACAAACTTATTGGTCGAGGGATGCAAATTGCACCGTTTTGTGTGCTGTGTGGTACTAATCCAGAAAATAATGCCCATCTATTTTTCGATTGTGACATTACAAACGGTATATGGAATGAACTCGGATGTATTGCTGGAATGTCAGGTGCGAACATTAACAGTAACTTTGAATGGAGGAATTTGGAAAGAATGACGAGTAGGAAGAGGAGCAGAGGGAGGATTTTGTGTTACATGCTCAAGAAATTCGTAACTTCTATTTGGCGTGAGAGGAATTGTAGAATTTTTAATATGGCTGATGTCAAAAGTAATGAACAAATAAGGGCAGGAATTAAGGCAGACGTGAGAAATGGATTGAAACTACTGACATTCACCTTTGATACTGGGATCATAGCTAAGCTTGTCTGACCTAATCTCAAGTATATATGTGTTTTTGTTGTCTTCTAGTGCTAGTGTACCGAGTTTCTACGTCATCTTGTGTGTGTTGTATTTTTTTCTGTTTTTCTCCGGTACATTAATAAAGTGATAGAGGTCCACTCAACCCCGTCGGCCTTCCCAAAAAAAAAATCTTGAGCAGTTCCGAAATTCACGACATTGAATGGAATTTAGATGTACTTTCCTCTATTGAAAATAGCAAATTTTGAACCATGAATTTATATGCAAAGAAGTATTGCATGATTTCTGGAATTAAACCTTGTGGCCCCTCTTGAAAAAAACTTAATCTTTCCTGAAATGATTAGCAATGCTTGCCAAAAATGTTTGATGGAATGAAGTGATTACTGAAGATATCTTGCCCAAAATATCACCTGATTGAAAACTGGAAAAAACTCTTTTGTTAGAAAAAGATTGATTAGCAAATTTCCTCTTTGCTGAATTTATGCACTTCCTTTCTCTATGTCCATTTTTATTAATAATGACCAATGGAATAGCAAGACAAAACTGATTTGCTAAAATTGGAAAGTTAATTCAATTGAGAAGTTTCTGAAAATAGATGATATGATTATCTTATCTTATCTGTTTCTTTCTAAATGAGTAACCATTCTTAAGTGCTTCTTTTTTGTTGAGTGTCTTTGATTTCACTTGTGAACACTTCGACCTGTTTCACCCTTTCCTGCTTATACGCTAATGCGTATGCTTGACATATGCTGGTTGACCATGTTAGTTGACCATTCACCATGTAGCCATTCTTTGTATATGTGCACATTTGCACCACTGCTTTAACATATATTAGCTGGACATATTGATCCATTGCTGTTTAGATTACTTCATTCTATGACATGCCGAAACCAATAAACTTGCAAGCTTCATGCTTCAACTATGAATATGTACAAGTGCTTGAACATATTCACTTGAGTTGCTATGTCCATATTTGAGTTGTTTCACTATTGCATTCATGTTGTATATGTCTTCATGCTATTTTCTGAACCCTGTTTTGTTGTCTTGCACATGGCAGAATTGACATTGCTGGCTTGTTTACTTGTTCACCCTGTCAAAATGACTTGCTGCCTTAACTTGCTGCCTAGTTGATACATGTACTTTGCTTCTTTGTTCAACTGCTATTTCTAAAACCAGTTTAGCATTTAACCATTTCACTTGAAAGTTTGCTGCTTTGATTGTATATGAGCATTTATCTGTTTTTTCACTTGCATGCATGAATAAGAAACTTGTCTCGATCGTTGCACCATTCTTGACATGTGCATTCTTGCCTCAACCTGTAGTTTGAGTTGCTCTTCACTTTTGCTTTGTTTTGAACCATGTTTGAGCTGTGAAGACTTTGTTGTTTTCATGTACACTGAGTCGAGATGGTCCACATGGCTGCTCCTTAGTTGCACATGGATTGGCGAGGCAGTACACACGTGTATATACATGCACGTGTGTACATGCAGTCAATCAAACAGATTTTTCTGTCCCTGTACTATACATATAAACTGGCTGCCTTGTGGTATTTACAGTGTTTCACTGTGAATATTACAAGTTGTCTAGTCATAGATAAATCAGATCAAGTCATGAACAATGATGAGAAACACATCAGAAATCTGAGGCAAATAAAATTTTAAAAATAAAATTTATATTCACATATATTCAGTTTAAATTCTATTGCAGTGCACTATGTGTGTGTGTTTCATTGTGACAGGTAAGCAGATGATGACTGGACTGACAGTGAAGATGCTGTCAAGACAGAAGACTGAGAGACAGTGTTGTTGTGTGTATGTCAGAATGTATATGTATATATGAAATGTAATTGTGTCAAAGAATATACTGAGTGATGAGTGATGTAGTGAGGAGTTGATGTACAGAAAATAGAAAATTGTACTGTTATTTATATTAAACAAAGTTGATTGAAATAAAATATCATTTTATTGTATTCAACCAAACTTGTCTATGATATTCAATTTAGTTATAAGTACAATGTTCTGTGAATGTATTGAAAATGGATATGAGATGAAATGTATATCAACGATGTATTCAAACAGTGGAGTTAAAAATAGTTGCATTGTTTGAAATAAAATATTTAAATAAAATAAAATATTGTATGAATATATGAATGTCTGTACAGTCGTATTTTATTAAAATATAAATATTATATTCCAGTCTGTGAAGTATATATGAAACAATACAATAACAAATACATTTATAATAATATATATTTGGTTGTTATCATCAAACAAAAATAATATAATTGTGTATACAATTGCGTTATATACAACATTATGACTTGTGTTTCTTCTATTATCAATCCTTGTGGCAACCTTTGCTTTCATTCTTCCCCTTCCATTCACGCCTTCTCTCCTGTCTGCATAGTCCAGTGAATACACACCATTTCCATGCCTTTTCGAACTGGCCTACGCCTCCGAACCCCTGGCCCCTCCTGCCAACGCAGCTCTCTTCAATGCTGCCACCGTGTCGAAACCCCTGGTCCACTCGAACTGAAATGGTTGCTAGAAGTGAACCCCAAACGATTGAGCAACTCACAGCTCTCCTCCTTACAAATGCACTCAACAGTTAAAGGATTTATATACATATATAAACTGAGATTTGAGTCTACTTTAATTTGTTTGCCACAAAATGGTTCGGCAGGAATTCTGAAGCCAAATGAAAAAGTGAATAAGGAAACGCAGTTGTATTTATAAGGTGTTGGAAGCTTTAAGGCTAAGCAATGGTATAGTACGGTTGAAAGGAAAGAATAGCTTTAGGGTAGGTCTGTTTAAGGTGTGTGACAACGCATGGATGACAAGGTAGATGATAGGCTGTATAGATATGAAAAGAAACAACATAGGGTTGCAGACACAAAACTTAGTTGTTAAGTTTTCCAGACTTCTTATCTTAGGCATGAAGCATAGCATGAATAGTTACATGGGTTATTATATTCTATTCTTTATTTGTTTGCTCGGCCTCCAGTAAGTCTCAATAATGAATTGAATGGACAAATGAATGATATGAACGAACGACAAATGACACCAGTGTATAAAATCTCCAGAATGAATAGTATGAATAATATTACCCTTCACTTATTTCATCTCTTGAATGCTTTTATTTATTTTTGTGTTTAAGCAAATTGTTTTGGGAAAGAGTCATGGATACAATTTATGTTGATTCGTTAACAGAATATTCTTCCATTCCTCACCATCCTTATAGTCTTGTGTGTTTTTATTTATTCATTTTAGCGTACCCCGTGGTGTGAAAATACGACCAGCTATGGATAAAAATAAAATTACAATCGTATTGAATGAGGTATCACAATTCCAAAAATATAATAATATAGACAAGTTAGCTTACTCTGTGAAAACCCAAAATGTTGGTTCAAGGTGTAAAATACTCGAAATAAAAAGTGACTTATTTTCCAAATTAAAAATTACAAAATTCTAAAAATTAAATTATACCTACGTCTCAAAGATCCTGTCTAAATTTGAAGCCAATATTTAATTAAAATTAAATATATCGTTATGGTTTATAAACGATTCCATAACGACTATTTGAAAAATTGATTTAGCCATAACTTACAATCTACAACACAAAATCTCGATTTTCACTTCCATTAGAAAAATATAGTTCAACAGATTCGAACGTTTCTTGTTTCACAGAATTCCGACTTAAAACGGGTTCAGTATATTTAGTTGAAGTTCAAATCATCGAATTACGAACTGCCGCGACATTACGGGCTCGATTATAATTTATATTATAATTAATACGTTCAACTGTCGTATATAAATATATTCGTTATTATAACTCGAATATAACTTCGATTAAATATCTCATATTATCCAGTTTACACAATGTAGTTAATTCTACCATTTCCGACTATTTCAGAATCAAAATTATTATTCCACTATCTATATTAATTAAATACTCAAATATTTGAATTCAAACCATTTTACATTATCCAACCAATATATATAAAATAATTAAATTAATTAATTATTAAACTACATAAATTCTGGGATATTACAGATGAAATATGACATTTTGGAAATTTTATAACAAGTATTTATGATAATGATGATTTAAAAGATTTATTTGTCAAAGTAATTTTGCAAGTTATTGTCAAACAATAATTTTGTTGTTAAAACGGATAATACATTAAGGATTAGGTTGTAAGAAAATATTATAAATTGGAATGTTGATTAAAGTCAACATTTGAATATGAGAACATTTTAAAATGATCACTGACTTGTTTTAAACAAAATAATTAGTTTTTTAGAAGAGAAATGAAATTTGAAATAAATATAAAATTTGGCAACTTAAACTTCGCTGCATATAATTTCTTATGGTGGGGATATAATGAACTGTTTGACTAAAATCCACTCTTTTCCATCCCTACTAGACCCAGTAAAGATGATTTCTTATCAAGCTAGGTTGTATATCAAGGAAATCATGAGATTTCACAATATCCCTAGTTTGATAGTTGTGACTATGATCCAATCTTTGTAAGTAGTTTCCGACACAGTCTTTAGAAGGTTTTGGGAATAAAGCCCAGTCTTTGTATTGTATATCACCCACGGCCTGATGGACAGACTGAGCAAGTGAATCATATATTGGAAGATTCACTTCGAGCTTGCATTCTTGATTTTGGTGGTAGTTGGGAGGATAATATTCCTTTGGTTGAATTCACTTATAGTAACAACTACCAATCATCTATACTCATAGCTCTATTTGAAGCCTAATATGGTAGGTCATGTCATTTTCCCTCTTGTTGGCTCGAGTCCAGGGAGAAGCTTATTCTAGGGCTCGACTCCATTTATGAAGCATACGAGAAGATATATTTATTTATGTGAGAATGAAAGAGGCACAAAGTCATCAAAAATCATGTGTAGACAACCGTAGAAAGCCAATCAGTGATTTTGTCTATCTTCATGTATCTCCGTTAAAGGGGGTGATATGCTTTAGGCAGACTGAGAAATTGGCTCCCTGTTACATTTGGTCATTTCCTATTACGGAGCTTATCGGTCCCGTTTCTTATAAAGTAGCACTTCCTGGTCAATTTTCTGGAGTTCATAACATGTTTCACATCTCTCGCCTGAAGAAGTGTCTAAGAGACTCGGATTCTGTGCTTGATATTTCCCTTTAGAAGAGCTTGAAGTCTCTTCCTCTATGTCTATGGTGCAAAAACCCGTGTATGCCCTTGCTTAAGAGGTTAAGCGCTTTTAGAACAAGAACATGTCGCTCGTGAAGATTCAATGGTTAGGAAAAACCAGAGACTGCACTTGGGAAATCAGAGAGTTTATCGAGCGATTATATCCGGATTTCCTATCTTCTGATCATTAGGGTGATTTTTTTTTAACTTAAAGCTTATTTCTCTTGTTGTTTCTCTTGTGTTGATGAAATAAAATAAGTTGATATGACTTTTCTCTAAGGAAATTACGAGAATGCAATTTTTACAAGGGGAGTCTATACTGTGAGATAATTAAATGGTGTGTAACTAAGGATTTAATTTAATTCAGGGAATTAACTCGTAAAAATCTTTAAATTGTGAAAGTTAAGGGCTTTGAGAGTTATAAGTTAAAAATAAACTAGATTGTGATTAAATTGCGTTGAGATGCAATACAATCCAATATCAATTGGATAATTAAAAGAATGTTACAAATTTAAGTAATAATCATTATATTGATCATTTTAATAGATTTAATGAGTTTGGAATTTGTTGACACGCCTTTTGGCAAGGTCGTCACAACTCAGATTCTACAAGAGAACTACTCATGACTTGAGTATAAACTTTTGATAACTGGCATTCATTTGGACAAAGTAATGAAGTATTGGAAAGCTCGTATTTTGCATGGATGAGACATCGGATAGGGTCGAACTCCACCCACTGCATACAATGAACGCATACACGAAAGGGTATGGATCAGAGCAGGTCGAAAATACCGACCCGACCCTAACCTAGGGCAGTAATCAGTCAAATAAAATGGCTTATTCTTTAGGAAACGTCCATGTTCTCCACTCTCCTACAAACCCGGGTCGGGTTCCATCTAGCAATTCACGACCCGAAGAGGATGTCTTCACTACTCCGCACTTCACTGGATGCTCGCCACGTGTCTATTAGACCCAGGCCTCCGCTCTGCCTGTAAATACATGAAATGAAGGATTTTTGAAGGTTGTTTTGGCATAGACAAAACTTGGCCTCCTCCATTGCTGAAGTACAAGGATTTTGTACTACTATAAGGCTGATTCCACCACTTTTCTCTTCTTTCTTTCAATCAACGTACTGATCTCTATAATCTGTCAGTATAAACAAGAGATTTTTGAGTGGATGTAGGTTTGGTTTGGGTCGAACTACTGTAAAAATATTGTGTGTCCCTTTTTACTTATGATTTTGTGAGGGCTTCACATGACTTTAGGTGTTAACATCAATTTTCAGTCTAACATTTTTGCGTGCCAGGAAGGTGTTGAACCTTCGACTTTCTACTTAGGAAACATGGCTCAGTGGTTAAAAGAAAGAAAGATGCAACCACTTCTCATGCTGAGGATATTGCCACTGAAGGCGCTAGGAACGAGGGGATCCAGGAGGTTTCCTCTCGTGGTGATCCCTCGATATACTTGATTAAAGAGGAAATGGATGGTGTTCTCGCTGAAATGAGAACCCATATGGCTCGGCAAGGTGAACTTCTTCATAAGCAACAGGAAATGATGAACGACTTCTTCGCTCGGATGGATGGAAGGTCGATAAGCAACGTTTTACTCACTGGAAATAATCCCACTAGCGTGTAAGCAACATTAGCAGCTCCTCAAGTTAGGTCTAGGACGAATGGAGAGGAACATCGATTTGGAGACAGCGAGGGTAAATCAACCTCCTTTTGAAAATGTGCAACATTCTACAACCACTTACAACATTTAAGATGGGAAAGCATGAATCAAAACAGACTCAGGCCTAGCTCGGCCCCAATTTGCTCCAAACTGACCCGAACATAGGGCTACAGAAATGGCACATCATCAGGACAGGCACAATCAGGTTGAAGGTTTCGAACCGGCTCGTGTCGAACAACTCGAACCGCGACCCAAAACTGATTTCGACCTGACTCAGCAAACTCGAACATGACTCCTTCACTCTTTTGTACTCAACGCTAGGGGCACCCACGCAGGATTGGATGACTGGCGACGGTTGTTGACCAACGAAAATTACAGTGCCAATGTGATTCGACGCTTCACAAGAGCCAATACTTCTTAAGATGACATGGATAACGTCAATCGCAGTCCATTCTCCTGGAAACCAGGAATTTCTGCAACACTCCATATATCAAGCTACCATCTTTAAAGCCATATAACGGCAGGACCGATCCTACCGTTCATCTGATGCGCCATATGGAAGTCTTATCGGTGTCGAACAATGTAATGGACAAATGATTTCCCTTCTTCTTGAATGATATAGCTGCTATGTGATTTTAGCAGCTGGAATTTGAATCGATCAACAGCTGGAGCATGTCGATCGCCCATTTTATTGAGCAGTTTCAGGTCCACATTTCTCGACCTAAGAATGTTATGTCACTCACTTTAATCAGATAGAGGTCCGACGAGACCCTATGTTCATTCTTGGAAAGGTTCAACGTGTGCAGTGGCATTAGTAGATCGACCTGAACCATTAATGGTATTGATGGTAGGTGTATCCGGCATTCTGAATAAGTCAGACTCCAAAGTGTTTCTTTGCATCGAGATCCACCGAGAGATCTTGGTGAATTCTATTTTGAAGTAGACAAGTTTCTATGGGAAGAAGATGCAAGTTCCGAGAAGGATATTCTCGACGTTAACATAGTCAAGGATGGAGGACCATCCAACTTTGGGAAAGGCAATGACAGGGACAAAGAAAAGCCCGCTGCTAAGAATAGCCGTAATGCTCAGCCCCGGAGAGGGCTCAGATATGATAAATACACTAAAATCAGTGCTACACTAATTGATATCTACCTAGATACTAGGGAGGCTATCTCTTATCCAAAGCCTCCCAGAAGGGAACCAACGCTAAGATAACGCGATTCTGGAAAACACTGCATATTTCATGAGATCGACTTGATTGAGGAAAGGGTTAGAAGGGGAGAGCTACCCGAGTACATCAAGCAACCAACGACACCTACACCTGCATTGCTACCTCCTGCTCCCCGGAGAAGGAATGGTCCTGAACTGATTACTCACGGGATGTCATCAGTTGATCTGGATTAGACCACCATGGATTTTCTGCATTTCTTGGGATATAAGATATGTCTTTGTTTGCTTTTGCTTATTGGATGGTTACGTCGACTCACATATGAATATGGGTTAGGATTTAATCCTCGGGTATACTCTATTCTTGAAAATAAAGCCATTCGATGAATAAATGGCTTAGTTGAAGTACACACGTATGTGATTAGAATGCAGTCTTCAGGCGTGCTATGGACTTAACGATAAACCAGAAAGGATTTGTTTTGGCTTTGTAATAGTTTTTAAATTGAATAAAATTGACTTTTCAAGCATGGATTATGTTTGGCAAGCTTAAGTATCTTGTTAGGATGTGGCAATATTCTCAACCTAAGTATGGCTTATACTTACCTTGGAACCCTAGGTATGGATTATGCCTAGGGACGGACTATCTTGTCAGGATGTGGCTAGCTCTATCTCAATATGAGTATGGTTTTTACTCAGTTGGATTCCTAAGTATGGATTATACTCGGGAGCGTCAAATTGTATTGTTAGGAATTTGCAAAAGAACTTAATAAAACTCGAGTACGGATTATGCTCAGTTTGAAATTCCAGGTATGAATTATGCCTGGAAGGTTGGGTTCTCTTACCAGGATTTGGCAGAATGATTCGAATGTCATCAAGTATGGTTTATACTCAAAAATTGATGCACAAGAATGGTTTATGCTCGAAAAGGTTAAGCAGTACTGTCAGGATTTGACACATCTATTTTCCTTATCTTCTTGCAAGTATGGACTATACTCGCAGCTGGACGGTCCCGGCGAGGCCCCGGTTCTTCTTGGATTTCTGTTGGCCTTAATACGATCGTGAGCGATCGTTGGGTTTTTCTTCTTCTTATAATATGGTCCGGTGTGACTATGGATTTGTAGATTTCTATTATTATTTAATACGATCTGGCGCGATCGTTACTTTATGGATTCCTATTCACATTTAATTTATGTGGATTATGGATTTCTCGGATTATCCATAACATATCTTCCTTTATCAAGAAAGATATGTTCTGATGGGCAAACTATTGACATGCCTTCTGGCAAGGCCGTCACAACTCAAATTCTGTTAAGAGAACTACTCAGGACTTGAGTATAAACTTATGATGACTAGCATTCATTTGGATAAAGTGATGAAGTGTTGGAAAGCTTGGATTTTGCATGGATGAAACATCGGATCTGGTCGAACCATTTGGGTCAAATGGCTTCGGATCGAACTCGAACTACCACATAATGCATACACCAAAGGGTATGGATCAAATCTGGTCGAAAATACCGACCTGACCCCAACCTGGGGAAGTAACCAATCAAATAACATGGCCTTGTTCTCTAGGAAACGTCCACGTTCTCTACTCTCCTATAAGCTTGGGTCAGGTTTCATCTAGCAAGTCACGACCTGGAGAGGATGTCTCTACTACTCCGCACTTCATTGGATGCTCGCCACGTGTTTGTTCGACCTGGGCCACCGCTCTACTTATAAACACATGAAACGATGGATTTTTTAAGGATCTTTTGGCACAAACAAAATTCGGCCTCCTCCATTGCTGAAGTACAAGGATTTTGTACTACTCTAAGGCCAATTCCACCACTTAACACAAGGATTTCGTGCATAAATTCATATTTTTAACACAAGGATATTGTGTATAAATCACATCTTTTCTCTTCTTTCTTTCAACCAATGTACTGATTTTTGTAATCTATTAGAATAAACTAGAGATTATAAAGCGAATGTATGCTTGGTTTGTGTTGAACCACTAAAAAAATATTATGTGTCCCTTGTTATTTACGATTTTCTGCATTTTGTGATCTGTGTTTGTGAGGATTTCACAATACTTTGGGTGTCAGTACCAATTTTTGGTCTAACATAATTAATTTGGTGAAAATTTGGGTAATTAAATAATGCCGAGTTGGGTTAACTTATATAAACTGATGAAAGTGTATATTTCAATAGATAATTATGTAATAAAAATAGATAATCTTCAAATAAAATTTTTGTTAGCTTTATAATCTGAAATTATAAGTGTTTAGGAGATTTGTATTTACTTGTTGCATTAAATATCTAGATGGAGTAAAACAATGAATTTTTAACGGAAATCGATAATTCTAAGTTTGTTTGAGTTGTGAATAAAAGGTAAATATTGAATTAAATTCAATATTTAATTTTGTCAAAATATTTTGTGTAAGACTTGATGTTTATTTAATAAGAGAAGTTAAAATTTGCACAAAATTGAATTTAAAATGTAAGTTTTGTAAGTAAAAGATGTAAAAGCGTACAACAAATAGTAAAATATAAATTTTGGTTGAAACATGAATAAAATAGTGTTAAAAAGAGCTAGAAATGTTTTAAATGTGTTCTGTAAAGTTTATAAAGTTATGAAATGTAATAATTATAAGTTTTGGCAAATAACAATGTAAAACGTGATTTTTTTGAAAATGTGAATTTATGTGTAGTGTTAAAAGTGTCGTTTAAAAAGGTTAAAAATGTTTTAACATGTACAAATATGCTGGAAAACATTTACAAAAGAGTTAAAATAACATTTTCTTTGAGTTTATAAATTTATGTGTGTTAAAACTTGTAAAAAGTAGAGAAAGGATGGCTAAATAGTGATAATAACTTGCAATTGGGCCTAATATTGTATTAATGAGCTAACTTGGTCTAATCTGCCTTAATCTCCAAATTAGCCTAAGAAATATCCAGAGAAAACAAATTTATTACGTATTGAATCTTAAAGTAAAACTATAGACGTTATCTTCTTCTCAAATTAACAATGAAAGCAAAACTCTAATTCCTCTCCAAATCTTTATCCAAATTATAGCAAACCTTATCAAAACTAAAAAAAATAGCAAAAAATTTGTACAGGTAATCTCCACAAGGTTCAAGTGTTATTTAATCAAGAATCATGATCATTGCTATTTGTTCTTACCTTTTATGTTTGCATATTTCAGCAAAGTGATCTACATGTGTTTTCAAGGCCTCTTGAGAGAAAAAGTTGATATCTTCTTCCAAAAATTGTGCTGAAACTTGCTATATCCGAATCTAAGATGAGCGTTCTCACTCATTCTAGCTGAAAGGAGAATCTCATGTTGAGTTATTGTGGTTTTGGTTGAAATTCTTACTGTAAAACTTGGTTTTGTCACTATCAAGTTTACCAGTCAAAAAGTGCACTTTGTCACTTTGAGAATATATTGCTCTTTCTTTTTGTGTCACTTGTTGTAATTCTTTTTTCGGCTTATTGTTTGAATGTTGAACTTCAAATTTGCAAAGCTTCATAGCTTGTTTCAGCTTGTACAATGTCCAACAGATGAACAGAAGTTGCAGTAGGAGCACCACTGCAATCTGGAGACATTTGCGTCCCTAGGTCGACCTGGCTTGCACCAAGGTCGACCGTAGGGTCGACCTGGCCAGTGCAAATTTGGCCAGGTTGATCCTTGTGCTGTGTGTGAAATCTATGATAATTTTAGTGCTTCCTGAATGTTTTGCCAATGTGTCTAAGCACTTGTTTACCCTTTTTTCACCTAGTTTAACTTGTGCTTGTGTAGCTTTGAATTATTTTATACTATGGCTATTAAAAAGCCAAAAATATTGTCTATCTGCAACTCGGATTAGATAAATTTCATGAACACTTTGTTATGCATTGTTGTTGCATTCTCGTGATGTTTCTTACACCTTGCATATTTGTATAAACCGTTTTTGAAAGAAATTTTCTTTGTATATACATCTCGCTTTGAGACAAAGAACTTTTCTATGATTATTATTACAAAAATCGTCTCAAGGCTATAACATAGTATTTTTCAACATATAGAGATTTTCAAAGAAATAATTCGAAAGTTTTCAGAATCGCTTTTCAAACTAAGTATATTCTATATATAAAACGACACTTTTTTACATAATTCGAGAAAGAGAGAATGTGATTCAAATGAAATAATAAATCTCCATTATGAGACACGAAGATATATTATATCAGTTAATTCTAGACTCGTTGTTTTAAGCTATTGTTTTCTAGTGTGGAATTTACGGTTAGTTAGTAAATCGATATGTGAGAACATGTGATATGAGATGCACTGTTATCACTAGCTGAGTTACTATCAGAGAGTTTGTGACATATTCACGAATTAGACCAAGAGTCTACCTGAGGGAACATTATTGGTTGGCGAAACTGCTTCGGGAGGTGTTAGCGACCTTATTTGTTGGGACAAAACTACTGGAGGTGTTAGAGACCTTGCCACGACTGACGAGACTGCTTAGAGAGATGTTAGCGACATTGTCATTTAAGAAAAAATAGCTTGTGGGAGGTGTTAGTAACCTTGTCGTGGCCTTAATTGTGACGACCACCCATACTCTTGCACTAAACAAGGGGAAAAATGCGCTAAAAGATGTGTCAAGCAGCCATGGACAATCATCAAGTTAAGATAACACAAGCGAAACCTGTCGTATAACTCACAGCGCAAGGATAAAGTATGATAGAACATATACAACAGGCAATAATAGTGAAGCAAAATTGATCAGAATATTAAACTTTTCATATCACCATGAAAATATCCATACAACCTTGGATCACACTATAAGAGTCTATACAATAAGCCTCACTACAAGCCTTAGAGAATACATTAAAAAACGGAAAAAACAAATGCTATATAGTAGAAAATAATACGTTAGCCTCCTACTCATCATTGCACAACATCTTCTTCATGTTACCTGCTACTCAGTCTTCCCACCCACAACCGGATGAACATCCCAAGGTAATAAGAGGAAACATAAAACCTTGAGTCAGGAAAGAGTCTCAATGAGCAATAAAACAGCTGTCCAACTTCATCAATAAAGTACATGAGAATAGGCAGATTAATGAACTAATCTACCAACACCAACGGAGAAGAACCCAAACCCGTCTTCCCCACATCCGACAATAATAGCCTTTACAAACAACCAAGCATAAGCAAACAGTACATTTGTGGCAATTAGTTATCAAGTGTAGATCATCGTAATCGATATCAAAATCTCCCAAGCACAAGCCCCAAATGCCTAAACCAACATCAGACAGGCACCCAAGAGATATCTCCTTCGACGTCGAATAATCTATACAAGACGATACAAGTGAACAATCAACATCCATGATTCTGGCTATCACTACCAATCCTTCTTTGAAACCATCGTTAATCGTATGATAGACCAAACACTTTGCCATCCGTCAAGAGGCAATGGTAAACCCTAGTTCTAGCAAAACTACATACGGTGAAACGTATCTAGGCACGTCGAGCTGCCCAGGGTACTCGACCTTCCACTTCTAGTCTCTTGGGCGTCCAAAATATAACCCTGCTTTGAGTCCGCTAGAACCTACGACAACGATAATCCCTCGGCTTTCAGTATCTCTAATCATCCAACTCGATGACTATTCTTAAGCTCAAGCCACTTCTCGAGCACTATTATCTACGAACTCACCACCTTGAGTCGTCTTCACATTCGCTGCACTATTACGGTCAATGAACATACCTCAACACTTCAAACATTCCTACTTGAATTCACTTTGAAGCTATGTCCATTCTCAAACCAAAATAATCATCACCTTTGGTCGACATTCAATCCATAACACTTCAGCCTTTCCGTTGTGAAAAACGACCCATAGCCAAAAAAATGACGAAACATATAGATCACGAACGACCTGACTCACTCGGTTGTGAACGACCTAACTCACTGGGTCACGAATGACTAGAAGCCAATGACCCGCCCAAGGACGACCCAACTTCGGATGACTAGACTTCAAATCATATGCTCTATGAACCATCCATTCTGGATGACTCAAACTTCTGCCAGCGACTTAACTCCAATGACTCGAAGCTCTTTAATGACCCGACCTTCATTTCTTAGAGCATAAGCTAGCGACCCATCCAAAAACGACCGACTCCAGATCTAACCAATCTACCTCCAATTTTGACCAAATCATCACCAAATGACTGCATCGATGCAAACAACTCATCCAAATCATCCAATTTAACCATTAACACTTTATGAAATTATCAACAACACTAAAATGACAACTATCCATCAACAGCCATATAGAATTCACCAAATCATGATAAATCAATGAATAAGCAAAACAATGGATCTAAATTTGCATAAACATATGAATTAACATAAGAATAACTTATTTAACTTGTTAGATTAGATCCTAGGGTGATTCAAACAGCCCATAGCTAAAAAACGACCTAACCTACAGATCATGAACGTCCTATCTCACTTGGTCAGGAATGACATGACTCACTGGGTCATGAACGACCTAACTCACTGGGTCACGAACCACCTGACTCACTAGGTCACAAACGACCTGACTCACTGGGTCATGAACGACCTGAAGCTAATGACCTGCCCAAGGATGACCCGACCCAACTTCGGACGACTTGAATTCAACTCTGATGCTCCATGACCCATCCATTCTGGATGACCCGACCTTGTGCTAGCAACCTGAATCCAACGACCTGAAGCTCTTTAACGAATAGACCTTCAATTCTTGGAGCACAAACCAGCGGCCCATCCAAAAATGACTCGATTCCAGATCTGACTAATCTACCTCCAATCTTGACCAAATCATCACTAAACGACCACATCGATGCAAACAACTCATCCAAGTCAACTATCAACACTTTATGAAATCATCAACAACACTAAAATGATAATTATTCATCAACAACCATATAAAATTCACCAAATCCTGATAAATCAACAAATAAACAAAACAACGGAACTAAACTTGCATAAATGTATGAGTTGACATAAAAACTGCTGATTTATGTTGATAGATTAGATCCTAGGATGATTCAAATGAAAATATATTTACCATGATTTAGATCTTGGTGAAAACAACTTAAAATGATGAAAATAGGATAAACAACCCATATATCTGATTGAATCCATACGATAGATGCTTGTCACTCACCAAATCTTTGAAATCACTTGAAAACGCTAAATTCTCAATTTGGGTAGCGAAGAATTATCTTCAAACCTCTCAATTTGATGCAATCTACCTTCACTTGATGTAGATCTAGCTTTGTTTGATGTAGATCTTCAATCTTCACATGTAAATCTAGAATTTTAAAGGTGGAAACGTGTATTTGATTGAGCAAGGATGATCACAAGCTCAACCAAATGAGAGAATGAAGAAAAATAACCCTCTCCTTATATCTCTAACCCTCTATTTATAGCCTCCAACCAGCGCACTAATGGGCCATCCCAAATCAGCCCACTAATGACTAGGCAAACTTGTACAGAAATTATGCAACACTAAAACAATGATCCCCCCCCCCCCTACAAATCTTTAATGTGACCACTCTACGGAATTGGAAACATCATTTCCTTTGTAATGAAATCAATCTCAGCACCTGATTTGACCCTAGTCAAAATTTATGCCCTGTACAAATCTGACAGGGGAAAAATTGTCACAAATAAAATTGGTAAAAATTATGGACATGTATCACATCCCCATAAACAACATATCAAAATATGGGAATGATCCAACCCTCAGGGAAATAAATAAAAATATTTTACGATCCTCTTATACGTAAAAAGCAGATTGTTACAATTTCCCCCCTTAGGAATTTCTCCCTTGAAATCCCAAGCAAACACAAGCAACCAAAACAATTCCGCATGCCTATCAACCACTAGCAGCCAATTTACCATCCAAACTATGCATCCATAGCCTAATCCTAGCACACAGAATTCTAACAACGATAGTACGAGTTACAATGATGTAAGGTGACGCGACATCAATGGGTCATACCGACGAAGAGTTCTGGATAGATCGTCTTCATACTCTCTTCCATCTGCCACGTACAATCGTCATCATCTTACCCCATTGCACCTTGAATAGCTTAACTGTCTTCCTCCTAAGTTGTTTCGTGTCATTCCCCTCAACGCAAAGCGGCTTACGAGGTTTCAGAACTATGGTCTCGACTTTTAGGTCTTCGTACTGTTCTGGAGATACCACCACATTCGAATCATGTAATCTCTTCCGCAGAAACGATACATGGAAAACATTATACACACTCGATATCTTCTCAGGTAACTCCAACCTACACACGATCTTTCCAACCCACTCGAATATTGGAAATGCTCCAACAAACATTGGAGCTAACTTTCCTTTGCTTCCAAATCGATCAACACGCCTCGATGGAGAAATCTTCATGAAAACCATATCGCCAACATCGAATTCCAAATCTTTTCGACATTTATCGACATGGCTCTTCTTACGATCTTGGGCTGCCTTCATTCGTTGCCGAACGATCTCTGTAACACCCTGAATTTTTAATGACATTAAAGAGAATAAATTAAATAATAATTAATTTAATATTCGGAATTAGAGGAAACATACTGCACCATTGTGTCCGTCTCGAAGTTCTGGTCAAGATAGATAATTGGTTTGCATAAAAGAGGAAGTTATGAGGGTTTTAAGTTTGTATACACACAGAAAAATTATATATATACGCATGAGTCAGAATTGAGTCAGAATTTTATCCAGAAAGATTAAAATTAGAAAAATTCGTCAAAACGGCAAAATTCCCGCTCTAAGGGGTCAACGCCCCTAGAAGGGTGTCAACCTAGGGGTGACCCACCCACAGGGGTGTCGACACCCCTAGGGTTGACATGGCACTCGGTTTCAGGGGGTCTGGCAGCTATATATATGTATCATATTCTCCTATTTTCTTCATTGGAAATCATGGAGGCCATATGCTGCCGGGATAAGAACTGAGACGGAACCGTTTTCTACAACAACATACTTTGCAAATCAATTTTAGAAATTCAAGATCCGTTCTTTCTCAATTCTCTAAACCTAACGCTGTGAGTTTCTAGTTGTTTTTAGGTTTAGATAAATAAAAGTAAATTGTGAAAGACTGTGAATTGGATATGTTGTAAAGTATGATTATATGAAAGTGTTAAATCATATGCTATGTCATGATAAATCAATTTCTCTAGATCCAATTCAATTGTGATTATTCTACTATGTTATTATTGTGGATCTTGGTTTGTAACTATATTGTAGTTAATATAAATCTATTAATTTGGACAGTTATATCATTGGATAGATCTAATCATTTATGTAAATCATGAACATATGTCACCTTGAATTGGTTAGGATTGGATCTAAATCTTTATCTTAATGATAGATCTATTTCTCTAGATCCAATTCAATTGTGATTATTTTACTATGTTATTGTTGTTGATCTTGACTTGTAACTGTGTTGTGGTGAATGTAAATCTATTAATTTTGATAGTTGCAACATTTGTTAGATCTAATTCTGTATGTAAATCACCTTTCATATTGTGATCAACTTAGATATGTTGTAAGTTGGACATGTTTAGATCGAAACATGCTATTATGTCATTCTAATGGTGTTAGATCTATTTTAACCTCTAGATCTGAATTATGTAATCTAATTTATCACCTTGTGTTATCATGTTAGAACTATTTTATTTGGACATCTAAATTGCTAATTTAGATCTTACCATCGTAGTCATGTTAGAATCAATTGACTGTCAACCGTTCAACAGTTTTATGTCCACCTTGTTGTGATGATAATTTCATGCTCATGCCAGTATGTATGTTCACATTATCATGCTAAGTTTATGTTTATACCAAAATGATCACTTTTGTTACATTCCTATTGTTTTACCTTTTTATCGTTTATGACTAGGCTGTTATCTAGCCTAGGCATGCCGCCAATTTTGTGAGGACGCTAGTTAAGGAATGAGGGAAAAAGGGTTAATATTGGCATAATTTGAATATGAACATTTTCGTACATATAATCCAAAGTATTAGGTAAAATGGGTATTAACACCTATAAAAGGAAAGGATTAATTAATTGGTTAATTAATTGAAAATGGAATGTTTAGAAATTACAATTAGGAATTGTAATTGTACTTATGACACGAGGTAAGGTTGTATTAATGGTGGAAGTCTGCCCGGACCCGACCAACATATCCAGCAACCACTATTGTTGAACCTAATGTGGGAGGTCTAAGTACACAAATACGAATCGGGCTAAGATACGAGGTTAGGCCAACCTGTGGAATAAGACTGCCCGGACCCGACCGGCATATCCAGCATCCACACGTTGTAGGCCTAATGTGGGAAGTCTAGCCCATTATAAACCATAAATGGACATGGTAATAAATTGGACTACTTAACCTAACTAATCCATAAGGGGTTGTATGAATAAGAAGTGAAGTTAGGGTTAAGTAAAATTGATTGGATCAGTGGGAGGGTTAAGTAAATCTTGGGTAGGTGGGTAATATATATATATATATACATATATATAGGCCCACAAACTTAACCATTAAATAAACATCAGTGGGAGGGTTAAGTAAATCCTGCGTAGGTGGGTAGTATTGGTACATATAGGCCCACAAACTTAACCCGATGAGGACACCTAGTGGTATACATAACCAATGGAAAACAATAAAGTTATGTAATTAAAGACACCTTTTAGGGTAAACATAACTTGTAGAAATGATAGGGTTATGTATTAAAGACACCTATAGGTAAGCATAACCGGTTGGAAGATTGGGGGTTATGTATTAAAGACAACCATAGGTAAGCATAACCGGTAGAAAGATTGGAGTTATGTAATTAAAGACACCCTTTAGGTTAAGCATAACTGGTAGAAATAAATAAGGCTATGTAACTAAAGACACCTAGTGGTATACATAGTCAGTGAAAACCTAGCGAGGGATATAAGACAAGGGGAGAGCTTGTATCATATTGTGTGCGACCCATTTCAGTTAGTAACCCGGAGTAGGTATCAAACAAAGTACTCTACACTAGGAGGAGAAGGGGCATGCTTACTGACTAATTATAAGAGATCCAAACGTGGAGGATGGTGTGTGCTGCGCAAACCAACCTGGCCATTTGCGTGCATGAACCGGGCAGAAGGGGATAAGACGACCGTGACACCTGTAGATATGGTTGTGCACATTATTACGATGAGGGGTTTCCACTTTAGGAAGTGATACCTCCTACTATGGGGCCAGCACAAGGTATCTACGAGGGTTAGGAAGCCGATCGATCAGGGTAGTGGTTAGGATACATTAGGACATATACCTAAGTCTAACACCTTATAGTTGAAGGTATCATCTCTTTCTGGATATACTAGTAACAATGTAGAGTAATCATTAGTGAGGCACGTTACCTTATCTTGCATACCTTGTCGCACCTGCCACTTATGTAGTGATCTCTCTCTTATCCACTTTATGTGCCTATCATGTCACTTTTATTTATTTACTGGCTAAAAGTAACTAGACTCGCCAGACTTTATGTCTGACACTTTTTTCTCCTTCTTTCTTCCGTCCCCCCCCCCCCCCTCCGGTACCCAGGGAGGAAACACTCAGACTTAACCAGGACTCAGATATCATCTTGCTAGGAGTTGCTTCTAAAGTATGGCTCAAGTTCTTGTCTTTACTATGGCTTAACTCTTTTAACTAGGGAATTAAGCTTTTTATTTACTTATGTACTCTTATGGTGCAAGACAGAAGTTATTTTATTGTAATGGTTTTTGTGACTTATGGAATTGTGGACCACAGTATTATGTTTTATGTTTGAAATAAAAATTTAAATTTCCGCTGCTGTCTTATTTATATCTATCTTGTAATTATTATGTGTCTGTTTACCTATAGCGCTTCACGAAACTTAATGCATTCCCTTAGTGAGTGACATTAACGGACGTGGGGTGCCACACTTGGTACCAGAGCCAAAGGTTACCAGATTAGATAAAAGTTTTTGAAAATTATTACCAAAATGATTTTTAAAAGAAAATATTTTCAAAAAGAAAAGTCAGTTTTGAAAAACATTCCCCAAAAAGCCATATGTAATACCCTTCGGTCCTTTTTCTAAATCTCTACCTTTTTCTTTTTAACATTTCTAGGGAACCAAATATTTCCGAGGGCGTTCAAGTACGGGATTGGTTCCGTAGGTATCTTAAGGCTACGGCACCAACCAAGGAGCCAAGGAGACGTCTCTCCCCCAACTGCAGCTGTTGTTCCTCCACCATTGCAAGTAGGTGATCTCTCTAAGAAGAAATGTAATGGTTGTAGACGTAAGGGTCAGTTGGCCAAAGATTGCAAAACCCGAGAAAAGAGGAAGTGTCATAGTTGTGGGCGCACGAGCCATTTGGTAAAAGATTGCATGAAAAGGAAGAACGCTTTCTTCAACTGTGGTGAGGTCGGACACTATACAAGGGAATGCCCGAAGAAACATGGACAGGTCCAAAGGGCAGGATCTTTTGAAGGGCAGGTGTATGTTCTCATGGTCAGTGTACCAGATAGAGGTAGTAAAGTTTCTGTTGAATTTTTAATTTCCCCTTCTCAAATTATCCAAATAGAACTCTTTTCGATTCTGGTGCTACGCACTCGTTTATATCAAGTTCTATAGTTAAATCTCTGCGCTTAATTACTAGTATGGTAGTGGATCCCGTAGTTGTTTCAAACCCCATTGGTGGTTCGGCTCATTTATCGATGATTCGTCGAGGTTTGAGAATATCTATGTTAGGCGTCGAGTTTGAGTGCGATGCACATCTTGTTTCATGGGCTATGGTTTGATTCTAAGGATAAGTTGACTAGCCATGTATGGTGCCATTCTAGATTGTAAGAGGAGGGTCGTTAGACTGATGACTTGCCGAGGGAGGACCCTCGAGATTTCTTGTGACCCCAAGGGATCAGTTCTGTTGAGTTCCCTAGAGTCACTTGATGCATATACCGATGATCTAAAATATGTTCCAGTAGTCCATGAGTATCCTGATGCCTTTAATGAGGTTTGGGGTTTACCCCCAAAGCACGAGATCAATTTCCGTATATACTTGGTGGACAATGCAAAGCCAGTTGCATTGCGTGTGCACCATATAGGTCCAAGTGAAAGAAGGGAGTCAGTAAACAAGTAAGGGAGCTACTTGAGAAAGGGTTTTCTTTTGAGATGGATGAAGAAAGATGTAGCAGAGTTTGTTTCTCAATGTCTGTTTTGCTAGCAACTCAAAGTCGAGCAAAAGAAGCCGAGTGGATTACTTCATCCATTGGAAGTTCCACAATGGAAATGGGAGAGCGTCTCTATGGATTTCATAGATGGTTTTCCTGGATAGAAGAAAGGCAACACCAGTATTTGGGTGGTAGTGGATAGACTCACTAAGAGCACTCACTTTATTCCAGTCAAGAGTAAGAGGACGACATCATGGTTAGCAGCAATTTATGTTCGTGAGATAGTTCGTCTTCATGGAGTACCTTCCAACATTGTGAGCGATCGTGACCCCATCTTTACCAGCGAATTTCGGAGGAGTTTGCAAGAAGCGTTAGGTACACAGCTGTGTTTAAGCACCGCTTATCATCCTCAAACTAATGGGCAAACGGAGAGAGTGAACAGAATTCTTGAGGATCTTTTGAGGCTGTGTATCCTAGACTTCGGAGGGACTTGGGAAGAGCATCTTCCATTAGTAGAGTTTGCCTATAATAACAGTTATCAAGCTAGCATCGGCATGGAACCCTTCAAAGCATTATACGGGCGACCCTTAGATCGCCAACTTGTTGGTGGGAATATACAGAAAGGTTATTACTTGGACCAGATATAGTTAGGGAAACGTCCGAAAGATTGACCTTATTCGATGTCGGATGAAGACAACTCAAGATAGGTAGAAGTCCTATGCAGACAAGAGAAGGACTGACATCGAATTCGAAGTGGGAGACTTAGTTTTTATCAAAGTATTGCCTTTAAGGAATGTGGTTCGCTTCGGATCAGTAGGAAAGTTGGCACCTAGATTTGTAGGACCATTTCCCATAACCGAGAGGATTGTCCAATGGCCTACCGAGTAAAGCTCCCAGAAAATCTATCTGGTGATTCATGACGTTTTCCACGTCTCTCATCTGCGGAAGTGCCTGCATGACACCGTAGAAGTGGTTGAGTCGAGTATGTTGGAAGAAGTCGAAATGGAATGGGAGGCGACAGTCAGACAAGTCCCTACTTGTATTCTTGAGTCAGAAGTTAAGAAGTTGCGCAATAAGGAGATCAAGTTGCTAAAGGTTCAATGGAGAGATAACCCAGAAGATGCGACGTGGGAGACCGAAGACAAGATTCGTGCTTCGTACCCTTTTCTTTTCGAGGGTATGTTCTTAACTCCTTTTCCTAAGTTTTATCAGTGCTTGTTTCTGTCAATACAATATATCTTATCCATAGTATTTTCGACCTTTAGATAAGAATCCTATGGACGTAAACATGTGCCTGAAACATGTTATGTTTGATGGATGCAAGTGTTTGCTAGTGTTTGCCTGTGGACGCATATGAACACATTAGGCACTAAGATCGGCTCAATCACTTTCATACTGCATATGGATGTGTGTGCATTTTTTTCTTTTATGGATGAAAAATGGATGAACTGGCATACGTATGTTGCATTTGGACGGATGGGTGTGCACACATATAGAACTTATATGATGCAATAGGTTTATTTGCATAAATATTGGATTCGTTGCACTAACATTGCATTAAGGAGGTCAACTGAATCAGTAGACTGCCTAATCTTCACATTAGTGTTAGGACATATACACACACCTTCTCTTATTTTCATATAAGCATTAGAAATCTTTAAGGACAATGGATGCCAGTGGTTGGTGAATGAGTAGATGGATGATGGATGGTAGGATATGCATCCTTCTCAACTTAGAGATTTCGGGACGAAATCCATTGAGTAGGGGAGAATGTAACACCTCGATTTTTTAACGACATTAAAGAGAATAAATTAAATAATAATTAATTTAATATTCAGAATCAGAGGAAACGGACTGCACCATTGCATCCATCTCGAAATTCTGGTCAAGATAGACATTTGGTTTGCGTAAAACGGACACCATATGAGGAAGTTATGAGAGTTTTATGTTTGTGTACGCATAGAAAAATTATATATATATATACACGCATGAGTCAGAGATGAGCCAGAATTTTTTCCAAAAAGTTTCAAATTCGAAAAATTCGTCATAGCGGCAAAATTCCCGCTCTAGGGGGTCGACCCTCCTAGAGGGGTGTCGACCTAAGGGTCGACCCCCCTTAAGGGGTGTCGACCTATAAGTCGACCCACCCACAGGGGTGTCAACACCCCTAGGGCTGACATGGCATTCGGTTTCAGGGGGTCTAGCAGCTATATATATGTGTCCTATACTCTTATTTTCTTCATTGGAAATCATGGAGGCCATATGCTATCGGGAGACGAACTGAGACGGAACAGTTTTCTACAACAACATACTTTGCAAATCAAATTCAGAAATTCAAGATCCGTTCTTTCTCAATTCTCTAAACCTAACGCTGTGAGTTTCTAGTTTTTTTAGGTTTAGGTAAATAAAAGTAAATTGTGAAAGACTGTGAATTGGATATGTTGTAAAGTATGATTATATGCAAGGGTTAAATCATATGCTATGTCATGATAGATCTATTTCTCTAGATCTAATTCAATTGTGATTATTCTACTATGTTATTATTATGGATCTTGGTTTGTAACTATATTGTGGTTAATATGAATCTATTAATTTGAACGGTTATATCATTGGATAGATCTAATCATTTATGTAAATCATGAACATATGTCACCATGAATTGGTTAGGATTGGATCTAAATCTTTATCTTAATGATAGATCTATTTTTCTAGATCCAATTCAATTGTGATTATTCTACTATGTTATTATTGTGGATCTTGACTTGTAACTATGTTGTGGTGAATGTAAATCTATTAATTTTGACAGTTGCAACATTGGTTAGATCTAATTCTGTATGTAAATCACCTTTCATATTGCGATCAACTTAGATATGGTGTAAGTTGGATATATTTAGATCTAAACATGCTATTATGTCATTCTAATGGTGTTAGATCTATTTTAACCTCTAGATCTGAATTATGTGATCCAATTTATTACCTTGTGTTACCATGTTAGATCTATTTTAATTGGACATTTAAATTGCTAATTTAGATCTTACCATCGTAGTTATGTTAGAATCAATTGACTATCAATCGTTCATCAGTTTTATGTCCACCTTGTTGTGATGATTATTTCATGCTCATGCCAGTATGTATGTTCACATTATCATGCTAAGTTTATGTTTATGCCAAGATGATCACTTTTGTTACATTCCCATTGTTATCCCTTTTTATCGTTTATGACTAGGTTGTTATCTAGCCTAGGCATGCCTCCAATTTTGTGAGGGCGCTAGTTAAGGAACGAGGGGAAAAGGGTTAATATTTGCATAATTTGAATATGAACATTATTGGACGTATAATTTAAATTATTAGGTAAAATGGGTATTAACACTATAAAAGGATTAGTTAATTGGTTAATTAATTTAAAATGGAATGTCTAGTAATTACAGCTTGAAATTGTAATTGTACTTATGACACGAGGTAAGGTTGTATTAATGGTGGAAGTCTTCCCGGACCCGACCGGAATATCCAGCAGCCACTAATGTTGAACCTAATGTGGGAGGTATAAGTACACAAATACGAATTGGGCTAAGACACGAGGTTAGGCCCAACTGTGGAATAAGACTGCCCGAACCCGACCGGCGTATCCAGCATCCATACATTGTAGGCCAAATGTGGGAGGTCTAGCCCATTATAAACCATAAATGGACATGGTAATAAATTGGACTACTTAACCTAAACTAATCCATAAGGGATTGTATGAATAAGAAGTGAAGTTAGGGTTAAGTAAAATTGATTGGATCAGTGGGAGGGTTAAGTAAATCTTGGGTAGGTGGGTAATATTAGTATATATAGGCCCATAAACTTAACCATTAAATAAACATTCTTGGATCAGTGGGAGGGTTAAGTAAATCTTGGGTAGGTGGGTAGTATTAGTATATATAGGCCCACAAACTTAACCCGATGAGGACACCTAGTGGTATACATAAACAGTGGAAAAAAGATAAAGTTATGTAATTAAAGACACCTTTTAGGGTAAACATAACTTGTAGAAATGATAGGGTTATGTATTAAAGACACCTATAGGTAAGCATAACCAGTTGGAAGATTGGGGGTTTATGTATTAAAGACACCTATAGGTAAGCATAACTGGTTGAAAGATTGGAGTTATGTAATTAAAGACACCCTTTAGGGTAAGCATAACTAGTAGAAATAAATAAGGCTTTGTAATTAAAGACACCTAGTGGTATACATAGTAAGTGAAAACCTAGTGGAGGATACAAGACAAGGGGAGAGATTGTATCATAATGTGTGGGACCCATTTCAGTCAGTAACCCGAACTAGGTATCAAACAAAGTACTCTGTACTAGGCGGAGAAGGGGCACGCTTACTACTGATTTTAAGAGATCCAAACGTGGAGGACGGTGTGGGCGGCGCAAACCGACCGGGCCATGTGCGTGCATGAGCCGGGCAGAAGGGATAAGACAACTGTAACACCTGTAGATATGGTTGTGCACATTATTACGACGAGGGGTTGCCTCTTTAGGAAGTGATACCTCCTATTGTAGGGCCAACATAAGGTATCTACGATGGTTAGGGAGCCAATCGATCAAGGTAATAGTTAGGATACATTAGGACGTATACCTAAGTCTACCACCTTATTGTTGAAGGGATCGTCTCTTTCTGGATATACCAGTAACAATGTAGAGTAATCATTAGTGAGGCACATACACCTCATCTTGCTTACCTTGTCACACCTGCCATTTATGTAGTAATCTGTCTCTTATCCACTTTATATGCCTATCATGTTACATTTATTTATTTACTGGCTAAAAGTAACTAGACTCGCCAGACTTTATGTCTGACCCTTTTGTTTCTCCTTCTTTCTTCTGTCCCCCCCACCCCCCCACCCCCCCCCCCCCCTTCTCAGGAAGGAAACACTCAGACTTAATCAGGACTCAGATATCATCTTGCTATGAGCTATTTCTGAAGTACGGCTCAAGTTCTTTCTCTACTATGGCTTAACTCTTTTAATTAGGGAATTATGCTTTTTATTTGCTTATGTACTCTGGTGGTGTAAGACAGAAGTTATTTTATTATAATGGTTTTTATGACTTATGGAATTGTGGACCACGGTATTATATTTTATGTTTGAAATAAAAATTTAAATTTCCACTGTTGTCTTATTTATATCTGTCTTGTAATTATTCTGTGTCTGTTTACCTATAGCGCTTCATGAAACTTAATGCATTCCCTTAGTGAGTGACCTTAATGGACGTGGGTTGTCACACTTGGTATCAGAGCTGAAGGTTACCATAATAGATAAAAGTTTTTGAGAATTATTTTAAAAATGATATTTAAAAGAAATTTTTTTCAAAAAGAAAAGTCTGTTTTGAAAAACATTCCCCAAAAGGCCATATGTAATACCCTTCGGTCATTTGTCTAAATCTCTTCCTTTTTCTTTTTAATATGTCTGGGGAACCAAATATTCTCAAGGGCGTTCATGTACTGGATTGGTTCCGTAGGTATCTTAAGGCAACGGCAACAACCGGGAGTCAAGGAGACGTTCCTCTCCCAACTGCAGCCGTTGTTCCTCCACCATCGCAAGTAGGTGATCTCTCTAAGAAGAAATGTAATGGTTGTATACGTACTGGTCAGTTCACCAAAGATTGCAAAACCAAGAGGAAGTGTCATAGTTGTGGGTGCACAGGCCATTTGGTAAAAGATTGCCGGAAAAGGAAGAACGCTTGCTTCAACTGTGGTGAGGTCGGACACTATACGAGGGAATGCCCGAAGAAACATGGACATGACCAAAGGGCAGGATCTTCTAAAGGGAAGGCGTATGTTCTCATGGTTAGTGTACTAGATTGAGGTAGTAAAGTTTTCGTTGAATTTTTAATTTCCCCTTCTCAAATTATCCAAATAGAACTCTTTTCGATTTTGGTGCTACGCACTCGTTTATATCAAGTTCTGTCGTTGAATCTCTGCACTTAATTACTAGTATGGTAGTGGATCCCGTAGTTATTTCAAACCCCATTGGTGTTCGGCTCATTTATCTATGATTTGTCGGGGTTTGAGAATATCTGTGTTAGGCGTCGAGTTTGAGTACGACGCACATCTTGTTTCATGGGCTATGGTTTGATTCTAGGGATAGGTTGGCTAGCCATGTATGGTGTCATTCTAGATTGTAAAAGGAGGGTCATTAGATCGATGACTTGCCAAGGGAGGACCCTCGAGATTTCTTGTGACCCCAAGGGGTCTTTTATGTTGAGTTTCCTAGAGTCACTTGACACATCTATCGATGATCTAAAATCCGTTCCAGTAGTCTGTGAGTATCCTGATGCCTTTAATGAGGTTTGGGGTTTACCCCCAAGGCGCGAGATCAATTTCCACATATACTTGGTGGACAATGCAAAGCCAGTTGCATTGCCCGTGCACCATATGGGTCCAAGAGAAAGAAGAGAGCTCAGTAAACAAGTAGGGGAGCTACTTGAGAAAGGGTTTTCTTTTGGGATGGGATGAAGAAAGATGTAGCAGAGTTTGTTTCCCAATGTCTGTTTTTCCAGCAACTCAAAGTTGAGCAAAAGAATCCCGGTGGATTACTTCATCCGTTAGAGGTTCCGCAGTGGAAATGGGAGAGCGTCTCTATGGATTTCATAGATGGTTTTCCTAGATCGAAGAAAGGCAATACTAGTATTTGGGTGGTAGTGGATAGACTCACTAAGAGCGCTCACTTTATTCCAGTTAAGAGTAAAAGGACGGCATCATGGTTAGCAGTAATTTATGTTCGTGAGATAGTTCGTCTTCATGGAGTACCTTCCAGCATTGTGAGCGATCGTGACCCCATCTTTGCCAGCGAATTTTGGAGGAGTGTGCAAGATGCGTTAGGTACACAGTAGTGTTTAAGCACTACTTATCATCCTCAAACCGATGGTCAGACGGAGAGGGTGAACAAGATTCTTAAGGATCTTTTGAAGCTGTGTATCCTAGACTTCGGAGGGACTTAGGAAGAGCATCTTTCTTTAGTAGAGTTTGCCTATAATAACAGTTACCAAGCTAGCATCGGCATGGCACCCTTCGAAGCATTGTACGGGCGACCCTGTAGATCGCTAACTTATTGGTGGGAATCTACAGAAAGATAATTACTTGGACCAGGTATAGTCAGGGAAACATCCGAAAAGATTGACCTTATTCGACGGCGGATGAAGACAGCTCAAGATAGGCTAAAGTCCTATGCAGACAAGAGAAGGACTGACATCGAATTCGAAGTGGGAGACTTAGTTTTTATCAAAGTATCGGCTTTAAGGAATGTGGTTCGCTTTGGATCAGTAAGAAAGTTGGCACCTAGATTTGTGGGACCATTTCCCATAACCGAGAGGATTGGCCAAATGGCCTACAGAGTAAAGCTCCTAGAAAATCTATCTGGTGTTTCATGATGTTTCCCACGTCTTTCATCTGCGGAAGTGCCTGCATGACACTGTAGAAGTGGTTGAGCCGAGTATGTTGAAAGAAGTCGAAGTGGAACGGGATGCGACAATCAGACGAGTCCCTACGCGTATTCTTGAGTCAAAAGTTAAGAAGTTGTGCAATAAGGAGATCAAGTTGCTAAAGGTTCAATGGGGAGATAACCCAGAAGATGCGACTAGGGAGACCGAAGACAAGATTCGTGCTTCGTACCCTTTTCTTTTCGAGGGTATTTTCTTAACTCCTTTTCCTAAGTTTTATCAGTGCTTGTTTCTGCCAATAGAGTATATCTTATCCATAGTATTATCGATCTTTAGATAGGAATCCTATGGATGTAAACATGTGTTTGAAACATGTTATCTTTGATGGATGCATGTGGATGCAAGTGGTTGACTGTGGACGCATATACACACACATTAGGCACTAAGATCGGCTCAATCACTTTCATACTACATATGGATGTGTGTTCATTTTTTTCTTTTATGGATGAAAAACGGATGAACTGGCATATGGATGTTGCATTTGGACGAATGGGTGTGCACACATATAGAACTTATATGATACAAAAGGTTTATTTGCATACATATTGGATTTATGGCACTAATATACATTGCATTAAGGAGGTCAACTGAATCAGTAGACCGCCTAATCTTCGCATTAGTGTTGGGACATATATACACACCTTCGCATATATTCATATAAGCATTAGAAATCTTTAAGGACAATGGATGCCAGTGGTTGGTAAATGAGTAGATGGATGATGGATGGTAGGATATGCATTCTTCTAAACTTAGAGATTTCGAGAAGAAATCCTTTGAGTAGGAGAGAATGTAACACCCTCAATTTTTAACAACATTAAAGAGAATAAATTAAATAATAATTAATTTAATATTCAAAATTAGAGGAAACGGCTGCACCATTGCGTCTGTCTCGAAATTCTAGTCAGATAGACATTTGGTTTGCGTAAAACGAACACCGTATGAAGAAGTTATGATGGTTTTAAGTTTGTATACATGCAGAAAAATTATATATATACGCACGAGTCAGAGATGAGTCAGAATTTTATCTTGAAAGATTCAAATTCGAAAAATTAGCCAGAGCGGCAAAATTCCCGCTCTAGGGGTCGACCCCCCTTAAGGGGTGTCGACCTATGGGTCGACCCACCCACAGGGGTGTCGACACCACTAGGACTGACGTGGCACTCGTTTCACGGGGTCTAGCAGCTATGTATATGTGTCCGATTCTCCTATTTTCTTTGTTGGAAATCATGGAGGCCATATGCTGCCGGGATACGAACTGAGACGGAACCGTTTTCTACAACAACATACTTTGCAAATCAATTTCAGAAATTCAAGATCCGTTCTTTCTCAATTCTCTAAACCTAACGCTGTGAGTTTCTAGTTGTTTTTAGGTTTATATAAATAAAAGTAAATTTTGAAAGACTGTGAATTGGATATGTTGTAAAGTATGATTTTATGCAAGTGTTAAATCATATGCATGTCATGATAGATATATTTCTCTAGATCCAATTCAATGGTGATTATTCTACTATGTTATTATTGCGGATCTTGGTTTGTAAATATATTGTGGTTAATATAAATCTATTAATTTGGACAGTATTGGATAGATCTAATCATTTATGTAAATCATGAACATATGTCACCTTGAATTTTTTAGGATTGGATCTAAATCTTTATCTTAATGATAGATCTATTTCTCTAGATCCAATTGAATTGTGATTATTCTACTATGTTATTATTGTGGATCTTGACTTGTAACTATGTTGTGGTGAATGTAAATCTATTAATTTTGACAATTGCAACATTGGTTAGATCTAATTCTGCATGTAAATCACCTTTCATATTGAGATCAACTTAGATATGTTGTAAGTTGGACATATTTAGATCTAAACATGCTATTATTTCATTCTAATGGTGTTTGATCTATTTTAACCTCTAGATCTGAGTTATGTGATCTAATTTATCACCGTGTGTTATCATGTTAGATCTATTTTAATTGGACATCTAAATTGCTAATTTAGACCTTACCATCGTAGTTATGTTAGAATCAGTTGATTGTCAACCGTTCATCTGTTTTATGTCCACCTTGTTATGATGATAATTTCATGTTCATGCCAGTATGTATGTTCACATTATCATACTAAATTTATGTTTATGCCAAGATGATCACTTTTGTTACATTCCTATTGTTTTCCCTTTTTATTTTTTATGACTAGCCTGTTATCTAGCCTAGGCATGCCGCCAATTTTTTGAGGGCGCTAGTTAAGGAACGATGAAAAAAGGTTAATATTGGCATAATTTGAATATGAACATTTTTGGAAATATAATCCAAATTATTGGGTAAAATGGGTATTAGCACCTATAAAAGGAAAGGATTAATTAATTGGTTAATTAATTAAAAATGGAATGTCTAGTAATTACAATTAGGAATTGTAATTGTACTTATGACACGAGGTAAGGTTGTATTAGTGGTGGAAGTCTGCCTGGATCCGACCGGCATATCCAGCAGCCACTAATGTTAAACCTAATGTGGGAGGTCTAAGTACGCGAATACGAATCGGGCTAAGACACGAGGTTAGGCCCAAATGTGGAATAAGAATGCCCGGACTCGACCGGCATATCCAGCATCCACATGTTGTAGGCCTAATGTGGGAGGTCTAGCCCATTGTAAACCACAAATGTACATGGTAAACTAATCCATAAGGGATTGTATGAATAAGAACTGAAGTTAGGGTTAAATAAAATTGATTGGATCAGTGGGAGGGTTAAGTAAATCTTTGGTAGGTGGGTAATATAGGCCCACAAACTTAACCATTAAATAAACATGCTTGGATCAGTGGGAGGGTTAAGTAAATCTTGGGTAGGTGGGTAGTATTAGTATATATAGGCTCACAAACTTAACCCGATGAGGACACCTAGTGGTATACATAACCAGTGGGAAAAAAAATAAAGTTATGTAATTAAAGACACCTTTTAGGGTAAACATAACTTGTAGAAATGATAGGGTTATGTATTAAAGACACCTATAGATAAGCATAACTGGTTGGAAGATTGGGTATTATGTATTAAAGACACCTATAGGTAAGCATAACTGGTAGAAAGATTGGAGTTATGTAATTAAAGACACCCTTTATGGTAAGCATAACTGGTAGAAATGGATAAGGCTATGTAATTAAAGACACCTAGTGGGGGATACAAGACAAGGGGAGAGCTTGTATCATATTGTGTGGGACCCATTCCACTCTGTAACCCGGAGTAGGTATCAAACAAAGTACTCTGCACTAGGCGGAGAAGGGGCACGCTTACGGACTGATTGTAAGGGGTCCAAACGTGGAGGACGGTGCGGGCGGCGCAAACCGACCGGGACATGTGCATGCATGAGCCGGGAAGAATGGGATTAGACGACCGTGACACCTGTAGATATGGTTGTGCACATTATTACGATGAGGGGTTGCCACTTTAGGAAGTGTTACCTCCTACTGTGGGGCCAGCACAAGGTATTTACGAGGGTTAGGGAGCCGATTGATCAAGGTAGTAGTTAGGATACGTTAGGACGTATACCTAAGTCTACCACCTTATAATTGAAGGGATCATCTCTTTCTGGATATACTAGTAACAATGCAGAGTAATCATTAGTGAGGAACATACACCTTATCTTGCTTACCTTGTCACACCTACCATTCATGTAGTGATCTCTCTCTTATCCACTTTATATGCCTATCATGTTACTTTTATTTACTTACTGGCTAAAAGTAACTAGACTCGCCAGAGTTTATGTCTGACCCTTTTGTTTCTCCTTCTTTCTTCCGTTCCCTCCTCCCTCCTCCCCTCCCCCAGGTTCTCAGGGAGGAAACACTCAGACTTAATCAAGACACAGATATCATCTTGCTAGAAGCTACTTCTGAAGTATGGCTCAAGTTCTTGTCTCTACTATGGCTTAACTCTTTTAATTGGGGAATTATGCTTTTTATTTACTTATGTACTCTGATGGTGGAAGACAGTAGTTATTTTATTGTAATGGTTTTTGTGACTTATGGAATTTTGGATCACAGTATTATATTTAATGTTTGGAATAAAAATTTAAATTTCCGCTGTTGTCTTATTTATATCTGTCTTGTAATTATACTGTGTATGTTTACCTATAGCGCTTCACGAAACTTAATGTATTCCCTTAGTGAGTGACATTAACGGACGTGGTGTGTCACAATCTCTGATACAATCTAAGGTCTTTCTTATCATCTATGGCCCAAGTATCAACTTATCCAGTCTCTAATTAACAAGCTAGAGAATTACACGGTCTTCCATACAACGCCTCATATAGTGCCATCCCAATGCTCGATGGGTAGCTGTTGTTGTACCAAACTCAACTAAATGCAGATGATCTTCTGACGATCCTCCGAAGTCCTATACACAAGCTCTTAGGAGATGATCCAAAACTCGATTAACCCTCTCGGTTTGACTATTAGTTTGGGGATGATAAGCAGTACACAAACACAACTCATTTCCCAAAGCTTCTTGCAAACTCTTCCAAAATCCACACGTGAAACAAGGATCTCGTTCACTCACTATGCTCTTCGGGATACCATGGAATTGAACTATCCATTTAATATAAAGCTCAGCCAACTTCGATGTTGTCCTTGTCGATTTGCCAGGAATAAACCTTGAAATTTTGGTCAAGCGATCCATGATGACCCAAATTCCTTTGTTTCCTGCCCTGGTCCTAGGTAATCCATCAATAAAATCCATCAATATCTATTCCCACTTCCACGTAGGAACTTTCAATGGTTGAAGCAATCCACTCGTCTTCTTCTCTTCAGATTTCACTAACTAACAGTTCAAGCACTTGGAAATAAACTTTCCAACATCCGTCTTCATACCTTCCCAGTAGTAAGAACACTTCATGTCCTAATACATCTTATGACCACCAGAATGAATCGTCAACTTCGAGCGATGACATTCCCATTGAAAACTTAGCTCTCAGTTGATGCTTTCGCAAGATTTCCAAACCAACTCGCAAGTGTGTCTTATGCTCTTCCTCATTCCGGGAGAAAACCAGAATATCATCCACGAATACAAGCACGAACTCTTTCAACTGATCTTTGAAAATCCTATTCATAAGATCCACAAAGTATGCTAGTGCGTTAGTCAACCTAAATGGCATTACCAACCATTCGAAGAAACCAGATAGTGTCCTAAAAGCAGTCTTCGACACACTATTCTTTGCCACCCTTAACTGGTGGAATCCATTGCCAAATCCATCTGAGAGAACATCTTGGCTTCGTGAAGCTGATCGAATAAGTCATCTATCCTTGGCAATGGATACTTGTTCTTCTTGGTTACCTTGTTCAGTTCACGACAATCCACACACAATCTCAAAGATCCATCCACCTTGGTTGCAAACACAACTGGTGCACCCCATTCGGACACACTTCTCCGAATGAATTCTTTTCCTAAAAGGTCACGTACTTGCACCTCTAACTCTCATTGTTCCTTAGGCGCCATCCGCTTAAGAGGCATGACGATAGGTCTAGCACCTTCGACCAAATCGATACTGAACTCAATCTCACGATGCGGTGGTAACCCTTTGACCTTATCAAAGAGATCTTCGAACTCACTAGCGATCAACACCAATGACAAGTCTTCGCATGGAATCACAAACAAATTCAAATAGCTTACGAAGACACCAACTTTAGCCTTACATCGAATCACAACCAATAGCCCTTCCAAAAATTCCTAAATGTCACCTCCATCTTCTCGCAATCCACTTTTGCCGCACAGCTCTTGAGCTAGTTCGTACCTAAAATAATCCCAAACCCAGCGAATTTCAAAACAAAGCAATCACACACAAAGGAGCAACCATGACTCGATAACACTAGACCCCGACAAATCATACACAAACCGGATGAACCCCCAATTGGATTACTCACAATCAATGGTCTATCACAAATCTTGGGTTCCAAACCTAAGCGACAAACAAGCTCATTACAAATGAATGAATGCGATGCTTCAGTGTCAAACAACACACGAACTGAAACATCTCTAATGGAAAGAATACCTTGAATGACAACACTCTTTCCTATCTCCTCTGTCGTGGGAGCCCTTGAAGACGGTGGTACAACTTCCAAAGCATACGCCTTCACAACCTGCTTAACCTTAGCTAGTTCTGGACAATCCTTTTTGTCATGCCTAGGCTTTCCGCACTTAAAGCACTTCCTCTCAGCTTTTGGATTCTTACAATCCTTGAAATAGTGGCCCTTCTACCAATAGTTGTAGCAAGTCACTTCGCTTTTCTGCTTTTTATGGCCATCCTTTCCTTTCTATTGTTGCTGCTTCCTCTTTTGTTATTACCACCCTGCGGTGGTTTCGGTTCTTCCTTAGTCGCAACAACGGTCTCTTCCTTGGGAAACAAACTCTTGTGCCTCAGAGCTTTCTCGACGATCTTCTCACAAGAGTCATCTAAGTGATCAACAAGCTGATTCCTAAGATACTTGTCCAAGCCCATGACAAACTTCTCGTTCTTCTGATAAGGAGTCTCGACAAATGAACGAGCATACTTTGACAAAGCTTAGAAGTTAGAAACATACTCCATCACTTGTTGGCCATTCTTCTTAAGCTCAACAAACATTTTAAACAGAATAAACTTTTGTACGGTAGAGATAAACTTTGTCTCAAACTTGACTAGGAACCAATCCTATGAAATCTCATCTTCCGGAGTCTCTAGAGTGACAGAGTTCCACCAATTCATAGCTCTGCCCTATAGCTGTCTCAATGCAAGCTTCCCCTAAGTCGCATACTCAATTCCCAAGACTCAAAAGACCTAAATGCAACTATCAAGCCACCTTGAATCTCTTCAACCGGTTATGTCCCCTTAAACAGCTTCCCTTCTAGAGTGATGAAATCTTTGCATAGCTTTCTGAAGTCCACAGCCCTAGGCACTTGCACTTGAACTCCTACATCTACCGCGGTTGTCTCCTGAGCGTGTACCCTCCTCATGATTGCTACCATCATGGCCTCAAACATAGCTGGGTATTCTGATATACCGCCATTATCCCCTACAGGATCAGTCTCCTCCCTAGCGGTATGTCTCGATGGTCGACGACTCATTCTAAATCCGTAATATAGAATGATTAGTCAATGTACGAGAAGAACAACAAATGGAGTTCGAACGCTATTATACTATACATTAATATATAGTATACATCCATCAAAAATCTACAAATACGTCTCTCATATGTAATTATGCCTTTGAAGTTTGACTAAAATCGATAACCTAAGCTCTGATACCAAATGTGATGATCACGCATAACTCTTGCACTTAACAAGGAGAATAATGCTCTAAAAGGTGTGTTGGGTAGCCATGGACGATCATCAAGGTAAGATAACACAAGCGGAACCTGTCATATAACTCACAGCGCAAGGATAAAATATAATAAAACATATATAACAGCCAATAATAATGAAGCAGAATTGAGAAGAATCTTAAACTTTTCATATCACCATGAAAATATCCATACAACCTTGGATCACACTATAAGAGTTTGTACAATAAGCCTCACTACAAGCACTCGGAGAATACATCAAATAGTGGAAACAACAAATACTATATAGTAGAAAATAATACGTAAGCCTCATGCTCGTCATCGCATAGCAGCATCGTCCTCATCAAGATCAACTACCTGTTACCTGCTACTCAGTCTGCCCACCCACAACCGGATGAAAAACTCAAGGTAATAAGAGGAAACATAAAACCTTGAGTTAAACAACAGTCTTAATGAGCAATAAAAAAATTGTCTAACTTCATTTAATCAACAAATCTGCCAACACCAAGAGAGAAGAACCCAAACCCGTCTTCCCTACATCCGACAATGATAGCCTTTACAAACTACCAGGCAGAAACAAATAGTACAATCATGGAAATTAGTTATCAAATGTAGATCATCCTAATTGATATTGACATCTCCTAACCACAAGCCCTGAAGGCCTAAACCGACATCAGACAGGCACCCAAGAGATATCTCCTTCGACATCGAATAATCTACACAAGACGATACAAGCAAACAATCATCATCCATGACTCTAGCTATCACCGCTAATCCTTCTTTGAAACCATCGTTAATCGTATGACGGACCAAACACTTGTTGTCCGTTAAGGGCTAATGGTGAACTCCGATTCTAGAAAAACTCCATATTCCATACGATGAAACGTATCTAGGCCCGTCAAGCTTCCTAGGGTACTTGGCCAGCCATTTCTAGTCTTTTGGGCATGCCCATTATACCGTTTCTTTGAGTTCACTAGAACCTACGACAACGATAATACCTCGGCCTTCGATATCTCTACCCATCCAACCTGATGACTATTCTTAGCTCTAGCCACTTGTCGAGCACTATTATCTACGAACTCACCACCTTCAGTCCTCTTCACATTCATTGCATTATGATGATCAACGAATATACCACAACACTTTGAACATTCCTGTGAATTCACTTCGAAGCTACGTCCATTCTCGAACCAAAATAATCATCACATTTGGTCGACATTCAATCCGTAGCACTTCAGCTTTTCCGCTATGAAAAACTACCTGTAGCTAAAAAAGACCTAACATATAGATCATGAATGGCCTGACTCACTAGGTCAAGAACGACCTGACTCACTGGGTCATGAACGACCTAACGCACTGGGTCACGAACGACCTGAAGCCAACGACGATCCAACCCAACTTCGGACGACTTGACTTCAACTCAGATGCTCCACGACCCATCCATTTTGGACGACCCTACCTTGTGCATGCGACTTAACTCCAACGACTCGACCTTCAATTCTTGGAACACAAACCAGCGACCCATCGAAAAACGACCCAATTCCGGATCTGACCAATTTACCTCCAATCTTGACCAAATCATCACAAAACGACCACATTGATGCAAACAACTCATCGAAATCATCCAAGTCAACCATCAACACTTTATGAAATCATCAACAACACCAAAATGACAATTATTCATCAACAATAATATAGAATTCACCTAATCCGGATAAATCAATGGATAAACAAAACAATGGAACTAAACTTGCACAAACATATGAATTAACATAAAAATTACCGATTTAAGTTACTAGATTAGATCCTAGGGTGATTCAAAAGAAAATATACTTACCATGATGTAGATCTTGGTGAAAACAACTTAAACTGATGAAAATAAGATCAAACAACCCATATATTTAATTGAATTCGTGTGAGAGATGCTTGTCACTCACCAAATCTTAGAAATCACTTGAAAACACTAGATTCTCAGTCGGGATAGCGAAGAATTATCATCAAACCTCTCAATTTGATGCAATCTCCCTTCACTTGATGTAGATCTGGCTTTGTTTGATGTAGATCTTCAATCTTCACATGTAGATCTAGAATTTTAATGGTGGAAAGGTGTATTTGATTGAGCAAGAAGGATCACGAGCTCAACCAAATGAGAGTATGAATAAAAGTAACCCTCTTCTCATATCTCTAACTCTCTATTTATAGCCTCCAACTAGCTCACTAATGGGTCACCCTAAATCAGCCCACTAATGACTAGCCAAACTTGCACAGAAATTATGCATCACTAAAACAGCGATTCCTCCTAAACCGCTGGACCAAATCTTTAATGCGAGCACTTAACCTTTCCAATGAAATCAATCTCAGCACCTGATTTGACCCTGGTCAAAATTTATTCCCTGTACAAAACTGACAGGGGAAAGAAGGTCACAAATAAAATTGGTAAAAATTATGGACATGTCTCACATCCCCATAAACAACATATCAAAATATGAGAATGATCCAACCCTCAGGGAATTAAATAAAAATATTTTATGATCGTCTGATATGTAAAATGCGGGTTGTTACATTTCCCCCCTTAGGAATTTCTCCCTCGAAATCCCAAGCAAACACAAGCAACCAAAACAATTTCGCATGCCAATCATCAACAAGCAGCCAATTTACCATCCAAAATAGCATGCATCAAACCATGCATCCATAGCCTTATCCTAGCATGCGGAATTCTAACAACAATAGTACAAGTTACAATGATGTAAGGTGAAACGACATCAATGGGTTATACCGACGAAGAGTTCTGGATAGATCGTCTTCATACTCTCTTCCATCTCCCACATGCAATCGTCATCATTCTCACTCCATTGCACCTTGACTAGCTTAACCGTCTTCCTCCTAAGTTGTTTCATGTCATTCCCCGCAACGCGAAGCGACTTACGAGGTTTCGTAACTATGGTCTCAACTTCTAGGTCTTCGTACTGTTCCGGAGATACCACCACATTCGAATCATGCAATCTCTTCCGTAGAAACGATACATGAAAACATTACACACACTCGACATCTTCTCAGGTAACTCCAACCTATACGCGAGCTTTCCAATCCGCTCGACTATAGGAAATGCTCCAAAAAACCTTGAAGCTAACTTTCCTTTACTTCCTAACCGAACAACATGCCTCAACGGCAAAATCTTCGCGAAAACCATATCGCCAGCATCGAATTCCAAATCTTTTCGACGTATATCGGCATAGCACTTCTAACGATCTTGGGCTGCCTTCATTCGTTGTCGAACGATCTCGATACAATCCGAGGTCTCTCTTATCATCTATGTCCCAAGTATCAACTTATCTCTAGTCTCTAACCAACAAGCTGGAGAATTACACGGTCTTCCATACAACGCCTTATATGGTGCCATCCCAATGCTCGACTGGTAGCTGTTGTATGCAAACTCAACTAAATGCAGATGATCTTCCCATGATCCCCCGAAGTCCAATACACAAGCTCTTAGGAGGTCTTCCAAAACTCGATTAACCCTCTCTGTTTGACTATTAGTTTGGGGATGATAAGCAGTACTCAAATACAACTCGGTTCCTAAAGCTTCTTGCAAACTCTTCCAAAATCTACTCGTGAAACAAGGATCTCGATCGCTCACTACGCTCTTCGGGATACCATGGAATTGAACTATCCATTTAATATAAAGCTCAAGTGTTGTCCTAGTAGACTTGACAGGAATAAACCTTGCAATTTTGGTCAAGCGATCCACGATGACCCAAATTCCTTTGTTTCCTGCCCTTGTCCTAGGTAGTCCATCAATAAAATCCATCGATATCTATTCCCACTTCCACGTAGGAACTTTTAATGGTTGAAGCAATCCACTCGGCTTCTTTTCTTCAGCTTTCACTAACTAACAGTTCAAGCACTTGAAAATAAACTTTCCAACATCCCTCTTCATACCTTCCCAGTAGTAAGATAGCTTCATGTCCTGATACATCTTGTGACCACCAGAATGAATCGTCAACTTCGAGTGATGACATTCCCACAAAACATCATCTCTCAATTTGTCGATATCAGGAATAATAAGTCGTCCTTTCTTTTGAAGCCAATCCTCTCGATCGACCTCAAACTCTTTATTCTCTGGTTCCAACTTCTGGATAATCTCGATAAGCTTTGTATCACGCTTTTAGCTCTTGCCAATATTTTCGATGAGAGTAGGTCTTATTGATAAGCCTGCCAACATTTCAGGTTCAAACTCACACCTAGGCCTGAAATCAAATCCTGCCAAGTACTCGAGGTGCTTCCATTTCGATAACATCGCTCCTAAACTTGCGTGTCTTTGACTCAATGCCTCCGCCATTACGTTACCATTACCAGGGGTATAGGCTATACCAAAATCATATGATGCTAGCTCTACCACCGTTGTTGCCGAGGATTCAAATCCTTTTGGAGAAAAGATACTTCAACGACTTGTGATCCGTAAACAACTCGAATTGAACTCCCAACAAGTAATGTCTCCACATCTTCGGAGCAAACACGATTGCTGCCAACTCCAAATCATGAGTTGGACAATTCCTTATATACGGCTTCAGATATCGACTCACATAGGCCATAACTTTATCCTTCTGCATTAGCACTGCTCCAAGTTCAGTACCATATGCATCAGTGTATACCACCATCTATTCATTCCCACTTGGAATGGTCACAATAGGAGCTCTCGTTAGTCTATCTTTCATGATTCCAAAAGCTTGCTCACACTTCGCATCCCATGTGAGGAACTTGATTCTTCTTCGTCAATCCTGTTAATGATGCATCTATCTTGGAGAAATCCTTGATAAACTGACGATAATACCCCGCCAACCCAAGGAAACTTCGAATGTTCGTAGCATTCTTAGGTCTATCCCAATCCTGGATTGCTACCGCCTTAGCGGGGTCAACCCTATTCCATTTTCAGAAATAACATGGCCTAAGAATCTCATTTCGCTCTTCCAGAAGTGACACTTCGAAAACTTAGCTCTCAGTTGATGCTTTCGCAAGATTTCCAAAACAACTCGCAAATGTGTCTTATGCTCTTCCTCATTCCGGGAGAAAACCAGAATATCATCCACGTATACAAGCACGAACTTGTTCAACTGATCTTTGAAAATCTTATTCATAAGATCCACAAAATATGCTGGCGCGTTAGTCAACCTAATGGCATTACCAACCATTCGAAGAAACCAGATAGTGTCCTAAAAGCAGTCTTCGGCACACTATTTTTTGCCACCCTTAACTTGTGGAACCCATTGCCAAATCCATCTGAGAGAACATCTTGGCTTCGTAAAGCTGATCGAATAAGTCATCTATCCTTGGCAATGGATACTTGCTCTTCTTGGTTACCTTGTTCAGTTCACGATAATCCACACACAATCTCAAAGATCCATCGGCCTTGGTTGCAAATACAACTGGAGCACCCCATTCGGACACACTTCTTCAAATGAATCCTTCTCACAAAAGGTCACGTACTTGCACTTATAACTCTCGTTGTTCCTTAGGCGCCATCCGCTTAAGAGGCATGATGATAGGTCTAGCACCTTCGACCAAATTGATTATGTACTCAAGCTCACGATTCAGCGGCAACTCTTTGACCTCGCCAAAGACATCTTCGAACTCACTAGCGATCAACACCGATGACAAGTCTTCGCATGGAATCACAAGCGAATTAAAATAGATTACGAAGACACCTTCTTTGGGCTTACATCGAATCACAACCATTGGCCCTTCCACATTCCCAAATGTCAATCCACTTTTTCCACATAGCTCTTGAGCTAGTCCAAACCTAAATAATCCCAAACCCAGCGAAGTTCAAAACAAAACAATCACACACAAAGGAGCATCCATGACTCGATAACACTAGACCCCGACAAATCATACACAAACTGGACGAACCCCCAACTGGATTACTTACAATCAATGGTCTATCACAAATTGGGTTCCAAACCCAAGCGAAAAACAAGCACATTACAAATGAATGAATGTAAAGCTCCAGTATCAAACAACACATGAACTGAAACATCTCTAACGGAAAGAATACCCTGAACGACGACACTCTTCCCTTTCTCCTTTGTCGTAGGAGCCCTTGAAGACGATGGTACAACTTCCAAAGCATACGCCTTCACAACCTGCTTACCCTTAGCTAGTTCTGGACAATCCTTTTTGTCATGCCTAGGCTTTCCGCACTTAAAGCGCTTCCTCTCAGCTTTTGGATTCTTACAATCCTTGGAATAGTGGCCCTTCTACCAGCAGTTGTAGCAAGTCACTTCGCTTTTCTGCATTTTCTGGCCATCCTTTCCTTTCTGTTGTTGTTGCTTCCTCTTTCTTTATTACCACCCTGCGGTGGTTTCGGTTCTTCCTTAATTGTAACAATGGTCTCTTCCTTGGGAAACAAACTCTTGTGCCTCAGAGCTTTCTCGATGATCTTCTCGTAAGAGTCGTCTAAGTGATCAACAAGAAGATTCCCAAGATACTTGTCCAAACCAATGACAAACTTCTCGTTCTTCTGATAAGGAGTCTCGACAAATGAACGAGCATACTTCGACAAAGACATACTCCAGCACCGGACGACCATTCTGCTTAAGCTCAACAAACATTTTAAACAGAATAAACTTTTGTACGGTAGAGATAAACTTTGTCTCAAACTTGACTTGGAACTGCTCCCATGAAATCTCATCTTCCGGAGTCTCTAGAGTGACAGAGTTCCACCAATCCACAGCTTTACCCTGTAGCTGTCTCAGTGCTAGCTTCCTCTTAGTCGCATACTCAATTCCCAAGACTCAAAATGCAAGTATCAACCTACCCTTGAATCTTTTTAACTGGTTATGTCCCCTTAAACTGCTTCCCTTCTAGAGTGTTGAAATCTTTGCATAGCTTTCCGAATTCTATGGCCCTAGGCACCTACACTTGAACTCCTACATCCACCGCTGTTGTCTTCAGAGCGACTACCCTCCTCATGATCGTTGCCATCATAGCCTCGAACATAGATGGGTATTTTGGTATACCGCCATTAGCCCCTGTAGGATCAGTCTCCTCCCTTGTGGCATGTCTCGATGGTCAAAGACTCATTCTAAATTTGTAATATAGAATGATTAGTCCATGTACGAGAAGAACAACAAATGGAGTTCAAACGCTATTATACTATACACTAATATATAGTATACATCCATCAGAAATCTACAAATACGTCTCTCATACATAATTATGCCTTTGAATTTTGGCTAAAATCGATAACCAGAGCTTTGATACAAAATGTGATGATCACCCATAACTCCTGCACTTAATAAGGGGAATAATGCGATGAAAGGTGTGTCAGGCAGCCATGGACGATCATCAAGGTAAGACAACACAAGCGGAACATGTCGTATAACTCACAGTGCAAGGATAAAATATAATAGAACATATACAACAACTAATAATAATGAAGCAGAATTGAGCAGAATCTTAAGCTTTTCAGATCACAATGAAAATATCCATAAAACCTTGGATCACGCTATAAGAGTTTATACAATAAGCCTCACTACAAGCACTCGGTGAATACATTAAACAACAGGAACAACAAAAACTATATAGTAGAAAATAATACTTAAGCCTCATGCTCGTCATCGCATAGCAGCATCGTCCTCATCAAGATCAACTACCTGTTACTTGCTACTCAGTCTGCCACTACACCAAAAATGCCAATTTGGTAGTGCTCATGGCCGTATCAAAATCGATTTGGCAGTGCTCTGGACCGTATCAAAAAATGGCGTCTCTGTTGCTTTGATACGGCTTTAAACCGTATCATATTCATAAATTGGTACGGGTAAAAACCGTATCAAATTGATAATTTGATACGGTTTTTACCCGTACCAATTTATGAATATGATACGGTTTAAAGCCGTATCAATTCATGCATATGATACGGTTTTAAGCCGTATCATATTCATCAATTGATACGGCTTAAAACCGTATCAAAGTAGCATGAAGGCACTGTCCAATTGGTTTGCTGGCACCGTCAAATTCATAGATAGATATTGTTTCAAGCCGTATCAAATTGGTATATGGATACGGCTTAAAACCGTATTATACTGGTATACTGATATGGTTTAAAACCGTGTTTAATGCCTCATTCCTACAATGATAACAATAAATTAGATACGGCTTTTAACCGTATCAAAACCGGTAAATCATAAATGCAATATACAAAAACACTGCACCCATTGATATATATATATGTATGTAGTTGGAGAAGGTAATCCTTCTTACAGTATTGCTCCTCCTAAGGCATCCTCTTCTAAGGCAGCTACAGTTTCTTCTTCCATTTTAAGTAGTGAAGCGGCCCCACAATGGAAAAAAGAATTGGTGGCTTGTTTATCAAAACAAAGTTGATGATTTGAAGGTTTTTTACGAAAATAGAATTAAGGATTCTACTACGCCTACAGTTAATGTGGAGAACTCACACATCCTTGTACACATTTTACAGAGATCAAATTCATGGAAATAATGATTAGGACCGGGGGAATAGAAGAAATTAAGTTGCATGGGCTCGACAATTATCCGTCTTGGTACAATAGAAGAAATTAAGTACGATACAAAGTATGAAAGACGGATAATGAATGCATCCGAAATATATTGTGAAGTTGTTTCATCAATAAAGCGTGAAAATATAATCTCAGTTCTCATGGTTAAGTTCTCATCTGCAATGCATGTAATTTACTTATCAATAATAAAATAAAGAAAATATTATGGAACTTACGAACACAGCGGACATGCAATAACTTTACTAAGAAGACCGTAGAGGCTATGTATTATTTCTGATGGATGAAAACAAGCCTCGAGAATGTAATCATCAGGGAAGCGTACTCTTATAGTAGCCTTGGTTAATCTTGCTCTATGTGCTGCTTCCTCCACTTGCTCTAGTAGCCTTGGTCAATCCTGTACAATTGGGATAGTTAAATCGAGGACAAGCAAAAAAGTAAATGTGAAAATTCAGGGAGGGAGAAATTCATCAAAACGGTTGGAGACTTTATTATACCTGAAGACTAAATTCTGAATATAAGCTTAATAATACTCACCTATACTCAAACCATCTTATTAAATTTACTAAGCTTCAACAAGCATTTCTATATCTGATACCTGTAATCATTTTAGGAAAGCCAACATTGATTGTTTATCTCAGTTGTTCCATCATTTGAGTTCCATATTCTTTAAGAATTCAACAAATATATATATATATCAAAGCAACTTGTCTTTTAAATCATATGCATTCCTTACTTATAAATGCCCTCTGTTCCTACTTCAAACCAAAGTGAAACTAACATTCAAGTTTTCTCAAGTGTCTTCTTATAACTTGTATTAAAAAAATACATACCTTGGTTCCGCTTTGGTTCCGCTTGAAACTTGAACCACTTTGGTTCCGCTTGAAAGACCCATTTTGATTTTGCTGAGACTAGATCCAAACCTTGATTTGGGGATAAATTCTGAAACTGAAATTAGGGTTTGCAATTGGAAAGCTTTAGTGCGATTTGAATATCTCTTGAGACAGATGAGATGATCGAAGCCTGCAGGTAGTTAATGGAGATAAACTCAGCGCTGTCTTTGTAAATTTAGGGATTCGCCAATTTTTTTTCGTTTGGGAATTCTTTTTGGTTCGGCCAAAATAGAAAAGAGGAGAGGGAGAAACCAAAAATGAATGACACGGAAAGGGGGAAATTCCCATTGGAATTTTGATACGGGTTCAAGCACATTCAAAATGAACCGATCTGAACCCTTCAAGATCTTGGGTGAGATCTATAGCATTGGAGAGGATGCGGATTGCAAAAGAAAGTTTGATACGGCTTATCAAATTTGATACGGCCATAAGCCCAATCAACTTTGATACGGCTTAAAACCGTATCAAATATCCGCATCCTGGTGCGCCAAATTGGCTGTTTTGGTGTAGTGTGCCCACCCACAACCGGATGAACAAACCAAGGTAATAAGAAAAAACTTAAAATCTTGAGTCAGACAACGGTCTTAATGAGCAATAAAACAACTGTCTAAGTTCATCAGTAAAGTATACAAGAATAGGCAGATTAATCAACTAATCTACCAACACCAAGAGAGAAGAACCCAAACCCGTCTTCCCCACATCCGACAATGATAGCTTTTACAAACAACCAAGTAGAAACAAACAGTACATTCATGGCAATTAGTTATCAAACGTAGATCATCCTAATCGATATTGACATCTCCCAAGCACAAGCCCCGAAGGCCTAAAACCAACATCAGACAGGTACCCAAGAGATATCTCCTTCCACATCAAATAATCTACACAAGACGATACAAGCAAACAATCATCATCCACGAATCTGGCTATCACCGCCAATCCTTCTTTGAAACCATCGTTAATCGTATGACCGACCAAACACTTGTTGTCAATTAAGGGCTAATGGTAAACTCCGGTTCTAGCAAAACTCCATACGCCATATGATGAAACGTATCTAGGCCCGTCGAGCTTCCCGGGTTACTCGACCAGCCACTTCTAGTCTTTTGGGCGTGCCCATTATACCCTTGCTTTGAGTCCGCTAGAACCTATGACAACGATAATCCCTCAGCTTTCAGTATCTCTACCCATCCAACCTTATAACCATTCTTAAGCTCAAGCCAATTGTCGAGCACTATTATCTACGAACTCACCACCTTGAGTCATCTTCACATTCGTTGCATTACGACAATCAACGAACATACCACAACACTTTGAAAATTCGTACTTGAATTCACTTCGAAGCTACGTCCATTCTCGAACCAAAATAATCATCACCTTTGGTCGACATTCAACCCATAGCACTTCAGCCTTTCCGCTATGAAAAACGACCCATAGCTAAAAAGACGACCTAACCTATAGATCATAAACGACCTGACTCACTTGGTCAGGAACGACCTAACTCACTGGGTCATGAACGACCTGACTCACTGGGTCACGAATGACCTGACTCACTGGGTCATGAACGACCTGAAGCCAACGACCCGCCTAAGGACGACCCGACCCAACTTCGGACGACTTGACTTCAACTTAGATGCTCCATGACCCATCCATTCAGGACGACCCGACCTTGTGCCATCGACCTGACTCCAACGACCCGAAGCTCTTTAATGACTCGACCGTTAATTCTTGGAGCACAAGCCAGCGACCCATCAAAAAACGACTCGATTCCAGATCTGGCCAATCTACCTCCTATCTTGACCAAATCATCACCAAACGACCACATCGATGCAAGCAACTCATCCAAATCATCCAAGTCAACCATCAATACTTTATGAAATCATCCACAACACTAAAATGACAATTATTCATCAACAACCATATAGAAGTCACCAAATCCTGATAAATCAATGAATAAACAAAACAATGGAACTAAACTTGCATAAACATATGAATTAACATAAAAATTACCGATTTAAGTTGCTAGATTAGATCCTAGAGTGATTCAAACGAAAATATACTTACCATGATGTATAATCTTGGTGAAAACAACTTAAAATGATGAAATTAAGATTAAAAAAAAGCCAATATATTTGATTGAATCTGTGTGAGAGATGCTTATCACTTGCCAAATCTTCAAAATCACTTGAAAACACTAAATTCTCAATTCGGACAGCGAAGAATTATCTTCAAACCGCTCAATTTAATGCAATCTCCCTTCACTTGATGTAGATCTAGCTTTGTTTGATGTAGATCTTCAATCTTCACATGTAGATCTAGAATTTTAATGGTGGAAAGGTGTATCTGATTGAGTAAGGAAGATCATAAGCTCAATCAAATGAGAGAACAAAGAGAAGTAACCCTCTCTTAATACCACTAACCACCTATTTATAGCCTCCAACCAGCCCACTAATGGGCCACCCCAAATCAGCCCACTAATGACTCGCCAAACTTGTACAGAAATTATGCAGCACTAAAACAGAGATTCCTCTCAAATCGTTGAACCAAATCTTTAATGTGACCACTCTACGGAATTGAAAACATCATTTCATTTCCAATGGAATCGATCTCAGCACTGATTTGACCCCAGTTAAAATTTAGGGTGCGTATTTTATAGGTCCCTATTAAGTTTCAAAATTAGGCTCACATCCGGACATAGTTTATAATATAAACCCGCCCCCTATTTTTGAATTCCTGCCTCCTTGTTTTGTGGATCCGCTTCCTACTTTTGTGGCAACGCCTCCTGCTTATTTTCACTTCGCCTCCTTCATTTTCTTCCAAAAAAACGTGCAGCGCTGATTTAAAAAAAAAATTCTAAAATCTGGAAATAATCCCAGAAGTCCATGCCAAGAAAAAAAAATAGTTGCATATATGTATGCAAGTATTGTCAATACTTGCATACATATATGCAATTATTGCATAAAGGAAATTATGCTAACGTTTTGCCTGTAGGTATGTTGCACACATGTGTGCATGTTTCGGATTTACTTGCACACTTGAATGCAAATAAAAATGAACTGAGTTGCAATGTTACGAAAATTGTATATTTTTCTGTAAGAATGATGCAATACTTGCACATAAATATGCAAAAAAAATCAAACGCGGATGCAACACTGGAATACTTGCAAATATACATGCAAGAAATTGGAATTCTTCCATAATATTATGCATTTAACTGCATTTTTCACTGTTTTTTTGCTGGGTTTTTTTTTTTTTTTGCGTGTTTTCTGATATTTTTTTGTCGAATGCATAATTTATTTCAATAATAATTTTAGTATTTTTTTATTTATCTTTATTCATTTTTTTTGCTACTTTTGAAAAATAGGGACCTAATTTATAATAAGTTTATGATCGAATGTGAGCCTAATTAAGTTTGCTTTTAGGGATGTGTGCCTAATTTTCACTAAAATTTATTCCCTGTACAAAACTGACAGGGGCAAATTGGTCACAAATAAAATTGGTAAAAATTATGGACATGTCTCACATCCCCATAAAAAACATATCAAAATATGAGAATGATCCAACCCTCCGGGAATTAAATAAAAATATTTTATGATCCCCCGATACGTAAATTGCAGGTTGTTACAATTATAATCTTTTTTTGATCCGCTTTATGATTTTGTTAAATGTGTTGTTATTTGATGATTTGTATCCAATCTCGAGTTAATTTCATAGTTTTGAGTTATATTTATGATTTTTCCATTTTTAATATGATTATTATTATATGTTTATAGATTAGAAGCTATCTGAGAATTTATTTAGGTATACAACAATTTCATTTCTACGTTTTAAACTCCTAATTGCTTAGCCTAAGAGTTTGGTAACTCATAAACATTGTAAATCATCGTGCCTTATATGATAAATCAAAAATAACTCACCTAACCCACGACATTAGGTATTCGTGTCGTAACTTCTCCCTTGAGATGTTATGTCTTTATAGGATATCACTTTACATCAACATATCCTAATCGTATTGTTCTAGCTTGTCTGACCCAGGTATTTTATACTCGGGTCAGACTAAGTTTTTATAGGTAGCACTTGTGTTGATACTATCTATCCAGCTTATGCTTTTGGGTTGCTTATATCATTTTGATAGCTTAGGTGAATTTTGGACTAGGCTAGTTGTCTGGTTATTTTGTAGCGTACTCTGATGTCTACACATATTCTTTTATGGGGATGGATGTATGTTTGCTGTGGACAGTATATCCATTTATGTATATTATTTTGTGTTGTATTTAATGTAAGTATGTAATCGTGATTGTGTTATTGTTATGTGAACTACGGAATCTACTCTTGTTATGTTTTTATTTTGGATCGATCCTGTAGCCATCGTAGTATTGTAATAGATAAGAATTAAGTATTTCGACCCACTTGAAAAAGAAACAATGAGCATTTTATTGACGCACTTAAGACTTATTTAGTACAAGATTACGAATAGTCGCTCCTAACCAATCATATTCTCTGTATTAACAGACGTCATTACTCGTTAATACTCGTTGTTAATACGAGTCTCAGGGCTGGGCTTTACATGTACTGTAGAAAGTAGTCCTTTACCTACCATTTGTATGGAAATCCATTCTCCGCTATGAACCAAGCAACTTGTTTGTATTGCCTAAAATACACAGAATTTAATAATGGTAACAATTTCGCACTTTAATTTGATTTAAATGTTATCGTAGGATAAAAACATATGCCATGTTTACATGTGGTATGTCTTATGAGAGTTCTGTTCTTTCAGAGGATTTCTAAATTAAGACAGTTGTTGATGATGTGAGTTTTCTTAGTATTCGAGACTGATCGGAGCGTTGTTTTCCTTAATGCTCGAGTCAGACTGAGTATACTTTCCAGATTAACTTGGGAGTTGCTTGGAGCTTTTGGAGATGAGCTCGAGTCAAGATGTATTCCTCGTATTCCTTCTATTACCTATTTTCTTGTTGTGTTATGATGATTGATTTTTTTTTATTTCCATTGTGCTACGTATTGTATGTACCAGCATTTGTGATGACAGATCATTATAACTATCCAGACTGAATTATTTGTTGTACTCAGATTTTGTATGTTTGTATATATGTATGGACGTGTGTGTGTTTATATATATAGGGAGCAACTATTGAGACATAAAATTAAACACAAAATAAGACACACAAATCGTGAACTATTTGATTTGTTAGTCTTTATGTATAAAGTGGAATTCATGGGAAGAATTAGTGATTGAGATATGTTGTGTGCAATTTCGTGTTCAAATAGAGTTCACACACACATATGTTCCAAAGCACTCCTTTTTTGTAGCACCCCTATCTTACCGTGAACTACACTAATTTAAATCCAACATGATTTTGTCGATATTCAATCCACAAATATATTATTATCTATTCAAAATTTGAGCTCGTACCGGCATATGGCTAATTATAGTTAACAATCATAGATACAGACGCATTTGCATCTTGGATTTTATCAAAATTATAGTTTATATATTGTACACTTGAATACAATGAATGACATATGGCTAATTATTTCTTTATGAAGTTAATAGTTTGTATATATACCTATAATGCACATTAGTTGTTGAAAACTACTTACTTTCATTGTATTTATTTATTTTCGCACCTTTATAGCCAGTGATTTTGAAATAGAAATGATGCTAAACCTAATTTTTCTATTTACATTTTTGAACATATTTTCAGTATCCGAAGATAGTTTCAAGTACGGATACTTCACCATCCAAACCCAAAGGCATCCTTTTACGGACCTAAACCAAAATCCTCTTTAACAAAGTCCATGATAAAGAAGAGAAGCTGAAAACAGTAAAACTGAACTGCAGAGACAACAAGGGCAAAACAATACAAACCTAAATGCATTATCAACATATCCAAATCTGAAAACATATGAACCCCTACCAAATTACAGAAACTATAACATTTACGTAAACAAAGGCTTAAGAAATCTAATATACTACCAGAAAATGTTCCAGTTAGTATTGTACAGAAATATGCCTCTCACAATTCACTGATAGTACATGCTTTCCAGTATAAACCCAAACTTTGATCATATTGCAGCAAAACTACTTCATGAAAATTCAATCAGGTTTCACAGTCAAAGAGGCAAATTTCCCAGGTAAGAGTCCTTCCAGTTGTCTAGTCAGTATTTCTATCATTATTATTTAGCAAAGTGTGCTACCAAGGGCACGGCGATCGGTCTTCATAAGAAAACAGTAATGCATGTATGTATGCGTCTTGTTGCACTTCTGCAGCTGAATTTCTTGGTATTTACGAAGTCCCCTTAGCAGCATACTCTATTTAAAATCAAACAATTTTTTCAAACACTAACATCTGGCCTTATAAGAGACCTCTCCTGTGTGCTGAGATTAAGGAAGTTCGGCCAACCGATTCCAAAATACGACTAAACGCGACTTTAACAGGCACACAAGTAACAAGAGGCATTCTATCGTCCGCTTTGATCAACCCATCCAACACATTGCTGTTACCTCTTCTAGAATGCTTCTTCTCGCTTCCAAAAGACGAAAGCGCCCTGGTCTTCTTCTTCGATGACCTCCTGTAATGAGATGCAGCAATCTTCCTGGCCCGAGGTTTCTCTTCCTGGCCCGAATAAAGTGGGTCTCCATCATCATCCATGGTCGATCGAGTTGCTGTTCTATGTGGTGTTCTTTTTGGTGGTGTTCTGCTAAAGGCACCACCCACAGGCACAGGGGGTGGTGCATCATAGAACCCATATTCAGAAATAACGGTGCGGACGGACCCTTCTTCGAGCACCTCTACCTGAATGGGGTGCCCAAGAATCGGTTTTCCACGATTGCCCTTGCTCGAAAGGGAGACCCAGGGCACGTGCTCTCCTGTATGGCTTTGCTTCTGAACCTCCACCACCACATCTATCAATGTAGGGGCCATGTCGCTGTATGGAAGGAGACCGTCATCTGATGATGGAGAGTAGTTGTTGTAAATGCCTCCTTGCCTGTGGAAAGCAAGCATTCTTCGTAGTTTGATGCTGTTTCTTCTGAATGAATCCGAAAATATGTTGTCTTCGGTGAAATATGAAGGGTTTTTCGGCAAATCGGGTATTTTTCGCTTTCCCTTTATGTGCCAGTTGGAAACTCCGGTATCGGGAACTGGTAAGTCAGCGTACGTTGGATCTTTGAATTTAGGTGGCACTCGAAAGTGAGGGGATTCACAGTGCATTGAGTCCGCCATTAACGACTGAGTTGTATCTGGTAAAATAAAATTTAAAGGACAAATTATTGCTCGAATGTGAAAAGATGATATTCAATGTTTTGCACCAAGGGAAGCCCAATCCATGCCCCATAATTTTGAGGGTATATGAAAGCCTTCCCTGAGTCCAGATGTAGGTGAATTACTCCTCATAATCTACTAAGTTATTTACCAATATGGAAGCTATATCAGATAGCAAGAGTAAAACAAGATCCGGTTTAACTATTAAGAAACTTCATTCACATTGACCAATGGGTCTTGTAAAAAACAAAGTAGTTCTATAAAATGCTAATAGAGGTATCACACAGCAAGGATTTGATTTTGTGAATATACAGGTAGTTCCCTAAAATGTTAACAAGCATATATATAAGATGCAAACTCTCACATCTATAGCTATAAAAAACGCCCTATAGTATTCTTGACCTCTAGTTTAAGACGTCGACTAGCATTCAAGGCTAATGCAACGGGTTTACTCCCAAGTATTTTAAGATCATACATAGGACAGACCTACAATTAAAATTTGATTTCCCCAGGGTGAGATTGTATTACAATTTCTACGTGAAAGTAAAGAAAAATTATTAGAAGGCCAAGCATCAAATATACTAACAAATACAAAGGTCCCAGATTGGCATCATGATATTGTTGCATCGTGTATGTTTAATAACATAAAGTGAGATATGCAGTGATGTAACTGTTTTTACATGTAGTTATATTGTGAAAATAAATATTTGTACATACATGCAAAATTTAAAAACAGGAAAGTACCAAGCAATATCCTTAATTTCCATACCATCAACTATTAGCATACTACCAAATATTTATGGCAGTTCATCAAAAATACTAAATATCATATGCCATGTTTCTGTTAAACAATTGAAATTGTCATAGTTCTTTGAGCATAGATGACGCACAGATGACAATATGAAAGGTGAGAAACTGAGAACACAGTGCAGCCAACTTGTTACAGTTGTCACAATTCTTTAGACCTTGGATGATAGAATATTAGAATGATAGGTGAGAACACCACGCAGCTTGAAAGATTAAGCTGCGCTAATTCTCTGAACCCTAGATGACAGTATATTCATAACCATACAGAATTGGAAAAAAAGATATCAAAAGTTACCAGTTAAGCTTCCATCTTCCTTCATATCATGTTCCAAGTAATCAGTTGCTGATGAATCAGAGACGGTGTCTTCAGCCGTTTCAGAAGATGAGTGCTCCTCCGCCATGTGACCAGAATAATCATTCGAAACAGCAGGTACTTCTTGAGTAGAATATCCATAATTATTTCCCAAAGAATCATTCGAACTACCCATATTGCCCTTCTCTTCCAACAGTTCTTTCCCTCCAGTGCCATATTCAGATAGAAAAGAATGCGAAGTTGGTAATTTCACACTATTCTTCAAAATATTTTTCTTCACGTGAGAATCTTCACAACTACCACCTTCTAGTCTTTTCCTTTTACTTCTGCTACTTTCAGAAAGAAATGCATCTGCATTAGTGGGTCCCAAACTCGAGGGAGGATCCAGATAATAATCAACCAGGTTTCCAGAAGCTTCCCCCCAAGCAATGTATTGTGTGTGTTTTTTCTTGGGTGGAGCGATCCTTAGACCAAAGTCTTGCAATCCTCTCATTCGAGCTCTAGGATCATTTACAGGATTGTGAATATCTAACGATAAATTGTTTGACTCACGTGTATGAGAAACTGAATTCCTAGGATTTTGTGTTCTCATCTCGAGTTGCTGTTCAAGTTCAAGAGCATGAATAATAGCATCTTCTCTACGCGCGTACTTTTCCCTTTTCTTCGCAGGGACACCTAGTGAGGCCTCAGCTCTTGCAATGCAGGCATCAAACTCACCACATCGAAATGCCTTCACACGTTTTGATTTCTCTAGGTTGTACCAGTCACTGGAAAAGGAATTGGATAAATTTAAGTTGACAATTAGGAAGTCATAAAACAGTCATATGTGAAAATGTGATTAGCTACGAAAATTAAGGAATCATCCGGCAAATTTACTCATTTATTCAAGTTGCTCAATACATCTTCACAATTCAGCCAAACATAGAAATTAAAAAGAATGGAAGAATACAACCAGAATCTTCTTAAAATACTCAAACAAGTTATCTCTACTCATGCACAAACCTAATACATATAACACACCGTTTTGTAAGGCAGAATGGTTATATCTTAAGATTTGAATGCTGCTGCATACACCGTGTTACACTCTCTAAACTGATGTCTTTCAAAACCACGCTGGAAATATATGTCCTGGCTTTTAAAAAAGGAAACAAAATCACCTGCAATTAGCGTTCATGTGATTTGTGCAACTCAAAACCACAATAAAAGAAAAAAAAATCTGAATATATTTCATTTAGTTTCACAGAAGCGACGATAGTCGGTGGATGCAGACCTATGAAGTGTGTAAACTGATTTACCTTTTTTTTCTGGGTGGTAGTTATGTGTACAAAACAGCACCCAAATTGATCGAGTTACCTTAAACCATCAAAAACAGATTCGCCAAACATATATAATCCATACAAATATAAACTATGCTTTCTTTCATTGGCTTATGAAAATTCAAATACATTTCACCAAATCTACATAAACCAGGGAAATGGACATTAGAGCAGAGCAGCATCTTGTAATTTGGCTTTGTCTACATTAATATATCACAAAGCAAATTAAGGCAGCATCTTATGATCCAGCTTCATCTACTTCGCTACCGCATCACTTACCATGATAATTAAATCATCGTAACAAAGTAAAGCAATTATTTCAGTTAGTTGTCTCATGTCTGAACAAACAATTAATCCACATAACAAATCACACTGCTTTCATAAACCACAAACTCTAACAAACCAAAACCATTCATTTAACACTAACTAGATTATTTCATCATTATCTCATAGCCTAAAAACATCTTAAATAAAAACATAAGCAATCGAAATGTTAAAACCTTACACGCTAGCGTCATCCCTGCCTAAAAGCTTAACAGGAGTTCCTGACCTAGGAGACATGAGATGTGAAGCAGACAATTCATCAGATCCCAAAATTCTTCCAGGCCACCACGATCCGTTCCTTCTTCTGACCCAAACTATCTTGCCGACAGTACAATCCACTGCACCGCTCGACCCACCTTCGTTTCCATCCGAAACTCCCATCTAAACCGCTCAATTTCTACAAAACGATCGCAGTTGTCGAAATCGACCGACTTCAACCACCGGAAAATGCGAGATCTCCAGAAGTTTCCATTTATAGGCTAGAAAAACTTAAATTTTCCATTCTTCGACGGAAGCTGATCTGGATTCGTAGTTCCGAATTGAAACAATGGTTGTATTACTTCTGGTGTATTTATGGTATATTTTCTCTTCTTTTTCTTGATGATTTTATTTCCTGTACAAAAGAAGAAAATAGTGTTAACGGAATAATGGAAGACGGTGAGAATTTGTCGTCCTCAGTTTCATAAGCGACAGTTTTTATGATAAGGCCCTTGATTTTTCTTTCTATTTCCTTTTTTTACTTCTTGTACTCCTCTGAACCTCTTTTGTCCACGACGGTAAATTTGATACGACTGTGCAATGTCCATTCTTGTCCATGACCAAAATTCATCGTTCGATTTTCGTTTAGAACACAGATTAGGACAACAAAATTTATACGAGAAAAATCACGTTCGATCCGGTCGGTATATCTATTTTCTATTTATATTATAATTCCCACTAATATTTAATGATTACTAATTGGTCCGACCGTAAAATACCCAAATTGTCCATATTTATCAAGGTCATTTAATTATTTTAACATTTGGTCCGACCTTGAATTATTTTCACTAATCTTTAATTATTCCAACTTTGTAATGCTATAAAATTGATTAAAAATATTATTTTATTGTAGTTTTTTTAATTATTTGAAACTTCATACGAATGACAATATATAAAAAAATTACATGTATTGTTACAAATTACGAATAATTATCCTAACTAATCAAGTACATGCAAATATTAAATACATAAATAAATATTCAACAAAAAAGTCTAAAAGATTTGATATAATGATTCAAATTATTTAACCGTTAATCTATTTATTTAATTAAATCATATTAGTTTCAAATTTTATCTTATATACGTTACTTACGTTATCCTAAACAAACTAAAATAACATAACATATATCGATATAATTATTAATTAATCTTGATTCATTTAGAACTTTTCTAAGTTTCGTTTAAATAAAAGCAATTTTTTTTTTTTATTTACGTGTGGAATCTAAGACTTCACTCAAGTCATTGTTTGTCGGTCTTCGTAAACCAAGACGGGTAGTCACCCCTAGAAATTGACAGATGTGACCCTCGAACCTGAGACCTATGTCTCATCCCAATTCGCCCACCTCTAACCAACTGAGCTAGGAGTGTCGGGTAATAAAAGCAATATTTTATTTAGTTTCACAAATAAATTTTCAATTAGCCTTTCCTAATTCTCTCTCTATTAAATTGTCAATTAACCTTTCTAAATTGTCAATTAAATTTTATGTATGGTAATTTAGTGATAAATTGTCAATTTAGTGCTATTTTATGTATGATAATTTAGTGATAATTTTATGTATGATAATTGTCAATAAAATTGTATGTATGATAAATTGTCAATTAACCTTTCTACGTTTTTAAATTCTCTCTCTATTAAATGTATTATTCATGTTATATTAGTGGACCAACATGTAGATGTTCATATTAAATTGTCAATTAAATCAACCAGATTTAATTCTATATTAGTGGACCAACATGTAGATGTTCATATTGTGTACTATCATTGTATTACACACGCACACACACACACACACACACACACACACACACACATATATATATATATATATATATATATATATATATATATATATATATATATATAGACACACACATAATATTATGTATGATAAATGTATTGTCTGCTTTTATTGAAATATTGTCAAAAATGTAATGATAAAATACCCTAACATGCATAATTTTTATGTTCTTTGAAAAGGCTAACTGTAAGAGATTTTAAGGCATATAGTTTTAGCGGGGACCTTCTGTTTCTTTACTTAAATGTAATTTGGATATCTTCTGTTTCTTTCCTTAAAAGAAATCTGGAAATTTAATTGACAATTTTTGCATTCTTACTCCATTTTTTCCTGTACTTCGACTTTTGAAACTCAAATTTAAATGTGGTTGTTTTATATATGTAAATGTTTTATTTCATTCACCGATGTTGTAAATTGCAATTAACTATTATTCATGTTGCATACTTTTAACATTTTAATGACTTAATTATACGGATCTCTTATTTATTTTGTGATTGTTTTCCTTTTTAATTCTTTGTGAATATTCATCACGTCTGGTAAGATTATCTAGGCGCATTAAATCCTTCTTAAGATTCAAAACTGTAATCGCCATCAGCCAGTGCATTAGTAATAAAAAAATAATCAAGGATTTTATCCTTGAACAACATGGTGAGGTAATCTAGCCCTTTTACTTATTTTGTTAATTATTAAATACCCAATTTGATGCTTTCTTAGATAATAAATTCAAATTAATTTTCTCTTCTCACTATTTCTTTCTTCAATGACTGGATTAGATCTACTACAGAAAATAAATGTCCCGGTCTTCTTTTGTGGGTCATTTTTAAGGTTGAAAGACAATGCAAATTTTGTTTCTATCTTCATTGTTGAATATCTGATATTTTTGGATCTACTAAGACTTACAACATGATCGTTGCTATTACATAATTTTTTTCTTTGCCTGCAGCATCTGATAACACTGCTACTCTAAGCTTCTTGACCTAAAATCACTTGGAAGATTTAGATGAAGACAACAAATAGATCGCAGAGTTTGGATTTGTGGTAGTTTGTTTATGGTAAGTTAAAGAATATTAGATGCAAACTGAGCTTAGACTATTGGCTAATGTTGCTAAGTTGTTCTGTTCCTACTAACTATTTACTTGCATTCTGACGTGAAGATATTCCACTCAACTGCTTCATTTTTGTCCAATTTTGCAATCCTAATAATGGACATTTCAAGATTTTCTATTTCAAAATTCATGTATCTTTGTTTTACTTTGCTTCAGTCATGCTTTAATTATAAAATTAAATGCCAAACGTGTGACTTTTTTTTGTAAGAGAACTTTTTATTTTTCCTATTTTATACTGGGATAATGCTTTAACTATTTGTGTGTTTTGATGATTGATGGCAGGCGCTTTTTGTTAATTCCGTATTTATTGAATATTTGTTGTTTTCAAACCGACGTGTGAACATCTACCTAATTTTATTATGTCGGATACAAAAACAAAGGTCACTACTCACCACTACAAGATTTGTAGCTTCAGATTCCCAAGTGTTTAATGTTGTGTCATTGATATTGTTTTTAAATATTACAGTGGCTTTTATATGGTTATTAATTATATTGCCTAAAATGTAATGATAAAATACCCTAACATATGCATAATTTTTTTGTACTTTGAAAAGGCTAATTGTAAGAGATTTTAAGGCAAATAGTTTTAGCGGATACCTTCTATTTCTTTACTTAAATTTAATTTGGGTATCTTCTGTTTCTTTCCTTAAAAGAAATTTGAAAATTTTCTATTATAATTATTGCATTCTTACTCCCTTTTTCCCTGTACTTCAACTTTTGAAACTCAAATTTAAATGTGGTTGTTTTATACATTGATTATGTTACATGATCCTTTTCGGGAATAATAATAAACTATATCTTTTCTTCAATGATTTTGTCAACTTTCATGCTACTAATCTTGATGTATCCTATTATCTGCCGTTTAGAAGGAAATAAATATTAAATGCATTGATGGATACAGATAGTTATGTAATTGATTACTTTTTCCTTATTATGCCTCATCATCTTATTGATTTAATTTATGGATTTAATTACTAAACTTGAATTTAATTTATGGATACTGAGTAGACAGGATGCATTTGTAGTTTTTTCTTTTCTTTTCTTTTCTTTTCTTTTCAGCTCCCCCGGAGATACGAACCTAATACCAGCTTGACTTTGAGGGTGTTCGAATATAATCGATGGACATTTGTACCAAGTATGATAGAACTTAAACTGAACTATGGTGTTCTGTTGCTTGCTTATTTATTGCTTAACTTGACTATTACTGTAGTTAAATGATTTATAGTTATAATAATATAATATTAATAATCAAACGATATTTATTTTTCAGACGGCAATGCACTAAAGATGAATAATCAGAGGAGACAAAATAAAAGTTCTAACATTTTAAATGATGAACAAAGAGAAATGCACCGTATGAGGGATAGAGAAAGAAGAAGAGGTATGAGTCAAGAACAACGAGGAAGTTACCTAGCTCGGCGTCGTGAAACATATCGACAAAGAAGAGAAAGATCTCAAAATGCATCTTTAGAAGCACAACCAAATATTACAGCCCATGAATCTCATACTTATCAACAAGAAAGAAACCCAAGAATAGAGATTAAACAAACTGAAAACGTTCCTGCTGCTATTAAGAAAGTATATTCAACCAACTTGCAATCATCTACGGTTGAAAAACAATATACTGCTTGTAACACCCCACCTCCGCCAGGGTGACTCTTGCAAGCACTCTGACTTTGGAGGGGCGTTTGAATCAGGTAAACATGCATAATGATATATCAAGGCAGAACAAGAACATATGTATATATGTAAGCAGAGTAAATAACATAGATAAAACAGCGGAAGATTTCAAACTATTTCAAAAACAAGTATGGTACAACATAATGTCAACTTTCCAAATACACAAGTCTAGATAAAAACAACATTACTGAAAAACTGAAATACATAAGTACTATCCCCAAAATAAGTGATAACCATAGCTAGCTTCATGTCAAGACCGTACATGAGCTAAATCCCACAAGCAAGCGATCAGAAATCCAAGCTAAGCTCCAACGTTCCCACCCTGAAAACCTAGTGGGGGAAACGGAAGAAAAGAGGCGAAAGAAAACAGGTCAGTCAAAAAGACTGAGTAAGCCCTACTACAATCAATGTAAACTGGTAAAGTTAACTGGCATGAGAAGCAGGGATGAACATAAGGATAACAACATACTAGCATGAAGATTAACTAACAAGGTAGATAAAGGTGTCATCGCATAATCAGGTTTAAGGTTTTGCACCACAGGTGTACTAGCAAACTAACATGACTTGAATAAACAAGTATTGATCACATGGCCCAAGCTTTGGCCCAATAACATGAAGTGACCCTAACATGAGGTCAAATCAAACGGTCTAGTCGATCGGCTCCCTATAAGCCTAACTCGTCACGTGTTGGTGTCCATACGGCCCAAACATAATTGTAGTCAGACTGTGCAGGGTCTCCCGTCGGGTGTATCAAGCCCTAGGGTGTCAACCCCTGGACACCATAAACATGCGTGCACAGTCTCGATCTACTGGTACCCGTGCATGTTTTCCCCGGCTTCGGACTGTGTGCACGACCATAGTCCGCCCGGAACTACACCGGCGTACCCTTCTGCCGTCGCTTTTGGTCACTTACCTCAAGTCCAGTAATCGTGCTCCCTCCCTAGCCTAGACCCTAGGGTCTTAATGATACAAACTTGGGATTACTGCTGGAGTGGACCCCATTGCTAGGATTTTTCTAGTGGGTTAAGTACGGTTTAACCCTCTTGCTAATCATGGATTAACTTGGTTAAGTGTAACGATGAGTTCACGACTTAACCCAGATTAATCTACCAAGCCCAAATTGGTTAAGTATTAAGTGGACCATGACTTAACCCTAATCATGAGGCATTAATTAATTAATGTGCCTTAACCTCTCACATTAGACTTTGTTGCGGTTACTAGTTAAGCCGGGCGGGTCCGGGTAGCTTTACACCACAACTTGGTCTAACCTCGGGTTCAAGGTACAACATGACCAACTTCTCACATTGGGTCCTATTGTTTGTAGCAACTAGTTAAGCCGGTCGGTTCCGGGTAGTTTTACGCTACAAACTCAACCCAACCTCGAGTTGGTCACACTTATCTTTTCTAAGTGTCATGTCCATCATGTTCCCAAAACATATCACAGGTTTTCAAGCAATTGGGTAGACCTAACTTAATAGGTAAATTCCCAATGGGTAGACCTAACTTAATAGGTAAATTCCCAATCTTATGTTTTTATGTCTTTTAAGTTTACCCAACCCCAAACGCAATCTCATCGCTTACATATCGCAATAGCGCATAAAGGATAGAAAGAGGGAACTTGGCATAATCATGACATAAAGGTGTTGAAGCCACAAGTTTAACATGGTGGCATATGAAATGTACATATGTTCATATACTTGCATATTACATTTTTAGGCCTCAAAAGCATGCATAAAACCAAACTTAGCATACTGGTGATACATGGTGATAAATGACATGTAGAAATGGCCATAAGTTCGCATTTAGCCTCACATGCAAGTTATCATAAGGGATATGATAACTTACATGTTGCCAAAATGCAACCTTTAGCATAAAGCTTGAAGCTTTATGTTCATAAGCCCAAGATAAGCTTGCATAACATGATGACATGAACAAAATGATCAACCCAAACTTGCATAACATAACTTGCATATCATATGGCAAACTTGCATATCAAACTTGCATAACATAACATGATAAACTTGCATATCATAACATGATAAACTTGCATATCATAACATGGCAAACTTGCATAACATAACATGATTAACTTGCATATCATAACATGATAAACTTGCATAACATAACATGATTAAGTTGCATATCATAACATGATAAACTTGCATATCATAACATGGCAAACTTGCATATAAACTTGCATATCATACATTTAACTTTAGAGTTTAAGTATGAAAGTAGAATAGGGCTTACAATGCTTTGGAAGTCACAAAAATATGACAAAGCCCTTATGAAATCAATTAAACCCAAAATGCAAGCTTCAATAGAAAAACCCTTCAGCCAAAATGATCAAAACCCTTGCTTTATGATGTAAATATGGAAGCTTGACTTGAATGCAAGCTAATGACACACGTACAAGCTTGAAAACACTTGTATGCATGGAAAATCTCTCATAGAAATAACTTAGAAATTTTTATGAAGAGAGTGGAGGCCATTAGAGGATTGATTTTGCCATAGTTTAGTTGTATGAATGAATAATGATGATTTAGGGTTAGGTTAGGGCCTTATTTATAGAGATTAGGACTAGTTTTAGCCTTAGGATTAAACCCTGGTTCCAATCTCAGCCCTCAAAACCGAATCTGGCCCCCAAGCTCAATACAAACCCAAAATGGTGCACAGGCAAAACTGCCCGGCTGGACCAAGTCGACAGCCAAGTCGACAGGGCTGTCGACTTGGGTCCAACCAAGTCGACTCCCAAGTCGACAGGGCTGTCGACTTGGGTACTCTGGCGGGAATTTTCCCGCCTGCGCCCAACTGCCCTAATTTTTCCAAATTCAAACTTGAATTTGAAATCTGTTTTTACTTTGAAATTTTCTGAAAACTTCGTTGGGCCTTAATCGGGTCATACGGACTCCGATTTTCGAAAACTCGGACTATATTTCGCGTATTTTTCCGAGACGAACGCAATGGCATAGCCCGTTTCCCTTGTTTCAGATTTTAGAATTAAATTCTGCCTCGATTTACGTTATAACAGGTTAATAGAAATACGGGTTGTTACATTCTCCCCTCCTTAAAGGATTTCGTCCCCGAAATCTTCAAGTTAGGAAGAACGTATCCTACCATCCAATCATCCATCTACTCAAAACATCATCCACGAGCAATCAATGTCCTTACAAGATTCTAAATGTTGAATGAACATATGCAAAGGTGTGTGTATATGTACTTATCTAATGCAAATATCATCAATGCAAATTATGTTATTGAAATGAATCCATATGTATGCAATTCCTAACATAATGTATAACATCTACATGTGTGCACATAACATACATCCATATGCAACATCCATGTGATAACACAAAAAGTTTTCATCCATGAATAAGCGTAAACACTCGTGCATATGCAATATGAGGAGTGTGTGAGCCGACCTAGTGCCTAATGTGTATAATGCATCCACGAGTAACCACTTGCAAACACTTGCAACCACTTGCAACCATCAAGCATAACATGTTTCAAACACATGTTACATCCAAAGGGTTTCTACCTAAGGTTCTCATGACAAGATTAACACGATAAACTAGATAATCAAGACAAACATGGATAGCAAAAGATATGCTACAAAGAGATCGGGAAGATAAGCAGGATATACTCCTTTCGGATTACAAGAAATCCCTTCCTAACCCATTTCATTGTGCCTCTCGTCTTCCTTTTTCACTTACTCTTCTATCATTCTTGGCTTAAACATAACTATGACCTCATGGTTTCATGCAAGCTCTCCAAAATTCACTAGTGAATCTTGGATCTCGTTTACTTACTATAAAGTATTCCACGCAGCTGAACTTTTCTTGAAAATACCAATCCACGTTGCCAATTGCTCTTACTAACGTGATTTTCTATAACTCATGCTTGAACGAAATGAACCATCCGCCTGCGAATGATAGGCCGTACGTAGATTCAGCTGCTTGCCTATGACTTCCCGTAGACTGTCCTAAAAGTGGCTAGTGAAGATTGAGTCATGGTTACTAACTATACTTTGGGGAAGCTCGTGCAACCGCTTTATTTCTTGAAAGTAAACTGTCGCTAGTTATGATGCAGTCCTTTCGCTCTTTACCGGAGTGAAATGAGCACTCTTCGTGAGTCTACCTACTATGACCCACATGCTCGTATTCCCTTTCCTTGATCTAGGTAGTCCATTCACGAAATCCTTCGTGACGCTTTACTACTTCCATTGCGGGGACCTCCAATGGATGTAATAGCCCAACGGGCTTTTTATGACTCGGCCTTAATCTGTTGGCACAGCATGCACCTTGGGACAAACTCGGCCACCTCCTCGAGTGATGAGCATCTTCAAGAGCCTTCTTTCTCTGATTGCGTCTTAGTCATCCCTTGTCATCTATAGCGAGGTGACTTACCATCTCGCCTCGAATCAACTTGTCCATGATCTCGGTTAACTGCGGGTCTTCCTTCTGTGATGTCCCTACTTGATCCAGAAGGGTAGGTCTAAACTCAAGGGACGCTAACTGACTAATTAAACTGAGAAAGCTTCTTACTTCAATTGTCCTCGTCGGAGCTTTCCGGTCTTGAACCGCGACCACTCTAGCGGGATCCACCGCTAAGCCTTGCTTAGAAACTATATGCCCAAGAAATCTAACTCCTTTTCTCCAAAAGTGACATTTGGAGTACTTGGCCTTCAACTGATGTGTTCTAAGCGTATCCATCACCTCCACGAGATGCCTTGCGTGCTCTTCCTCATCCTTAGAGAAGATCAGAATATCATCTACGAAGACCACGACAAACTTGTTCAAGAACTCCCTGAACACCCTACTCATCAAGTCCACTAAGTAGGCGGGTGCATTAGTCAAACCGAATGGCATGACCAGCCATTCTAAGAATCCATCTGGAGTTCTGAACGCAGTCTTGTCTATACTATCTTCAGCTACCCTGAGCTGATGGAATCCAGTAGCAAGATCAAGCTGAGAGAAAACAGAAGCACCGACAAGCTGGTCAAAGAGATCATCAATTCCCGGTAATGGTTGTCTATTCCTCTTGTTCTACTCACGATAATCATCACACGGGCGAAGCGTACTGTCCACATTAGTAGCGAATACTATTAGAGCACCTTCCTCGGAAATGCTTCATCGAATGAAGTTCTTCTCAAGCAACTCCTTCACTTGCTTACTTAGCTCCCGTCTTTCACGCGGAGCCATGTGCCGAACGGGCAAAGAAACCAGCTTTGCATTATCCACCAGATAAATGCAAAAATCTATCTCTCGTTTAGGGGTAACCCCTTTACTTCACCCAAGATATCAGGATATTCTCGGACCACCCTCACCGATTGCAAACTATTGATAGACGAGTTGAGGGATTCAAGATAACACAACATGACGGGACTCATAGGGTTACTAGAAATTTTTAGGGTATTACCGAGGCGAGTCATGAGCCTCACAACCCTATGCTCAAAAGAAAATCAAGGATGGCTCCAAAACTGGACAACCCATCCATGCCCAAAATCAACCCATACCCCATGAAACCGAGAATATAAGCATCACACGAGAACTCTACACTAAAGATAGAGATTTTCAAATCCACGTAGATAATAGACAAATGGGCGGAACCCCCAATAGGATTTGAGACACGGACGGGATCATCTACCAAGCTAGTACTAAGGTGCAAACTATCAACAAGAACAGATGAGATAAAGCTATGCGATGCACCAGAATCAAATAAGGTACGAACTGGAAAATCAGAAATATATACAAGGCTTTCAACAGAAATACTACCTTGATCGGGAACTGGAGCGGCATTGAGAGCATGAACTTGCCCTCCTGAAGGTCCAGCACGCTGAGTCTGACCCTGGCCTTGCCCTTGCTTCTTCGGGCAATCCCTAATGAAGTGTCCCATTTCTCCACAGTTAAAGCAAGTGCCCTTCCTTTTTCTGCAATCCTTGTTTAGATGAGTTGAGCTTCCACAAGTAAAGCACTTCTTTTCCTTCTTATCTTTAGACTTCTCCTCCTTCATTTTCATTTCCTTTTTGGGCTCCATTTCCTTGTTTTGAGACTCATTCACCTTGATTTCCTTCTTGTTACTCCTATTCTCTTCATTGAGTAGGGCCATATTCACCAAACTCTCGAAAGTTGCCCCCAAGGGTATATGAGTCATGGCTAAACCATGTAATGGCTCGTTTAGTCCTAGAGCAAAGTATAGGGCCTTTTTCTGAGCTGTGTTAACCAAGTCTAAACCGACCCGAGCCAGTTGATTAAACTTATCTATGTATTCCCTGATAGTCATGTCCCCTTGCTTCAGTGATAGGAACCTTAGTCCAAACTTTCCCCGAAAGTCATCCCAAGTCTCAATTGGCCTAGTAGCGGTGGTGACCACCCACCAACGTGCAGCTTCTTCCTTTAGCAACCACACTGCCAGTAAAACCTTCCTACGGTCATCTATATCAAAGAAGGCAAAAAGATCTTCGGTTTCAATGAAATTCTTGCAACCCATCGCCTTAAAGTCTTTGCAAATCTCCGCGAAGTCGGCTTGAGGATGCTGAGGGGGAGGAGGAAGAGGAACCTCAGCGATAGGAGGAGGAGGAACATTAACTACCGGAGGAGGAGGAGGAGGAACATCTGCGGGGCCGTCTTCGGTCGCCCTAGCCTCTAAAAGTCTCCTATACCAAACAGGTACGTGTACTCCCTCCGGAATAGCGAAGTTATCGGCCATACTAAAAACGAAGAAAAGACAGATTCAGAATGGAGAAAAAAATGAAGGGATTTTGCTAATGGCTTTTTGGGGAACAGCCTTTAAAATAAACTAGACTTTTCTTTGGAAAATACTTTATACTTGGTTTTGAAAATAGTTTTCCAAAAGTTTTAAAAACCTTTTTGTCCCTTCTCGTAAACCATATGCTCTGATACCAAATGTAACACCCCACCTCCGCCAGGGTGACTCTTGCAAGCACTCTGACTTTGGAGGGGCGTTTGAATCAGGTAAACATGCATAATGATATATCAAGGCAGAACAAGAACATATGTATATATGTAAGCAGAGTAAATAACATAGATAAAACAGCGGAAGATTTCAAAATATTTCAAAAACAAGTCTGGTACAACATAATGTCAACTTCCCAAATACACAAGTCTAGATAAAAACAACATTACTGAAAAACTGAAATACATAAGTATTATCCCCAAAATAAGTGATAACCATAGCTAGCTTCATGTCAAGACCGTACATGAGCTAAATCCCACAAGCAAGCGATCAGAAATCCAAGCTAAGCTCCAACGTTCCCACCCTGAAAACCTAGGGGGGGGAACGGAAGAAAAGAGGCGAAAGAAAACAGGTCAGTCAAAAAGACTGAGTAAGCCCTACTACAATCAATGTAAACTGGTAAAGTTAACTGGCATGAGAAGCAGGGATGAACATAAGGATAACAACATACTAGCATGAAGATTAACTAACAAGGTAGATAAAGGTGTCATCGCATAATCAGGTTTAAGGTTTTGCACCACAGGTGTACTAGCAAACTAACATGACTTGAATAAACAAGTATTGATCCCTTGGCCCAAGCTTTGGCCCAATAACATGAAGTGACCCTAACATTAGGTCAAATCAAACGGTCTAGTCGATCGGCTCCCTATAAGCCTAACTCGTCACGTGTTGGTGTCCATACGGCCCAAACATAATTGTAGTCAGACTGTGCAGGGTCTCCCGTCGGGTGTATCAAGCCCTAGGGTGTCAACCCCTGGACACCATAAACATGCGTGCACAGTCTCGATCTACTGGTACCCGTGCATGTTTTCCCCGGCTTCGGACTGTGTGCACGACCATAGTCCGCCCGGAACTACACCGGCGTACCCTTCTGCCGTCGCTTTTGGTCACTTACCTCAAGTCCAGTAATCGTGCTCCCTCCCTAGCCTAGACCCTAGGGTCTTAATGATACAAACTTGGGATTACTGCTGGAGTGGACCCCATTGCTAGGATTTTTCTAGTGGGTTAAGTACGGTTTAACCCTCTTGCTAATCATGGATTAACTTGGTTAAGTGTAACGATGAGTTCACGACTTAACCCAGATTAATCTACCAAGCCCAAATTGGTTAAGTATTAAGTGGACCATGACTTAACCCTAATCATGAGGCATTAATTAATTAATGTGCCTTAACCTCTCACATTAGACTTTGTTGCGGTTACTAGTTAAGCCGGGCGGGTCCGGGTAGCTTTACACCACAACTTGATCTAACCTCGGGTTCAAGGTACAACATGACCAACTTCTCACATTGGGTCCTATTGTTTGTAGCAACTAGTTAAGCCGGTCGGTTCCGGGTAGTTTTACGCTACAAACTCAACCCAACCTCGAGTTGGTCACACTTATCTTTTCTAAGTGTCATGTCCATCATGTTCCCAAAACATATCACAAGTTTTCAAGCAATTGGGTAGACCTAACTTAATAGGTAAATTTCCAATGGGTAGACCTAACTTAATAGGTAAATTCCCAATCTTATGTTTTTATGTCTTTTAAGTTTACCCAACCCCAAACGCAATCCCATCGCTTACATATCGCAATAGCGCATAAAGGATAGGAAGAGGGAACTTGGCATAATCAAGACATAAAGGTGTTGAAGCCACAAGTTTAACATGGTGGCATATGAAATGTACATATGTTCATATACTTGCATATTACATTTTTAGGCCTCAAAAGCATGCATAAAACCAAACTTAGCATATTGGTGATACATGGTGATAAATGACATGTAGAAATGGCCATAAGTTCGCATTTAGCCTCACATGCAAGTTATCATAAGGGATATGATAACTTACATGTTGCCAAAATGCAACCTTTAGCATAAAGCTTGAAGCTTTATGTTCATAAGCCCAAGATAAGCTTGCATAACATGATGACATGAACAAAATGATCAACCCAAACTTGCATAACATAACTTGCATATCATATGGCAAACTTGCATAACATAACATGATAAACTTGCATATCATAACATGATAAACTTGCATATCATAACATGGCAAACTTGCACAACATAACATGATTAACTTGCATATCATAACATGATAAACTTGCATAACATAACATGATTAACTTGCATAACATAACATGATAAACTTGCATATCATAACATGGCAAACTTGCATATAAACTTGCATATCATACATTTAACTTTAGAGTTTAAGTATGAAAGTAGAATAGGGCTTACAATGCTTAGGAAGTCACAAAAATATGACAAAGCCCTTATGAAATCAATTAAACCCAAAATGCAAGCTTCAATAGAAAAACCCTTGAGCCAAAATGATCAAAACCCTTGCTTTATGATGTAAATATGGAAGCTTGACTTGAATGCAAGCTAATGACACTTGTACAAGCTTGAAAACACTTGTATGCATGGAAAATCTCTCATAGAAATAACTTAGAAATTTTTATGAAGAGAGTGGAGGCCATGAGAGGATTGATTTTGCCATAGTTTAGTTGTATGAATGAATAATGATGATTTAGGGTTAGGTTAGGGCCTTATTTATAGAGATTAGGACTAGTTTTAGCCTTAGGATTAAACCCTAGTTCCAATCTCAGCCCTCAAAACCGAATCTGGCCCCCAAGCTCAACACAAACCCAAAATGGTGCACAGGAAAAACTGCACGGCTGGACCAAGTCGACAGCCAAGTCGACAGGGCTGTCGACTTGGGTCCAACCAAGTCGACTCCCAAGTCGACAGGGCTGTCGACTTGGGTACTCTGGCCTGAATTTTCCCGCCTGCGCCCAACTGCCCTATTTTTTCCAATTCAAACTTGAATTTGAAATCTGTTTTTATTTTGAAATTTTCTGAAAACTTCGTTGGGCCTTAATCGGGTCATACGGACTCCGATTTTCGAAAACTCGAACTCTATTTCGTGTATTTTTCCGAGACGAACGCAATGGCATAGCCCGTTTCCCTTGTTTCAAATTTTAGAATTAAATTCTGCCTCGATTTACGTTATAACATGTTAATAGAAATACGGGTTGTTACACTGCTGAAGTTGAAGAAAATACTTATTATACAGGTTTGTTTTCTTATTTCCGTCGTCAAAATTGTTATAAGTATTGAAAAATACGTTTAAATATGTGTGTGTACTGAATAAATTTGTATTGTTATATTATTATTTGTTTCATAGTACAACATAAAATTTTGAACTTCAAAAGTGGTTTTGAAGTTATATTCTGGTTGCTAGATTACTTATACAAGTTTTGGTCCGTTTCGAAGTGGAAAACGTGGAAGGCCACCAAAATTAAAAGCAAATTCAGTATCTGGTATTTGGTCCATATATAAGGACATCATATTGTGTAGCATTTTGGTTTTTTATATTTACTTAAAGTTGTTAATTTACATACTCATGTATTAGTTTGTAAGAAATGAAGTGGAAGAGCTCTTGGACAGAACATTATTCCTAATACTGTTCAATACATAATTAATAGAGAAAATATACAAATGTCAGCTGAGGTCCAGCGCAGCGTGGGAGATGGCCATTATAGGATCAATTTGCTACCTTTCACGTAGTAAAATAAGAAATGAAAGTGTCACCAACTTTGATCATCATGTTACAAAACTTAGATCTCAATTTGCTACCTTTCACGTAGTAAAATAAGAAATGAAAGTGTCACTAACTTTGATCATCATGTTACAAAACTTAGATCTCAATTTGCTACCTTTCACGTAGTAAAATAAGAAATGAAAGTGTTACCAACTTTGATCATCATATTACAAAACTTAGATCTTAATTTGCTTTAATATATCAAATAGGTATTGAGTACATATATTGTTTAATATAACATCATAGATAACGGACATGCCCATTACAGGAAGTTCTTCCACAAATCATCCCAGGAGATTTAATATATCAAAATGGCGTAGTGGTTGTGTTGAAAAGAATGATACAAATGCAAAATCAAAACAACCTCTTGGTGATATTACTAACACTCCAGGTATACTACATTTAAGATGTTTCAAAATATTATGGGTGTTATTTTTAAAATATACACTCAATTTACTTATCTTATAGGCAATGTATTAAGAATCATTAGTGATATCAATTCCCAATCTCAATATACTCCAGTTATTATGAGTGTATTATTTTTACTATAAATTTTTTTTTTGTGTTCTTATTTTGTCATTTTAATAAAATTCTCATGGGATATGTCTTTGTAAGAAATTATTCTTTGGATCAAACCAGGAGATCTAGCATCCCAAAATGGAGTAGTGGTTGTGTTTATAAAAATAATGTAAATACAAAAACAAAACAACCTCCTGCTGATATTAGTACCAGTCCAGATATATTAAGAACACGAGTTTCCAATCTCAAATCCCTACATGTGTTATGAGTATGTATTATATTTACTATAATTTCTTTATCCATATGCTTTTGTTAATTAATTTAACAAAGTTCTCATATTATATGTTTCCTCTATATTTTAGTTAATTATATTTTACTATAATTTCTTTATCCATATGCGAAATAAGTTAAAATCCTCTGTATTTTAATTTTTATAACATCCATCCAATTTAGATATGTTATATTTAGTTCGTGTAACACATTAAAATGGGTTTATTATCTAATATTTTTAGTATATTATTATTTGAATTTGGTATCATATTGTATGACTTTCGTATTTTACAAGTAGCATGTTAAGAAACGTGAAGCTGGTAAGAAATGTGAAGCCAGTGAGATTACAAGCTCAATTTGATGGAGGTATTTGGTTTATCTCAAGAAACTAGTTTTTATTTTTATAATTTTTGGAGTGCTTTGTAATTCATCTCCTGCTTTCTCCAGAAAGTAGTTCTAATGCCTACACCTACAATGGTTACTTATCAAATAAGTCTCACCAGTTAGAGGAGTTTGAGAATAATGGTACTGTATTTAAAATATTTTTGTTTAAGTAATGTTGTTTCATTTCATCTTTCTTCATTTTAAAATCTTAACAATATTTAATACATTCTACAGAAAGTGTGGGAACTTATATCTCGAGCTCAAAAGATGACATTTTTTATTATGATCCAAATGAAAACATGATCTTTGACGATGTGGTTTATGACATGCAAAATATTTCTTCTACTCAAGTTGAGCATGCAGGTAAGAAAAATATACCACTTTGTCCTGAGTACAGATCTCTTGGGTTTCCATCAAAAACATGTAAATATTGTGGAGCAACTATGTGGAATGAAGAAAGAGTAAATAAGAATAATATGAAAGAGGAGCTAGTATTTTCAATTTGTTGTGCCAAAGGAAAAATCAAGCTTGAAAAGAATCCACCTACTTCTGATTATCTACATCGTGTGTATTTTGACAAAGAGAAAGGACCTACATTCCGCAAATCACAACGATCATACAATTGTGCCTTATCCATGACATCTACTGGTGGAAAGATTGATCATTCTATCAATAAGTCAAGGGGTTCAACTATTTATAGGTTAGGTGGACTTAATCATCATGAGATTGGAAGTCTATTTCCACCCGAGGGTGAAATACCAAAATGTTGTCAGCTATACATATATGACACGGAAGATGAAATTTCTACCCGTATGAAAGTTATTAATGCCCAAAATTCTAATCATATTGATCCGGTGATTTTAGGAGGTCTGGTGAAAATGTTGGATGAAATTAATCCCTTGGTTAAATATTTTCGCAAGGCACGTGATCGTTTTAAGATGATAATATTGTTGATATGAAGATCCTGTTCAAAGAGTCATGTAATAACCCGAAAATCTGGGCCAGTTTAAAATTTTTATTTTGGCAATTTTAGCGAATTTAGTATATTTAAAATGAATTATTTTAAATAATTATCGACGATAAATTTATTTTGAATATAATTCGATCGTATATATTATATACGTCGTCGTTAGAATATAAATATTTATATATAATTATAAAAGGAATTGAAAATGGCGCGGTAGTTCGATAATTCGATTTCGAACTTCAATTGAATGTACCGGGTGTAAAACAATCCGGATTTTAGTGAAACCAAAAACATTAGGATCTAATTGATAATATCTTTCCAACGAATCCGAAAAATCGAAATTTCATAACTGGAATCAAAAGATATGTCCAGTTGAAAATTCTGAATAGTCGCTATGGAATTCAGGCCCTTAAAATTGGACATTTTGCAAACGACCTCGGATTTCGACGAAACCAGTTTTGTTGGGTCCGTGATGTCGAGTTATTGCTAGATTCCAAGTTTCATAATTTTTCGAATCGATATGAGAGCGTGGCATAGGAAAAGCGTTTTGACCATTTCAGTTGATTTTAATCGACTGGAAATTGGCCATTTTTCTAACGGTCTCAGAATTCGACGAAACTAGTTTTGTTAGGACCGTATCGTCAATATGAAGCTAGAAAATATTTTTCGAGAATTTTTGGAGTTAGTATGTGGCCCCGGTAATTTGAAATGTACGTTTAAAATTCAATAAAGTGATTTAAATGTAAATTCAACGGAAACTGATTGTAACGATCGAATCAGCTTGCGATACATATCCCATTGTGTTCGGAATGGGGGTAATACGCTATGGACGACAGGCGGTGGGCCTCGTTTCGAGGTCGTAGGTAAAAGTCAACTTTATGCAATTAAATTAATAAAAAAAAAATATATATCTTTCTCTTTTATCCTCCAGCCCCCCCCCCCCCCCCCCCCCGTTCAAAAAAAAAAATTTCAGAATAGAAAAAAAAAAGAAAAAGAGGGCGGAGCCCTAAAATCGCTCGACGGAGCCACATCGCGCGAGGCGCCCCTCCTTCCATCTTCTCCGTCGAAGCCTCCCGTCCCACCCCTAAACCCCGTTCCAGCCTCCTCTTCCCAACTCGCGACAGCACCCATCACCAGAAACCCGAACCCCCCTCTTTCCTCCTACCGCCGATCGATGAGAACACCCCCCAGGGCGCCGCGCGATGCAATCAGCTTTCCCCCCCCCCCCAGTCGGAGCATCCCCTTCCCCTTTTTCTTCTGTAAGTTTTTTATTTTATTTTATTTTATTTTATTTCGTTGTAAAAGGTGATTTCTTTATGTGATTCAAGACTGTTTCTTTAAAGCATTAAAAACAGGAATTTTTATAAAGATAAAAACAGGAATTTTTATAAAGATAAAAACAGGAATTTTTATAAAGATAAAAACAGGAATTTTTATAAAGATAAAGACTAGATTTTTTACAAAGCAAAGACGAGTTTTTTTTTTTATAAAATAAAAATATGATTTTTATATGTTAGACTTCGAATTAAAAATATGATTTTTATATGTGAGACTTCGAATTAAAAATATGATTTTTATATGTTAGACTTCGAATTAAAAATATGATTTTTATATGTTAGACTTCGAATTAAAAATATGATTTTTATATATTGAACTTCGAAATAAAAATTCGATTTTTATATATTGAAAAGCAAAGTAAAAATTCGATTTTTATATATTGAAAAGCAAAGTAAAAATTCGATTTTTATATATTGAATAGCGAAGTAAAAATTCGATTTTTACATATGTAGAGAATGTGGGCAACGAAGGTGACAAAGATGCGATAGCGATGAAGATTTCTATCAATGAAGTGCCGTGGAGCTAGGATAGCTATATGTGAGAATTTCTCACCTTTCAAATTTATTTTCTAGTTATATATATATACTAGGATGCAGACGGTGCTTAGTAGCACCCGACACAATCGTCCACAGACCATGGACTTGTTTGTTTGGTTGCATAAATTAGTTGGATTATTTGTTTGAATTGTTTGGTGAGATGAAATTGATTTGATTGATGTGTGAATGGCGTGGGCCTTCACTAGACCGGGGATAAGGCTAGGCCTCGTCCCGTTTCTAGTATCGTGTCGTTATGCCGCCGAAATTTTCTAAAATATGTTAGAAAATAAAAGTATCATTTTATTTAAAGAATGAATTGAATAGAAATTCATATGTTAAAATAAAATGTTTTATCGTTAAAAATATAATTTTTAACGTGAAGTGAATAGAATAAAATATTCATTTACAAACCGGACGGTTTGTTTATGTACACCTATTTGAAGGACATTGATTGGGTCGATAAATTTTACACATCGCCCAACTGCACAAATAAAATATTTGTGTGATTGTTTGAAACCCCACACGGGTGTTGGGATGAAATTTGAAGTTCACTCATCCTGATTGATTGAATATGTCGATCGATTGATTGACAGGCTGTTATAAGCGTTAGATATCTATATTTGATCCTTATACAGTGTAGTGCACTTTGGTTGATGGTTGATTATTTTTCAATGCTATTATATGTGTGTAATGTATGAAAATCCATATAATTAACTTTATATGGTAATTGATTGGGCCTCATTCCAATTTGAAAAATAAAGAATTATATAAAATAAAGGTTCATGTGTTGACAGTTTCATCCATTGAGATTGGTCATGTGTTGAACGAAATATTTTAGTAATAAAATTTACATCTTTATATTATAAAATAAAAGTTCATGTGTTGACAGTACTCATTCATTGAGATTGGTCATGTGTTGAACGAAATATTTTAGTAATAAAATTTACATCTTTATCATTATAAAATAAAAGTTCATGTGTTGACAGTACTCATTCATTGAGATTGGTCATGTGTTGAACGAAATATTTTAGTAATAAAATTTACATCTTTATCATTATAAAATAAAAGTTCATGTGTTGACAGTACTCATCCATTGAGATTGGTCATGTGTTGAACGAAATATTTTGATAATAACAACTATTTTGAAAAAGAAATATTTGAAATAGAATATTTGAAAATAGAAATTCATGAAGCCGTGTTGATTAGATTGACGCCATTTTGACGTAAACGATATTTATATCGATTTTAAAACGATTTCGAAATGAAATGAATTGAAAACGATTTCGAAATGAAATGAATTGAAAACGATTTCGAAATGAAATGAATTGAAAACGATTTCGAAATGAAATGAATTGAAAACGATTTCGAAATGAATTGAATTGAAAACGATTTCGAAATGAATTGAATTGAAAACGATTTCGAAATGAATTGATTTGAAAACGATTTCAAATTGAATTGAAAACAAATTTAAATGAATTCAAATTGAATTGAATTTGAATTGAATAGAAATGAATTTTAAAACGGATTTATAAAGAAGAATTCAATTTTGATTTGAATTGAAATGGAAGTTGAAAATGTTTTTGAAACGAATTCAAAACTATTTATATAATTCGTTTTAAATAGAAATCGACGTAATATATATTATATATATTATATATATAATATAATGGCCTGAATAGAACGCGCCGCGCCGCGGCAGTTCGTGAAATTTCGACCATTTATTTCAAACGGACATTACGGGAGATCCGACCGTCGGATTCTCCTAAAACTGGAACCGTTGGGTTCGTATCGAAAAGAGCTTTCTAACGAATATTAGAAATTCAAAATCTAACGGTTGGATTTGGAGTTACGTCCAAATCAAATTCGAAAAAGGTCGCTGTAAGTGCAGTTCGATGGCCGTTGATGGAAATCGACTGTACAGGCCTCGATAAAATTATTAAAAATAGTAATAATTTGTGTAAAATCATAAGAAATGATTTGAGAAGAATTGGGATGAAAAACTCCATATTTGAAAAGATAAAAATAGATTTTTATCGAAATGAACTAGTTTTGAACTAGAATTATAATTCTATTTATTTTTAAATAAATAAATTGAATTTGAAAAGGGTTTTGAAAATAACCAGAATTTCCAATGATTGCATTGGAGTGGATTTGAATCGAAATTGTCTTCGGAATATTTCGATGTTGGAATTCGTGATTATACAGGTGTTGTTATGGAAATTTGAAAGATATATATTTATATCGTTATTTCTAATACGACATTTGTTAATCGTAGAATTTGATATTGAATATAAGCCGGGATATTTTCTATTCAGAGTCTTGTGTTTAATATCAAATGTGATTTGGGTTTGTCGTGAATGGTGTCTTCACTAACACTGTTCTTGAACCCAGTTGAGAAAAGATTAAATCTTTTTATTTAGATTTAATGAAGTGTACCAATTAAATAATGTTTAATTGGAATTGAATCGATATTGATTTTTGGGTTTATCGTGGACAGTGTTTTAAATAACAATCGTTCTTTAACCCGATCATTAATGAAATGTGATTTTGGGTTGTCGTGAACGGTATCTTCAATAATACAGTTCTTAGACCTAAAGGAGTTAAGAAAATTAGAAACTAACTGGAGATTAGTTAAGTTGAATAGTTTCCGAGGCATTGATCTGATGTTGGTTTCGGCCTTCGGGATTAATACTTAGGGAATTGCTCACTTGCTAATTTACAATTAGGGACTGATTGAAATGTGATGTGATTTTGGGTTTATCGTGAACCGTGTTTTAAATGACACTGATTCTTTAACCCAGTCACAGATTAAAACTAAGTGGAGTTTTAATGAATCTTTAATTAGATTGAAATAATCGAAATGGAGTATCACCAGTTTTGCTCCAGGCGATAGTTAAATCTTTAATTAGATTTGAACGTGAAATGGTAATTGAATTTACCGATAACACTGTGGTGTTAGATATGAAGTATTACCAGTTTTACTTCATGGGATAAATAGGTTGGGATTGGGAAATTAAAACCAATGATTACTTCGGTAAGGTTCGTAAATCTCGACTAGTTTGAATCGAAATTCAAAAGAAGAATAAATTCAAGGAATTTATCTTTGATAAAATTAATGGGAACCTTTCCCTATGAATGTGAAATTTAGAAACTAACTGTCGGTTGGCCAAGCAGAATGGTTTTCTGGATATTGATCTGATGTTGGTTTCGGCCTTCGGGGTTAATGTTTGGGGAATTATTCTCTTGATTAATTTACGGTTAGTGACTAATGAATTGGAATGAGGCGTATGTTGTGTTTGTGTAACACTTATTTAAAATATACGCGAGTTATTCGGAAAGACCGGGTTTATGCCATTCTGAATAACGGATACGACGATAAGTCGAAGATGAAGACGATGGTCGAAGACCGGAGGTCTTCACGTCGTTTGGGTAATTACTGATGATCTTTATTGGGCTGTACACCCAAGAAGATGGAAACAGTTAGTGATCGTCCAGACGTACTTGGAGATCGATGGATATGCGGGGTACTAGGTGCCTCCGGTTTCGTTCAGACCCAGAACGGACTTGTAAATGGACTGTGTGTCTGACATTGGAATTTAGTCTGTGTGATTGATTTCTATTAAATATATATCTGTTTGGCGGCGGAGAATTTATTCTCTTGCTTAACGCCCTTCTCTGAGACGTACGAGCTCAGGGGTTATATATTGATGGATATCAAACGCATGGAGTGAATTGCCTGTGTGGCATGCCTAAGTGGCAATTGATCGAGGCTTCTGTTGAAAAGTAAAGTCTTGTGGTGATGATCAAAGCACGGCCTTTGTGGCGTAGCTTTGTGTAACGTTTACTTCGCGTGTTTCACACCCGGTATGAACCAAAAACGGGAGGGGACGTCAGGGAGGGCATGCGTTTCTTCCTAGCTAGAAGTGGCGTCAGTGGTTTTACACGCCCTGACGAGTTTGACTTATGTGGTTGTTGCTGTCGCGAGGCGCCTCGGATTGATCGGTCGTTCTCGAACCGATGGAGTCATTTAGTTGGCTCGTTTACGCCCCATAGGGCGGAGAAACGCATGTTCAGGCATTTTAATCCACTCCATGTGGACCGGCCCTGAGGATCCAAGGGTCACTCGAGCTCTGATCCTGAGACTCGGGCTAGGCAGTCTCGAATCGGTTGAGGACTATCTTTTGCCTCGGTTCATAGATGGAAATCCAACTTCCAAATACGTGACATTTGCGGTTTTAATTGTTAACCTATATATGGCGACATGATATATGGTACCCATGCCGCCTATGATTGATACTTATGATTTGAAGTTGTTTTATACACTATGCACTTATAATAGTATCAAATGATTTGTTTTGAACGTATCAAGCATTCTTTGGCTGTTATAAGGGAAAACCCTATCCCCCGGCTTGCGTTGCATTGTGTGATAGGACCTGGGTCTTATAACAGCTTCATTTTTCTTTATTTAGCATCGCGGTGTTGTTTTATGCACTGGTATTCTTGGGAGGAAACCCGTTCTGTGTTATACGGCGTGGTCCCTTGATTTACCGAACTTTAAAGACAAAGATTAATAACTGTTTTAGTTCTCACACCAGTCCCATGACTGACCTGGAGTTTATTGTTTTAACCTAAACTCTGGGTGCCCTTATTTTGACACGGGCAGCTAGTAGTTTTGGTTTTGCAGATTTATATTCACAAGATCCTGGTTTACAGCTGGAACGATATCCGGAAAGCTTTGTATCCGTATATCTCTTCTAGTTGTGTATTGTATTATTTTCCGCTGCTATGTATTCATATGTAATTTAAATCTCTGATATTTCTGTGTAATATATATTCATACTCTGTATATTCTTGTAATCTGATGCATTGTTGTTATATACAATGAAATGTTCTTCTGTATGCGTTCTGTTGTGGTTTGTTCTCGAACTATCCGTCGCTTTCCTTTACGGGGAAGTTACGGGATGTCACAAGTCAAGAGCTCAAAATGGTCGTGAGAATCATGTCACAAATTCAGATGATCAAGTTGCTGCACTAATTGTGGCAGATGAGGGATATACATGAGGACAACGTGACATCCTCATTACAAGCAAGAGTGGAGATCTGCAAAGGATTACGTTCATGCATCCAAAACTAATGGCATTGCAATCTCCTCTTTTATTCCCAAACGGTGAAGATGGCTTTCATGATGAAATGTACTTTGTCAATTCAGATAATGGGAATACAAATAAAAGGGATCTGAATCAAGCTGGGACAGACCAAGGTTAAGTAGCAGTATTATTTTCCATTGTTTTTAAGTATATAAATGTTCATTATATATATATATATATACATATACTATATATTCTTTACAACTACTTTATCATAATTATTTGCTTGAATTTTAATTACAATATCTTTTTTAATTCTTAAGTTGTTGAACAGTGTGAGCTGGATTTCATGAAAAGTTATATTTTGTCAATTCAGATAATGAGATAAAAAAGAAAAGGGATAAGATTTCAACGAAGGAATTTTATTCATATCAGAATCAAGTTAGAACTAATCAAGGTTGGAGCATATTATTTTTTCCCTTTCTATTTTTATTTAGAAGTTTATTACATACACCCACACGCACACTCTACATTCCTTGAAAATACTCTAATATACCTTTTTTGATATTTTCTATGTAAAAGATGATACAAAGAGGCTTGGAGGAAAATTATATCAGCAATACATTGTGGACGCATTCTCCGCCACTGAACAATCAAGATTGTGGTGGTTTCGTCATCACCAACAACTTCTTCGAAATGAACTGTATCATAATTTATGTGACATGCTTTTAAGTTCTGACTCTGTAGATCCTTCAAATGTCAGTAAAGGATATATTCTTCCAGCTTCTTTTGTTGGATCTGTAAGATATATGCAACAAAATTTTTTGGATTCACTGGCTTTGTGTCGAAAGATTGGTTATCCAGATATATTTTTAACCATGACTTTTAACCCTTTGTGTGATGAAGTCTTACAAATGATGTCACTTTTGCCAGCAACAACTCCATCGGATTGCCCAGATATAATTGCCAGAGTTTTTAAGTTGAAACTTGATCAATTATATGATGATATCAAAAAAAAAAAAAGACCATGTGCAGCAAGTTTGTTTTCTCCCCTAAATATATTATCACATATTTCATAATTTAAAATTATTTATCATGTTGGCTGTTATTTCCTTTCAATTCATATTAATAATGTTTTGGCAAAATTTTATTTTTCAGTTATGTTTGTTGTTGAGTATCAAAAAAGAGGACTCCCCCATGCGCATATGTTAATATGGTTGGAAGAAAGTGGTAAGAAGGATTTGAAGAGTAATATTGATAAGTATGTATGTGCAGAGATCCCTGATGAACAGAAAGATCCATATGGATATGCGGTTGTTAAACAATTTATGATACATGGTCCTTGCGGAACTAGATTTCAATCACCTTGCATGGAGGGTTCTAAATGTACAAGGAAATTCCCAAAAAGTATGATCAAAAAATCTATTCAACTCTAAAATATAAATTAATTTTTTTTGTATTTAACTCTAATTTTTCTTTTTCTTTTTCAGGTATTGTTCAAGTACAATGTTTGATGATTGCTGATTTCCAATTTACAGGAGAAGAAAAACCAAACATACTGTCAGAGTTAGAAATACAGATTAAGATAACCAGTGGGTGGTTCCTTATAATAGGGATCTTTTGGTTTGATACCAGTGTAACATTAATGTTGAGATCTGCAATCACGGGCATTGCATGAAATATCTTTTCAATTATTGTCTGAAGGGTCATGATCGTGCCACTGTGTTAGTACAGTCTGAAAAAAGAAAAGATCAACAATCTGGGGAGAAGATAACAGTAAATGAGATTAAAACATACTTAGATGGGAGGTAATTTATACTAAAAGAATTGTATTTAAATTTTTTATTTCGCATATTTGTTACAGATAAAATGCTATTAAATGACATGTTAACCTAAATGTTGGTATGTATGTGGACCAGAGGTTGCTCATAGAATCTTTGGATTTGATGTGCACCATCGTAGTATGTCTATAGAGAGAGACTACCTTTCCATTTGGAAAATGAGAAGTATGTTACTTTTAAATCAACAAACAACTTAGATCATGTTATTAAACAAGCAGCTGAAAAAAGTTCCAAGTTGGAAGCATTCTTTAAACTTTGTCAGGAAAATGTTGATGCGAGAAGATACACTTACCAAGAAATACCAGAACATTTTGTTTGGGATTCTAACATTTACAAATGGAGACCTAGGAAAAGAGGACGGATGTTAGGTAGATTAAATTCATCACATTATGCCGCCGGAGAAGTATGGTACTTACGTATGCTACTCACAAGGATAACTGGACCTACATATTTTGAAGATTTACGTCGGGTTGGAGATACCATCTACAATACCTATCGTGAAACTTGTGATGCACTAGGCTTATTGAATGATGATCATGAGTGGCATGAGGCTTTTGCGGAAAATAAGTCAATTGCATTCCCATGGCAATTGCGCTCACTATTTGTCCATATTATCACAGACTGTCAGGTGACCGATGTTTATAAGTTGTGGATTTCTCATTGGGAATGCATGGTAGATGATATCTTATATAAACAGAAGGTGCTTACTGGAAATCCTAATTTAAAGCTGAGTGATGAACAATTACAAAATTATGCTCTGGCTGGTATGTTATGTTTTTTCCAATATATTATGTATATTTCATTATTAAATTTTAATATTGTTAATTGAGCTACCATTACATTCTTACATAATTTACTATATTCAAAATATTGTATCCTGATGTTACAATCTTAACTAAAACATAATATTTTTTCTGTATAGAAATTGAGATAATATTGAACACAATTGGGAAATCACTGAAGGATTTTCCCACTATTTCAATGCCATCCAGCCTCTATTAGGATAAGTTCAATAACAGATTGATTTTAGAAGAAAGGAGTTATGACACAAATCAAATGTATAATGAACACAAGGATTTGTTTTCAAAGTTAAATGTTGAACAAAAGTGTGTTTACAATGCAGTCATGAATTCTGTTTATAACAATAATGGAGGTATCTTCTTTGTGTATGGAAGTGGAGGTTGTGAAAAGACTTTCCTTTGGAGGACTATAATCTCTCACCTAAGATCAAAGTCTCTAATTGTTCTACCTGTGGCTTCATCCGGAATTGTTGCTACTTTGTTGTCGGGAGGTAGAACTGCGCACTCGAGATTCAAAATCCCACTAAAGCTAGACAATTCTTCTACATGTTCAGTCTCAATGAATTCTGATATTGCAGAACTCCTTAGGCAAACAAAGCTTATTATTTGGGATGAAGCTCCAATGCAACACAGGTTCGCATTTGAAGCTATAGACCGTTCATTACGCGATATTACGAAGTCAGTTAGTAGTGAAAATTTTGATAAACCTTTTGGTGGGATAACTGTGGTGCTGGGAGGTGACTTCAGACGGATTTTGCCTGTAATTTATAAAAGTAATAGAAGTGACATTGTTAGCGCATGTATTTTTAGATCTCAACTTTGGTCCATATGTCGGGTTTTTAAATTAACACGCAACATGAGGCTAAATGAAGGAAATAATGATTGTGAAAGACGTCATATATAAGCATTTAGTAAATGGATACTAGATATTGGTGAGGGTAAAGTTCATGTGGTTCAAAATGATTGTTCAATTGATATTCCACCAGAATTTTGTATTCAATCAGAGTCAAATAACATTGATGAATTTATAAATATTGTTTTTCCAAACTTGGAGACATCATGCGCCAATGATGAGTATTTACGTGAAAGATCAATATTGACTCCCAGAAATAAGGTGGTTGATCATGTTAACAACCTGATTCTTAATAAGATTCCTAGTGAGGCATTCACATATTTGAGTTCTGATTCAGTTAAATGTCGTGCTGATGATGATGATCAACTCAGTGCCTCTTTTCCTGTTGAATATCTAAATTCCATTAAAGTTTCTGGTATTCCTCCCCAAAAGCTGGTTTTGAAAGAGGGTGTTGTTGTAATGTTGTTGCGCAATTTGAGCCAGGCTATTGGATTGTGTAATGGTACTCGCTGTGTTGTTAGGAGGTGTTTAAAACACACAGTGGTATGTGAAATTATTAGTGGCAGTCACGCACACACAACACACTTGATACCCAGAATCGAAATGTCTCCAAGTGATTCAAATTTACCATTTGACTTGGTCCGAGTTCAGTTCCCGTTGCAGCTTTATTTTGCTATGACAATCAACAAAGCACAAGGTTAATCTCTAGAGCGTGTAGGTTTGTATTTGCCAGAGCCTGTATTTTGTCATGGCCAATTGTATGTTGCTATCAGTCGGGTAACATCTCCTGCTGGTTTAGTTATTTTCATTGAGAAAGGAGAAACTACAACAATTACTGATAATGTGGTGTATGAAGAAGTTTTTTTTATAGTTTGTAAGATATGTGTTAATTTTGTTGTACATTCCCTAGCGTCAGCTGCTTCAAACTTCAGTTCTCGAAACACCAAACTAATTATACTCTGCATAATACACTAGTATAATTTTTACGTTAGATGATCGTCTACATGCTTTTGCTGGTGTTATTTTTTGATGTGTTCTTTACATTATTGGCAATATTTGTTACCTTTCAAAAAGGTAGTTCAAATGTTTTTCCATCAGTCTTTTTAAACCATCACCAGAATTCGACACATATGCACATATTAGATTTTTTTTTTTTTTTCAAATTCCACTGTCATAAGTATGCCTTCAGCATCATGATCTGGCGTGCTAGGTCCATATTTCACCGGAACAGGCTTCACCTATTATATGCAGCAATATCAAATTTTACAAACAAAACAATTGATAAGAACAATGTTACGTTGTTGCTCTCAAACATATAAAAGGCGAAACATAATATACACTACAACATATTAGTGTAACTACAGGGAAACCAGCAAGCAGTAAGCAATAAAATGCATGGGTTTCCTGAAATAGGACTGGCGATTTGTAGCTCTATTTTTTATAAACAATAAATTTGTCAACACTATTATCCTATGACAAATTTGTAGCTCTCAAATGTATGAAAGGCTGTAGTGAAGATCCATTTTTTAACATATAAATGGGTAATAATTGTAGCTCTCAACATATATATAATAAATGTGAAGAAACATTCAGACATAAGTGTTGACAAATTTTTAGCGTTTAAAAATAAAAAAAGTTGTAGTGCAAAATAGGATCCTACTTTTTTGCATTACAGCAAAACCAGCAAGCAGCAAAATGCATGGGTCTTCTGAAATAGGACTAACTATGTATTATAAAATCACATTATATGGGTTCCATTATATATTAATATTGTTCATTAAATAGGATCCTATGCCAAAGCTGGACACAAAAATGTGTGGCTTGAATTCCTAGATGTATATAAATACATACCATGGTAGATCGATACCGTCGTTCATATATACTATGATTTGTACAAGGAGAATAATATAATAGTGAAAAAGATGAAAAAATGCATCGTTCAAGCAGATCATTGACCACGAATCAACAAACTATATTTTACCGTGCCTTTTTGAACCCGTTCCAAAATGGATCATGTAACTTTAGAAATATTTTTTATAAAACTCCAGATATCTATTTAGACATTCATTTTGATGACTCCATCAACACAATATACCCATTACAACATCAGAACTTTGAGTAACAAAATAAAGTGTGTAATATATAATATTGTGATTCAGGTTTATCAGTCCAGCACCTCATAATCTGTAACAAACTAAATTTGAATGATGCGTGGTAAATACGCTCAATTAAGGTCATTTCTGTGGCAAACTCTTCTTATTCATTTGTTCCAGTTTATCAATGATCATGTGAAATCACCAAGTTCATATTCATCAAAAATGGGAAAAATGCATCCAAACTATAATTGTGTAGCATGAAGTAGAAAGATAATAGTGGGGGAATACAACTAAATTACCTACTTTATCATTGACCAAACTTTTGTGTTAGTGTCATAATTTGTCATCGTAATTAGCTTAATAAATTGATTAATGATTACCGTCTATAAATTGTTTTCCCACTTCCTTGTTTGTGTCAAAACTTATCATAGTAAATAGCTTAATAAGCTGCAGATTGTGTATCAACTTTTTTAAAAGCTTATCTGAATATAAACCGTATTAAATAAAATAGTCGTACTAAGTAGGATATTAGAAATATTACAAGGACAATGGTCCATCATACTACTGCAGAGATCAGATCTAATGAACTTATTTTCTATCAAATTTTTATAAAGAGGATTTTCCTTTAAAGGACAAACTTTGCAAAAAAAATGGTGAAAAGTATGGAAAGTTTTAAAATTAGGGAGAATAACACATTTACACTAAAGGTGGAATTCAGGGCGCCCACTATTCTTTCCCCATTTACACAACATTTGTGAGACCAATTCTTCTGTCCCCATTCCCACTGTCCCCCGTGACCCTCCAATCAGATCCCCTGATTTCCGTTGTTTTGCATTTAAGTCCCCCAACAATTCATGGGTTTAGGTACAAAAGGTGGAAATCAGGGGATCTGATTGGGTGGGACACGGGAGGACACTGAATTTGGGGACAGAACAATTGGTGCGAACATTTGTCCTTCTCACTAAATCCTAAACTTTCCATACTTTTCACCATTTTTTTTAAAGTTTGTCCTTCTCTCTATTTTCCACTTTTTATAAATTAGGTTAGTTTCTATCAAATTTAATCAACTTAGTTAGAGTTTTATAAAATTTAGTTGAATTTATAAAACTAAGCTAATTTAGTCAAATTTTATAAACATGGTTAATTTTTTTTAAAACTAAGTAACTTAGTTAATTTTTTAATGCTTATTTAGTTTTTATAAATCTTATTTAACTTGTATAAGACTTTGTTATTTTTTATATGACTAATTTAATTTCTATTAACTTTATAAAAACCAATTAATTTTTATAAACTTAATTAGTTATAAAACTTTGTTATCTTGGTCAATTTTTATATAATTTAAATATTTTTTTTAAGCTTTATTATTTTTTATGAAACGTAGTAATTTTTATAAACTTAGTTACATTTTATAAACTTAGTTAACATAATTATGTTTATAAAACTTAGTTAACATAGTTATTTTTTTTATAAAAGATAGTTATTTTTAAAATCTCAGTTAATCCCTATGAAACTTATTTAATATAGTTAATTTTCATATAATTAGTTTTTATAAAGCATAATTAACTTAGCTAAAATTTTATAAAACACATTTAAGCTTTCAATTAAGTTTTTCAATTGGTTTATTGTTCTCATATTTTACCTATTTTGCATATAATCATAAACCAGAAGATTATTGATAATACCAACTAATCCTTAAAAGTATCCAGGCTATGTATTATACTAATAGTTTTATAATAAGACCTTTGTCTTATCTCCTTTTGTTTTGTTTTTCTAGTGAAATTGATGTCGGGTTGATACTTGATTTTCATTTTAACAGGTGACTACACATTTTTTACGCATTTTAATACACCAAAACCAAAAAAATTGAGAGATGACTGTGTAAAATGTATTTGATCTTCTCAATTTTGCCTTTAATCATAGATTACAGATAGTTGATTATACCGTTCGGTTCTTGAAATGCACTAGGCTAACTGCACTCATGTTCTGTGCTCATTGTCTTATAACAAAAAGAATTATGCCAGTTAAATTAGCTTCAGACTGATGCCTAATGGTCAATCTTCACTGATAATTTTTTCTCCTAAGAATACATGCTTCTTAGTTGACCCATACATTATATATATAGTCTATTTATGACAGCTGAATATTAAATAATGATATAAAAATATGCAATCTTAAAGATATAAACTTGGATGATGTAAGGAATAGTTTAAAACAGAAAACGAAAGGAAGCACCTGGTACTTGAAAGCAGTAACTGTAGCACAAATCAAATTTGTGCAGAGGAACTTCCTTTTCTTATATTTCAGGTCTTTTAGTTCTTTGAACTCATAAAGAACATTGTTTCTATAACCTCTAGAGAATTTCTTCCTCCTAAACATATGCATTAGCCTTCCAACGAAATCCTCCTCTTTCAAACGTAAAGAGGCACAATCGGTCTTCTTCCCTAAAAGCAGCACACCATGAGAAATGTTCTAAGCTTAATGTTATATCAGCATTCAAATGAAAAATAACTCATTTATAGTAACTTCTAAGTGCATTTGTTGGATGAACGCTAGTAATGCTCACGGTTAAAAGTAATTTTCATTGTAATATATGTATGTCATAACTATTTAGGTGCCTTTCTTCAAGGAAGAAGGCAGTGAAATATTGGCAAATATTTCAAGTTAGACATAACACATGAAAACTATTGTTTAATTGTTGCTTCTGCACATCATGACCACTTTGATCAATGAAATACAAATGATCGTAACAAGGAAATTTTCCAATATATACTATTGTGTTCTTGATCTAGCACATTTCATAGCTTAAAGTGCACAAATGCACAATGCATTATTAATGGCAGCCTTTCACTGGATCATATACTAAACAAACAAATTGTTTGTCTGCATCTATTTGTATATTCTATATGTAAAAGGGCTATCCTTAGATAAATGTGGCCAAACCGTAACATGGAAGAAGAGCTAGTAATAAATATAAGAAACTCTTACTTTTTTGGGTTTTTCTTTATGTTTTTGGTATTTATTTTATTTTTGTTAAATGAAGTGTGCTTATGAGCAATCAAGAGGGAGTCATGTTAAAAACTAATATAGTAAGTAGTTCCACACTCATCGAATATAAACTGAATTGGATAAACAAGAAAAGTTGGATAAACTGAAATTATTATGGCATATATCTGAGATAAACTAAAATTATCTGCATTAATAAAGTATGACAAAAAATAATAAAGAATTTTTTTAATAAAAATGTTACCTTCGACGTTTTAGATTTATCCTTTACTTTACGTACCTTTTCCTCATGCTCCACTTCTTGTTCGAATTCTCTTTCTCTAGCTTCAATGTTCGTTTAGCACTACAAAGAAAAAGTAGTTTGCAATATTTTAAGAGAGAACATAAGAAGTGCAACATTGATTGACAGATAAATTTAGTAATGTTAATAATAAACTAAGAGGTTATGAAGACAAAAAGTTAGTTTACAAGTAGTATAATATTATGTTGTAATCTCGTAATAGTCCTATAATCTTCTAAGCTGTTCACAAATAGCAAAAAATAAAAATGCCTTTACAATAAACTTCAAACCTGGGTTGAAAGCTCATCACTTTCCAATTCAAACATGCAATATATAATAGAGAAATCATCAAACAGTGGCATCAGACCTTCATGGCACTCTCTTAATCTCTAGAAATTTCTTCCCTTCTTCCTCGTACCCTTGAAGTTGGCAACATTTTCAATGCTTTGCTTTTTCTCATCTTATCACCTCTTATATTCAAAACCCACACACTGATCTCCGAACCACTGGCTACTAAACAATCGTTCTCCATATCACTTTTAGGTCATAATCTCCATGACATTAAAATCATATCATGCTCTGTACTTCTAAGATTATATGCGGATGATGTGAATCCTCAAGGATGGAAATTTTTTATCTCATTGGGTAAGCAATTATTAGTAAACCAGGGAGGAAGAGGAATGTTGGAGCCTTTTGCCAAGAACTTTCTCACTGCTGATAGGTGGGCAGAGGACTATTGTACAAATGAAAAATATTAAATCTTAAGTACAAATATTAACATACTTCATCATGTAAAGGTTAAAAAAAATTTAAGAAACCAAAACAAAACCACATTTTATAGAAAAACAGAACTATAGTAAGATAAACCTGAGAAATCATTGTAGATTAAAAATTCCCAAAATAAAGAAACTAAGGGCAGGTTAGATTGTGCATTATCTATAATTCAGAATATCAATATCATATAATTTTAATCACCAAAAAGTTATTAAAGATCTTGTTGATAAGGTTTAGTGAAGTGTTGGTGTTAATTGTATACTCTCACAAAGTATAATAAAAGTTTAGTCTACGTACACTTGCATCAATAAATTCATCCAAGAGAAAAAATTAATTGAAAAAAGGGTTAAAAATTTAAAATATATTTAAAAATATCAATGGTAGTATAGTACCGATTCAGTTCCTGTTTTATTTTATACATAACAAAAGAGTTATTTGAAACCAGCAAACGATTTACATAATACTTGTTTAAATATTTTTCCACCCAATCATAAATCACAGTACAAGAGTATTCATCTCTCGAAATAGTTGTTTCTATAGATTTGTAAACTCACAAAAATGCTCATTTGAGATGAAGCATGTGAAAAAAAAAACTGTCTTCATAACATATACATAAAAGGTTGTGATAATACACAAAATTAATTACCTGAAGTATGAAAATTTGACGGTTGAAATAAACCTAGGGATCCGGTAATCCATTGAATCTTACCAAGATGAATTAGGGTGACTCATTGACAAGGGGTGCCAAGATATTAAATCAAGGTAGCGATAATCAGGGAAACACGAGAACAAGCAAAATCTAAAGGAAATCAAAATGAGGGGGAAACGAAATAATGTAGCATAAAGGGAGAGGCTTTTAGGGAAAATGAAAATTTTAGTCGAGTATTGTGAGTGCAGCGGCAAATTTTTTGGCGATGGAAATTAGAAGCCTGTATTAATCTGCTTGTAAATAATTTTTTGCTTTAAACGCCTTTTACTGCAATAAATACGAAACGCCAAGGAAGGACGCTTCAAAAAACTAGATCTGTTGTAGTGAGACTTCCCTTAGACAGTTGGTGAGCGTGCAATGACCACATATCCTTCAATCACCAGTCTGTCCCTAGTTGATCCCTTACAAGCTCCTAGAGGAAGTGGACATCCCCGTGAACTACCCTACTCCGTAACCGTTTTATGCCTAACCACTTTAAAAGAAGGAGGACACAAAGACTTACCTTAATATTAATAAGGGTGTGTCCCATGACTTGGGTTCCTCTCCAAGGATTAAACCTTTGGAGGGTTCCTAGTCCTAACCACTTAAGACCCAAATTAGATAAAAAGGCGAGTCAGTCACTTAAGACCTTATTAAGGCGTAGTAAGCTTACTTGTTTTCACACATCAACTTATATATATATATATATATACACACACACACACACACACACACATACACACACACACACATATTAGACCTCTCACATTAAACCATATACTTGTAGATGCTGGATATGTCGGTCGATTTCGGGCAGACTTCTACTACAGTCGGTCTAACCTAGGGTCTAGTGTACTAAGTTCATTAATGGCCCATGGCATCTAGACATCTCACATTAGTTGGGCCTATTTGTGGTTGCTAGATATGTCGTTCGTTTTCGGGCAGGCTTCTACCACAAGTGGCAACTAACCTCGTGTCTATGTTCCATTTATTTATATACATTTTAAAGCCATTCTATATATACGCACACACAAGCAAACAAATATATATATATATATGTATGTATGTATATTTGTTAAGGGGACATTTCAACATTCAAACTCTAACCTAATCGCATTTATTACGCCAATACAACATTAATTACTATATAAATAAATATAATAATAGCGCCTGATTAACGTTACATTCGTATAAACGGGAAACGTTCTAATCGGAATGGCAATTGTCATTTATCCAAATTAAGGCATACAGGTTTAGGTTTTTCCATATTTTATCGCTACAACATAACATGATGGCATAATGAACGTATAGTAAATAGCAGTAATGGAAAACATACACATACATAGCAATTACAACTTCGGGCTGGAACGCCCAATTTGGCTCGTTTGCGGAGCTGATTATTTTATTTATTACGTTCTTAATTTGCTTCATTCTTTTCCATATATCCAATATGCGTTGTCCCCAAAACCTTATCTCCAATTTCAAATTTTGAATTTCCCTCTTTTTATTTTAAATTATTATTTGGACAATATATATATAATATTTACACAATTATATATATATATATATATATATATTCTGCGTATATTGTCCAAATTCATTTGTTCGTAACTTCTTTATACGTTAACCATTTTAAGCATATTATATATGAAAACGATTCAGAGTTTCGCCACGAATCCAAATAAAAGAGTTTCATAGACAGATTCCTAAAGCTGCAAAATCTCATTTTCCAGCCATATCATTTAATTGCTTGTTTTTAATTATTTAATTTATTATTAATACTTATGAATTTTCGGGGTGCTACATTTTCCTTCCCTTAAAATAAATTTCGTCCCGAAATCTATTTAAAGGGCGAAAAATACAACTCGTACGAAACATCCATGTTGTATACTCATGTTGTTTATAATTCATCCATAAACATCCATGACTCGCAATGATTATGAACTACAGACCCACTAAAGTGAGCTCTTTACTAGCATGTAGGTGTAATAAGTGATGCAGCATGTATGCAAACAACCTAAATACGCATACATTTCTATATGAGTGCTTGGTGCGATGGTGTTGCATCCATTTCCTAACATCTTATCTAGCAATCACGATGCATCCATAAATGATAATTTAAGGGAAAAATTACCCGTGAAAACCTCTAGGTGAGTCTGTCTCATCTTATCCTCGGTTTCCCATGTGCTTTCGCAGGATCATTCCCCCGTTGTACTCGAACGAGGCGAACAGTTTTGTTATGGGGACTCTTGATTCCGTGCTCTACAATCCTTGCAGTGGCACGGGGCACCTTGAAATCCAACTCGAGTTTCTCTATGTCCCCAATTTCATCAAACTCGAGTCTGGTAGCAGAATCATGAAGACATTTCCTTAGATGAGCTACATGAAAAACATTATGAATTCCTGATAGATGCTCTGGGAGATTCACCAGATAAGCCAAAAATCCTATCTTCTCGATGACACTAAAAGGCCCAATAAATCCGGGAGCCAACTTCCCAGTCTTTCCAAACCAAACAGTTTTCTTAAGAGGGGATACTTTTACGAACGTCAAGTCTCCAATATTAAATTCTAGTTCCCCTCCTTCGTTTATCGGCATACGATTTCTGACGGTCTTGAGCTGCCTTCATTCTCTGCCTAATCAAAGATATCTTCTCCGTGGATTCACGGACGAAGTCTGGTCCAAGTATAACCTTGTTGGTAGTTTCCCACAAACAATTTGGCGATTTGCATGACCTTCCGTATAACGCTTCGAAAGGGGCCATACCAATCGTCGCTTGAAAACTATTATTATATGTGAACTCCACAAGCGGTTAGTGCTGCTCCCAAACTCCTCTAAAGTCGATAATACAGCTCTGAGCAAGTCTTCTAAGATTTTATTTACTCTCTCTGTCTGTCCATCGGTCTGCGGATGATAAGTTGTGCTTAAGTTAAGGGTTGTCCCCAATGCTGCTTGTAGGCTTCTCCAAAATTCGCTTGTGAATAAGAGATATCTGTCACTCATGATACTTGATGGAATACCATGGAGTCTGACTATCTCTTTGACATATAATTGGGCTAACGAGGCTGCAGTCCTTGTCTTCTTAACTGGTATGAAATGGACGCTTTTGGTTAAACGATCCACCACACCCCAAATGGCCTCATTCCCTCTTTGGCTTCTAGGAAGTCCATCTATAAAGTCTATGGAGATATGTTCTCACTTCAACTTGGGGACCTCTAAAGGTAACAACAATCCTCTGAGCTTCCCTTGCTCTGCCTTGACTTTTTGGCATGTTAAGAATTTGGCCATGAACTCGGCTACATCTCTCTTCATTCCTTCCCAATGGAGATTTCCCTTCATATCCTTGTACATTTTATCCTCACCGGGGTGTATGGTCATTCTCGACCTATGGCACTCCTCTAAATTTTTTTTCCTCAACCCTTCATCCTTAGGGACGTAAAGTCGTCCGTCCCAAAGTAAACTCTCATCATCATGAATCGAATACCTAATCGAATGAGGAAAGGTCTCTCTCTTTACCACTTTCTCCTTTATTCCTTTTAATTCTTCATCAAGGTCTTATGCACTTTGGATTCTTTCTCTTAGGGAAGGTCTAATTGTCATAGCCCTAAGAAAACCATTGGAAGTGGTTGGTGAGGGTTACAAATTAAAATTAGCGAGGAGCTCTAATTGTTTCCATTCTGTTATCGCATTCAATGTTGCATGTTTCCTACTTAAAGCATCCGCTACAAAATTCCCTTTGTCTGGGGTATACTGAATCGTAAAGTCAAACGAGGCAATATATTCCATCCATCTTTGTTGTCTCAAGTTCAAGTCACATTAAGAAAATAAATACTTAAGGGATTTATGGTCGGTAAACAATTCAAACTTCTCCCTTAAGAGGTAATGCCTCCACTTCTTAAGGGGGAACACTACTGTGGCTAACTCAAAGTCATGCACTGGATATCTTTTCTCTAGATCCTTGAGTTGTCTACTAGCATAGGCAACTACTCTTCCTTCTTTCATAAGGACTGCTCCTAAACCGGCCCCACATGCATCAGTGTAAACGGTATGTGATTCTGATCCATCCGGTATAATTAGGACTAGTGCGCTAGTTAATGCTTCCTTTAATTTCTTAAAGACTGTATCACTTTTACTACTTCAAGTGAATACCAAATTCTTTCTCGTTAGTTAGGTTAATGGAGTAGCAATCTTTGCGAATTCTTTAAAGAATTTTCTATAATATCCAACTAATCGAAGGTAACTTCTTACTTTTGTAGCATTTCGAGGTATCCTTCACTCCTTGATTGCCTCGATCTTTGCGGGACCTACGGCCAAGCCTTTACTTGACATAATATGTCCTAAAAATCTTACTTCTTCCCTTTAGAAATGGCACTTCGAGAATTTTTCTTTCACTTGGTTCTCTCTTAATATCCCTAACACTTGTCTCAAGTGTTTTCATGCTCTTCACGATCTTTTCAAAATATAAGGATATCATCTACGAAGACTACCACAATTTTATTTACAATGTCCCTAAACACTCTACTCATGAGGTCTACAAAAAAAGCGGGTGCATTTGTTAATCCGAAGGGGATAACTTCCCATTGAAACAATCCGTCTGGTGTCCTAAACGCAGTTTTTTCCTTGCTGTCCTCCGCTATTCTCAGTTGGTGAAATCCAGTAGCAAGGTCTAGTTGGGAAAATACCCGGGCTCCTCCCAAGTGGTCAAAAAGTCATCGATTCTTGGTAAAGGGTACCTGTTCTTTTTGGTCAATTTATTAAGTTCTCTATAGTTCACACAAATTCTCAAAGATCCATATGCTTTGGTGGAAAATACAACAGGTGCACCCCATTCTGAGGTACTTCGGTGAGTAAACCTTTTTGTAACAATTCTGAAATATGCTTATCTAACTCTCTTCTTTTCTTGGGTGCCATATGCCTCAAGGGAAGTGCTACAGGTCTAGCGTCCTTCTCTAGGTCAATGTGAAAGGAGATTTCTCTATGGGGTGGAAGTCCCTTGACTTCCACAAAAATGTCCAAGAACTCACAAACTATAGGGACCGAAGATGGTCCTTCAGAATTAGGAGACAAGGAATATAAAAAGGCTTTGTCCTTGTTTCTAACATTAAAGGAATATTTAGGCTGCGTCCTCCTCGGCTCCTAAGATGAACGAGTCTCTTATCACAATCTAGGACAACCCCATAAAACGATAGCTAGTCCATACCTAAGATAAGGTCATACCCCAAAAAATCCAATGCATACGCTTCGCAATGGAACTCGACATTGTCGACCTCCAATACTAGGTCTTTACACAATAACTTAAGATGCTTAGATCCTCCGATAGGGTTGGCCACATTTATCGGACTATCCGAGATAGATATGGAAAGGTTCAACAGATTTACTAATCGCTTGAAGTTAAAAGAATGGGTCTCTCCAGAATCAAACAAGGTGTATGCTGAATTTCCTAAAATAGAGATTATACCTTCAAGTGCGGGCTTCCCTTAGTCTCTTGGGGGTCGACTTTGAATTGGGGTTGCTTCAATTGCATAGTTTTGGCCACTCTTGGAAACTTTAGGCTTTGGACAGTCCTTGGAAATGTGTCCTTCTTCATGGTAGTTGTAACATTTCCCCTTAAACTTATTTTTCGCCAACAAGACCCTACAATCCTTGGCCTCATGGCCCTTGCGGTTGCACCTTGTGCAAGTTTTTTGCGTCCTTTTTGAAGTTCTACTTCTTGTTTTTCCACCATTCCTTCTTCTTGTTCTTGTTGGAGCTTTCTCCTTTCTCACCCTCCTTATCCTCCTTGGAGCTTTCAGTCATGCAAAGGGTAGCTGTCTCAACTAGAGTCTCAAAAGTTACCCAAAATGCTACTTGGGCTAATAAGGTTTCCTTCAACGGGGAGTTCAGTCCTTTCACAAACCTAAGGGTTTTGTTCGCGGGGGTGTCTACCAATCCTCCACTAGACTTACAAAACTCAATGAATTTGGATACGTATTATTCCAGGCTAAAGCTTCCTTGCTTGAGGTGGATGAATTTCTCAAGCTGAATAGTCATTTCTATCCTTGGCAAAATTTTTGCTTCAAAATGGGTCTTGAATTTGGCCCATGTGAAGATCCGGTCCTTGTTCTCCATTGATATTAAGTTCCACCACTCTAGGGCTTCATCCTTCAAATGTCATGCCGCTATCCTTCTTTTTATTTCATCAGGTCAGGCAGTAGCCTCAAAGATTCTTTCATAGTCCATAACTCAAGATTGGGAATTAGCAAAGCCTTCCTTTCCAGTAAACGGTCTCCCTCCAAAATTCGTAAAGACCTTACAAAAGTGAGAAAATCAAAGGCCACATCAGCGACAGGAGTTGCGGGAGCCGTCGGGGAAGGATTAGCTACAGGGACCTGCTCCACAGTACGGAGGTACTGCTGGAACCATTCTAGAAAGTTATGGGGTCTTTCCTTATTGCCATGCTCATTAGCATTTTCTGCTATTCTACTATCTGAAACGAAAAGGAAGAATTTCTTTGTGGATACTTCTGAGATAGTATTTAAGCTGAAAAAGGAAAGTACGATAAATGTGCCTAGCATAAATGCGTGTGATTATTGGGGTAAACACATATTATATATATATATATAGTTTGAAAAATCTTTTTCAAATCACAAATACGCCTCTCATACGTATATTTCCCTTATAATCGGATAACCTAGGCTCTGATACCAAATATAACAACCCGCCCGGAATGGGCCTAAATTTCGACCCAGAAAAGGCTCATCGAAACTTAGAGCCATTCTAAACGGGTCGTTGATTCGTGTAAGGATTACATTTGCACAGATAACAATAACATATACTCCGAATGGAAATCTCACACAGCGGAAAGAGAAATATAATATTCAAATACGACGTCCCATTATTTCAAAAATCGTAGAAATACATAGTTGCAATTACATTTATTCAATAGGTACATCAAATAGTTAAATCTCGTAAGATTCCAAAAGAAGCAAAGCAACAACAACTAATGATATCATAATAACTTCGTCTTCTTCCTCGGCTTCAACCATGACTTCATCCATGGCTTTTACCCCATCTACTGACCTGCTTGGATGTTAAGGAGAGGGGTCAGAACATAAAGTTCTGTGTGATTGAAATATAGTGTTACTTAATGTCCATACCCTATATTTTTAGCAGGTTACATATGTTAAGCTATGTCTACGCAGCACACAAAAATTTACACAAACATAAATATCTAACCAATGGGGTAGATATCCAAGTCAATCGCCCATTAGTGTTTTTAGGGCAAAGACCCAACGAGGTGACATTCACGGTCACTTATGGCCCTATTAATGGTGGATTCCTACAATCTCTTATAACCCTGAGGCAGACCCCTAGCCCTTTAAAAAACCATGTCCTAGTACGTTAACGTTCTTAAGTCTATTCTCTCATTTGTAATAATGAGAAGTAGTAATGCGAACATTACTACTTAACTGATATTACCCGGTAGGACACTTATGTCGCTTAAGGCTTCCCTTAGACAGTTGGTAAGCATGCAATGGCCACATATCTTTCAATTACCACTCTGTCCCTAGTTGAGCCCTTACAAGCTCCTAGAGATAGTGGACATCCCCGTGAACTACCCTACTCCGTTAACCGTTTTATGCCTAACCACTTTTAAAGAAGGTGGACCCAAAGACTTATCTTAATACTAATAAGGCTGGGACCCATGACTTGGGTTCCTCTCCAAGGATTAAACCTTCGGAGAGATCCTAGTCCTAACCACTTGAGACCCAAATTAGATAAAAAGGTGAGTCAGCCACTTAAGACCTTCTTAAGGCGTAGTAAGATTACTTGTTTTCACACATCAACTTACACACACACACACGACCTCTCATATTAAACCATATACTTGTAGATGCTGTATATGCCATTCGGTTCCGGATAGATTTCTACTACAAGTCGGTCTAACCTCGAGTCTAGTGTACTAAGTTCATGAATGACCGATGGCACCTAGACATCTCACATTAGTTGGGCCTATTTGTGGTTGCTAGATATGCCGTTCGGTTCCGAGCAGGCTTCTACCACAAATGGCAATTAACCTCGTGTTTATGTGTCATATATATATATATATATATATATATATTAAGTCAGTCTATATATATACATACACATAAGCAAATATATATATATGTATGTATGTATATTTGTTAATGAGACATTTCAAAACTAAAACTCTAACCTAATCACATTTATTACGCCAATACAATGTTAATTACATTAATTACGTTTAAATAAATAAATATAATAGTAGCGCCTAATTAACGTAACATTCATATAAATGGGGAAACATTCTAATCGGAATTGCAATTGTCATTTATTCAAATTAAGGCATACAAGTTTAGGTTTTTCCATATTTACCACTACAACACAACATGATGGCATAATGAACGTTTAGTAAATAGCAGTATTGAAAAACATACACATACATAACAATTACAACTTGTATCCTAGGCATGTGGAAAAGGTTTCAATATTAAATTAAAAGTAGAGTATTTTATACATTCACACATGTATGCTTACAATCTATATTTCACCCAATCCACCCTTTTTGTGGTGTTATACACCCAAAAATATTCGCATTTGACTTATTCTAATTTATAAATGCGTGTACACCCAAATTAGAATCCAAACCCAATTCAACTATGAAATAATTCAAATCCCAAACTTTTTAGGCTTAGATCAAATGAAATGACGGTGAATTGCATAAAATATAAATAATAATACAACACTCATATTTACCTTTAATTCAATACAAAAACCACAATTCCGCAAAACCAATACAACATGCCAATTTCCTATGTGATTACAAAGTAGAAGATTTGGGGATTTTTCGTGTTATATCATAACAATTCATATAACAAATTGATAATACTATGAATACGCCTTTAAGCAAAACTAGATTTCACTTATAAATTAAGTGGAGATGTGGTAGAAATTCAAGATCTGCGACGGTTCTCAACATTCAAGCGAGCTCTGATTGATCTCCTAACAATATACATATAAGAAACATATAATTAGATTCTTATATATATATATATATATATATATATATATATATTGTTTGTGCTAAATTCCAAATTACTAAACTTATATAAATTGAAATAGAGAGATATGGAATGGAGGTAGAGAGATAGAAGAAACCTTCACCCTTCTTCTCTTTATTTTTCTATGGATTCAGCAGCATGGAGGCAGATGTTTAGAACATTTAGGGTTTCTATTGTGGAGTTTGAGGGGTTTTTATACTTGTTCGTGCGAGCGTGAGCCATCGGATTAATAAAATTTAATCCGATCTTTCCGTATAAACACAACCTCTTAAAAAACCCTAATCACATAGCCTTATTGGGTTGTTCCAACCGTCAGGGGATCGATCCCTAGCGGTCTACACCCCTTGAGGGGGGGGGGGGGGGGGTCAACCCCTTCGGGCTGGAATGCCCAATTTGGCTCGTTTGCTGAGCTATTTATTTTATTTATTACGTTCTAAATTTGCTTTATTCTTTTCCACGAGCGTCACGGCACGCGCTTCGCGCGTGGATTTTTATTCCTCATATGTTATGTATTTTACATATCTTTAATAATAGCTGGAAAATATTTTGAAATACGATGACCCAGCAACAAAGGAGGAAACAAATTAGTGTGTATGTAAACAATTTGCGACAACAAAGGAGGAAACAAATTAGCGTGTATGTAAACAAATTGCATTTATTATCCTAATTACATATGCGTGGAGGAAATTTAGGATATTAGTTTATGGTATAGAGGAAATTTAGGATATTAGTGTGTAAAGGATTTAAAGTTTGCTAATAGTGCGTAAAGGAAATAAATTCTAGTATGCTGGTTATGGTATTCTTGGATAAGATAGAGTAATTAAATGAAACATATTCTAGTATGCAATATTATGTTTAATTGAATTATTATGTCACTGATGCAATATATTACGAAGTCAGTATGATTTTTTTCCAAATATTATAAGGTGCATTTTTATTGTAAGGGGCATTTTCGGTAGTTTGCGTGTACACCAAAAAAGTGTGACACCAAACCTATTCCAACCATTATTAAAGATATATCCAATATACGTTGTCCCCAAAACCTTATCTCCAATTTCAAATTTTGAATTTCCGTCTTTTTATTTTAAATTATTATTTGGATAACATATATAATATTTATACACACACAGACACACATACACACACACAGATATATATATATATATATATATATATATATATATATATATATATATATATATTCTGCGTACACTGTCCAAATTCATTTGTTCGTAACTTCTTCATACGTTAACCGTTTTCAGCATGTTATATATGAAAACGATTCAGAATTTCGTCACAAATTAAAATAAAATATATATTAGAAGTTTGAATTCCAAATACATTTTAAAAAAAATACATATTTATTTATTTATATCAAAACTAAATAAAAAATTGAAGTTCGTAAGAATTTTTTTATGGCAAATTCTATTTCAACCCAGAAACATGCTGAGTAGCCCCCCATTTTAACCTAAAAATACGAGGACGAAAATGCCCTTTTTATGTTATATTTTTTTTCCAGTTTTCTGAACACCTCGTAGTCCCCTTACGTGGTTTATCAGTGTACCTCGTAGCAGCACTACGTGGTCTTTGAAAGAACCACGGAGAGCTGCTACGACGTACACTAAGTAACCACGTAGGGCTGCTACGAGATACATTGATAAACCACGCGTTCTCTCTACGTGGGAGGGTATTTTCGGATTTTTTTTAAATTAGCGGGGGGCTACTCAGCAAATTAGGGGGTATACCGGTTTTTTCATGCTTTGGGGGGCTACCCAGCATTTTTACGGGTTGAAATAGAATTTGTCTTTTTTTATATGGAGAAGCTCTCGTGTAAATAAAATTTGCCAAAATGTTGTTCCCCGATGGTTGGCTTTTATTGGTGCCAATGCGTAAGAGCTCATCATTGATGATCTAGACTAGATTTCACCATCTCAAAGTTAGCTCAATCTTCCAAAACAAATACTTCACTGGTTAAAACAAATTACGCGACTATTAGATGAGTGACGGCCGTGGTGGCTTGAGGAAAAGTCCGGCATGGCTACAGCAGTATGATCTGCTCGGAAAGATCGGGGAAGGAACGTACGGTCTTGTATTTCTTGCACGAGTAAAGCAGCGGAACAAGTGTTGCATCGCCATAAAAAAGTTCAAGCAGTCTAAAGACGGCGATGGCGTCTCACCTACGGCCATTCGCGAAATTATGGTATTCGTTCAGTAGAACCCTTATTTCCTCGAAATCGTAAAATTGTCTTTCAATTTGACGCTCAGGACTAATCTTCAATTCAATTTATTATCTAAAATCCCTAAATAACGGATTATCACCTGTTCGGGATACACAGCTGATTGGTGAATCGATTCTCACTGTTGTTTATCAATTTGCAGCTATTAAGGGAAATTTCTCACGAGAATGTAATCAAACTAGTTAATGTACACATCAACCACGCTGATATGTCGCTGTATTTGGCTTTTGATTATGCAGAGCATGACCTGTATGTAAGTTTCCTGAGTTTCATTATGGTTAATTATTTTTTTTTTGGAGCAAATGTGTTATTTAAGAAAACTGTCTGCATGTTCTTAAATTAATAAAAAAAAATATGTTGTCTTCCATCTAATCATACATGCGTCCTCTGGAAATTTTGTAACATACAAGAATAACAATCTTGAAGCACTTAGTTTGAAAGTCCGAAAATTTGATTGTGGTTATTGTTGGAACTTGGAAGGATATGTATCTGTTATGTAAATAATTATGATATGAACATCCTTCAGTATTCTTGTACTTGAACCGGTCGTATTTCAATTCCAATACTTTTTGTTCACCCACTGAGATAAATCGAATGACTGATTCGGAACGTTAAAAATGAAATTATTTGTTTATCTTGGAAAATGGACTTAATTTTCCTCATTTCTTTTCCAAAAATGTTTTTGCAACTTATTTTTCCTCATTTCATTTTCAAAATACTTTTATAACTTGATTTCTCTCATTACATTTCAAGATAAGGCAAACATATATATACTGTGAAATTTCTAGAAACAAACAAATAGGGAGTGAATTTACGAAAATTCATGTCAAATATTAGCGTATATGATACGGTTGCAACTGTGTTGGACCAACAAGCTATGCATTGTAGACCAAGAAAAACACCTAATTTTTCAGCCAGATTCATGGATGCATGAATAGGAGGCAAACACTGATTCAAAAAAGCACTTTAATTTCAATCCAGCAAAATTACATATATTTCATGCATAAAAATAACTGATGAACAACTATCTATAGTACTGTTACAATCATTTTATTTGTTTCTAGATGTAATGATTAATTAGCAGCATATTGTTGAATGAAATGGGAAGCAAAACTTGACCATTTACCTTCGTTCTTCGTAAGTGTGCGTTCATGGAAGAAAAGCTTTGAGCACGTTGGCCTCGCGTTAGGCGCCATAGCCATGGCCCACTTGAATGCTTCGGTTGATGGAGCTGACCAAATTGCTCAGTTGGCATTAAAGAAAAATTATACCTTGTTTATGAATGCCCCTTTCACCCTCCCCCCTTTTCCCCTTCAATATACAAAAAAACACATTCTTCTTTGGCTACATTTTCTCTATTCATCCTCCTTTCAAATGTCCTTCAAATGGCTGTTTCATTTTGTGCAAGAACACGTGCTAATTTTGCTCTTTATCTGCTGAGGTCTCTTTTTCTCAACTTTACCTTCTCCTTCTTGTTGTTTCTAATATAGCATAATATAAACTGGTAGCGTATTAGTGTAATTGCCACAATTCATAGTTTTGATAGTTGAATCTCATTAATTCTCATTTCGACATGAATATTTGTTGGGAAGTTTTGTTGGTTCTAATAAAAATACTTCCTAGTTTTGACTTTTTTTTAACAAGATAACCACATATTTCAAAGCTTTAGGAGATAAAGGTGTTTGTGCACCGAGTTTGCTCGACTGTTATAGGAAAAACAAAAGGTTATATAAACCAAGGTTCCAGGTTTTGGCCGGTACCTCGAAATTCAGGTGGTATCGAATCATTATCGACCAGCTCCGCTCCGAAATCGACGATGAAATTTGGTTTTCGGGCTAGGGCAGAAATAGCAAAAATCGATAATAAAGTGAAAGAGCATGAAGAACGCAAAGAAAAAACGAAGTAGAAGAAAATCAATGCCAGTTATGTAAAAAAACACATACTTAATTTCAACTTCCAGTCGTAAAGTAGCTTCTCAGACGTCATTTGTTAACGAACACAATTTTATTTCGTTTTCTTCATCTATTTTCGATCATCGAGGAAAATTAGGGAAAATCTTCAATCTTTGAAACGAAGCGGTATTGATTGGAGGACTACATTTAAATAAGGCTAAACGAAAGTAGGTTTGAGTGGGCTAGTTTGAAAACTGAAGAGTCTATCACTAGGCATAGGTTGAGGGGTCTGGTAATATATAAAAGAACATAAAATGTTGGGCTGGGATTTTTTAATTCAAATGAAACCCGTGCCATTGAAAACAATATAAATTGAAGGTATGCTAGTGTAACAACCCTCCCCGAATGAGCCTAAATTCCTACCCAGAGCAGAAAAGACCTATCAAAACTTAGAGTCATTCTAAACGGATTGTTAGTTACTATAAGGATTACATAAACATAGCAAATTAGAAACGAAATTAGAATATCATAGCGGAAGGGATAAAATATAATTACAGAATATAGATGTACCATTAATTAAAACCACGATAATGTTGATTACATCAAGTCTCAACTGTTATAAAAGGCATATTAATAATAGTAATATCCCACGAATACAATAAACTGCTAAACATAATAATAATAAATAATAATAAGCTATAGAATCTTCTTCGCCAGACTCCAGTCTCTATGACTTCACTCAAGCGTTCCCATCTACTAACATGTTTAATTGTTATATGGAGGGAGGTCGAAATAATAAGTTCTGGTGAGTGAAAATCGCATAAATTTAAGGAATGTCTTTTTTCTTTTTCTATATTTGGCAGTATAAACTCATCAAATTATGTCTACACAAATTCAACACACAAATATATGTATTAATTAGGCGGACTACTTTAAAGTCGCTTAATACCAGGTTTAGGTAGACACTCATTGCCATTTATGACCCTCTTGGCAGACCCATGCATTACTATCAAGCTGTCATTGTAGGTGAACTCCTAGCCATTTAATACTTCCCTTAGACATCGGTCCCTTAGAAATTTTCATACTGCCCATCTCTAGGTGTGATCTCACACAACCCCTAGATATGAAGCAGACAACTTTCAGAGAACTACCTTATTTATACGTTTACCGTTTTATTAAGGATCACTTAATACCTCATAAGTTTATAAGAGAAAGACGAATACAATGACCATTTAAGACCTGGTAAGGGCGGAACCAATGACTTCAGCCCTTCTAAAGAATAAACATTAGAAGATGCCTAATGTTCTAACCACTTAATAACCAAAAAAGGCATGTCAGCCATTTAATACCTTCTTAAGGTAGGCCTACTTCGTAGAAGCATATACACACACACACAATAATCTCACATTAAACCGACCACTTGTAGATGTTGAATTTGCCGCGCTGTTCTGGGCAGGCTTCTAATACAAGTTGGGCTTAACTTTGTGTTTTTGTGTACTAATTATAATGACTCATGACATCTAGACCTCTCACATCAACCCGACTAACTTGTAGATATTGGATATGCTGGTCGGTTTCAGACAGGCTTCTACTAAAGGTTGGGATTAAACTCGTGTCTATGTGTCATTAATAATAATAAAATCATTAATACTCACACACATACAAATTTCATATGAAGACATTTATAATTCTAATTTTCTATTTAACGCATTTAATACGCTATTAATATGAATTTAATAAGCATTTATAATATGTGTTATAAATGGTAATAAATAAAACGTAAATTAAGCACACATAAAAAACGTCCTAAACCGTTAAAATGTCAGTCCTATCATCAAAATAAGGTTTACAAGTTTATGTCCCTAACTTCATCATCATGACATAAACATGTATATTCACATTCAATCAACATCAGTGAAATAACAACCTATACATAAAAACTTGTAACCAAGGTTTAAAAGATTATTTCAATAATAAAAGAAAAACAAGATGCAATACATGTTAAATTTCCTTTTTGGTGCTACTTCGCTTTTCATACAATTTACATATATATATACACACACAAAAATTTAAGACTTTAGTGTTTTGTACATAATACATTCAAACTATCTATTTAAAAATAAATGCTTAAACCTATTAAATCTACAATACTCAAGCCTTATGCCTTTGCACACACATGCATAATTTTTATAATTTTACAAGGAAGTAAATCAGACCATTATCAGAAATTGTACGACACCCAAAAGCCTCTTTTATTACATTAATAACCAAAACTCGATTTACACCAATTGACTGACCATTTCAGCAAATTATAAGGAATTTGGAGGATTTGTTTATATTTTGTTTTCGTGCAAATCTAAATTTCTTTAGGCATAACAATCCAAATCTACACTACAGAATATAGAAAGTAGAAAACTGATGTAATTTCCACTCACAGTGATAGGAAGAAAAGAACAGTGAATTCAGTGTAGAATCTAACAAATCTGGATTGAGCATTTCGAATCACCGTACTTCAAATCCTCCTAAAAAATATATATAAGAATCAAATTTAGAATCTTATATATATATATATTATACTTAATTCCAGAATCTATATATAAGAATTTAGATTTAGAAGAGATAGAATATGGGTTGGATGAAAGAAGGAACCTAACCTGTTTCTGGAACTAAGAAAATGGCGGAGAAACAAAATGGTGGCGTGAAAAAGGATGAATGATGTTATGGGGTCTTTTTATAGTTGCTTGTGTGTATGTGGACCGTAGGATTAGTTATATTAAATCCGAACAGTCCGTTTGAGCAAAACTATGTAAAAACCCTCACTAGGACCATGAGGGCGATCGACCCCTAAGTCGACCCCCTCGAGGGGTGGTCGATCCCCCTTCTGGGTCAAGCGTAGGTAGATTCGTTTTCCTTTAACGTTACTTTTATATTAATTACAATTAATTCTTTATGTTTATTATTTATTCTTGTCCCCTCTTGTATATAAATATTTACACATAAATTCAAATTTTTAGGGAATATTCCATTATGCCAATTAGTATATAATTTTATTTCTGGTTTATATTCATTCAATTTGAATTTCAAGTCTTGTGCGTATACAATTTACATATAACTTGTTTTATTAATATTTTTTTTATACAGACTCCGTTTTTGACAAATAAAAATATGAAAACGGTCTAGAATCCCGCCATAAATATAATGATGATACTCTCATGGTCCAATTCTCAATTAGGCAAAATTCTCAGCTCATTAATATTTTATTAATTATTATTGTTTATATTTTATTTAATTGCCTATGTCTATTTCTGGTATATTTTACGGGGTTTTGCATTCTCCCCCTGAAAGAGATTTCATCCCGAAATCTTTTCGAATGGGTTAAAAACACAACTCGCTCAAACAAACTTGTTATACATCTAAGTTATTTATAAACATCCATAAAACATCCATTACTTGATGTGATTATGCATTGTAGATTTGCTAAAGTGAGTTCAGTGCTAGCGTGGAAGTGTAGCAAAAAAAACTTTCATTTCCCTAATATATAGAATGCCCAAGATATAATACCTGCCTTTCTAACCTCCACAAGCCGCTTAACCAAATTAGTCTATTTTCCGAAGTCTAGTCATAAATTTGGTTCGAATAAAATTTATTGATGGTTTACCACCAATTACTTTGGTGATTCTCATAGCCTCCTTGAAATACTTCAAGAGTGCTACCTCGACCATCAAAAGAAATGACTATACTAATCCTAGTGATAAATATTATTCCTATTGTCTAAAGAGATTCGGGATGCAAACTTTTCCTTTCGTCCTCCAAGCTCTGGCTATCTCTTCAGTTTGTCTTCGGGTCTTCAAATGAGGTGATCCGAAAATTCAATAATTTCTTAAATCAACTTTTCTAAATCTAACTAACGTCCAGTCTATACTAATAACTAAAATATTTTCCTATACTTTGATTTGCTGGAATTTAAATTCCGATAAAAGGTCTTTTGCTATAATTTCTATAAATCTGCCCAAACAATAATGTTGACATATTTAAAATTACAACGACTGAGTATTGTTTTATTTTGAATGGATAATGTAATCTACGTGCAAACTCGTAAATCACACATCACATTATTTTGCATTTTATGTATATTCCTTATAATTTCAAATATAGTCTTTTTGTGGAAAATGACAAAATGGCTAATTTATAAAAAAACAAACAAATATCCTTAAGCAAACCAAAACACGGTCATATTCAAACTAAAAAGGCTATTTAGATAAATCCAACATTTTAGCTTATTCCTTAATCCCATGCTCTAAATTCTTATTCTTGAGAATGACATTCTTAAAGCTAAACTTTTTCACTCAATATTCCAAGACCTTAAGTTTAAGATATTTCCTCATTATGGCTGCAAATTCGATTCTCTTATTAACTTCCAAATTCCAAATGCAATTAACCGCTAGTCAGGTGTCCCTATAAAATTCTCTCACTCGCAATAAACTTACTAAGCGGTTTTAAATCACATAAGCACAAATAGAGATACATTACTTTCACCATTTTATATCATCTTTCAATCACCACAGTAGACTATTAGCAATTAAAATCTCAAAGCTAAGAAAAGAAAATATTTTTGGAAGTCATCACTTACAAATTGATGTCTTAATTGTTTATTCCAAGCTTAACATATCATCTAATATTTTTTTAATCCTCCTCAATTTTCCCTTTACTCAAAAGATGTGGTCCATCCATAATCTTATTTAACATCCATAATAGTCGAATTTTGGACCATTTAACTAATTCTATCTCAATTTCTTTAACCTCCTTGAGGATATTAATTTCTCCAAATTAAATTATTTTACAAGTTCTTTCAAGTTTAGAGATGCATCCATTCCCTCAAATTAAACTCTCTTCAAATCAGTCCAATATAATTCTTTTATTAATTGCAAATTTATTGCCCACCAATTTTGTAATTAATATATGAAAATCGTAAATCCAAAAATCGTAAATTACGTGAGTTATGTCATACACACACACACACACACACACATATATATATATATTGTTAATCACTAAATACATTCATAATCATATTAATTCATAAACTAAAATATCTAGGGCAACCTAGTTTACAACCAAACCTTGATTTTGGAAATCGTTATACTTCACCAACTATTTCAATATATACCTCCGGAATTGACACTAAAATTTCCTGATTACGTTGTACAACTTATTCTTATTTAGTCCTAGAACCTAATTCCGATTCACCTAATTTGCTACCCTGATTTACTCCAAGATTATTTCTCTTTATAAAGTGTAATTTTAGCAGTTATACAAAATGAATATATTTTCTAAACCATTGTTATGTCATTATCATTACTCAAATTTGCACAATTTCAAAAATAGGTGTTTAATGTCTCATCAAAATCTGAAATGTCAAATTTTACATTTTTCCTCCGAAATATAAATCTTTGCTTTGAGAAAAAAATATCCTTATTTACTTCAAATTGTTTCTTTTGTAAATGTATAATCTTAGTAGTGACGCAAAACAAATACATTCACATGTTATTGTTTTGTTACGTTATTATATATGCATACGTTCAAAGAACTCACTAGAATGTAATGAATTCCAAAAATTTGCATTTTAATGTCTCATTAAAAATTTAAAGTATTAAATTTCATTTTCTTTCAAAATGCAACTCTTTTACAAAGAATGTAATGCTGCTTATGTTCTTATTCATCTTTTAAATAAAACATTCTTTAATAAAAATTCATTTATTTCAAAATGTTACAATAAGGAATTAGATGTCTTTTTTCAAACTTTTTAAAGTTTTGGAAGCATTTACTAAGAGTAAAATAATTTTTCTTTTTAACATTTATATTTATTAACGTTTTGAATGTCAGCCATTGACATTTTTCAAGAACGATAAGCAGTTTAAGGTTTTAAACAAAAACTTCTTAATGGCTAGTAAAAAAAATGTTATTCTATTTTTGAAAATAGAATCTTAATTAAATATCTAAAGTGGAATTAGGCGACAATTAAGTTTTCTAAAATGTCTAGTGACATTTATTGCTACATTTTCAAAATATATTGTTACTTTTCAAAAATACTTTTTGGAACATTTTTCAAGTTCTATATATATCTTTTAGCAATAAAGCTTGATAACTTCTTTATATATAATATTTATATTATATATATATATATATGAACCTTTTTATTGTCATGTGTATTTTAAATCTCACACTAATCTATGTTTTGAATTTTGAAAGACATTTATTATCCATGAACGTTTCTTAAAAAAAAACATAACTATTCATTCTAATTTATTTGTATTTTCAAAGATGCTTTTCAAAATACATTTAATAGACATAAATCACATAATTTATTTATTTGGAGTAATCAGTGGTAACTTATATCATTTTCCTATTACTCCTCGTAGAATGCTCATTATTATAGGTAAAATGTTATCCACTCCATTATTTTCCATATTCTAAGAATTCCTACATTTCAAATGAGCATATCTTGCATATTAGTCCTATATTTCCTCTACTATCTAATTAATTCTCAAATAAGTCTCACATTCATAAGCACAACCGCTACCAAGTTTTGAAGGAAATAACTTTATAGATTCCTTTATTTTACGTGAAACTTAACATATAAAAATATAGGTAAAAGAAAACTGAAAATTCCTGAAAAAAAATTAAATTTTAGAATGAAACTGTAACAATTACAAGTTTATCATTAAAATTTTCACTATTTGTAAAGAAATTTCATTTCTTTCTATTAAAGTTCATAAATGTAAAATTTTGTAGTTATTGGTTTTCTGTTAACCTTTTATTCTTTTAAGGAATTCATTTTCTGTTTTCTCTAAATTTATATTTATAGTTTATCTAACAGAAGAAATAGTGAACTTTTCAAATTTCTTCATAAACATTTTTATTTTCAAACAATCGTACTTCTAATTTTTTTTCGAATAGAAATATCATATAATTTGAGCCTATTTATGAAATGTTCCATAGTTACATCAAAATTTCATTTTACAAAATAATTTAGCGGTATGTCAAAAAATCATTTTTGTAGGTTTTCTAGCAAAGTTTTTTGCTAAATTTGGAAAAACATTTGTATTCTTTTCCTTCAAGCTTTCCTTTTCTACCTATTATGTTTTCAACAAAGATTGATGTCCTTTTCACGGAAGTATGTTTCTTATCTTAACACTTATCTTCCGTACTTCTATTATTCTATTTCTTAATATTTCTAATAGCTGCCTAAGAAACATCCTTTACGTCCATTAAAGTAAAGCTTGTTCTTATGGACATTTGTTATCTAATTTAAAGTCATATATTCATACATTTGAATAAATAGTCTTAATTATTTAATATTTTTCGTTTTCAATATTCTTTCACTTATTGACCGTTTAGTGCTTTTTCAAATTCTGAATTTCCATGTTTATTATTATAGAAGTTTGTACCATTTAACAAAATTTATACTTCGGTTTTTCCTTAATACTCAAGATATACTTATGCAGTGGACATAAATTTGTCCTTATTACCAATTATTCTAATGGACACGTATTTCAAATTCTTTCTTTTGTTTCTCCCTTATCCTCTTTACAAATGATAATTAAGTCACAAATTTGATTTTCAATTACTACCTATTTAATAGGGTGTTTAAATCCTTTTCACGTTTCCAACCTTATGGTTCTTACAGCCTGTACGTGCTTACAGATTTCTAGATTGATAAGGAAGTTGCTAAATCACTGTATGGTTTCTAGGGTATTTCTAGAAATTAAGGTCAATCCTCTCCTAGGTGGACCTACATATACTACTCTATAGAGATACACGTACTTTAAATATACACATATACATACATACATACATATATATATATATGTATATAATAAAACTGTTTGAAAACTCTTTTTCAAAATACCGATTACATCTCTAATATGTATGTATAGTCTTCCCGTAATCGGGTAATTAAGCTCTGATACCAACTATAATAATCCGTCCGGAATGAGCCTAAATTTCGATCCAGAAAAGGCCTACCGGAACTTAGAAACATTTTAAACGGATCGTTGGTTCCTATAAGGATTATATAAACAGAACCAACTAAAAACGAAATCAGAATCTCACAGTGGAAGGGATAAAATATAATAATAGAAAATAGATGTACCATTAATTAGAACCACAATAATGTTGATTATATTAATTCCCAACTGTCATAAAAGGTACATCAATAACAGTTTTATCCCACAAATACAATAAACTGCCAAACATAATAATAATAAGCTATAAAATCTCCTTCGTAAGGCTCCAGTATTCATAACTTCATCACTCAAGCGTTTCCAACTACTAACCTGTTTAATTGTTATGAGGAGGGAGGTCAGAACTATAAATTCTGGTGAATGAAAATCACATAAGTTTAAGGAATGTCAATTTCCTATGTTTACCAATACAAATTCATCGAATTGTCTTTGCAAATGGACACACAAATATATGTATGAATTAGGCAGACTACTTTAAAGTCACTTAAGGCCTTGTTTTATAATTGTCATCACTATTAAATGTACTCTCAATGTAATTCGAGAGCTAGTAATATGCCACTTAACACCAAGTTTAGGTAGACACTCATCGCCGTTTATGACCCTCTTGTCAGACCCATGCGTTACTATCAAGCTGTCATTGCAGTTGAACTCCTAGCCATGGTTATTACGGCGGTAAGTCGAGTCGAGTCGACGGAGGTCCAACTAGTCGACTAGTCGTAGACTAGTCGTGGACTAATCGACACTAGTCGATAAATAAATAAATATATACATATATACATAATTATAAATTTTTAACTAATGCATATGCATAAAAATTTAAACATGTACTAAATCAGGCCAAAATCCATATTTACAACCAATATCTGTTGATTTAGCCTTTCGCTTTAGATCCTTGGAAGGATCATAAGATTCAATATTTGTTGTTGGTAATTCTGCAACCATCTACACACAAATAAATAGCAGCAGCTAATTAATTAAAGTGTTCAGGCTGTCCAAAACAACAACTAACAGGAAATATTAAAAAAAAGCATCGGAAAAAACAACTAAGGCTTAAACAACTTTCGGACATACATTCTGCAATGTTTTTTGTTGGTTCGAATGAAAAAAAAAAGCTAAAAGGAAAAAAAAAAAAACAAAGCAGCGAAAAAAAAAACAAATACCTGAGTCGATTGCGAGTTAGCTGGAGAGAGGAGCCGGCGATGGAAGAGTAGCGGCTGAGATGGAAGAGTAGCGGCGGCAGGATAGCAAGGTGGTGGCACCAGATGCGAAGCGGCGGCAAAGATCAAGGGTTAGGGTTTATTCGAAGTTCGAACTATCGATGTTCTTCAATTCACCGTGTTTTTTTTTCCGAAACCTGGAATATGTAAGTTGAATTGGACTTTCCCTTCTGATCTGGGCTTCTTTTCTTTTTCTTTTGGTTTTGGGCCTAATTCGAAACCAGTCGGTTAAGTCGAACCGCCTGATCGCCTGACTAGTCGACTAGTCGCTCCATGTCGATCCAGGCGGCCGACATATTGACAAAATCCATGTCGATCCTCCAAGTCGCTGACTCACGACCGACTTGTCGACTAGTCGACGACTAGTCGCGACTAGTCGGTCGCCGTGATAACAGTGCTCCTAGCCACTTAATACTTCTCTTAGACAGACAGCCACTTAGAAATTTTCATACTGCCCATACCTAGGTATGCCCTCACATAACCTCTAGATAAGAAACAGATAACTTCTGGAGAACCACCTTACTCATACGTCTATTGTTTTACTAAGGACCATTTAATACCTCATAAGTTTATAAGAGAAAGACAGACCAATGACCATCTAGGAAGCATGGATACGGGTGCGCGGGTGCTGGTGCGCGGTACGCGGATACGGGAATTCGGGAAATTTAAAAATACAGGGATTCGGGTGCGGAAAAATACGACAAATATTAAAATGTTATATATATATAAATCCAAGAGATGCATTTTAATTGGATTACGCCATACACAATATAATTTATAGTATAACAATGGTATACGCAGCTTCCAGGAAATGAGTAAATAGGCTAATAAAAGACAAGTGGACAAGTATCTGCAGGTATTAATTAACTTCCTCCTCGTCAAATTACATACAAAAACTTGGAATTATAGATTACATTATTCATGTATCTGCTGGTATATATAGAGCAAATTACATAAATGGGCTGGCAAAGCAATTATACGAACAAGCCCAATAAAACAAATAAAAACGTGTGCCAGGCTGTTTGGTAATATTTTATCCCATATAAGACAACGTGTGCCAGCTAATATCTTCTCTCTCCCACGTTTGTCTTTTCCTTTCTTCTTGAATGAACCGAACCCATTATCCCCAAAACTCAAATCGTTTCTTTTTCGATATTTGCTTAGCTTGGCTGTCGTATCTTTGCCCCTCCCGCACCTCCATTTCCGCACCCCACCGAATCCCATCGTCGAAATACTGGGACACGCCTCGTGGCGCATCCCGTACGCACCCCCCATGCACCCCCACGCACCCGCGTATTTAGTGCGCAGTACGTCCAGGAGGTGCTGCACCCGTGCTTCATAGATGACCATTTAAGACTATAACCCTTCTAAAAAATAAGGGCGAGTCCAATGACTTCAAACCTTCTAAAGAATAAGCATTAGAAGATGCCTAATATCCTAATCACTTAGTACCCAAACAAGTTAGGCCAACCACTTAATATCTTCTTGAGGCAGGCCTGCTTCACACAAGTGTGTGTATACATACATACAAAGGACATCTCACATTAAACCAACCATCTGTAGATGTTGGATTTGCCGGGTGGTTCATAACAAGCATTTACTACAAGTTGGGTTTAACCTCATGTCTTTGTGTACTAGTTATAATGGTCCATGACTCCTAGACCTCTCACATTAACCCGACTAACTTGTAGATGCTGGATATTCGGTACCGAGTAAACTTCTACTATAAGTTGGGATTAACCTCGTGCCTATGTGTCCTTAATACAATAAAAACCATTAGTACTTATACGCATACAAATTTCCTATGGGAACATTTATAATTTTAATTTCCTATTTAACGCGTTTAATACGCTTGTAATACAAATTTAATACACATTTTACGTTAATTTCGTTATACATTGTAATAAATAAAACGTAAATTACGCGCATGTAAGAAACGTCTTAAACTATTGAAATGTCAATCCTAACATCAAAAATAAGGTTTACAAGTTTATTTTCCTAACTTCATCAAGATGACATAAACATGAATACATTCAATCAACGACAGGGAAATAATAACGTATACATAAAACCTGTAACCAAGGTTTAAAAGAGTATTTCAATAATAAAAGAAAGACATGGTGCAATATATGTAAAATCTCCTTTTCGATGTTGCTTCTCTTTTCATATGATACACACACACACACAAAATTTAAAACTTCAGAGATTTGTATATAATACGTTCAAGCTATCTATTTAAAAATAGATGCTTAAACCTGTTGAATCTGCAATACTCAAGTCTTATGCCTTTGCATGTACATACATAATTTTTATAATTTTACAAGAAAGTTAATTAGACCATTATCAGAAATTGTACAACACCTAAAAGCCTCTTTTATTACATCATTAACCAAAACCCAATTTACACCAGTTGATTGACCATTTTCGCAAGTTATAATGGATTTGGAGGATTTGTTTTTATTTTGTTTTCGTGCAAATACAAATTTCTTTACGCATAACAATCCAAATCTACACTACAAAATATAGAAAATAGAAAACTCATGTAATTTCCACTCACGGAGATAGAAAGAGAAGGATAGTGAATTCAGTGTATAATCTGACAAATCTGGATTGAGCCTTTTGAATCAACGTACTCCATATCCTCATGAATCGAATTTAAAATCTCATATGTATATTATACTTAATTTCAAAGTCTATATATAAGAATTCAAATTTAAAAGAGATAGAATATAGGTTGGAAGAAAGAAGAAACCCAACCTGTTTCTGTAATTAAGAGAAATGACGGAGAGACAGAATGGAAGCGTGGAAGAGGATGGATGTAGGGTTTAAGGGAGAGGCTATGGGTCTTTTTATAGTTGCTTGTGTGTATGTGGAACTTAGGATTAGTTATATTAAATCTAGACAGTCCGTTTAAGCAAAACTATATAATAACCTTCAATAAGAAGTGTCCCGCCCACGACTAGGAGTGCGGTCGACCTCCTCTTATGGGGGCAATTGACCTCCCTTCTGGGTCGAGCGTAGGGAGGTTCATTTTCCCTTAATGTTACTTTTATATTAGTTACAATGAATTCTTTTTGTTTATTATTTATTCTTGTCTCCTCTTGTATATAAATATTTACACACAAATTTAAATCTTTAGAGAATATTCTATTATATCAATTAGTATATAATTTTATTTCTAGTTTATATTCATTCAGTTTGAATTTCAAGTCTTGTGTGTATACAATTTATGTATAACTTGTTTTATTAATATTTTTTTTCATATAAACTCCGTTTTCGGCGAATATGAAAACGGACTAGAATCTTGCCATGAATACAATGGTAATACTTTTGTGATGCAATTTTCAATTATCTAAGATTCTTATTTTCTATCCATTAATATTTTAGTAATTATTATTGTTTATTATTATTTATCTTTATTTTAATTGCCTATGTCTATTTAGGGTATATTTTACGGGGTGTTACAGCTAGGCTGATTTAATTACAGCTTTTTGATGAAAGCATTACAAATGATTGGTGAGCTGGGCTGATCTAATTTCAAACTTGACACAACATAAATGTTGACTTTATATTACATTTCATGAACAAACCGTTGAAAATTGAAACAAGGACCGAAACCGAAATTAAAACCGAAATTGTCAAAACTGCCGAAGTTGTTCGAAACTATGAAAATTTCAAATTACCGAAATCGAACCGAGTTCTTGAACCTTGATATAAACAATATTGTCATATTTTATTGTGGGAAAAAAAATGTACCCATTGATCTTATTCTTGACAATTAATTTTTGTTTTGCATTTCAATTTATGTAATTTTCTCTTATAAATATTCTTTCTCCCTTCATTAATGACCTTGATCATTTATTATTTTTATCTTTTGCAACTTTCGTGGTTTTATGCAACCCACAACTTACGTATTGATGAGTACTTGATGAAGGAAATCATCACTCACTTTATAAGTATAAGCTGTCTATGTGCATCTTTCCCCTTGCACGCGTGCGTACAAGCGCGCGCGCACACACATGTATGTGTGTGACATCATTTTGTAGCCATTTATTTGACATCATGTCTCCTTGTGTGTCTAGGATCAATAACACCCTTTATTTGACACCATTTTGTAGCCGTCAATATCGGCCACAAGTTTCTATTCAAATACTTGCCCCTCCCCCCCCCCCCCCCCTTCCCCTCCTTTTTCTCTCTGTTTGTCTCTCCCTGTCACATGGTAGCTCGGTGTTATACTATACATCACTATATTCTCTTATGACATTGACATGGCAGATTTCTCTCTCCAGTGCACTATCATGGTGTTCACGTGGCATATTTCTCTCTAATGCACTGTCACGTTGTTATGGTTTTACAGGAAATCATCCGGCATCACCGAGAAAAGCTCAACCACCCAATCTGTCTATACACAGTTAAGTCACTACTATGGCAACTGCTTAATGGGCTTAACTATCTTCATAGGTAATGACCCAAATGATCATCGATGACCAATATTGTTACATGCAACTTCATGTGTTGAGTTATCGTATTCCTTCTTAGGATAAACAAACTTGTATTAATTTATTTTATTATACAGCAATTGGATCATACACAGAGATCTTAAACCATCTAATATCCTGGTATTGTTGTAATAATTTTCTCAACTTTGACCCTTCTATAACTATACATCAATATCAAATTTGAACATTTTAGAATCATAAATTGATGCAAAACAGGTTATGGGTGAAGGGGAAGAGCAGGGGATAGTAAAAATTGGTGATTTTGGACTTGCCAGAATTTATCTTGCTCCATTGAAGCCTCTATGTGATAATGGAGTAAGGCTTTTGCTTTAGTATCATTTTATAATATTGTTTCTCTCTTTTTCAAGCTTAATCATGCTATTTCTAACTTTACTTTATAATGGTTTATTTAAAGTATCTAGTAATCTTGGTATGATTCGTCAGGTTGATTGGTATATAGCATACCATCCTTCTTTTTGCTCAATGTTAGTGCCGAACAATATGCATGTAGCACGATAACCAGGTTGCTTATGCAAAACATGTTTACATATGTTAGTATACCACCATCCTTTTTTTCAGCAGCTTAAGTTGCAGATTAGTTGATATTTGATTTTATTTTTCCATAAACAATTATCTACTATCTTAATTGATCAATTTATGTGGGGTTTCTCTTGAAATCCTTTCACTTATGCTGGTTAATGTTCTGTCATTGAATTCGTTTGTTTCTCTTATAAAGTAAGGTGATTTACTGAATTTTTAGGTTGTGGTAACTATCTGGTATCGTGCTCCAGAGCTTCTGTTAGGTGCAAAACACTATACAAGTGCTGTTGGTATCCTAACGACTAAATAGATAATGTTACATTTTCTTCTTCGACCATTGTACAAACTTAAATCCCATGGTTGCAATATTATCCTTAAAATATATGTAGATATGTGGGCTGTTGGATGCATCTTCGCAGAGCTCCTGACTTTGAAGCCCTTATTTCAAGGGGTGGAAGTCAAAGCTGCAACTAATCCTTTTCAGGTAGATGGATACAATCACTTGAAGTATTGGCAAATTATCTTTCCTTTTTAACGTAGTAAAGTGGTATATTCCTATATAATATACTTACTATTAAAAAAAGCCTAAATATAAATGATGGATTCTCAACCTTGTTGTATATCCTTGTAGTTTAAATGCCAGTCTTTTATGATATTTTCCATTCTCATTTTTCAGCTTGATCAACTTGACAAGATCTTCAAGGTCTTAGGTACATTGCCAGAAGTCTATAGTTCTGCTTTTGATATGAACTAATAACTAACAATAAGCAAACCTCCTCAGGTCACCCAACTCAGGAAAAATGGTCTACTTTAGTTAATCTTCCATTATGGCAAAATGATCAACAACATATTCAGGGGCGTAAGTAGTAAGTATCATACTCTTCTTCTAAGTTTCATATCTCATTTTATAAAATTTCAATTAGCTGCTGCTGATGTCTGGTGGTATTGTCTGCAGTGATAGTCCTGGTCTTCATAGTTATGTCCATTTGCCTCCAAAAAGTGCTGCTTATGATCTCCTCTCTAAGATGCTCGAGTATGTGATAATTTCATTTTAATTATGTAGGCTTCCACGTGATTAACTTGTTGCTAGTAAGATAATTGGTATATAACTTTAATGAATTATCATCTTCATCATCATCTATCCAGTGCACAAAACTTTTTGAGCTGTGCATGGGGTGGGTAAGCTTTATGTAATCTTGTATGCTAGGGAGACTGTTTTCGACATACTTGACAATTAAACTAAGTGTTCACAAAAACAGATATAACACATTTGAGAATAAAGCTTTTAGTAGACTTACAATTTTTTAAGCAAACTATGCTACATATAATATGTATTTACAAATGAGTAAACCATGCAGCTTGAGGAAACTATCCACATTCAGTAAATGAGACGATATCTCTCTTAAAGTACATGACAATGTGCGCATGCGAGCATGTGTACACATATATACACATTGCAATTCGATCGGTTTAAACTTGAGACACATTTATCTAAGCTATAAATTTATTAATTCATGTAGAATCATGTCAACGTTTACCGTGTGTTCACATGCCAGAATTAAGAGGTGCAATTTAATGTGGAAGTGTACATTGTTATTTTTACTGTAATTGCTTTCTAAAATCATTGTCAATTATATTTTATTAATTTGATCATTCTGGCACATGTACTGTGTAACTTTACCAGTTTAAACCGTGGACACATTTATTTAAGCTATAGATGTATTTATTCATGTAGAACCATATCATCGTTTACCATGTGTTCACATGCCAGAATTAAGAGGTGTAATTTAATGTGGCATTGTACATTGTTATCTTTACTGCGATTGCTTTCTAAAAATCGTTGTCAATTATATTTATTGATTTATCATTCTGTTAAACTGTTTAATATTTGTAAATAAATCTCATGACATTAGTAATACGAGCATTGCGGCACGTGCTTCACGGGTGGTGATGACAAATGGTTCGCGTGTGAGATATTTTTCTTCAAATTGTACATGTTTCACATTTAAAAGAAAATGATTTGTAGAAATATTTAACTATATTTCTGCTTTGAAATCATTTGTTGGTAGTTTAAATTTTATTTATAAGCTGCAGCATCTATTTCTTTATAGTTTGAATTATTATTATTATTATTAGTTAATAATTTATTTGTTAGATCCCTTTTAGTGGTATAATATTTGATAGTATTTGAAGTTGTAAGTTTTGAATTTGTAAAAGAAATTTATTTGTTAGATCATATTTTCTAGTAATATTGAGTTTTCATAATATATATATGTAGATAAACGTTTTGAATTTGTAAAAGAAATTTAACTGTTAGATCATATTTTCCAGTGATATTAACTTTTTAAATATGAGTGTTTTTTGTAGTTTTACACGTGAATTATTTTTTTTATAAATTGAATATTTAACATATTCAAGATAAATGGTTTGTACAAAAGTTTTAACCATAATTTTTGTTGAAATCATTTGTGTAGCTAGTTTGAATATTGAATTTGTGAAAAGTTAGATCCTATATTTACTCGATCTAAATCCTGTATTTAAGTAATTTGGTAATATCTGTAGAGAGGAATTTCGAATTTGTAAAAGAATTTAGATCCAACTTTTAAGTGATATTAAGATATAAGGGCATTTTTAGTAGTTATATCAAAAATGTGTGACACCAATGGTGTTACAACTATTAATAAAGATGTTAGCATTGTTGGTGAACTGTAATACTAAGTTGCGCTGTCAATTTTTGTGATAATTGACATGTAGCCAGTCTTAAGGAAAATATTTGTTTGGAATCGGTAGCCTTGTTTTAGTTGCTGCAATTTTACTGGTTTACAGCCATAATAAATGCTTATATTGTTTTTTTTTTTTTAAACCTATTTAGTTTGTTCAATCTTCAATTTGCATCTTAGGTATGATCCTCGCAAACGGTTAACTGCAGCGCAAGCTCTAGAGCATGAGTAAATATTAAGCTATTTTTATCTTCTCATGTAGCATGTTCTTTCTCTTCAATTCAACTGACACTTCAGTTTGCCTGTTTTCTGAAGGTATTTCCGGATAGATCCACTCCCAGGACGCAAGTAAGTATGCAGCATCATATATTCCATCTGGTAGATTTTGGATGGATACTGAATTTAAAAAGTACAATGCATAGTATATGCAAATCTTATCTTCTGCGTAATCATCCCAAGCTGATACATGAATTTGTAATTTTTGGCTCAGCGCACTAGTGCCATCACAACCAGGAGAAAAAACAGTTAATTACCCAAATCGACCAGTTGATGCAAACACTGATTTTGAAGGAACAACTAACATCCATCCACATCATCAGGTAAAACTTTTCTTTCATATTGTTTTATATTCTCTAAACATACCTATGGAATACGACGAATCAAGGTTCAGTTCAATGTCTATAAAATCAAATGACTGCAGGATAGATCCGGCCATGTGTATAATATGGACTTCCGCCTTGAATCTTCTTGCTTGAATATCCATTCACATTCTATTAATAGTTGTCATACACTGCAGTTTTAATAACATATACTGTTTAGTTTGATGGTCCATGTCATTCATTTGAAGAAAAGTAGCAAATTAAAGTCTATGTGGATGTTAAGCTTGCGTTCGCAAATTTTGTCAACAGCTTTGTGCATTTGTCAAAAACACAGTACAATAATTAATAGGTGAGGTTACTATTTATAACTTAGTCATCTATGCAGCCATAGGCGTGTGATCAACAAATTCGCATATGCGAAATCACGACTGGAGTAATGCACAAGCACATGACATTCATTTCTAGTATTATGTGGATGTAGGAGTCGTATCTACAAGCAGCAAAAATTGCTTCAAATATCTGCTTAAAATTTATGGGTGAATCATACAAATATTGAATCGAGTGTTTCCTGAATCATCAAAATCAATAAAAACTTGGAACAAAATTGAAGGAATTCAAAATATTAAAAAGGAAATAAGCAAAATAAATAAAATGCAATGAAAATAATGATGCAAGAAAATCAAGACAAAACTAAAATTCATAGTTGTAATAAGATAATTATTTGGCTCTTGTCAGATTAATCATCACCAGAATATCATTAACTAGAAATTGATTACAAAATTTGCTGAACTAAATATCTTAAAATATAAACCACGTATAAGTGAACCTCTAGAGACGAGATGTGATAGAATGTTTTACTGGCCTATAAGTTAATAGGATTTTGTTGTGTGTTGAGATGCCGAGCGAATGTGTAAAAATCAAAATGGAAATGGAGCATATCTTGAGCACAATTCCTTCATACAGGGCAAAATGCACTGCTCTTGTGTCCATGCAGATATGAGCTTGGAGTAATGGTTTAATCATATCTACTTTGCTTCTTTTTCTATGGATTTGTATTCAATTTTAGTACAGTGTAACGGGTTTCAATTAATAAAGCAGCTTAGATCGGTAATTGAACCTTCTAATTAACCATCGTCCGATCGAAAATGTGTAAATTGCTATCTGAGTATGTAGCCTAATTTTTTTGATAGCAAAAAGGGATCTTCTATTATGTGTATTTGCTGGTCTATTTATAAGGTCGAAATCTGGTTATTTGCTCTGGATATGGTGGAGACATGTCAACTCCTTGTTTTGCTTGCTCGACTTAACGGAGACAGTGAGCACACAAAACTGGGAAGTGTTCAAAGGGGTTTTGATCCAGTCAACAGATAAAACGTGAAACTATGCGCTCGATCCAAAACTATGCTCTGTAACTTTTGATCGAAAATTGAAGAACTTGCAATCGTTCCTGTTGCAACCATTATTACTCTTTTTGACCGATCTTTTATTTGTTTATTTATTTTTATTCTTTTTTTTTTGAAATTTCTATCTTCTTGACCTTGACTTTATTTGATTATTCATCCATAAATCATCCAGTTTGTTTTTGAATCAGTGAGAAGGTAGGTGGTAACCATATGTAATGTTGGTTTTGCTATTATAGGTTCCATCTGGAAATGCAATGTCAGGAAATGTGGGAGGTGGGACTATGGTAGGAGGAAGAGGAGGTCCTAGACCAATGCAACATAACATGGTTGGAATGCAACAGAGAATGGCAGCTGCAAACATGGCCCTTAACATGAACATGGCGTCGCAGGCAGCAGGGGGTATGCCTAGTGCTCTTAATCCTGGAGCCATGCCTATGCAAAGGGGTAATATTGCTCAGGCCCAGCAGCAACAACAGCAGGTAATTTATGAAGTATGCCATCTTTTTTAATGTTTAAATGTATATATTAATGCTAATCTTATGGGTGATTATGACAGTTGAGGAGAAAGGATCAGGGAATGCAAAATCAAGGTTATCCTCAACAGAAGAGGCGCTTTTGAGGTAAGTTAGTTTGTAATGATCAAAATAACATGTAACATATCATTGAATTTCAAGGTTCAATAGAATTGTTGTCAGACTAACTGGTTTTAGAATATACCATTTACTGTATTTTTCCTAATTATGGAATTACACTTAAGTTTCTCTCTCTCTCTCTCTCTCTCTTTATTTTTTTTTTTCCGTGGTTCTTCAGAATGCTTCCATTATATAGATGCGTGCTCACATTCATATACATACATGTATGCATAGTATGTACGTACATGTACTTCTGAATGCACACATATCATATGTATTATTTATGCGTGTGTGCGCATGGTATTAACTGTGAACTGGTAATAATCTCGTCATTTCTGCTTGCAGATGAGTTTTTTTGCAACATATCTTGGAATCTTTGTCGTTCCGTTATGGGACATAGAACTGAATATGATCCCTCAAAACTGGATTCTCTTGTATATAATGTAAAATTCCTGTTGAAACCTATGTAGTAATGTGATCAGAATTTGTGATCTTCTGTTCCCCTGGAGAATGAAGGACGTTGCTGTGTCTGTATGACTGTGAATTGCCTCATTTTTTGTGCTTAATCGATGGAAGTGCCTGGTAGGGGTGGATATGGTTTAGTGCCACCTATGTACCGATTCATTTGGTAATAAAAAACAATTAATCTGTTACGAAGCAAAGGAATTGGTAAATCAATAACTGATTTGGGTTGGTTTAGTGATAAGGTGCGTTCTTTTTCCACTAGAAAAGGGTAAACGAAAGAGCCTGGCAAAGAGATAAGTTCGCAAAAGAGGAATGTGTCTTCTTTCTAGGAGAGGGCACCGCGAAAGGAAGACGTGCATAACAACACAACGATTAAGACATGTATTAATAGAAGTAAAATAATATTAATGAAGAAGAACAAGTTATGATTTTAATGGAAAGGGATTAACTGTAAATAAGAAAGAGGCTAAAAAGAGAATTTTTACATATGTTCGAATTTGGCTGCGGGACCTTTTTCATTGCGTCCGTATAAATTTCCTGATCAATTTTCATATATAACTTGTCAGAATTGGAGCTAGTATGCAGAATACATGAGAGAAAAAAGTTCAGTAAGAACATACATGCACACAAAAGCTGGTCGACCAGCAATATAGCCTAGGCGCAAATGCTTCCATGTACGTATTACGTTCGAGAATTTTATTATTTTAGTCAATTGGCCTACTTTGGTACGTGGATTTAAGCAACTCATGGTCCCCTATCAATGACGTGGCTGGTTAAATCTAATGGTTTGAGATCTTGGGCTATATTATAAATAGACCCCTAGACTTAGTTATTCACTCACAATACAATCTTATTCCCTTTATGGGTACTCTCTTTTGAGACGGACATGCTGGCTTGCTTTGTGATCAAGCCACACTAAGCTTGAGTATTCAAGATTTAGTAAAGAGAAGGTTCGACTTGCGGTATGTAGTCAGAAGTCACGGGTTGTGGTACCCGGCTCGTGACCATGAACCTGTGCATAAAGAGACCAAAACAGTGAAAATGGCAGAGCACCATCTCGGGTCATGGGGGTGCGACCCGACCTCAGGGGTGCGATCCGACCCCATCCTTGCGAGGCTGAAATAAAGACACAATTCACCCACAATCTCCACTCTCCAAAAAGCACGGATCTTCTGCCACGTGTCACGAATCGCCTCTGTAACTGCCTCTTCACTCACTCACGAGCCGCTCCGTGATTTCCGGGATGAGCGCCACATCATCCCTCGACCCGCTTACAGAATTTGCCTATAAATAGTCCAAGACTTGTTGCTCATGGGGATCTTTTGACACTTGAGTGATTCTTCTTCCTTCATTACTACATGTTATCCAAGCTATTCAGATTTAACTCCAATTTGCTGAATTTTATTTGATCAATATTGAGAGATTCATCATTGTAATTGTGAGAGAGTGAATACACAAATTATACTTGTGTTCATTAATCAATCAGAATCATATAAAGTGGACGTAGGCTCGTTAACGTCGAACCACTATAAATTGTGTGTGTTTGCTGCCTTTTATTTTATTTCCAATTACAATCCTCTACGAGTTCTAGGTCTAACATTTGGTGCTTTCACTGAGAAACTTGAATTTTCAGCATTTTGGATTATCATTCTATTTTTGGATTCTCAAATCCGAAGAAGTTAGTCCCCATTTCCGCTATTTTTGAAGTTTCATTGATCTCAAAAGACTCATATTTCATGGCTCCTAGAAAAGGAAAGGAACCCCATGCTTCGCGAGTAAACGAGGCAAACGAAGAACAAAGAGATGGTGCGCAAGAGTAGAATGAAGACGGTTTGCAGCGTCTCGGATCGCAGAGGCGACCCAACCCCAGGGGACAACCACGACCCGATCCCAGGGGACAACCACGACCCGACCCCAGGGAGCAACCACGACCCGATCCCAGGCTGGGTCACTTGGATGACTTGACTATCAGGTCCCTACTCAACCCAAGGCGGGCGATCCAAACCCTTCAACTAGTATTGATGTACCAACTACCACAATATGATCCGAATTGGCTACAGTTGAGGCTGGTACTTCTACTCGAGCTATTGCAAATGCTCCAATGCCAACCATAACAACTAGTAATCAGCCTTCTACCTCTGCACTTGTTTCACAACAACTAGTAATGCAGACCATTCATCTTCTTCAGAAGAAAGGCATCCACGTAAGAGAAGGCCATATGAGAGACCCGAGAACCTTGAGCAATTGGCATTTGGATCATTGGGATCTTGCGAAGACACGACCTGTGTCTTGGGACCTGATGACCCTAGCTTGAGAGAACAGATGTTGTTGCCAATGCGGGAATCTCATGTCCTTCCCAGAGATCCCAACATCACTAACCCTACTCAGGGACAACTCCTTCAGCCCACTTGTCCTGTAAACGACCAGGACCGTAGGGGCGAAAGGAAATTCAGATGCCGCAAGGAGCCAGAGAATGTCACCTGATGTGGGGACTGGATATAGTAGGAGAACTAGAAGTGATGATCCTGAACCAACGTTAAGCAATGCCGAAGTAGAGGCAATGGTACATCAGATTATGGCTGATAGTCGGCATTACACCAATGAGGATTGGGGCATCAATCGTAGTCGCACCCCTTTCACTGATGATATTCTTGATTTCCAATTCCCTAGACATTTCAACCTGCCTACAATGGATCGTTATGGAGGAAGGACCGATATGAGACAACATTTGATGAGGTATTCATGGTACATGAAGGCCACTGCAGCTCCTGACGTCGTAAAGTGTAAGGCTTTCCCGGTATATCTTGAAGACGTCGCATTGATGTAGTTTGCTCGACTCCCTCCTCGATCATTCTCAAGCTTTAAAGAACTAACTGAAAGTTTCATGAACCAGTTCTGACTCCATGTCCTGAAGTGTAAAAGTGTCATTGAGTTGTCTGCAATTGTAACACCCCGTATGTTGAATAACTTGTTATAACATAAAACAGGGCAGAATTAAATTTTAAGATCTGAATCAGGGGAAACGGGCTATGCCATTGCGTTCGTCTCGGAAAAATACGCGAAATAGAGTCCGAGTTTTTGTAAATCGGAGTCCATATGACCCAGTTATGGCCCATGTAAGTTTTCAGAAAATTCTAAGTTCAAAACAGATTTAAATTTCAGGTTCAAAATTCGAAAATCAGGCCAGGCGGGCTGGGCGGGAAAATTCCCGCCAGCCACCCCAAGTCGACTGGGGAGTCGACTTGGGAGTCGACATAGCAGGACCCAAGTCGACTGCCCAGTCGACTTGGGAGTCGACACAGGTGGCTGGGCAGTTTTGCCTGGTGCACCATTTGAGTGAGTTGGTCAGGTTTTGGGCTGTGTTTGGTGGCTGGTGACGAAATCTGATGGCTCTAAACTAATCTAGGGTTAATCTAAGGGCCTAAACTACATCCTAAATCTATAAATACACCCTAAGACTACCCTAATCCATACTAAAAATAGATACAACATCATCATGCCGTCAAAATGCAACTTAGAAGGAGCCTCCATCAATTTTTAGAAGAAGATAGCTTCTCAAATCAACTTCTAATCAACTCTAGCAACTTAATCTTCTTCATAGGAATGCTAATCAACAAGTTGTGAGTTTCTATGCCTTTAACAAGCAATTGCTAAACTAATTATGATAGGATGTAATGAGGTTATGGTTATGAATGTGGATCAATGCAAGTTATGTTATCACATGCTATGTGCTCATGATGTTAGTTATGCAAGTTTTATGCTATATGTTCATGATGCTAGTTATGCAAATCACTATGATAAACATTGATCCATTATGACACCATGTTATGCAAGTTTGGTGTTTGATTATATGCAAGTTCATATATGACATGTTATGCAAGTTTGGTGTTTGATTATATGCAAGTTCATATATGACATGTTATGCAAGTTTGGTGTTTGATTATATGCAAGATCATATATGACATGTTATGCAAGTTTGGTGTTTGATTATATGCAAGTAACATGTGCAAGTTTACACCTTTGTATGATATGCATACATATGCAAGTTTACCCCTTTGTATGTCATGCATATATATGCATGTTTACCCCTTTTTATGATATGAGTAACATATGCAAGTTCATCCCTTTTTAGACCTATGACATGTATGCAAGTTTATTCCTTTATGATAGGTCTATGACATGAACATCTATGCAAGTTACCCTCTTTATGACATATGTGATTCATGCAAGTTTGGGTTGATTATCTATGCTAGTTGGGTTGGATGCTATGGTCATATATGCAAGTTGACACCTTTAAAACCCATGTTGATGCTAATGTTATGCTAAGTTGAACCCATTGTATTTGTGATGAATCTTCCCTTTTAAGTATGTCATGTTAGCGTATTACGTGGGGAACGATGAGGTTAATATTCATGTTAACAAAATTGTGGTGAACTTGGTATGATGTCGCATACCATAAGTGGATGGACATAATTGAGTCAATTATGTACATCATTAAATTGGAATTAATTAGGGAAAATTAATTCAAAATATGAGGGTGATTAATTAGGTGTAATTAATCGACTAAGACACGAGGTTGGACCCTTTTGTAGCATAAGACTGCCTGGACCCGACCGGCAAATCCAGCGGCTACAAATGATTGGTCCAATGTGAGAGGTCTTAGGCATAAACTAAATACGTGACAAGTGTAAAGACACGAGGTTAGACTCTGTTATGGCGTAAGGCTGCCCGGACCCGACCGGCAAATCCAGCTGCCATAAAAGACAGTCTAATGTGAGAGGTCTTTACAAAGGTTACGGTCTTAATCAATTAAGAAACACTTAACCAGATAAGCATGTAGTGGGGCATGAGGGGTTAAGTGGGTGCCTTGGGTGGCATGTGGAAATCTAGTGGTTGCCTTGGGTGGCAATAGAAAATACGATTAGAATACTTAACCAAAGTGGAAACATGTAATTAAACATGATTAAAGGGTTAAGTGTGATACACTAGAGGGAGCAAGCTTAGGTGGGTAGCTTGTGGAGGCCCATTTCAACCAGTAACCCATATGTATCTTTGTGGGCTCGACCCATGTCGAGGACGGGACACGCGTACTGGGCTTGACTATAAGAGGCCAAAACGGGTCAGCGGTGGCAACGCAAGTCCAACGGGTTTCATATGCGTGTGTGGACCCGGGCTGGTAGGTAAGACGTTGTTGCATCGTATTGGTATAAGCCGTGCACCGTTGGTTGTATCGGGTTGCCACTTTGGGGAGTGATACACCCCACTGTTGGGCCAGCACGGGTATCTACGTTAGGGAGCCGATCGCTTGGGAAGTAGTGGGTACACCTAGTGGAGATAGGGGCAAACGACACCTATGTGGTCAGCTAGGGGTACACGAAACTACTAGTTATATTTTCTAAGTCCATGGGTGGGATCAACCTTTAAGTAGGAATGACTGGTGTGGTGCAGTGTAGTAATTACCCTTGGGTGGGTAGATGCGTCTTTACCGATATCTTAGTTCATCCTATGTCTAGTTGGCTGCTTAGTGTAGTCATTTATCCCCAGTCACTACCGTACCAAGTTTATATCATACCCTAATTACTTTAATGATTGTATTGTTAAAGTTATAGGACTCGCTCAGACTTATGTCTGACCCCGTTGTTTTTATCTTTTCCCCCTCAGGTCCTCAGGTTGGGCCCAGCACTAGTGGGCCTTGATCAGATTGCTTTATCTATCTTTTGGAGCTTGGACCGTTGATGTAAAGCTCAGTTTATCTTTTCTATTATGGCTATTAGTTGTGTAGTGGGATTATGTACTTTTGTTTTATCAGGATGGATATTTAGTACTTGACTCTTGTTTTAGTTGGTTTTGGTATTGTAACCAAACATGTTTATCTTCTACTGTAATGAAATGATGTTTTAGTTAACAAGTATTATTTATATCTGTCTTGTTGTAATTTTTCTGTTCTATATTCACTTAAAATACTCCACCGAAGTTAAGGCATTCCCTTAGTGAGTGACCTTAGCGGGTGTGGGGTGTTACACGTGGTATCAGAGCTGAAGGTTACCAGAACAGATAAAACTTTTAGAAAAACTATTTTTCTAAAAACATTTTCGAAGGAGTATTTTCAAGAACATGTCATTTAAGAGAAAAGTTTTTGAAAGAAAAGCATAATCCCTAATAGCCATATCTTTATCTTTCGAATTCTCCGTTTTGAATCTTTCCTTTTTCGTTTCAGCATGGCTGAAGATCTTAACTTTCCGGAGGGTGTAGCGATACCAGTATGGTATAGGAGATTGATGGAGGCTAGGGCCGCCGCTGCGGGTCCAACAGATGTTCCTCCACCACCAGTTGCACCCGATCTTCCTCCCCCTCCTCCTCCTCGCGCGTATACTTTTGCTAAGACTTGCAAGGAATTTAAGGCTATGGGAGGGAATCCTTTTCAAGGATCAGAAACTTTTGTGGAAGCTAGGGATTGGCTTAAGGAAACGGAACAGTTGATAGACATCTTTGAGATGGAAGAAGGAAAGAAAGTCAAGTTAGCTGCTTGGTTAATGAAGGGAGAGGCCTCGTTCTGGTGGGAGGTCACTAATGGAGAGCGCCCTGTTGACTCTTGGGCGGATTTCAGACAAAGGTTTGTGGCAAAGTTTCTCTCAAGGGCGGAAGAAAATCTGTATATGGAAAGGTTCTTGACTCTAAAGCAAGGAAACCTATCAGTGAAGGAATATGTCAACAAGTTTAATCAGTTGGCAAGGTTTGGCATAGACATGGTGAATACACCGGAGAAGAAGGCTTTGAGGTTCGTTAAAGGCTTGAATGAACCGATGCATGGATTGGCTATGACTCACATCCCTATGGGGGCCACCTTTGAGAAGCTAATTGTGGGACAGCAGGCCACCTAAGCAAAGATTGTCGGAAGAAGAAGAAGACTGGCTGCTTCCACTGTGGCGAAGCAGGGCATCTAGTGAAGGACTGCCCTAAGAAGGGGCAGAGGACGGGATCTACCTCAGGAGGATAGGTGCAAGCTCTTATGGCACCAGGTCAGGCAAGGGGGCAAGTTCAGGCTCTCGCGGTTCCACCGATTCAGGAAAGAGGTAGAACTATTTCCGTTGAAAGTCTGGTTTTTCTGTTTGATCATCTTGTCCGTACTTTATTCGACTCTGGCGCATCGCATTCGTTTATCTCATCATCATTAGTTGAGTCACTGCACTTAGACACCATTCTAGTAGATGATCCCTTGGTTATTTCAAACCCAATTGGGGGCTCCACTTATTTGTCCATGATATGTTTGGGTTTCAAGATTTCTATACTAAGCGTTGAGTTTAGATGTGATGCTTTTGTTTTGGGCTTCACGGGCTATGGGTTAATTCTGGGCATGGACTGGTTATCCAGTAATGGTGCCGTTCTTGATTGCGAAAGGAGAGTTGTTAGGCTCATGACCCGCTTGGGGAACACTCTCGAGATCTCTTGTAATCCCATGAATTCTGTTATGCTAAGTTATCTTGAATCGCTTGACGCTTCGGTCGAGAGTTTGCGATCTGTTAGAGTGGTCCGGGAATACTCGGATGTGTTTGAGGAGGTGAAGGGTTTACCTCCAAAGCGGGAGATCGACTTCCGAATATATCTGGTGGACAATGCTAAGCCAGTATCTTTGCCAGTGCGCCACATGGCTCCTCACGAGAGGAGGGAACTCCATAAGCAAGTAGGGGAGTTGCTTGAGAAGGGGTTCATAAGACGAAGTATATCGGAGTGGGGTGCTCCAGTGGTTTTTGCCACGAAGGCGGATGGGTCCCTCATATTTTGTGTAGACTATAGAGAACTCAACAAGCTTACAAAGAAGAATAGACACCCATTACCGAGGATTGATGATCTCTTTGATCAGTTAGTTGGCGCCTCGGTGTTTTCGCAGTTGGACTTAGCCACGGGGTTTCATTAGTTGAGAGTGGCTGAGGATAGTATAGAGAAGACTGCCTTTAGGACTCCGGATGGTTTCTATGAGTGGCTGGTGATGCCCTTTGGTTTGACGAACGCCCCTGCATACTTTGTTGATTTGATGAGTAGGGTGTTCAGGGAGTACCTTAATAAGTTCGTGGTGGTCTTTGTGGATGACATCTTGGTCTTTTCTAAGAGTGAAGAAGATCATGCCCTACATCTTAGGGAAGTGTTGGAGACTCTTCGAGCGCATAGCCTTAAGGCTAAATTCTCTAAATGTCACTTTTGGAGGAAGGAGGTGCGGTTCTTAGAGCACGTGGTCTCCAAAGAAGGGATAGCTGTGGATCCCGCTAAGGTAGTGTCCATCCAAGATTGGAAGGTTCCGAAGAATGCTACCGAGGTGAGGAGTTTCTTGGGGTTGGCTGACTACTATAGGAAGTTTATCAAGGACTTCGCGAAGATATCAGCCCCATTAACTCGCTTGACGAAGAAGAATCTAGTCTTCACATGGGACGTAGATTGTGATGATGCGTTCCAACGGTTAAAGAGAGCTTTAACCACAGCTCCAGTCCTAGTGTTGCCAGATGGGAGTAAGCCATTTGTTGTTTATACCGATGCTTGTGGGACAGGACTAGGCGCAGTCTTAATGCAAGAGGGAAGGGTAATAGCCTATGGGGGAAGGCAGTTGAGAGCGCATGAGAAAAATTACCCTACACATGATCTAGAGTTGGCCGCTATTGTTTTTGCGCTTAAGACTTGGCGCCATTATCTTCTTGGCGAGAGGTTCGAATTGTTCACTGACCACAAATCATTGAAGTACTTGTTTTCTCAAAAGGATTTGAACTTAAGGCAACAAAGGTGGATGGAGTTCTTAGCATCCTATGATTTTGAGATAGCATATACCCCTGGCAAGGGTAACGTGGTGGCAGACGCCTTAAGCAGAAAAAGGTTGTCCTTGAGTCCATTGTTCGTGGAACGACGAAGCTTGGAATTTATCTCGATGTTTGACTTCAGACCTTCCGTTGACTTTGTACCCGGTTTGCTAGCATCCTTAGAGGTCATACCTACTCTTTTGGGATGGATTGGCGAGGCACAGCGGGACGACCCACAGTTGGTTGAGTTGGTAGAGAGGCTCATAAGGGGGGAGTCGTCCAGCCATTTGAGTAGGTACACCCTAGATGATAAGGGGTGGTTGCGTAGAGACGGTAGACTTTGTGTACCGCAAGATGAGGGTTTGAGGAAGGCTATACTTGATGATGCACATCGTTCGAAGATGACCATTCATCCCGGTGGGGACAAGATGTATCAAGACATGAAGCGAGTTTTCTTTTGGGCCGGTATGAAGAAAGATGTGGCCGAGTATGTCGCTAGATGCTTGGTGTGCCAACAAGTGAAAGCGGAGCAAAAGAAACCCGGTGGGTTGCTTCACCCATTGGAAGTTCCGCAATGGAAGTGGGATAGCGTCTCGATGGATTTTATCGATGGATTACCGAGATCGAGGAAGGGTAATACGGGAATTTGGGTTGTGGTAGACAGACTTACTAAGAGCGCCCATTTCATACCCGTGAAGAGTAAGAGGACTGCTCCATGGCTAGCTTCAGTCTACATTCGAGAGATAGTTCGGTTACATGGTGTACCTTCTAGCATAGTGAGCGATCGAGATCCTATCTTCACTAGCGAGTTTTTGAAGAGTTTGCAAGAGGCGGTAGGGACTCAGTTGTGTTTGAGCACCGCATATCATCCTCAGACGGACGGCCAGACCGAGAGGGTGAACCGTATTCTAGAAGACCTTTTGAGGCTATGTATCTTAGATTTTGGAGGTACATGGGAAGAACATCTTCCATTGGTGGAGTTCGCGTATAATAACAGCTTCCAGTCTAGTATTGGTATGGCTCCTTTTGAAGCTCTTTATGGAAGGCCTTGTCGATCACCAACATGTTGGTGGGAATCTATGGATAAGATCTTGCTTGGGCCCGATATGGTTAGAGAAACTTCGGAAAAGATTGATTTGATTCGAAGAAGGATGAAAGCGGCACAAGACAGACAGAAATTTTATGCGGATAAGAGGAGAACGGATCTTGAGTTTGATGTTGGGGAAATGGTCTTTGTTAAAGTATCTCCATTACGGAATGTTGTTCGCTTTGGGTCCGTTGGGAAGTTAGCACCAAGGTTTGTAGGGTCGTTTCCTGTTAAGGAAAAGATTGGACAGATGGCATATAGAGTAGAGTTGCCCGAGAGACTTAGTGGTGTACATGACGTATTCCATGTGTCGCATTTGAGGAAGTGCCTACATGAGACCGCGGAGGTGGTAGAGCCGAGCTTGCTTAGAGAAGTGGAGGTAGAGCGTGATGCGACGATTCGACGAGCTCCTACTCGCATCCTTGGGTCAGAGATTAGGAAGTTGAGAAACAGAGAGGTTCAACTAGTCAAAGTGCAATGGGGAGATGATGAGAGCAACGCTACTTGGGAGACAGAAGCGAAGATGCGTTCACTGTACCCATTCCTTTTTGAGGGTATGTCTTTTAATTTCTCCTTTATCGTTTGTCTAGTTCTTATCTTATCTTTGGTATGTCCTCTCATTAGTACCTTTGACCTTTAGATAGGGTAAACCTATGGTTGAAACATGTGTTTGAGACATGTTATGATTGATGGATGCGTGTGGATGCAAGTGTTTGCTAGTGGTTGCTCGTGGATGCATATACACACACTTTAGACACTAGATCGGCTCAGTCACTTCATATTGCATATAATTGTGTGTAGGTAGCTATATTAATGGATGTATAATGGTTGTGTTATCATATGGATGATGCATTTTGGTGTATGGTTGTGCACACATGTAGATATAGTATGTGTCGACAGGGTTCTTTCGCATACATATTGGATGCATGGCACTATCATGGTTTGCATTAAGGAGGTCAACTGAATCAGTAGATCGCCTGATTTTGCATTAGGCAGGGAACATATACACACACTTTTTGCATATGTTCATACGTCATTAGAAATTTTAAGGACAATGGATGCCAGTGTTTGATGGTTTAGTAGATGGTTGTTTGGTTGGTAGGATACGTTCTTCTTGACTTAGAGATTTCGGGGACGAAATCCTTTAAGTAGGGGTGAATGTAACACCCCGTATGTTGAATAACTTGTTATAATATAAAACAGGGCATGATTAAATTTTAAGATCTGAATCAGGGGAAACGGGCAATGCCATTGCGTTCATCTCGGAAAAATACGAGTTTTTGTAAATCGGAGTCCGTATGACCCAGTTATGGCCCATGTAAGTTTTCAGAAAATTCTAAGTTCAAAACAGATTTAAATTTCAGGTTCAAAATTCGAAAATCAGGCCAGGAGGGCTGGGCGGGAAAATTCCCGCCAGCCACCCCAAGTCGACTGGGGAGTCGACTTGGGAGTCGACACAGCAGGACCCAAGTCGACTGCCCAGTCGACTTGGGAGTCGACACAGGTGGCCGGGCAGTTTTGCCTGGTGCACCATTTGAGTGAGTTGGTCAGGTTTTGGGCTGTGTTTGGTGGCTGGTGACAAAATCTGATGGCTCTAAACTAATCTAGGGTTAATCTAAGGGCCCAAACTACATCCTAAATCTATAAATACACCCTAAGACTACCCTAATCCATACTAAAAATAGATACAACGTCATCATGCCATCAAAATGCAACTTAGAAGGAGCCTCCATCAATTTTTAGAAGAAGATAGCTTCTCAAATCAACTTCTAATCAACTCTAGCAACTTAATCTTCTTCATAGGAGTGCTAATCAACAAGTTGTGAGTTTCTATGCCTTTAGCAAGCAATTGCTAAACTAATTATGATAGGATGTAATGAGGTTATGGTTATGAATGTGGATCAATGCAAGTTATGTTATCATATGCTATGTGCTCATGATGTTAGTTATGCAAGTTTTATGCTATATGTTCATGATGCTAGTTAAGCAAATCACTATGATAAACATTGATCCATTATGACACCATGTTATGCAAGTTTGGTGTTTGATTATATGCAAGTTCATATATGACATGTTATGCAAGTTTGGGGTTTGATTATATGCAAGTTCATATATGACATGTTATGCAAGTTTGGTGTTTGATTATATGCAAGATCATATATGACATGTTATGCAAGTTTGGTGTTTGATTATATGCAAGTAACATGTGCAAGTTTACACCTTTGTATGATATGCATACATATGCAAGTTTACCCCTTTGTATGTCATGCATATATATGCATGTTTACCCCTTTTTATGATATGAGTAACATATGCAAGTTCATCCCTTTTTAGACCTATGACATGTATGCAAGTTTATTCCTTTATGATAGGTCTATGACATGAACATCTATGCAAGTTACCCTCTTTATGACATATGTGATTCATGCAAGTTTGGGTTGATTATTTATGCTAGTTGGGTTTGATGCTATGGTCATATATGCAAGTTGACACCTTTAAAACCCATGTTGATGCTAATGTTATGCTAAGTTGAACCCATTGTATTTGTGATGAATCTTCCCTTTTAAGTATGTCATGTTAGCGTATTACGTGGGGAACGATGGGGTTAATATTCATGTTAACAAATTTGTGGTGAAATTGGTATGATGTCGCATACCATAAGTGGATGGACATAATTGATTCAATTATGTACATCATTAAATTGGAATTAATTTGGGAAAATTAATTCAAAATATGGGGGTGATTAATTAGGTGTAATTAATCGACTAAGACATGAGGTTGGACCCTTTTGTAGCATAAGACTGCCCGAACCCGACCGGCAGATCCAGCGGCTACAAATGATTGGTTCAATGTGAGAGGTCTTAGGCATAAACTAAATACGTGACAAGTGTAAAGACACGAGGTTAGACTCTGTTATGGCGTAAGGCTGCCCGGACCCGACCGGCAAATCCAGCTGCAATAAAAGACAGTCTAATGTGAGAGGTCTTTACAAAGGTTACGGTCTTAATCAATTAAGAAACACTTAACCAGATAAGCATGTAGTGGGGCATGAGGGGTTAAGTGGGTGCCTTGGGTGGCATGTGGAAATCTAGTGGTTGCCTTGGGTGGCAATAGAAAATACGATTAGAATACTTAACCAAAGTGGAAACATGTAATTAAACATGATTAAGGGGATAAGTGGGATACACTAGAGGGAGCAAGCTTAGGTGGGTAGCTTGTGGGAGCCCATTTCAACCAGTAACATATATGTATCTTTGTGGGCTCGACCCATGTCGAGGACGGGACACGTGTATTGGGCTTGACTATAAGAGGCCAAAACGGGTCAACGGTGGCAACGCAAGTCCAACGGGTTTCATATGCGTGTGTGGACCCGGGCTGGTAGTTAAGACGTTGTTGCATCGTGTAGGTATAAGCCGTGCACCGTTGGTTGTATCGGGTTGCCATTTTGGGGAGTGATACACCCCACTGTGGGGCCAGCACGGGTATCTACGTTAGGGAGTCGATCGCTTGGGAAGTAGTGGGTACACCTAGTGGAGATAGGGGCAGACGACACCTATGTGGTCAGCCAGGGGTACACGAAACTACTAGTTATATTTTCTAAGTCCATGGGTGGGATCGACCTTTAAGTAGGAATGACTGGTGTGGTGCAGTGTAGTAATTACCCTTGGGTGGGTAGATGCGTCTTTACCGATATCTTAGTTCATCCTATGTCTAGTTGGTTGCTTAGTGTAGTCATTTATCCCCAGTCACTACCGTACCAAGTTTATATCATACCCTAATTACTTTAATGATTGTATTGTTAAAGTTATAGGACTCGCTCAGACTTATGTCTGACCCCGTTGTTTTTATCTTTTTCCCCCTCAAGTCCTCAGGTTCGGCCTAGCACTAGTGGGCCTTGATCAGATTGCTTTATCTATCTTTTGGAGCTTGGACCGTTGATGTAAAGCTCAGCTTATCTTTTCTGTTATGGCTATTAGTTGTGTAGTGGGATTATGTACTTTTGTTTTATCAGGATGGATATTTAGTACTTGACTCTTGTTTTAGTTGGTTTTGGTATTGTAACCAAACATGTTTATCTTCTGCTGCAATGAAATGATGTTTTAGTTAACAAGTATTATTTATATCTGTCTTGTTGTAATTTTTCTGTTCTATATTCACTTAAAATACTCCACCGAAGTTAAGGCATTCCCTTAGTGAGTGACCTTAGCGGGTGTGGGGTGTTACAACAATCAAACAAGCCCCTGGGGAAACCCTAAAGTCATATTTGGACCGCTTTAATCTATCAGTCACAGAGGTGAGTGATCCACAAGAGTAAACTATTCTGATGGTGTTAATAGACGGAGTTGATAAGGACATTGAGTTCGTGGAATACTTGGATGGAAAGCCACCACTAACTAGGGAGCTGTTCTGTGAAAAGGCAAATATTCGTCTGCGACGAGAAGAAATATATGCCAATCGAAAGAGAATGTCTAACAGAGCTCCCAAGGAGGACATTTAGAGCAATGTTGCTATTAAGCAGTCCAGAGACAGTGTTGGGAAAGTCGAGGTCAATGTCGGTAAGAAGAATGGAGGAAATGATCGCCAGGGCGGAAATGGTGGCAAAAGAAATAGGAAACGGGGGAACAATTCCAGAAGAGACCTCGATTTCAGACTTTCGAAAACTACAGCCGCTAAGTTATACCTTGGAGAATATCTATTTGGATACTTATAATGTTGTTCACTATTAAAACCTCCACCCAGGGACTTAACCGAGAAGGAATGCGAAGTTGGGAAATTCTGTATGTTTCATGAAACCTACGACCACTCTACGAACGAATGTCATAATCTGAGGGATGTTATTGAAAAATGCTTCGTGCGAGAAAGCTGGATGAATACAAAGTCGCCCTAAAAGACAGAGGGTAAGGAGGACAGGCTCCAAATTAGAATCAGCCTGCTTCCAAACCCACTGCTCAGCAAAAGGGAAAAGGCTTAGTCATTAATACTATAATTGGGGGACCACATCCAGCCGGGTCTGGCAACAGAATAACGGAGCAGTACGTTAACGCAGCCAAACACCTAGAAATTGGAGAGTGTAGCAATCTCGAAGAGGCTGCACCAATAAAACAGCAAAAGACATCAACAGATGATGTAATCTTCCGAGATAGATAGAGTGTCAAGGTCGAAGCGCCTAGCACCGATCCATTGGTGATAACTACCATTATCGAACCTGTGTTTGTTAAGAAAGTCGTGGTAGGTAGCGAAAGTTCCATCAACATCTTATTTAAAAAAGCGTTTGATCAAATGAAACAAGAAATGAAGGATTTGAAGCCGTGTGGAGGCTGGATACGATTATCAATGGTTCCAATTGGCATGGTGGAGTTATCTGTAGAAATAGGAGAGGGAGATCACCGAAGAGTAAGGATCCTCCCGTTTATGATCATGGATATTGATTCGCCTTACAATGCCTTCTTAGGTCGACCAGCTCTTGCAGAATTCAGGGCCTACATAGCACCCTACTGCTTGATAATGAAGTTCCTAACTAATGCCAGAGTGGGAATGGTTCGCGGTGATCAGGTCACTGGAAGAACTTGTTATATGGAAAAATTAAAGATGCTGCGCAATGGAAAAGACGCAGAATCCAAGAGTGCTTCTCCTCCTACCGAGGAGGGCTCAGCATAGCAGCTAAAGAAAATATCGCCGAAGGAATCGCTTGATGACCTGCCTGAAGATATCGATCCTAGAGAGGATGAAGAATCAGGAAGCAGGAAGGCGACGCCTAATGAAGCAACCATAGACATTTCGATCGATAACAATGACCCGACAAAGGCCTTTTAGATCGGGTCTCACTTGGATTCTTTTCGAACGAAAGAATTAACAGACTTTCTGAAAGCAAACCTAGATGTGTTTTCCCGGACCCACGCTGATATGTGTGGGATTTCTCCCTCAATTATGAGCCATTCCTAAGCATAAATCCAAAGCATCCTCCTGTGAAACAAAAAAGGCGTATGTTGGGCCCAGAGAGGTCAGCTACCTTGAAAGAGGAAGTGGAGAAGTTAGGCGATAACGGGTTCATCAGAGACTCGACATATCCCGACTGGATACCAAACCCCATCTTGGTAAAGAAATCCAATGGCAAGTGGCAAAAGTGTATTGATTTCTCTGATCTAAATAAAGCCTGCCCAAAGGTCAACTTTCCCTCTTTGAATTTACCAATTGGTAGAGTCAACGACTGGCCATGAACTTCTCTCTTTCATGGATGCATATTCAGGGTTCAACCAGATTCCCATGCATGTATCGGATCAGGAGCATACAAGTTTTATTACGGACTTGGGGTTGTACTGTTATGTGGTGATGTCGTTCGATTGAAAAATGCTGGAGCCACTTATCAGCGCTTGATGAATCATATGTTTTACAACCAAATTGGTAAAACTATGGAAGTATATGTGGATGACATGCTTGTAAAGTCAAAACGGTCTGACCGTACAGTTGACTTAGCAGAAATGTTCAGTATTCTCCAACGATATGGAGTGAAGCTTAATCCTCTGAAATGCTCATTCAGAGTTGCATCTAGAATTTTTTGGGATTCATAGTCAGTTCTCGTGGAATTGAGATCAATCCCAATCAAATTGCGGCCATCAGGAATATTGAGAAACCGCGAAAGATCAGAGAAGTCCAGAGTTTGGCGGGAAAGATCGCAGCGATCAGATTTATTTCTAAGGCCACATACAAGTGCGTTCCTTTCTTCGATCTAATAAAACATGGAAAGCGTAATTTTGAGTGGACCCTAGATTGCGTAGAAGCTTTTCAAAATCTACTGAACCTCTTAGAAAAGCCCCCAATACTGTCTAAGCTAGTGGACCATGAAGATTTATTTGTATATTTAGCAGTGTCATCCCCGGTTCGTGAGGAAGATAAGGTTCAGAGGCCAGTGTATTATGTGAGCAAGAAGTTGGCGGCAGCAGAGCACAATTATCCGAAGATAAAGAAGCTTGGTTATAGCCTACTAATTGCTTCCAGAAAGCTCAACCATTATTTTAGGCTCACCCAATTGTTGTATACATGGACCAACCACTCCGACATGCCTTGCAACGACCTGAGGCATATGGACAATTACTTAAATGGAATATTGAACTAAGCCAGTTCAACTTGAACTTCCAACCCATAAGATCAATAAGGGGGCAAGCGTTAGCTGACTTCATTGCTGAATTTACAATCCCTGAGGAGGATGCCATAGATGAAGAAGCTGGCCCCTCATAGCAAAAACTATAACTTAGCCCATGGAAGCTATATACGGATGGTGCTAAGAACGATAGACGATTTGGCGTCGGGGTTGTTTTGACAACTCCTGAAGGACGATCAATATACCGTTCTCCGTTTTGTTGGAATTTTCCGCAACTAACGATGATTTCGAATGCGAGGCCCTAATTGCCGGGTTGAAACTCGCTAAGGAATTAGGAGTAACAACGTTGAACATTTTCTGTGATTCAAAGAATGTTGCATGCCAGGTTCGGAAGGAATTCCAGGCTAATGGACCTCGACTCATCTCTTACCTAGAAAAGGTAGAAGTGTTATTGGACAACATAGAGCATTATAACATAACCCACATTCCATGGACAACAAATCAGAAAGCAGATAGGTTAGCTAAGTTGGAAAGTTTAGATAATCCAGAGGAAACCGAGATGGCCCGAATCGAGGTACTAGAATCTCCAAGCATCGACTAGATGAAAGTTGATCTGGTGCTGGAGACCGACCCGGAAAGAGAATCATGGATGATGCCTATAAAGGATTTCCTGCAAAGTGGAACACTTCTGACAAAAAAGAGTGAAAGACAGGCTATGGTTCGCAAAGCATTGAGACATGTCATACATGATGGAGTCCTTTACCACAAGGATTTTCTATGCCCTTGCTCCGATGCATAGCCCATGACGACATCAAACGTGTACTAAAAGAAGTGCATGAAGGTGAATGTGGAGATCACACCGAAGGTCAAACATTGGCAAAGAAAATGTTACGGTACGTCAATTTCTGGCCTACCATAAGCAGAAATGTAGCTGATTATTCACGACACTGTAATAGGTGCTAGAAATTCACTAAGATTCCCAGCTCACCTCCTAATCAACTAAAGTCAATGGTGAATCTGTGGCCTTTGCTGTATGGGGAATAGACATCATTGGAAGTCTACCGATCGCTAAAGGTAGACCCAAATATGCAATTGTGGCCGTAGATTATTTTGCTAAATGGGCAGAGGCCGAGCCATTAACCATGATCACAACGAAGCAGGTAACCAATTTTGTAGTCAGAAACATAATCTGTCGATTTGGAATTCCCAAAGCCATCATAACCAATAATGGAACCCAATTCGATAACACTGAATTCAAAGATTTCTGCCAGAAATACAAAATTGACAAGAGATACACCATAATAGCTCACCCATAATCGAATGGACAAGTCGAAGCAGTAAATAAAATCATCAAATCCATTCACAAGAAGCGGCTGATGCAGGCAAAAGCTATGTGGGTTGATGAGTTACCTTTAGCATTGTGGGCGTACCAGATGACTTATAAATCGGTGACCGGTCATATCCACTTCTCACTGTCGTTCAGATCAGAAGAGGTCACTCCAGTGGAGTTGAAGGTTCCCTCCTAAAAAACGACGTATTATGACCCGATGACAAATAGAGCGCTTCTTCTCGAGTCCCTGGACATGGTTGAGGAAAAGAGAATGAAGCAGACTTACGCGCCTCTAGGCACATGCACCAAGTTGCACGGTATTATAACAGGAAGGTTCAACCTTGGACCTTTGAACCTAGAGATTTAGTCTTGAAATGTGTCTTCCCGACTCCCGTGCACCTGAGTCCGAAATAGGAAGGGCCATATGCCACTCAACGGAAACTTGATACAGGAGCTTTCAAGTTAACGGCCGTAGATGGTGATGAAGTACCCAGAGCATAGAATGCCCAACACTTGCGGCAATACTTGACTTAAGATTGTATTATTTTTTTTTGTTTTATAAACTATGTTGAAAGGCATGACTTGCCTATAAAAGTCTAGTTAATATAAACAAAATATTATAAAATGAACGTAGGCTATGATTTGGCCGGACCACTATAAAAATACTGTGTGTCATTTATATTTCCTGCATTTATCTCTTTATATCATGTGATTGTTTTGTTCAGGGTACGAAACATAGAACTTGAATTAAAATGGGGATCGGGCATAGCAATCGAACCAGTGAGACTCTGCCTTAAGGAATAAGGCATAGAGGGAAATCCAAAACAAGTGGCAAAGCTGTTTGCACGGTAGACTCTAACTCTCATGATTCAGGAGAGAGTATAAAGGACAGGAAGGTGACATCCCATACTCTAACTCTCATGATTCGAGAGAGAGTATAAAGGACGGGAAGAAGACGACGTCCCCGAGGCGTGATGGTGCACTAAGAATAAAGACCGCCTTGACCGCACTCTAACCTGGGCATACGATCGGAGAGTATAAAGGCGCTAAGAACAAGTGCCAAGAAAAAAGATCCTTACCCCACTGAAGGATTGAGGGCAATTTAATGACAATCTTAATCAATTCGGAACAAGCCCTGGCTAGACATTTTATTCAAGATTGATTGGGGGTATACACATACACATCACTTCTCCCTGTTGTTTACTACTTAGTTTAGTGATGATTTTTATGTTGCACAGACTATTTGCAGGGAAGCTCGTATAAGACTTCTTGTTCGCTCTATGATGTGATTTATCATTTAATACTTATAGTAATAATGTTTTGACTGCTAGTGCGTTCAATTGAAATGACTGACAAACTTGCAAATATTTGATACCACAGGAAAACAAGCTACTTTATTTACATAAGTGTAGGTTTATATAAGGGAACTAATCAAAAGATGCGAGGGCCGCACTCGCTACAACAATAAAATGCCAGTGGAAAATAAACTGAAGAGGAATAAACTACACTTCACTTAGGCTTTAGAGAGACTTTGAACTTTTTGGCAGCCTCGAGCCTAGCTTTCTCCTCTCGCTCAACCTCAGTTAAGATACGTTTATTTCTCCCTTTATCTACAGGAGGTGCATTTGGATCGGTAGAGGATTGCTGAGCTACACTTCTAGTTATTGATCGGGTGGAAAGCTTGATAAATAATCTCGACTGAGGAGCAATTGCTTGAAGAGGGTTTACATTAAAGGGCTCTTCCTTTTCAACCTTGACTTTCAAAAGCGTATCTTTCTTTGCCTTCATCTCAGCGAAAGTCATGTCGTCTGCTTCTCCCAAGCCTACAACAACATCATCATCTCCCTCGTTTCCATCATTGACACCATCGTCTTTTAGAGTGTCTATCATATCTCCTTCCTTGGGAGTCTCGGTACTAGAAGGCACGATAGCTTTATTAGCGACCTCTTCCTGTTTTTCCCCAGCGTTCTCAGCCGACTTTGCATCAGTGACTTCTTCTTGTTTCTCATCGGTCTTCTTTGTCGGCTTTGCACCTACAGGACAAGAAGCAACAGTTATTAGCTTAGGGGAAAACTTGGGTTCTTCGATTGTTTGCCCAACGATATGACGGAAAGTTGAGATAGATTTAACAAATTGAGGCGAAAAGGTAGAGATACCTTCAAATGACTTTTCAATATGGGCAGCAGGAGTTTCTGAGGTAGTTTTTGCAATTGGAGACAGGAGAGATGCTTTAGGAAATCTGGATTCTCGGGATCGTACCCCTCTGATTCAGTAGCCACTGGGGGAATAGATGAAGAACCGGCTTCGATAGTTTGTTTGCCCTTAAGCTGGCGCATCTCCTCCTCCTTAGCAGCAGCAATAAGTCTACGCCCTACAGCCAAGCGAGTCGGCTCCTCACCTTTCAAGTACTTCTCCATGAGCTTTTCTTCATCAATGGTGTCCACCTTAAGCTTTTTTTTCTCCCATTAATAACCTGATCCCACACATAAACCAAGGTCATTGGATAGTCGTAGATCCAAGAAATGTCCCGATAGCGGATCACTTGGGAAAAAAATTCAATCATAAGCTCACTGTAGTCATCCAATTCTTTCTAAGTGTCGACAAGTTGTATATTAGCATCCTGGGCAAACTTAATGGCAATACTCGTGTTTCCTTTAGCTAGAAATGCCCTAGATTCAATCTCCAATAGCTTGGCTTCCGTATCAGCATTCTTCTTCGCTAACTCCGCCTTCTTCTGCTCAAGGCGAGCACAAGCTGACTTTACCGCAGTACTTTCAGAATTAGCATCCTCAGCTTGCTTCTTCAAGTTTAAGCGTTCTTGGCTATGAGCTTCCAGCTCGGTATGATAACGCTTCTGTAGCTCTTTGTATTGTCTCTTGTAGTTGTTAACATTATGTTGTGCGAGGGTAAGCTGAGCCTGTGCGTCTTCCACTTCTTTTTCTGTTTTCTTCAAGATGCTCTCATCATACTCGGCCATTTCCTTCATGTTATTCACATCAGTTATTAAGTCTCGAATGACTTTGGAAAAGATTACGCGAGTACTTGTACATCTCCTTATACTGCTTATCTGCTAAGTCTATTTTAGCCTTGACTTCGTCCACCCAATTCGAAGGCACTGGCTCAAGGGTATGAACAAAAAGCATATTCTCAAAGTGATGATCCGGAATTTGTTTCTTCAGAAGTTTCAGTTTTGCTTTATTCTCGAAATTAAGTGTCACAGTCTTCGCTATCGATAGATCGACTTTTCGTCGCTTAGCAGGAACAAGGGCCATCTTAACTTTCTCTTGCCCTTTTTCAGAAGTTTTGGTTTTATCCTGTGGGTCAGGATGTTTTGGCGATAACCTTTCCTGATGATGTTTTTCCTTTGGAGGAGTTGGAACCTTATGATGTGATTTGTCTCCTTCACGACGGTCCTGATGGCTCCTATGCTTATCAGTGTCTAACCGACGAGGGGAGTGAGAGCGTAAAGAGTAAGGATGGTGAGAATCATAAGGTCTTATACTATCTCTCGCGCGATTATCATCCCGATCATGCTCCATATCAGAATTAAAACGTGGGCATACTCGAACGAACATATTTAAGAGAGTTGCGGTGGCGAGTCATTTTCCTGCAAAAAGACACTGGTAAAAATTAGAAATCAGAATTAATACGGTACATAAGTGTTGTGGTGTGTAGTGCAAGTGTGGTGTGTATGTCTTAAGTGATCCCCCCAACAGACCAGAGCCTAGAGGTAGGCCTGTTTGCGTAGTCTCCCTGGCATTCACGGGAATAACATCTTCCTTGGAAGTAGGAAAGGAAGAATCCATACCAAAATCTTGCGAAGTGTAAATGGCATCAGGCAGGGGAAGCCTTCCCAAACCCTAGTATATGAACTCGTCCATATGAGAGTCATCGACTTGAGACATGGATATCGGTGGTGTCTTGGGAGAAGTTTGCTTTTCGGGATTAGTCGCATCCTCAGGAGTAACGTACCGATGCCTATCTCTGTCAGGTATATTCACTAATACATCATCTTGAATTGGCATAGGAGAAGGGCTTTTTTGGGGGCACAATTGGATCCTCCCCCTCTATTCTTTCTTTATCTTTATTTGCAATTCATGGCTGGAGCCTACGAGTTCCTGACCCTTTGAACTCTCTCCCTTCTCTACTAAAGTTGCGGTTAGTCCCTTGACTGGGGGCATGTATCTGTAGGGTTTGCCTCCATGGCCGAGGCCTCGTCTGATATCTAATAAGTGATGTCGATGCAAGTTCTCATCCACGATACATTTTTTAATCTTGAGGAAATCAGGATTTCCTTTCTTAAGACGAACCAAGCGGTCTTCGTATAGCTCACCCCCCTCTTTTTTAGGATTGGGAACTGCCTAAAGGAAAAGAAGTATCAGCACAACAAGTTCAAGTAGCTAAAGCAGACGTTCAAGAATCTGGAGCTTACTCGAGCAGAGCCACCTTTTTCACAACCAGCTTGGTGCTTGATATTGAACCATTCAGGCCTAACGTCACCCAAGATACTATGCCCATTGGTCAAAACTTTCTTATCTGGTACGAATTCAAAAAAGATTAAAGATGGAGTCCCTTTCGAACGATGCTTGAAATGGAAATAGAAATTCAAATCTTCGAAGGAGAGCTCGATACCCAGAATTTCCATGTATGCAACATACAAGGTATATAAAGAAGCATAGGCATTGGGATGGAATTGCATCGGAGCTATGCGCAATCGTCTTAGAAACTCGACGACGATTGGCGGAAACAGAGGTATGACACCTATAAGCACATCACTTTGCTGATAGCCATGTACTCTTCTATAGAGACGTGAGGTGTATCCATTTCGTTCGCCACTTTAACGTCATCCCATGGGATCCCGTGCTTTAGACATACTCTTTTAAGTTTTATTTCGTCGAGGGTGAAAGCCACGGAGTCGCTTGGATTATCCAATGTCACAACACTTTCATACTCATTAGGAGCTCGATCGTCTCTAACTCCTCCTTCCTCTTCTTTGTCCAGATACACTACACTCCCAGACGATGTTGCCTCTTCATGAATATGTACTTCAAACTCTGAATCTTAATTTGAAAAGTCAGACTCTAAAGGGAGCACATCAGGATTGTAATAGCCGGTGGACCTTGGAGCTGTACTTTTCTCGGACAATCTCGCTGAGCGTCTACTAGACATATCTACTATACTGATGGATAAATATTAAGAGTTAGAGCATAGCTGCCCATGACTCCCATGTGTGTGCGCTAAAATGTGCCCGTGTGTGCATTATGGAAGGTAGAAAACATAAAATAAACAGATAAGCGAGAAATTGGTAAGCATATATTATTCGATTATGCCCCTGTTCGGTCCAGAATAATCTGTTCAAAGGCTCTATCCTAACTGTCCATCAATTTGTTCAAGTTACAGTTGATTTAGGTGGAGGTATGAATTAACATGCTTCAAGAATTTGCATTGCTAAAAATGAATGGAGTTCCAAACACAAGCTGGCTCGTATGTAAGGTTTGTCTTGTGATCATAACGTGGCTCGTGCATAAAGGTCGGCTCTTGTCCACGAGCGGTTCAAGTATCAGGGAAGATTCGTGACCAACCATTGACTCAAGTTCATAAGTCGACTCGCTCAAAACCCACTCGTGCCCCTAAGTCCGCTCGTGGAATGAGGTTAACTCATACACAAGGGGCATGTTATGAATTTGGATAGGGTCGTACCGATTGGGCCAGCTCGCACGTCCTTTTCAGAAAATACAATTGGTTCGGATAACTAAAGCGACCCAGTACCTTTCCAACCACTTCCTCGAGCCGACCCGCTAAACTTTCCCATCAACCGCCACTCTCTCTAGAAGTGCAAGACTCCTTTTCCAAACCTTCACGTCTCATTCTATGACTAAACAATAAACTCATAGGCTACCATGGATATTCCATCACCTCCTCCTAGCCTCACAATTCACTATTCCTTCGTAAAATCATTTAGAAACCAATGAATGCTCATCCCCATAAACATCGCCTAAACGTGACTGGAGTCACCAACGTTGGCGACGCTATCGGGGACGACGACGATGATAGTAGGGATGCTAATTAAGAGACAGTGAAGGTTGAAAAGGAAATCGCACGCCAATCATTCGCAACTCAGGTTTGAACAACAATCGAAGTGAAGAAAATTACAATCAGCAATTACCTATTCAAATTAGCTTTCGAATCTGGAAGATTATGGGGGATAACAGAGATTAGGGTTTTCGGTGACAAAAAGTATTTCGCAGCAAGAAATAAAAGATAGGAACGGAGGTTACCTAACTTATATATCCCTATTGTGGGTTATTCGTATTCTTCTTGACATGCTGGGCCCACACGATCCTAAGCCTAATGGTCGGGATAAATTAAAAAAAGCACTTGGTCTTGATACGCTACAACCCACGTGTGAGCGAAAAGATCCTATGTGGAAGATGTGCGTTGGAGTTGAGATAGCTTCTGTTATTTGTGCATGTCACCGACTCGATTACACTCAACCTGACTTAACTAAACTCCGCAATTAGTTGATGACAATAAAGTGGAGACCAGTGACCAAAGATTATGTACACTTATATGAAGGCATATCGTCAAAACAATGTCCTAAACAACTCGAACTCCCCTAATCTAATCGAAGAAAACTCAGAAAAAATCATTAAAACTTACTTGAAGAATCGTTCACAACTTGACCCAAGACTTGCAATCATTAAGTATAGTGAGAATAATTGGAAACTTGACCCTGTATTTATATTCATTTCAAAAATCAGAAGAAACAATTTCGTGAAGTGACACGTACATACAGACAGACAGGACTGTCAGCGTTCACCGATTCAGAAATGGACAAGTGAACTATTTCAATGCCCGTCTCATCTGTGATAAAACGTACTTTGAAGGCCAAAATTTTGGCTTGCTTTGTGATCAAGCCACACTAAACTTGAGTACTCAAGATTTAGTAAAGCAAAGGTTTAGCTCGTAGTATGTAATCAGAAGTCATCAGGTCGTGGTACCCGGCTCGTAACCATGAACCTGTGCATAGAGACCAAAACAGTGAAAAGGGACCCGACCCCAGGGGTGCAACCCGAACACATGGGTTCGACCCAACCCCATCCTTGCGAGGCTGAAATAAAGACAAAATTCACCTATGATTTCCACTACCCGAAAAGCACAGATCTTGTGCCACGTGTCACGAACCGCCTTAGTAACTGCCTCTTCACTCACTCACGAACCACTCTAAGATTTTCGGGATGAGCGCCACATCATCCTGCGACCTGCCTGTGGAATTTTCTTATAAATATCCCAAGATTTGTTGCTCTTGGGGATCTTTCGGCACTTGAGTGATTCTTCTTCCTTCATTACTACACCTTATCCAATGTATTCAGATTTAACTCCAATTCGCTAAATTTTATTTGATCAACATTGAGAGATTAATCATTGTAATTATGAGAGAGAGTGAATACACAAATTGTACTTGTGATCATTAATCAATCAGAATCATATAAAGTGGACGTAGGCTCGTTAACGCCGAACCACTATAAATTGCATGTGTTTGCGGCTTTTGTTTTATTTCTAGTTACGATCCTCTACGAATTCTAGTTTGTTGGGTTTTAGAACCACTATTTGGTCTTACAGGACCCGACCTAAATTTTTCTGGGGAAAAGGTTATAAAATAAAATATTTATAATCCACTTAGTTGCGGGATCTGCAGCAGCCATGGGAAAAGAGCATAGAACCACGGGTGAGTATAGTAATTATTTAGATTATAAGTAGTTTAAAAATTTAGGGTTTTTAATAGTTTTATTTACAGTTTTACTTACACTTTTTCTAGTAGTTTTTAATAGTTATTTTTTGTAAGTAGTTTGCTTTTTTTCTTACAATTTATTTTATTTTTTAAGTTCTTTATTGTTTTCCTAAAGTTTCTTTATGTAAGTTTATTTTTCCAGTCTTTTTTGCTTAGTAATTATTCCTACTGGCTATTTTAGTCTTTTCGTGATTATTTACATTTTCTTAGAGTTGTAAATATTTGTTTACAAACACAGTTTTAATCCTCCTTTTGCACATGGAATAGAAAAATAACTTAAAACTTCACAAATATGGATTAAATAAGAAAGAGCTAAATTTACAGTGAAAACATGCATAAATTGCAGATTTGCAATAAAGACGAATTAGATTAAAAGGTGTAGATATACAGAAATTTGCAGAAATATAAAGTAAGTAGATTATTATGATAATAAAAGAACAAAAGGATCATAATAAAAGAAGAATAATAAACCTGTCATGATGCTAGTAGTATCATTATTCAGTCTGGAACTAGGTCAATATGTTGGGTTCAGATCTAGGGTTGGGCTAAGAATAAAAGAAAATACAGATTAGTAGCCAAAACCCATTTCGACCACCTCCCATTTCAGACATAAATCTGATGGTCTTAGGAAGACTGAACATGCTTTAGGTGGAACTATGGTTGTAAGAGGTCAAAAGAATAAGATTTGGTTAGGGCGCAAAACCATAGTTTGTTTGTTAGGACCCGTCCGATCACCTTCCCTTTTATACAGGATTTGATGGTTTTAGGAAAATCTGGCATGCATAGGTGGAACAATGGTATAACAGGTTAACAGAGTTTGATTTGTTGGACATCTGATGTTTTCTGAGTGTGGAAACTTCGATCATAGATTGTGCAAACATCGATCACGGACTATTTAGACATGAGCTAGTTTACGTGTCTTTTTACTAGTATTCAGGACTTATTAGTGGCATGTTACTATAGGATGGTAGGCCATAGGATTGTAACAGAAGATGGTAAGAGCCCAAAAAAATGTGTGGAATTAGGAAAACTAGTTCAAACTAAAAGAATTCAAAATAGTAAAGCATAAACAATCAAAGAAGAAACTCAGTTATAAGATTTACTATTACTAATCATCTTATTTGTACACGTACACAAACTATTGCTAAGTTTATCCTTTTACCTTAGTTATCATGTTAGTAATTATCTTATTTTCCAAACTTCTTGTCTGATCTACTCCTCTTTCTTGCTTTCCCCAATCTAGGCTTACAAGGTTGATATTGATTATTTCGGATTTCTTGGAGGAGCGTGCTTATTAGAGTTCATCTCTAATTGCAGATGTATTCCATTTGCTATTTCTATTATCACTTTCAGTTTTTTTTTTATCAAAATGGAAAATATAATATAACAAAAAGGGGAGAATCTAGCCATTCTCCAATGGCTCACAAAAACGTTTTCTGCAAAATGCAGAGACCGTGCACACACAACAATAGTTACAGAACAATATAGAACAAAGTACAAGAAATAAACAAAGGAAAACCCACAACAATAGGATAACAACAAAGTAGGCGAGCCAGACGACTCCTTATCTGAAAGCCGCCAAAGACAAGAGCGACCCTAGTAATTCCCAAACCCCGCAAAGGTAAGCAAAGAGAGAAAGCAACCATCATTCCCGCCAAGGAAGCCCACCGGGACAGGTTGAAAAGACCAAACTACCACACCGAGAGCTCCTGCTCCTCAGCTCCAAAAATGTTATCAGTGAGGAAGCTCCTCCTGCCATATCGTATCCCATGACCAGCCGAAAACCGCAGACCTAAAAATTCCAGGCCTTGCAGTACTAGCAAACAACATGATTTTTTTAGGGGGAGAGGGGGGTGAAAAGTCATGTCTCGTGACTTAGAGTTGAATCTTTCTATATGGAATATGAAAAAGTGAATATGATATTATGACTTTTCTAATACAATAGTTATGTAAGTAAATATTAAACGATATAAGATATCACAGACAAGTAAATGCAGTAAGTAAAGTGACACCCGAAATTTATACTGATTCAGACTTCCTGTCCTACGTCCAGTCCCAAACTCCTTTTGGAATTCAACTATCAACATCCTCACTTCACCCGAAGAAACAGGTTCACAACATATCTGAGCACCGACAGAGATTTCCCACCTGAGCACCGACACTGCAACGACCCACATTCTATGCATCGAAGGATCGTAGAATATTTATTTCATTCTCATACGAAGTTGTATGGTCGTGTAACTTTGGGAAACGACTATTGGGGTCATTTCCCACATTCACGATTTTTGCGAATTTTAAATGACCGTTTTACCCCTGGCGAATCTTGTTTTGCCTATAACTTTTTATTGGTAAGGAGTTTTAATCTGAAACCACTTCCATTAGATTCAAATGATGGTTTACTTTCCGTAGAGTGGTCACATTATTCAAAAGGACTTACCGTTTGGGAGATATGACTGAAATAAGGTTTAGAGGGTGAAAAATTACTTAAACGGGCTCAATAGGGTAATTAACAACTAGGCCCATTAGGGATTTCAGGATTAGGGTTGTATAAGGGCTGGAAGGGATTAGAAAAATCCTTCTTTGTCATTTTTACAGCCGCCACTTACCTCTCTTCAAACCTAACAATGGCTTTCACCTTCTAAATTCATCTTTAATCACCTTCTAATCATATATTAAGCAAAACCACACCAAATCAAGGCGGATTAGCATCAAAATTGGGATAGAGCTGCTTACATAGGGATCCATGCCAAATTAGTGGGGTTTTCAGATTTGAAGTTTATTTGTGGCTAAGGTGAGTGATTTGCATGTTTTTACACTAATTACGACTAGTTAAGGGTGATTAGTGATAATTAGCAAAATTATAAATCATAAAAATATGGGAAAATATGTAAAAAATTAAAATATTATTTTATGTTACCGATAAAAATTTGGGTTAATTTGATTAAGTTTGCTAATCGTATGGTTAAACATGATTAAAGGGATTAAGAGGAAAATCAAGCTTATTAGGTGTGTTTGATCCTAAATAACACATATTATTGATGTTTTAATGTTTTTGATTGATTACACACGTTATTACTAATGTTTGGGACGCTCTATGATTGTCTAGTAAAGTTAGAATAGTCAAAAATGCCGTCGTGTGGTATAAATAGCTTGCTGGAAGAGAAGCGGCAATTTGGACCGGATCGGAGGGAGGAAGCACGAGCCGAGCCGCCTCATGTACCACGAGCCGAGAAGTACCCCGACCTAAGCAACGAACTGCTCCCGGCACTTGAGCATCAAGAGCCAATCCGCTCTGATGAGGTATCACAACCCCGAACCAATGAAGGATCTAACGAATCGCTGGTACAATCACGAACCGAACCGGAGTACTCGAGCCGCTTGCTCCACGAACGGAGACCACGAGCCGACCCAGTGCTTGGAGAAGACCATGACCTGAACCGCTACAGGGAGCACGAACCGAACCGCTTCAGAAGGACCAAACCGAACCGGAGAAGATCAAAACCCGAGATGCAAAGGAAGTCCAGATGAGAAGTGATGGCTCAAGATCCAAATGGGGATCGACGGGTTAACTTTTAAAGTTGGGCTTTGCTGCGGGACATGTGCAAAGGGGTTATCGAGATCTATAACTTTGGTTCACTATTGAGGTAGGGGGCATTGACTATGGAACAGTGGGGTCAGAGGTTGCATGGAGTCGTACTCCATCAGGGCCCCTAAAGGCAAAGTGGTCGTAGTGATAGTTGTACGGAGTTGCCATCATGGCCCCAATAGTTCTGGTGATCAAAATGGTGGATATCATATGCTTTGTGCACTGAGTGAGAGATGTGAGCATGTATGCTATGTTTGATGTTTGCTATCACCATGACATATGCACTTCCACTTTACACTTTATGTTAGTGTTACCTTAGAGTACTGTACATCTTGTTGTGCTAACTCTTTACTTATAGGTCCAAGTTCAGGTATAATTATTTATACTTGTTATTGTTTTAATTTGCTGCTATCACTCATACCAGACTTTTGTCTGACCCAGAGTTTTATGTCTCTTCTTATTACTCTAGGTGCTCCTAAACGAGCAGACTAGAGACAGGTTAGGTGGTATGCACGAGTAGCTGTTCGGAGACGAGCAGGAGGCTTTTACGCACTATTTTACACATATTCTGCCTGAGTTATTGCTGGTCACTACTATGGGTGTTAGTAGTGTACCTTTTCTATTTCTCTTTAGAGACAGTATTTTGAAGTTGTAATCATGGTTTGGATCATAAGCTGTATTTTCAATTCCGCTGCTATGATGGTATAGTTTTCGGCTTTTGCACTGTCTCTCCTATTTTATATCAAGTTATGTTACTATTATATTTTATTCTATGTGCTGTGAAATATACTATAGGTTGTTGATGATTCATAGTTTCAAATCCCTTTCCTTGACGACCGTCCCGTGCTTGTTGAATAGTGGCACAACACATTTCGAGGGAAATGTCGGCTGGTGCGGGGCGGTCCGTCACACTTGGTATCAGAGCCTAGGTTGCGTAATTAACCTAGGGGAAGACATCAGGGAGAGATAGTATATGTATATGAGTGTGGGTATTTGTGATATTTTAGTTTTCAAAAACTATATATACACACACTATTTGTATATCTAAAGATGAAGTCGCACTGCACTGGCACCACTAAGGAGATGGTTAATCGTTTTCTCTGTACAGATTGAATGATGAGCCAAAATACGTGGATTACGATGAGGAACACCGCATCGGAATTTGAAGAGGGAGCAGGTTCAGGGGACAATAATGGGAATGTCCCTGATATAAGGACGATATTTACTGCCTTCATGTGAGAGATTCTCAGGGATGCTCTTGGAGCAGTTCCTAATGCTGCTAACGATGGTGGTGTAGTAGTGCAGGTACCTAAGGCCGATCTCTCCAAGCTTAACAAGGACTCCCAAAATAATAGAAATCAGAACCAAGTCAAGACTGGTCAGAAAAAGAAGAGTAATAAGGATATCCAGTGCTTTGGCTGAGGCAAGAAGGGCCACTATGCCAGAGACTGTCGAGCGAAGCCGGGGGAAAAGAAGCATTTCAATTATAGACAAGGGGGACATCTCAAGAATGAATGTCCACAACCCCCTAAGAAGAAGCAAATTGTGGAAGCATATGCTATCAACGCTGTTCCTTCTTCGTCGAATGCCCCAACTGCGACGGAGAAGGGGAAGGGTGTCATTATTCAACGTATGCTTTCCATTTAAGAGGTTTTTGTTCTAGTTTTGTTTGGTACCGGGCTTCCCATTCCTTCGTATCTAGTGACCTGCTGTATAGGTTGGGATTGGAACCCGAGATAGTCAACAGACCTTTAGTTGTGACATATCCGACCGGTGGTTCGACTAGCCTTAGTATGATTTGTCATAAAGTAGTCCTATCGAGTCATGGATGTATGTTTGCTTGTGATTGCTTTTTTTTGGGCTTTACTGGTTATGGCATTATTTTGGGAGTCGATTGGCTCCAAAGGCATGGGGGTGGTGGTGGACTGTGAGGGGTCTTCGGTGACCATTAAAGTGGATGATGGGCGGAGGGTACTATTTGGTAGCCTACCTAGTGGTGGGGTGATGGCTAGTTTTCTAAATTCCCTCGACATCCCGCATGATGATTTGTCAGATGTGCTTATTGCTGGCGAGTATCCGGACATCTTCAGGGAAGTGACCGGACTTCCACCACACCGAGAGATCGGGTTTCAGTAGTAAAAGATGCCAGACCTATAGTGATGCCTCTTCGTCATATGGCACCAAGGGAGCAGCGAGAGCTCGAGGTGCAAGTAAGTAATCTTTTGAAGAAGGGATTTACCCAAAGAAGTGTTTCCGAGTGGGGAGCACCAGTTGTATTTTCCATTAAGGCTAATGGTTGCCTTCGCTTATGTGTGGACTCAAGTTGAAGATGGAGTTATGGATAGCTCTTTTGATGAAAGTGCCAAGGAATCATCGATAGTTCGGAATGTTCTAAGCGAACTCGAAGCAGGGGTATCTGGGGATGCCCACTTACCTTGGATCCGTTGGACGTGATCTAGTTATCCTTGGAGGATAAACGTTCGTTAGACGTGCGGTTGTCCGTTTGGAGCCAGGGCTTCTATTGGCCCTTGATATCGGTTGGACCAGTCATACGGGCATCGATGTATTCATGGATTTGACAGGTGATAGATAGGACTTGTTCAACGAATGCTATGGATTGTTTAGGACCCTATGTTGGTGTTCTCTTTGGTTCAAGAATGGTAAAAACTTCAAAGTAATAAGATGTGTTCGTCGATCGTGGTGATTCAACGAAGGTTAGGACGATTCAAGTTGGACTTGAACTCGTAAAAGAAAAATGGTTGTTTGTTGATCTTGGAGATGAAACGAGTAGGGAGACGACTCATGTTTGACTTGATTTTGTGGGTAATGGATACTCGAGACTGGGTCTGAGTTTGTGGATAGTCGCCAGTGATACCGACTAGAGTTATGAAGGGATTATCGTTGTCGTAAGTTCTAACGGGATCAAAGCAAGGGTATAATAGGGGCACTTAAAAGGCTAGTTGGACTAGTCGAATACCATGGACCTATTGGATGGGCCTAGTTGTCTCTGGGAGGCAAATGTACGTTAGACGTGTAGTAGCTTGATTAGAACTGGGGTTATCATTAGTCCTTGACGGATGGCATGGTGACATGGCCGGTCATACGATTAACGATGGTTTCAAAGCAGGATTAGCAGTGATAGCCAAAGTCGGTTATGAGTGATTGGTTGCTTTGTTGAACTGTCTCACATAGATTGTCCAATGTCGAAGGAGACGTTTCTTAGATGCTTGTTTGATATTGGTTTAGGCCTTTGTGGCTAGTACTTGAGGGATGTTGAATTCGGTTAGGATGGTTCACATGAGATGTATAAACTGGATGTTATGAGTGCAATTGTTTGGTTGCTTTTGATTGCTAGGATTGAATGGGTCATTCTGGTTTCGTCCTGATGTATGGTTGAAAGGTTTTGTTATAAAGGCTATCACTTTCGAATGTGGGGAGTTAGGCTTGGATTTTTTCCTCTAGTAATGTGATTAGTAGATTGATGGTTAATCTACCTATTCTCATATACTTTATTGATGATGTTAGTTAGCTATTTTATCGCTCACTAAGACTGGTTGTACCCAACGTTAATAGATTGAGAGAAGAAGTGCTTAGAGAGTGTCATCACTCGAAACTGACTATACATCCCGGTGATAACAAAATGTACCGAGACATGAAGCAGACCTACTACTGGGAAGGGATGAAGAGACACGTTGGGAAGTTTATATCTAAGTGCATGAACTGCTAGTTAGTTAAAGCCGAGAAAAAGAAGCCAATGGTCTGTTACAACTGTTAGAAATTCCTGAATGGAAATGAGAACAAGTCTCAATGGATTTCATTGATGGTCTACCAAGGACTAGATCGGGTCATGATAGCATTTGGGTGATTGTGGATCGATTGACCAAAAGTGCAAGGTTTATACCGGTCAAGTCGAATAGAATGGCAACTAAGTTAGCGGAACTGTACACAAAGTGTGTAGTGAGATTTCATGGAGTACCTAAAGGTATTGTGAGTGACCGGGATCCATTATTTACTAGTGGGGTTTGGAAGAGCTTACAAGAGGCTTTAGGGTCAGAATTACATCTCAGTACCGCGTACTATCCTCAAACCGACGGCTAAACATAGAGGGTGAATCGTGTATTAAAGGATCTCCTGAGAGCATGTATATTGGATTTTGGAGGTTCATGGGATGACCATTGGCATCTGGTTGAGTTCGCATATAATAATAATTATCAGTCCAGTATTGGTATGGCTCCATTTGAAGCTTTGTACGGAAGACCGTGCAGCTCACCATCATGTTGGTTGGAAAATGGTGAGAAGTTTGTGCTTCGGCCAGATGTAATAAGAGAAACTTCAGACAAGATCAAGGTTATTCAACAGAGAATGAAGGCTGCCCAAGATAGGAAGAAGAGCTATGCTGATAAAAGACGAAGATATTTGAAATTCTCCGTTGGCGACTTTGTATTTGTCAAGATCTCTCTATTGAAAAGTGTGATTCGTTTTGGCAGGAGAGGTAAGTTGACACCAAGGTTTGTAGTTCCATTTCTAGTTCTCGAGTATGTGGGGAATTTAGCGTATAAAGTTGGATTAACAGACAAGATGGCGTGAGTTCACAACATATTTCATGTTTCCCAGTTAAGGAAGTTCGTGCGCAAATCTGATATGACTATTCCACCAGATCAGTTAGATGATATCGAGGTACAATCCGAGGCAGTTGAAAGACGCAGACCGATTCGTATTGTCGGACACAATACGAAGCAACTTCGGAGGAAGACGGTGAAACTGGTTAAGGTCCAATGGGGTGATAACAAGAGTGACTGTACTTGGGAAACTGAGGAACATAAGGAAGCCATATCCAGAGCTCTTTACCTAGTAAAGTTTTAATCGCGATGTAGTTATTCCGCATGCTAGGATAGGCTTGTTGTGTTTGTTATGTATGTTTGATTGTTGCAAATGGTTGATAGGCATGCGGGACCTTTTGGCTATTTTCTTAGTAAGGAATTGTGGGGACGAAATTTCTTAAGGGGAGGGGGGGAGTGTAACGACCCGCATTCTATGCATCGGAGGATCGTACAATATTTATTTCATTTTCATACGAAGTCGTATTGTCGTGTAACTTTGGGAAACGACTGTTAGAGTCATTTCCCACATTCACGATTTTTGCCGAAATATAAATGACCGTTTTACCCCTGGCGAATCTTGTTTCGCCTATAACTTTTGATTGGTAAAGAGTTTGACCTAAAACCACTTCCATTGGATTCAGATGATGGTTTACCTTTCCGTAGGATGGTCACATTAATCAAACGGACTTACCGTTTGGGAGATATGGATGAAATAAGGTTTAGAAGGTGAAAAACTGCTTAAACAAACTCAATAAGGTAACTAACAGCCAGGCCCGTTAGGGATTTCGGGATTAGGGTTATATAAGGGCGGGAAGGGATTAGAGAAACCCTTCTTTGTCATTTTTACAGCCGCCACTTACTCTCTTTTACCCTAACAATGGCTTTCACCTTCTAAATTCATCTTTAATCACTTTCTAATCATATATTAAGCAAAATTACACCAAATCAAGGCGGATTAGCATCAAAATTGGGATAGAGATGCTGCTATACATAGGGATCCATGCCAAATCAGTGGGATTTTAGATCTGAAGTTTATTCGTGGCTAAGGTTTGCATGTTTTTACACTAATTACGACTAATTAGGGGTGGTTAGTGATAATTAGCGAAATAATGACTTAGAAAAATATGGAAAATATGTAAAAAAAATTAAAATATTATTTTATGTTATTGATAAAAATTTGGGTTAATTTGGATTAAGTTAGCTAATCGTATAGGTAAACATGATTATAGGGATTAAGGGGAAAATCATGCTTTTTGGGTGTGTTTGATCCTAAATAACACATGTGATTGATGTTTTAATGTTTTTGATTGATTACACATGTTACTACTACTGTTTGGGATGCTCTATGATTGTCTAGTAAAGTTAGAATGGTCAAAAAATTCATCGTATGGCATAAAAAGCTTGCTGGAAGAGAAGCAACAATTTGGATCGGATCGGATCGGAGGGAGGAAGCACGAACTGACCCGCCTCATGTATCACGAGCCGAGAAGCACCCCGACCGAACCAACGAACCGCTCTAGGCACTTGAGCATCACGAGCCGATCCACTCTGATGAGGTATCACGACCCCGAACCTATGAAGGAGCTCACGAGTGGCTGGTACAATCACGAACCAAACCAGAGTACTCGAGCCGCTTGCACCACGAACAGAGACCACAAGCCGACCCGGTGCTTGGAGGAGACCACGACCCGAACCGCTTCAGGGAGCACTAACCGAACCGCTTCAGGAGGACCGAACCGAACCAAAGAAGTTCAAAACCCAAGATGCAAAGGAAGTTCATATGAGAAGTGATGGCTCAAGATCCAAATGGGGATCGACGGGTTAACTTCTAAAGTTGGGCTTTGCTGCAGGACATGTGCAAAGGGGTTATCGATATCTATAACTTTGGTTCACTATTGAGGTAGGGGGCATTGACTATGGACCAGTAGGATCAAAGGTTGCATGGAGTCATACTCCATCAGGGCCTCCAAAGGCAAAGTGGTTACAGTGATAGTTGTACGGAGTTGCCGTCATGGCCCCAATAGTTCTGGTGATCAAAGTGGTGGATATCGTATGCTTTATGCACTGAGTGAGAGACATGAGGATGATTGCTATGTTTGATGTTTACTATCACCATGACATGTGCACTTCCTATTTACACTTTATGTTAGTGTTACCTTAGAGTACTGTACATATTGTTGTGCTAACTCTTTGGTTATACGTCCAGGTTCAGGTATGATTGTTTATACCTGTTATTGTTTTATTTTGCTGCTATCACTCATACCAGACTTTTGTATGACCTAGAGTTTTATGTCTCTTCTTATTACTCTGAGTGCTCCTAAACGAGCAGACTAGAGACATGTTAGGTGGTATGCACGAGTAGCTGTCCGTAGACGAGCAAGAGTCTTTCACACACTATTTTACGCATATTCTCCTTGTGTTGTTGTTGGTCACTACTTTGGGCATTAGTAGTGTACCTTTTCTATTTCTCTTTAAAGACAGTATTTTGAAGTTGTAATAATGGTCTGGATCGTAAGCTGAATTTTGGATTCCGCAGCTATGATGGTTTAGTTTTCAGCTTATGCACTGCCTCGCCTGTTTTATATCAAGTTATATTACTATTATATTTTATTCTATGTGCTATGAGATATACTACAGGTTCTTGATGATTCATAGTTTCAAATCCCTTTCCTTGACGACCGTCCCATGCTGGTTAAACAGTGGTACAACGCATTTCGAGGGAAATGTCGGCTAGTGCGGGGCGGGCCGTCATAGACATAGGACTTCAACAATCAACAGGAGTTTTGACTTATGATTGTGTTCTTGAAGAACACTGAATAACCAACAATAGAGTACACCCTTCCTATAATTTTATCCTTAAGTATATAACTTGTATGTGAAGATTGAAGGAAGTATTTCTCCCCCTTTTTTGATTGATGACAACCTCTTGCAAACTTGTAGAAATTTTTATTTTTCTCTCCCTGAATGTATGCTTGCATAAATTTTTCTCCCTCTGAATATAAAGCATGTCTGCAACAATTTTTAGAATATAATATATTACTTACCATTTTTGCTTCTCTGAAACAAAATGTTAGTGTGTAATATATATATATATTCACCATTTTCTTCCCCTTTGTCATCGATTAGAAAAATATGCCATGATAGACAATAATCAATTATAACAAAGAACATAAACAGTTATAGCACTTTCAGGAGATATTGGATCATGTGCTTTTCGATGAACTGAATTTTGTTTTTACAGATACTTGAGATACCGAAAATAGACTTCTTTTTATTGTGGTGTACCTGCAAAAAGTATGATATATATACACTTTGGTACCCACTTCCATTGTTAGGGTCCATGGTTTAGATGGAAGGTAATCATACCCAAAAGAGTTTAATGGGACATTTAAAAATGAAATTTTCATTATTAACTACCGAATTGAAGTAATCATCAATATATTTTTCCCTGTTTTTCCAATTTATAGAAATCCAAATACTTAAATAACTTCTATTGGTATTTCCTTTTGTACTTATAAATTTACTATTAATATCTCTAGTCATAGAAATATTTAAATTTCTATAATAATAGGATCTTAGATGTGCATTAGTACTAGTAGTGATATTTTTATTGTACACAAAAGCATATCTATTACTATTTCTATGACTAGTTTTATTATATCCTGAACCACTTTTGTCATGTAAAGGTCGAGATCTAGATAAATCATATTTAAATCATTTTGACTTTTGTTAAATTTTGTGAACTTACTCGTACATTTATCAAATTTGATTCAAAAGGCGACTGACATTTTCAAAAGAAATTTTGTTATTTTTTAAATCATCAATTTCCTTATTTAATTCAGAATTCTTCCTTTTTAAAGTACCTTTCTCAGTTTTAAGACCAAAAATTTGAGATTCTGAATTATCTAAAGAAGATTGTAATTTTTCAAAATTTTCTTTTAAGTCAGAAATTTCATTTTGCAAAATATTACTATTAACCTTTAAAATATCATATTCTTTAGATAATTCTAAATTCTTTTCAGTTAAAGCTTCATTCTCTTTTTCAAGGGACGAAATCAAAGAACTAGAATTATTTAAAGAAACATCTAATGATTTATTTCCACTTTGTAACCATCGATTTCCTTTAAAAGATCGTTGTTTTATCTATTAGTAGCTTATTTTCTTTTTGAAGGAAACCCTTTTGAAAAACAAGCTCTTCTAAGGTATCTTCAAAATAGTTAGTTTGGTTTACTAAAAAATTATTTTCCTTTTTCAATTTGGAATTTTCTTTCTCACACTCTTTTGACTTAGCCAAAATAACGTATTAAGTTTTCCCAAAGTTTCAAAATCTTTCAATAATTTTTCATGGTCTAACAGAAAATCTTTATATAATGAATCTACACATACCAATTGTGATCTGAATTTAGCCATGAAACATTTGCTTTCTTGCTCCGTTGATTCTACTGTGTTATTCTTCCACTTTCTAATTCCTTGACTAGACTTCTTTATTGCCATTTGTTCTAGGATGTTGTCATGATCTCTAGAATGCCAGACTCTGATACCAAATGAAAAGTCATGTCTTGTGACTTAGAGTAGGATCTTTCTATATGGAATATGTGGAAGTGAATATGATATTATGACTTATCTAATACAATAGTTATTGCAGTAAATATTAAAAGATATAAGATATCACAGATAAGTAAATGCAGTAAGTAAACTGACACTAGGAATTTTATACTGGTTCGAACTTCCCGTCCTATGTCCAGTCCCAGACTCCTTCTGGAATTCTGCTATCAACACCCTCATTTCACCCGAAGGAACACGTTTACAACATACCCGAGTACCGACACGAATTTCCCGCTTGAGCACCGATACAAGACTTCAACAAACAATAGGAGTTTTAACTTCTGATTGTGTTCTTGAATAACACTGAATAGCCAACAGTTGAGTACACCCTTCCTATAATCTTATCCTCAAGTATATAACGTGTATATGAAGACTGAAGGAAGTATATTGCTCATTGTATCAAGAGATATGAAATATATTCAAAGATTCAAAAGCAATTGGAATGTTTGAGTAAGCATTTAGAATGCAAGAGAGTATTGAGTTTAAGATCACAAAATATAAGAAGATTCAGTGAGAATTGGTATTTTTGGAATAGAGTTTATGATGTTTATATAATAGATGAAGAGTAGTAATCTTCCAAGGAGCAGCCATTTCTATTCAGAAATGGATAGAAATCTCTTCATGAAAGGAGATGAGTTTTCATAAAAAATGACCATTATTGTCGGATCAGTCGACTAGTAGTTTTTCAACCAGTCGACTGGTTGAGGTTAAATAGCCTATTTTGGCACTTTATGTGCCATTAAAACATATGTATATATTTTTATGTTTTGTGTATTTGTGTTATAATATATTGTTAGGTTTTAATTTGATCTAATCAATGTGTAATTCAAAAAAATTAAAACCTATAATTAAAGGATCGATGCGAAATTCATGTAAATTGAATAACATACCTGATGTTGCTTCCAATTTTACAAAATCGAATGTTTTTGCATATGGATTGAATCAAATCAAAGCCCACCAAAACGGAGACCCTCCATAGGAGTCCACGATCGCTCAATCTCGATAGAGTCGAACATAATTGAGATAAAGGATAGACAGTGCTAGCCATTTAGGGTTTTGTTAATTTAGGTTTTTCGTGGCGGCTCAGAGGAATGATCAATGAATGAAAAATCAATATATTAAAAGAAGGGTCGGCCTTCCTTTTAACATATGGCCAACAATAAACTTAAATTGAATAAGATCATTAAACCCTTATACCAATTCAAAATTAAAGAAAAAGTCAACATACCCTTATACCAATTCAAAATTAAAGAAAAAGTCAACATTTTATTGTGAATGGTTCTCATCCTTTTCAAGCGTTCTAATTTGTGGCCCTATAGGTAATTACAACGTTGGCAATGATTTTAAATCATATTTAAAACCATAAACAATGATTGGCATCTAGCAATACGCCGCTGTTACCCAAGTTATAATAAGATCATCGATTCGATACAACCTTTTCTATGACCAGTGTATCAATGTAATATAATCGTTTTAACCAATATATCCCGGATTAAACTCGAGACAGGGATCGTATCATCCTCTTTATAATTTAATCCGTTTATCTTGATCGATGAGTAGACTATTTAAAACAAATCAATATTTGAGCACGGCCATGCATTTCACAGTCTTACTCAATCAAGAGGCCTATGGATATCACTATAAACATATATATATATGTATGTATTGTAGGGTTAAATTCCATCTAGATCATTCATAATTTTCGTTCGATTCAAGATGTATCCAATAATCACCATTATCGTTACTATGTTATGAATACCTTTAGATATCAAATCACAAATATCCTCAAATAAAATTATAATGATTTCAGGTCTAAGACCATTACATCACTGCCACTATGAGAATAACTTATGATACTGTTAATTATATTCCATGTAGTTTTTCTCACATTGGGTCAGCCCAATACGTTATTCTCCAATGCATATTTATGTCTTGACTTTAATATTACGTATATTAATGATCAATGAAACGTGATCATTAGTCAGTCAACATGCTAGTCTCAATGTTTTGTTGTTGTCCTATACAAACAATAAAACTTAACTAGGGACATTTAAGAATTATAATACATAATATATTATACAATCTTAAGTTCAAGTCACTTACTTGAACTATATAATTCCGTATTATAATTCTAAGGACTTCTATTATGTTCATATTTATATTATGCAGTAAATATAACATAACAGAATATTTATTCCAAATTAAATAATAATATCAACAGTGTTATCAATCTCATCAAAGGGATTGCCTCTAGGGCATAAACTCTAACAATCTCCCACTTGCACTAGAGTCAGTCATTCACGTATCGTATACTCATGAAACTAGTGTGACTATTAAACTTCTGCTATGACAGAGTTTAATTCAGTAGGTCTACAACATTATAACTTTTGCAACTTTGCAGATATGTTTATTTCCTCTGTGAACAGCTTCACATAAGAATTATATTTCTTAAATATATGTTTGGACCAATAGCGAGTTTAGGTTTTAAGCCAGAGCATTAGCCACATTGTTATCGCAATGTAAATCATTGGATCAACAATGAATTAAGTTCAATTATGAACTTCTTAATCCAAACATTTTCTTTCTTAGAATCAACATTTATTTCTTGTTTTAAAACTAGCATTATTTACAATAATTAACATGTTATCAAATAACATTAGAATTATTGTGTCACTCCCACTCAATTTCTTGTCTATACAAGATTCAATGGCATTTTTTGGTTTTCGAGACATTTCGAATTCTATTTCATTCCCATCGGTATCTTAGAGACTGGCTCTCCTTTATAAAGGATACCAATTCGAGCAATAAACATTTTATTCTCAGTGAATTTATAAAAAATATATCCATTTGTTTCTTGTGGATATTACACAAAATAGTTATCTGATTTGGGTCCGATCTTATTAGAAGGACGTTTAATAAACGCCTTACATCCCAAATCATTGTATTAGACATACTAGGACATTTCCTAGTCCATATCTTATATGTCGTCTACAAAACCATTTTAGTGGGTTTAAACGCTATTGTATAATTATTTAATTTATTGGAATATCTATATGACTTATCATTAATCGTACTATATCTTGTAAGGTGTGATTTCTCCTTCCATACACACCATTCCAATATGGTGCTCTAGATGGAGTAAGTTGTGAAACAATTCTCATCTATATAGTAATTAAATAATTGGCTTAAGTGTTCTCTCGATCTGTTCGAAGAGAATTTATTTTTGTATCAAAATTGGTCTTGAACTTCATTTTTGAATTCTTTGAACTTTTCAAATGATTCTGATTTGTGTTTCATAAGATACACATATCTATATCTACTGACATCATCGGTAAATATAATGAAGTAATAAAACCTTCCTCTAGCTAATGTATTCATTGCTCCATATACATTATTATGTATGAGACCCAATACTTATCACTCATTCACTGTGTCAAGCGAAAGGTGATTCACTATTTTGCCTAATAAACAAAACTTGCATTATTCATATGATTCAAAATCTAATGATCTCAAAATTCCATCATTATGGAGTTCTGATATGCTTTTCTTGTTTATATTAGCCAATTGACTATGCTAAAGGTGTGCCAGATTTAAATCACTATATTTAAACTGCTCAGTATCATAGTTAAGGATTTATAAAGATCATTAACTATTTGTGAAATTCCATATGATATTTCATCTAAATAAGATGAATGAAATTCACACTTGTCTAAACAAGATTCATAATAACTTTTATTTTACGTGGAATTTCATAATAACAATTATTTTATTTATTTGATTAAGCCAGTATATAAAATAAGTATCAACTTCCTATGGATAATCCAGCAACATTTGCTTCATTTCCAATCGTAAGTCCACTTGTCCTTTTTTTATCAAATTTTTCCTTATTTTGCAATTTTTGTAAATTCACATATATTTATGTGATTTGTATCAAGTATCTAATTATAGAGATGCATAAGTAGATTTTATAACATTTATATCTTAATTGGTTGAAGTCATACTTTAAATCATCTTAGATCCTCTCCTTATTTCTAAAACAATTACGTTTAATTTATTTGAGGACAATCCTCAAATTACAATGTTAGTCAAGAAATTCGATTTAATTCAATTTATCCTTCTTAAGGATTAATTTAAATTATCGGAACTATTTGTTATTTAATATCTACGGTAGATAATAAATAATAACTAATTCTATAATATTTATTTAATACAAATTTTTTGACAACCAAAATTTATATTAACTAAGATATATAAATTTCAAACTAAAATACGCTCTCACTCAATATAGCATCCCTCTGTTTATATACATATACATATACATATACATATACATACATACATACATACATACATACATACATATATATATATATATATATATGTAAGGGGTGATCAATCCCTTTCAGCGGAAAAACCTCAATAGGATCTTGCAATGATGTGATAAAACAAATAGCTTGAAATGAATATAAATCTCAGATCACAGAAAAAAATAAAGGCAACAGAGAACACAAAAATTTATAGTGGTTCCACTATCGCGAGATAATGTACGTCCACTTCAATGGGGAAGAGATTTTATTAATACTCAAGAGATTACAGAGTCTTTTAAAGTAGAGCAAAAGAAATGAAGAATACAAATGTTCCCACACATTTCATAGGAATAACATCCTCTATGCCTCTCTTTAAATAGAGAAAAGATTACTTGGGGATGAAACAATTGATTTATGTAAAATAAATCAAATTATGGAAAAAACTAATATCCCATTAATTAATTGTCATATGATTGATTGATAATTTTCCCTTTTCTCATCAAATAATCCCTTTTCCAATTTTAATCTCTTTCCGTTTCTTTTCTTCATCAAACATGGCAACTAATTGAATGACGAATATTTCCAATATCCCCTATTCATTAATATTCCTTTCATTTCTTTCCATTCGTTCCTTGCACAAAACAGGTAACGAAATTACCATGCATATCTCCATGATTAATTAGATATGGAAATATTGTATCATTAAATTCCAATAATCTCTACCTTGATACAATATCTCATGCAACCTAGAGTCTCCATGTGAATGCTTCCCAATGAGTTCCTGCAAAAAGCCACCCCTCATTGCACTTTGTCAGTGAACTCCGACAAGGCCACCGCCCACCAACAAAATGTTGGAAGCATTCAGAAACATGGTATACATTGTGCAACCAACTCCTATCTCTTCATACAAGAAGAATACCATATCTTCTCTTGACTTCAACCAAGTCACTCTCTTCCCCATTGTGCCACCATATGGCACCTAGCACTTCATCAAGTGAATTAAGTTCGAGCAATGCTCGAATTTAGTAGCAGGTAACGCCTTCATAAACATGTCTGCTGCATTTTCATTTGTGTGAATCTTCTGAAGACGAACTAACTTCTCCTCATTCATAGAGATAAGGAAAGACTCTCTTACCTCTATATGCTTTGTTCTAGAACTGAAAGCCAGATTTTCAGCTAAATGAATTGCACTTTGACTGTCACAATTCACCAAACAAGCATCTTGCATGAAGCCCAAATCACATAATAACTTCTTCAAATAAAGTGCCTCCTTAGTTGCCTCGACTGCAGCTATCAACTCTGCCTCTGTAGTAGACGAAGCAACTATAGTCTGCAACCTCGCACTCCAACTAATGGTTGTTCCTCCAAGTGTGAACACATAGCCTGAGGTTGACTTCTTTCTATCCCTATCTCTGGCATAGTCTGAATCACAGAATCCAACCAAGTTGAAATCCTTATTTCTGCCACAAAAAACAAGCCCATAATCCGATGTTCCTCTAAGATATCTAAAAATGTACTTCACTGCCTCCCAATGCGATTTTCTTGGATTTGCCGTGTATCTACTAAATAATCCAACAGCTTGAGCAATGTCAGGTCTAGTGCACACTGATCGACGCTAGTCTATGAATTAGAAAAGCGCGACATTTGTAATAAATTCTGCAAGCATACAGGTGTGTAGCATACAGGTCGAACACAGGGAGGAAAGTTAAATTTTATTATTTATATGTTTCGTGGGCGTGTTAGACGAACTTTGGAGGTTGATTTTGAAAATAAAATAAAACAAAATTAAAACTGTGATTTGATTCAGAACAGATCTAACTGAACCGACGATCAGATCACAATTTCAATGGAAAAGAAATAAAACTATGAATTAGATTTGAATCTAATCAAATCCAATTTGACCTAAGAAAATAATAAAAGTAGAAATTGAAATTGCAGAAATTGAAATAACAAACAAGAATTAAAATTAGGATTTCCGCTGAATCTAATCAGACGGTAAATCACTAATGCAAATAAGTGCAAAATACAAATAGTGTTCTACCGAATCTAATCGTATAGACAACACTAGTTGCTAAGAAAACAAAAAAATGCAGAAAATAAAAGAGAAAGAACTTTTATTAGAACAATGGAATAAGAGATGAGATGGTGGCTACAAGGTTATTACAAGGGTATATATAGGGTAGATAGCCAAACCATAACCCTAACCCTAATGGTAAATGGGGCTGGTCATTACTAATTAGTTTACAATGAGAAACATAAATGGGCCTTAGATAAATAAAGCAAATTTGGGCCTTTTCTCTTTTTCCTCTTGCTTCCTTGACATTTCTTCATTGAATTGTGATGTGCCAATCCTTGTTATCAATCCTTTTCTTGTCCAACAGCAACTAGATGTGATATCTTCATCTACAATGCAAATACACAGCAAATTGAACTCTATTTCTCTACATTTCTGGTTGCATTTGGACTATCTGTAAAAATAACAAAACAATACCCAAGTAATATTTATTTATATACAAAAGATAAGATATAAGAGCATAAAATAAACACATTTCTATGTCAATCAAATACCCCCACACTTATCTTTTACTCGTCCTCGAGTAAAACAAAAAACGAAAAACTAAACTAGATAGGTCACACTTTCGTAGGAAACACGATTGCATTGAGCGTATGCAACAAGCCGTTAAACCTCTAGGTGTCCCTAATAGGACGAGTGGTGTCTCGTGAGGGTTTTCAGCGGATACTAACCACAAAATCCAAATGCAGTATGCTATGATTCTAATGAAACTACATGAATGCAATGGACATATGCAAATAAAAACGAAAAATAAAAAAATGAAAACACGACTTGTTTCAGGAAGGTGGTACAACAAATTAAGTTAACAATTTCTAGTCAGTTGATTTTATTTTAGATACCTCGACTTGTCACAAATTTTCAATATAAATCAAGTTTTCAAATGTGAAATTCCAGTTTGGCCAGTTAGTTCGGTCGATAACATAGTGCAGCCATGAAATAAATTCTTAGTTTGCTTGGCACAGTTTGCAAAGTGGTATTCTAATTTTCTCATGTATGGCTAGTCAAATAAGGTCAAGAAGTGTTTGGGTATCATCGCTTATTCTTTATTCTATAAAATTTTAAAATTTATGATTAAGTACATACACCTAACTAAAAAGACCAAGGTTTACCACCCATGCACTGCCTCGCGGACTAACGGAGAGTGGGTAAAGAGCTTGGCGGATTGTGCAGGCCGACTTTGACTTTGTCAACAACGTGTCGGTAATCCTTAGGTGTCCAATCTCATAAAATGAGACCAAGATATTCCAATTTTGACTTTGTCAACAACGTGTCGGATAGAGCTTGGCGGGTTTGCACACCAACGCTCGATATACAAGCAATGTTGGATACCCTTGGAATACTATTATTATTATTATCGAAAATATAAGCACAAAAGAGAGTTACGCAAATTCAACTTAACACAACTTAGTTTTAAAGATTTGAAAAGCCAATATAAGTATTTTAAGTCCTCCACTTATTTAAACAAAGTCTACAATATAGAATAGATTTCATGGCCATCACCTAAGAATCTCCCTATGTACCGGTTACACTATTATCCCTCAAAATTAAACTTTTCATTATATTTCAAATTCGAACTTAGCTAAAAGAGAAAAATACTATCAACTGGCTAAAAATTGTAAACTTATTTTGTTGTATCAATTGAAAATGAGTCATGTTTCAAAAAAAAATGGCATGTTACTACAGTCTAAAATGCATGATGGTCCTATTTAAATGGCTGAAATTGAAAAAGAAAGAAAAATAAGAGAAAAATCAAAAGAATGCAGACTCCCCCCCCACACTAGAACTATACAGTGTCCACACTGTAAACGTTTCCGAAATTTGAATGATCGTACCCAAAGGTGGATGAAATGCAAAACGATTTGTAAAATAAAATGCAGTCTAACTATATGTAAGAATGGATCGTATTTACAGTGATATATGTGTTTGCGGTGCACGCAATGCAAGGAATTCCATCAACTTTTCCCCCCACACTTGGTTCTAGCCCTCTGAGTCCCATTCCCACTGTGTCTAGGTATATTTTCTAACAAGCAAGAGTTTTTGAAAATCATATCATCTTTAAACCTAGATTTATAGTCCAGGAGATAAATGTCTAGGGTCGTCCTAACATGAAGTTTTTCAACAAAACTAACATTCCAAAAATAGTTCATGTATTCAACAAATTTGTCAGTGTAATTTTTCAAAAATTTGTGATCGTATGTAAATTCAGTGAAATTTGACATCTGAGTGGTGTTCAAGACTGTGTGATCACATTTCTCATCATTAACTGTCAACGTATTTTCGACACTGACAATCTCAAGTTCATTTGAAATTTCCTCAAAGTTAAAATTTTCGAACTCGTGACATGAATCCACTTCTTCCTTATTTGGCAATTCATCCTCGTACAAATCAAGAAATTCATGTTCATTAAAATCCATTTCCACTTCTGAGTTTTTGAAAAATTCAACATTTCCATTTGGTTCAATTTCAAAAATTTCAAGTTTCTCATAGCCTTAAAGAGGAAGATCAAAATTTAAGCTTAAATCTTCTTCCTGAAAAGAGTTGAAGTTCAAATCATTGGTTGAATTTTGAAAAACTTCATCAAGATGATTATTCGCAATTTCAAAAGTCGTTATTTGAAAATTTTCAATGTCAGCAAAGAATGGATTATTTCCTGATTCATCGCTTGTTTGAATTTGATTTTGTTGCTCTCGTTGTTCTTTCAAAGATGTCAATAAACAAAGAAGTTCATCCATCTTTCTATCTTTTTCATTAAGCTGTCTATCTAGCCTTTCTACCCTCTCTCTAAAAATGTTAAGACGATCGTTGATTTGAGAGCTCTCGTTTGGAATTTCCTGATTTTCAAAATCATAATCCACATCAATTTCACAATCAATATTATTTCCAATGTGGTAGTTGTTTGAATTTTCAGAAAACTGACAATGATATTGGAAATCATTTTGATCATAGAAATTTTGTTCATAACCAAAACTGTTAAAATTCGAGTGAAAATTACAATTTTGGTCATTTTCAAGATGTTGATATGGGTTGTAGTTTTGAAAATTTTGATTGATTTGAAAATCATTTTCAAAATTATTTTCGAATTGGTTTCCAACCCCATATTGATATGGATCAAAGCTATTTTGCGATTCAAAACCGTTTTGATGTGGATGTGACCCATAATCGAAATTATTGAAATTTAAATTGAAATCATCATTTCGATTATATCTAAGATTTTGAAAATGTTGGTCAGTTGGAAAATTTTGAAAATTGTTGACATTGGGCTCACAAAATTTTGGAAAATCTTGTTTCATGAGTTGCAATTCATACTCATACTCATGCTCTTCAAGAGGACGTCTACCTCGATTATTATCCCACATTTCTCTCAATGATTTTTTTGAATTAGACATTTGAAATGAAATCACGGCAAGACAGAAATTATTCTCAATTCAAAATAATATAAAATAATGAGTTGTGCTCTATTAATTAACTGACTCAATTGGAAGGGGGAAGAGGGTCTTATGGCCGTTCACGTATAGTATAAATACTAAGGGATACGACCAATGTTTTACGGGTAGTGTGCAACCTCTTTTGCTAATAGTTCAATAAATTGAACTACTATATATCCGCGATCCAATTGTACGAGACAGTCAACTTCACAAAACACCACTGTTCAATTATATTATTTTGCAACGTTTGTTTTTATTGATGAAAACAATGAGAATGAAGATTTCAATTATGGAAATATCAGTTCACACCAAATTAATTCAGAAATTTCAGTCGCCGAACAGTCATAGAAATATAAATTGCAGAATTAAATTTTTTTTACATTCAAGCCGCTGCCCCTGTAGAAGATTTTTACAACAATTTCTATATTTTCAAAGCGGCTTCAGCACCTGTAGAGTTTAGAAAAATATTACCGTGGGGTATGGCAGTCCGTCCAGTGAATTTGGGTAGCGCTAGCGCGTTCACACCCCACTTTGTGTGCAACCGCTCCGACAATTCAAATTTTTGTTTGCTTCGTTCGACTTCAGATCTTTGAATCCCTTGTTCCTTTGCTCGAATTCTTTCTTCCTTGGCTTTTGGTTGGAAAGATGTTTTTTTTTTTAAAAAAAGAGGAAAATAAATAACAGCGAAAGTGAAAACTAACTAGAAACTAAACCAAAAGAAAACGGAAAAAAAATAAACCAAACTGATTCAACTAAATTGACTAAAACAAATAAATCACGAACTTTGTTCTTGTATTGCTTCAATTCTTTCTCGCTTTGTTCTCTTTTTTTTTTTTTTGGAGGTGGCAACAAAGAAATAAAGAATTGAAAACAATACAAGACCAACGGTTGAACAAAATGACTCAATCACTCAATACAAATAAAAATAACTAAAGCAACTTGACTAAAACAAACATAAAAGTGTTCAATCCGGTCAAGCCAAAACTTACGTAGCCAAGAAAAGGGGTTTCTTAAGTCGTTACCAACTGAAACAAAGATGGGTAATCACAGTACTTCCCTTCTTTTCCTCTCTCTCTCTCTTTTTTTTTAAATGAAGCCGAGTTTAAAACAAACTATCCTAAATCACGGTCAATCCCAACGTACTCAGCAATTTCAGAAAGAAAAGATTTCACGCCCCTTTGTGTTCTCAAAACTCATGTAACACAAAGGCCAATATAAGGTACAGAACCTTGCAAAAATGATAAAAAGCCACAAACTTTCATCCCCTTTTCATAGAGAGATAAATCCAAATCTCCAAAAAAAATAAAAGGCCGCCTTCCTCTCAACTTTTTTTTTAATCGATGCGAATCTCAACGGAACCAACTCGCTGTGTATCGAAGAATCTGGTTTTAGATTGGGTTTTTGGTTCTTGAAATTCAGTTTGGGTTTTTTTGAGAGACTGGTAGGGTGATTTCGATGGTGAAGGGTATGGATCGGTTGTTCGAACCGGTTGACTTTGGTATTCGAGCAGTCGATTTGTTGGTTTGTATATGAATTGGAGATCAGAATTTGCAGTGGAGGGGTTGCGAGTTTGGGTCTGCGAGATGTGCTGTAGTGCGGTGGAACGTGAGACGAAGGTGGTTTTTTTTTTTTTTTGAATGTGGTCTTCGAATTCAACTCGGCTGTTTTGTCTGCGAGATTGAGGCCAGGGTTTCTAATAGCTGCTGCGGGTTTTCGATTGTACTTGGGTTCTGAGAAGCTCGAACCTTTTGGTGCAACCTGATTTGATGGGTTGCGAATTGAGTATTGGGTGAGGTGAGGGTCTCGAAGTCGAAGGTTGGTGTCGTGAGTATGGATGAGGACGGGTATGGTGGAGTTTATGGGTCGTGGGGGTATTTGATAATGATAGTTGCTGGGTTGAACTGTCTGGTGGTATTTGAGTCTGAAGGCTGTGTTAGGCGTGAAGATGTGAGACTGTGGCGTCTGCGTGGGTGGAAAGAGGAAATTGGAAGGGTGGTGCTTGCGTTATGACAGGTTATGGAAGTTTGATGCGTATTGCAGTAGATGGCTTGGTTTTGTTGAAGTGACGCCGAGCAATGGATGGAGTTTGAAGTTGTGGTGAAGGAGGATGAATGCGCGAGTGTTGTTTGCGGTGGAGGTGCTGGGTGGTTGGTGAGACGCACTATGTTTGTGGATTGATTCGGTGGTGTTCGAACTGGAGGATTTGGCGGCAGATGAAGGCGTAGAAGGAGGACTGGTGCGTGTATTTCGGTGAAGGAAGTGGCAGAGGGTAGTTGCGGTGATGAGATTAAGTACTGGTAGGGGAAGAATTAGTGAGGAAGGTGCCAAAAATTTTTTTTTTTTGTGAAGAAATTGTATGAGGTACCAAACGAGAAACAGAAGGCAATAAATTTAAAAGGGACAAAATTGTAAAAGAGAATCTTTTTGTGATTTCTCTCTCTCTCTCTTTTTTTTTAAAAGAGAAAGAAGGTTGTAAAAGGAAGGGACTTGTAGATGATAAATATAAGAAGGGAATAGATGTAAACGGGAAATAAATCAAGGAATTTTGAGAAGTGTTTTTTTTCTTGTTGTGGAGATTACAGTATCAACATATAATACCAAATCAAACCACTCGAGATTTTTTTTTTAATATATATACAGGAAAACAAAAGAAAAAAAAACAAAACAAAACTAACACGAATCAGAAATGAAATATATAATAAAATTTAATCGTTACCTCCTCGGCAACGGCGCCAAAAACTTGATCGACGCTAGTCTATGAATTAGAAAAGCGCGACATTTGTAATAAATTCTGCAAGCATACAGGTGTGTAGCATACAGGTCGAACACAGGGAGGAAAGTTAAATTTTATTATTTATATGTTTCGTGAGCGTGTTAGACGAACTTTGGAGGTTGATTTTGAAAATAAAACAAAACAAAATTAAAACTGTGATTTGATTCAGAACAGATCTAACTGAACCGACGATCAGATCACAATTTCAATGGAAAAGAAATAAAACTATGAATTAGTTTTGAATCTAATCAAATCCAATTTGACCTAAGAAAATAATAAAAGCAGAAATTGAAATAACAAACAAGAATTAAAATTAGGATTTCCGCTGAATCTAATCAGACGGTAAATCACTAATGCAAATAAGTGCAAAATACAAATAGTGTTCTACCGAATCTAATCGTATAGACAACACTAGTTGCTAAGAAAACAAAAAAATGCAGAAAATAAAAGAGAAAGAAGAACTTTTATTAGAACAATGGAATAAGAGATGAGATGGTGGCTACAAGGTTATTACAAGGGTATATATAGGGTAGATAGCCAAACCCTAACCCTAACCCTAATGGTAAATGGGCCTGGTCATTACTAATTAGTTTACAATGAGAAACATAAATGGGCCTTAGATAAATAAAGCAAATTTGGGCCTTTTCTCTTTTTCCTCTTGCTTCCTTGACATTTCTTCATTGAATTGTGATGTGCCAATCCTTGTTATCAATCCTTTTCTTGTCCAACAGCAACTAGATGTGATATCTTCATCTACAATGCAAATACACAGCAAATTGAACTCTATTTCTCTACATTTCTGGTTGCATTTGGACTATCTGTAAAAATAACAAAACAATACCCAAGTAATATTTATTTATATACAAAAGATAAGATATAAGAGCATAAAATAAACACATTTCTATGTCAATCACACACCATAGCATACATCAAGCTACCTACTGCACTGGCATATGACACCTTCTTCATATAGGCCTTGTCCTTTTCTGAGATCGGAGAGCCCTGATTAGAAAGCTGTATATGCAAAGACATGGGTGTACTAATAGCCTTTGCACCGTCCATGCTAAACTGAGCAAGCACCTTTTGAATATATTCCTTTTGAGTAAGTCTCAAAAGTCCAAGCTTTCTATCTCTTTGGATTTCCATCCCCAAAATTTTCTTTGCTTCCACAAGTTCTTTCATATCGAATTCCGCTTTTAATTTCAATTTCAACGCATTAATTTCAGCTTTATCCTTGGAAGCAATCAACATATCATCCAGATACAAAAGTAAATACACCCAATTATTATTCTTTAAATGCTTAAAATAAACACATGCATCTTTACTTCTACGATTAAAACCATGTGAAATCATAAAAGAATCAAACCTTTTGTACCATTGTCTAGGCGACTGTTTTAGGCCATAAAGAGATTTCTTCAACTTGCATACCCAATCTGACTTTCCATCTACAATAAAACCTTCTGGCTGCTTCGTGTAAATGGTTTCCACTATGTCACCATGCAAGAAAGCGGTCTTCACATCAAGTTGTTCTAACTCCAAATCGTAAGCGGCAACTATTGCAAGTAGGATTCGAATTTAAGTTTGTCTAACAACTGGAGCAAATATTTCATCATACTCTAGCCCCTTTCTTTGTGAAAACCCTTTGGCTACTAATCTTGCCTTGTATCTACCATCATCTTTTACCTTGAGTACCCACTTGCAACCTATGGCTCGGCTTCCTAGAGGTAGTGGTACCAAATCCCAAGTCTTGTTCTTTTGCAAAGACTGTATCTCCTCTTCCGTAGCGCAATTCCACTTCGAGTTGTCACTCGACTTCATGGCTTCTTCAAGGTTCAATGGTTCATCATGAATTACATGTAAAGCATGCTCAAACTGATCATCAAGGAACAAATTTGCATATTGCCAATCTCCATATCTAATTGGAGCTCTCTTTGGTCTCTAACTAGCCCGAATGACTATATCGTCCGTCTCTCCTTCAGCTCCACCTTGAGCTGGATCATCTCTAGCTTCATGACCATCACCATCACCACTAGAGGAAATTTGTGGACTATCACGTGATGTATCTTCAACTTCTTCGTCACTATTATCAATAGTGATAACTCTACTTTGGGTTTGAAAACTAGGAATCTCGGTCTTTTCAGGCTTCTCATCAACTGAGTCTGAACCCTCTGGTAAACCTTCCAAAGGTTTGAACATTGTTGGCTCATCAAAAGTCACATGTCTGGAATGTATAACTTTCTTCGTAACTGGATTCCAAATTCTATATCCTTTTACGCCATCTGTATAACCAAGAAAAACACATTTGGAGGCCCTCGGCTCCAACTTGTCATGACCTGTATTGTGAACATAAACTAGACATCCAAATATACGAAAATAACTTAATAAAGTGTTTTTACCTCTCCATACCTCCTCTGGAATCTTCCCATCAATGGCTGAACACGAAATCCGATTAATAATATGTGCTGCAGTCGAAATAGCTTCAGCCCAAAAACCCTTAGACATACCCGCAGTCAATATCAAGCAACGAGCCTTTTCAAGTAGAGTCCTATTCATTCTCTCAGCAACCCCATTGGGTTGCGGATCACTATGTGTAGTAAAATGTCTTCTAATACCACGCTGTCTGCAGTAGTCGAGGAACTCTTTGGAGATATATTCGCCACCATTGTCGGTTCTAAGAATCTTCAGTTTCTTTCCTGTTTGGTTTTCAACAAGAGCTAACCAAACCTTAAACTTCTCAAATACTTCCGACTTAGATTTCACTACATACACCCAAACCTTGCGCGAGTAGTCATCAATGAAGGAAACAAAATAATATGCTCCACCAATAGAAGCTGTAGAGTATGGCCCCCAAACATCTGAATGCACATAATCAAGTACCCTTTTAGAAGTATGCACACTATCACCAAAAGAAACTCTGGCTTGCTTTGCCAATACACACTCCTTGCAAAAGTCCAACTTGTTGAAGATTTCTCCCTTGATATTTTTCTTCTTACGAAGCAACTCTGAGTTCTTCTCCGAAGTATGACCTAATCTCATATGCCAAAGCTTGGTAGCATCCAAACTTTTAGAACTATCGACTCCAACACATGATTCCACATGGACAGTGGTACCCATTAGCAAATACAGATTTCGCACCATAGCACCCTTCATCAATACAAGTGCCTCTCTAGAAACTCTCAAACCATCTTTAACAATGGTTATCTTGCATCTCAATGATGCCAATTGGCCTAATGATATCAATGACTTCCGAAGACCTGGGACATAACGAACATTTGAGCGTGTGCGAATAATCCCATCATACATGCGAATGCGAACTGAACCAACTCCCATAGACTTGCATATAGCATCGTTCCCCATAAGGATAGAACTTCCTTCTTTGGCATCGAAGGAAGAAAAATAATCCTTATTAGGAATAATGTGAAATGATGCTCCAGAATCTAGAATCCAGTGGTCTGCAACATCTGATACAACCGCTGTCAACAAATCGTTATCGCCTTTCTCCGTTGCAATAGATGAAGAACCGTCGGTCTTCTTCTCCAAATCTGGACAGTCTCTTCTCCAATGGCCTGGTTTCTTACAATTATAGCACTTTCCATCTTTAGACTTACTCCGTGAATAAGGCTTCCTAGAATTGGAACGCCCCCTATTGTTCTTCACTTTCTTCTCTGCTCTTCCTCTCTCAACAAATAAGCCTGAACTACTACTTCCTCCAATACTATCGCCAACACCAAACTCTTTCATATGATCTCTCAACTCTTCACTGAGCAAACTTGTCTTCACATCATCTAATTTCAATGTGTCTCTACCATAGATAAGGCTGTTAGCGAAACTAGTGTATCGCTCTGGAAGCGAACACAACAGAACCATTGCTTTTTGTTCTTCATCAATTTTCAACTCAACAGACTTCATCTTCATTAACAGGTCATCAAACACACTTAGGTGTGTCTTAATTGAAGAACCTTCTTTCATCTTATAAGTGAAGAAAGTCTTCAATACGATCAGATGGTTGGTTCGGGATTTCTTCATGTAGGGGTCCTCCAACTTCTTCCAAATGCCTCTAGCTGTTGTCTCCTGACTAGTTTCAGAAATTACATTCTTTCCCATATCAAGCTGAAGAGTACTAAAGGCCTATTCTTCCATCTCTTCTAATTCCGCTGATGAAATATCAGTAGGCAACGTCTCTGTATCAAATACCACTCGATGAATGCGATTTCTTCTCAAAACTGCTTTCATCATCCACTGCCACTTTTCAAAATCTCCTTCACCATTCCACTCCTCTATCGTCAACTGTGATCCTGACACCACATAGGAGCCTCTGACGTATGGAGCAACTACTGGCACTGATGTATTATTTGTCTTGTTTTCATCTCCTCCTGCCATTCTACCAAACACCTTCTTTGCGATTCTAGCTCTGATACCAGTTGTAAGGGGTGATCAATCCCTTTCAGTGGAAAAACCTCAATAGGATTTTGCAATGATGTGATAGAAAAAACAGCTTGAAATGAATATAAATCTCATATCACAGAAAAAAATAAAGGCAACAGAGAACACACAAATTTATAGTGGTTCCACTATCGCGAGATAGTGTACGTCCACTTCAATGGGGAAGAGATTTTATTAATACTCAAGAGATTATAGAGTTTTTTAAAGTAGAGCAAAAGAAATGAAGAATACAAATGTTCTCACACATTCCATAGGAATGACATCCTCTATGCTTCTATTTAAATAGAGAAAAGATTACTTGGGGATGAAACAATAGATTTATGTAAAATAAATCAATTTATGGAAAAAACTAATATCCCATTAATTAATTGTCATATGATTGATTGATAATTTTCCCTTTTCTCATCAATCAATCCCTTTTCCAATTTTAATCTCTTTTCGTTTTTTTTCTTCATGAAACATGGCAAATAATTAAATGACGAATATTTCCAATATCCCCTATTCATTAATATTCCTTCCATTTCTTTCCATTCATTCCTTGCACAAAACAGGTAACGAAATTACCATGCATATCTCCATAATTAATTAGATATGGAAATATTGTATCATTAAATTCCAATAATATATACATAGATATATATATATCAATATATATATATAATGGTGTTCCAAGATCCATATCTGGTCAGGCCTTGACGTAGCTTTGGCTAAACCCCAAAACACAATCTTTTAGGTAGATATCTTATGGTAATTATATCGTATATAATTCTTGGATCACATGATGAACATTTTTTCAGTATTATTCATTTTCTCATAATATAGAATATAGAATAATTCATGTTGTTGCCTCTAAGCCATAATCTTATTATGCAACTTAGTTAAGTTAGACCCAATAATACAATTCAAGTATCACTTTTACTCCATCGCATATAACCAGAATAAAAGGATGCACAGTGCTTTAGCATTACCTACATCCAGTGATTCTAGACATTGATGAGTGTATTATAGGAAGACCTTACCATGACTTAATATAACAAAATTTTCTTTAAAGGGAATTTTATAATTCGTAGTGGTGAACTATATTAGAGTTATTTACATATATCAAATATATGTATTTTATATTCGTAATATTATTAAGATTTTAATAATATATATATTTATATGTGAATCATATATATACATACATTTAAGTTCAACATTATATAGGAGTCATGTCTATATTTTCTTTTGAACATTTCAAACATAGGTTATTTTAACCTTTATATCAAATACAATACCCAAATCTTAAATGGATTTTCAATTAACCGGTTCTTTTCCAATTATATGTGACGTTCAGCCAATTAAATTTTTTTTATATACTCATATGTTATATGGCCTTTATTCATGGAAATCATGTTGAAAACAATATATATCCATTTATTTAATATTGGCAGGAGTACATACAATCATTCGTTCTATTTCCAGAATTAAGTAGATAAAGGCACACACATTTGTGTCAGCGTCAAAATACCCAATTTGAATTCAAAGCAAAACAAAATTAAAAGGAGTATGCTGGCACTACTGATACAGTGATCAAGATAGAACATTTCAAATTGATATAGAATACACAACAATATTCATGAATATGTAGGGTCACACCTTATCATAAATGATATTGCATTATTAATGTCTCAAGTGTACAGTCATTCAATCCTAATTAAACATCATCATACATTGATTTTCAATGCTTAAAAGAAATATACATGTAAATAAATACATTTAAAGGAAAATTTGCTATGTATCTGTACACATATAACTGCAAATCGAATTTCTGACACCTGCCAAATCTTATTTGCTTTTGGAACTGCCATGATTTCTTCATCAACATGTTTATCCATATTTTTTCATAAGCCAAGTCATACTGATTTACGTTGCAAGATTGAATCTGCGTATATACAATACATGTTATAGCAGATTATCTTTTAATTGTAAATAAACAATGCAATGTTTATGCGTTATATATATCAATCATATATATACATACATATATATATATATGTATGTATGTCTCTGTTTAAATTCAACCATATATTACATGTAAGTAATACAAACAACTTTGTATGCTGGTAGCAAATTCATATTTCAAATCTGGTGTTTATTCAGGAATCAGTATTCCTTTTCATAATACTCAAATATAGTAGTATATATGCATCAAAACGACCAACTATTTGTTCATCAACTAAAATTTATTTGAATAAATATATGCACACACACACATATAACTATTATATATATGTATATATATAACATACAAAACCAACATGTACATATATATATGCACCTTCTAAAGGATTTAAGATGTTACAATGTATTTAAATAATATGGAGATATGAAAAACATATTTTCTGTGTTATCATCCATAAAATAGACAGTTCAAGAAATGAGATGAACTTATTCATCATGTATTGGTTTAGTCAAAAACAAAATCAATTAAATTGTTTTAGTTTTACAGACATATGTAATTAACATCTTAACTTAGAGGAGGGATAATATCAATCCTTTTATATATATATATATAGGTAAAAATAATATGAATAGTAATAGTGGTGTATTGTCATATAGTATTATCTGTAAAATATAACAGAATATGTTGGAAAACAATGGCTGAGTCGCGGACTAGGTCGCTTTCTTGAAGACGATTCGGCGATTTGGTCAGAGGTGCAAACCAATTCGTTCCTTCGCCGCCGCCTCTAGGATAAAACAGCCTCTAAAATAGTAACTGATTTGCTTGCACAGACAAATCAGTGCAGATTTGCACTTTCGGGAAAAATACTGCTCGAAATTTCTTAGAAGTTTTAATGGCGGCTGAGAAGAAGAGAATATATAATTCGGTGTTTTTCTCGTCTCAGATAAAATAGTATATATAGAACGAGAATTAGGTTTAGGGAGAAAATATCGGATCTGCTAAAATTTCGGGGGGAATTAATATTTTACCGTTGCAAAACTTTTCCGTTGCAGAATAAATATCGGTGCGCAAAATAAATTTTCCATAAAAAAAAACGGTTCGAAAACAACTAAGTTTTATGGTCCAAAAATATAAGTGCCTACACCACAAAGCCCAAGCCCAAGCCCGAACCGAACCGAACCGAACCGGGCCGGGCCGGGCCGGGTCGAGTCGAGTCGGTCGGTCGGTCGCGCGTGTGTGGTGGTCATATGATGCATGGTCTCCCTCCTCACAACAATGCATGTATTGGGAGCCCAAGGCCCCAACATGATTTCTTAGAAACAAGTATAAAAGCTTGCCTCTTCTATATAATCCCATGATGTGGGACTATTCCCATATAGGAGCCATTCTTACACTTATTCAAGATTTTTTTTTAAAAATTCACTTAATGTTTGTAAAACATTTCCAACAATCCCCCACTTGAATTTTTTAAAAATATTTTCGAGCAGTTTCTTAAAAACATAAGATTGTGCATAAACAAAGGTGTCCAAGGACTTGAACCTTTGCATAGTGAGTAAGATTCAGTTTTTACTAGAGTGACACGTAGTCTTGAACTCTATTCCTGACATCAAACCACACACAACCTTTTCTATAGTGCAATCAGATAAGCCCGTGCATTTATGGCCCTGCACGTCTATCCCAGTTTAGTGAATGCTCTAGAAGTTTTGCCCAAACTCCATAGGAAACGGCCACATTTCCACATTCACAAAGGTGAGTCTATCAAGAGCACTCCTGAAGGTAGGTACTCCACTCCAAATAGAGTATAGATCTCATTAAGAGTTTCTATTAACTCATCCTCTAATCACTTCAGGAATACATGCTTCTTGGTTTATTAAATAGCATGTTCAACTCATATCACTACACAACTTGTTATTACCCATTGAACCTAGTTCTTGGGATCTCCAGTCATTTAGGTCGGGTTACCATTGTGCGTGACTCAACAATCTAAGGGCAATAGTCCCATTCTTTTAGAAGAGTTATGGACTTTCTCTCTGGACAGTCCTTTCGTCAAAGGATCTGCCAAATTTTCTTCACTACGTACGTAATCCACTCTAACGGTACCTGTGGAAAGTAGTTCTCTAACAGTGCTGTGTTTACGACGTATTTGTCGTCTCTTACCGTTGTAGTAACGGTTCTGAACTTTTGCAATAGCCGCGGTACTATCGCAATGTATCAGCACTGCTGGTATCGGTTTTTCCCACAAGGGAATCTCAGCTAGCAGATTTCTCAAGTACTCTGCTTCTTCACTAGCTGTAGCTAGTGCTATCATCTCAGACTCCATAGTAGACTGAGCCAAAATAGTCTGTTTCTTGGATTTCCAAGAAACAGCTCCTCCAGCGATACTAAATATATAGCCACTGGTCGCTTTAGAATCATCAGATAAGGTATTCCAGTCTGCATCGGAATATCCCTCAAGTACAGCTGGAAACCTTTCATAATGTAATCCAAGGTTCATGGTTCGTTTAAGGTATCTCATTACCCTTTCAATAGCTTGCCAGTGCTCTATACTAGGTCTACTGGTAAACCTGCACAATAATCCCACGACATAGGCAATGTCGGGTCTAGTACAATCAGTGGCATACCGAAGGCTGCCAATGATGCTCGCATAATCAGACTGTCTTACACCTTCACCAGTGTTCTTAAATAACTTTACACTGTGATCATATGGTGTACTTGCAGGTTTACAGTCAAAGTAATTATATTTCTTTAGTATCTTCTCAATGTAATGAGATTGATCTAAAGAAATTCCCTTTTCTGACCTAGTAATCTTAATACCAAGGATTACACTCGCTTCACCTAGATCTTTCATATCAAAATTGACACTTAATAAGGATTTGACTGAGTTTATGGCATGAATATTTGACCCAAAAATGAGTAGGTCATCTACATAAAGGCATATAATAGTGCAAATGTTATTCTCAGACTTGTAATAAATGCATTTGTCACTTTCATTAACTTTAAAACCATTTGAAATGATTAAGTTATCAAATTTTTCATGCCATTGTTTAGGTGCTTGTTTTAAACCATATAATGATTTATCCAATTTACATACTTTATGTTCTTGACCATGTACTACAAATCCTTCAGGCTGGTCCATATAAATTTCTTCGTCTAATTCACCGTTCAAAAAAGCAGTTTTAACATCCATTTGGTGTATAAGTAAATTATGAATGGAAGCAAGTGAGATTAATACCCGAATGGATGTTATTCTAGTTACAGGCGAAAAAGTGTCAAAGAAGTCTATATTTTCCTTTTGTTTAAAACCTTTAGCTACTAGTCGTGCTTTATATTTATCTATAGTGCCATCAGGTTTTAATTTCTTCTTAAGTACCCATTTACAGCCTATAGACTTACAACCAGGGGGTAAATCTACCAAGTGCCAAGTCTTGTTGGATTCTAAAGAATCCATCTCATCGTTTATAGCCTCTTGCCAGAAATCGGCATCTAAAGAAGATAAGGCTTCTTGGAGGTTTATAGGATCCTCCTCAATAGTAAAAGCACAAAAATCTGAACCAAAGTCTTTTATGGTTCTTGCTCTTTTACTTCTTCTAGGTTCAGCTTCAGAATTTTCATTAAGTTTTGTTCTAATAGGCATATTTGAAGTGCCCCCACTATTCCTTAATTTGAAAGGAAATTTAGTTTCATAAAAATCGGCATCATTTGATTCAATTATATTATGTGCATTAAGGTCATAAAATCTATATGCTTTGCTATTAATAGCATAGCCTATAAATGCACATTCATATGCTCTACTTGCCAATTTTATTCTCTTAGGGTCTGGAATGCGAACATATGCTAAACAACCCCAAGTTCTAAAGTATGAGACATTGGGTTTATGATTCTTTAAAATTTCATAAGGTGAAATTTTATTCTTAGATTTAGGGATTCTATTCAGAACGTAGCATACAGTCAATAAAATATCCCCCCACCAATGTTTTGCTGCACCAGAATTTAATAATATGGCAACTATTAGCTCGGTAAAGGTCCTATTTTTCCTTTCTGCTTTACCGTTCATTTCAGGTGAGTAGGGTGCAGTTCTCTCATGTACTATACCATGTTGTTTATAGAAATTCAGAATAGAATTAGATTCATATTCTGTTCCTCTATCACTACGAAGTCTCTTAATTTTTCTATTTGCTTGATTCTCAATCTCAGTTTTGAATGTTTTAAACATGTCAAAAGCATCACTTTTATTTTTCATAAGATATACATATGTGAAATCAGAGCAGTCATCAATAAAAGTGATAAAATAACGATGTCCCTGTCTAGTTAAAGTGCCATCAAGTTCACATATGTCAGAATGAATCAAGTCTAAGGGTTCAGAAACTCTATCAACAGATTTGTGAGGTTTCTTTGTTATTTTTGCTTGTGTACAGAATTCACATTTATCAGATTCAGATTCTATCATTTTAGGAATCATATCTAGGGTGCTCATGTTTTGAATTATTCGTTTATTAACATGACACAATCTAGAATGCCAAATATTAAAATCACAAAGCATATAAGCAGAAGAAGTCACTTTATTAGATTCAACATTCAGTTTAAACATACCCTCACAAGCATAACCCTTTCCCACAAAAGTTCCCTTATAAGTAAGAGTGTACAAATCAGCCCCAATAACCTGAGTGAAACCAGCCTTATTAAGGAGGAAGCCAGAGACCAGATTCTTTCTTATCTCTGGAGTGTGCATAACATCTTTCAGAATTACAGTTTTTCCAGAGGTGAACTTGAGTTCCACATTTCCAATCCCCGCGACTGTAGTGGTGTGAGAGTCTCCCAACAGCACTTTCTGATTTTCAGCAGCCGTGTATGTAGAGAACATGCCACGATCATAGCAGACATGGCGAGAAGCACCAGTGTCTACCCACCAACCCTCTGATCCACCAACAAGGTGAATCTCAGTAACCATAGCCGTAAGAGGCTCCTCAGTCAGGTTAGCCTGCGGTGCAGAGCTTGGCCTGTTCCGGCACTTTCGTGCCATATGCCCTGGTTTTCCACAGTTGTAACAAAGAAACAACTGTCCAGAGTCATTCTTTTGGGCTGGTTTCTGCTGTCCTTTTGGGTTTCCTTGCGGATTCCCATTCTGTTTGTTGCGCCTGTTCTGATTCTTAAAAGATTTCTGATTTGGTTTCAGAACAGCGGGAGTGGTCTTCTTAGTACTGTTGTTATTCACAATCAGCACCTCTTCTTTCTGGTCCTGTTTGCGTGCCTCCTCCTCAATACGGAGGCGTGTAATCAAGCTTTCTAAGGAAAATTCCTTAGTCTTATGTCGCAAGACATTCTTAAAATCTTTCCAGTTAGGGGGTAATTTATCAATGATAACAGCAATTTGAAATTGTTCGTCCAAGACCATACCTTCGGAGATGATCTCATGAGCTATTTTCTGAAGCTCATGAGACTGCATCTCTACCGATCTATCATCAGTCATCTGATACTTTAGGTAGCGACTTACAGCGTATTTCTTTGCCCCTGCCTCCTCTGTGTCATATTTCTTCTTTAGTGCTTCCCAGATCTCCTTTGCTGTCTTTTCATCTGAGTTATAATAATCATACAGATCATCGCTCAGTCCATTCAGTATGAAATTCTTGCATAAGTAATCCTGTTCAGTCCAGGTCTGCAATTGCTTTGACTGTTCAGTCCATGATGCCATCTTTGCTGCATCAGTCTCGTCAGGCTTGTCTGGTAGCTGCGGTTTTTCAGCAGTCAGAGCAGCCACCACCTTCCTGATCGTGAGGAAGAACTCCATCTTCTGACGCCAGCGCTTGAAATGCAAACCTTCGAACTTGAAAGGAGCAGCAGTCACCAGAGGGCCGTGAAAAGCAGAGGGAGGAGCAGAATCGTCTATGGTTGAGTTCGAGGCCATTGTTTCAGTTCGTCTTCAAATTGTTGGAAAACAATGGCTGAGTCGCGGACTAGGTCGCTTTCTTGAAGACGATTCGGCGATTTGGTCAGAGGTGCAAACCAATTCGTTCCTTCGCCGCCGCCTCTAGGATAAAACAGCCTCTAAAATAGTAACTGATTTGCTTGCACAGACAAATCAGTGCAGATTTGCACTTTCGGGAAAAATACTGCTCGAAATTTCTTAGAAGTTTTAATGGCGGCTGAGAAGAAGAGAATATATAATTCGGTGTTTTTCTCGTCTCAGATAAAATAGTATATATAGAACGAGAATTAGGTTTAGGGAGAAAATATCGGATCTGCTAAAATTTCGGGGGAATTAATATTTTACCGTTGCAAAACTTTTCCGTTGCAGAATAAATATCGGTGCGCAAAATAAATTTTCCATAAAAAAAACGGTTCGAAAACAACTAAGTTTTATGGTCCAAAAATATAAGTGCCTACACCACAAAGCCCAAGCCCAAGCCCGAACCGAACCGAACCGGGCCGGGTCGAGTCGAGTCGGTCGGTCGGTCGCGCGTGTGTGGTGGTCATATGATGCATGGTCTCCCTCCTCACAACAATGCATGTATTGGGAGCCCAAGGCCCCAACATGATTTCTTAGAAACAAGTATAAAAGCTTGCCTCTTCTATATAATCCCATGATGTGGGACTATTCCCATATAGGAGCCATTCTTACACTTATTCAAGATTTTTTTTTAAAAATTCACTTAATGTTTGTAAAACATTTCCAACAGAATATAAATACTTATGTATCATACATATATACATATGTTGAGGCATGAAAAAGTCTTCTTTAATGATTCATATATGCACAGATATCCATAAAATCATACAATAAATTACAGTAAACCATTGCATCAAGTATATATAGACCATCTAGACAAAATAGAGTTTTTGAATAATCAGTTTATATATATATATATATATATATACATATAGGATAATTTTCATCAATAAAATTAATGCACATAACTATTATCTACTAATTCGTGTTAACTCATAATTGTTAAATAAGTGATTCAAAAAATATCATTTGATGTTTCATGAACATTTTAAGGCGATGATGCACCACAGTATAAATTTGCAGAGTTTTAAACAAAAGGATTATACTTTGAGTGTGTTTGTCAAACCAAATAAAAATTTGATCATATCTAATTTAGATTTATATATGCATCTTTATCCGTTTATAAATACATGCAAACTTACTTAAGATACAATATCTTATGTAGTACACACACACACACACACACACACACACACATATATATATATATATATATTTGAAATAATATAATTTTTATTTCAAATCAAATATTGTAATTTGTAGTGTTTGTTTCACAGGATAAGGAAATAAAATGCAAATTCATATCTGCTCCATACACATATCATTATGTATGAACGGTTTTAGTTTAAAGAAAATTCTCTCTCTATATATATGTATAAATATAATTTTAGATATACAAAACCATACTATATATATATACATATTTGAATATGGTTATAATCTAAGGATTATACAATCATTTGTATAACCTTTTAAACTCGACATAATTAATAAAATTAACTAATCAGGTTCAAAATCAGTCAAAATGTTTTTCATAATCTTTTAGTCAAACATAGCAAACAAAATTAACTGATCAGTTTACAATTCATTGAAATATATATTTTATATAATGCCAAGATTCAAAATGATTCAAAATCGCTGAAGCAACAAAGGTCATCCATAAAAATAATAATGGTGAGTCAATGAATACAGATCAGGTTCTGTATTCATGATTTTTCTTACAATATTATAATACTGAACCAACATTTGATCAGCAATATAATTATATACTAAGAAGAAGTACTTAAATTAAACTTGAACTGCTGCAAGTATAACATGTAAACATTTTACATTTTGTAAATGGATTTAAAACACCCTGCTTATTTATATAAGATTTTAGCAATTTAACAAATTGAATCGAATTCTATATAACAAAGCCAGGTTCAGTTTTAGTTTAAAACATTTTTGTACAATCATCATAAGCAATATGGTTATATGTCAAAAGAAATGAAAGTAGGAAATTAAATCAAGATTAATTCATGAGCAAGGATGGAATTATCTATTCACTATCCAACAGAGAACAACAATGATACAAAACATGTTGAATTATGTTTGCAGTTAATGTATCACTTATGTACATAAGTTTTAAACATAGGATCTAGCAATACAAGAAATAAAGTTAGTTTCAAATATTAATCCATGGTCTCCCTTTTATACTTTGTGTAATAACACGGAAATCCGGGCCAATTTAAAATTTTTATTTTGGCAATTTTAGCGAGTTTTGATTATTTAAAATGAATTATTTTAAATAATATCGACGAGAAATTTATTTTGAATAGAATTCGAACGTATATATTATATAGATCATTGTTAGAATATAAATATTTATTTTAAATTATAAAAGAAATTGAAAATGGCGCGGTAGTTCGATAATTCGATTTCAATTTTCAAATGGATGCACAGGATTCAAAATAAACCGGATTTTAACGAAACCAAAAATATTTGAATTTAATTGAGAATATCTTTCCAACGAATCTGAAAAACTGAAATTTCATAGCGGTAATCCAAAGATATGTCCAATTGAAAATTCAGAATAGTCGCTATGGAATGCGGGCCCTAAAAAATGGCCATTTTGCAAACGATATCGGTTTTCGACGAAACCACTTTTGTTGGATCCGCGATGTCAAATTATTGCTAGATTCCAAATTTCATAATTTTTCGAATCAGTATGTGAGCGTGGCAAGGGAAAATGCGTTTGACAAGTTTTAGTTGATTTTAATCGACTAGAAAATAGCCAATTTTCAAACTGTCTCAGAATTTGACGAAACTAGTTTTGTTAGGACCGTATCGTCAATAAAAATCTAGAAAATATTTTTTTGGAATTTTTAGAGGCTGTATGTGGCCCTGGTAATTTGAAATGTGCGTTTAAATTGAATACATAAAGAATTATATTTTAAATTTAATGAAAACTGATCGAAACAATAAAATTGGCCTACATGACATATCCCATTGTGTTCGGAATAGGGGTACTAGAGGTGACAGTCGTTGGGTTCGATTTGGGGTTAGGACGGAAAGTCAACTTTTTAAAAGGAAAAAGTAACCACAATGCACCCAAAAACGAAAAATTGCAAGGAAATATTTAGCTGAGAAAAGCTATGGATGAGTTAGCCTAATTTTCTCCTCAGTTTCCCACGTGCTTTCCGTAGGGTTATCTCCCCACTGAACTCGGATAAGGCAGATAGATTTTGTTGCGTAGTCTTTTGATTCTATGCTCCACGATTTTTGTGGCGGAACGAGACACCCTGGACTCCAACTTGAAGCTCCCTAAGTCCCCATTACCATTAAGCTCGAGTCTGTCGGCTAAATCATGAAGGCATTTGTGAAGATGAGAAACATGGAAAATGTTATGGAACCCCAATAAGCGCTCAGGAAGATCCACACGATAAGCCATCTTCCCAGATCTATCCGCAATCCTAAAAGGCCCTACAAACCTAGGAGATAATTTCCCAATCTTCCCAAATTGAACTGTCTTCTTGAGAGGAGAAACTTCAACAATTACTAAATCTCCAACATCGGATTCTAGTTCGTTCCTCCTCCTATCCGCGTATGACTTCTTCCAGCACTGGGTAGCCTTCATTCTCTGCCGAATCAAAGTGATAATCTCCGTTGACTCACAGATGGGTCTGGTCCGAGTATAACCATGTCAATAGTTTCCAACAAATAAGTAGGCAATTTGCATGGCCGCTTATACAATGCTTCGTAAGGGTCCATGTCAATCCTCGCTTGGTAACTGTTGTTATACGAAAACTCTACCAAAGGCAAGTGCTACTCCCATACTCCTCCGAAGTCGACGATGCAGGCTCTAAGTAGATCCTCTAGAACTTGTTGACTTTCTCGATCTAACCATCGGTTTGCGGATGATAGGCTATACTCAATCTCAACGTAGCTCCCAAAGCCTTCTTGAAGACTCTTCCAAAATTCACTAGTGAACATCGGGTCTCTATCACTAACTATGGTAGTCGAAATTCCATGCAATCTAACAATCTCTTTAACATATAACTGGGCTAATAAAGTGGCTGTCCGACTCTCCTTGACTGGAATAAAATGGGTGATTTTCATTAACCAATCTACTATGACCCAAATGGCTTTGTTTTCCTTTTTATCCTTGGAAGTCCATCAAAAAAATCCATAGAAATGTGTTCCCGTTTCCAAGTGGGAATCTCTAATGGTAGAAAAATCCTTCTAGGCTTCCCTTGCTCTTCCTTCACTTTTTGACAAGTTGAGCATATAGAAACAAACTCTACAACGTCTCTTTTCGTTCCTTCCCATAAAAGCTCCTCTTCATGTCCCTAGACATTTTGATACCTCTAGGGTGTATGGTCATCCTTAACATGTGATACTCCTTGAGAATCTCTTTCCTAAAATCCTCATTCCTAGGGACACAAAGTCAATTATCTCTCCACAAACTACCGCTACCATCCACAAAATATCTACCCAAATGAGGGAAAGATTCTCCGTTAGAAACATTTTCCTCTAATACTCTCAACTCATCATCATGGTCTTGCTTACTCTTGATTCTTTCCATCAAAACTGATCTTACCTCCATAGCTCCAAGAAATCCTTGAGCTGCCTCAAATGGTTGTTGCAAATTTGAAACTAGAGAGAAACTCTAATTGTCTCTACTCAATGATCGCACTAAGAGTAGCATGCTTCCAACTCAAAGTGCCGACTATGATGTTACCCTTCCCAGGGGTATACTGAATGGAAAAATCAAAGGATTCTAGGTATTCCAACCATGTTTGTTGTCGAAGGTTCGGATCTCACCGAGAAAACAAACATCTAAGAGAGTTGTGATCGGTGAACAGTAAAAAATTTCTCCTAGAAGATAATGCTTCCACAATTAAGGGCGAAAACTACCGCTACTAACTCTATGTCATGCACGGTACCTTTTCTCTTAATCCTTAAGTTGTCTACTTGCATAGGCAACTACTCTGCCCTCCTTCATAAGTAGCGCCCCTAAACCGGTCCCACATGCATTCGTAAAAACTGTGAACATCTTCATTCCGTCCGAGATAATAAGAATAGGTGCACTTGTGAGAGATTCCTTCAATGTCTCAAAGGAAAATCCACGTTTCCACATAAACTTATGATCCTTTTTAGTCAGTTGGGTTAGAGGGGTTGCAATCCTCGTGAAGTCCTTGATAAATTTTCGATAATAACTTGCAAACCCAAGGAAACTTCTAACTTTCATCACATTATGGGATATCCTTTATTCTTGGACAACTTCTACCTTAGTGGAATCTACCGCTAATCCTTTTCCAAAAACAACATATCCTAGATACTTGACTTCTCTCCTCCAGAAGTGACATTTCGAGAATTCAGCCTTAAATTGGTTTTCTCTAAGAATTCCGAGGACCTTTCCCATGTGATCCTCATGTTCCTTAAAGTCCTTGGAAAAGATGAGAATGTCATCTACAAGTACTACCAAAATCTTGTTGAGTATGCCCCTAAGTACCCTACTCATAAGGTCTACAAAGAAAGCGAGGGAATTAGTCAAACCAAAAAGCCTAACCTCCAACTTAAACAATCCAGCCGGCATCCTAGACGCTGTCATGGACTCATATCCGAAATCCTCAATTGTGAAATCCGGTGGCAAAATATAACTGAGAAAATATTTAGGCCCCTCCCAACGGTCAAACAAATCATTAATCCTTAGTAATAAGTATCTATTCTTTTTAGTCAATTTGTTAATTTCCCTATAATCCACACATAACCTTAAAGATCCATCAAATTCTGTGGCAAACACTACTAGTGCACCCCACTCAGATGTACTTCTACGAATAAACCCTTTCTGCAATAATTCCGAGATTTTTCTATCAATCTCTTTCCTTTCCATAGGAGCCTTGTGCCTTAAAGGCAATGCTATAGGCCTCACACCCTTCTCCGGGTTTATTTGAAAAGATATTTCTCAGTGAAGTAGGAGTCCTATGACCTCCTCGTAAACATTAGGAAACTCACAAACAATTGGAACCGAAGATGGTCCTTCTAAATCAAAAGATAATGAAAATAAGTTCGAATCCATATTCCTTATCTTACAAGGGTTCTCTAAGTTGCAGCTTCCACGGCTTCTCAAGCAAACTATCCTCTTATTGCAGTTAAGAATGACTTCATAAAATGATAGCCACTCCATTCCTAAATGAGACCATACCTCTCGAACTCAAGTACATATGCATCACAAAAGAAGTCGACATCACCAATGTATAATACTAGGTCTTTACATACAAACGAAAGTCGCATTGCCCCTCTGATAGTGTTAGACACCTCTAGCAGATGGCTAGCAAGGGATAAGGGAAGTTTCAGAGAATCAACAATCTTCCTAGAAATAAAGGAGAGGGTGACTCCCAAATCAAATAGGGTACTCAAAGAAATTCCTAGAATAGAAATTATACCTTCTAACGTAGGTTGTCCTTGATCTCTAAGGGGATGACTTATAACCAGCGCTGCTTCTAAGGCATAGTTTTGACCGCTCTACACTACTCTATGCTTGTGGTAGTTCCATGCCAAGTGCCCATACTCATAACAGTTAAAGCATTCCATTTGAATTCCGACTTTACTAAGTTCACTCTACAGTCCTTCACTTCATTCCCTTTCTTGTGGCATCTCGAACATGTCTTGGCCTACTTCTTGAATTTTCCTCCCTTTTTCTTCTTAAGCCAAAAACTTTTCTTCTTGTTCTTCCCAACATTAGATATACCTTCTCCTTTATCAGTGTTAACTTCCTTAAACTACTTAGCTGAATACAAAATAGTCGCCTCAATCAGGGTTTCAAACTTAGCTCCAAATGCCACTTAGTCCAAAAGCATTTCCATTAAGGGGGAATTCAATCCTTCAAAAAACCTAAGGGATTTATCCATAAGGGTGTCCACCAACTCTCTCCCAAACTTGGAAAATTCTGTAAATTTCGTCACATGCACTTTTAGATCCAATTCTACTTACTTCAACTGAATGAAATTTTCTAGTTGTAGGCTCATCTCAACATTAGGTAAGAACTTATTCTCAAAGTGGGTCCTAAACTCTCCCTAAGTAAACACTCTTCCCACATTCTCTTGTGAAATCATGTTCCACCATTCAAGGGCCTCTCCCTTCAAATGAAAAGCCGCTATCGTACGCTTAAGATGATCATCCCGTCTGGTAGCCTCAAAGATCCTTTCGTACTTGATTATCCATGCTTTGGCTTCAAGGAAGCTATCAGTTCCCAAAAATAATTTATCTCCTAAACTCATGAAATCTTCGCAAAGACAAGGGAAGTTGAGGGTCCCTTTAGAGGGCTGAGCTGTTGGTTCTACTGGGGTAGGATTGGCAGTAGGGATCTGTTCCAAGGTCCTTAGGTACTGTTGGAACCATTCAGGCAAGTACCGCGGTCTTGCCGGGTTCCCCTACTCAGGCTGGTTATCGGCCATTTCTACTACCTTAAAAAGTAAAAACCCTTCAGTGGACTTCTTAAGATAGTACCAAGTACTAAAAAGGAAGAAAGATAAGATTGCCTAGTATAATTGTGTATGTTAGTGAGGGTATAATACATACATATATAGTTTTGAAAACCTTTTCAAATAATAAATACGTCTCTCTTACATATATTTCCCCGTAATCGGGTAAAATATGCTTCGATACCAAACGTAACGACCCGCCCAGAATAAGACTAAATTCCGATATAGAAAAATCCTATCGGAACTTAAAGCTACTCTAAATGGTTCATTGTTCATATAAGTAAATACTAAAACAGATATCACAGAGCAGCCTAAACGAAAATCAGAATCTCACGCTGCGGAAGAGATAAAATATATATAATATCATAAAAATAGATGTACCATGAATAAAACCATAATGTTAAATACAATAAATCTCATAGATAACAGGCACATCAATAATTATCCCAAGCATATAATGATAATAACAATGATAATAATACTACTGCTAAGACTAACTAAATCTCCATTGAAAGACTCTTCCTCAAAGACATGACTAATCATCGTTGATGTAGGGTCCTCGCCTGCTAACCTATTTATGTTAAAAGGGGGAGGTCAGAACATAAAATTCTGGCGAGTGAAGAACATATAAGTTTAAGAATGACTATTTCCTATATTTGGTAGTTTAAATTCTTCATGTTATGTCTACGCAAACAAACATACACAACTAAACATACAGTGCAGACATCCTCACAGTCACTTAAGGCGTATATGTAGATCTAAGGGCTGACATCCCTATAGTCACTTAATACCCTACAAGTAAATCTAAGGGTAGACGTCTCTATAGTCACTTAATACCCCACGAGGTGGGATATATATAGTCACTTGAGGTTGTCTCCTAATTTGTTAAGGATAGACGTCCCTTCAGTCACTTAAGACCCTATGGCGGACCCCTAGCCGCTTAAGACCTCGTCCCTAACGCCATCGTCATATACTCAACCTTTCCTTGAAGGTTGAGACATAGTAACGACCACTTAACACCAAGTTTAGGTGGGAAAGTAGTTTCTTTAAGACCCTCCTAGCGGATTAACTTGTTACTATCTAGCTGTCCTTACGAGTGAACTCCCAGTCACTTAATACTTCCCTTGGACAGTGGTTCCTTTAGGACATTTATATAAATCATCCCTAGGTCAGTCCTCACTAAACCCATATATAAGAAGCGGACATTACTTGGAGAACTACCCTACTCATACATTATTGTCTACTAGGACCATTTAATACCCTTTAAGAGAAAGGCGGACTCAATGACCATTTAAGACCTTTATAAGTGTGAGTCCCATAACTTGGGTCCTAAACGAAGGAGTGAACCGTAGGAATGGACCTTAGTCTTAACTACTTAATACCTAATAAGGTAAGTCAGCCACTTAATAACTTCTTAAGGTAGGCCTACTTCACACACACACACACACACACACACACATATATATATATATATATATATAAATACACACACACATACACACACACTAGACATCTCACATTAAGTCGACCACTAGTAGATGTTGGATTTGTCGAGCGGTTCTGAGCAGGCTTCTACTACATGTTGGGCATAACCTCATACCATAGTGTAATAATTATAATGGCCCATGGCACCTACACCTCTCACATTAACCAGTCTTACTTATAGATGTTGCTTATGTCGATCGGTTCTAGGCAGGCTTCTACTACAAGTAATGGTTAACCTCATGTCTATGTATCAATATTTATAATTAAAGCCATTAACTCACACAAACACATTCAAATTATCCATGGGGGCATTCAAATTCCTGGTTTAAACATATTTATCACGCACTTAATATGCATTAATATTACGTTTAATTATGTTATAAATATATATAAATACACGTAAATTATGCAAACAAGAATAACATCCAAATTATGTTTTGAAATGTCAGTCTTATCTATTACAATTAAGGTGTACAAGTCAATTTCCTAAATTTACATAGTCCAACATGTATATTCACAATTTATGACGAAAAGGGAAATAACAAAATATGTGAATAAACTTGTAGCCTAGGCTTTAATAGTTATTTGAAACAGAAATAGCTTTAATAGTTATTTGAAAAGAAATATAGGAAAGATGCAGTATATCTAATTACATATGAAAATCCTTGTTTTTGATGTTGCTTCACTTTTATATTTATATTTTGTACAGATCTTAAGATGATATATGCAAATAATACGTTCAGACGGATCTATTTAGAATAGATGCTTAAACCTGTTAATTTTTCGATATATAAATCCCATGTTTTTGACACACAAACATATATGAACAAAAAAATAAGAATTAAGTGAATCAAAACCTAGAAACTGAGGATTTCACGACATCCGAAGCTTAATCTCCATTATCCAAAGAACACAAAACAAAAATACAGTACTTTTTATTGACCATTCCAACGTCAAATAAAATATAGGTTTTTGGGGAGTTTTAGCATTATATTATTGTTTGACCGAAATTCCGTATAGGCATAATATTCCAAATCCAAAATACAAAAATATAAGAAATAGAACTTAGATGGTTTCCACCCGCATTGCTTTGGAAATGAAGAACAAGAGAATTTGAGTAGTAATAGATTTGGATCTAGCCTTGGCAAACGAGCTCCAATCTTTTTATTAATATATATATATATATACACACACATATATAAGAATCAAATGAATCAGAATCTTAAATATATACAAACTAAATTTCAGAATTCTCAAAACTATGTAAATATTAGAATAGAGAGGATAATATTGAGTTTAGAGAATTAGAAGAGAAATCTAACATTAGATCCGGAATTAGCAATGGCAGAATAATAATGGACTCCCATTTTGAAGGGCATCCAACCTCTTAAGTGGAAAGGGTCGACCTTTTGGGTTGAATTTGCCCAAGGAATTTATTTCCCTAGTCGTTACTCCAATTTTATTAAATATTGATCCAATTGGTTGATGTCTTTCCTTTGTTTGATTATCCTTGTCTCTATTGTATATAAATATATACACATAATTTCAAATTCGATTGGTATATTCTTTTCATGCTAATCCATAATTAATATATTCCAGATGTATATATATTCTATTTAGATTTCAAATCTTGTGCGTAAATATTTACACACAACTTGTTTTATTAATATCTTTTGCATACGGACTCCGATTTCAGCAAATAAAATATGAAAATGGATCATAATCTCGCCACGAACTCAATTACCATACTTACGTGTCCCAATTCCAATTTACTCAAAATTCATTTTTAGCCCGTTAACTTATATTAATTTATTATTATTAAATTATCTCATGTCCGTTATTTTTTATTTTACGGGGTGTTAAACTATTGCAATGTTTCTTTTTAAACGACAACAAAAGTCATAAGTAGTATTAAATGAAGATTTATGGAATAACGTCAAAATTTGGAATAGACAACCAATGCTGGAATGTTGACACATGTGAACAACAAAAATGTTGATACAGTTAAAATAAAAATATATAGATATAAGTTACAGAAATAATACGTGTCATAAATGGAATGAAACCAAGAAATAAAAGGAAGTTCAAATGGCACTAATTAAGCAACGTTTCAATTTAATTGGATATGCACATATTTATAATGCACATTTGAAATGGGAATTAAATGCGTATTAAAATGGTAAAGTACCGAATATAAACCAAAATAGAAATAAATGTCAAAAATAACATTCACAAGATTAAATGAACTAAACATGCAGAAATTTGAAAGTAGAGGAAAAATGATTATGCACATTTATTTACGTGTTTGAATGTGTGTTAAAAATTAGAAATAACAAAAAAAAATAGTTAAGAATTATCAACATTAATAATGTTTGAAACATAATGAAAATCACGCAGCAGGACCCGAAGTATACGATTTAAAATCGTATACATGAGTTGACCCATGCCTTAAGTGGGTCGACCCTAGGGTCGACACGCTTCAGAGAGGGATCGACACACCTAAAGCATGGGTTGACCCATTTCGGGCCAAGGCAGCGTGATTTTTTTTCATTGTTAATGGATTAGATCTAATTCGTTTCAATCAGATGGATGTGGTTCTTTTAAGCAACTATAAATAAACCAGTAGAGCCTAACCTCCAAATCATATTTTCTGAGAAGGCAAGAGAGCTCTGCCATTTCCTTTCTCCCCCTAATTCTTCTAGAAAAAATATATATTAGTTTTAGTATTTATGATTCAATATTTGGGGATGAAAGGTTGTAGATTAGGCATAGGTGCTCAGATTTTCCCGCACGTGTGAAATTCAAATTAGAGAAACCACGAATGGCAGATCTGAATCAGATTCAGAAATGGTGAGCAATCAGGTGAATGAATTTAAATTATATTTTCTTATAATGGCATATTTTATCGTTTGATTCCTATAATAATTTATAATGTGTTCGTATTTTCCTCTTTTCCCCCTTTCTGCATCGGAATATACATAGTTTATGTGAGATTTTGTTATGCATAAAATATACGTGAACTTGAAAATGTCAGAATATGTATAATTGAATTGTGAACCTAAATTATTCGATTGATTATAATCCTTTTTGTTTCCACATATTGGATAAATATAGTTTAATTGGAATTATAAACAAAAAAGAAAAATTTGATGATTTGGGGCTTAATGAATGTATAATGCCAAAAATTGCAATGAAAGAGATATCTGAATTGAAAGTAACCAATTTGACCTAATTAAGATGATGCACAGTAAATTTTGTGGTTAAATAGTGAACCTGACAATTTCACATACATCTGTAAATTGAAAAGTTAGGAATCGCTTGTGTTGATTTTAGAAAAAGAAATATATTTGCATAGCTGGTAAATAAAGGAAGATAGGAAACATGGTTGCAAACATGAAAATAAGAAAGGTATGGATTAGTACGAAATAAGGAATTAACTGTATTGCACACTAATTAAATAACCCAGAGATAAGAAAAACAGACGTTTTGCAATCATGAATTCCTATTATAGTAATCACTTGAAACTATGGAAATAGATTTTTTTATAGTAATCCATCAATTAGGAGTAAGCCTAACTTCCTAAAAGGGTAGATTGTAAAGATAGAAAAAGAGAAGATAACATAACATAAAGATGTTGTGTAAATAAAAAGATTTATTGTAAAGTTATGATTGAAATATAATAAGCACAGTTCAGTGGAAATAATATGTAAGAAAGATTATAACGTAAAGGTTATGAAATAGAATATGGTAGAAAATCTAACTGTAACACAAATATGATAATATTTAAAATTAAAATAAAAAGACATAGTTTATTTGCTAATATGAAATTGGCATAAATTGGTTGAAATGATAGTTAGGCCTTAATATGTACATATTAACGTACCGTGTATGGGTAAATTATGAGCTTAATACTTCTCGTTGTCAGGCTTTAATATGACATATTGATTTACAATGTGTGGGTAAATTACGAGCTTAAAACAAAAATTGTATGGTAAATGATAAAGTTGATTAATGAAGGAAATAATATTCAGATTAAATGGATTAATGAATATTATAAATCAACAAAAAGGAAAATAAGTGAAACGCATAATGATAAATTAGACATAGGGTCTAATTAATATAACGAAATGTGTTTGGTCTAGTCTGTAAGGGTAAAGAGCCTATCGAAGTCAATCATCGAAGGTGCCAGAAGATATGGTAAGAGTACATCCAACTTATTCGACGGGACTAGAGGGAAGTGCGGGACATTTACGGGACGTGAGGATACTCCGTTATGGTCCTCTGTGGTATTCTCGAGTATGTACCCACAAAGGCATGGTCTGTACGGTACTAGCCGATGAGTATGACTTGATTGCATTTATCGTCGTGGCAGCCTAAAGACTAGTTGGGATGATTTTTAGGATGATTTGGTGGGTGCCACAGGGTGAGAGGCTTCTTGGTTAGGACCCAAAAAAGGATAGTAGGTCGTCGGATGTCTGTCGTCGTCAGTCGCAGCATGTGCGGGAAAGGCTGAAGCTAAACCAAGAAGCCAATGATCTTCACCACCGGGTCATTGGATGAGGGACCACATGTTTGTTTAGATTGTTTGTTAGGTTCGGTCGCGTAGATTTTTTTGAATGGTCTTTCATTAGTTAGGGGGTAAGATGGTGAGGCCTTGAAGAGCCACAGAAGAGACATGCCAAATATATATATATATATATATATATTAGGCCTAATGAAGCCATTATTTTTGTGGGCCATCCTTGAAAAATATAGTAAAGCCCCTGAGTGAGTTCCGTGGAAGAACTCTGGTTTTGGTCGCCTTTATGGCGCAATGGTATGAGCCTATTTGCTTTCGTAGCACGACTTAGTACGCTTTCGTGGCATAGTGATGAAGACATAGTGCGGTTTCGCAGCATAGTCTAGAATGCTTTCGTAGCATGGCGATGGAGGTCACGTACATTTTCGCAGTATGGCGATGGAGACCACTCGAGGAGGGCACTATGAGAGTACCTCGATATATTGGGCATGTTGCTACATATATATATGGTTTATTAGGCTTATCTACTTGGGAGTAGATGAGTACAATTTATGCGTGAAATCGAAAGTGTAATTTACAATAAACCCAAAATAACTTAATAAAGATAAACCAGTGATAGAACAGTATATGTAGTGTTATTTGTAGAAATTATAATTTGTCCATTCACCAGAACTTTAAGTTGACCCACTCCATATAACAAACCCGCAAGCAAATAGGTGGTAGAGATTACAACTTAGAGAAACTTGTTAGATATTGTCATTATTAGGGTAAGTATTTACTTACTATTATATCTTATTCGTTCAATTCTGAGATATTTTATTAAGAGTTATGATATATTTTATCTTTGCCTTTCTGCAGTATACTAGACAAATCAACTTGGGTTTCAGTAGACTTGGATTTTTAGTATTTTGTGAAAAATTCGAGCCTACTGAAATTTTGGTTGTTATAATAAATGTATTTCGATGAATATAAGTATATTACGTAAGAAACCGTGCAACTTCCACACAGTTAAGAATAATATATGTGTGTGCTACATGATAATCTCTATCACCCAACCATATTTTCGCACATTTACCAGCAGGTCGACCATGTTTTTTTAAAATTGATAAAGTCACTTGATAATCATCTTGATCAATGCCTTTATCATTTCGCGTAGCACTTTCAAATGATATGTTCATATGGTTGCTAAAATAATAAGAGAAAAAATGAAGATTCTTCTTCAATGTATGATTTGCAAATCAAACCTTCAACTTGAGCTTTCTGACTCACTTTTTTCTTTGGATGATTTAAGTACTTATTAAGAATTATTTTAAATTAATTTTTTGTTTACATTTAATTAAACCAATATTAATATACCTTTCAAATGGATACATCCATTCATATTGCACAGGCCCTCGAAGACGTGCTTCAAATGGAAGATGAATAGGAAAATGCTCCATAACATTCATAACATTAAAAAAACATGGTTATTCAGTTTGTAGAGTAATATAAGGATTTCTTCCTCAAGTTTATGTTGATGATAAACTTTAATGTAGTAGTTTAAAGCTCTTTATAAAATGGACTAAGTTCTATTATAGCAATCCAAATTTTTACGGGTAACAACACTTTGAAAGCGATGGGTAACAAACTGTCCATTTTAACATGATAATCATGGGTTTTCATCCTACTAAGTTTATTGTTCTTATAGTCAACACATCTACAAAGATTAGAAGATATACCATGCAGGAATCTTAATCCTTCCACCCATTTAAAAAGTATATTAACTTAATTGTTATCTAGATCATAACATGTGTTAGACCAAAAATTGGTCCTAACACCCAAATTGTCGTATTTATAGCATAGGATATGAAGAAATAACTAAAAAATAATAGAAAAAGCAAGAAAACAAGATTTTTATAGTGGTTCGGCGTTAACGTGCCTACATCCACTTCATATTTTCTCATTTCCTTCATGGGTTACAATTACAATGAATATTGTCTCTCCCTCACTCGAATTCAATGAATAATTCCCTCTGAATTCATTGATTTTATTGAGGAAGATGGTGGTTATTCATGGAGAAGTGCTAGCCATGGCAGCCATGGATGTTGAGATGCCAAAAGTCCTCTGGAGGTGTATTTATAGCTGTAGGAGAGCCCATATGGTGATCGGGTCGTGGTAGGACACGTGGCACCCGATCCGGGAAAGTAGGAGCGGTCACAATCTCAAGAATAGGTCAAGATCTACATGTGTAGTAGCAGGTCCTGGTTGCGGTTCGTGGTCATAGTTCATGAGCCGGTGTGGTGAGCTAGTGATGGTCATGATGGTGATGGTCAGGTCGGGTCATGGTCACGAACCACCCTCAGCAGGTGGTCACGAACTGACCCGAGGGGGTGATCACGAACTGCCCCCGGGGGTGCTCACGAACCGATCTTCGAAAATGCCAAAATCCAGATTTTTCCATATTTTGCCACTTCATCCAAGCGATTGATGATCAATGCATGCTCATACTCAAATCCTTTGCTTTGGGTAGCCAAGTCACAAAGCAGGCTAACATTTACCCCCCCCCCCCCCCCCAAGTACATCTTATCGCAGATGAGATGTGCTTTGAATATGTCTGGCTAAATCTTTCTGGAATGTTATTCGTCCTTGAGAAGGCTTTATCACCCTGTCGTGTCCCCTTGCGTAGTTCTGATATTTCGACTCTTTGTTGTATAGACAGTTTGTCATACGCCACACCGCCTCTATTGGTGCTCCATTCTCTATCATAAAATCATTAAGACCATCTGTCTCGACATTAGCACCTTCTTGTCATAGAACTCTGTCCATCTCGTGATGAGTTCGCCAAAGCCTCTGAGAAAATCTCGTTGCAGAGAAAATTTAAAGTCTCAGGGAATAACAGGGGATCCTGATGTCCCAAGTGAAAGGGCTGTGATTGTCGTTATCTATATCATTTTGAGAAGTGTCGCCTCGCGAGAGGCGCCGAATCAAACCGGCGAACAGATTGCCACCAAGGAGCTACTGCATATTGCTAAGATTAGGACTGGTGCCCCCAGCATCGAATCTGAGATTACAAATGGGGTCTTTGCTGATTTCTTGTTTCTTCATCGATATTGCCCCCGGGTCATGGTTTGAGTCATTCGACCCGACTGGGCTCCTGTTCTTCGAATTGTTGTGTTCCCGCATGGAGCTGAGTGTGAAGTGTCGCTCAAGTATCCTTCTGAGTTGAAGCTAAAGTTGGTCATACGTAACCTGAGTTTGTTACAATTCTTGCATTCTCGTCTAGGATGTTGCAGGTAGCCCTTCCATTGCCCATGTTTCCATCCATGATGTTCTAAATCGAAGCTACATGCTGCATGCCTGCTGATTGGTTCGTGTTCAGTCCGAGTTGATGGTTGCTATTTGGTCGAGCCAAGTTCGTCATTGCTTGAACTTTGATTTTATCATTTCCAGCGAATTGATGATTGTTGCTCGGCCTTTCGATTCAGTGCTGTTGCCCCCAGCGTGGAGCCTTGAAATAGGTGAAGGTCGACCTCGGGCTTCTTGGATCCACATGAGCAGTAGCCGTCAATCAGGCTTCTGTCATTGAACTGTGGATAGAGGCATCGAGTAGTTGAACTATACTGCTTGAGGCTCGTATTCCGTACCCCCATACTCGGGTGTTTTGTTAGGTAAAATGCTTCGAATCCATATCTTCTCTGGATTCATATTCATTCCTCGTACCATGAGTCAGAGTTAGATGAAGATCGATTTGTTGGTACGCAGCTCATGCTAATCTCTTGTCTCTTATCCAGGCTCTGAGGATCGGCATCAGATGGTGAAAGGTCAGATTTTGATCATCCCGAGTGTTCCCGCTTGCCCCCTACATCTAGGGAAAGGTCGGAGATAAGGTGGCTGTGTCACACCTGATGGTTGCATGGGATATGTTCAGCCTCATCTGAGCTTCCCATTCTGGAAGTAGGTTGGGATCAGCAAATGGACGTTCTCTTTGCATCGTTTCCTTGTTCCTAAGGGGCCTATCAAGATCACAACATAAGTTAAACACAAGCACATAAGCTATGCCGTTTGTAAATATTTTCAATAGTTATGCCCCCGGTCCAGGGGTAACGACATAGGACAGGTGGTCGGATCACTCCCCTTTCAAATTCAGACATGTATGTATGAAAAGGAGTCGTTGCTCTTAGAACTTAAGTGATACTATTTTTCAAGTACGAAGAAAAACATTTTTCAGACGGTTCAAGAAATCCATAGTCCATAGGGATCCAGAATATCACGGTCGCGTCGAATCGTATTAAGGTCAGGTAGACATCCAAGAATCCTTGGACTTCGCCGGGTCCTTCCAGCTGCGAGTATCGAGCCGCGTGACATGTCATTGAACAGTCCACTCCTAAGCTCTCCCCGCTGTTGCCGCCTTGGGTTGCATATGAAGTTTAGCATTAGGCCTCAGTGTCAGCCATCTGGACATGGCCCTTAATTTGTTTTCTACTGGCCTATTGTTGTTGCGAGTGCGGGCTTCGCGTTCTTGACCAGTTATCCTTTGTAAATCTACAATCAGCAAACAAAGTGGTATTCCTACAATATCATACATTTGCAAGTTTGTTATATATTTCAATCGAATATATTTGTAGTCAGAGCATTACTACAATGGGTAGTAAGTAATAAATTACATCACAAATCAGATAAGGGTTTCAATTAGGGATAATCATAATCCCTACAAATAAATAGCATACCATATCGCAGACATCGTAGGGGCGTGATGTGTGTGTATGCCCCAATCAATAGTGAATAAAGTGCCTGTCCATGGCTTGTTTGGATTGATTTGGATCGACAGTTCATCCCCTCCCCCTCATGTCTGGAAATGAGGGGTTCGAGCTTAGCTTCCATTCTTGCCCCCCGATCCTACAACGGGGTAGGAGCCCTTTCATGGCATGTAGTCGCAATGCCTTTATACTCTCCTGTCGTATGCCCAGGATAGAGTTCGAACTCAGCTTTCAGTCTGCTCCCCGATCCTTCAGCGGGGTAGAAGATCATTTGCAGCGCCAGTCCCTGGCGCCTTTATACTCTCCCGTCGAATACCCATGGTAGAGTGGAATCAAGGCGGTCTTTTCATCATGGTGCACCATCACGCCTTGGGGACGTCATCTTCCCGTCCTTTATACTCTCTCTCGAATCATGAGATTTAGAGTTAATCAGGCGAACAGTCATGTCATTCACCCCGGCTTTCCTTCTGTACTCTAGTTCAAAGAGTATGATTCTGCCATTTCGAGTGTCGTTCTCGAGCTCGGTTATAGTCCGTACTCCATGCTTCAGTCTGGCGGATGGAGATTTTCGGGCAAGCGATCGGATCACACTTGCTGAAGCGCTACCTCATAATCTTTGATTCATGAGTAGAGGCGGCCGTTTGCAATAATCAAGTCTCTCTCGTCCCACCGACTCGTGGGATGGAGTTTGGTCGGACGTCGTGATATCATCCTTTATGCTTTCTCTCAAGTCATGAGAGTTGGAGTCACGGATCGAGTGGTCTTTAATCATGGTGAGCCCATCACACTCATCCTAGATTTATGCTTATATCCAAGCTCTGAGGATTGGAGTCTGTCGGGCAAATAGCCGAAAGACGTCTGCCAGAGCTTTGCGTTCCTCCGATCAATCTATGGGAGGTGTGATTGGCACCGAACTTCGGGTACCTGCATCATTCATATCGCATGAATTAGTCATGTCAATAAATCAAGAGACATGTAAAAAACAAATTTCATGATGGGAAAGTAAGGATATCAATGGGCACTACTGCCCCCTATCGGGATTCATGTAATCCGGTGGCATCGAGGATGGGATCGAGCCATATAGATGGTCACACCACGTCCATCTGGAGTCGGACTCCGACTTTGCAATTCAATGATTTATGTACAATTGTATTGTGGCCTGCCACGTGTGAGCCATGGATTGGATGGTCATCCTAGATCCACTTTGAGCTATACAACTTTCCTTAGACGGGGGGCGCGGCTTTGCAAACGAGGAGTTCAGTCGGGCCTGTTACGGCAGTGCTCCATAACTCTGCACGCGGGTGTTAAAAGTCTGATCGGTACCAGATCCGAGGTACCTGCATGTTAAAGGAATGAATATCATTTGGGGCGAAAATGGCATTAAAGGCTTTTTGCAGGTCCATTTTTCCTCGTTCTGTCTTTGTCAGGAAATAGTTGCCAAAGTCTTTAGCTGACGAGTGCCTTTATTTAGACACTGTAAGCAAATGACGAGGTCGTATCTCCTTCGAATCGCATCTTTGCACCCATGTCAGGGAAGGATTGAGTGTCATGTAGGCATGTCTTTACCACTAATGGTAGTACACCATCACATTGGTGTTAGGACGGTAACTGGCAGGAGAACAATGGATCCATATTTATAGAAACTTTGCGATTTTCATGCTAGGAAATAGGATATGGTTGTTGGGAGGATATTCATATTTCACAGATCCATTAATATGCCTTCGATCCCATGTCAGGGATAATAGTATGGTGCACAGACTATCAATCAACATCCTGGCTTGAGTGTTCCAAACGTTTAACTCGCCAATCTTCGGGCAAGACTGCGACAGTCGGTCATGCAATTTTTTGATGTATCATCTTTGGAATGGATGATGCAATCCCGAGCGGTCCATGCTCAAATCTCCAGTTTCCCCCAGCATCTGGGGGATGAGTTACTTGGCAAATAATTGATGAAAGGAGTGGAAGTGTGGATCTTCACTTTCTAAATCCCAAACATCGCTCACTAGATGTTTCATTCGCATATATCTCTCTTCAAGCAGGAAGTTAATTAGTGATTTTCTCGAATCGTTCGAAGCGGTGAATTCAGTAATGGGACTTGTTGGTGTTTGTCTTGGGACAACCTTCTAAGGAAAATAATCAACATTACCTTTCATGTCACATCTTGAGGCATAACGAACGATGGCATGCCATCTACTTCTCCTTGCCGGAAGCATTTTGTGCTGCAGTTAGTATCTTACGGGGTTTTTCCATGACTCTCTCCTGGATTCGGTCTCCAATACTGGATCAACTTCCATCTGATCAGTGATTGGATTTATTAGTGCCTTGATGGGGATCATCTCTATCTTTTCTGGATTGTCGGAACTTTCTTACTTGGCCACATTATTCGCCTTTTGAGATATGTTGTAACGTTCTGATCCATCCAACAGTTCTTCTACCCGTTCTAGGTAAGCTGCGAATCATGGTACCTTCATCTGGAATTCCATTCAAATCTGGAAAACAACAATCTAAGAGTCACAAATGATGTTTAACACCGCTACTCCCAACTCCTTAGCGAGTTCCAACCTGACAATCAGGGTGTCATATTTGGAATTGTAGTTAGTAGCGGAAAATTCCAATCGTATTGTAACAACCCGGAAAATCTGAACCAATTTAAAAATTTTATTTTGGCTATTTCAGTAAATTTGGAATAGTTAAAATAATTTATTTTAAATAATAACGATTAAAAATTTATTTTAATCGAAGTTAGAGCGAATATTTTTATTTTCATTTCAAAAGGAATTAGAGATAGTACGGTAGTATGGTAAGTCAAACCTGAACTTTGAATGAATGTACCGGATTCAAAAGTTAACGGATTTTAGTGAAACCAAAAATATCTAAAACTGATTGAAAATATCTTTCCAACGAATCCGAAAAATCGAAATTTCATAGCGGGAATCAAAAAGTTATGGTTAGTTGAATATTTAGAATGGTCGCTATAGTATAATTTATAGCCCGTATAAAAGGCCATTTTTCAAACGACCTCCGTTTTCGATGAAACCTCTTTTGTTCGATCCAGAATGTCAAATTATTGCTAAGTTTAATATTCCAGAATTTTTGGAGGAGCAAAAGAAAATGTGTTTTGTCAATTTTAGTCAAATTTAATCGACTTGAAAATGGCCATTTTTCAAACGGTCTCGGAATTTGACGAAATTAATTTTGTTAGGACCGTATCGTCAAAACAAAGCCAGAAATAATTTTTCTGCAATTTTCTAAGTCCGTATGTGGCCCCGGTGAATTTAAATATACGATCGAATTAATTTAGTAAAGGATTTAAATATTAAATTAAAGAATTAAGGCCACAAACAGTCGTTTGGGCTGACGAGACCTAGCCCATTGGATCCGGAACGGGGCTATTGGGTTGGGTCAACTCCAGTTGGACTGAAATTGAATTTGTTTAGAATTTATGGTTTTTTGCAAAATTAACATTAAAATATTATAAAATAAACTCAATTGTCTTCTTCAAAATCCTAGTTCCTATTAGTAGAGTCGCCGCCCCCTATGACCAATGGCTGAAATTGCTTCCACCTTCTTCCACTAATTCCCCTTCATCCACTCACTAAATCACCATCCTCCTTTGGAGTTTTTGGTGGTGATTCCTACACTCTACAATCCTGTACGGTCGAATCTCACCTAGTTCACCACAGCTCGTGTTGTAGACCCCTAAAATCCGATGTTTTATGGCCGCCGTCCACCCACATAGCTCAATCGAGCTCTGCCATTTTGGCCCCCCCAGGCGCGCCGTTTCCCCCTCTTCCACGTGGCACACTCTGATCGGCACCTCGTGCCTCCAGTCGCGAGTTAGAGCGAAGCCTAGGTTCAAAGGAGTAGCACGAAGGCACGACCTTTATCTGTGATTGGGGAAGAAGGTTGAGTTCTCATTTTATTTAATTTATTAATTTAATTTAAAAATTAACAATCTTAATTAAAGCATAAATCATTCATACTGATTCAGAATAACTTGATTTTCGAAGCATCGCGATCGTAAGACAGAGATCTACGTTTCTAGACTAAAAAGGAACAATTTTGAGCTGGTTGAATTTGGGCCAAATTTGCAGATCCAAACAATTCAGATTCACGACTGTGAGGTTTCTGATTTAAATAATTAATCAATTTAATTATTATTATTTTTCTGGCTATTTAAATAATTGTATGTATGATCTGCGATGTATGAAATTTAGAATTGTTGATTTGATCCGTTTGTGATGTGTTGATATAGATTTGATAATTTGGATATTTTGTTGAAATAGATCTGAATATGATAGGATAATTAAAATAAATCATTTTTGTCAATATTTTGTTGAATAATATATATTAAACAAAAATGGATTGTCATGATTATTGAATTGAATTAGAATTGTCAATTCAATAAAAATATCATTTTGTTTATATTATTGAATTGAATTAGAATTGTCAATTCAATAAAAATATCACTTTGCTCATATTATTGAATTGAATTAGAAATTTCAATTCAATAAAAATATCATTTTGCTTATGTTATTGAATTGAATTAGAATTGTCAATTCAATAAATATATCATTTTGCTTATGTTATTGAATTGAATTAGAATTGTCAATTCAATAAAAATATCATTTTGCTTATGTTATTGAATTGAATTAGAATTGTCAATTCAATAAAAATATCATTTTGCTTATGTTATTGAATTAATTTAGAATTGTCAATTCAATAAAAATATCATTTTGTTTATATTATTGAATTGAATTATAATTGTCAATTCAATAAATATATCATTTTGCTTATATTATTGAATTGAATTAGAATTGTCAATTCAATAAAAATATCATTTTGCTTATATTATTGAATTGAATTAGAATTGTCAATTCAATAAAAATATCATTTTGCTTATGTTATTGAATTGAATTAGAATTGTCAGTTCAATAAAAATATCATTTGGTTTATGTTATTGAATTGAATTAGAACTTTCAATTCAATATAAAATATATCACTTTATTTGTTGATTGATAAAAACATCACCTGTGTTGTTGCTTGATTGAATTAGAGCTTTCAATCAAATAAAATATTGTTTTTGTGGTTATAATTAAATTTGCAGCAAAAATGGACATTTGGGTAAATAGAAAAAATTAGTTAAACAAAAGTAATTTTTTTATGGAACTTTTAACACCCAAATTTGTAATTTTTTGTAAACAGAGAAATGGTTCATGTTTTTAATCAAAACATGAATTCATTAAAATATACAATTTTAATGCTAAGAAAAAGGAGTAAAATAAAAAGTTATATTTTTATTTACATATTAGATGTAAATATAAAGAGTAAAATAAAAAGTTAATTTTTATTTACATTTTAGATGTAAATAAAAAGAGTAAAATAAAAAGTTATATTTTTATTTACATATTAGATGCAAATAAAAGAATAGAATAAAAAGTTATATTTTTATTTACATATTAGATGTAAACAAAGAATAGATTGAAAAGTTACATTTTTATTTGCATTTTAGTTGCAAATAAAACATAGAATGAAAATTACATTTTTATTTGCATTTTAGATGCAAATAAAAACATGAATTAAAAAGTGGCATTTTTATTTGCATTTTAGATGCAAATAAAAACATGAATTAAAAAGTTGCATTTTTATTTGCATTTAAGATGCAAATAAAAACATAAATTAAAAAGTTGCATTTTTATTTGCATTTTAGATGCAAATAAAAACATGAATTATAAAGTTCCATTTTTATTTGCATTTTAGATGCAAAATAAAAGCATGAATTAAGTAGTTACATTTTTATTTGCATATTAGATGTAAATAAAAACATAGAATAAAAAGTTATATTTTTATTTACATTTTAGAGGTAAATAAAGGAGTAAATTAAAAAGTTATATTTTTATTTACATTCTAGATGTAAATAAAAGATAGAATTTAAAAGTAACATCTCTACTTACATTTTAGATGTAATAAAAAGGGATGGAATTAAAAGTGATATTTTTATAGTAAAATTTGAGACGACAAAAAGCATAGAATAAAAAGTTACATTTTTATTTACATTTTAGTGGTAGTAAAAATGATAGAATCAAAAGTTGCATTTTTATTGTCATTTTAGAGACAATAAAAAGAATAAGAATAAATATCGCATTTTTGTTGTCATTTTAAAGACAATAAAAAGAATAAGATTAAATATCGCATTTTTATTGTCATTTTAGAGACAACGAAAAGAATAAGATTAAATATCACATTTTTATTGTCATTTTAGAGACAATAAAAAGAAAAAGATTAAATATCGCATTTTTATTGACATTTTAGAGACAATAAAAAGAATAAGATTAAATGTCACATTTTTATTGACACTTTATATGAAATAAAAAGAATAGATTTAAAAGTCATATTTTTATTATAAATTTAGTTGCAATAAAAATAGTAGAATTGAAAATCATGTTTTATTATCATTTGGTTTCAACAAAAAGAGTGAACATTAGGAAATTATATTTTCAATGTAATTTAGTTTCCTTTGAAAAGAATTTGTCATTAAACATGATTTGTTTAAAACTGTCACTATTAATATGTTGGTTAAGATTTAGAAAATCATGTGTAAAATTTCTAACATGAATATGGACTGTATTTGACTTGCTTGTGACCGTTTGAAAGTAGTTGAAATCGCCAAACGAATAATATATATATATATATATTAATTAAAATTAAACGAATAGCGCGCGGTAGTTCGTGTTTCGACAATCGTAACTTTAAACGATTATACCGTAAAATCCGACCGTCAGATTTCCCCAAAACTGGAACCGTTAGGACCGTTTTGTGAAGATCTTTCCAACATATAATTTTTTTTTTAAATCCAATGGTTAGATTTCAAGACAAGTGTAAATCAAATTTTGGTAAAAACAGCGCTAGGGCCGCCCATCGACCCGAAGCATCGTTAAGTAAATTTGGCTATTTTTATGCAAATAAAAATAGCGATTAATCATTATTCAATACCATTAACGATTTTAAACTATATATATGTGAGGATCATTTGAAAAGGCCGAGTTAAATCTCATTTCAAATGGTCATACGACGGTCTAAATTGAAGATCTTAAAGACGGCGATTGAAGACCGGCGATCTTCACATCGAAAGAATAACTACTGATGTCTGGCATTGGCTAGCTACCAATAAAGGCTTAAAGTAGTAGTTGTCCGGACGTACTTGTTGATTGTCCGGATATGCGAGCACCTCACTTCCGTTTGGACATACGGGACGAGGAATAAGGTGACTCCGGTTTCGTTCAGACCCAGTACGGACTTGTAAATGGATGTGTGTCCGCATTGAATTTCATGCTGTGTAATTAAATTGATTTCTATTAATATATATCTGTGGTGGCGGAGAATTTATTATCTTGCTTAACACCCTTCTTTGAGACGCACGAGCTCGAAGGTTATATGTTGGTAGTTATCAATCGCATGGTGTGAACTGTCAATGTGACATGCCAAGATGCAATTGATCGAGGCTTTTGTTGAAAAGCAGAGCCTTGTGGATGATGATCAAAGCATAGACTATTTCGACGTAGATTTTTGTATTACGTTACCTCGCGAGCCTCACACCCCGGTAGAGTCAAAAATGGGACAAGGGAACGCAGGGAGTGCACATGTTTCTTTCTAACTAGAAGTGGTGTGTTGGTTTTTACAAGGCCCGACATTTTTACTTATGTGGTTGATGGAATGAGGCGCCTCGGATTATTTTTTGTCGCCAATGGACAAATTATAGGTTCAATAGGATCGGGGAGCGTGTGTTCAAGAATTGCCAATTCACTAACGTTATTTGTGGACCGGCCCTGCTGTATCCAAGGGTTGCCCGTAGGTGTGATCCTGAGACATTGCTAGAGTGTCTCTAATCGGTAAGGAGATCGTTCCTAGCCTTGACTCTTGATGGAAATCCAACTTCCAATACGACATTACAGTTTTGATTGTAAACCTATATATGGCGACATAGTATATGGTAGCTATGCCGTCTTGGATTGATACATTTACTTTGAAGTATTTTTGAAAACTTATTATACATTAATAATAATATTAAAAATATTATTTTATACGTATCAAGCATTTTTGATCATTATAAGGTAAAACTCTATCCTCCAGTCTGCGTTGCATTGTGTGATGGGACATGAGTCTTATAATGATTTCATTTTCTAAAAAGCATCGCGTTGTTTTTTATTTATTTATAAAACTTATGCACTGGCAATCCAATGGAGTTGAACCCATTCCGCATTAGCGGCGTGGTCCATTGATTTGCCATATTGTTAGTTTAGTAAGATTTCTCGTACCAGTCCCATGACTGACTCGTAGTTTGTTTCACTTTGTAAATTCGGGTGCCCTCTTTCCACACTGGCAGCCAATTAACAGGTGTTAGGTATGGATATTTTATGGAACTGAAGCTTGTTGTTGAAGAAGATGAAGAATCTTTTCTTTTTATCCTTTTATTTACTTCTTGAGACATGGAGATAGTATTGAGTATTGATGTATTTTGGGAGATTGAGACTTTATTTCTTTCCCTGATTTAGACATCTATTTTGCTAAGTGTATCTTGTACTGCGTACTCTGATGTTCTGTGATGATGTTTGTGATGACATTTCCGTTTCCACTGCAACGATTTATATGTTTTGCAACTATCTGAGATCTGTTATTGTTTTAATCATGTTATGCTCCTATGATTATCCTTACTTTCGTACCATGGAAGTTGGGGTCGTCACATTTGGTATCAGAGCTGGTTTAAGGTAACAGCATGATAGGGTGTTCTCGCTGTATGATCATGTGGAAAAGTATTGACTCTTGCCCCTACATGCCCATGGGTGGTTGTCCGTGTCGAGAGGCAGGACGTGAAACCAGTGTCTGAGGTATCTTTAGTGGCCACCGGGGTGCTTAAAATTCCTCGTAAATAGAGACACCATTTGGTATCAGAGCTAAAGGGTAACCTTAGCTACGGAGTACAACATTTTTAGAACAATTCGTCTAGATAGAATCAGTAGTATTCTAAGACGAGTAGCTCATTAGAGATAGGATTAGTAATGTCCTAGAATGAGCACAGCAGAATGGCACATATTAATCAGTCATTACTTCATTATCATCTTATCATATGTCTCTATTTTTAATCTTTGCTTTGAAAAAATTATCATTTTTGTTAGTCTGACTCTTTACTTGATGGTACAGAACTAACTAAGGAATGAGTACCAGAGCACGTACTAGAGCACGAGGCCGAGGTGGGGCAAGAGGACCTGCCAGATATGAGACTCCTACGGCCCAGGAACAGGAACTGGACACTCCAGAGGTTGAGACACCACCACCACCTCTACGAGCTTTTGATCTAGACAAGGTGGCAAAGAAAATCAAGAATCTAGGAGGCGTGCATTTCACAGGCCAAGAGACGGTGACAGAGGCACAAGCATGGCTTAAGACGATTGAGAAAATCTTGGGAGGATTAGAGCTCGAGGATCATAGGAAGCGATTTATGGTGACATGGTTCCTGAAGGACCAGGCCCAGATTTGGTGGGAAACAGCTATGGTTGAGGGTAATGAAGCTGATGTAACTTGGGAGAAATCCAAAGAGCTATTCAATGAGAAGTTCATTCCGCCTCACGAAGTTGAACGCCTTCATGATGAGGTTGCCCACCTCCAATAAGGAAGTATGACAATTGCTGAGTATGTAAAGAAATTCGACGAGCTTTCCAGATATCCCCCTGAGCTAATCCAAGACCCGCTTCAGAAAAATAAAAGGTTTATTAATGGTCTTGCGAGGAGGTATCATAATAGGGTGACGACACACATCGAGCGTCCATTTTCTAAAGTGATCGAGATGGCCTGCAGATATGAGGAGATTGACCAGAAAGGTTCCCAGCAAGATCAAGAAAAGAATCAAGCCAACAACAAGAAAAAGGAGCCGGACAAGAAACCTGAGGCGGGCAGCTCTTCTACCGCCAAGCCCCAAGAGAATAAGAAGAGGGACAGGTCGAATATCAAGTGTTTCAATTGCCAGAAGAAAGGGCATTTTGACTATAAATGCCGAGCCCCGAAGAGAACAAGAAGGAACGAGTCTGGACCGAGTCAAAGCAGTGGACAGAATCCCCGTGGCCCAAAGGAATGCTTTAACTGCCACAAGACTGGACACTTTATCAGGAATTGTCCCCTCTGCTCAAGAAATCTGAAGTGGCACATGTCTATGACGGGGCGGCTGCACCGGCTTCTTCCGAAGCAAGTAAACCTGATGTTTTAGGAGGTACTCTTAACATTAAGAACATTCCTATTACAGTTTTGTTTGACATAGGTGCATCTAGAAGTTTCATATCTGTTGACACGATTAAAAAGCTTAAATTGAAACCCAGAAAACTCAAAGAACCAATTGGAGCCCATAGTCCGATAGGAGGTTCACTTATACTCGAGCAGTACTATAGAGTGCCTGTTTCTTACTCTCACTTCCAGTTTCCTTTTGACTTGATCGTTATGAGTTTTTCTGGATACGATATCATACTTGGGCTAGACTGGCTAACAATGTATGAGGCTGAGTTATTATGCGCTGAAAGGGTAGTCAGAATTAAAACCAAATTCGGAAATACAATGCCTATACCATGCCACGGCTCAGCCACAGATAGGAAAGAATTCTGGTCTTCTCTAGAAGTCACTTCTGCTTCTATTGAGGATATTCCTATCGTTAGAGACTATGCGGATGTGTTCGAAGAAGTTGACAGCTTACCTCCACGTAGAGAAATCGTTTTCAGAATTGACTTAGTTCCGAATGCAAGGCCGGTTGTACACCCTATTCGGAGGATGTCACAGAAAGAAAAAGAGGAGCTGAGCAATCAAACCAAGCAGCTTTCACGGAAAGGTCTGATTAGGCCTAGTTTCTCGAGCTGGGGTGCAGCAGTGGTTTTCATCCCAAAGTCAGACGGTACCCTCAGGCTATGTGTGGACTACCGTGACCTAAATAAGCAGACTCTGAAAAATAAATACCCACGGCCCCGCATTGATGATCTGTTAGACCGCTTGAACGGAGCACGAGTATTCTCTAGGATGGACCTAGCTACAGGTTTCCACCAATTACGCATTGCTGAGGAATGTGTGCCTTTGACAGCTTTCAGAGGATCAGACTTATTTTATGAATGGCTAGTGATGCCCTTCGGCTTATGCAATGCTCCAGCATACTTTGTAGATCTGATGAATAGAGTCTTCCGCGATGTTTTAAATAAATTCGTGCTGGTGTTCATTGATGATATTATAGTCTTTTCTAAATCCACTGCTGAACACGAAAAGCATCTGAAAGATGTCTTGGAGATTTTGTGTAGAAATGTGCTGAAAGCCAAATTCTCCAAATGCATATTCTGGAAAGAAGAGGTAAAATTCCTCGGCCATGTTGTATCTAAGGAAGGCATGAGATCCAGTAAAGATTTCAGCCATCAAAGATTGGAAGCAGCCTAGCACGCCCACTGAAGTCAGAAGTTTCTTAGGTCTGGCTGGCTATTATCGGAAATTCGTTAAGGATTTCTCAAAATTATCTTGTCCATTGACAAAGCTGAATAAGAAGCATACAAAGTTCATTTGGACACCCGAATGTGAGGCAGCCTTCCAAGAGCTGAAACAGAGGTTGATCATAGCTCCTGTGTTGACCATTATTGATGGCAAACGGGATCTGAAAGTCTGGACAGACGCTTCTAGAGAAGGTTATCCATTTCATCTAAATAAACATGTCAGAAATGACATTTTTCTAATGTCAAATCTTATTTTAACATGTTATTCTTTTCTCTATTTAAGGTATTGGTGCGGTGCTAATGCAAAGAGACAAAGCCATTGCATATGCTAGCCGCCAGTTAAAACCGCATGAGAAGAATTGCGCTACTCATGATCTTGAGCTAATGGCCATCATATTTGCTTTAAAGATATGGAGGCACCATCTCTTGGGCGAGAAATTCGAGCTATATACTAACCACAAATCCTTAAAGTATCTGTTCACCCAAAGAGATTTGAACTTGAGGCAGCAGCGTTGGGTTGAATTCCTTGCACCCTATGACCTGATAATCTTATATACTCCAGGGAAAACCAATGTAGTGGCAGATGCGCTCACAGGAAGAATACGGCCAGCACCAATCTTATTCTTTCCAATCTCATTATTACCCCTACCTTGATCGATAAGATCTCTGCTCTTCAAAAGAGTAATGAATTTATTCTGAGAATCAGCAAAAGAGTCAGGGAAGGCGAACCCATGAGTTTCCAGATTGACGACAAAGGGGTTCTGAGGCTATTGGGTCGAATTTGTGTTCCGAATATTCCTGAGCTCAGAAAGGAAGTAATAGACAAATGTCACAAGTCTAAGCTCAGCATTCATCCGAGAGTGAGCAAGATGTATCATGACCTCAAGCGTACATTTTGGTGGAGATCTATGAAGAGAGACATCTCTATATATGTTGTTAGATGTCCCACCTGTCAGCAAGTCAAAAGCGATCAGCAAAAGCTAGCAGGTCTATTGCAACCGCTAGGGGTTCCAAGTTGGAAATAAGACGAAATTTCTATGGACTTTATTGATGACTTGCCCCGGACTGGAAAAGGGAATGACAATATATGGATGATCGTAGATCTCTTCACAAAGACTTCCCATTTCATCCCTGTCAAATCCAATAGAACAGCTTGGAGTTTGGCACAGCTTTATTTCAGAGAGATTGTCAGATTACATGGAGTTCTCAGTAGCATTGCTAGTGACCGTGATCCGATATTTGCTAGCAAATTCTGGGAAGCTTTCCAAGAAGAGCTAGGGATTAAGCTGAATATGAGCACCACTTATCACCCTCAGACAGATGGCCAAACTGAGAGGGTGAACCACATATTAGAAGACTTGTTGTGAGCATGCATCCTAGATTTTGGTGGGTCATGGGAAGATCATTTGCACTTGGTTGAATTCTCTCATAATAACAGCTACCAAGCAAGCTTGCAGATGTCGCCATTTGAAGCATTATATGGCAGGCCATGCAGATCTCCCGCATGTTGGGTGGAACCTGACAATCGATTAGTATTGGGTCCCGACATGATTCGCGAAGCATCGAACAAAGTTGATTTTATTAAGAAGTGATTACCGGCTTCCCAAAGCCGACAGAAGAGCTATGCAGATGCTCGAAGAAGGGATTTAGAATTCTCTGTCGGTAATCTTGTATACTTGAAGGTTTCCCCACTGAGAGGTGTAATTCGATTTGGGAAGACTGGAAAATTGGCACCTAGATTCATTGGTCCATTCCCTATTCTAGAAAGGATTGGAACACTCGCTTATAGAGTACAATTTCCTGACTGGTTTCCAGAGGCCCACGATGTATTTCATGTGTCCCAACTCCGGAAGCATGTTCATGATCCAGATTTAGTTGTGGAGGAAGCAGCACAACGAGATTTGGAGATTACCCCGGCCCTAGCAGTAAGAAGGGAGCCAGTGAAAATTGTGGGCAAGGAAACCCGAGTGCTGAGGAATAAGAGGATCCACTTAGTCAAGGTGCAGTGGAGCGGGGATCCTAGAGACTGTACATGGTAGACTGACGATAGCATCAAACAGGCCTATCCCAAGTGCATAGTGGACATCTCCGAGTGACACTTGTGTTGAGATACATTTACAATACCTTGCATTTTCCGTTTTGTTTCCTACTTTACTATTGTTTCCTTTTCGAGTACGAAAAGCTTTTAAGTGGGGGAGATTGTAACAACCTGGAAAATCGGAACCAATTAAAAAATTTTATTTTGGCTATTTCAGTAAATTTGGAATAGTTAAAATAATTTATTTTAAATAATAACGATTAAAAATTTATTTTAATAGAAGTTAGAGCGAATATATTTATTTTCATTTCAAAAGGAATTAGAAATAGTACGGTAGTTTGAAAAGTCAAACCTGAACTTTGACTGAATGTACCGGATTCAAAAGTTAACGGATTTTAGTCAAACCAAAAATATCTAAATCTATTTGAAAATATCTTTCTAACGAATCTGAAAAATTGAAATTTCATAGCAGGAATCAAAAGTTATGGCCAGTTGAATATTCAGAATGGTCGCTATAGTATAATTTATAGCCCGTATAAAAGGCCATTTTTCAAGCGATCTCCGTTTTCAACGAAACCATTTTTGTTGGATCCAGAATGTCAAATTATTGCTATGTTTAATTTTTCAGAATTTTTGGAGTTAATATGTGAGCATGACAAAAGAAAATATGTTTTGTCAATTTTAGTCAAATTTAATCGACTTGAAAATGACCATTTTTCAAACTCTCTCGGAATTCGACGAAATTAATTTTGTTAGGACCTTATCGTCAAAAAAAAGCCAAAAATAATTTTTTTGGAATTTTCTGAGTCCGTATGTGGCCCCGATGAATTTAAATATACGATCGAATTAATTTAATAAAGGATTTAAATATTAAATTAAAGAATTCAGGCCACAGACAGTCGTTTGGGCTGACGAGATCTAGCCCACTGGATCCGGAACGTGGGCTATTAGGTGGGATCAACTCCAGTTGGACTGAAATTGAATTTGTTTAGAATTTATGGGTTGTTTTGCAAAACTAACATTAAAATATTATAAAAAAACTCAATTGTCTTCTTCAAAACCCTAATTCCTATTAGTAGAGCCGCCGCCCCCTATGACCAATGGCTGAAATTGCTTCCACCTTCTTCCACTAATTCGCCTTCATCCACTCACTAAATCACCATCCTCCTTTGGAGTTTTTGGTGGAGATTCCTACACTCTACAATCTTGTACAGTCGGATCTCACCTAGTTCACCACAGCTTGTGTTGCAGACCCCTAAAACCCGACGTTTTAAGGCCGCCATCCACCCCCATAGCTCGATCGAGCTCTGCCATTTTAGGCCCCCAGGCGCACCGTTTCCCCCTCTTCCACGTGGCACACTCTGATCGGCACCCCGTGCCTCCAGTCGCGAGTTAGAGCGAACCCTAAGTTCGAAGGAGTAGCACAAAGGCACGGCCTTTATATGTGATTGGGGAAGAAGGTTGAATTCTCTTTTTATTTAATTTATTAATTTAATTTAAAAATTAATAATCTTAATTAAAGCATAACTCATTCGTACTGATTTAGAATAACTGGATTTTCGAAGCATCGTGATCGTAAGACAGAGATCTACGTTTCTAGACTAAAAAGGAGCAATTCTGAGCTGTTTGAATTTTGGCCAAATTTGCGAATCCAGACAATTCAGATTCACGACTGTGAGATTTCTGATTTAAATAATTAATCAATTTAATTTTTTTTTCTGGCTGTTTAAATAATTGTATGTATGAAATTTAGAATTGTTGATTTGATCCGTTTGTGATGTGTTGATATAGATCTGATAATTTGGATATTTTGTTGATATAGATCTGAATATGATAGGATAATTAAAATAAATCATTTTTGTCAATATTTTGTTGAATAATATATATTAAACAAAAATGGATTGTCATGATTATTGAATTGAATTAGAATTGTCAATTCAATAAAAATATCATTTTGTTTATATTATTGAATTGAATTAGAATTGTCAATTCAATAAAAATATCATTTTGCTCATATTATTGAATTGAATTAGAATTGTCAATTCAATAAAAACATCATTTTGCTTATGTTATTGAATTGAATTAGAATTGTCAATTCAATAAAAATATCATTTTGTTTATATTACAGAATTGAATTAGAATTGTCAATTCAATAAAAATATCATTTTGCTTATATTATTGAATTGAATTAGAATTGTCAATTCAATAAAAATATCATTTTGTTTATATTATTGAATTAATTTAGAATTGTCAATTCAATAAAAATATCATTTTGCTTATATCATTGAATTGAATTAGAATTGTCAATTAAATAAAAATATCATTTGGTTTATGTTATTGAATTGAATTAGAACTTTCAATTCAATATAAAATTTATCACTTTGTTTGTTGATTGATAAAAACATCACCTTTGTTGTTGTTTGATTGAATTAGAGCTTTCAATCAAATAAAATATTGTTTTTGTGGTTATAATTAAACTTGCAGCAAAAATGGACATTTGGGTAAATAGAAAAAGTTAGTTAAACAAAAGTCTTTATTTTTTGTTTATGGAACTTTTGACACCCAAATTTGAAATTTTGTGTAAACAGAGAAATGTTTCATGTTTTTAATCGAAACATGAATTCATTAAAATATACAATTTTAATGCTAAGAAAAAGGAGTAAAATAAAAAGTTATATTTTTATTTACATATTAGATGTAAATAAAAAGAGTAAAATAAAAAGTTATATTTTTATTTACATATTAGATATAAATAAAAAGAGTAAAATAAAAAGTTATATTTTTATTTTCAGATTTGATGTAAATAAAAGAATAGAATAAAAAGTTATATTTTTATTTACATATCAGATGTAAACAAAGAATAGATTGAAAAGTTAAATTTTTATTTGCATTTTAGTTGCAAATAAAACATAGAATGAAAATTACATTTTTATTTGCATTTTAGATGCAAATAAAAACATGAATTAAAAGTTGCATTTTTATTTGCATTTTAGATGCAAATAAAAATATGAATTAAAAAGTTGCATTTTTATTTGCATTTTAGATGCAAATAAAAACATGAATTAAAAAGTTCCATTTTTATTTGCATTTTGGATGCAAAATAAAAGCATGAAGTAAATAGTTACATTTTTATTTGCATATTAGATGTAAATAAAAACATAGAATAAAAAGTTATATTTTTATTTACATTTTAGAGGTAAATAAAGGAGTAGATTAAAAAGTTATATTTTTATTTACATTCTAGTTGTAAATAAAAGATAGAATTTAAAAGTAACATCTCTACTTACATTTTAGATGTAATAAAAAGGGATGGAATTAAAAGTGATATTTTTATAGTCAAATTTGAGACGATAAAAAGCGTAGAATAAAAAGTTACATTTTTATTTACATTTTAGTGGTAATAAAAATGATAGAATCAAAAGTTGCATTTTTATTGTCATTTTAGAGACAATAAAAAGAATAAGATTAAATATCACATTTTTATTGTCATTTTAGAGACAATAAAAAGAATAAGATTAAATATCGCATTTTTATTGACATTTTAGAGACAATAAAAAGAATAAGATTAAGTGTCACATTTTTATTGACATTTTATATGAAATAAAAAGAATAGATTTAAAAGTCATATTTTTATTATAAATTTAGTTGCAATAAAAATAGTAGAATTGAAAATCATGTTTTATTATCATTTGGTTTCAACAAAAAGAATGAACATTAGGAAATTATATTTTCAATGTAATTTAGTTTCCATTGAAAAGAATTTGTCGCTAAAACATGATTTGTTTAAAACTGTCACTTTTAATATGTTGGTTAAGATTTAGAAAATCATATGTAAAATTTCTAACATGAATATGGACTGTATTTGACTTGCTTGTGATTGTTTAAAAGTAGTTGAAATCACCAAACGAATAATATTTATATATATTATAAATATTAATTAAAATTAAACGAATCGCGCATGATAGTTCGGGTTTCGGCAATCGTAACTTTAAACGAATATACCGTAAAATCCGACCGTCGAATTTCCCCAAAACTGGAACCGTTAGGACCGTTTTGGGTTTCCAATGATATAATTTTGCTGAAATCCAACGGTTAGATTTCAAGACAAGTGTAAATCAAATTTTGGTAAAAACAGCGCTAGGGCCGCCCATCGACCCGAAGCGTCGTTAAATAAATTTGGCTATTTTTATATAAATAAAAATAGCGATTAATCGTTATTCAATACCATTAACAATATGAAACGATTTTAAACTATATATATGTGAGGATCATTTGAAAAGGCTGAGTTAAATCTCATTTCAAATGGTCACACGACGATCTAAATTGAAGATCTTAAAGACGGCAATTGAAGACCGGCGATCTTCACATCGAAAGGATAACTACTGATGTCAGGCATTGGCTAGCTACCAATAAAGGGTTAAAGTGGTAGTTGTTCGGACGTACTTGTTGATTGTCCGGATACGCGAGCACCTCACTTCCGTATTGGACATACGGGACGAGGAATAAGGTGACTCCAGTTTCCTTCAGACCTAGAACGAACTTGTAAATGGATGTGTGTCCGAAATTGAATTTGTGTTGTGTAATTATATTGATTTCTATTAATATATATATCTGTAGTGGCGGAGAATTTATTCTCTTGCTTAACACCCTTCTTTGAGACGCACGAGCTCGAAGGTTATATATTGGTAGTTATCGATCGCATGGTGTGAACTGTCAATGTGACATGCCAAGATGCAATTGACCGAGGCTTTTGTTGAAAAGCAGAGCCTTGTGGATGATGATCAAAGCATAGCCTATTTCGGCATAGCTTTGTGTATTACGTTACCTCGCGAGCCTCACGCCCCGGTAGAGTCAAAAATGGGACAAGGGAATGCAGGGAGTGCACACATTTCTTTCTAACTAGAAGTGGTGTTTGGGTTTTTACAAGGCCCGACATTTTTACTTATGTGTTTGATGGAATGAGGCGCCTTGGATTATTTTTGGTCGCCAATGGCCAAATTATAGGTCCAATAGGATTGGGGAGCGTGTGTTCAGGAATTGTCAATCCACTAACGTTATTTGTGGACCGGCCCTGCTGTATCCAATGGTTGCCCGTAGGTGTGATCCTGAGACATTGCTAGAGTGTCTCGAATCGGTAAGGAGATAGTTCCTAGCCTTGACTCTTGATGGAAATCCAACTTCCAATACGACCTTACGGTTTTGATTGTAAACCTATATACGGCAACATAGTATATGGTAGCTATGCCGTCTAGGATTGATACATTTACTTTAAAGTATTTTTGAAAACTTATTATACACTAATAATAATATTAAAAATATTATTTTCTACGTATCAAGCATTTTTTATCATTATAAGGTAAAACTCTATCCTCTAATCTGCGTTGCATTGTGTGATGGGACATGAGTCTTATAATGATTTCATTTTCTAAAAAGCATTGCGTTGTTTTTTTTAATTTATAAAACTTATGCACTGGCAATCCAATGCAGTTAAACCCGTTCCGCGTTAGCGGCGTGGTCCAGTGATTTGCCATATTGTTAGTTTAGTAAGATTTCTCATACCAGTCCCATAACTGACTCGTAGTTTGTTTCACTTTGCAAACTAAGGTGCCCTCTTTCCACACGGGCAGCCAATTGACAGGTGTTAGGTATGGATATTTTCTGGAACTGGAGCTTGTTGTTGAAGAAGATGAAGAATCTTTTCTTTTTATCTTTTTATTTACTTCTTGAGACATTGAGACAGTATTGAGTATAGATGTATTTTAGGAGATTATGACTTTATTTCTTTCCCTATTTTAGACATCTATTTTGCTAAGTGTATCCTGTACTGCATACTCTGATGTTATGTGATGATGTTTGTGATGACATTTCCATTTCCGCTGCAATGGTTTATATGTTTTGCTATTATCTAAGATCTGTTATTGTTTTAATTATGTTATGCTCCTATGATTATCCTTACTTTCGTACCACGGAAGTTGAGGTCGTCACATAAGCGTAGTAAATTGACTGTCCTTCAAGGGTTATCTGTAAAACTCCGGCGTTGGACCGTCGATCATTTCTTGCACCATCTGTATACAGTTTCCAAGTGCTTGATTTCATCTTTCATTTCGAGGGGCCATCTTCTTCATCTAACACATCCTCTTTGGGAACGGTACATTCAGCAATATAGATGGCTAATGCTTGACTTCGTATGGACTTATTTAGGAGGGAATTGAGATCAAACTGGTTCAGCCCTATGTTTCGTTCGAACAATTTTCCAGATGCCTCAGGTCGCTGTAGGACTTGTCGTGGTGGCTAATCAGTGTGTATCACAATCAGATGAACTTGGAAATATTAGAGGAGTTTTCTCAAAACAATCAACAAGATTTTCCATCTTTGGGAAGTTGCTTCGCTAGATGTCTCCTTCCTGCATCTGGAATCTTCATGCTCTCTGGGATCTTATGCCTTCGGGCAGATCATCGGGAAACTCTTTCTATGATGTCTTCTTTGCTTACTAAGCCTATGCCTCCTTCACACTCCATCTCATTGGGAGGGGAAGCGATTTTGGGTTCCACGCCATCTCTGTTGCGTTGCAGATTCCATTCAGCCAAATAGCAGGCTCTCCTAGTAATTTAGTCACCATGGACCATTACCACTCCGGCTTTGGTCGGGACTTTCAGCAATAGACACTAAGGTGCAACATAGGCTCTGAATTTTGCTCGAGCTCTTGGTTGAGACCTTGATTAGATAATCTTTAATGCAATAGCATGGCTTGCAAGGCTTCAAGTAATGTTCGTACATTCTGTCATAACTGTTGTGTGAAGTGGAGAGCTAATGGTTGATTCATATTTGTGTTGATCTCGAACTCTCATCCCTTGATCGAAGTCGTATGGTGGATGGTGAGCAGTCAATGTTGCTATCATCCAGGCAAGGATCCCTATGTCCAATCATGGCCTATGGTGCTTCAAATTGACACATAACGCTAGGCACCAAAATATGTTAAGCTCCTTAGGGAGTGCACCGCAGGACGTATGTCATCCATCGCGTCATACAAGTGATGGGTAGTTTTGTAGTGTTAGGATCCTTAGTTGCTCTTTGGCATGAAATAATGTTCGGACTATTCCACATAACCGTCATTCGGGACACCGCCGATAGGACAGGTTTAAGCCATATAAATCAGATGATCACTACTCCTTCAGGAGCAGCGCCAGTTGCATTGGTGAAATCTATACACCATTGGAACTCTGGAAGAGGAGGTTGTTATGAGACAATAATTGACCTGTATACTATTATAGCCATCACGTTGAATCTTTTCCATAGCTTCTCACATTAAATATCATCAGTAAATAGGTGTTATGGCTCTGGGAAGAATCCCAGTCATTGCCAATTTGTTGTCAATATCCTCAGACTATCTAATGAATCTCGATTGACAAACCATAATGATTATTATGGGACAAAATGTACTCCGAGCTGAAGGCGAGCCGTCAGCGGGTCTGGGCGCAGCGCCGGTGGGGGTCCGGGGCCCCATAGTCCCGGCGGCGATCGACCTAGCTTTAGGTCGAAAATGTGGGCACCGCACGATTTTTTCGATTTTGGAAGATGGAGCCTTTTCTGAAATGATCTGAAAATTGTATTTTTTTTCCAAAAACTGTCACTTTTTCGGGTCGGGTCGCGACCCTCGTTCATCGTTGATTTTCTGGTTCGTGGTTCGCTATTATCCTCCGGTTCACAGTTCGGATCATAGCTTCAATTTGGATTGGCCTAACCTCTCCAGATCGGGTCGAGAAAGCCGTTCCAAGTTGGCTCGTGATAGACCTTTGGGTCCTGGTCGTGGTGACACACTCATGCGAATGCACATACTTGGAAAATACGTGATCCACGTATTATAAGTACAACGATCCAGGCTTGCTTCACTAGTCCACTAATTTATTGTAAACACGAACAGTGCAACCCCAATCGTATAAAAAAGGATGTTTTATTCTCGTTCCTAATTCATTTTTTATCATTTCTTCTTCACAGTCGTAGCTTTATCTTCCCATTTACTTCTTACCGCAGTTGTTTCATTCTAATCTCTGAAATCCTAATTTTCGATTTCTCCAAAACTTCCAGATTTGAAAATCCAATTGAATAGGTATTTTTGTGTGGAGCTCGTGATGATGATTTGTGGAAGGAATATGTTAAAGAGGAAGGGATTGTGGGACAACTATCCAATCCCAATATATTTGTCAGAGATTCACGAGTGAGGTTGAGAGTGACATGCTCACTAGTGGGATTAGAAGAGGTGCTCACGAGTGGGATTGATGATACAAATAATCTTTGCACGATTGGAACCAATATAGTGGGTAGAAAAGGCTCAAAAACTAGAACACTACCTCATAATCTAGGAAGCTAAGTATCAACCCAAATTTAGTTGGTACCCAAAGAATCATACTGGAGGCAGTATTGGTGTGGCTGTTAGGGTGCAAAAAATGAATAATGCAGCCAAGGCGTGAATGAGTAGCAACCGAATGAGCATTTGCCTAAGTGTGTGCCAAAACTTCCCTATAAAAAGCAAGGGCATGGCATTGCTTTGGATAAAAGATTTTCTTTAAGCGACAACAGTCAAATAAGTTAGACGATCTGGATGATAATTAGGGATGGGCCTTCATATCAATGACTGGGGATGTTAGTAGAAACCTGATTACTTTAGATATTCGAAATACAAGGAATCCTCTCAATTTCAGTCTTTTAACGTGATGGATGTATGATGGAAAAATGAATGCGATGGATCATCAAATGAGATTTATCGAGTATTCCTACCAAACATGCTGACTGTTGTTGAAAATTTCGGTGACTTTGAGCATGATAATCAAGTTGGAAATGTATTTGTGCCATCCAATCTTGCCAAGTCAGTCAAATCGATGTCAAGGGACCAACGCACAAAAATTGCTTGTCTTAGTTCCTCTGAAAACACTATACCAAAAAACGGAGTACAACTCTCTTCAGCTTATGCTTCGTGTTGCATGTGCTATACTCAACGTGAATATGTAGTTTGCAATATATTGGGTTAATGATCGATCCAAATTTTTCCCGATACTTGAGCCTCTTGTATCCACGAGCCGATGTTGATCACGAAATACGGTATCCATTAGTAGATGAGAAGATCTATCATTTAGAATCAGTATATTCTCAGTGAAAGCACCAAAATGTTAGACCAAAAAATGGTCATAACACACAAATTGTCATATTTAGAGCATAGGATATGAAGAAATAACTGAAAAATAAGAGAAAAAGCAAGACAACGAGATTTTTATAGTGGTTCGGCGTTAACGAGCCTACTTCCACTTCATGTTTTCTCATTTCCTTCACGGATTACAATTACAATGAATATTGTCTCTCTCTCACTCGAATTCAATGAATAATTCCCTCTGAATTCATTGATTTTATTGAGGAAGATGGTGGTTATTCATGGATAAGTGCTAGCCATGGCAGCCATGGATGTTGAGATGCCAAAAGTCCTCTGAAAATGCCCTCTGAAGGTGTATTTATAGCTGTAGGAGAGCCCATACGGTGATCGGGTCGTGGTAGGACACGTGGCCCGATCCGGGAAAGCACGAGCGGTCATAGCCTCAAGAATAGGTCAAGATCTACATGTGTAGTAGCAGGTCCTGGTTGTGGTTCGTGGTCATGGTTCACGAGCCGGGGTGGTGAGATGGTGATAGTCGTGATGGTGATGGTTAGGTCGGGTCATGGTCACAAACCGCGACCCTCAGGGGGTGGTCATGAGCCGACCCCGGGGGTGATCACGAACTAACCCTAGGGGGTGCTCACGAACCGGTCTTCAAAAATGCCAAAATCCAGATTTTTCCATATTCCGCCACTCCATCCAAGCGATTGATGATCAATGCATGCTCATACTGAAATCCTTTGCTTTGGGTAGCCTGGTCACAAAGCAGGCTAACAACATGTTTTAGTTTTTTATGTCATTTGGCTTTATATGAAGCTCAGGACGATTAAATATTACTTCGATATCACGTCTTGATTTTAAATCATCTTAGTCTTCCCCTTAACATGCAAAATTGTATTAAACACATTATCACACATATTTATCTCATCATGCATCACGTCAATATTATGATGAATCATGGTATTTTTTCAATAAGGCAACTCCCAAAGTATGCATTGCTTGCACCACTTATGAATCGATGATTTACCTCTAATTTCAATTTATTCTTCGGTTCCATGTATCTTTGGATAATCCTTTATAAGTTCATAAATATCTTCTCTTGACTAAATAGTAGGTGGTCGCAAAGTTTCATGTCTATTAGTTGTAAAGTTATTCTTATCTCTTCTAAAAGGATGATGAATATACAAAAAACATCGATGATAGTCAAACCACGAAATTTTCTTTTCATAAGGTAAAGAAAATGCTCATGTTTCTTTCATGCAATATGGACAAGCTAGAAGATCGGTCGCACGCCAATCTGAAAGCATTGCATACGCAGGATAATCGCTGATTGTCCACAATAAAGAAGCATACATGTGAAAGTTCTTTTTTTGGAAATATCATATGTTCCTACTCCTTCATACCACAATGTTTTTAATTCTTCAATCAAAGTTTGTAAATAAACATCGATTCCTTGTGTTGGATCATCAAGACCAGGGATGATAACTGTAAAAACATATATGGAGTTTTCATACACATCCACAGAGTAAATCATAAGGTGTGACAATTATAGACCAGGACGAATATTTAGAATAAATTGAGAAAATGGTGAAATACGTCCATACATAAACCAAGTCTAATATTACTCAGATGCAAAATTGGGAAATTTCTGGTCAAAATGCTTCCATGCTTCCCCATCAGCTGGGTGTGTTAACGTACTTTCTTCCCGTATTCTCATACTGTGCCCCCTCATATGTTGCATGGTTACAGAAGATGCATATAACCTTTAAAGCCTAGGTGTAACACTCCACGTTTCTTAATGTTACCTGTATGAGGATTTCATTCGGAAATATGAAGCGTATAGGTATAAAATAACATCACAAAGGCGAAAATTCACAAGACAATATAAATAAAACATAGTGGAATTTGTAATTTCATTTAAAGAAAAATAAGAAGTGTTATTACATCATAAGCCATAAAACCATAGTTGTCTCATAAAACAACAAATCATAGTACCAAATAATAAGTATTCCTCAACATTAATTACAGAAAGTAAACCAAACGTCGAAAGTTACATGTAAGCCCAAAGAAAAAGACAAATGAGAATCTCCAAAGGACCGAGTTGGGTAAAAGCTCTTTCAAGCACTAGATCCTCCACCCTGAGAACCGGGGGGGGGGGGGAGGAGGAAGGAAGAAGAGAAAAAGAAAACTGGTCAGACATAAAGCCTGGTTAGTTCAGTAATTACTAGTATGAGTGATAAAAGTGAAAATCTAGATAGCATAATAAATTGAAGCTCGACATAGTAAATAAAACAAGAATATAGTCGATTGTCAAATCATTCGATTTCTGCACCATTTGCTATAATTCATAAACTATGATATAACCTAATTCTACCCATTGATCGGATCCTAACTATGGGCGTGATAACCTATGCCTACTATGGTCTCATGTTTATCAGACCCGACCAATCAGCTCTAAGGATATAGCATAAATCATTAGCTTCGGTCTCATATTGTCTTATCTTCCCTAGTCGGTGCAATGCACGCTCATTGCCCCATCGAAACGCGCCCGTACCCACCACGTTTGGACCTCTTACTACCAAGTATAGTATAAACGTGCCTCTGCCTCCTCGTGAAACCTCGGTGTAGCGTGATAAAAAGGAATACTGACTGATATGGATCCCCAACCAAAATGCATTTCGACATAAGTTACTTCTAGACTTAGTCCCCAATTTAATTTATTAGCATCAAGACCCTCATAGAATTATTGTTGACCGCCTAGCTACCTTAGACCCCCATAGTGTTATCAACAAATGCCTAGGTCACATTAAGTAAATGATTTTAGTTGTCCTCTTATTTTCCCTAATCAGCTTACCTTTGCTGCTGGAATGGGCCAATACTACGAGCCCCTTAGTTTTCCTAATCAGTTGTCACCGTTGGAACGGACTCCTACACTTTTTCATAATAGGCTTCTTATTTTCCCTGATCAGTTTATGCTACCGGAACGACTACTACTACTCATGCTCATTAATTTGTTTATTTTAAACTTAACATCATTCTTCAGTTTTTAATAAGCATATCTTCTTCATGTAATTTTTTGTCATTTCATAGGTTGTATGTAAACTTATATTTACAGGTTGTCTATAAACATCAACTTTTGTTCAATTTCATTGTACAATCCAGCCCCCTCCATTAGTGTCTATCTGAATGTCAATTATTCAGTTAATTTAAATTATAGTTCAACTATCCTTTATTGCACAGTTCTAGTAAGCCAAATTTATCCTTTTATACATATTTCTTATTTTTCCTCAAATTGCGCTTTCATTGTCAATTTCATATTTTAACCCAATTTGCGCATAAACAAGAAAGAATAAATAGTTTAGGCTCTTGAAGGCCTAAACTCAATGTCAAAATAAAAAGGATTATTGCCTTGGCTTCGCATGGCCTAGGCTCAAATAAATAAGAACAGGTTTAAAATAATATAGGGCTGATACTGAACTGCAATAAAATTACATATGAAGAACAAGAGATATGGATGAACTGAATAAAACTACAATAATATATTTACTGAAATAAATAGAAGAAAGAATAGAAGAAGAATTCAGATTTACATAGATTATTGACACAAAGAAAAATAGAAAACAGAAGGAATCTACAACTTATTATATTGTCAAGAAAAACCCCAATTTGTATTGAATCTTGCAATTACTGAAATATACTCATAATTTTTATGCAATCCAATTTAGCCCCAGTAGGTAATCTCTATCTATGAATATTTTCCAAAATATATGCAAACCCAAGTCTCAGTACTTCATTAGAATTATATTAGAGAAGGAGGTTATTTGAGATGGAGGAAGAGAACAGAGTAGTGAGAATTAGGTTAGGTTTGGAGCATATTTATAATAGACCTAGAGTGTTTTAGATCATTAGATTTTAGGCCATCAGATCAAGGAACTCTCCAGAAGAACACACACCAAAACCCAGCATAAATCGACCAAAAATGTGCATAACGGGTTGCGCACGTCACTCAAATGTGTCGATCCATCCTTTGGGTGGGTCACCCAGCTAAGTGCTTGGTCGCCTAATTGGTCATGATTAAAGTTTAATTCTGTTTAATTCGACGTTTATTACTGTTTCAAATTCGAAATTCATTCTTTCTTTAATATCTTTTTCATTATAAGTGCCATTTTAACAAACCAAATGTCTATCTTAGCCAAAATTTCGTAAAGGACCCAACGGCGTAACCCCCACTACCCATTTCTCAATATCTTCTTCTGATTAATATTTATTTTATTGATCTTTTATTTATATTGCTTTATTAAAATTTTGGGTTGTTACATTAGGAGTAATAAGTAAATACTGCGTACGTTTATATGAGACTTTCTTTCCCTTTTTCTTTCTTGGTTTGTATCTTTCTTGATTACATATTTTACAATTTCTAAGATCGAAATCCTCTTTCCAAAAAAGCATGCAACTGTTTAGACATGTTTCTATTTTTTGATACGGTAAACCAAAGCCGACATCAATTTTTTCACTTCATAATGATTTTCGCACTTAAATTATTGTGAGGCATATGCCGCTTCGCAGCTTGCACAAAAGCTGTAAATCTAGCTTCCGTGAGGTTGTATTTAAATTTTATCCCAATGTATTCAGCAGTTGCTGATAATTGGATTTCGCTTGTACAGCTTTCCCAAAGCGGTCTCTTTGTAGCACCTAACAAATTATAATTTTTTTGCTTTAATATTTGTTTCTTCTTCAGCATTACCATCATCATCAACAAATTGAGGAACATGAAACATTGAACTTGAAGCATCTTCAACCATATGTTCTATGAGATTCGTCATAAAAATTTCATTACTCACTATCTCCTCAACTTGTACGGGATTAGATGCTAACAGTTCTCCATGACAACCCAAACCAAATAGTTCGTCATGAAAGCATGCCGATGCAAATGAACTCTAACCATTTCTGGTATAAAATGCTTTAATAATTTGCATCTAGTACATGGACAACGGATTTCTTCGTCATTTCCATTATTACTTAAAGCAAAATCGATAAATATGTGAACACCATTATTAGAATGTTCAGTTATTGAGCCTCCAATTTCCCTTCAATATTTTTACATCCAACTCCGATCAGTAAAATAATTATCCATTTACCCTACGTACTAACTAAAAAGTAGGATATGAATTAAAATTGCATTCACAATTTATTAAAACAATTTTATAAGTGAATGTTATATTAATTGATCATTGGCACTTTGCTGATGGGTCATCCGACCTCCCATTATAAATACAATAATGTAATTAAGTCACTTAAATCTTTTTAATTTAAATGATTCAACAAAATTTTGGCATCACTTCGCTTTAGTTATCCGAACAGTTGATCAGCATAGGAATATGCTATTTTATGCACCTATATTTTATCTTTTTGTATATAAATGAATACTACGTTGGGTATTATTTTTTGTTTTTACAGATTAGTTGTTCAAGCCTTATATAACCCTAAAAGTGATGAATATACGCCATATACATGAAGAATTGTATAGGGAGTTGTCATTGGAGGCTAATTGTGTTCACATTAGGCTAGCATTTTTGCTTTTGAAAGAGATTGAAAGAAAAGATCTTTGAAAATCTTTTAATGGACACATGGCGAAGAGGGAAAAGTTGAGGATCATACCACAATCTTTGATGAGGAGGCCCATTAGATGATTAGGGTTTGCAACTCAGTTATAAATACACATGTATACCCATTGTAAACATTAGTCCTTTTTCTGCTGTAATTCTTCTGCCATTAATCTAGTTTAGTTTTCTTTTCTCTTTTCTGCATTTCTTTTCTTAGCAAGTAGTGTTGTCTACATAATTAGATTTGGCAGAGCACTAGTTGTCTTTTCATTTATTTTTCATTAGAGATTGACCATCTAATTAGATTCAACGGTAAGCCTAATTTTATTCTATGTTTGTTATTTTATTTCTACAATGTTAATTTCTGCTTTTTATTTCTACAATGTTAATTTTTCTTTTCCTGTATATATAGAAACAAAAGTCTTGAGTCATTGATTTGGTATTGCTGATTGATACTACAAATCTTCTAAGCAAGAGAAAAAAATCACTTGCCATTTTCATTAATTTTCTACCTTTGCCATTTTTTCCTTCTTTAATTTCTTTCTTTTTTTCCCAATCATTTCTCTTTTTTGTACAAATTTCTTTCTTTTTTTACAAGTCTTACCAAAAAAACAAAACTTTCTTTCTGAATTAAAAACAAATTTAACAGAAATTTGTAAAAGCAAATTTGAATTAAAGTAAAGCCAATAAAGTGGTAACTGAGATTGAATTAGAATGATATCAATACAAATTGGATTGCGAGATCCAAATTTGAAGTGTAATATGATAATCAAGTTAAGAGTTGGGAATCGAGAAGAAACTCGAGTTGAAATGATATTTGGCTCGGATATAAGCAAATGGTTGGTGTTGTGGATAAAAGCAGATTGGAATTTAATCGGGATGACCCTTGTATCCGCTGAATTGATAACAGGTGGAAAGGACATAATGATATGCCGACAAAACGTACAAGTTTAAATTTCTATTGGATATAAGATTTATGAGCCAAATTGGCAAGCCACTTGGCTGTTTGGTTTTCTTTTGGGTTGGAGATGGCCCAGAGAGGCGAGTGGGAGTTTGACCGATTGACCAGTACAAAGGAGGTGTTGGCGAAATTTTTCGAAGAGTTAAGGCGTAAGAAAATTTTCCGGATTTTTGAAAATTTTCGTTGATAAAAATAAATTTTTAATTAAAATTAAATTGGTTCAGTTGAAACCGAAGTTAAGAAGTGAATAAATATGTTCTAACCAGTCGATAGGGTCGTTCTCTACCGTAGCAATTTCGAGGACGAAATTATTTTTAAGTGGGGAAGATTGTAATGACCCACATTGGCAGAGGTATTATAATTAATTTATTTAATTATATAAATAGTGATATATGGAATTTAATGGTCGTGGAATTAAATAACTTTGAATATTTAATTAAAATAATAAATTAAATAATATATTTAATTCTAAAATAATCAGAATTGACTGAAATGGCGATATGGCGTGAATTAGGAAATTCAAAATATATAATTTAGTTTAGAATTGAATTTGAATAACGAATATATTATATATACGACGATTGAACGAACAAATTATATTATAATTAAAATCGAGCTTGAAATGGCGCTGCAGTTCGCGATTTGGTGATTTGAACTTCAACTGAATGTACAGGATTTATTTTAAGCCGGATTTCAGTGAAACAAGAAACGTGTGGAGCTGGTGGAGTATATCTTTCTAGTGGATGAGAAAAATCGGGATTTCGTCACTTAGATTTTGATTCACATCCAAATCAAATTTCAAAAAAGTCGCTGTGGAATTCCTTTATAATTTATAAAGGAATTATTTATATTTTTAAAAGGAATTTCAATATAAATCGAATATCGGGTTGACCCAGAAGTGAATATCGAGTTAGAAATTCATATAGGAATATTCTAGAGTTGTATGGTATTCCACTGTGAATATAGACGATAATATAAATTTATTTATATTTAATTTAATTATATTTAAATATATTTATATATTTAAATGGGTCATCCAGAGCTTTAAAAATAGCCACTTTTGCAAACGAAGTCGAAATTCGACGAAACTAATTTTTGTTGGATCCGCAATGTCAAATAGTTGTTAAATTTTCAGTTTCGTGATTTTTAGAGTCACTATGTGGTCGTACGGATTTTTAGAGTGAGAAACAGTTAGTATTTCGACAGTTAAAAATATGTTGTGTGAGCATACGAAGTCGGAATTCGACGAAACCAATTTCGTTGGGTCCGTGATGTCAAACTCTAGCTACATGTCCAGTTTGGTGATTTTTGGGTATCGTGTGTGATCATACGAATTTTTAGAAGACAAAACGAATATAAAATAATAAAGAAATAAAATATCTAGATATTTGTTAGGGCTATAAATACACCATTATACTTCCTAAACCTAATTTACTTTCTCTCCACAGTCAACGAAGTATTTGCTCCTCCACAAATAAGAACACAGCAAAAAGTTCATCAAAGAAAAATGCTAGACAATCCAATTAAAATATATAAATCATATTACTATTATAGATGGGTTCTATGAGTGATTTCCTTCAATTTGGTGTCTCTTTCAAGTGGTGCGACCCATTTCTGTCGAGGGTCGGTTTATGAGCAGTTGGTTAAGGGTTTAAGGAAAATCGAATTTGAAGAATCAATTCAAGATTTCGATATTGGATTTGTGTTCATGAGATGGAGGAGCAGTTTCCATGAAGTTTTGGCGAGGTTCCGTCCAAATTTTGTTCGCACCTTTTACCTGTGTCGTGACCTCAATGTGCCAGTCGTGATCTGGGAGGAGCTGTCGGGTAAAGGATTTTGGGGTCTATGTGAAAGAGGGTTCGAAGAGGAAATAAACGGTAGTATCAGTTTGAAATTTTGTGGTGCATTGATGAAGGAGAAATTCGAAGGTTCACAACGGTTGTGCTAGGAAAATTCTACCATGGAACCGAAGTAAGCAGGAGGACGATGGAAATTGAAGGGGGGAGACCGAGTGTAATATCAATGGGATGGTTTGAAAACTAAGCAAACGAGATAAATTGTGGTAGTTCCCTTTTGATTTAATATGGAAGTGGCAGCGTTTTCCAAGATATACGAAAAACGTCAGAATAGTTTAGTGGAGTGCTAATTTGTGTTGGAGAAGCGGAGTGTTACAGGAAAGGGGAGGAGAAGGATTCACGGTCGTGGGCTTGTCAAATTGAAGTTGGGCCGGAAAGGAGACGGAAAAGGTTGAGCCCAATCAATGAATTTGTTTAAAAGTTAATTCAAGTTATATTGTATAAACTTGCTAATATCATAACATATGAGTATGATACTAGAATCACGAAAAAAATCAGATCCGACAGGATCGTAGAAACAGACGCTACAACATGGATTTGGAATGGGAATGATTCAGAGCTTATCTGGATTTATGATAGGATAAAACGAATGAACTGAATCAAGTATTGTTAATCGTTATTTAACGAAAAAACGGACAATGTGAGTAAATCTCACTAACTCTGAACAATTTATAATTTCATGTTGTATTTTTAGAACTATTAAATATTGGCTGATTGACTGCGTGTTGACTGTTTGATTGAACTGCTAGTCAGTTAGTTGAATTTCTATATTGATTCTGTTTAACAGAATATATCTAATGGAACTGAAAGTGATGTTGATTTTATTGTGTAACATCTGTGGATGCAGGGAAACAGGTTGGAGGAATCCGACTGGATTCCTCAACATTTATTTTACTGTTTTCATATATTGTGATATATGATGTAATATATAATTTGTTGTCGATTATATGTGTTGGGACGATACTGATCATCGTGATTTGATATGTTGAATACCATAACATACCGAAATGTTGATAAGGGAATATTTTCAAAGTGATATTTGAAAATAAAATATTTATAAATGGAATATTTATAAATAAGAAATATTTATAAATTGGAATATTTATAAATAGGAGATATTTAGAAAAAGGGAAAAACGTTTTAAAAAGGAAACTGTTATAAGAAGGAAATCATTTTAAAGTGGAGAACCGTTACTAAAAGTAAATCTTTAAAAATGAATAAACGTTGTTAAAAAGGAAATCTTTATAAAGCGAATAAAGTCAGTAAATCGAATATGGTATTCGAAAGTTAGTAAATCGAATTAGTTATTCGAAAAGGGGTTAGTCGAGTCGAGTTAGCTGAATAGAGTTAATCGAATAATTGTTATTCGAATAAGAGTTAACCAGATAGAGTTAATCAAATAAAGTTAATCCAATAGCGTTAGTCCAATAGAGTTAAATAAATAGGAGTTATTCGAATAAGAGTAATCAATTAGAGTTAACTAATTAGAGTTATTCAAATGGAGTTAATCGAGTAGAGTTATCGAATATCACTTATTTGAAGTAGAGCTATCGAATATAGTGTATTCGAGAGAAGGAGTTATCGAATCTAGTTATTCGAAAGGAGTTATCAAATCTTATTATTTGAAAGTAGTTATCGAATACAGTTTATTCGAATAGAGTTAGAGGAGTTATCGAATATAGTTTATTCAACAGGAGTTAAGTGAATAGAGTAAATCAAATAGAATAAATTAATTAGAGTAAATCGAATAGAGTTAAGTGAAAAGAGTCAATCGAATATAGTTATTCGAAAGAAAGGTTAAGAAAGGAAGTTAGTTAAAGAAATTTAAAGTGAACTTTGCCTATTTCAAGGTTAAAATTGTTGTTCAGTTAAGGTTTGAGAGGTAGTTCTACCCCAACTTGATTGGCTTTGTTTTTAACTAAGGAATGGTTATGGTTCCGTAGTAAAGGATGGTAAAGTGAATTTAGTAATTAAAGGAAATGGTTGAGTTGGCATAGCGATGTTTTATCTAAACATCTGCTTAATCTGTAACAACCCGAATTTTAAACAACGTGTTAAGACAAGAATCAAGGCAGAATTAAATTATAAAATCTGAATCAGGATAAACGGGTTGCGCCATTGCGTTCGTCGCGGAAAAATACGCGAAATAGAGTCCGAAATTTCGTAAATCGGAGTCCGTATGACCCAGTTAAGGCCCAACGAAGTTTCACGAAAATTCAAATCCGAAAACAGATTGAAATTCAGCCCAGAAAGAGAAGGCGGGAAAATTCCCGCCAGACACACAGGGTGTCGACCCCTGGGTCGACCCCCCTCCAGGGGGTCGACATGTGTGTCGACCACTGGGTCGACCCCCCTGGTCGAACCAGCGACCTGGTGCACCTGCTTCTGGTTTTGGCTCCTGGGTCTTGTTTTGGAGGCTTGTGACGATTTTTGAGGGTTCAAATCTATCCTAGGGTTTATCCTACGGCCTAAACTACCCCTAATCTCTATAAAAAGACCCCTAAGCCTACCCTAAACCCTCACAAATCACTCATGCCACGAAGTGCTGCCCAAATATGCCAAGTGATCATGGCCTCCATCTCCAACTCCAAGAGACTATGCATGCAAATCGGATCCGAATCGAAAGGTGCAAGCTTGCTACACCAAATCGAGGCTCGATCAACGTTGCTACGGCGATTTCATGACGATTCTTCGACAAAGGAGCCACCTTTCTTCGTCAAGATGGATCATGCTCATTCCCTAAGCCTCGCTATGTAAGTTCTAGCTACTTGTAGATTCTAACGGTGGTTCTAATATGACATGGAATAAAATGCAAGTATGCTAGCCTATGTGAACCTAACTTTGCCCCTTTTCTATGATCCATGACCTTGGGTTAAGTTTTAGCGACTTAATCATGTCACTCATGTTATGTTTAGCCTAGTTTATCTTGCAAGTTTGAATCTTTATCTATGAAATGTTAGCATGAACCTTTGGGAACCATTTGACTTGTGAAACATTAGCAAAGACTTGACTTTGGGGCTTATGCATGTAAATGAACCCAATCCCCTTATGATATCATGCATGTTTATGGCCAAATCCCCTTATGATATTATACATATTTGTGGCCAAATTCCCTTATGATACTATGCATGTTTGTGGCCAAATTCCCTTATGATACTATGCATGCTTGTGCCCAAATTCTCTTATGATGCTATGCATATTTTGAGGCCAAATCCCTTATGATACCATGCATGTTGGTGGCCAATTCCTTTTTTTGACATCGTGCATGTTGTGAGGCCAATATGTAGCATAGTACCCTTACTATGTTGACTCGTTTTTACTTGGGTTGGAAAAACGTTTTGGGGCAGTTAGACAAACATGAACGTGACGCGAAAACTTGACTTGGGGTTGCATGAAAATGTGACACTCTTGAAACACTTGAACATGAACATGACACGTACGAAAAACATGGAACTTGGGGCTAGACACGTATGGGTTGTGGGTGTGATATGACACTAGACCAAACATGAAAGTGGCCAACTCGAGGTTGGGTTGAGTTTGTAGCATAAATCTACCCGGACCCGCCCGGCTTAACTAGTGGCTACAAACAATAGGACCCAATGTGAGTAGTTGGTCACATAGCACTTAAAACCCGAGGTTAGACTAGGTTGTGGTGTAAATCTACCCGGACCCACCCGACTTAACTAGTAACCACAACAAGGTCTAATGTGAGAGGTTAAAAGTGCATTAATTTAATTAATGACACATGATAAGGTTAAGTAAATTTGACTAATGACACTTAACCGATATGACATGAATGGGTAGGTTAAGTTAAACTGGACTTGATTTCTTAATGACACTTAACCATATAAGACAATTAGGGGATGGGGTTAAGTAATTTACACTTAACTAATCTAAACGCGGTAATTAGATGGAGTTAAGTAACCTACATTTAACTAATCTAAACACGGTAATTAGATGGGGTTGAGTAACCTACACTTAACTAATCTAAACACGGTAATTCGATGGGGTTAAGTTAAACACTTAACAAATCTAAACTTGGTTAATTCAATGAGGTTAAGTAACCAATACTTAACCAACTTAACATGATACTTTAATGAGGTTAAGTAACTTATACTTAATTAATTATACATGATGATTGGATGAGGTTAAGCAACCATACTTAACCAATCTAGTATGAGAACTTGATAGGGTTAAGTCACAAGACCGTTTAAATATACTTAACCATTCTAATACGATTAGTGGATGGGGTTAAGTTAACTTATACTTAACCAATCCGACTCGATAATCCGATGAGGTCAAGATAATCTATGCTTAACCAATCTAACACGATAATCTGATAGGGTTAAGATAAACAAATACTTAATCAATTCGACTTGAGCATTGAATAGGGTTAAGTCATGAGCTTCTTGGTATACTTAACCAACTTGTAGGGCTAGGTCTTGGACTTGAATACTTAGCCAAATCTTGACATGATTCGTAGGCAGGTTAAGTCATGAACTTAAATGACAATACTTAACCCATTAGACAAAACCCTAGTTCAGGGGACTAGGTGGAAAACCGGGATTAACAAGGATAACGGGAAAGGAGACTAAGTGGTAAACCTTAGTTTAGGGAACTAAGTAATAATTCTTAGTCAAGGGATTTGGACCAGTTCACAGATAGATGAGTAACCCGATACGGTAGGTCATCGCTTAAACACACGAGGAGGAGCAATATCTGATTTAGATAAAGGCTCCAACGAACTGGGTGACGAAGCGGTAGCTTCGGGGAAACGTGAGGATACTCTTGGTATCCCTCTGTGAGGTTGCAGGTGGTCCATGAAACCAGGGCTCACAGAGGTTAAGGTCTGCAGTAGGAGAACCAAGGGTATGCCTTGGTTGCTGTGCGAGCAACCTAAAGACTGGGGTGGATTAGCGTGGGGTCAGCGATATTTTCACGGCAGCCCTAGATAGAACATTCGTCGGCCACCTACCATCTTTAGTCAATCGTGTGCGTACGGAAAGGCAGAGAACACCCAACAGACCATACTTGCTATCTAGGTATGGGTGAGGTTGGCCGTCCGGAAAGAGGGCATCGATGGCTTTAGTGTAGTTCTCATACATGACTTTTCTTGTTTTGCCTTTCAGTAGTTGAGGGAGGGGTCACGTGGGACCATAGCCACGGGTACAAAAACAGACCTTGATATTTGCATTAGCAGACGACTTAAAGCTCCCGACCGAGTTCCGTATTTCTTGATTTGCCCTGGCACGGAACTCGGATGGCACATTGAGATACATGTGTGTCTAGACATGGAAAACGATTCACGATACATACGTGGGATAAAAGGGCGCGGTTGACGGGTAACATAATCCCTAGTAGCCCTAGGTGGCTAAAACCCAAACTGAGACACGAAAACGTTCGTTAGGTAGCATAATACCTAGCGGTCCTAAGTGGCATAAACTCTAGGTAAACACGCGATAGTTCATGGTAAGAAAACATAACCAGATCAAGGGTAGCAGTCCAAAACAACTTCAAGGATAAAATGGTACTACGTTGAGGTGGTATAGATTTACATGGGAAAGCCCGTATGGCCTACGGCAAAGGACTGAACTTATACATGGAAAGAAACATACGGGTGGGGAAAACCTACATATGCTATATATTAGGTTGACGTGGACCATTACATGACATTGGACAAGGGACATTCATAGTTAACACATGACGCGGGTTGGGATACTAGTGCGAGGGGTGCAGAGCAAATATACATGATAAATACCGTGGGATGTTAGACATGATAGGTACCTTGGGGTAGTATACTGGATAGAAACCTGACGATGTGACACCTTGATTTATCTTGACATGTAGTTTATCATGATACCTTAGCCGATCTTGCTACAGTAGTTCATCCAGTTATCTTGGTTTAGCTTATCTACCTTGTCATCATCCTTATGTTTACTTTCAGTTTATGCATGTCATGTTACCTTTACCTGTTTTTATACTGGAAGTAGATAGGACTTACCAGTCTTTATGACTGACCCCGTTTTGTTTCGCCTCTTTGTCTTCCGTTCCCCCCCCCCCCCCCAGGTTTTCAGGGAGGAAATGATGTTGTTTAGTTCGGACTTCATATGCTTGAAGGTCATCATGTATAGCTTGGTCTTCTCTTGTCTATGGCTGCTTCACCGCTTTATTTTGGGGAATAATTTATGAAAAGGTTTTATGCTTCTTTATTATTGCAAGACGGGTTTTTGATGTATTCTGATGTAAAAGGCTTTAGACCTTATTTTATAAGGTAATAAAATTTGTTTTACTTCCGCTGTTTTATATATGTTCTGTCTTGTAATATTTCTGTGCATGTTTACCTCGATAATGCTTCACCAAACCTAGTGCATTCCCTTTGTGAGTGACCCTAACGGAGGTGGGGTGTTACATAATCCAAACGTAGGAGTTTTGGAAATGTTTTCCAAACAAGAATCAGAAATGTTTTCTAATATAGAAAACAAGAAATGGAAATGTTTTCCAGTATTAACATATATTTTCTAAACATAGAAAATAAGGAAATATGAATATATATATATATATGTATATGTATATATATATATATATGTATATGTATATGATTGATGATTGATTCATAGAATTTCCATCTAGAAATAATATCTTTGTTTGCACACGTGTTTTCTTTGATAGTTAAATCACAGACTATCAATGTTTTGACCATTTTAACGTTGTTAATATGGAGAGACCGGTTGGATTATTATCCAAAGAACCACTCTGTATTGGCATAAGCGTTGCGAATCATATATGCCAAAGATAATTGAAGACGGAGTAAAGTGCAAGGGCTATGGTATAAGTCTTAGATAACAATGTCTAAGATGGATGTATTGAATAGTGCCTTCGGTTCATCCTGTTCCTGGATGACTTGTATGGACGATGTCTGACAGAGTATTTCCAAACGATCACGTATATTGATTTCTCCAACCGTACCAAGAGCGGAAGCGGAGAAGGAAACTTCTTTTAGCTAACACATAATGTATGGTTGAGGACTTCAATCGGTGATTTGATGGATTTGACGATGTGGCATTCGAAGTGAATCTGGTGTGATGATAAAGCGTAACTTCTAGCCTCATCAACCGGTAAATGACAGAAATCGGGCAGGCAGCATAGCTAAGTCGGTCGCACCGAAGTAGGGTGTATAATCACCTGATCTAGAGTTTCATTTACTTCTAAAAATCTATTGTTGATGTTGTCCCATTCGGGAAACGGTTGCTGATCCCAACCATTGGTGATATACATTCGATACACACAAGCGAAATGAGTGGTCGGTCATGTGTGGCCGGGTTGCAAGATGTTCTTGTTGAACCCAGTATATTCCTTTCTAGAGGTACACTAGCGAAAGGTGGTTCCATACCTTGTCATAGTTGGAAATCCATTACCCAATACGTGCTTGCGGTTTTGATTGTACACTATATATGTAGAACGTGAGATGAAAGCGTTTCTGCTAGATGATTATTATATTGTGGTTGATAGACATTATTATAATATCAAAAGGTTTTTGATATAAAGATAATTTGGATTCTCATAAGGGAAAAACCCGTTCCATTATACAGCGTGGTCTTATGAGATATCGATTACTTGTTCGAACTGTTTTAACTGTTTTACTCATATCAGTCCCATGACTGACCCGGAGTTTATTTTGTTTTGTTTTCCCTAAACTCTTGGGTGCCCAATTTTGTACGGCAGTCAAGTAGTCAAGATTTACAGATACTTGAAGAGCTGGAGCAGGAGGCTTCAGGATTATATAGCTATAGTTATTTCCGTTGTGTTGTAAGTGTTGTACTTTGATAATGATATGTATATTCAAGTACAGATTTGTATTTCAAAGTTATGTTATGAAATATATTTATTCATTCCGCTGTGAGATACTCTGATATTGTGTTCTTCTTCTTCTTTTCTATAAGTTTCTATCTTATCTATCCTCACCCTCTAATTTCTTTCATTAATGACCGGTATTTTTCGACGTTTGGTTAGTCATCATTGAGTTTATGGCGATAACCAAAGTCGTCAAAAACCCGGGTCATTACATAAAAATCACGTACTCTACCACAAAACCGTTCCTTAAACTCGTACAACGTTCATCAACCAGCACCAGACTTTCCCCCGAACCATTCAACAACTCCTCAGACCATGTTCATCACAGTCGGCCTCTATCTCAAGCCACCTCAACGCATTCACCATCATCAAACCCTATTCAACAACCTACCCACATCTCCCTTCCCAATTCATCATCACGAACACTCGACAACCTACTCCACTTCACAAGAACAAATACACAGCAGGAACTGTCCCCTTCACTGTATTAAACCACAAACTCCTTCACCTCAATCACCCTCTGGAAATTGACTCGGCTCCACGTGAACCAACATCTGCATCCTCCACCTAAATTCGCATTGTCAGACCACTACCACAACCAATCTGTGCATACCCAGCACCCTTCGAACAACAAAAGGCTTGAACTATAAAACTCTAAATCGAATTCGAATTATTCGGTTTGATTGTTAGTATGGGCACTTATTTCATAGTTTTGTGGTTACTGAGAATAGGGGTTGAAATAGTTGACTTGGTTTTCGTTTCCTGGAGAACCATATAAGGCGATTTGCTTCCATTTATTGGGCACGATTTGTTTTGAAGAAAATAAAGGGGCGTGACTTGTTTTTCTAGCAATAAGGCAGCGTGTTTAATTGTTTGAGGGTATTTGGATTTTTTTACTTTTTAAAAAGTGGGATTGCATTTGTTTGGGAATTGAAGAAGCGTGAAAGTTATACTGTTGAATTGGTTCGAATCATGACCCTTGAGTGTGTATATTTGAGAAATTTGTTTCTCAATTTGTTTGAGTAGGGTGCGGATTTATTGTTGAGCCAGATTTTCTTCAAAAAAAATCATTTTTTCTACTCTTTGAGCTTTTTTTTATTTCTAGCCTAGTTTTGGTTTATTTTTATTTTTTTTATTTCAACTTCTCTTTAGTTTTTTTTTCCTTTTCCGTTTTTTTTTCCTTTCTTGAAAAAGAGAGAGAGAGAGAAGGAGAGAGAGAGGTCAAAATCAAAGCCAAAGGCCAACGTGAAGAGAATTCAAGTAAACAAAGGATTCAAAAGTTAAGCAAATTTCAAACTGAATAGCTAGTGCTACTCATTTGCACTAGATAGACAGCCATACCCTACTGTAAAATTTTCTAACTCTACAGGTTCTGCAGTTTCTTAAAAATATAGAAATTGCTTGTGAAGATTTCCTGCAGGTGCCGCGGCTCACTTGTAAAAGTTTATTTCTGTAATTTATCATTCTATGACTATTTTGTGATTGAAATTTCTGAATCTGTTTGTTAGGAATTAATTTCCATAAATTAAATCATCATCTCATTGGTTTTCAACTTTAAAATTCATTAAACGTTGATTCTAAGAAAATATGAGCTCATATAAAATAATATAATTGAAAAGTGGTGCTTTGTGAAGTTGACTGTCTCGTATAATTGGATCGCGGATATATAGTAGTTCAATTTATTGAACTGTTAGCAAAAGAAGTTGCACACTACCCGTAAAACATTAGTCGTATCCCTTAGAATTTTTACTATACATGAACGGGCATAAGACCCTCTTCCCCCTTCTAATTGAGTCAGTTAATTAATAGAGCACAACTCAGTATTTTATACTACTTTGAAGTGAGAATAATTTATGTCTTGCCTTGACTTCATTTAAATGTTTGATTCAAAAAAATCCTTAAGAGAATTGTGGGTTAATAACTGAGAGGATCTCGTTGACTCGAGGATTATGAGTATGATTTACAATTCATAAGGCAAAAAAATTCAAAATTTCATGAGCCCAATGCCAATAATTTTCAAAATTTTCCAAATGGCCAACATTTTCAAAACTATAGATATAATCGAAATGGCGATTTTAATTCAATTTCAATAATTTTGATTATGGGCCATATCCATATCAAAATAGATTTGAATCCAAATATGCCTTTGATCAACATCAATATGGGGTTGTAAATCAATTAAAAAATAATTTTGGAAATGAAAATGATTTTTAAATCGATCAAAATTTTCAAAATACAACCCATATCAACATCTTGAGAATGTCAAAAATTGCAATTTTCACTCTAATTTTAACAGTTTTGGTTACGAACCTAATTTTCAAAATCAAAATAATTTGCAACATCATTGTCATTTTCTGAAAATCCAAACAATTTTGAGAATTAAGGAATCCAAAACGAGAGCTCTCAAATCAACGATTCTGAAGAATGTCATCTTAACATTTCTAGAGAGAGGGTCGAAAGGCTAGATAAACAGGCTGATGAACTTCTTTGTTTAATGACATCTTTTGAAGAACAACGTGAGCAACAAAATCAAATGGGCATTGAATTGGAAAATAATTCAATTTTTACTGACAGTGAAAATTATCAAATAACGACTTTGGAAATTGAGAGTAACCATCTAAATGAAGTTATCCACAATCCAATAAATGACTTGGACTTCAACTCTTTTATAGAAATCAATTTAAGCTCCAATGTCGATCCTTCTTTTTTTGGTTGTGAGAAACTTGAAATAAAAAATTTGAAATTTGAAACTTCGAAATGTTGAAACTATCAACAACTCAAAATTTGAGAAAGAATCTAACAAACATGAATTTTTTGGGTTGTATGAGAATGAATTGTCATATAAGGAGGAAGTAGATTCAAGTCACGAGTTCGAAAATTTTAACTTTGAGAAGACTATCAAAGAACTTAAAGTTGTCAGGATCGAAAATATGTTGTCTAATAATAAAATTGCGAAATGTGATCGAATAGTCGTAAATAATACACAGTGTTCAAATTTCATGATTGCAACTGAATTTATATACGATCACAATTTTTGAACAATTACACTGATAAATTTGTTAAACACATGAATTATTTTTGGAATGTTAGCTTGGTTGAAAAACTTCATGTTAGGATGACACTGGACATTTATCTACTGGACTATAAATCTAGGTATAAAGATGAGATGGTTTTCAAAAACCTTTTCTTATTAGAAATCATGCCTAGACATAGTGGGAATGAGATTCATTAGGCTAGAACCAAGTGTATGGTAAAAAGTTGGTGGCATTCTTTGCATCGCATGCATTGCAAACACATAGCCTCCTTTTTGCACCTCCACTATATCCCCGTTATATCCCCGCTTTATCCCTGCTACACCTTTTTGCACCTCCACCGCTACAGAACCACTAAGCGTTGTAACTGCATAGCCTCCTTAGTCAATGTATTTTATGTACCTGACATGTGTAAGAATTTGGTTTCTGAATACCTAAGGATTCAAGATGGTGTATGAGTCTGATAAGTTAGTGTTTCCAAGAACAACAAATTTATTTGACAGGGATATTTTTGTAACGACATGATTAAGTTGAGTCTAATAGAGAAATCTTCTGTTTATATTGTTGATTCTATTGATTTATGGCATGGTAGATTAGGACATGTTAATTATAAATCTCTTAAAAGTATGCATAAATTAGGATTGATTTCTGATTGTGATTTCGATACTATCTCTAAATGTGAAATATGCATTCAAGCAAAAATACACCGGATATCCTTTAAATCTGTAGAAAGGAAAATTGGTTTGCTTGATTTAGTATATAGTGATGTGGGTGACTTAAAAATTCATATCACCTATGTGGGTGACCAGTACTATATAACACTTATTAATGATTATACTAGATATGCATTTTGTATATCTAATGAAAACTAAAGACATGGCTTTTGATAAATTTAAAATTTATAAATCAGAGGTCGAAACATAATTAGGAGTTAAAATTAAAGTGTTACATTCAGATCGCGGTGGTGAATATTTTCCAAATGAATTTACCTTGTTTTGTAAACAACATGGTATAGTTCACCAATGTACCGCCCCATATACACCACAACAAAATGGTGTTGCTGAGAGGAAAAATGGAACTCTAGTAGAAATGGTTAATGCCATGTTATAAGTTAGAATTTACCTTATAACCTATGAGGTGATGCTACACTATCTGCATATTACATTTTAAATAGAGTACCACTTAAAAAGAATAATATTTCCCCATATGAATTATGGTTTAATAGAAAACCTAACCTTACTAGACTTAAAGTTTAGGGTTGCTTAGCATATGTTAGATAACCAGATCCTAAACGACCAAAGTTAGGTAATATGGAATTTAAATGTGTTTTCATAGGATATTCTCTTAATAGTATAACTTATAGGTTCCTTATTCTTGACACCAAATTATAGAATCTGTAGATGTAGAATTCTTTGAAAATCAAATTATTAAGGTTCCATTGAGATCATCTAGTCTAGAACCTAATTTGACTGATGATATCAATGATGATGAATATGCCTACTCCAAACAGCAAGGAAGTATCAATACCAGATAATAGTACTGAACATAGGAGAAGTAAAAGAGCGAGAATAGAGGACTATGGTCCTGACTTCATAACATATCTCGTAGAAGTCCTTAATGTAACAAGATATGCAATGAATGTCGATGATGATCCCAAAACTTATTCTGAGGTTATGAGTTCTAGGGATTCTAATTTCTAGAAACAAGCTACCAATGATTAAATGAATTACACAATGTTAAACCAAACTTGGGTTTTAAGTGATTTACCTTCTAGTGCTAAACTTATAGGATGTAAATGGATATTCAAGAAAAAGTTGAACACAAATGGATCCATTGATAAGTTTAAAGCCAGATTAGTTGTTAAGGGATATAAGCAAAGACAAAAAGTAAATTGTTTTGATATATATGCTCCAGTTGCTTACATATCTTCTATATGTTGTTTAATAGCACTTGCATCAATTCATAATTTGGTCATACATCAAATGGATGTAAAGACATCTTTTCTAAATGAAGATTTAGAAGAAGAAATATATATGGAACAACCTGAAGGTTTCAAAACCCCAAGCCCAGAAAAGAAAGTTTACAAATTAGTAAAATCTCTATATGGCCTAAAGCAAGCACTTATGCAATGGTATGAGAAATTTGATAAAGTTGCACTGTCATATGAATTCATTGTTAATGATGCTGATAAATGTATTTATAGCAAATCGGATAACAACGATTATGTTATAATATGACATGCTGATATTTGGTTCTAATATATCTTGTGTGACTAAACTAAGAAGTATCTATTTTCTAAATTTGATATGAAACATCTAGAGAGACTGATGTAATTTTAGGAATTAAAATCATTAAGAAAGAGGGGGAGTTATTACTAACTCAGTCTCATTACATTGAGAAGTTCCTAAAGAAATATGGTCATCATAATGACAAACCAGCACCAACTCCTTTAGATCCTAGTATTAAATTTGAAAAGAACACTGGATGAACCATTTCCACTACAACAAAACATGATATTAGTTACTTTTATTGGCAGCGTTGATTGCAGAGTGCATCCATAACCCATTTATAAAAATAAAAGTAAACAAAGAAATGCTAGGTACTTTTCCCGCTAACAATTTAGGAGAATTTTTCCTCTGTTCGCTCAAAAAAAATCAGTAAGACTTCATTTCCTCCAGCCCGAGGAACCCTACCCGAAATATCCTTCACCGACCCTTTCACCTCAAAAATAAAATAAAAATTCTTATCTTCGCCTTTATTTCATGCCTCCGGCTTAACAAAGATAATTCAAAAATGAACCTTATTTTCAGTTTTTTAGAATTGATTTTGTGTAGTGGCTTTTAAGGGATTTTGATTAGTAGTCTTCTTCACAATCGGTGAATAGCAGTCTTCTTCCTTACTTGCACCGCCTTCCTTCACGACTTCACTTCGCTCAGTTTGCAGTCAAGGTCAATGAAAGTATTGCGTTCACCATAAAACACAGGTAAATAGGCAAGTTGAGGATCTTTTTTCTCAATGACCCAACAGACCCTCCAAACAGCGTCGGTATGAAACTTTTGATGATTGTTCTTCACAATCGGTGCTTCTCAGTTCAAAGGCACATCATACAACAAATTCAAATGTGAATTCAAGGTGAGTGAACCTCGCAAGACCCATTCCTATTATTTTATTGTATGGACTTGTTTTGTACATTGAATGATTGTGAATTTAAGTAATAGTTTTGAAGTTCTAAATATTGAAAGTCTAAACCACTTTTCTGGTCAAAATCTCTTACAGAAAATAGTCACTTTCAATTCTTTTATCCTTTAAATGGCGTAGATTTCCATTCTCCAATTCTTTTTCATACTCATGCTTTGCTTGCCTATGATATCATTTTAAAAAAACGATTTATGATGAACATCAAATTGTGTAAATTTTACATGGCTTAATTATGCATTTTATAATTCTAAAACAGTATTACTCGGTTTTTTTAGTTGTGTTTATCACAGGTACTTTATTTTCAGAATAAGAAGAAATTCCTTCTAAAAAGGGCTAACTTGAGAAGATTCTAGAATATACTAGAGAAAGAAGCTTCTAGAATAATATGGAACAAGCTAGATTAAGAAGCATGTGCAAAATGATCAAGTCAAAAGTTCTAGAATGTGCTAGATCAAGAAGCCCCTTGAAAATAAAAGAAAGAGATTTCCAGAATAATAAAGAAGGGGAAAATAAAGAAAGACCAAAAAAATCTTCTTTTTAGATCTAGATCCAAGGAGCACTATAAATACCCCTATCTACCATTAGTTTAGGCTATCTTGGCATTGATGCCATTAGGGCATCAAAATTAGGTTTTTCCTCTCTTCCCTTATTTTGTGCTCTTGTAATCAAACCTCTATTTCAGCAATAAAAATTTGGTTTTCTTTTTGTTCTGCTCTCTGTAATATTTTTTCTTATTAAATTCTTATTTACTCTTTTCTATCTGTGTTCTCTTTTACTTTATTTCAATTTCTGTTCTTGCTTGTACTGGGTTTTCTATTTTTCTGATTTTATTTTCTTGAGATCTATTGATTCGCCAAGAGGTGAATAGATCTCATCTTTAATTCTCAGAGCTCTTAAATATTCTCTGCGAGTCTGTCTCTCTTCTATTCTAACAATTTCTTATTCTAAACTAATCAAATTTCTTAATTAAAACATTAATCCTGAATTCGTCTAACTCGCCTAGAATTTAAATAAATATTAGCAAATTATACAGCTCCCTATGGATTCGACTCGTACTCGCACAATCATTACAACAGACGCCGTGCGCTTGTGGTAAAATAAAATCGTGGTTTCTAGTTACAACTAAAACCTTCGATCAAATTTTTGGCGCCGTTGCCGGGGAGTTTTAGTAATTCCTAGTGTTTATTTAATATTCGATTCATGTTAGTTTTTATTAATTTGTGCTTTGTTTTCTATTTTCTATTTAGTTGTAGTTCTTTGTTTGTTTTCTTCATATTTGAAAAGTAAAAAAAAAAATCATTTTCTTTCTTGGTTTAGTCACTTAGTTTTCTTATTAGAAGTCTTAGATTTTTGTTTTTCATTTTTCTTTGTTTCATTTTATTTACTTAAAAAGAAAAAAAACTTTTTTTTTTAGTTTTCCAGTTATTTTAGTTCTTTCCAATCTTTTGCAATTTTCGTAAAGTAAAAAAAACGTTTTTTTTTTTCTTTAATTTAGTTGCTTAGTTTTGTTGTTAGTAGTTTTTGTTTCTTTGTTTCCTCTTATCAACCTTTGAAAAAAAAATCAACTTTTTTCTGTTAATTGCCTATTTTCCTTTGTTTTCTTGTTAGTAGCCTTTTGTTTTTGTTTTCTTTACTCAAAAAGGAAAAAAAACTATTTTTTATTATCCACTTTCTTTCTTTACAATTTTACCATTATCATTTTGTTTCTTTTAGTTCTACGGTTCCCATTTATTTTAGTTCTTTCAAGAGTTTAGCATTTTTCTATATAAAAAAAATGAATTTTTCTCCTTTCCTGGTTTACATCTTGTTTTCATTAAAAGAAAAAAAATCGTTTTTTGCTACTTCTTCTCTCAGATATAACTATAAAAAAATCATCTTATTTCTTATTTTTCCATTTACAATTCAAAGAAAAAAGTACATTTTTCCTTGTTTCATTTTGTCCACGCAGTTACTTCACCCAGCTTCACCACAAGCTCATCAAAAAGGCATTTTTCTTGAACGTGCCCAGTCAAAAAAGAAGGAATTTTTGTGATTACTTGTAGATAAAGGCAGGTGCAAACAGAAATTAGAGATAAAGGAGGACATGTGCCAACCGCTGTAAGTATTTTAATTTTCAATTGGTTTTATTGCCCATCAGGTCATATTTATTTGTTGAAAAATAAACATGCAGTATTAATAACTAATTGCTTATGCAAACGTGGTTTCGAAACGATAGTAAACGATTAGAAAGACGCAACACCACTTCTTTTGAACATTTTACATCAATGAGTAATCACGATTCTGCACCGCAATCACCTAGGCAAAACGAAACGAATAATAATAATCAAAATATTCAGAATCCAGTTTTTCCTTTTCAACAAAATTTCTAACAACCACAACCACCTCGAGGTTTATCGTTAAGAGAACAATGCTACCCAGTTAGAACTACACAACCTCCAGTTATAGTTTTTCCACCAAACGAAAGAAATAATTTTGAATTAAAAAATTCTTTCATTCAAGGCGTTCCTAAGTTTACTGGTTCTGAAAATCCATATGAATTTCTTGACGATCTTGAACTATGTACATCCACCATAAAAATGCAACAACTTTCACATGAATCCATTAAACTTAGATTGATTCCATTTTCCCTAGTAGGTAGCGCTAGAAGGTGGTTCAAGTCTCTTCCACGACCTTCTATTTATAGTTGGAATGATTTTGAAACAATATTCATAAAAAAGTTCTTTCCTTTTTATAAAACTCAAAAAATTAGAATTGAAATTCATCAATTCACGCAAAATGAAAGGGAAACCTTTTTCCAATATTTTGAACGGTTCAACCAACTATTACAAAGTTGTCCCCATCATGGAATTCCAAAACACATATTATGCCAAATATTATATGAAGGACTTAATTATCCAACTCGAACTCAACTTAGAACTATGTGTTGTGGAATTTTTTTTGGATAAATCAAGCGAGGAAGTTTGGGTTTTTTACGAAGAATATGCCGACAAAGATCAACAATGAAAATCAATTCATACAAATCCCATAGGAGTACATGCAGTAGACACCTCCCACTTCTTTACCAATGACTACCTAGTCAAAGGAGAGCTACTTCCGTATCCTCAAGAACAAGTGAACGCCTTTGCTCCAACTAATCCTTCATATATTTCTAACTGGAGGAAGCATCCAAATTTGTCGTGGTCAAATCAAAATAATTTTGCAAGATCTTCACATTTTTGTTCAACGAGCCAAAATAATCAACCTCCTCAAATACCCAATCCAACATTCGTTCCTCAAAGTAAGAGTTCTGCTAGTCAAACTTATATACCTCCACATCGTAGAAACACATCAAAACCATCTCAACAGCCATAGGGTTATGTTCTTCCTGAAAGACAAGTTAAGGAAATTCGAAGACAATCTGGTAATAAATGCAATCAACTCATGAAAATGGTAAAAAATTGTCCATAGATAACAAGAATGAGAAATTATCAAGTCAAGTGGAAGTAAAACCTAAATATAATAATTCTTGGGGAGTGAATTCTAGTGAGGATGAAAATTTAAGCTCGATAAATTCAATTTTTACCTTAAGATCGAGTAAGAAAATTGATAATATCAGAGATTTAAGTGCTTTCAATAATATGATATCTTCAATTGTTGACTTACCACACTTCCAATCGTTATCGAAAGGTGGCACTCGTAACATTCTTCCCTCCTCTATAAGCAAGCCTAACGATAATCAAAATCTTATTCGCAATGATAATTTTGAAACAACCACTTATGAAATTGAAAATGACAATCTTGATGAAGTTGTTAAAAATTCACAGACAGATTTGGATTTTTATTCTTTTAAAGAACATGATTTAGGTTTGAATTTCGATCTCCCTTTACCTAACACTAACAAGATGGAAACCAAAAATTTTGAGGTTGGAAATTTTAAAAACAGTAAGGCTATTGTTGGTGTGGAATTTGGTGAACTCAAATTTATTGGATTATCTAAAAATGAATTCTCAAATGATGGTGAGTCAAATTTAATTTTGAAGAAACTGCAAAAGAGGAAAAATGTGCGAGCTTAGTGTGTGAAGTAGAAAATTCCACTAATGAGGCTAACGGTGAAGGTGAACCCAAGAATAATTTTGAACTTGTCGAGAATATCGAAATGTCAATTAACAAAGCACTTGATATTGAACATGATCTTGGATTGCCTCTTGATTCTACTAATTTATCTACAATTATGCATGATCGCTTATTTTTAAAATACTACACCGATAAATTAGTCGAGTATATAAATCACATCATGCACAAAGCTTGGTTGGAGAAATCTACATTTACAAGATACTTAGATATCAATCTAATTAACTATAAATCTAGGTATAAAAATGAGATACTGGTGAAAAGAAGTTTCTTATTAAGCAACGTAACTAAGCATAGTGTGGGGGGACAAATAATACAAAAACCAAGTGCGGAAGAAAGAGCTGGTGGCAATATATGCATCGCATTCATCGTAAACATATATATTATTTTATACACAATCCATTTATGCATATCAGTAAATGGCATTTTATATTACAAATCATTTTGCATTGCATCCATTTATGGGTACTTTCTTTCAAGTTTAGAAACGTTATGAACAGCGAGGGCACTGTTAAATTTAAGTGTGGAGGAGAGACTCGTATTGCATTCATTTTTTTAGTTGCGTTCATATTTTTTTCTTGCATGTAAAATCACATTTATTTTAGGCATGTAGGCCATAGCATTTATTTGGAAAATAATAATAATAATTTGAATTCGGATTATTCTAGAATAGGCGCAGTTGAGTAGATATATACTACTAGTCATCTGATGGAAATTTTTGTTAATCACTTGTTTCAAATGGAAAATAAAATGATAAGTGTAAATCGATATCGATAATAGTAAGTTGATATGCAGGTTGATTAATAGGTAACAATTATGAAGTTTCATATTTACTGTCATTGTTTGAAAAGTGTTGTATCTAGATTACACAAGTTAAAGAGGTGCTAAGATGATTTTGCATTATCCTCTCTTGACTAATAATTATAATAATAATGAATAAACCAAGGGTATCCAACATTGCTAGTACATCTAGCGTTGGTGTGCACACCTGCCAAGCTTTGTCCCACTCTCATGTAAGCCCGAAAGGCAGTGCATGAGAGGTATACCTTGGTCTCATTTTATGAGTTGGGCACCTAAGAATCACCGACCTATACTGACATTGTCAGAGTCGGTTTGCACAATCCGCCAAGCTCTATTCCATTCTCACGTAAGCCCGAGAGGAGGTGCATGGATGATATACCTTGGTCCATTGGTTAGGTGTACGAGTAAAAAAAAAAAGTGGTACTATTAAGTAAAAATATAAATAATAAGAGTGGATAAGTGAATGAAATCAAAGCATACTCTTAATTTTATCGATTTGAAATTGTTATACAAATGAAAATAGAAATATCACTTTGCAAACTTTGACAATCACGAAAAAATGAACTTCATAATTTCACCAAGTTTTAACCTAAAATATTAGCAAGCTAGAGTCTAATGCGATGAAAACTTGATTTTTGTTTGAAGCTCGTTGCTAGGTGATGAACTTAAATTTCTTGATTTTGACTAGTGCATTTATATGCTACAATATTGTAACTATTTAGAACAAACTGATTCATCGTTTTTACATATATTATTTTCATTCATATAGTTGCATTGATAGCATATCATATTGCATTGGGATTTTGTGGATGGTATCCGCTGAAAACCGTCACGAGACACAACTCGTCCAACTAGGGACACCTATGGGTTTAAAGGCTTGTTGCATACGCTAAATGCAATCATGATTCCCTACGAAAGTGTGGCTAATAAAGTTAGTTAGGTTTTTATTCGAGGATGAATAAAAGTTCTAGTGTGGGGGTATTTGATGAACATCAAATTGTGTAAAATTTACATGGCTTAATTATGCATTTTATTATTCCACAACAGTATTACTCGGTCTTTTTAGTTGTGTTTATTGTTTATCATAGGTACTTTATTTTCAGAATAAGAAGAAATTCCTTCTAAAAAGGGCCAACTCGAGAAGATTCTAGAATATACTATAGAAAGAAGCTTCTAGAAGAATATGGAACAAGCTATATTAAGAAGCATGTGCAAAAAGATCAAGTCAAAAGTTCTAGAATGTGCTAGATCAAGAAGCCTCTTGAAAATAAAAGAAAGAGATTTCCAAAATAATAAAGAAGGAGAAAATAAAGGAAGACCAAGAAAAAACTTCTTTTTAGATCTAGATCCAAGGAGCACTATAAATACCCCTACCTAGCATTAGTTTAGGCTATCTTGGCATTGATGCCATTAGGGCATCAAAATTAGGTTTTTCTTCTCTTCCCTTGTTTTGTTCTCTTGTAATCAAACCTCTATTTTAGCAATAAAAAATTGGTTGTCTTTTTATTCTGCTCTCTATATTATTTCTTCTTATTAAATTCTTATTTACTCTTTTCTATCTGTGTACTCTTTTACTTTATTTCAATTTCTGTTCTTGCTTCCACTGGGTTTTCTATTTTTCTGATTTTATTTTCTTGAGATCTATTGATTCGCCAAGAGGTTAATAGATCTCATCTCTAATTCTCAGAGCTCTTAAATATTCTCTGTGAGTTTGTCTCTCTTCTATTCTAACAATTTCTTATTCTAAACTAATCAAATTTCTTAATTAAAACATTAATCCTGAATTCGTCTAACTCGCCTAGAATTTAAATAAACACTAGCAAATTATACAGCTCCCTGTGGATTCGACCTATACTCACACAATTATTACAACAGACGTCGTGCGCTTGCGGTAAAATAAAATCGCGGTTTCTAGTTACAACTAAAACCTTCGATCAATTTACAACCTAGAGTAGCGCTTTGCATCAGGGTAATTTGGGGGCTGGTAGCTTAAGTTTGGTGTTACCAATTTTTTCCCTGTGTTGGTTTTCTTCCTTAAAAAAATTTTAGTTCCTCTTGTCGTGTTTCTTTAGCTACATAAGGGTGTGTGTCTGCCCCATGTTCATTTATGCCTTTTACTTTTTAAAGCATGTTTCCATTGTTGTCTATGTACTTTTGTCAGCTTCGGGCATTTGAAAATTCATTGATGAATTGATGTTGCATGCATGCTTTTCTTTTGTATTTTTGCGTCTTGTTTAGTTAAAGCTTGGCTGCCATTTCAATTGTGTGTGCATTTGTACCATTTTACTTATTTTCTTTCTTGATTTTTTCATGATGATACATGGCTACATTTGGATGGCCATCTATTTACTTGCATAATTTAGCTGCTACCAATTATTTTTATGAGGATAATTGTACAAGAGTATGTGTTGGAAATGTTTTATAACATTAGTGAATTATTAAAAATAATGGAATAAGTGTATGAATGGCTCCTATGGGAGAATAGTCCCATATCATGGGATTATATAGAAGAGGCAAGCATTTATACTTATTTCTAAGAAATCATGTTGGGGCCTTGGGCTCCCAATACATGCTTTGTTGTGAGGAGGGAGACCATGCATCATGACCACCACACACGCGCGCACGACCGACCGACCCGATCCGACCCGGTCCGGTTCGATTCGGGCTCGGGCTCGGGCTTGGGCTTTGTGGTGTAGACACTTATATTTTTTGGACCATAAAACTTAGCCTTTTTCGAACCGTTTTTTTATGGAAAAGATTACTGCAACGGTAAAAACTCTTATCCCTCAATTTTAGCAGCCCACTAATCAGTAACCCTAACCCTAATTCTCATCCTATATATTGTCATTAGCTTTAGACGAGAATACCTACCGAATCACAATTTCTCTTTTTCTCTCAGCCGCCATTAAATTTTTTCTTTCTCTCAGAAATTCTCGAGCAGTATTTTAATTCAGAAAGTGCAAATCTGCACTGATTTGTTGTGCAAGCAAATCAGTTATTGTTTTAGAGGCTGTTTTATCCTAGAGGCAGCGGCGAAGGAACGAACTGGTTTGCACCTCCGACCAGATCGCCGAATCATCTTCAAGAAAGCGACCTAGTCCGCGACTCAGCCATTGTTTCCCAACAATTTGAAGACGATCTGAAACAATGGCTTCCAACTAGACCCTAGACGATTCTGCTCCACCCTCTGCTTTCCAGAACCCTCTCGTGACTGCTGCTCCATTCAGATTTGAAGGCTTGCATTTCAAACGGTGGCATCAGAAGATGGAGTTCTTCCTCACCATCAGAAAGGTTGTGGCTGCGCTGACTACTGACAAACCGCAGCTTCCAGATAAACCTGACGAGGCTGATGCAGCGAAAATGGCATCATGGACTGAACAGTCAAAGCAACTGCAGACCTGGACTGAACAGGATTACTTATGCAAAAACTTTATTCTGAACGGACTGAGCGATGATCTGTATGATTACTATAACTTAGATGAAAAGGCAGCAAAGGAGATATGGGAAGCACTGAAAAAGAAATATGATACAGAGGAGGCAGGGGCAAAGAAATATGCTGTGAGCCGCTACCTAAAGTACCAGATGACTGATGATAGATCGGTAGAGATGCAGTCTCATGAGCTGCAGAAAATAGCTCATGAGATCATCTCCGAAGGTATGGTCTTGGACGAACAATTTCAAATTGCTGTTATCATTGACAAATTACCCCCAAGCTGGAAAGATTTTAAGAATGTCTTGCGACATAAGACTAAGGAATTTTCCTTAGAGAGCTTGATTACACGCCTCCGTATTGAGGAGGAGGCACGCAAGCAGGACCAGAAAGAAGAGGTGCTGATTGTGAATAACAATAGTACTAAGAAGACCACACCCGCTGTTCTGAAACCAAATCAGAAATCTTTTAAGAATCAGAACAGGCGCAATAAACAAAATGGGAATCCGCAAGGAAACCCAAAAGGCAGCAGAAACCAACCCAAAAGAATGACTCTGGACAGTTGTTTCTATGTTACAACTGTGGAAAACCAGGTCATATGGCACGTAAGTGTCGGAACAGGCCAAGCTCTGCACCGCAGGCTAACCTGACTGAGGAGCCTCTTACGGCTATGATTACTGAGATTCACCTTGTTGGTGGATCAAAGGGTTGGTGGGTAGACACTGGTGCTTCTCGCCATGTCACTATGATCGTGGCACGTTCTTGACATACACGGCTGTTGAAAATCAGAAAGTGCTGTTGGGAGATTCTCACACCACTAGAGTTGCGGGGATTGGCAATGTGAAACTCAAGTTCACCTCTGGAAAAACTGTAATTCTAAAAGATGTTATGCACACTCCAGAAATAAGGAAGAATCTGGTCTCTGGCTTCCTCCTTAATAAGGTTGGTTTCACTCAAGTAATTGGGGCTGATTTGTACACCCTAACTTATAAGGGAACTTTTGTGGGAAAGGGTTATGCTTGTGAGGGTATGTTTAAACTGAATGTTGAATCTAATAAAGTGACTACTTCTGCTTACATGTTGTGTGATTTTAATATCTGGCATTCTAGATTATGTCATGTTAATAATCGAATAATCCGTAACATGAACACCCTAGATATGATACCTAAAATGACAGAATCTGAACTTGATAAATGTGAATTCTGTACACAAGCTAAAATCACAAAGAAACCTCACAAATCTGTTGATAGAGTTTCTGAACCCTTAGACTTGATTCATTCTGACATATGTGTACTAGATGGCACTTTGACTAGACAGAGACATCGTTATTTTATCACTTTTATTGATGACTGCTCTGATTTCACATATGTATACCTTATGAAAAATAAAAGTGATGCTTTTGATATGTTTAAAACATTCAAAACTGAGATTGAGAATCAAGCAAATAGAAAAATTAAGAGACTTCATAGTGATAGAGGAACAGAATACGAATCTAATTCAATTCTGGACTTCTATAAACAACATGGTATAGTACATGAGAGAACTGCACCCTATTCTCCTGAAATGAACGGTAAAGCAGAAAGGAAAAATAGGACCTTTACCGAACTAGTAGTTGCCATATTATTAAATTCTGGTGCAGCAAAACATTGGTGGGGGGATATTTTATTGACTGTATGCTATGTTCTGAATAGAATCCCCAAATCTAAGAATAAAATTTCTCCTTATGAAATTTTAAAGAATCATAAACCCAATGTCTCATACTTTAGAACTTAGGGTTGTTTAGCTTATGTTCGCATTCCAGACCCTAAGAGAATAAAATTGGCAAGTAGAGCATATGAATGTGCATTTATAGGCTATGCTATTAATAGCAAAGCATATAGATTTTATGACCTTAATGCACATAATATAATTGAATCAAATGATGCTGATTTTTATGAAACTAAATTTCCTTTTAAATTAAGGAATAGTGGAGGAACTTCAAATATGCCAATTAGAACAGAACTTAATGAAATTTCTGAAGCTGAACCTAGAAGAAGTAAATGAGCAAGAACCATAAAAGACTTCGGTTTAGATTTTTGTGCTTTTACTATTGAGGAGGATCCCATAAACCTCCAAGAGGCCTTATCTTCTTTAGATGCCGATTTTTGGCAAGTGGCTATAAATGATGAGATGGATTCTTTAGAATCCAACAAGACTTGCCACTTGGTAGATTTACCCCCTGGTTGTAAATCTATAGGCTGTAAATGGGTACTTACAAAGAAATTAAAACCTGATGGCACTATAGATAAATATAAAGCACGACTAGTAGCTAAAGGTTTTAAACAAAAAGAAAATATAGATTTCTTTGACACTTTTTCACCTGTAACTAGAATAACATTCATTCGGGTTTTAATCTCACTTGCTTCCATTCATAATTTACTTATACACCAAATGGATGTTAAAACTGCTTTTTTGAACGGTGAATTAGACAGAAATTTATATGGACCAGTCTGAAGGATTTGTAGTACATGGTCAAGAACATAAAGTATGTAAATTAGATAAATCATTATATGGTTTAAAACAAGCACCTAAACAATGGCATGAAAAATTTGATAACTTAATCATTTCAAATGGTTTTAAAGTTAATGAAAGTGACAAATGCATTTATTACAAATCTGAGAATGACATTTGCACTATTATATGCCTTTATGTAGATGGCCTACTCATTTTTGGGTCAAATATTCATGCCATAAACTCAGTCAAATCCTCATTAAGTGTCAATTTTGATATGAAAGATCTAGGTGAGGCGAGTGTAATCCTTGGTATTAAGATTACTAGGTCAGAAATGGGAATTTCTTTGGATCAATCTCATTACATTGAGAAGATACTAAAGAAATATAATTACTTTGACTATAAACCTGCAAGTACACCATATGATCACAGTGTAAAGTTATTTAAGAACACTGGTGAAGGTGTAAGACAGTCTGATTATGCGAGCATCATTGGCAGCCTTCGGTATGCCACTGATTGTACTAGACCCAACATTGACTATGTCGTGGGATTATTGTGCAGGTTTACCAGTAGACCTAGTATAGAGTACTGGCAAGCTATTGAAAGGATAATGAGATACCTTAAACGAACCATGAACCTTGGATTACATTATGAAAGTTTTCCAGCTGTACTTGAAGGATATTCCGATGCAGACTAGAATACCTTATCTGATGACTCTAAAGCGACCAGTGGCTATATATTTAGCATCGCTGGAGGAGCTGTTTCTTGGAAATCCAAGAAACAGACTATTTTGGCTCAGTCTACTATGGAGTCTGAGATGATAGCACTAGCTACAGCTAGCGAAGAGGTAGAGTATTTGAGAAATCTGCTAGCTGAGATTCCCTTATGGGAAAAACCGATACCGACCGTGTTGATACATTGCGATAGTACCGCGGCTATTGCAAAAGTTCAGAACCGTTATTATAACGGTAAGAGACGACAAATACGTCGTAAGCACAATACGGTTAGAGAACTACTTTCCACAAGTACCGTTAGAGTGGATTACGTACGTAGTGAGGAAAATTTGGTAGATCCTTTGACGAAAGGACTGTCCAGAGAGAAAGTCCATAACTCTTCTAAAAGAATGGGAGTATTGCCCTTAGATTGTTGTGTCACGCACAATGGTAACCCGACCTAAATGACTGGAGATCCCAAGAACTAGGTTCAATGGGTAATAACAAGTTGTGTAGTGATATGAGTTGAACATGCTATCTAATAAACCAAGAAGCATGTATTCCTGAAGTGATTAGAGGATGAGTTAATAGAAACTCTTAATGAGATCTATACTCTATGTGGAGTGGAGTACCTACCTTCAGGAGTACTCTTGATAGACTCACCTTTGTGAATGTGGTAGTGTGGCTGTTTCCTATGGAGTTGCGGGCAAAACTTTCTAGAGCATTCACTAAACTAGGATAGACGTGCATGGCCATAAATGCACGGGCTTATTTGATTGCACTATAGAAAAGGTTGTGTGTGGTTTGATGTCGGGAATAGAGTTCAAGACTACGTGTCACTCTAATAAAAACTGAATCTTATTCACTATGCAAAGTTCAAGTCGAAAGACACCTTTTGTTTATGCACAATCTTATGTTTTTAAGAAACTGCTCGAAAATATTTTTAAAAATTCAAGTGGGGGATTGTTGGAAATGTTTTATAACATTAGTGAATTATTAAAAATAATGGAATAAGTGTATGAAAGGCTTCTATGGGAGAATAGTCCCACATCATGGGATTATATAGAAGAGGCAAGCATTTATACTTGTTTCTAAGAAATCATGTTGGGGCCTTGGTCTCCCAATACATGCTTTGTTGTGAGGAGGGAGACCATGCATCATGACCACCACACACGCGCGCGCGACCGACCGACTCGACTCGGCTCGGCTCGGTCTCGGGCTTGGGCTTTGTGGTGTAGACACTTATATTTTTTGGACCATAAAACTTAGCCTTTTTCGAACCGTTTTTTTTATGGAAAAGATTTCTGCAATGGTAAAAAATCTTATCCCTCAATTTTAGCGGCCCACTAATCAGTAACCCTAACTCTAATTCTCGTCCTATATATTGTCATTAGCTTCAGACGAGAATACCTACCGAATCACAATTTCTCTTTTTCTCTCAGCCGCCATTAAAAAATTTCTTTCTCTCAGAAATTCTCGAGTAGTATTTTAATTCAGAAAGTGCAAATCTACACTGATTTGTTGTGCAAGCAAATCAGTTATTGTTTTAGAGGCTGTTTTATCCTAGAGGTGGCGGTGAGGGAACGAACTGGTTTGCACCTCCGACCAGCTCGCCGAATCGTCTTCAAGAAAGCGACCTATTCCACGACTCAGCCATTGTTTCCCAACAGTATGTGTTTCCATGATCTGACATGGTTAACACATCAACATCTACAAATATAAGTGTGAAACCAAATTTACTTCAAGATATGTTTAGTTTTGAGCACGTTGTTATAGATGAAAAATTATCATAATATATACTTTCGATTTTGGTGCAGAAGACACTAAAAGTAGGTTCGTATGTTTCTTTTTCTTCACTATAGTAATTTCTTAGTTCTGCGCAACTAGCTTTAGCACCATATTGTTAGTTTTAACATCATCGCTATTGCTTTGGTGTTATGGGGACAGGGAATGCATTGCTTGAACGGGAAACAATTTCATGTTTCTTTCTTGGCTATATGTGATGCGACTCAATAGTTTAAGAGTGGTCAGAATGTGCTAAATATTCTCTCAGATATCCCTGCAGGTTACTATTGATGTGTTGCTCAACAGTCTTACTGCTAACTAGCTCGTTATTAGACACTTGCATACACAAAAGTTGGTATTTTTTAAGAACTAACGGTTTGTGAATGATATTGCATTTTATTTAGGATCCAATTTTTTGGCTGAATGCAAAGATTTATTCATAAAAAAATATGCATGTTTTTTAGGCACACTTAAAATATGGTAGTGTTGTTTTCTTTAAATTCCTTTAACAACATTGGTATTATATTTGCTGTAAGGTGCTGAATGCCCTAGTAGGCACAGTGGTATTCAAGTAATCTAGCAACGCGGGTTGACACGTTATAGCTCTAATGCTATTATAATTGTAGTAAGTAGTGATGCTTGCAATGTTTGACGAAGAGTAATGTGGGTTAATTGTGTTTTCTTGGGAGTTTGATATGTCTCATCCTTGATGGTGGTTCTGAATGTTTAATTGTCATGTTCATAAGTGGCATCTGTATTTTGGCTATGCAAGTTGTTTGATTTTATTTGTGATGTTTTTCCAGTTTTGAAGTTTAAATCATGGTGTCTAACATCAGTTCTTGCCCCGCTGAAGCAGTTTCTGGCTCAGCTCCTGGCACTAACTTCTATTTCCAGGAAAGTTGAAGCAGTTGGGAAAGATTCCTTATTTTAAGCGCTTTGTTCATGTGTTTCATTGTATTCATTTAAATTTTCACTTACCTGCAGCATATTTACTCTAGTCGTGTTTCCATGAATTTGTAAACCGCACCTATCAAATATCCGTTTTTAATAGTTCACGTTAGTGTTATCTATAAACTGCAATATGCATCTAGACACATATAGGGTGCGTAGATGCTTCACAGTATCCTTTATTCCCATTCGAAGCCAGCCTGACTTGCATTTTCATATAAGGGTACACATAGTAAATATGTGTAGATACTAAATATGGTTCCGTTTCATCTATTTACTGGCCTGTTCTAGTCTACATAGTTTACATGACTGAAGGAAAACAGAGAACTCAGTTTCTTTCGGATGCTACAAAAACAAAAATATAACTTGCCTCCAACTGTCCAACATTTTTTTCCCAGAGGACGACTGAACTTATCTTCCGCCAAATTTCAGATCACTGGGATAGTTCTCTAGTGAATTATAATCAAATATGTTTTCAAAGTGTAACTTAATATAAATCAGTGACCATTTAAGCTCATGTAGAAGAATCTGGACTAAATCTATACATTTTCTTTAATATAAAATACAACACGAATTGTTCTGCCTGGAAAAAAACGTTGAGGCTGAGAATGTTTCAAGTGCTTATTTCTGTAACCTATTATGGTTTGTTAGTTCTGTGTCTGTCTCTTTAATTTCTCCTCTACTTAATAGAATCTTAATATATGTTCTCCAATTTTATGTGTTAACCATGTTATGATGTTTGGTTCAAATATTATATAACAATATTTAATCTGGATTATAAGGGAAATTGAAATTCTTAGTTATGCCTAACTGTTGTACTGTTGGATTATGCATGTGATTAGGTGAAGCATACATGCTATCTAGAAGAGTGTATAATATACACACACCCAAAATTTGCAACAAATTCAACATCTATTTTTTGCCCGAGATGACGAATTCGACAAAACATAATTTATATAGCTTTATACTTAATCTTACATAGAACTAATACGTGATACATGTATAAGAATATACCCATTCATGTGCACACAGTTGCAGATTTAGCACCAAGGAATCAATATAGGCCAGCCAAGTCTTTTCACTTCATTAAATTTGTTGACTCCTAATTCTGATGTTGTAGTTATCTTATTTTGCGCATCTGCGATATAGGCAAGTGATCTACTTCAAGTTTAGTTTATGTATGTGGGTGATCTTTTTAATTTTTCAGGGAGGACGTAAGTTATCGTTAAGAAGCACTTGATAGTGGGAAATGGCAATAAAGAACATCATGAAGTTCCGTGTGGTAACCGTAAAGGCTTTAATGCTACAGGTAAGTGAAATATTTTATATTTTTCATTTTTAGTATGCATTATGAAATAACTGTCATTTATACCAGACTCCTACTGGTGATTTGCAGTTGTAGATCCATATAACTTATTTGGTGGGCCAAGTTAGTGACACAATTATATATGTGACTTTTTGTTGTACATCCATTCTTTCTTACTAAAATATGCATTAACACGTCCTGCTGTTATATAATATTCAGCATACCAAACTATTTTCACCTATTTTTTACTAAAATTTGCAGTTGTTACCGGACGTTGGCGATTTGGTCGCCCAGTGCCTTTCTTGGCAATGCAAACTGATTTGGCTTCTATGCCATCGACTGAACTATTGAGGGAGTATGCTGCTGGAAAAAGGTCAACAATGAATCTGAGTCCTTCCAATGTTTTGTGTTCAGGTAAAATGCTTGGCTCACTTTTTGCTGCTTCTGCAGTTGAAACTCGACGGGTTGACAGTGTGGTATCATTGGTCAGTAATGCCAGTGTTGATTCTTCTAAGGACAATGATAGTCAATAGGTAACACACGTTGGGTTGAACATTTATGAGGTAGTGAAAAATGATAATGTAGTGAAATTAGGTTGTGGCACTCATTTGTTTGGCTCTGAATGTTCTAACATGGTGACAAATTGAGGGGTTACTGACACAAGCATCCAAATTCAGAGGTTACTGACACAAGCATCAAACATGGTAGTTTCTGCGAGTCTAAACATATACAAAATTAGCAGCAGCAACAACGTACAATATAGAAGTGCATGCAAAAGAAACTTATGCATACAATGTTCTAACATGTCATTATAACTGAGGAAGGCAATAAAGAATGACAAGCTTTGGTTTTCCAACTGCAGGTGCAAGTATTTACACATGCATCCTACTGCTTTAAACATGGAATAATTCAAATAAACAAAAATTATCATCTTGCTCCGCACATTCCTAAATGTTTGCTGGTGAATTCTACATAAATATTAGATTTCTCACTCAGCAATTTTGGATCCTAATTACAATGCAAACCTGATCCATGGTGATTGAAGACAACAAGTTGCATGATTTACAAAAATGGTTGCGTAAAATCAAAATCTGTACAAGCCATTTAGATCACTAAGCATGGCCTATTTTATTTCAGTACGTGCTGTCTTTTTTTCTACCTATTAGAGATATAAGATAACTTATATCTGTTACATTGGACGTGCCCATAATTACATATTTGAACGAATAGTTTACTTTAATGTTTGGCCATTGTCAGTAACCGCTTTTTCATGAAAACATTATCATCAAATTGGAGGACTTTTTCAACTACATTAGATTCAACTATAAAATATTTGTTGATTAGTTGAAGTAGAATTAAGTGCTGACTGAATACAAAATATAAGCCATGGTACCGTGTTATTTTCACTGAGATAATAACATGACTGAATACAAGCACTGTAAGTTCATAAAACTCAATATATTTCAGATAATATTAGTATTATGACAACAAAAGAACTAATGTAACCCTACATCTATAATGATGATAACCACACGATGAGAGAACTCCTGCAAATTATATCCAACCGCCAAAAGGCCTTTGCTTTCTACGACTCTAAGAAGAAGATAAGAGTTGTTGTACATTTGCATGGTAAATAACTGCTTTCTTTTACATGAAATAGTCAAGTTCCTTCTTCTACCTTGATCCAACTTCACCAGATAAGAGCTGATTTTGATGACACTCTTACGCACACTTGGTTTTTTTTAAACACATCAGTTTCTGTATAAGCACGCTGGTGAACGTAAACCAACATGCAAAGTATGTCTACAGCAGCAACAATATTGGAATCTGATTAACTAAAAATATATAATTCACAGTTGTATTGATCACTGTATTCTATGTTTGGAAAATGCAAGTTCTTTACTTTCTACGAAGCTTGGTACATCACATTCTGAACATTTTTATGTAATTTTGCAGTGTACTATGGAGAATGGTAAACTGGTTCGGGTGCTAATCCACACAAATGAGACTAAATATATGAATTTCATAGTCGTCGACGGTAGCTTCTTGTACAAAGAAGAAAAGGTAATATAATAATATTGATGAATTTAGTTTAACTATTCGTTATGAACTACTGAATAAGCTAACAGATATATATATATATATATAGTATCAGCTACAGATGTGGAAGCATTAAATTCATCAATGATGGGACTGTTTGAAAAGAGGCGAGCAAGAAAGTTCTTTATATACGTACAGGACTACGAAGAGAACGATCCTAAAACACCCGAGGGATTAGATCTCAATACAGTTACCACAAGAGAATTAATTTTGTGAGCATATACTATTTTATTAGTTGCTTGTTACACTACAAGAAAACCTTTAGCTTAGAATTTAATTATTTTCTTTGTGCATGACTATATAAATTACCTTTAGCTTAGAATTTAGACATACACTAAATCTGGAGTACTCAAAGCTGAGATTTCATTAGGAACAATCGGAGAAACAACAATTTATTGTGCTTCATCAACCATGGAAAAGATTTTGAACCTACCAAAGGGTACAATTCCAATTTTTGGTACTCTGGTTTCTTCTTAGAGATTAAATCTGCTTGCTAGAATTTGTCTTAGAAAAATATATTTTTACATATACACACATACATACATATACATGATTTCATTCCTACTTATGCATCCAGAGGCAGCAGATCTCACTCAAGTGGAGAAAACTGGTTCAATAAATAGCGGCGTGCGATAATAGATTGTTACCTCAACTTTATATTCATTTTTTTGTGTTATACTTGATATATACTGCTTATAATTTTGCTTGTAGATGTAGTTCTCAGTCGTGTTGAAACTGAAAAGAAAATGTCCTCGGTTAAAGCTTGGGAGGAAAGTGATAAAGCTAAGCTGAGAATAAGTAAGTCTCTGACAACATAATTGTATCCACCTACTTATTGGCAGTTTGGGAAGTTCATGCGTATACCAAAAGCATGTATGTTTTTTGTAATGTTATATAACTGACCGGTAACGTATGCTTTTATTACTGAAAAAATCAGGCATTATCTGGACTTGATTCTTCAATGTAATATAGAACAAAGAAGATAGGAAACACTGCACTGAATGCTGCTTTGAATCCCAATTTTTAGTTCAGATTAGCATTTTCACTGCAGTTACAATGATTATGGATTTCATTTTGGAATAAGGTTTACTAGAGGTTAGCTCACTATCTTGTTATCCTATTCATTATAAGTTACATTTGACACAAGTATCGTTCAGCTAAAATATACATCAACTCTTTCACTTGTTATCCTATTCATGATAGTTTCCATAGTTAAGGTATACCTCATACCTTGTTATCCTATTCGTTATAGATTATATTTGACATAAGTATAATCAATTAAGATATACAACACAACTTTCACTTGTTCTGTTTAATTCGTGGACCGATTGTCATTTGCGGACTGTGGGTAGCCTGTGGATTTTAATTGTATTTTGTGTGCAAAACTTGTAAAATGATTACTGTAAACAGGTTAAAGTACTTCTTAAGTTGTAAATTGTGGATTATCATTTGCAGGGTATGGGAAACCTAGTTAAAGCTGCTGAGTTTATTGGGAAAGCTCAGGTTTGTTTTTGTTTATATTTGTTTAAAACTTCTATAGCAGGTAAGTAGCGTAGATTACTTTACAGCCTATATCACACTGTTAACTTGTACTGCAATTCATATTATACCATGATCATCAGTTTGAATGGGTGTATGTTCCTAATCTTTATATTATTTTGAGGCTCCATGCTTTGAATTGCACAAGCTACTTGGTTGATGGACATGTCATATCCACTTTCGTTTGTATTCTAGACACACTAGTGCACACACATGCACACATATCTGTCACTTGTAGTCATGGATTAGCAAGGAGACATAAGTCCATATCATGCAAGAAGTTTTGTTCGATGGCCAATTGTTCTTGTTTCAATGTCACTTGTCTATAAAAAGCATTCCAATGACTTGATGAATGCATGTGATTAGTATGAATTCTAAGAAACTTAACCAAATATGGATATATCCATCGAGACTAATTTGTGTATTTACACATTTCTTTTCTTGATAAGTTGCTTTAGTCTTTGAATTAGTAACTTAGCATTCAGTTTTTGTTTGAAATTTTTATTATTGATTGTTAAACTCATCCGTAGGTAGCTAGCTATTTCAAAGTGAAGATTACTGGAAACTAAGAATTATTGGTAATTAAGCAATGAACATGGCTTTAATTGTTGTGTATGTTGTTACATTTTGTTAGTACTATTTATATAAACTTCATTGTGAATGTTTGTGATATGTGACTAATTTTATCGAAAAACTACTATCAAATTGATTATGGATATTATACTTGATTACGTGGTTAGCATGTTTTTTCAACTATTTGAATATTATGATCATATGATTGACTGTTTGTTTGTATGTGTTAATTATGTGATTTAATTATTGGTTTGAATATGAAAAATATGTGATTGAATGTTTGTTTTAATACGGATTTTATATATGTGATTAATGGAAATGATAAAAGTCATCAGTTGTAAATAACATCATTTGAAATATGCCGTTGAAAACCCAATAACTTTTAGCAGTGTTTTAAAAGCGCTACAAAAGCAAATATAAATTAATATAAGAAATTATATAGCTGCATTTAAAAAACGCTACAAAAAATATGCAAGCACAAACGTAACCAGCAGATGGTAATTTTGGTAGCATTCTGTAAATCCTACAGGAAAACTTTAGTTGCATGTAAAAAACGCAACGATATAATGTTTTTGGTAGCGTTTACTATATTGCAACAAAAAAAATCTGGCTTTTAGTTGCATGTCGTATCGCAACATTCTTTAAAACGCTACTACAAGTTATAATAGCGTTTTTCCAACGCTACCGAAAGCCATTTCTGGTGTAGTGTTCTCAACTAGACTATTTCAGTGTTATTGGGAGTCATATGTATATTATGCATTGCACTAGACCAGACACCGCGCATGTTATAAGTGTATTAAGTACACCCTTCCTATAATCTTATCCTCAAGTATTTGATGTGTATGTGAAGATTTAAGGAAGTATGTTGCTTGTTGAATCGAGAGATATGAAATAATTTCAAAGATTCAACAAGTAACTTGAATTAGAGAGAGCTTTTAGAATGTGGTGAGTATACAGATGTAAATCGGAATTTAGAATAGAATAAGTAAGAATCGGTGATTTGGAAAACATGTTTGTAGTGCTTATATAATTGTAGAATAGTAGCATTCTTTCATGAAAAGTTTCAGCAAAGAGTTGCATCCATTTCTGTTCATAATTGAAGAGGAATCTCTTCATGAAAGCAGGTGACTTTTCATAAAATTTACTGTTAATCTTTGATCAGTCGACTGGTATGAAAAAGCACTAGTCAACTGGATAAGAATAAAGATCGTATATATATATATATATATATATATATATATATATATATATATATATAAAGCTTGGACTTTAATGGGGGATTTTAATAATCCTTTATCACCAAAAGACAAGAAAGGTGGAGCTCCAATACCTTATCATCATATAAGAGAATTTCAAAAATTTCTGTAACGACCCGTGTTCTACACATCATAGGATTGTAGAATATTTATTTCTTTCCCGTGTGAAGTTGTATGGTCATGTAACTTTGGGAAACATTTATTAGAGTCATTTCCCCTGTTCATGATTTTTGTCGATTTTTAAATGACCATTTTGCCCCTAGTCAGTACTGTTTTGGTCATAACTTTTGATAGGGGAGGAATTTTGACCTGAAACCACTTCCATTAGATTCGTTTGATGGTTTCTCTTTCCGTAGAGTGGTCATAATAGCCAAACGGACTTACCGTTTGGGAGATATGGCTGAAACAAGGTTTGGAGGGTGAAAAACTGCTTAACCGGGCCAAATCGGGTGATTAGTGAGTAGGCCCATAACCCATTTCGGGATTAGGGTTATGGGAGGGCTGAGATGAGATGGAGAATCATTCCATTTCAGTTTTCTAGCCTCCACTTATCACCAAGGATCCCTAAAAATGGCCTCCAACCTCTAAATCACCTCCAAATCATCTCTTGGTCAAGGATTTGGCTTAGCAACCCCTAATCAAAGAAGATCTTCACCTAATCAACCTTGGAGCTGCTGTTAGCATTGGGATTCGCATCAAATTAGAGAATCATTTCAGATCTTAGTTTGTTTTGTGGCTAAAGTGAGTGATTAGCTTGCTTTTTGCACTAATTATGGCTAAATTGGGGTGATTAGTGCTAATCAGCGTTTTGAAAGGAAAATAAATTCCGGAAAAATGTTCATAAAATCATAAACAATGTTTTAGACCTCTGATATGAGTTTGGGTTAATTTGGTTAAGTTTTGCTAATCACACCATTAGTTATGCTCACATATGCTTAAGGGAAAACATGGGGTTTTGGGCATGTTTGATCCATTTTACCATGTCATATTGTTGTTTTGGTGTTTGAGGTCACTTGTATGTATTGCTATGACACTATGACATGCTTTGTGATTGGTTTCAATAGTTAGAATGGTCGAAAACGCCGTCGAGAGGCGCGTGTAAACACTTGCTGGAAGGTTGCAGGAATCGGTGCAGGAAATCGGATCGGATCGCCCCCTTCCCGATCCGAACCACCCATTTCCCTTCACCATGAACCGAACCGGATCGTTATAGCGAAGCAAGCGGCGCCACGAGCTGAAGGATCCGAACCGATCCGAGAAGTCGCGATTCAAGGCTTGGTGATTGAAGACTCCGACCCGACCCGCCTGGAGTGATAACGACACGATCCGATCTGATCACCTTGAGGACAACGAACCGGAGGCTTGGAGGAGGGCGAAGGGCTTGGAGCTACGACCAGGAGGCGTGACCCGAGCCGTTGCGTGGTGGAGAACTCGATCCGATCCAGACGGGACTGGAAGCCACGAATCGATGGTGCACTCCGATCCGACCCGAGGTAGCAGTCACGAACCGAGACGATGAAGACCACGATCCCAATGATGATAAAAGGGATCCGAACCGATCCAATGGAGATCCATAACCCGAAATGCAAAGGTAGTTCAAGTGGAAGTTCGAGGTCAGGATCCAGACGGGAACCAATGAGTTCACTTCGTGATTGGGCTTTGCTGCGGGGCGTGTGCTAAGGAGTTGTCGGTGTCTATGACTTTGGATCACTATGTATTAGAGGTGTATGGACGGACTCGGGCTTTGGATATGGTGCGACTAGGGAGCTACCTACCAATGGAGTGGGATCATGGATACGTTGGGCATGATCCCATAGGTTTGGCGTTGGTGGTAGTAGGAATGGACATAGTCGTACAAAGTCGAGTTCTGTCGTTTTCTTGAAGGGTTATGGTGATCAAAGAAGTAGATACCGTATGCTTTACGCACTGAGTGAGAGTTGTGAGGATGGTTGCTATGCTTGATTGTTTGACATACACATCCCCACCCCCGTATACCTATATTATGTGTTTGTGAAATCACAGAGTATTGTACCGTGTAGTACTAACTCTTTGGTTGCAGGTCCAGGTTCAGGTATGACTTAGTATACCTGTTATTATTCTGTTTATGCTTGCTACCACTCATACCAGACTGATGTCTGACCCAGAGTTTTATGTTTCTTCTTATTACTCTGGGTGCTCACACGAGCAGACTAGAGACAGGGATAGCTGGTAGTGCGCTCGGTAGATGGACTGAAGACGAGCAGGAGGCTCCACGTATGATATATAGTTATTCTCCCTGTGTCGTGATCGGTATCTACTTTGGGCATTAGTAGCATACCTATTTTGTTTATCTTAGAGACAGTATTTTGAAGTTGTAATAAGCTGTATTTGATATTTCCGCTACTCTGATGATTTAGTTCAAGTTTTCAGCTTATGCACTGTCTCATCTGTTTTTATGTCAAGTATATGTTGGTTATTATATCTTATCCCATGCGCTGTGAGACATATTACAGGTTCTTTATTTGGTTCATCTTCTTTCTTTCTCATTCTTTGGCGACTGTCCCATGCCAATTGGACATGTGTACAGCGCACAATTGGAGTAAATGTCGGTTGGCGCGGGGCGGGCCGTCACATTTGGTATCAGAGCTCTAGGTTGCGTAGTTAACCTAGGGAAAGACACTAGGGAGAGTTAGTACGTATATGAGAGCGCGTATTTGTGATTACTTTAGTTTTCAAAAGCTATGTATATATATACACTATTAGTAGTATAAGAATGAAGTTGCACTGCACTAGTACCACTATGGGGTCGTTAATCGTTCTTCTTTTTACAGATTGACGATGAGCCGATATGTGAGAGGTACTGGTAGAGGGGCCAATAATGGAAATGCCGCTGACATGAGGGCGATGTTTACCGACCTCATGAGAGACATGCTTAGAGAAGCGCAAGGGGCAGTTCCTAATCCCGGAGGTGGTGGTGGCCCAGTAGTGCAAGCGCCTAGGGTTGATTTCTCCAAGTTGAGTAAGGATTACACTAATCTTGGTGGAAAGTCGTTCCACGGAACAGAGTCGGCCACGGATGTTCAGGATTGGTTGGATAGCTGTGATCGGATCTTCGATGACTTGGGTATCGAGGATGCGATGAAGAGAAGGCTAGCGTCTCGTCAGCTGCAAGGACGAGCGATGAATTGGTGGAATGCTATTAGGGCAGCCACACCAGAAGATCAAGTTACTTGGGATCAGTTTAAAGCTCGCTTTAGCGACAAGTATATCCCAGCTGCCCAGAAGTCGGAATTGTTTAGGAAGTTCTTGGAGCTTAAGCAGAATGGAAGGGCAGTATCAGATTATGTTGCGGAGTTCGACACTTTGTCGAAGTATGGTTTATCTCTAATCGATACTCCCGAAAAGAAAAATGAGAAGTTCATCACTGGCTTGGATGAATACTTAGGGGAGAGGCTGATTAATCACATCGATGAGACGTTTGAGTCGATTGTGGGAAAAGCTTTGAGGTCAGAAAGTCTTTACCTAAGCCGAAGACTGGGGTTGTTGCTGCATCTGCTGAAGAGCCAAAGCCGCAAGCAAGCGGTGGAGGCAAGAATAACTCTCAGAATAAGAGGAAGCAGAACCAAACTAAGGATGGCCAGAAGAAAAGCAGGAAAGAAGTCGAGTGCTTCAAATGTGGAAAGAAGGGCCATTATGCAAGGGAATGTAGGGCCAAGACAGTGGGGAAGAAGTGCTTTAACTGTGGCCAGGAGGGACATTTTAAGGATAAGTGCCCGCAACCTCTGAAGGAGAATCAGATTGTGAAAGCATATGCCATCAATGCTGTTCCTTCTTCGTCGAATGCCCCAACTGCGGCGGAGAAAGGAAAGGGAGTCGTCATTCAAGGTATGCTTTCCATTTATGATCTTCCTGTTAGAGTTTTGTTCGATACCGGGGCTTCCCATTCCTTCATATCTAGTGACCTGGTAGATAGGTTGGGATTGGAACCCGAGTTAGTCGATAGACCATTAGCTGTGACGAACCCGATTGGTGGTTCAACAAACCTCAGTATGATCTGTCGTAATGTGGTCTTATCGAGTCATGGATGTATGTTTGTTTGTGATTGCTTTGTTTTGGGCTTTACTGGGTATGGCATTATTTTGGGAGTCGATTGGCTCCAAAGATACGGGGTGGTGGTAGACTGTGAGGGCTTTTTGGTGACAGTTAGGGCGGATGATGGGCGGAGGGTAGTGTTTGGTAATCTACCCTGTGATGGGGTAATGGCTAGTTTTGTAAATTCCCTCGACATCCCGCATGATGAGTTATCAGGTTTGCCCGTGGTTGGCCAGTACCCGGACATCTTCGAGGAAGTGACCGGACTTCCACCACACCGAGAGATTGAGTTTCGTATTGATTTAGTGAAAGATGCCAGACCTATAGTGATGCCACTTCGTCGTATGGCACCACGAGAACAGCGAGAGCTCGAGGTGCAAGTTAGCGATCTTTTGAAGAAGGGATTTATTAGAAGAAGTGTTTCCGAGTGGGGAGCACCAGTTGTGTTTGCTACTAAGGCAGATGGTTCCCTTCGATTGTGTGTGGACTATCGCGAGTTAAATAAGGTGACGAGGAAGAATAAGTATCCTCTACCACGGATAGATGATTTGTTTGATCAACTGGAAGGAGCTAGAGTGTTCTCCCAGTTGGACCTCGCGACAGGATTTCATCAGCTCCGTGTAGTAGCTGATAGTATAGCTAAAACGGCATTTCGGACGCCGTCTGGGTTTTATGAGTGGTTGGTCATGCCATTCGGGTTGACCAATGCACCAGCATACTTCGTGGATCTTATGAATAGAGTATTCAGGGACCAATTGAATAAGTTTGTTCTTGTGTTCGTAGACGATATCCTTGTTTACTCGAGGACAGAAGAGGAACACAAGGAGCATTTGAGAATTGTGTTGGAGGTGTTGAGAAGACACCAATTGAAAGCGAAGTTTTCTAAGTGTCACTTCTGGAGGAGAGAAGTGAGATTCTTGGGCCATGTTGTTTCAGAGAATGGTATTGCCGTGGACCCTGCAAAGGTGGCTACGGTACAAGATTGGTCTACGCCCAAGAATGCAACCGACGTAAGAAGTTTCTTGGGGTTAGCTGGATATTATCGTAAGTTTATCAAAGACTTCTCCAAGACAGCGGCACCGTTGACTCAGTTGACTAAGAAGAATCAAGCCTTCGTTTGGGACGGAGGGTGTGAAAAAGCATTCAAGAGTCTAAAGGAAAAGTTGACGCGTGCGCCAGTGTTGGTCATTCCTAAGGGAAATGAAGAGATGACGGTATACACGGATGCTTGTGGTACCGGACTGGGTGCGGTATTGATGCAAGGAGGTAGGGTTGTAGCTTATGCTAGTCGACAGCTAAAGCCACATGAGAAGAAGTATCCTACCCATGATTTGGAATTGGCAGCGATTGTATTTGCGCTGAAGATGTGGAGACATTACCTCTTGGGAGAAAGATTTGAGCTGTTTACCGATCATAAATCGTTGAAGTATCTCTTCTCTCAGAAAGATCCGAATCTCCGTCAGCAGAGATGGTTAGAGTTCTTGGCTTCGTATGACTTTGATATCGCGTATACACCTGGGAAGGGTAATGCGGTAGCCGATGCCTTGACTAGGAGACATGCCAGCTTAGGGGCAATGTTTCTTGAATGGAAGCAGCTGGAGTATATCGCGGGGTTTGATTTCAGACCAAGGTGCGAATTGGATCCAGTTATGCTAGCTAGCTTGACGATCAGACCCACTTTGATAGAGCGGATTGGTTCTAGCCAGAGGAACGATCCTAACCTATTAGAAATCATCTCCAAGTTAGAGAGGGGTAGCGAAGAGGAGATGAATGTGTATGGGCTTGATCGAGATGGATGGCTTCGGAAGAATGGAAGACTAGTTGTGCCCAACGTGAATGGTTTGAGAGATGAAGTGCTTAGAGAATGTCATCACTCAAAACTGACTATACATCCCGGTGGTAATAAGATGTATAGAGACATGAGACAGACTTACTACTGGGAAGGGATGAAAAGAGACGTTGGGAAATTTATATCCAAATGCATGAATTGTCAGCTAGTTAAAGCCGAGCAAAAGAAGCCTAGTGGGTTGTTGCAACCATTAAAAATTCCCGAATGGAAATGGGAACAAGTTTCGATGGATTTCATCGATGGTTTACCGAGGACTAGATCGGGATATGATAGCATTTGGGTAATTGTGGATCGACTGACCAAGAGTGCAAGATTTATACCAGTTAAGTCGAACAGAACTGCAGCTAAGTTGGCAGAATTGTATATGAAGTGGGTAGTGAGATTTCATGGAGTACCCAAAAGCATTGTGAGTGACCGAGACCCGTTGTTCACTAGTGGGTTTTGGAAGAGCTTACAAGAGGCTCTAGGGTCAGGATTACATCTCAGTACCGCATATCATCCTCAGACCGACAGTCAGACGGAGAGGGTGAATCGTATATTGGAAGATCTCTTGAGAGCGTGTATATTGGATTTTGGTGGATCATGGGATGACCATTTGCATCTAGTGGAGTTCGCATATAATAATAGCTACCAATCCAGTATCGGTATGGCTCCATATGAAGCTTTGTACGGAAGACCGTGCAACTCACCATCATGTTGGATAGAGACTGGCGAGAAGTTTGTGCTTGGACCAGATGTGGTGAGAGAAACTTCCGATAAGATCAAGATCATTCAGCAACGAATGAAAGCTGCTCAGGATAGGCAGAAAAGCTATGCTGATAGGAGGAGAAGAGACTTGAAATTCTCCGTTGGTGACTTGGTGTTTGTCAAGATCTCTCCGTTGAAAAGCGTGATACGATTTGGCAGGAGAGGCAAGTTAGCACCAAGATTTGTGGGTCCTTTCCAAGTTCTCGAGGAAGTTGGGAATTTGGCGTATAGAGTTGGCTTACCAGAGAAAATGGCAGGAGTTCACAATGTGTTTCATGTTTCCCAACTAAGGAAGTTCGTTCACGACTCAAATGTGACTATTTCACCTGATCAGTTAGAGGACTTCGAAGTAGAACCCGAGGCGGTTGAGAACCGCAAGCCGATTCGTATTGTGGGGCATGATACGAAGCAACTTCGAAGAAAGTCGGTGAAGCTAGTCAAAGTTCAGTGGGGCGAGGACGAAAATGATTGTGCTTGGGAGACAGAAGAGAGCATTAGAAAGGCTTATCCAGAACTCTTTGCCTGGTAAGATTTACTTTGCGATTTAGTTATTCCGCATGCTAGGATAGACTTGTTTTGCTTGTTTTGCATGATTGATGGTTGTTTTATGATTGATAGGCATGCGGGACCCTTGTGTGTGTTTTGATTAGGGAATTTCGGGGGCGAAATTTCTTAAGGGGGGAGAGTGTAACGACCCGTGTTCTACACATCATAGGATTGTAGAATATTTATTTCTTTCCCGTGTGAAGTTGTATGGTCATGTAACTTTGGGAAACATTTATTAGAGTCATTTCCCCTGTTCATGATTTTTGTCGATTTTTAAATGACCATTTTGCCCCTAGTCAGTACTGTTTTGGTCATAACTTTTGATAGGGAAGGAATTTTGACCTAAAACCACTTCCATTAGATTCGTTTGATGGTTTCTCTTTCCGTAGAGTGGTCATAATAGCCAAACGGACTTACCGTTTGGGAGATATGGCTGAAACAAGGTTTGGAGGGTGAAAAACTGCTTAACCGGGCCAAATCGGGTGATTAGTGAGTAGGCCCATAACCCATTTCGGGATTAGGGTTATGGGAGGGCTGAGATGAGATGGATAATCATTCCATTTCAGTTTTCTAGCCTCCACTTATCACCAAGAATCCCTAAAAATGGCCTCCAACCTCTAAATCACCTCCAAATCATCTCTTGGTCAAGGATTTGGCTTAGCAACCCCTAATCAAAGAAGATCTTCACCTAATCAACCTTGGAGCTACTGTTAGCATTGGGATTCGCATCAAATTAGAGAATCATTTCAGATCTTAGTTTGTTTTGTGGCTAAGGTGAGTGATTAGCTTGCTTTTTGCACTAATTATGGCTAAATTGGGGTGATTAGTGCTAATCAGCGTTTTTAAAGGAAAATAAATTCCGGAAAAATGTTCATAAAATCATAAACAATGTTTTAGACCTCTGATATGAGTTTGGGTTAATTTGGTTAAGTTTTGCTAATCACACCATTAGTTATGCTCACATATGCTTAAGGGAAAACATGGGGTTTTGGGCATGTTTGATCCATTTTACCATGTCATATTGTTGTTTTGGTGTTTGAGGTCACTTGTATGTATTGCTATGACACTATGACATGCTTTGTGATTGGTTTCAATAGTTAGAATGGTCGAAAACGCCGTCGAGAGGCGTGTAAACACTTGCTGGAAGGTTGCAGGAATCGGTGCAGGAAATCGGATCGGATCGCCCCCTTCCCGATCCGAACCTCCCATTTCCCTTCACCACGAACCGAACCGGATCGTTATAGCGAAGCAAGCGGCGCCACGAGCTGAAGGATCCGAACCGATCCGAGAAGTCGCGATTCAAGGCTTGGTGATTGAAGACTCCGACCCGACCCGCTTGGAGTGATAACGACACGATCCGATCTGATCACCTTAAGGACAACGAACCGGAGGCTTGGAGGAGGGCGAAGGGCTTGGAGCTACGACCAGGAGGCGTGACCCGAGCCGTTGCGTGGTGGAGAACCCGATCCGATCCAGACGGGACTGGAAGCCACGAATCGATGGTGCACTCCGATCCGACCCGAGGTAGCAGTCACGAACCGAGACGATGAAGACCACGATCCCAATGATGATAAAAGGGATCCGAACCGATCCAATGGAGATCCATAACCCGAAATGCAAAGGTAGTTCAAGTGGAAGTTCGAGCTCAGGATCCAGACAGGAACCAATGAGTTCACTTCGTGATTGGGCTTTGCTGCGGGGCGTGTGCTAAGGAGTTGTCGGTGTCTATGACTTTGGATCACTATGTATTAGAGGTGTATGGACGGACTCGGGCTTTGGATATGGTGCGACTAGGGAGCTACCTACCAATGGAGTGGGATCATGGATACGTTGGGCGTGATCCCATAGGTTTGGCGTTGGTGGTAGTAGGAATGGACATAGTCGTACAAAGTCGAGTTCTGTCGTTTTCTTGAAGGGTTATGGTGATCAAAGAAGTAGATACCGTATGCTTTACGCACTGAGTGAGAGTTGTGAGGATGGTTGCTATGCTTGATTGTTTGACATACACATCCCCACCCCCGTATACCTATATTATGTGTTTGTGAAATCACAGAGTATTGTACCGTGTAGTACTAACTCTTTGGTTGCAGGTCCAGGTTCAGGTATGACTTAGTATACCTGTTATTATTCTGTTTATGCTTGCTACCACTCATACCAGACTGATGTCTGACCCAGAGTTTTATGTTTCTTCTTATTACTCTGGGTGCTCACACGAGCAGACTAGAGACAGGGATAGCTGGTAGTGCGCTTGGTAGATGGACTGAAGACGAGCAGGAGGCTCCACGTATGATATATAGTTATTCTCCCTGTGTCGTGATCGGTATCTACTTTGGGCATTAGTAGCATACCTATTTTGTTTATCTTAGAGACAGTATTTTGAAGTTGTAATAAGCTGTATTTGATATTTCCGCTACTCTGATGATGTTAGTTCAAGTTTTCAGCTTATGCACTGTCTCATCTGTTTTTATGTCAAGTATATGTTGGTTATTATATCTTATCCCATGCGCTGTGAGACATATTACAGGTTCTTTATTTGGTTCATCTTCTTTCTTTCTCATTCTTTAGCGACTGTCCCATGCCAATTGGACATGTGTACAGCGCACAATTGGAGTAAATGTCGGTTGGCGCGGGGCGGGCCGTCACAATTTCTAATATAAACAGGTTTAACTGATTTAAAGCCTTTGGGTTTTAATTTTACCCGGCGTAGAAGAGGAGTAGCTACAAATATAGATAAAATTTTGGTGAATAATGTATGCCTACATCAGTTCCTTAATATGAAAGCTCTTTCATTCCCACAAAAATCAAGTGATCATAATCCTATTCTATTGGATCTAATCGCTACACCAAAGATTAAGGGATTCCCCTTTAGGTATAGAAATGATTGGAGTTGTTATGAAGGCTACCATGATGCAGTTCAAAAAGGTTTAAGTTCTAATGTGTGGGGGTTTTATAGCTATCAATTTCAGCGGAAGCTAAAAAATTGCAAAATAGAACTTAAAAATTGGAATAAAACTAGAAGTAGAGCTGCTTCTAATCTTACAGTGGCAGAACAAAAATTTTCTCTTCTTGAATCTGAAGTGGATCTTCATCCTGAGGACCTTCAACTGTATGATGATTACCTGCATGCAAAGAGGGGTTTTCAAAATGTTCAGTACATGGTTTTTAAAGGTTTGAAGCAGCAAGCAAAAATTTCCTGGTTGCAACAAGGTGACACAAATTCAAAAATTTTCTACTCCAGAATGTCAAATAGAAGATATTTCAGTAAGATTCGAGCTTTGATTTATTCTAATGGAAATCTGTTGTATAAACCTGATGATATTGAATCTGAAGCTATTGATTATTTTACTTCTATGTTTAATGGATCATGTTCATCTGGTTTTCCAAGCTTTCAACCAATAGCTTATATCAATGATCAAGATCAAAGGAATTTAGTGAAAAATGTTGAACTTGAAGAAGTTAAAGAAGCCGTGTTCTATATTCAAGATGAGTCTAGCCCAGGTCCAGATGGAATTAGTGTTAAGTTTTTTAAAATGCATTGGGAATCATTGAAGGTTGATTTGCTAAATGCAATTTCAGATATTTTTAAGTCTGGTAAGCTTCCTAAAGCTTTAAACCATACTTTTATAACACTAATACCAAAAAATGATAGACCATCAGAAATTGCTCATTACAGGCCCTTATCATGTTGTAATGTCTATTACAAAAAATTTTCAAAATTTTTATGTAACAGACTAAAACCTTATCTCCCTTCTCTGATTTCTGAAAATCAGAGTGCATTTATAAAGGGAAGGTATATTGGAGACAATATTTTACTTGCACATGAATTGTTAAGGGATTTCATAAAATCTGGCATGCCAAAAATGAGTGTAAAAGTTGATCTACAGAAGGCCTATGATAGAGTGAATAGAGAATTTATTTGTTATGTGATGGAATGTATGCAGTTCCCTACTCATTTTATAAATCTGATCTATGAATGCATGACAACAACCACCTTTTCTATTATGATACAAGGAATTCCAAAAGGTTTCATCTCATCAACAAGAGGAATTAGACAAGGAGATCCTCTTTCTCCTTATTTATTTGCTCTGGTAATGTAATATTTTACCTTTTTAATGGATGAAGCTATCATTTCTAATTCTTTTCAGCCTAGCAATCAAGTGCAACCAGTGATTTCTCATTTACTCTATGCAGATGACTTATTGGTTTTTGGAAAAGCTTCATGTCAAAATGCAAATTGTTTAAGGCTGATTTTTCAGAAGATTAGCATGTTTGCAGGTTTGAATGTCAATGCTACAAAAACTAAAATATTTTTTAGTATTTCAGTTTTAAACCAATCAGAAATAAAGAATATTTTGGGATTTGATCAAGGTACATTGCCAGTTAAATACCTAGGAGTTCCTTTATCATCAAATTACTTACACTATTCTGAGTGTAATTCATTGATTCAAAGGGTGCAGAGCAAAATAAAAAGCTGGGAGACTAAGCTATTGAGTTTTGCAGGTCGTGTTGAGCTTACTAATTCAGTATTAACCCCTATCATTTTATACTGGCTGCTTATCTATCAAATACCAGAGTTCACTTTGGATAAATTGCAGTCATTATGTGCAGATTTTTTTTGGGGAGGGGGGTACTGTACATAAAGTGGCTTGGTCAACTTTGTGTAAACCTAAGAAAGAGGGGGGAATTGGATTGAAGAATTTTTCTGACTTAAAGAAAGTTGCTTGTGTGAAGTTATTATGTAATTTCCTGTCTAATTCATCTCTGTGGAGTAGATGGATTCATAGCAGATATTGTAAGAATGATTTTTTCTGGTCAATGGCTAAAGACCCTAATGCATCTAGCACTTGGAAATCAATTCTGAAATTAAGGTCAAACTCAAAGCAACTATTTAATAGGAAAAATTGTAAAGGGGAAAACACTTATCTTTGGTATGATCCTTGGATAAATTGCAAGTGTATGGTGGATATGCTTGGTTATGATAGACTTCAGATCATAGGGCATCCAGGCCAAACAGTGGATTTGATAATTAGAAATGAGGCTTTCCATCCTGAAATTCACCCTGCAACAAGAGAATTAATTGAAGAAATAAGTTCAATACAATCCATTCAAATCAAAGTCAGGATCTTTATGAATGGTGTGAAGGTGGGGATTTTTCTTTTCACAAAACATGGGAGTATATAAGATTAAAGGATCCTTCTGACACTATATTTTCAGTGATTTGGCACAAGAAAAATAGTAGATGAATGTCCTTTATATCTTATCTAGCAGTACTGGGAATATTAAATACTAAAGATCGATTACTTCGATTTAGTTCAGTGGAAAATATCATGTGTCCTTTATGTGACAATCACCCTAAATCTATTTCTCATCTATTCTTTCAGTGTGATTATTCATCATATATATGGAAATCACTGAAAGATAAGCTAGAAATACCTTTAAATCTTCTTGCTGATGTCAAAGAGGAAGCACGAAATCTATATTTGAGGTTTCCAAATAAAGATCAATCTAGAGATTTAGCTTTCGGATCTTTCAGCACTGCAATCTACTCTCTGTGGAGAGAAAGGAACTTGAGGATCTTCCAGAGTAAGAGATCGTCCGCTTCTATTTTTCTGAGGAGAATTGAAAGAGAGATTGTGGATTTAGTTCAAGGTAATGGATCGAAGACTGCACGGAACTTGAGAAGTATACAGCTGTTGGATAAATGGGGTATCGAACTGATAGATGCCGGTTAACTGAAGAGTTTGAACAAGTTGAAGGCGGTGGATTATTTGGGCTCTTTGGTGGGCCGGGAAGATGGATCTTTTTCTTTTGCTTTTATAGTTGTTTTGATGTATTTTCTTTCGACTATATGAGTTCAGTATTTGTCAGGTATTTAGCTTATTTTACGAGTACTCTTTTTCCTTGGAAGGTACCCACTAGGGGGATTGCAAGGTTTTAATGAGGCTTGTAAGGTAGGCTTTTAATTGGTTTAGCAATAAAGAGAACCAATTTTCAATATATATATATATATTTATTTATTTATTTATTTATTTAAATATGCTCAGCAACTAGCCATTACTGGACTTCTGGCCTGTGACCAGTCGACTGGTCCTTTTTATACCAGTATCAGCTGGTTTTTACACCATACACACACATATATATATATATATATAATAAAATTCATGCACTCGTGTTATACTTTGAGGATATATTTTAACATATTTCTAACACGACTCAGTACTCATATATATGAAACCTAGCTATTTGATGTGATCTTCATTGTTTTCCATTTCTTGTTGTCATGAATAAAAAATATCACGAATCAACATACGACTGAATGGATATTCATATTAGGAGGCGCTGCTGTGTCTTGGGCTTCCAAGAAGCAAACTTGTATATTTGACTCAACCATGTTGTCAGAATTGATTGCATTAGCAGATGTATGTAAGGAAGCGGAATGACATAGGAATTTGTTGATGAAAATCCCATTATGGTAGAAGCTATCTCCAGCAGTCGTGATTAACTGTGACAATCAAGCGATGATATATAATGTCTCTAATAAGACATATAATGGGAAGTCTGGACATGTGAGTCTTGGACATCAAATGGTGAGAGGTTACTCAAAAATGGATTATTAACTGTTGACTACATATAAACAAAGAAAAACTTGGCTGACCCACTCATAAAGGGTCTTCCAAAGCCAATGGTTTCTATAAAGTCAAAAGAAATGGGACTAAGCTTTGTGAAAGAAGAATGATCATCCTTAACAGAAACCCAACTTATGTCTTGAAAAGGATATATAAAGTTCAATGGGTACCAATAAGTTAAAAGAATGATTATGGAACACTAAAATAATTCCATAATATTTAATGTTGGATTTTGCAAGAACAAAGGACGGATAAATGTCCTTAATAAGTCTAGGAACTTTAAAAGGTGTATCGTAGAAACACCTTAAGAGACTTACCTATATGAGTATGAAATCAGGCCGCTTCCTAGGAAAGTAAGACCGCTTTCTAAAGTGGACTCATGAACCAGGATTAAAAGCACATGGCTATTAACGTGTCGAGCAATACAAAGCACTCTAATTAAGGAAATCAGCATGTGTCATTGTTCCAGATTTATCATTAAGGGATACTTGGTTCAAGATTAGTTCACCATAGAATCTCGATAGAACTTTGAATAGTTTACATTAAATAAAGGTTCAAATCCAAAAGGTACCTTTTATTTATGTGTTGTTTCCATGATGATGTAAAACTTGATCTTAGAGTGTTGGGGCCTTGGGGAATCCAAATATGTACTTTGTTGTGAGGAGGGAGACCATGCATCTGCAACACACATGCGCGCGACCGTCTATCCGACCGAACTGAACTGGGTCGGGTATGGGTTTCGGGTTTTGGATCCAATAAGCATATTTTTGGATCATGAATAAACCATAATGGAGGGCAGGAATTAAATTCAAATCGAGGGCAGGAATTTTGTAAACTTTGAACTGTTACAATCGAAAAGGTGCGACATTTGAAATTTGCAATGCTTCATAACGCTGCAAACGAAGGGATGCGACCGTTCCAAATGGTCGCAACGCCTGATCAACAGATGCTTCCTCTGCCTATAAATACCAACGTCCAGAAAATGTTTCAAATCACTTTTTCTGCCATCTTCTTCCTCCAGCGATCTACAACACCAGAAAAGTGTTTCAAAACACTTTGCCTTTGTAACCTTCCAAGGTGTTACACATTCAGATAGTTTTGCAGAATCCTTGTGCTTTCTCTTCCTCATTCTATTCTTTTCTTGCATTATCAGAATCATATTCAGAGTGTTCTTGGTCGGTCAGAATCATATAAACTTTGAATCCGATTACATTGTTCCAAGGCTTCATTGAATCTTGAAAGTTAATAGTTCGATAACCCGTTTGCACTTGATGGGTTGGACTATTGTCTGAAAGAATATATACCATATACTTAAAGTCTAAAGTACGACAATATCTTCCTCTAGATCATCTCGAACCTCAAAATCCAACCAGTTATGTACCTAAATTTGTGTTATCGTGAACATTGTGTTGTTATCATCAATTATGGTCTCCTATGCACATTATTTTTGTTCGTTATCTTTATTATTTCTTCCTGTCAGACATTTTGAACTTTTTGATAATGACAAAGGAGAGGGAAAAATCATATACTGCATAGAGAGAGCATTAGACCTTACGATATGAATATTTATGCATATATAGGATCACATAATTGTCATCATTGGAAAAGGGGGAATGCAGAGTTTAACCTTTTGAGTTTGAATGACGACAATTATATAGTCAAATATATATAGTCATTATCTAATTACTTTTAGTTACGAGACTAAGAAGATTGAGCTAAAATAATAAATCATTCTATCAACAAGAGAAAGTGAAGAACATGCAAGAAATCGATGTAAGTATGATTTATTCATATGTTTTGTGTCTTAGAAATCTTGTACAATATCTCTTAAAACATATGCATCCCCTCAAGCCTAAAATTATAATACTCGTTTTCCTACGAAAATAACATAACTAAATCAAACGTCCGTTGACAAGAATCAGACGCATGAAACATGCCTCTTGTTTTCAAAGGAAATTTGAAACCTTACGTTTGGAACATGGCTGAGACATCTGACTATACTCTTAGGATCAAACCCTAACCAGCCACCTAGTTTGCATGATCGAAAAACCAGACATTTGGTCAATATCTCGGATTCACTCCTATATATAGGCAAACATTTGAACTTTGAGCCAAAGGTCTGATTCAACTCTCGAGTAGCTATTTTATTCTAAACCAGGCGCCTAATCTCATATGTAACTAACTTTTCTAAAATGAAATGTCTACATCTCTTCATCATTCGCATCTCATCTTCAACAATACAAGTCCTGATCAAATAGACTAACTAGAAAAGTCGTAATATTTGAATAACTTACAAAGACACACACACACATTATATAAACACACATACATATATACATACACATACATACATGCATGTGTGTGTGTATGTGTGTGTGTGTATATATATATATATATATATATATATATATATATATAAGTTACTTTCATGATTGAGTCTATACAGTTCTATTCTTGTTCCCGGTACATTTTTATAATCAAAAGCACTCTAAATGGATCAACCACCATCTTCTGAACATTATTATTTGGTACAGTTGGTAAATCTACTTTCTACAAATGTACACACTCTCACAAATTACACTCAAAGGAGATTATAGAAAGAACCGTACTAGCAGGCAATATCCATGTTTTAGAACACTAATTTGTCAAGACAAAATCACTATATAAGCCTCTTTTTTTGGGGCGAAACGAGGGTTTTTTGTTAACGAAATACCGAAAGAGAGCTTTGGAATTGAACGTAGGACGGGAGGTCCAAATTAGTATAAAACTCTGATGTAATCATTTACGTATTACTTATGTTTTAATCTTTAGCATTCATACACCTAGATGTATATATGTATGTATGTGTGTGTATAACACATACGGTATATAAGATAAACCACAATCCTAGTGCACAACAATATCATTTAGTCATTCTGGCACTACATGTAGCAAGCCAAGAATGTATTTAGCTAAAATCATTAATCATGCATATTCAAAAGATATGTCATTTTTCGTCCACGACAGAAGGATTAACTATTATTTATGAAGAGAATGCATATTGCTTGGCTCAGATCCAAGAAAATTACATCAAGGGTCATAGGATAAAACACATTTCTTCTAAATGTTTCTCCATGCGTGAATTACAAAATAATAGTAAGCGAAATGTGAAATAAATTCAACTTCAGGAAAATCTATCAAATCTATTCACAAAGATACTTTTCAAAATAACATTTCAGAAGATAGTATAAAATTGTTATGCATCGGTTGCATCAACGAATTAATTGAACAATGCATTATAAATCGGTCCCCCCCCCCCTTTTTTTTGTGTGTGTGTGTGTGTGTTGTGGGGAAGGGGAGTTCAAAATTACGTTATAACGTACTTTTATCTCTTCAGTAATATTTTTTCCAATTAGATTTTTGTTCGTACGATTTTAATGAGGCATTATCCTGATACAATGTATCATCTTTTAAAACTTCTTATTTAAATATGAAATAAATTTGCATTTTGCAATTTTTCTTTATTTATGAATTTTCTGACTAGATTTTTCATACATAATAAGATAACTATTATAGACATATCACATACACATATTCAAAGGGGAGGGTTAGTACATGCATAAATAACATTAATCCAGTCTTTGTTTTTTTAGAGCTTATAGATAGTGTCTCTCTTTGTATAAGATTGTACTAGCCATTAGGACAAGAATAAATATATTCGTAGATCAATAATTACTTTACATGCACTAAAAAAATATAATGAGATACCATACACTAAAAATCACTTTACACATTTTTTTTAATAAAATTACTCTTCGTTTCTTCTTTCTTAACCTCTCACTTTTAAATTTAAACTAATTTACATAGAGTTCCTAACGCTAAGCTAAGTTAAAATTGAATTAGAATGAACTTTAGTTTCTGATACTAATATTGTAATTTCTTTAATTGCTTTTTTTCTTTTTCAAGTGTGCTGCTAAAAACACCCTGAAATGTGTTTCCTAACACCATGCTTAATTTAATCACTCTTAATTAATTTAATGTATTTCCTAACACCAGTTTAATTTCTCCACTCAATCCCTAATCATCGAATGTATTCCATCTCTCGCCATTAGTTCAAACACAAGCCCTATTTCTTTTTATCATCTTATCTCGATCGATCAAATATAAACGTCGACCTGATATGCTTCCTAACATGATCCGCCGTATACTTCTTCCCCAATTGATTCCTCTTAAACCCTAATTCTCATTTTTATTGTAATTCGAGGAAAACTTATTTTGATGATCATTACTGTTGGATTTCTTAGCAATGAAGGATGAGAACTTATACACGAACGAAGATCTCGCGAATAGCCAATGCTCTAATGAAGAAGATAAGGTTATTTATTTTAAATTATTTTTGTATGGTTGGGTGCCTATTTTTTATTTCGTGGTGGCCAGAGGCATATGTGTGTAGGAATGATGGTGATGTTTAGTTATGGTGTTAGGAAGCATGTTTCAAGGTGCTTTTAGCAGCACATTTTTTCCAATATAACAAAATAACACTCATATATAAAAAGCTAAATACTTTTAATTTACAACAATTATTACTTACAAAAGGTTTTGAAATTAATATTTTGGTTTTATGATAACATTTTTTTTTCATCAAGATGAATTTATTTGACTGATTTCATTAACTTTATGTTGTCAATTTGATGATTACGAGAAAAGCATAAAAATGCGACAAATAGAAAGTGTATTTTAGTAATAGATTATATCGACAAACCGAACCCTGACGAATGTTAATTCCAGCAGTATCTATTTGTCTTCATCTTCGCCACACTCGTCTTCTCGCTTTCTCAAATCCTAGGGATCACAGATCTCATTATATTCTTCTCAAGTACTTCTAATATTCCACTTCTTCTTACTTCAAATCTGTTCATTACTCGAGTCTTTGATTTCAGTGTGAAAACACATAGTTCGAAAATGGGAGATAGTACGAGCTCGAGCATGAGTAGCAGCGAAGCAAAAATGGTGTTTGAACCGATTTTAGAAGAAGGGGTTTTTAGATTCGATTGCTCACCTGATGATCGTTCGAAAGCGTTTCCGAGCATTTCTTTTGTCGATTCTAAAGTTAGAGAGAGTTTGATCATGACTTATAAAGTTCCCGAGTTTGTGCCAGAGTTTAGTTGCATCGGTGGACAGCAGATTGTTATCGTTCAGGTTCGAGCTTGATGTTTGTTTTCTAAGTTTCTATTGTGAAGTAGTTGCGGAAGCTTAAAAATTATTTTTTGTCTTGAAGAATACTAATTGGATAATTGAACTTCAATGTTGTGTAAATGTGAATTAGAGGACTTGACGCATAAATTGTGATTACTTATGTTATAACATCCAATTTGGAAACAATTTATTTTAACTGCTTGTAAGTAATTTTGATTTAAAGTTTACAAGTAATTTTATTTGAACTGGAAAATGCAGAAGTATTTGAATAACGAGGTTAAACTATTTATAAATTTCGGGTTTGAGGTTGAAACAAGAAGATTTTCCTTTTTTCTTTTTACTCTTTTCATTTCTATGAAATTTAGTGTGCATGCCAATATATCAGTTTTCTTATGCTACTTACCATCAAATTCTATTTTTTCACTCATCGTAAGAGCATCTTCAACCCTTCATTAATTTGATTGTAAAATCAAAGATATACCATCAGTTAACATTTTTGTTAAGTTTACTTTCTCCAATGCAAATATTGATTCACTGAGTGAATTTTGAATATGACGTGTCAGAAAATTATAAGACATTGTGAAACATAATGTCTAGCAGTAGACACATAATTTTGACACAAAGTGGGGGACACAAAATCTCAACCATTTGATTTCCCCCGTTCATATAAAGACAAATCAATCATGTGGCTGAGATTTTGTGTCTTCTAATTTGTGTCCAAATAGGTGCTCCATATATATATATATATATATATATATATATATATATATATATATATATATATAGATGGTGACACATAGAAATTTCATGACATTACATTCAAGTAGGGTTGGAGATGCTGTAGAACAGCCATGTGTCTTTGAACGGTCTTGCACTGCCGGCGATTAACATGAGAGCAGTAAAATCGAGTATTTGCAAATTTGGGGGCCTATTTGATAAAAGAAAATAATATATGGTAACGGTGATCATGTATTTTATGCGTACAGTTATGGGAGCCAAAAGAGATTGTGGATGTCAATAGTATTACACTCAACTTGTTAGCTACTTCTAAACATTTTTTTTACACTATTGTGTTTCCAGCAAGGTTTTAATTCTGGTTTTCGGTGCTTGAGAATTTCGAAATTCTAGTTCCATATCAAAAAAGTTAGAAAATTTGTTCCGGTTATTTATAATTAGATACTTTCAGTTATTTTTTTTCTTCATATAACTACATTAATAAATACTAGAAATGAAACATATATTGTATTTATGTAGAAATTATAAAAGAAATAAAACAAAATAAGGAACTGAGTGTTTTTATTTCGAGGTATGTTTTTAGTGTATTTTGTTAATATAATTTGAGTTTCATTTTTTTGACCCTAGATTGATTACCGTTGAGAAGTTTTTGTACGTTCTTTGATGAAGCACTAAAAAGTTATTTTTCCTGAAATAAAAATGTCTAAGACTAGAAACCTGTTAAACTTTTGGAAAGCTGATAAAATAAGGATAGTATGTGTTTATAATTTCTGTCGAGATACAGGTTTGAAGTATAGTTCAACTAAATATGGATTAGTCGCAATAGAATGTAAAACAAAATTTGCACCGATAACGCAGAGTGTGATGTGGGTGTTATTATTATTATCATTATTTTTTTGGTGGAACAAAGTAAAATTAAACATTGATCTTTTTAGGGTGGTAGAAATATAGGCCAAAGTGATTCTTATGGTGTAGGTTCAAAAATAATATAATTTGTGTTATGTTTTTTTTTCCCTCCTTATTTGAGCATGCATTTTTGAATAAAAATGAATTTGAAGTTTTATTCTACATGTCTTAGGTAGTCCGGTGGTTCGAAGTTGTTTATGTTTTCACTGTTTTTTCTTTAATAAAAAACACTATTCTTTTTTATCTACTATTATAAATATGTTGGTGTCGGAACTGGAATGTCATATGAATTCCAGACCATTTCCTGCCAAAACCAGAATGGAATCATGCCGTATGGAATTTTGAACCGTGGTTTCCTAACATCCTCTTTGTAGAAACATAACTTAACTGCAAAGTTCTATTATTTTGTAAAATTTTCCTGAATAGTTTATGGCATTCAATCAAATCACATGAGATTAAACTGGTGGTGCTTAATTCCTTGTAAAGCTTCCTGATGCCACGTCGTTTTATGGAACTGGAGAAGTGAGTGGACAGCTTGAACGCACAGGAAAACGGGTATGCCACCTTTCTGACTACCTATAGTTGTAAAACTGCATATTTATGTAGTCCATATTTCAGAATAGAGAACTCAAAATCAGCAATCATTTTGTCTATGTTGCATTACAAAAGAATGTTCTAAAAGGTGGGCTGGTAAATAATATATGATGATTTGAGAGGATAGATGTGCAATATTGTGTGACTCTAGGTGTTATGTTTTATGTACACTCATCCAAAACTTGTGCATGTCTCCGTCTTCATGAAATATGGTTGAATCAGGTATTCACATGGAACACAGATGCATGGGGTTATGGTCCAGAGACTACTTCTTTATATCAATCACATCCATGGGTTCTTGCACTACTTCCTGATGGAAGGGCACTAGGGGTTCTTGCTGACACCACTAAACGTTGTGAGGTATGATTCACATTTGTTTTATTTGTTTGTGATATATGTTTATTAAATGTGCTGAACTATCCTTTAACAGATTGATCTACGTCAAGGTTTCACTATAAAATTAGCTTCTGCCGCAAATTATCCTGTCATTACATTCGGCCCGTTTGATTCACCAACTGAGGTTCTTGTCTCCCTTTCTCACGCGATAGGTGCAACTCAATAATTTTTGTGTTTTAAGCGCATGATTTACCTGTCTTATGTCCGTCTAGAGTCTGAATACCATGTGCCATTGGCCCATTATCATGAATGAGAAAATCGGAGAACTGTCAAGATCTTTACAAATGAGCCTAAGGGAAACATTCTATTCATGGATTATTATTGTAAATTAATTGACTTTGTATCTTCATACAGTCCCCCAAACTGTCGAATTTAGCAATTCACAACTCTTCTAGCCCTGAATATACCAGTAATATTAACTTAAAATTGACAAGGCTAAGTAATAGTAATTTGTAGCTAAACCTATTGTTTTTACCATCTCATAATTCATAGCCAAACTAGTTATATCAAGTTGTTCTTTCTACCGAGTTGCATATCTATAACAACTTATTCAAAGTTGACAAATAACGTGTTATCCAAAACAGCTAAATATAAATATGTAAACATATAATGATTATGAAGCTGGCGCTATTTAATTCTAATTTCCAATTGAATCAAGTAGACCAAAAATGAGGAAAATATGCGATTGACGTAACAAGGAAATGACTCCTGAATGCCTTCTTAATATCGCAATAAGAAAAGTCCGTGCTTAATATAATGTGTATTTTAGGTTCTGTTTTTTTTCTGGAGAACTTAATTTTTGTGACACCAAAAATCGATACAGTTATCATTTTTTGTTAACTTCAATTTTTTTTCTTAATGCATTACGCCTGTTTTTACATCACCGCCATGCATAAAAATATAGAACAATAGTTTCAGAAACAGGGATATAATTTGCGCTAACATTGTTAGATGACTTTTCTTACACTACACTAAGAATAAGCACCTAGTACGCCCCTTGACATATACTCTCTCATGCACAAAATGGATAACGAGAGAAAAAGAAGAGGAATGTGAGGCCTTTGAGCGCCTATAAATGAATATAATTTATAGTGGAGAAATGTAGGATAACCTATGTTTTGTGGAGATATATAACGAGTAGCCTCATATAAATGTTTGTAGCTGTCGTTCTTTTACTCCAATTAATCAGGGATGCGTTACCTTGTCAAAATGTGTAATGCAGTTAATCAAGTAAAGATTCATGTGATAAATTTGTACTGACCATTGTGAGAAATTTTAGAACTTTGAGCACAATAGCATAGGAACTAATGCTATTGTGCTCAAAATTCTAAAATTTCTTGTGTGTGTGTGTATACATACACAAGCGCGCGCACACGCGCACACACACATGTATATATATATTTATATACATACATACATACATATATATAATAATGTTTTAAAACGCAAAAGGGGTCCATGAGGCGTTTTCGGGTCCGTGAGGCGAGGCGTAAGCCTCGAAGCGTTGAGACGTAAGCCTTTCGGGTAAAAGAAAAGTGCAATACATATACTTAATTTTTAATATGGAGTAACATTAAGCGTCAAATAGTAAGTAAAAATCATAAATCATTCAAGCAATTCAAACAAAATACAATCATCCTTGCACATTTAATATAAATTGCAAAAGATCAAATGATATCTTCATCCGGTCCATATATGATCACAAAATCCACAAAGAAATTTTTTGAATTTGTAGAATTCGGTAAATCTTTGACCTACTTCCCTGCAATATCACGTTTGCTCAACTTAAATTAACCTAGCCAACAATAGAAATGAGGAAACGATTAAAATGGTTTTTCAATGAAACACAACAACAAAAAAAAAAAGACAGTAAAAAACAAAAAACAAAAAAAAAGTCTCCTAAACCAAAGTTTTTTTGCATTTTTTTACCCTTTTTTTGCATTTTTTTCCGCCTCACTTGGTTGAGGCTTAAGCCTCAGAGGTAAAATGCCTCTTGGGATGCGCCTCAAGGCGTTTTTGCCAATGCCTCGCCTCGATGCGCGCATCAGGTGCGCTTTTTAATACACTGATATATATACATATATACATACATACATATATACACATATATATATACACACACACACACACACACACACACACACACACACACACACACACACACACACATATATATATATATATATATATATATATATATATATATATATATATGAGGTTGGGGGTGGGGGTGTATATATATGTATATATACCAGCTAAATTCTCAATAAGTGATTATGGGACACAATTAATTATGAGACACAATATATCATCTGCATTAGATCAATCTTCCAATCTGAGATCATAGTTGGCAGTTAGTCTAGCTTCTTGGTGTACGACCGTGAGCAATGAATATTCAATTATATACACTATACATTTTGCATTAAGTGCTCTATGACCTTAACATGTTTGCTGCCTCAAATTCTGTAGAGAACTCTATTTACCGTTTGTTGTGACATTTTAAAGGCTAGTAAACCGATGCTTATGGTTGGTGAATTTTCTCTCTAGAGAGAAAGGCGACATTATATTCTTATGTATGATGTTAGCTAAAAGTATTTCATTATTTTCCATTTTGATAAAGGAACTGTATTTATGCCTCCAAAATGGTCGCTTGGTTATCATCAATGTCGTTGGAGCTATAAATCTGCTGAAAGAGTTCTTGAGGTAATCTTGCTGAAAGATTGAAAGTCGAAAACGTTTGTTTTACATAAAAGAGTTGTACGATAACGTGAAAGATGGTCTATACTTCAACATATTCTCTAGAGTGTGATGTACTTAATAGTTCCTTTTGCCCCAACAGTGAATATTACACATAATTGACAGGATTTAATATCTTTTAATGTGTAATTGAATTTATCATATTTGTTTACTTTGCCATGTCTAGATTGCTCGTACATTTCGAGAGAAAGGCATACCTTGTGATGTCATATGGATGGATATAGACTACATGGATGGATTTCGATGTTTTACATTTGACCAGGTATATTGCTTCAGATTATTTTCCCTTTTATGTTGTGTAATTCTATATGCAGTTACCATTATATAGCCAATCAGTTGATTATGCTTTCTAGTGCTAAAACAAGTAAACAAAAATATTCTGTGACAACCACGAAAAAGGTAATACCGATTTATGTCATTCTATTTATATCCTGTTATTCCTTTAGTCGTCTTGTGAAAATTGAACATGCAGTATTCTTCATTTTCTGGTATTTTATCGTGGTTTTTCCTGCAATTACCATGTAAGCTGCTATTGCACTCTTGCATTTTTATGCTGATACATATCTGGAAACTTGGAGATATGTGGCGTAGAATAACTGTAAAAAATTCTGAAAACATGATATTTGTTTCTCATAGGAGCGTTTCCCTGATCCCAAATCTATGGTAAATGACCTTCATGCAATTGGTTTCAAAGCAATTTGGATGCTTGACCCTGGGATTAAAAATGAGGAGGGGTACTTTGTTTATGACAGTGGAACCAAAAATGATGTGTGGGTCCAAAAGTCAGATGGAAAACCTTATGTTGGTAAGAGCGTCATCATTATCAAACTGTGCAATGATTCGATAAGTTGATAATCCTTATTGTTCTGGCATTGCAGGAGAGGTCTGGCCTGGGCCTTGTGTTTTTCCTGATTTTACACAAGAGAAAACAAGGTCATGGTGGGCGAAATTAGTGAAAGAGTTTATTTCTAATGGCGTTGATGGAATATGGAATGATATGAACGAGCCTGCTGTATTCAAAGTAAGGTTTTTGTAGACATGATTCATGTTGTACTTTCTTTAGTTAGTCTTTTCTTATATAAACCTACTTATTATCTGCAGACAGTCACAAAAACAATGCCTGAGAGCAACATTCACCAGGGAGATGCTGAACTTGGGGGCTGTCAGGATCACTCACACTACCATAATGTAATATGATCTCATATACGTGAGCCTGTTTATGTGTTTTTTATGTACAGCTGATACTTAAGGCTAGGGTGTCAAATGGGTCATGCAAGATCGTATGAGGGTCAAACAACATTTGACCCAACCCATTTATTACCCATTTATTTGAACTCATTTAACATAAAGATTTACCTGACTCAACTCACTTATTATGTGGGTTATCCATTTAACCATCTAAATGTACTTTGTTATTTTTTAAATACAACCATTGGTCACCTTGAAGGTGGTGCCTGATGCAACGCTAAGGTTACCCAGCTGGTAATCTGGAGCGCACAGGTTCGAGTCCCGACCTCTTCACATATGTGAGGGAAAGGCTGTGCGCACTCATCGACCACCCCCAGAGCCCGGAAAGCCGTGAGAATAGTACTAGGACGGGAGACCGCCTGGGAAGTCCTCTCGCGCTTGAGTACAGGAGCCTTTGGCACTGGGTATCCACCATCCACCAACCATTGTTCACCTTGGAGAACTACAACATTCATTCAAAAATTGAAAAAAGAGCTAAAAATTTTGAAATTGTAAAAATTCGAATTTGGTAATTTTAGATTTTAATAATTTGAAAATTTAAAGTTATAACTTGAAAACTTAAAACTTTGAAACTATGAAATTTGAATTTGAAAATTGAAACTGCAAATTTTGAAATTTCAATTTTAAAAATTTGAAATTCAAATTTTGAACTTGGGAAATTTATGGAAATTTGAAAAATGAAAATTTAAAATTTGAAATTTGAAAATTTGACAAGTGAAATTTTAAAAATATGAAACTTTATAAGTTTGAAACTTTGACATTTTGAAATTTGAAAACTGAAAAATTGAAAATTTGAAATTTCGATTTTTTTTTTTAGTTTTAAATTTGAATTTCAGAAAATTTAGGTAGGAGTTCATCTGCCAGAACCTCACCCGGTTTCGAGGCAATACGTAGAAGTTAACGCAGTTTAAGCAAAAAAATAGCGACTTCGTATGTAAGGAGTTAAATGGGTAAATATGTTACTCATTTATAACCCTCTTAAAAATGGGTCAATCCTTTTATGATCCATTTAAAATAATTTATAAATGGAGTTGTAAGGAGGGTAAATGAGTATGGGTAAGTTTTGACAGGTCTACTTAAGGCCAATAAAATCACATGCATTTGAACATATTTTAATTTTTTATTTAACTCTTTTTTGTTGTTGTTGTTGGAGGAAAAGGTAAAATACATCTGTTGGGCATAAGGAATATAAATTCCTTTGTTTGCATTTATTTCTGAACTAGTCCCTTAAATCTCAATGTTTGTTGCACATCTCTTTAATTATCAAGTTGTTTTAAAATGAGAGTTAATTCTAGACATAATTATTTCTCTTCTGGTTCAAATGGTGAAGTTAAGTTACTCGTGTCCTTATCTGATCTGGATTTGAATATATACTCAATAACTTTGGATAGGAATACAAATAAGGGTGCGTCTATTAACACCCCTTTGTTTGCTCTTCACCCCCCACTAACTAGAAAATAAAATGCACACCCCATCATTTCCTCTTCTCACCCCGTTTAATCCAAAAATGCCCTTACTGCATTTTCATCATTTTTTTTTTCCTTTATCTGGTTTTCAGCTTGCAACGAACTCCGTCTCAAAATATACATAATGATGCACATCGATGACAGTACAATTTTTAAAATTTTAATTATTGTTTTAATTTTTTCTAATCATTATTTTTATTTTTTATCCTTATTTTAAAAAAAAAGATCATGTACAGTAATGATTTTAAATTTTAAATTATTGTTTGCAATTTGGCCTCGAATAACTATGTATGTGTATGACTTATATTTTTTTTTTAATTATCGTACAATATTAGACAAGTTATATAATCGGCTATTAAAGGGTAAATTTGGAAATAAGATTCTAAAATTATAATTGGGGGGTGAAGAGCAAACTATGGGGTGCAAATAGCTAAACCCTACAAATAAACGGTCTTAAAAACCCCAAAGATTCATATAAGCTTCATGGATTGGATGGCTTATTTAGATATGCATTCATTATTCAGGTATATGGCCTACTGATGGCAAGGTCAACATATGAAGGTATGAAGTTGGCTAATGAGAAGAAACGGCCTTTTGTTCTGACAAGAGCAGGATTTCTTGGAAGTCAACGCTATGCTGCAACGTGGACTGGTGATAATATATCTGCTTGGGAACACCTTCATATGAGTTTACCCATGTTACTTCAGTTGGTAAGTTGTTGTGTTTTTTTTTTTTTTTTTTAAAGAACTAGGCAATGGAACCCTGTTGGACCAACTGACTGGTTAACAAGTAGACTAGGCATGGTTGGATAATGTGTCGCAAACATGAATAATGAGAGAGAAGAGATGTAACTTGTTAGCTTAGAGATGGGGAAAAACCAGGATGAGTTGCGTGAGGCAATTGAATGCATGCTTTGTGAAAATGATGCTAAAAGCTGAAGTGTGTTGCATTTAATTATGAGAGGAATGCTCTGACACATTTAGGAGTTTGACGGCTCACATTTGATGTGTCCTATTTAATACAATTGGACAACACACAAATTAATAATTTGAATTGTCACATTATCAGACACACGACAAGCGTTGCTCGTGTGTATTATAAAACACCGGCAAATTAATAAGTTGTATTGCTCGTATTTTACAATTTCTACCATGAGTGTGGAGAAGTATGGGGTTTTGTTTTTCAAAATGTTATTTAACAACTTCTACCACGGGCATGGAGAAATATGAGGTTTTGTTACTGTAAATGTTTTGAAGGAAAAACCATATTTTTATGTTACTGCTTATTAATTTTGACAGTCTGGGAAACTACAACATTTGAACTTTGATCAACTGCTCTAAGTTGCGATGTTTGTTCTTTCATATTTTCACAATTTAGGTTATGAAGCAAGCGAAAATTAAAATGGTTAAGGGGACCATTGGATATATGGGTAAATTTAATAAAAAACAACGAACTGGAGAAAATTATTAGATGAATAATTGCATGTTTTTAGATGAATAAATGTACGCGTAAACCCTAAAATAACCCTCCTCCCCCCCCCCCCCCCCCCCTTTCAATTTCCAGTCTCTGGTTCCCTCTCACCCATTTTCAGAATTAAATTCTCTTTTTCTTCACTATCTACAAATTAAATTTGCTGCCACTACTGCTCTATCCTCTTGCTTCCTGCTTTTCTACTTTCCATCTTCTATCTACCGTCTTAGACCTTAATTTCTGTTAAACTATAATCTCCAGTTCCTAAACCTTAACTCTGTCTTGGTGGTGATTAAGGTGGAGATTGAGATGAATTCTCTTCTATTACCATCAACTTTTAATAACAAAATATTGAAATCATAATTGAAATTCTATTTAGATAATACCAAGTGCTAAGCATATGCGGCTAATAAAACATATTATTAACTACTCTATTCATTGATGGTTATTTTGTAAACCAGCAGAATGCTATTACAGCCGGCTTCGGCGGGAAACAAAGATCTCAAATGCACAATCTAATTACCAAAGTACACCCTAATTTCCATATGTACAAGGTTTCACTGATTTTAAATCGAAAAACTAAGCCGATCATACTAGCATGTTATTTTGTGCATGTCTTGCTCTTTTCGCAGCACTCCAAGGAAAACATTCAGCAATCCTTGCTTATTGGCAGGATAGGTATTTTTACTTCATTATGCTTGTGTAAGCCAAGCAATAAAATTTCACTATTGTGGCCAAAAATCTTAAAATCATACGATTTGAATTCTATTTCTGGATCTCTCCCTGTACGCTTTGATTGATATAGTGATTCAAACCTAGCAACAACCACAATTGAGTGAAAAAATTCAATACATGCTGATATAAAGTATTGTTTTTTTGGATCCGCAATTTCAATTCTAATGTTTTCTAAACAAAATAAAAAGGAACAAGGGAGAATTGAATTTGGGATTTAGATGTAGAAGCCCAAACATCAAATCAATTTTAAAGTGTGTACAAGGCTTTAAATATGAATCTTCCGAACCTGTAATCTACGATTTAAACCCTGTTTAAATTTAAAGTTTGAACTTTACGATTTACGAATTGATCCCGCTTTGAAACCCTTGCTTAGTAATTTTGTATGTCAGATTACTTTGCATGAATCGATTTCCTAATTTTATTTATAGATGTAATTGTTATTATAAGGTTTCAATTACATTTAGGGGTTAAGCGGTCAGCCTTTCTCGGGACCAGATATCGGTGGGTTTGCTGGAAATGCTACACCAAAGTTATTTGGAAGATGGATGGGTGTAGGTGCTTTGTTCCCATTTTGTCGTGGGCATTCTGAAGCTGAAACAATTGATCATGAACCTTGGTCATTTGGAATTGAGGTTTATCCTTATCTCCTTTTTCGTCATTGATAATGCCCTATCTTTTAAATTCATTTATCAAAATACAGTTTGCAAAGTGTGAACCAATGCATATCAGTATGAACTGCAAGACTGCTGATATACGGAAGTATATTTGAACAATTTATGTCCTTACAAACTTATAATTGCAGGAATTTATTTTACAACTAGTTTGGTAGTAATAGTATTAAATCTTAATTTAAGTGATAAGTTGCTAATCTTTTTTTGCATATGTGATATAGCCAAGAATCTTATGCCAATTATTCATCTATATTCTTGGTGTATCACAATAGAAAATCACAGAGCAAATTGTGTTTTACTTACATATGAGTTTTAAAATGCTTTTCTTTCACAGTTGTATACTGTGAGCTTCTAGTATAGTTTGCATGCAACCTGTTTAAGCTGATATTTATTCTCTAATACTACATTACATATACCTCCTTGTGGATAAAGCTTTTCAAAGGAAATATTCCATCAAATTTTAGCTGATAAAATATCATACATATTGGAATCTTAAGAAGCAACTACACAGATAACAATCTTAGGCCACATATTGCTTGACATCTTAATTTTTGTTGTCTAATTTTTTTTTTTTTTTTTTCAATCAATAAAACCTTCCATGTTTTTTTTGCATACGTGATATAGCCAAGAATCTTATGCCAATTATTCATCTATATTCTTGGTGTATCACAATAGAAAATCACAGAGCAAATTGTGTTTTACTTGCATATGAGTTTTAAAATGCTTTTCTTCCACTGTTGTATACTGTGAGCTTCTAGTATAGTTTGCATGCAACCTGTTTAAGCTGATATTTATTCTCTAATACTACATTACATATACCTTCTTGTGGATAAAGCTTTTCAAAGGAAATATGCCATCAAATTTCAGCTGATAAAATATCATACATATTGGAATCTTAAGAAGCAACTACCCGGATAACAATCTTAGGCCACATATTGCTTGGCATCTTAATTTTTATTGTTTAAAGCTTGATTTTTTTTCTATTAATAAAACCTTCCATGTTTTTATCTTGTTCAACTATTTGGTTGTGCCTCAATTCAAACAAATTTTCTTTTAGTGTGAAGAAGTATGTCGTCTTGCACTGCTTAGGCGCTATCGTCTTTTACCTCACATATACACACTCTTTTATTTGGCACACACAAAGGGAACTCCTGTTGCAGCTCCCTCCTTTTTCGCTGGTATTATCTTGTTCCTGAAATTCCATATTCAGCGGTTTTTTTTAAAGGTAATAATAATCTATGTTAAAAATGTTATAAACACGCAGATCCACAAAATACAAGTTTGAGAGCAGAAGAAACCTCTTTTCTGCTGGGATCAATTTTAGTATGTTGGAGGTAGCTATTGTCCAGTTAGTGTACTAGTTTTCTTAATGCTTGCAAGGAAATTAACCTGCTTGAGTGATATGCTTGGTGGACGCTTCTTTGGATGAAAATTCTGGTTTCCCTCATAATGAATATTTCTTAATGTGTCAACAGCACAAATCCTGTTCAAGGCTCGCATGAGGCATCGCAGGTTTTGCCAAGTGGAAAATGGCTACGCTTTGATTTTGAAGATTCACATCCAGTAAGTTAGCACAGTTGGTTACATCATGTATCCCTATATCAATCAGCCAAGTATTGCTGCAATATATTTTCAATTATTCCAGGACTTGCCAACGTTGTATCTGCAAGGAGGCTCAATGGTACCTGTTGGTCTTCCTCTTCAGTATGTTGGAGAAGCAAACATGACAGATGATTTAACACTGTTTGTTGCCTTAGACGATAGTGGTAATTTACTTGATACATTTTGCAAACCTCCTTTGATCAAACACTTATAATATAAGCAGACTGAAATCAGTAGTTCTTGTAGCTAATATTGTTGATATGGTTCAACTTTATGGCTTGTAGTCATCAGTATAACTTGACATTTTGCAGCTCTTTTGCCTTCTTAGTTTTCTGAATAAACAATGATACCACTGGTTGTATCAGAATATTGATATAGCACCATTAAAATTTTGCCACTCATAATATTGATAAACATATTTTGTTCTATTATATTGATGATATTGAAGTGAGTTACATCAAAATTTTATGTACCCCTTCCGTGTCAAAGTTTTTCTCTAAATTTCCCCTATTTTGTACACAATTCTTCTATTTATGTTGCTATGTTACATGTTTAATAGTAGTACTACAAAATATTACATATATCCATTAAGCATTTTATTTCTATCATTTCATGTATTTTCATCAATTAATATTCACATCCATGCATTGTTCGTCAGGTAAAGCCGAAGGCATTTTATATGAGGATGATGGTGATGGTTATCAGTTCACTCAAGGGGCCTATCTATTGACATATTATACTGCGGAGTTGCATTCTTCTGTTATTACCATTAGGGTGTCCAAAACAGAAGGATCATGGAAGAGGCCAAAACGTGCTCTACATGTGTGTGTTCTTCTTGGAGATGGTGCTATGGTGTGTTTCTTATTTTATATTTAGCTGTATCTTTTCTTGTTTCTTTTTTTGTTTTTTTGTTTGTTTCTTGCACATTGCGAATTTTCAGGCTTCTTCACTTGTTCTATAAATAACTTCTCTGTGAAAGGTTAACGGAGTTGGTGTGGATGGAGAGGAAATACAAGTTACAATGCCTTCAGATTCTGAAGTGGCCGACTTAATCACAGCAAATGAAAATCGGTACAGAATGAATATGCGTATGTTATTTTTTTCCCCCTTTCTGGTGTTAGACATTTGCTATGTTTGTTGAACCGTTAAAACGCTGCTAGGAAAATGTGAAATTTTGTTTTGAAATGTGGGTCTTCCAGCCAACTTGTTTTTCTCAATAGTGATTCTATTGCTGTTAGCTCTTGATCTTGTTTTATAATAGTATTCTGTTTAGTGTAAGTTAAAAAGAGAAGGGGTGGTCAAATTACATGAAATTGTTTGATTTCACATGAACTACAGTGTGGTGTTTTTTTTTTAAAAAAAAAAAGAAAAGAAAAAAAGAAATTCAAATTTTCTTATAATATCCTTTTGATGTCATAAATGACTCTAAGTACCCTATTTTATATATTCCTTATTTGAGAAACATTAATTTCCCATTTTCACAAAGGTGCATATTGCATATACAATTGTAAGGACTACCACTTTGGGTACAATTTTGTATCATGTTTACTTGACATTTACTGTTCTTCACCTCTGAATTCACATACCATGAGCTATTTGCCTATTTCTTCTGTAGGACTAATGTTTCTTACATTATTTTGTTTTGTGGGTAAACTTGGAAGCGATATTTAATGGTTAAAAGGGTGGACCATATTACGTTTACATTAGCTAACCATGTGCTACACTCAACACATGTTTACCTCCTTTTTGCTTGTTTGGTCAGTGAATTAGTGCTACTTTCCACATTTACATATGTTCATTTTTTGTTCTGTTGCCAAATGTCAACATTATCATTCGATCTCACATACTTATTTGATAAAAATATTACTCTTTAATGGAATTTGCATATGCAGAAATTGCAAAACAACTTCCAGATGCAAATGAAATTCCAGGGGACAAAGGAATAGGTCTTTCAAAAAGCCCTGTGGATCTAAAGAATGGTGACTGGGCTCTTAAAATTGTGCCTTGGATAGGCGGAAGAATTATCTCAATGACACATATTCCTTCTGGTAATAAATGTAGATTTGTTTGATCATCGTCACTCCATTATGCATATATTGTTGCTGTCATTGCATTTTAATTAATTTATAAATTTACCATCTAACTTAATTATTAGTTGTCCAATGATCTTTATTTATTACTTTGTTATTAGTGGTGTATATGTTGCAAATACATTGAATCTATACTTGTGACAAAAATTATCAAGTGATAAACGATCAATTTGTAGACGATAAATCAAAACTTATTTACTGGAAACTGAGTGCAAATTTCCGCTCTGTAATTTGGAATTCCAAATTTACCCTTGGGTAGTTCTTTCAAAAAAAAAGTTTGAAGTACCGACAACCTATAGTAAAATGATAGAGTCTGATTTCATTCTATTAATTTGTATATTCTTTTTTACTAGGGATCCAGTGGCTTCATAGCAGAGTTGAGCAGGATGGTTATGAAGAATACAGTGGTGTTGAATACCGCTCCTCTGGATGTTCTGAGCAGTACACAGTTATTAAGTAAGAAAATCATCTATGTATATGTTATGCTTGGGGCTCTGTAATATGTTCTTTTATTACTTTGGTGTTCTTGTTTTTGTAGGAGAGGTCTTGAACAGGCTGGCGAGGAGGAAGCTGTTATATTGGAGGGAGATATTGGTGGTGGATTAATTATTCGGCGTCATATACGTATTCCTGAAGATTCTCCAAAGGCCCTCAAAATTGATTCTGGCATCGTAGCTCGGAGTGTGGGAGCTGGTTCTGGTGGATATTCAAGGTAGTCTAAATTATTAAATAAATCAATTGGAATTATTTGCTAGGTTATAATGATTCTACGCAAGGTTATATTGTTTACTACCAGTGGCGTACGCAGACTTTTAGGTCAATGTGGGCGGAACAACGAAAAAAGTTAACCAATTTTTCATAATAAAGGTTAACAAACATTTGATCTACAAAACTATATTAATATTCAGTCTAGGCATGACAAAATATTACAACATCAAATCTTCACAAACATATCTATCTGAATTTCGTATTTTGAATAATGTGGCTAATTTCTACGGCTTTTCTGCATATAAGTAATTAAACGTATCTTACTAATTTCTACGGTTTAATTTTCCCACTCTTACTTAAATTTCACCCTATGCGTTGCTAATGAAGTTGTTTCATAGCAGGTGGGACATTCCAAAAGGACAAAAAAAAAAAAACATCACCAACCAGTTAGTTTTATAATTAATATTTGAATCTCAAATGACTGTTCATTTAACAATGGGAATGATTATTCCTATTGAAGTCATAGGCTAAGATCAGAAATACATGCACAAGTAGATAGGGGTGATGCACAGTGGTATGTCGATTAATCATTTGCTATGTAATCATTAAGAAATATATCTATTAATCAAATGAAAATACATGTAACGATGCGATAAACAACTAAAAGCATTAATGTGAATATCACTAATTGAAACCAGAAAACTGTGTGGAAGAGCAACGCGGTCTCCACTTTCTTTGCATCTGAATCAGTTGAAGTAAATGAGGACAACGTCCCGATCATCTCTCAGCAACCACTTTTGACATTCCAAACATCTAGACCGTAAAATAAAGCATCCATGAATTGACCAATAAAATGACCTTTTTGAAACAAATTTTGTGTTCTTCCATTGGAGCATAAATGCACTTATACATGTAAACTCAGAAAGAAGCATCAACAGCCTCTCATTTCATCTCTCTACATGACTGCTTGGCAGGATCGATTTTTTTGATTAGCGCCTTCTTCGATTCCATCTCCAGTTATGAATCGGAATGTGATTGATTCTAGAAAATATATGCACATGTTAAGCGTTATGCTTATGATTTTTTTGTTCTTTTGGATATTTGCAAACAAAATGGACAGTGCATGTATGGTGCCTATACACCCTGGAACGTAAGGTATTCTACTACTTAAAAACTTATATATTATCTGGCCACAATAAAAAATATATATTATCAACTGTAGATATTAGATGCTCTTTCTTTAACCCAGCATATAGGCGCACAAATGATTAAAAAATTAGAAGATACAAGTGAACCAAAACCATCCAGTGGGGGCCGCCGCCCCCACTGGATTTTTTTAATAACATTTGAGTGCTTGTTAATAAAAGCATGAGGCCACGATTCTATTGAGGCGGTGGAACTGGATTCACTTCATTTGCTTGTAAATAAAGTCTGAGATTCAAACAGTATTGTCCTGTAGTCTTTACGTGAATGTCGAATACCGTATGGTTTTGGTTCACTTGTATCTTCTATTTTTAAAAAAAAAAATTATTTGTGCGTCTATATGCTGGGTTAAAGAAAGAGCAGCTAATGTCTACAGTTGATAATATATATTTTTTGTTGTGACCAGATAATATATAAGTTTCTAAGTAGTATAATAACTTACGTTCCAAGGCGTATAGGCACTGTCCATTTTGTTTGCAAATATCCAGAATAAAAAAAATCATATGCATAACGCTTAGCATGTGCATATATTTCCTAGAATCGATCACATTCCGATACATAACTGGAGATGGAATCGATGAAGGCGCTAATCAAAAAAATCGATCCTGCCAAGCAGTCAAGTAGAGAGATGAAGTGAGAAGTGAGAGGCTGCTGATGCTTCTTTCTGAATTTACATGTATAAGTTCATTCATGCTTCAATGGAAGAACACAAAACTTGCTTCAAAAAGGCCATTCTAAAGGTCAATTCATGAATGCTTTATTTTACGGTCTAGATTGGAATGTCAAAAGTGGTTGCTGAGAGATGATCGGGTCGTTGTCCTCATTTACTTCAACTGAATCAGATGCAAAGAAAGTGGAGACCGCATTGCCCTTCCACATAGTTTCAATTAGTGATATTTACATTAATGTTTTTAGTTGTTTATCGCATCGTTACAACATGTATTTTCATTTGATTAATATATATATATATATATATATATATATATCTTAATGATTACATAGCAAATGATTAATCGGCATACTACTGTGCATCACCCCCATCTACTTGTGCACGTATTTCTGATCTGAGCCTATGACTTCAACAGGAATAATCATTCCCATTGTTAAATGAACAGTCATTTGTGATTCAAATATTAATTAAAAAATTAACTGGTTGGTGATGTTTTTTTTTTTTTTTTTTTGGTGTCTTTTTGGAATGCCCCACCTGCTATGAAACAACTTTATGAGCAACGCAGAGGGTGAAATTTAAGTAAGAGTAGGAAAATTAAGCCGTAAAAATTAGTAAGATATGTTTAATTATTTATATGATATGTCGAAAAAGCCGTAGAAATTAGCCACATTATTCAAAATACGAAATCTAGATAGATATGTTTGTGAAGATTTGATGTTGTAATATTTTGTCGTGCCTAAACTGAATATTAATAATAGTTTTGTAGATCAAATGTTTGTTAACCTTTATCATGAAAAATTGGTTAACTTTTTTCGTTATTCCGCCCCCATTGACCTAAAAGTCTGCGTACACCACTGAATATAGATAGACATGGTGCATGCATTTCGGTGCAATAGAATATTCAATAATTTGGCACAGTATATAACATAGTTTTCTGCTTGCACACGAATCTTCCGGACACCAATAATGAAATCTTCAAGTATTTGTCGTCATCATATATAACTTTACTAGCCAGTTATAATTACTTCGTTCCACATGACACCAGAGGAATGTTTGTCTTGCTCTTCTTTGTCTTCTTCTTATTACCATTTTAGTCTGTCTCAAAAGCCATGAGGTGATGATATATTCCATTATCCTTTTAAGGGTGTGAGAGTCATAGGCCCTTTTCAAGGATCATAGGCTTAAAACAGCTCTTGCTATAACCCATTATCATTTTTTATTCATATGTTCCACTCCACTGAATTATTTTTATTTTGATGAAGGCTTGTTTGTCTACGAGTCCACCCAACATTCAACCTCCTTCACCCAACTGAAGTTCATGTTGCCTTCACTTCGATTGATGGTTCGAAACATATTATCGACCCAGACTCTGATGATCAGTATTTCGAAGGAAATCTCAGACCTAACGGTTATTGCATTTTCCCCTACTCCTTTTTCATTAATATTACATCAGAAAATGATAGAACATGGATCTTAATATTTCAATGTATATTCAGGTGAATGGATGTTAGTCGACAAATGCGCAGGGCTAGGCTTGGTTAATCGATTTGACTTGAATCAGGTAAGTAAATGCATGGTTCATTGGGGAACAGGGACTGTTAATTTGGAGTTGTGGTCTGAAGAGGGGCCTGTTTCCAAAGAAACCCCTCTTCATGTTTCACATGAGTACGAAGTTAGAGAAATATAATTGTTCTCTTGTAATTTATGAGAACTGCTCGCTGTTAATACATAAAAGTCAGGGTGGAGGCTTGCAATATTGGTTGTTTGTAATTGCGAGTTGGTTGTATTCAGTGGAATTACATTGTGTGTGAAAAAATTAGTTTGGAGGTTTCTTTAGTAAACAATGATTCACATCTGTATTGCTAATTGCTAGTAGATGTTTGTTTCAAATTGTGAATTAGAAATATTTTAAAAGGACAATTAAAATCTTAGGCATGAGGACAGCTGTATGTTTCCCTTTTCTTTTCTTTTTTAGGACTAGGGGCTAGTGTTTGCTTGGTTTGGCTTATCCGATAATGAAAATTGTCAAATCAAACTAAAACCGATTAAAATTTAAACCAAGCCAAACTGACCAAGTTAAGTTTGGTTGGTTCGTTTGGTTATCCGATTTAACAAAACTAATAATATTTTAGACTTTATGTTTGTAATATTAACTATAATTTTTTTTTTATAAATATATGATTAAAACATTATTATTTATGATTCGTATGTTTTTCAAAATTAATTTTAACACATATGTGATAATTAAAATTTACTTGGATAACTAAACTAATCTAATATATTATAGGACCGATAATTTTGAAAATATAACGAAAGTTCGATTAATTTGGTTAAACTGATAACCAAATTAAATATTTTTTCAAATTGATTACAAATCGATTTAATTTTAAAACCAAACCAAACCTACAAAAATAAATTGGTTTGGTTGGTTTAACCAAATAATGCTCACCTCTATTTAGGACTAGTCCAAAGTCCAAACGAAACTCAATCCATCCTCCCACTTTTCTACTTTGTTGCATACAATCATTTTTTTTTTTTTTTTTTTTTTTTGAATTTACCCATCCTATTCGTTTTTAAAACCTAAATTCATCAGATGAGAAACAAATTATCTTTAGTAGAATCACGAATATTCATAAACGGCGACCAACAATAAATGAATTCAACAACAATTGCCAAATTGAGCGATGATTCAATCAACCGTTAACTCAAAAACTGATATCTAGAAATTGTATCGATAACTAAAAACTAATACCTAAAAGGTGAGAATTAAATTCTGATACTATGTAGTATATAACATTTTATAAATATGATACCTAAAAATTGAAAATAAGCACTGGTCTAGGTATCAAAATTTAATAAATTTTTTCAAGGAAAATAAAAAATAATGCACATCGATGGAAAAACCACAACACTATCAAATATCATTTTACTTTCTAACCACCACAACGCACATGTTAATCATATGTATTGTAGCTTGTATTATTTGTATATTTTGTCATGCTAAGAAAATGCATATGCACAAAACGATACCTAGCAATTGTATTATATGATATGCGCACTATAAATTTAATTATTTAGGTTACTTCCATACAAGATAAAAATGATACAAAAACGATATGAACTCATATATAATAGCAGTTTGAGTCATATTCATGCTCAATTATTTTATAGATTATTTTAACTATCATGGTAGATACTAATACCTACATATGTAGAAATGTACCCAATAGCTGTTTATATAATATGATGATCGATAAATAAATGGTTGTCATGTAAAAAAACATCAAAACAATGCAAATTCATATCTAATGCATGTTTGATTCAAATTCATGTTTAGTTATGTTATAATTGTTATTATACACATTATTTTCCACAAAACTGATATCTACATGTAAAAATGATACCCTATTGCTATTTGATATAAAGCTCTATAAATTAAATTATTAAGTTTACTGTCATATACGACGGAAGGCATGCTGAAACAATGCAAACTCATATCTAATAGATATTTGATTCGAATTCATGATTGGTTATCTTATAATCTATTTTAAATGTTATTTCAAACAAAAATGATGCATACATATACGAAAAAATGTTACTCAGTAGTTGTTTAATATAATTTGACAACACTATGCGAAATAGCACTTCTACATCATATATCAAGTTGTCAACTATACACCATAACATAGTCTTCATTATTTATTGACAACTAAACTCATAGTTCTACGCTATGCATACAAATCATTGTAGTCACTTCAAAACTAAAAGGAAAAAAACTTACCATGTAAAAATAATACTAATAACATACAAAAAATGATACCATATTGTTTTACTTGAAACTAGCATTAAAAGCATAAAAAATTAATAATTTAATTTGTAATACACGAAATTAATACTACTTTCATCCAAAAATCGATACATCATTTTTTACATGCTTCAAGCTGGTACCAATAGATCAAACATATATCAAATAACCAATAATGCATGCTATGTATATATTCTCAACACATAATACTCAACTGAAAGTGGTATTACATATCTAAATTCAATAACAAAGAGCAAATTAATATATATTCTAATCATACTAAATCAATATACATACATGATCAAATTCGATTACAATATGTTCTCAAAAAATTCGATTACATAATTTGTCAAAAAAGACATACAACCAAATTCGTTATAGCAACTCCACCGATTTTAGAAAATTAGAATGTGCTTCTTCAAATTCTAGAAAATTAGAAGTTGTAGAACATATCTTGAACAAATCAATAATAAAGATATTTCTATTCTTTACCTTTACCGTTGAATGTGGCGATTTGACATAAAAATCAAATCACTATATTCTTAAAGCATTTGTTTTAAATTATCTAAAAACCATCTCCAATTTTCCACATTTTCTAAAGAAAAAAAATCTCCAAATAATAATTTGAAAAACATATTAAAACAAGAATTAATCAACTGTTAACTCAACAACTGATATCTAGAAATCGCTCATAATAACTGAAAACTGAACTAAATTATGATACTATACAGTAAATCATTTAACAAAAAAAAATCTAAAAACTAATAATTAGAACCAATCTAATACACCTATACGAAAAAACCACTACATTATAAAGATTACTTTCCAGTTTGTAATACCAAGCTATAATTCATTTTGATAGCACACAATGCATATGTTAAAATACGCGACGAAAAGAAAATTTGTGTTATTATGGCTCGTTTCTAAGTCCTTTCTAACACATATTTGAGTTACAGATATCTTAGATGTGCGCTCAGAATCTACGAATTAAAGGAAATAAAAGAGCTTATTTGTACTATATGTATATATTAATTCCTATATATGCATTGTTTAGTTTTCATCACACATTTAACCATAACTAAAGAGTTCTATGCAAATTTGAGCTTGGTTTGGTTTTAAAATGTTTGCAATTAATTTTTTTGTATGTAATTGTAAAGGACGGAAGATGTGGACTTATTAGAGAAACTCCATTGCAACAAATGGAAGGGGAAAAAGGAAGAAGGTAGTACTCGTGTTTTTCATAAATTGGAAGGTGAAAAGAAATCGATTACAGATTATTATGTTAAAATAATTTTCCATGTTTGTTTTCCAACTCTCCTTTTTAATCACATATTAAAAACATAGAACACCAAACTCATTTTCAAAACTTGAATTACTAGCACCTGATTGACAATAACTAATAAAGTGAACTTTTTTTACATATAAACTCAAATAACTCTTATTCAAATTATGTCATAAACAATTTAAATGATTATAATTGGTCTTAAATCAAATATTCGAATCAAAAGAATAATTTATATATAAATCAAATATTCGAATAAAAAGAATAATGTGTGTGTGCGCGCACACACACATACATATACACACACGCACACAAACACTTTTTGATTATTGGTGTTGATATGTAGTTAATAAATGATAATATTTATATTTATATTACTATGTCTAATTCACAATATATAATAAAAGAAGAATTTACTATCAAATTATGTCAGTGTATTCAGAATTTAATTACGAACTCAATTTTGCAAGTCATGTGTATTTTGTTTGTGAGATGAAGTTCATACGTCAGCGATATTCAATTTTGAAAAATCAAGGCATAAAATGTGAATTATAATAAAATAAGGTGTTAAGAATAATTTACTATTTACTATCTTCTCCACAAAGCCATACTCACGTCGCTCTTTACCTTTTACAATCTACCATGTAACAACTTGAGTTTTTGGCTATCCGGGGATAAACAGATTATAATGTGTTTTGTATTTTTATCTTAAGAAGATTATTATATGAGTTTAGGAGCCTAACTCATATAATAATTTAAGATGAAAAATTAAGAAATTGTGTGTATTTGAATAAACTGAATTCATTTAGTGTAATAAGAAAATTTATTTCAATCTGTATTTGCTAAGTAAATTTAAAGATGAAGTTAAATAAACTAGAAAATCTAACAATAAGTGGTTAATGAATTATTTTCCCAAATGTGATATCTTTATGAAAGTATTAATAAATAATATTTTGGTGGTTCTAATAAATATTGAAAAGATTGATTAGCAATCAGTATTTGAGCAAAAATGTATTTCCAATATGAAATGTTAAGTTGTTTTAATAAGATAATTAATAACATATGAATTTGTGTTTGAAAACTTTAGTTGTTGAAATTATAAAATAAGATATAAGTGTGGTTGAAAACCAAGTTAGAAATCAATATTCAAGTGTTTTGTAATATTTTAATGAGGTCTTGTGAAATTTACACGAAATTAAAACCTTAAGAATGTTTGTTTTGCACAATTAAAGCGTAAAATGTGTGTATGTATTTGTAGAAATGTGAATTCTATGTGTGTTACTTTAAAATGATATTAAAAAATGTAAAAAATATATTCAGAAGTATGTGTTTGTGTTTTGTGAGTTAAAATAATTTTAGTTGTATGCGTGTGTGTAAATAGGTTAAGGATGGGTTTAAAGTGCTTAACATTGTGTAATTGAGTCTATTCAACATAATTAAGTGCTCTTGGGTTTATTAGGTATAGATTATCCTAAACCCAAATTATGGAACTTCTAGAGAAGGAAAAAAAGGGTGCATACACTTTCTTCACCTGGTAGATTTACTTTGTTCTCTTCCTGGAACTTGGCCAGTAAAAGGAGGAAACGACCTCCTCTTTATGAAATTAAAAATCACAAAGACTCTTAAATCAAATTGAAAAGAGTAATTATTGTCTTTCACTCTTCATCAAATGAAGCTCCAGCCAGCAATTCAATTATCGGATTTCTAAAATCAGAGAAGAAGAGAAGTTACAGTGAGAATTTAAGAGTTGCATGTCACAGTTTCTCATCCCTGCAGGTTCTAGATGCTATAAGCATTTTCCTTTTGGCAAAAATCAGGTCTAAATTATTAAAACCAGTCAAGGTGAGTTGTCCGACTTGCACTTTCTAGCTTAATCCTATTTGGATGTTGTTTGTTTTGTGATTGAATTGAGTTTTGTTACAATAAAATCAAAATTTGTTTCCTTGAACATTCTCAATTCTGAAAATTGTTAATAGTCCAACTTTGAGAAAGAATAATTTTCTCCATTCATCCCCATTTAGTATAATTCTAGTTTCATTGTGTTGCCTGAGTTTTATACTTCATAGTGTTGTAATCCTGTAGCCTACGATCTCCGGATTATGATCAGAAAACTAGCCAGAAGTTGGAAGCGAATCAAGCAGAGTTGCTTGGGCAATTTGCATGCATTGTATCGACATAGGCAACACCTGTGTGGATGCATGTGTCGACACAAGGGTTTGCCTGCGTCGAGACCGGCAGTAGAAATTGCGAAGGAAATTTATGCTGCTACTTGTTGTTCTTGTGTCCTATTTTGAGTGATTACTTTATTCATTTCCTTAGTGTTTGATGCAATTCTGAAGTGAATTTGATGGTGATTATTCGATTAGGCTTTGATCCTATTTTAGGACAAGCCAAAAGTATGTAAAATCTGTAACTCGAACCATGAATTTCGTGTTGATTTCTAGTGCTGATTTCTTGTGAATTTCGTATGTTTCTTTGTGATAATGTCACCTTTACATAACGGTTTAAAAAAGGATTTATATATATATATCATTAGTTTTGAGACAAATAAGATTTTCTTTGTTTTGGTTTTATAAAATTATATTTCTCAAAACAATAGCAAACAATATTTTCTACATATAAAGATTTTAAAGAAATAATCAAATTGTTTTCTAAATCATTTTATAGAAATCTGTTTTCTTAAAACCAAGTAATTTCTTTATATATAAAATCACATGTTTTTGCACTTTCGAGAAAGCGAGAATGTGATCTAAAAGATATAATAAATCACGTGGTATAGGACATGTAGATTAATTATATCGGTAAATTTCAAACTCGTCGATTGAAGATATTTGATCTTTCTAGTGTGAAGTGGGTTAGCTTATAGTAAATCGAGTAGTGAAAACATATGGTATGGGACGTATTGTTTTCATTATTCAGATTACGGTTTGGGAGCCTGTGACGCATTCTTTATTGTTTGTGTATGCATGTACTCTCTCCGGGGGGAGTCTTACATGCATATTCTCTTGACTAGGGGAGACGAGGGTCAAGATACACTCGGTCGAGAAGAGGGGGAGGGAGGGGGTCGTAGTGATCGTCACCTGAATATGTGTATAGTACTTGGCATAAGTTAAGGAGGACGGGGAGCTCATTTGTAAAGCACGTGCAATAATTTCTGATGTTTTAGACCCATTTTATGGCTTTTGTGATTTTGGTGTTTGTGATGTTTTGGATCCATCTTTAATGATATATTATGGTGAATATCCATTATAGCCTTATGAAAAATTCGAGAATTTAGGATTTGTTCTCACATTTGTGGAATTAAGCTCTAATGAGTTTATTATGCAATATTTTTAGCATTTTGATGATAATTTGGTGTATGTGTTTTGATTCCTTTTATGATTTAAAAGATGATATATTGTTTAGTTCAGAGTTGACACTTGTTGATTGTAGAATTTTTTTTTATGTTGATCTTATGTCTCATGCTCTAAATTTTAATTACCCTAATTTGGAATTTGGGTAATCTGTATCGATGGGAACACCCAAGTTTGTGTTCACAGTGTTCACGAGTAACTTGAGTACATATTCGTGAATTTATCTTTTGTGAAATATGTTGTTTCGAGTTATTTTATTCCTTTCTAGTAAAAAGGAATCATCATTTCTGTGTTTTTGTGTTTATTTGGGATTATAAGATTTCTTTCCTTACAAAAAGGAATTGTTACCTTACCAACAATATTCTTCACCTAACTTATTATACTGATATGTTTAAGGCTGTATTTTATGCTTGGGTCAGACCGAGTTGTTTCAGGTTATAACTTGCTGTTGATTTAGGTATAGTAGTTTTCTATTGGAGTATATCTCTTGAAGCTATTACTTAAGGTGTATAGTCGTATATTCGTGTTATACGTATATTTATTCATTAAAGTATGATGTATATGTATATAGTTTATGTAAACCATTCGAGTATGTAGCACATGGGTATGTTGTATTCTGTGGTTGTATCTATATGTATTTTGCTCTGTGATCTGTTATATGTAATATATGGTAACTTGTTATGAGTACGATCCGTAGCTATCATAGTTTTATGTTGGACGAATTGAGTACGTCGGTCCACTTGAGGTAAGAACAAAAATTTATACACTCAATTGGCGTATTCGATACTCGTCTAATACAAGATTACGGATGGTCTCTCCTAATCATCCCTATTCTCTGCTCCAATAGATGACATTACTTGTTATTGCTCTTCATTAAGGTGGGTCTTGGGCCCTTGGGGTGGAGCGTTACGACATATATCAGAGCAAAATTCAGAATAAAATATAATAAATACAGAGCAGAACCGAAATAGTACATGTGTTGCAACACAGAAGGATAACATTTATGTCTACTTTTATCATTTTCGTTGTTACCTTTATCACGTGTTCCTTATCAGTTAAGTCATGTGTAAATCTTAGCTTCGAGAATACGTCTAGTAATGTATACCATTCTGTAGTATTCCATGAGTCAAATCCTGTCATCTCAAGTTTATCTTGATAGGAATCATCATCCTATTAAATCCTTTAAGTATTTGAAATCTTAGGTTTAAATTTTTGATGAAATTTAAACCACATCCTTTTTTTCGAAAAGAAAATATAATATAACAAAAGAGAGAATCTAGTCATTCTCCAACTGCTCACAAAAACGGTTTCTACAGCATGCAGAAACCGTGCACACACACAAACAAGGTAAACAGAACAACATACAAGAAAAATCAATAGACAGAGTATAGTCTAGTACGAGTAAAACAGCAGTCCAGGCTGTGAATGACTCCAGAGTAGGACACTATAGCAAGGATAAGGAATGAAATCCCCGAACCTCACATGAAACGTGAGAAGAGCTATGGCAACTGACAAGCCCGCAAAGAAATGTGTCTGATCTGGGGTGGGATTACCAAGCTGACTGCCCAGTACCTATGAAATCTCTTGCTCCATAGCTCCATCAAATCCGAGGTGGCTAGCGAAGCCAGAGAAAAGCATCAATACTCCTGATCCACCAATAGCTCCAGCTATGCCTGCTCTGGTGATCCCATCAAAGGAGACACTAAAGCACCATCCAACACTAAGCATACCAAATCCAACAACCTAGAAACCTGGATCTGCACAACTAGCAAATGCCATAAGATTGATTGGGGGAGGGAGTGTGAGAAAGTGGTAAAAGCAGCAGTACACATCGTTAAATTAAATAAAATGGATCGAGATGGGTAAATGAATTAAATCTAAGATAATATAAGTGAAAATTCATTTTGAGATAAAGAGTATTAATTTGAGATTAATCAGAGTTGCGCAGCAGAAACAAGTGAATTGTTTTGTCTATTCTAACTTTAATAAAATCTATAAGCGGGATTAGGGGATGATAAATATTGATGATTAAATGTGTGTTAATAATTAATTGAGTGGTGAATATAAACCAAGCGTATATTTGGTGGAACTTAATGTTGGGTTGTCCTTAATTGAGATAAGGTAAGAGTATTTGTGATATTAAATTATGGGGATAACGATGTGTGAACTGAATACATGTGATTGTCTTTTGTGTTGAATTTTTTGTTGGCTATTTTAAGAGACCTGGTTGATACTTCTGATCAACGATATCGATAAGAATTTCTTAAACACTTATACGAGATGATCGAACACAATATTTTCATAATAGAATAAAATATTATGAAAGAATAGTGTAAAACATTCATGTGAGAATAGTGTAAACCACAATATGAGACGAGAGTTGTAATATATATGACTGAATATGCTCTTATCATATTCTATTTAGTCCCACATCATGAGAAAGTCTAAGATCAGCTCCAAAGCCTATATATAAAGGAGCAATGTAATAGAAATTGTACATATTGAAGTAATAGAAATAAAAGTCTCTCCCCTATCTTTTTTGTTCTCTCTAATGGTTTCTTGTTTAACATATGTTCTGTTTTATTTTATAGCACGTTATCAACACGAAGCTCTAACCGTTCTAATTATAGATCTCAAAACGGTTGGATATTTTTCTGACTTGATTGATTTGATTTTTCAAATCTCCATTTTTGGTAGATATCATCTCATTCTAGATCTAAATCTATTGTGTTATCTTCTAGATTTTTTTTTGCCTTATAATTGTAGGACTCATATAGATCTACACTTTGAGATCTGATTCTTATTTTGTTAATCATATTTCAGATCTCACTCTATTATAGATCTGTTTTTTTTATGTAATCATACTTTTGATCTCAAAATTATACTCAATTTATATACATTTGAGATCCCTGCATGATTTGAAAATGAGATGTTGATTGTAGTGATTTATCTTTTTGGATTCGACAAATTTTTGTTCTTCTCTATTCAAATAAATTCATTGAATTTAATTTGATTTTGTTACATAATTCATATTTCCGAAAGAAATACTGTATTGTTTCTTAGAGAAACAAATATAAATATAGTACGTATCTGGAAGATCGATTTAAGTTCAGATCTAATATTGATATATCACCAAAAGTGAATTATGAAAAATAAACAAATGAAAAATCATAAAGTATACTAATTCTTTGGAATCTGAAATAATATGAACCTGAAGTTCATATGTTGAAGAAGAAGAAAAAAAATTAAAGCCTGAAGCTTTCTTGAATGTTGTGACATGAAAAGATTATACTTTCAGAAGAAGTTAAAAGAGACACACACATTATAATATGTGACAATAACATTAGATTCAATAGAAAATCTCTAAACGGATTTCATCTAACTGACATCTTTCATGTACAGTTTATATTAATTGAATATCCTGAAGATATAGTATGCATATTAATCTCTTGAAGGGATGTTTTAGAGATTTAATTTTATGTAGCAAATCCAACATCCTAGAAGAGATGTTAGAGATTTTTTTGTTGCATTGCAATTACATAAATAAAGATATGTTCCCTGAAGGAATATCATACACTCCAGAAGTAGTGATTTATTTTCTCTCTTGAATCTTATTTTTATTTAATACACCTAATTTTGTTAATGCATTTAAGGTTTGATATGTATTTTTGTATATTGATATGACATTTCAATAGTTTGTATATATTTATCTCTGGAGGAGATAAGTTCATCCCAAAAGCGGTGATAACAAAATATCTTTAGAGGATATTTATATATTTGGAAATGATAAAATATCTCTAGAAGAGATCTGTTTATTTGGAAATAATAAAATATCTCCAGAATAGATTTCTACAATTAAAAATGATAATTTTTTTGTAGAAAAAGTTCATATGACATGAAGTTCATATACATTTTTTTTTCAAATATGGAATCTGAAGTTCATATGCAAATGAGGAACTTGAAGTTCATATGCAAATGAGGAATCTGAAGTTCATATGCAAATGAAGAACCTGAAGTTCATATGCAAATGAGAAAGATGATGATGCAAATTTAATGACTAAAGAAAATATGCATCTCGAAGATCATAATCTAAGATTTATATATTGATCTTAATTTAGCACACCTGAAGTGTATGCAGAAGCAATTTTTGTTATAAAAATGGAAAATTTAGAACCTGCAGTTTATATAATGGTAAGAGATAATTTTGATATAAAAAGAAAGTACTAAAAGATTTTTATATGGATTGTATAATTTGAACCTAAAACATGTAATTTTTATGTTGTGATTTTTTTGTATAGAACTGCAAGTTTATGGAATTATTCGTATTAAAGAATGTAAAATATTGGTTCTATAATTATGCACTTTTACTCAATTTTCGATTAGACATTATGCATATATATGATATTTTAGAAAATATGATGGGAATGCAATACAACTATAAGTTGTTTATTTCAGTTTTGTCGCTGATCAATACTGTAGCTAGATCCAAATTTTATTATGTTGATTTAAGTAAAATTTATTTATTTGATTCATATATTTAGACCGTATAATGGTTATTTCCGTTATTTTTATAATAAATGCACTAAATGTATCATTATGGTAATATATATTGTATAGCCATATTATTATAAATGTATTAAAATCATTTGTTATGTAAGTTAAATGATGTATGTTTGTGTTTGGAATAAGAATAGACATACGTATTATTATTCGATGTATTTGGCAAGTAATGGAAGAAGTTATATAACTTAGATATGAGACCTACAGTCTTGAATTATGAAAAAAAGAACTTTTTGATAAAGTTTACAAGTTTGGAATCTTGACAATTACCAAGAATGTAAAAGCTTCCAAATTAGAAGTATGTTAAAAGATTGAGAACCAGAAGTTCATCATAAATTAATAAACTTGATACAATATGTATGTATATATATATGCATAGGAACTTGAAGTTTCTTAATCAATGAACTTGGAATACTTCATAATTTAAAAACCTGAAGCTTTATTGAAACCATGTGAAATAATAACATTATACTTCTTAAAGAAATTACATCATATGCGACAATGATAATGCATTCGAAGATCGCACAATTTTCAAAACGAGCTGTATCTTGCTTATATATTTACATTTACATATTATGTTGAAGAATAAATTTTAACAACTTGAAGTTGTTTATATAATTTATTTGAACCAGAAGTTCAATACAGTGGAACCAGAAGTTCAATACAGTTGAACCATAAGTTCAATACAGTTTAACAAACTTGAATTCGTTTATATATTATTTGAACCATAAATTCAATATGGATTAACAACTCGAAGTTGTTCATATATTTCATTTGAACCAGAAGTTCAATACAGTTCCAAATCAGATATTTTGGATATTATGAAACGATCTTTAAGATTCACGTTGACATTGCTTGATAAGCAAAAATTAATGATTGGAACATTATAAACAATTTGTTCTAAAATCAATAACCTGAATGAGAGAGAATATGCAAATCAATTACATATGTAATACGTGGACGCACGTATATAAACATATATGCGATTATTTAATTAACAACCTGAAGTTGTCATGAGCTTATATTATAAATTATGCATATATTATTTTATATTTCAGAAAGTCGATTGACATCAATATTGAATGACCTGAAGTCATGTGCATATTCAAATGATAGAAAATTCCTCCAAGTTGTTAGATCATTGAAAGGGAAAAAACAATACAATATGAATGCATCTTATCAACTAATAAGAGCATTATCCTCCTACAATTGAAATGCATCTAATGTATTTGCTAGCTATGGTGCTATAATGGATCAAAAATGAATCCAAAGTAGGTTTGTTATTTAAAGTGACAATGTTTGTCAACATTGAGGGGGAGGATAAAGGAATCATCGATGTTAAATATTTGCTAACATATAGAATTACGCAAAGTATTAAGTAACATGCATAAATTATCAATTATGTCCCTAATAGACTTTCTCCAATACACATTTGAATCTCCAAAGGATCAAAAGGTGTAAATCACAGCTGAAAATGTGATATAAAAGTCAGTTCAAAATATCTTTGGAGTAAGTCATAAAGATGCAAAATAAAGGAGGTGAGTGTTCCTGAAGAAACATATAAAGGTGCTTTGAAATAAACCCATGACATGATTGTCAAAATAACTCCAGAAGTTGTTTAGATACGCAAAGCATGATAAGTTTTGAGATCTCAATAAATTATGTATAGAATTGACAAGAAATAATCAACGATGATAAATTAATAAATAATAAAGTGCTTATATTTATAAATGGATTAAAAATCTCATATTAGAGAGAAATATGATTGGCCATCATGAAATTCTCCTAAATAAGATATATGGACCGGTAGTCCATAAGATATGAACCTGTAATTCATAAGATAAAAATAGAAATATATATAATGACAAAAGCACACAGAAGTTACTAAAGCACCATAGAGTGTCAACAACATGTTAAGTGCCATGAGTATTGTATTTTCAGAGATAATTGAATTGATTAAAGTCTTTAAAACGCTAACAATACCCTGAAGGTATAAACGATGAAAGTATACAAATTCCAGAAGAATTTAAATAACATTGGTAGTGATAAAGAGCAAGAAATGTAGATTACAACATTCTTTTAAGTATTGTTGTGATGAAAATCTTGAAATAATTCATGATGAGTAGGCTACTTCCTGCTTTCAAGAATTGTTGTAATGAAACTCTTAATATCCATTGAAGTGGTAGTTGCGATATGCAAAAATTATTATAATATATAAGTTCCTGAAGAACATAAATAACATTTTTTATTATAAAGAATACCAAGAACATGGATGATAGATTACAACATTCTTTTAAGTATTGTTGTAATGAAAACCTTGATATACTTCAAGGTGAGTAGATTACTTCCTGCTTAGTGTTGTTGCAATAAAAATCTTGATATACTTCATTCTTCTAAGTATTGTTGTAATGAAAATCTTGATATACTTCAAGATGAGTAGATTACTTCCTGCTTAGTAATGAAAGATGTCTTATTCATCAAATATGTATTGCACCATGCAAGGCCGACTGAAACAGAAAATTATAAGCACCCGAAGTGTATTCATAAATGAATATTAGTAACATACAAATCATAAAAGGAAGGCATTTTAAATAAGAAAACATGCCTGAAGCATGGAAATGAACATGCTGTTTTAAAAGAAAAACTTCATTAAGAAGTATTTGTAAGCAATTTGAGTTATTGAAAGAAGAGTACGAATTCAGAGGAAACTATTAAATCAGGGGGAGCATCCATAAGTATGATATAATGCATTCTTTTTCCTTAACTAAGTTTTTCCCCACTGGGTTTTCTTAGTAAGGTTTTAATGAGGCATGGGTCATGATTGTAACACCCTGCCTCCGCTAGGGTCACTCGCAAGGGAATGCACTAGCTTTAGAGGGGCATTATTGGTAAACATCCACAGAAATATCACAAGACAGAACATATAAAAATAGCGGAAGTAAAAACAAACTTACATAAACATTAATACATAAGGTCTAAAGCCTTTTACATCAGAGTACATCAAAACCTGTCTTGCAATAGTAAAGAAGCATAAAGACTTTTTAATAAATTATTCCCCAAGTAAAAACAGTAAAGTAGCCTTAGCCAAGAGAAGTCCAAGCCATCCATGATGACCTTCAAGCAGAAGAAGTCCGAACTAAACAGCATTGTTTCCTCCCTGTAACCTGGGGGGGAAACGGAAGAAAAGAGGCAAAACAAAATGGGTCAGTCAAAAAGACTGAGTAAGCCCTATCTACTATTAGTATAGAAACTAGTAAAGTTAACTGACATGAGAAACTGAGATGAACATGAGCATGATAACAAGATAGATAAGCTAACTCAAAATAACAGGATAAACTACTGAACTAAGGTATCATGATAAACTACGGTGTCATGATAAATCAAAGTATCACATCGTCAGATTTCTATCAAGTATACTAGCCCAAGGTATCTACCCCGTCTAACATCCCATGGTATCTATTCCGTATATTCTTCCTGGTTCTAACATGTATATTTGCTCTGCACCTCTCGTACTAGTATCCCAACCCGCGTCACGTGTTAACCATGAATGTCCCTTGCCCAATGTCATGTATTGGTCCATGTCAACCTAATATATAGCATATGTAGGTTTTCCCACTCATATGTTTCTTTCCATGTATAAGATCAGTCCTTTGCCGTAGGCCGTACGGGCTTTCTCATGTAAACGTTTTATCCTTGAAGTCGTTTGGACTGTCGCCCTTGTTCTAGCTAGGCTCTTCCATATGAATCATCGTTTTAACCACTAGGACTTACGCCACCTAGCACCACTAGGGATTACGCTTACCTATTGCACGCTTTCGTATTTCGGTTTGGGTTAAACCACCTAGGCCACTAGGGATTACGCTAACCGTCAACCGCGCCCCTTTTTCCCACGCATTCATCGTGAATCGTTTTTCTATAACTGTAAGCACGTGTATCACATCGTGCCTTCCGAGTCCTATCACAGGGCAAAACAAGAAATACAGGACTCGGTCGGGAGCTTTAGATTTATCTGCCGATGCAGATACTAAGGTCTGCTTTTCTACACGTGGCTATGGTCCCACGAGACCCCTCCCTCAACTAGTGAAAGGCAACACAAGAGAAAATCTTGCATGAGAACTACACTCCGGCCAGCCCACATCCTACGGCCTACCTCACCCATAATTAGATAGCAATTATGGTCTGTTGGGTGTTCCCTGCCTTTCCGTACGTACACGCTTGACTCAAGATGGTAGATGATCGACGAACTTGCTATCTCGGGCACCTTATGTATTCGTCGACTCACTGCTATCCACCCCAGTCTTTAGGTCGCTCGCATAGCAACCAAGGCATATTCTTGGTTCTTCTACCGCAGACCTCAACCTCTCGTGAGCCTAGTATAATGACCTGGCAGCTCACAGAGGGATCCCAAGAATATCCTCACGTTCCCCGAAGCCGCTGCTTCGTTACCCAGTTCGTTGGAGCCTTTATCTAAATCAGATAGCCTGCTCCTACACGCATACTTAAACGTTGACCTAACGTATCAGGTTACTAATCTATCTAAGAAATGGTCCAAATTTCCTTGACTAAGAATTATTACTTAGTTTCCCTTAACTAAGGTTTACCACTTAGCCTTATTTCCATAATCCTTGTTAACTATGGTTATTTACCTAATCCTCCGAATTAGGGTTTATCTAATGGGTTAAGTGTCACTTAAGTTCATAACTCAGCCCGTCTACAAACCATGTCAAAATTGGCTAAGTATCCAAGTCCAAGACTTAACCCTACAAACCATGTGTCAAGTTGGCTAAGTATATTAAGCAATCCATAACTTAACCTCGTCTAATTATCATTTTGGATTGGTTAATTATATAAATTAACTTGACCTTGTCAAATTACCGAGTCAAATTGGTCAAGCGTATTCAAGTGATTCGTGACTTAGCCTTATCATGTTTTCACGTTAGATTGGTTAAGTATGGGTCACTTAACCACATCAAACTAACGAGTTGGATTAGTTAAGTGTAAATTAACTTAACCCCGTCCAATTACCATGTTTAGATTAGTTAGGTCTGAGTTGACTTAACCCCATCCATTAACTGTATTAAACGGTTAAGTGTTACTAAGAAAATTTACTTAACCTTATCAAGTTATCGTGTTGGATTGATTAAGTGTTGGTTAACTTAATCCCGTCTCCTCGTCGTATAAAAATGGTCAAGTGTCGTTAGGCAAATCAAGTTACTTAACCTACCCAACCCTGTCATGTTTTGTTAAGTATCATTAGCCTAATCAAATTACTAAACCCATTTGTCCATGTCATATTTGGTTAAGCTTCATTAATCAAATTAACTTAACCCTATTATGTGGCATTAATTATTTAATGCACCCCAACCTCTCACATTAGACTTTGTTGTGGTTACTAGTTAAGCCGGTCGGTTCCGGGTAGCTTTACACCACAACTTGGTCTAACCTCGGGTTCAAGCACAACATGACCAACTTCTCACATTGAGTCCTATTGTTTGCAACTACTAGTTAGGCCGGTCGGTTCCGGGTAGTTTTACATTGCAAACTCAACCCAACCTCGAGTTGGCCACTTTCATGTTTAGTCTAGTGTCATGTTCATAGTCAAGTTTTCAAGCAATTGGGTAGACCTAACTTAATAGGTAAATTCCCAATGGGTAGACCTAACTTAATAGGTAAATTCCCAAGCTTATGTTTTTATGCATACTTACATGTCAAATTCCATGTTATATTTCAAGTCATGTTTTCAAGTATAAACACATGTCATATTTAACGTTACATGTTGTCATGTTTATACCCATTTACCCAAGTCATATTCATGTCATTATGTTTTCCCATAATGTGAACCCAACGTTTATTTTTTTAAACTCGCATGTACGTTCGCAACCACGTAATGGATTAAAAGAAGAGACTTGGCAAAGGCATAACAAAAATGGATATTAAGCCACAAGTTAATCATGGTGGCGAATGAGGCACAAATGTGGTCATTAGCTTGCATGTTACATTCTTAAGCCTCACAAAAACATGCATAAACCCAAACTTGGTACATAAGCGAATCATGGTGACAAAAGACATGGAATGATGACTAGTAACTCGCATATATCATCATATAAGGGTTATGACTTCATATGCAAGTTGACATAAAGATTATGAAGGTTCTCATGTTGCATAATGCAACATTTCAACATAAAGGTTGTGGCTTTTTGCTCATAAGATCAAGATAATGACTTCATAAACTTGCATAACATGATAGCATGCATCATTCTAATTAATCAAACCCAAACTTTCAACATGAACATCTAACTTCATAGTTAATATCTAAGAGTAGGGAAGGGCTTACATTGCTTTGAAGGCCTAAATCGATTAAACTAAAGCTTGTGAGGAAGCCTATGCATGCCATCACCCAAAAACCCAAAGATGGATGCCCCAAATCAACAAAAACACCATTTTTATGAACAAAGATCAAAGCTTTTGCCTTGAAATCAAGTTGAGAGGCTCTCATACTAACATAGGGACTCTCTAACACTCTCATGATCATGAAACCTTTCATAGAAATGAAGTGGAGGCTAGGATAGTTGAGTGGAGGCCATGAGAGTAGAAATTTTGCCATAGTTTAGTTGCATGAATGAATAATGAGGATTTAGGATAGGTTAGGGTCTTATTTATAGATTAGGCAAGTGTTTTAGGCCATAGGATTAAACCTAGATTCAATCCAAGCCATCAAAGCATGTCTTGGAGAAGAAGTCAAGTGTAGGAACCATCTAGGGCCTTTAGATTAAAGATGAACCATGAGAACCATCCAAATGCAAAATCTGCATTTGAGCGAATCGGCCCACGGGTTGACAGCCAAACACCCTGGATTAACCCCTAGTCGACCCAGTGGGCTCGGGTCGACCTCAAAAATCGGCCGGTTCGGTTATTCCCCTCTCCCAATTCGCTGTTTTGAACATTTTTGCATATTTATTTATTTAATTTTCAATTATATATATATATATATCAATATATATATATTTCTCTGCGCAACCCATTTCACTTAATTAAGTATACTTTAATTTGGGAATTTTTCGTGAAACTTCGCGAGGCCATATCTTGGTCATACGGACTCCGATTTTCGAAAACTCGGACTTTATTTCGCGTATTTTTCCGAGACGAACGCAATGGCATAGCCCGTTTCACTTGATTCAGAATTTAAAATTAAATTCTGCCTTGATTCTCGTCTTTAATCATGTTATCGAAATACGGGTTGTTACATTCTCCCCACCTTTTAGGATTTCGTCCCCGAAATCTCCAAGTTAGGAAGAACATATCCTACCATCCATCATCCATCTACTCAAACCATCATCCACAAGCAACCATTGTCCTTAGACGACTCCTAATGCTTTATGAGTGTATGCAAAACGTGTGTGTACATGTTCCTTAGCTAATGCTAATGATCAGGCCTAAAAAACTTTTTTGAATGCAAAAATATGTTTAGTGCTATGAATCCATCATGTATGCAAATAGTCCTAGTCATATACACTATATGCGTGCACAAACATTCAACCATATGCAACATCCGCATGATAACACATTCAATTTCGTCCATAAACAAGTATAAATACTCGTGCATATGCAATATGAAATGTGACCGAGTCGAGCTAATATCTAATGTAAATTCGCGCATCCACGAGCAACCACTTGCAACCATTTGCAACCATATCAACCATAACATGTTTCAAATACATGTTTACATCCATAGGGTTCTACCTAAGATTCCCTGAAACAGGGTCAAGAAGATAAACAAAACAAACTCCGTACGGGGTTTGTAACAGAGACAGGACCGAGAGGATATCCATAAAAGATAGCCTACAAGCAAGCTCAACAGAAAAACAGGGATCGAGGATATATTCCCAAAAGAGATATCATGCACGTATTTAGTCTTCAGTCTCCTGAGTCGCATTACCTTGAGCTTAGTTCCATCGTGCCTTGACCGCCCCTTTTACTTCACGATTTTGCAGCTTCTTATTTCCTGTTTCCATAACATGAGTTGGAACTCATTTCCTTGTCGCCTCTCGTTCCACTTGCACTTATTCTCCTTCTAGAATACTTGGCGCAAACAGGACTGCGTACACATTATTCCATGCGAGCCCTCAAAATTCACTAGTGAATCCTGGACCTTGTACCATAAGGTATTCCACGTAGAAAAACTTTCTCTTGAAAGTAAACAAGTTACCGTGCGCACTTACTAGGGTAATTCCCATAACCCATACATAATCGAAGTAAACCATCCGTCTTATTAGCGAACACCATTCGATCGGGTTTCTAATTTCCAACAAAGGCATCTAGGGATTCTAAGTAACTAATCATGACAGAACCCAAAAGGTTACGCGATACTTCAAGGGTATTACCAAGGCAAGCCAAGAGTCTAACTACCCTCCTTCTAAAACCGAGAGTGGCACCCCTTACTGGATAACCACTTCATCCCTAGAATCCATCCACAACTTATAAACATAAGCATTATTTCCAAGCTCAACACTTGATATAGACATTCTCAAATCCAAACAAGCCATGAGTAAATGGACCGATCTTCCAATAGGACTTGAGACAAAAACGGGATCCTCTACTACGCTAGTACTAAGGTGCAGAGACTCAACTATCGAAGCGGACTTAAAAGATGCGGTGATCAAAACAAAGTCCCGACAGGATGATAGAGAAGAAAAGCTAAACCTTTAACAAGATCGTTACCCTCCTTCTGAGGTACCCTAGAAATGAGAGCATACTATTGCCCTCCGAATGATCTTGTCCCTGTTCCATGATACTTAACTATCCGTCCCGTTTCACCATACCAAAGGAACTCTCTCGTCATGGGTTTCATTGTTCATCTTTCTCCCTCCTTTTAGGACTCAGCCATACCAACATGTTGCTTATCCCTGAGCTCGTATCCTTTATCCTTGTTCTTACTATCCTTTCATGCATAACTCTGCAACGGTCTCTCGAGAACCACCTCCATCGTACGGAAAACACTTACGCAGATAGAAAGACTAGTCGCAGTCAAAACCACTGTGACTACAGATGGAGGAAAGAAAGGAAAAGAGATTCAATCAAGGAAACAAGGATAATGCTAATGGCCTTTGGGGAATAGCCTTTTTCTTTTTAAAAGAAAATTTTCTTGAAAAGTGCTTCTTTGTAAACGGTTTTTCAAATAATTTTCAGAAGGTCTTTAAAAACTTTTGCCCAGTCTAGTAACCTTCTGCTCTGATACCAAATGTAACACCCTGCCTCCGCTAGGGTCACTCGCAAGGGAATGCACTAGCTTTAGAGGGGCATTATTGGTAAACATCCACAGAAATATCACAAGACAGAACATATAAAAATAGCGGAAGTAAAAACAAACTTACATAAACATTAATACATAAGGTCTAAAGCCTTTTACATCAGAGTACATCAAAACCTGTCTTGCAATAGTAAAGAAGCATAAAGACTTTTTAATAAATTATTCCCCAAGTAAAAACAGTAAAGTAGCCTTAGCCAAGAGAAGTCCAAGCCATCCATGATGACCTTCAAGCAGAAGAAGTCCGAACTAAACAGCATTGTTTCCTCCCTGTAACCTGGGGGGGAAACGGAAGAAAAGAGGCGAAACAAAATGGGTCAGTCAAAAAGACTGAGTAAGCCCTATCTACTATTAGTATAGAAACTAGTAAAGTTAACTGACATGAGAAACTGAGATGAACATGAGCATGATAACAAGATAGATAAGCTAACTCAAAATAACAGGATAAACTACTGAACTAAGGTATCATGATAAACTACGGTGTCATGATAAATCAAAGTATCACATCGTCAGATTTCTATCAAGTATACTAGCCCAAGGTATCTACCCCGTCTAACATCCCATGGTATCTATTCCGTATATTCTTCCTGGTTCTAACATGTATATTTGCTCTGCACCTCTCGTACTAGTATCCCAACCCGCGTCACGTGTTAACCATGAATGTCCCTTGCCCAATGTCATGTATTGGTCCATGTCAACCTAATATATAGCATATGTAGGTTTTCCCACTCATATGTTTCTTTCCATGTATAAGATCAGTCCTTTGCCGTAGGCCGTACGGGCTTTCTCATGTAAACGTTTTATCCTTGAAGTCGTTTGGACTGTCGCCCTTGTTCTAGCTAGGCTCTTCCATATGAATCATCGTTTTAACCACTAGGACTTACGCCACCTAGCACCACTAGGGATTACGCTTACCTATTGCACGCTTTCGTATTTAGGTTTGGGTTAAACCACCTAGGCCACTAGGGATTACGCTAACCGTCAACCGCGCCCCTTTTTCCCACGCATTCATCGTGAATCGTTTTTCTATAACTGTAAGCACATGTATCACATCGTGCCTTCCGAGTCCTGTCACAGGGCAAAACAAGAAATACAGGACTCAGTCGGGAGCTTTAGATTTATCTGCCGATGCAGATACTAAGGTCTGCTTTTCTACACGTGGCTATGGTCCCACGAGACCCCTCCCTCAACTAGTGAAAGGCAACACAAGAGAAAATCTTGCATGAGAACTACACTCCGGCCAGCCCACATCCTACGGCCTACCTCACCCATAATTAGATAGCAATTATGGTCTGTTGGGTGTTCCCTGCCTTTCCGTACGTACACGCTTGACTCAAGATGGTAGATGATCGACGAACTTGCTATCTCGGGCACCTTATGTATTCGTCGACTCACTGCTATCCACCCCAGTCTTTAGGTCGCTCGCATAGCAACCAAGGCATATTCTTGGTTCTTCTACTGCAGACCTCAACCTCTCGTGAGCCTAGTATAATGACCTGGCAGCTCACAGAGGGATCCCAAGAATATCCTCACGTTCCCCGAAGCCGCTGCTTCGTTACCCAGTTCGTTGGAGCCTTTATCTAAATCAGATAGCCTGCTCCTACACGCATACTTAAACGTTGACCTAACGTATCAGGTTACTAATCTATCTAAGAAATGGTCCAAATTTCCTTGACTAAGAATTATTACTTAGTTTCCCTTAACTAAGGTTTACCACTTAGCCTTATTTCCATAATCCTTGTTAACTATGGTTATTTACCTAATCCTCCGAATTAGGGTTTATCTAATGGGTTAAGTGTCACTTAAGTTCATAACTTAGCCCGTCTACAAACCATGTCAAAATTGGCTAAGTATCCAAGTCCAAGACTTAACCCTACAAACCATGTGTCAAGTTGGCTAAGTATATTAAGCAATCCATAACTTAACCTCGTCTAATTATCATTTTGGATTGGTTAATTATATAAATTAACTTAACCTTGTCAAATTACCGAGTCAAATTGGTCAAGCGTATTCAAGTGATTCGTGACTTAGCCTTATCATGTTTTCACGTTAGATTGGTTAAGTATGGGTCACTTAACCACATCAAACTAACGAGTTGGATTAGTTAAGTGTAAATTAACTTAACCCCGTCCAATTACCATGTTTAGATTAGTTAGGTCTGAGTTGACTTAACCCCATCCATTAACTGTATTAAACGGTTAAGTGTTACTAAGAAAATTTACTTAACCTTATCAAGTTATCGTGTTGGATTGATTAAGTGTTGGTTAACTTAATCCCGTCTCCTCGTCGTATAAAAATGGTCAAGTGTCGTTAGGCAAATCAAGTTACTTAACCTACCCAACCCTGTCATGTTTTGTTAAGTATCATTAGCCTAATCAAATTACTAAACCCATTTGTCCATGTCATATTTGGTTAAGCTTCATTAATCAAATTAACTTAACCCTATTATGTGGCATTAATTATTTAATGCACCCCAACCTCTCACATTAGACTTTGTTGTGGTTACTAGTTAAGCCGGTCGGTTCCGGGTAGCTTTACACCACAACTTGGTCTAACCTCGGGTTCAAGCACAACATGACCAACTTCTCACATTGAGTCCTATTGTTTGCAACTACTAGTTAGGCCGGTCGGTTCCGGGTAGTTTTACATTGCAAACTCAACCCAACCTCGAGTTGGCCACTTTCATGTTTAGTCTAGTGTCATGTTCATAGTCAAGTTTTCAAGCAATTGGGTAGACCTAACTTAATAGGTAAATTCCCAATGGGTAGACCTAACTTAATAGGTAAATTCCCAAGCTTATGTTTTTATGCATACTTACGTGTCAAATTCCATGTTATATTTCAAGTCATGTTTTCAAGTATAAACACATGTCATATTTAACGTTACATGTTGTCATGTTTATACCCATTTACCCAAGTCATATTCATGTCATTATGTTTTCCCATAATGTGAACCCAACGTTTTTTTTTTAAACTCGCATGTACGTTCGCAACCACGTAATGGATTAAAAGAAGAGACTTGGCAAAGGCATAACAAAAATGGATATTAAGCCACAAGTTAATCATGGTGGCGAATGAGGCACAAATGTGGTCATTAGCTTGCATGTTACATTCTTAAGCCTCACAAAAACATGCATAAACCCAAACTTGGTACATAAGCGAATCATGGTGACAAAAGACATGGAATGATGACTAGTAACTCGCATATATCATCATATAAGGGTTATGACTTCATATGCAAGTTGACATAAAGATTATGAAGGTTCTCATGTTGCATAATGCAACATTTCAACATAAAGGTTGTGGCTTTTTGCTCATAAGATCAAGATAATGACTTCATAAACTTGCATAACATGATAGCATGCATCATTCTAATTAATCAAACCCAAACTTTCAACATGAACATCTAACTTCATAGTTAATATCTAAGAGTAGGGAAGGGCTTACATTGCTTTGAAGGCCTAAATCGATTAAACTAAAGCTTGTGAGGAAGCCTATGCATGCCATCACCCAAAAACCCAAAGATGGATGCCCCAAATCAACAAAAACACCATTTTTATGAACAAAGATCAAAGCTTTTGCCTTGAAATCAAGTTGAGAGGCTCTCATACTAACATAGGGACTCTCTAACACTCTCATGATCATGAAACCTTTCATAGAAATGAAGTGGAGGCTAGGATAGTTGAGTGGAGGCCATGAGAGTAGAAATTTTGCCATAGTTTAGTTGCATGAATGAATAATGAGGATTTAGGATAGGTTAGGGTCTTATTTATAGATTAGGCAAGTGTTTTAGGCCATAGGATTAAACCTAGATTCAATCCAAGCCATCAAAGCATGTCTTGGAGAAGAAGTCAAGTGTAGGAACCATCTAGGGCCTTTAGATTAAAGATGAACCATGAGAACCATCCAAATGCAAAATCTGCATTTGAGCGAATCGGCCCACGGGTTGACAGCCAAACACCCTGGATTAACCCCTAGTCGACCCAGTGGGCTCGGGTCGACCTCAAAAATCGGCCGGTTCGGTTATTCCCCTCTCCCAATTCGCTGTTTTGAACATTTTTGCATATTTATTTATTTAATTTTCAATTATATATATATATATATATCAATATATATATATTTCTCTGCGCAACCCATTTCACTTAATTAAGTATACTTTAATTTGGGAATTTTTCGTGAAACTTCGCGAGGCCATATCTTGGTCATACGGACTCCGATTTTCGAAAACTCGGACTCTATTTCGCGTATTTTTCCGAGACGAACGCAATGGCATAGCCCGTTTCACTTGATTCAGAATTTAAAATTAAATTCTGCCTTGATTCTCGTCTTTAATCATGTTATCGAAATACGGGTTGTTACAATGATCCAGAAGTATCAACCAAAAAGTAACATACAAAAATAAGTTATAATGTACTCTTTTTCCTTATTTAAGATTTTTCCCACTGGGTTTTTCTTATTAAGGTTTTAACGAGGCATTACATTGATCCAGAAGTATCATACTACTTTTGACGTAGTAAATATGACATTGTATATTGCACTCTTTTTCCTTCACTAAGATTTTTCCCATCGGGTTTTTCTTAGTAAGGTTTTGACAAGGCAACATTTTGATCCAGAAGTATCAAACATCTTTTAATGCAGTAAACTATTATTTATGAAGAAGACAAGGCAGTTTGCATGGCTCAGATTCAAGTGAATTATATCAAGGGTGATATGATGGAGCATATTTCTTCTAAATTTCTCCTCACACATGAATGAAAGGATAACAAGAAAGAGCAGAAACAAATTCAGTTCAAGAAAAGCGGGTAGTTCTGTTCTCAAAGGCAATTTCCAAATCAATATTCCAGAAGATGATGTACAAAATTGGCATGCGTCGACTACATCAATAGTTAATTGAATAATGAGTTATAAATAAGGGGGAGCATATAAAAATGTGCTATAATTTACTCTTTTCCTTCACTAATATTTTTCCCACTGTGTTTTTTTAGTAAGATTTTTAATGAGGCATTATCTTGATCCTGAAGTATTAACCCTTACTGTAATGTTGTAAAACATGTTACCTAAAGATGAAATGAATTTGCACTATTTTCCTTGTTTATGATTTTTCCAATAGGGTTTTTCATAAAATGCTTTTTAATGAGGCATTGTTTTGATCCTGAAGCATCAAACTCTTTTAAGGAATATCATTTAATATGATATCCATAATGTCAGACGTTGTACTTTTTTTTCTCGTTCAAGGTTTTTCCCATTGGGTGTTCCTGATAGAGTTTTGAAGGCAACAGACAATAGTTGTATCGATTGAATGAATATATGCAAGCAAGATAATTATAAGGGGGAGCAATCATCATATATGTTTTAAAAGGGACAACTTCAAGTTAGCAGAGCATTCAAGATTTTGAAGATGCATATTAAAGGGGGAGTGTTGTAATATATGAGTGAATATGCTCTCATATTCTATTTAGTCCCACATCATGGGAATAAGTCTAACATCAGTTCCAAAGCCTATATATAAAAGGAGCCAATGTAATAGAAATTGTACATACTTGAAGTAATAGAAATAAAAGTCTTCCCCCTATCTTTTCTGTTCTCTCTAATGGTTTCTTGTTTAACATATACTTGTTTTATTTTATAACAGTAAAACATTTATGTGAGAATAGTGTAAACCACAATATGAGACGAGAGTTGCAGTAAAGTTGGCAAGGCAATAGTGAAATTATATCGACTTTACAGCCAAATAATGAAGGAAATCGTTATAATTTTGGTAGTTTAATATTATTCGAATCTGAATAAAAAGTTGTTAATTGAAAAATTTGTGTTTGAGATATACTTAAGTGGATAAATATAAACTGTTGTGTATAAAATGTTATTTAAATGGGTAACAATATTGGACATGACCAATATGTTTGAAATGCACATTCTCGTTCTTGGGTTTAAAAGGTGATTGCAGTTATCAAATTGATGCTAAAAATGGTAAATGGAGAGGTTGTTTGGTATTGTAATCAAGGCAGCTGCCATTGTTTGGGAAATTATAATAAAATTTGATAACATGGCATCACCTATTATTAATTGAAAATTGAAAATGATGCGTGTGTATTCTGATATATGCTATGTGAAAGATATGTTGCAATGAATATAAATCCTACGTGTATACTATTTGGAATGAGAATTAAAACCTTTAGCAAATTAAGTGATTAAAGCTTGGAATTTTTAGTGGTGCAATTTATATAGGTGGGGAAAAATTATTAAAATTTCAAACATCATGTGTTTAGGTATGCAACTTAAGATTCCTATGGGTGTGTAGTTAGGAAATCGAAAATGTAAATGAATTAACTTAAGTAAATTGGGAGGACACAATTTGTTTAAGGGGAGGATCCTATAACAGCCCAGGTTTTGGGTACCCCGGGGTACCAGACTATAATGTGTTTTGTAGTTTTAGCTTAAGAAGATTATTATACGAGTTTATAAGCCTAACTCGTATAATAATTTACGATGATAAATAGGAATTTTTGATTTATAAGAAATTGTGTATATTGGAATAAATTGAATTCATTTGGTGTAGTAAGAAAATTTACTCCAATCATTGTTTGCTAAATAAATTTACATATGAAATTAAATAAACTACAATATCCTATAATAAGTGTTTAATGAATTATTTTCCCAAATGTTATAGTTTTGGTAAAGTATTAATAAATAATATTTTGGTAGTTCTAATAAGTATTGAAAATATAAAAGATTGATGAGCTATCAATATTTTGGTAAAAATGCGTCTTCAATATGAAGTGTTAAATTGTTATAATAAGATAATTAATAATGTGTGAATTTGTGTTTGAAAACGTAAGTTGTTGAAATTATAAAATAAGATACAAGTATGGTTGAAAACTATGTTTGGAAATCTTATTATTTGTGTCTATGTTAAAAATTATGTGTGTTAAAAATTTAATAGTGTAAGTTGAATAAATCGGTGAATTGTTGTGAATAATGGATTTTCTTGCAAAATGTAAGTATGTTCTAAATAATAATACAAAGTGTGAATATTGATTAAAAATCAATATTCAAGTGTGTTGCAATATTTTATTGAGATTTTGTTTTTATTCTGTCAAGAAATTGAAATTTACATGAATAATTAAAAGCCTACGAATGTTGGTTTTACATATTAAAGTGTAAAATTTATGTGTTTATAGAAATGTGAATTTTCGGTGTGTTGCTTTAATATGATGTTAAAAATGATTAAAATACATCTAAATATATGCGTTTGTGTTTTGTAAGTTAAACATAACTTAGTTTTTGTGTGTGTGTGTGCGTGTATGTGTGTTGCTAAATGGATTAAGGATGGGTTTGAAGTGCTTAACACAGTGTAATTGAGCCCATTTAACATAATTAAGTGCTCTTGAGTTTATTTGGTCAAGGTCAGCCCAAACAAAAATTATAGAACTTCTAGATTAGGAAAAAAAGGTGTGTACGCTTTGTTTACCTGGTAGAATTATTTTATCCTCTTTCTGGAACTTGTCCTATAAAAGGAGGAAATGGTCTCCTCTCTATGAAATCAAAAACTACATAGACTCTTAAATCAAATTAAAAAGTGAGCACATTGTCCTCCATTCTTCATCAAATTAAGCTCCAACTAGCAATTCAATTATCAGATTTACGAAATCAGCGAAAAGAGAAGTTACAGTGAGAATTTAAAAGTTGTAGGTCACAGTTTCTCATCCCTACAAGTTCTAGGTGCTCTAACCTTCTTCCTTTCAGCAAAAATTAGGTTTAAATTATCAAAACCAGTCAAGGTGAGTTGCCCGACTCACACTATCTAACGTTATTCTATTTGAATGTTGTTTGTTTTGTGATTGATTTGAGTTTTGTTAAACTTAAAAATTGCTTCCTAGAAAATTCTCAATTCTAAAATTTATTGATAGGCCAAATTTGAGAAAGAATAACTTTCTAAATTCATGCCCATTTTGTATAATTGTTATTTCACTGTGTTTCCTAGTTTTATACTTCATAGTTGTGCAATCGTGTAACATAGAATTTACATAGTGTGATCAGGAAACTAACCCGAACTTGGAAGCGAATCAGGCAGAATTGCCTAGGCAATTTGCATGCAATGTGTCCACAAAGGCTGTAGAAATTATGCAAGCAATTTCTGCTGCTACTTGTTGTTCCTGTGTCCTATTTTGAGTGATTTCTTTGTGCATTTCCTTGGCTATTTGATGCAATTGTGAAGTGAATTTTGTGGTGATAATTTGATGAGGCTTTGATCATATTTTAGGACAAGCCGAAAGTATATATAATTAGTAATTTAGATCATGAATTTCGTAATGATTTCAAGTGTTGATTCCTTGTGAATTTCTTGCATTTCTTTGTGATACTGTAGCTTTGAGACAAGTAATATTTTTTCTTAACGACTTCGAAAAGGATTTTTTCTTATATGTATGTATATATACCCCATTAGCTTTGAGACAAGTAAGATTTTTTTCGTTTTGATTTTATAAAATTGAATCATCTTAAGGCAATATTAAACAATATTTTCTACATAAGATTTTAAAGAAATAATCAAATCGTTCTCTAAATTGTTATATAAAAAAAATCCATTTTCTTAAAACAAAGTAATTTCACTATTTATAAGAGAAAGCAAGAATATGGCTCAAGCAATATAATATATCACGTGGTATATAACATGCAAATTAATTATATCGGTTAATTCCAGACTCATCGATCGAAGACACTGATGTTTTCTAGCGTGAAGTGGGCTAGCTTATAGTAAATCGAGTAGTGAAGACGTACGGTATGAGACATATTGTTTCATTATTCGGATTACTATTTGGTAGTCTGTGACATATTCTTTGTGTTTATGTATGCAGTACTCGCTTCAGAGGGAAGCTAGACTCTGGGGGAGTCTTATATGCGTGTTCCCTTGGTCGAGAATGGGGGAGGGTTAAGATGCACTCGACCGAGGGAGGGGGGGGGGGTCCTAGTGATCAACGCTTCAATATGTGTGTAATACTCGGCATGAGCTCCAAGGGGAGCTCATTCGTAAAGCATTTGCAATAATTTATGATGTTTTATATCCATTTTGTTGCTTTGGTGATTTTGGTGTTTATGATGTTTTGAATCCATCTTTGGTGATATATTATGATTAATTTCTATTATTGCCTTATGACTAATTTGAGAATTTAAGATTTTTGATCACTTTTGTCGAATTAAACTCTTATGAGTATATTATGCAATATTTGGAGCATTTTGATCATGATTTGGCCTATGTGTTTTGTTGCCTTTTGTGATTTAAGAGATGATATACGTGTTTAGCTCAAAGCTAACACATGCTGACTGTAGAAAATTTTCTTATGTTGATACTATGTGTAACATCCCAAGATTTTATGGTAATTTAAATTATTAAATTTAATGTGATTTTGAACAATGTTGGTTAAATATAATTTTTTTATATATTGATTTATAATGATATTTGAAACTTATATATTGACATATTTTGATTTATGTAATTTATAATTGAAATACAAAATTTGAAGTATTTCGATAATCAATAAAGAATTCATATAAAAAGAAATTTTACTCATAAAATTTATTTGAATTCTATTTTTGATTTGATTGGAGATTTTTAAACTGTTGAATTCAATTTTAGAGTTAAATTTGAATATTTTATTTATAAACATGTAAATTTTACATTTTTGCAAACGATCTTAGAATTCGGTGAAACTAATTTTATTGGATCAGAAATTGTAAATTATTATATGATCTAAATTTTCATAGCCAACAGAGTTATAGTTTGATCGTAAGAAACTAAAACACATATAAATTTATATGTATAATTCAGTTAAATAATCAAGTTTTAAAATAAACTACTATAGACTTTGGAATTGGGCCGTGAAACCTATTCCATTGCGTTCAGAAGGCGTCAAAACCTATTATTAGGTAGTAAATATTATTGGACTCAGTCTGAATTTTGGCTTTAAATACATGAAGATCGATAAATATTATTATTTTAATTATTCTAAAACCCTAATTTTATCTGAGCCACTGTTCATTTTCAATGGCCACAAGCGCTCAAATCTTCCTCTCTTAATTGCTTTAACTCCAATCAATGAAATCATTGATTTCTGAAGCAAAATTATAGAGCTTCTCGAGCTCTTCGAATCCATACGGCGGATGGTAGTAATTGGGGTTTGGAATCGCCAGAACCAAGGCAAGAACATGGAGCGGTTTTGGGTCCTTGAGTGGCTGTGATGACCACTGAGCTTTGCCAATTTTTAGGCGTAGGTAGAGTCTCGAACAACGGTCATGGTGATGTATTCAGATCAAATTCCGGCGGAGTGAAATGTGGTGCGTCGGTCAGGGGGATATCGCGTGTTTGGGTTTCTGTGTGAACCGGAAAACGTTGTGCATGAAGAAGAAACGGAGGAAGGGGCTGATGACCTGGCGCTTTTTAAGTGGGTAAAGTTTGTTTTATTTATTTTATATATTTTGAAATTCAAATGCGATAAACATTAATAACTTTTTCATACGAGCTCAAATTGACACGAGGTTTGTTGCGTTAGAATGGTATCGATGAGCTCTTCGCGATGGCACTGATTTGAACTGATTCTAAGAACGCTGATTTTGGGCTAAAATTTGGATTTTAATCTCGATCAAAACCAAAGGTGAGTGATTAAACCCACTCACATCTAACTAAAATATTTGATTGTTAGTTAAATTAAATTCTTGTCATAATGTGATTGTATTGTTTGCTGTTTGATTGTTTAAATTGCATATTCATGTTAAATCTGCATAGACTGTATAATTTAATTTAACTGTTATGTAAATTGTACTGCTAGAGATAAATTTCTAATTTTGATAATAATAATAATAATAAAAAAAGAATCTCATACCTGACGACTAGTAACTGATATCATTGAACTGTTTAGATGTGTTGATTTTGATGTATGCCTTGAATTTATATATTTAATGTATTGATATGAAATTCATATTGTTATCAATATTGTTTATATATGTTATTGATTTCTGTTGATTAATCCCAACTATTACCCTAGATGTTACAGGCATCAAATAAACCCAGAATTAATCACTAAAATAAATTAAGAACGTAGGTTGAAATGATAAATACTTATGACCCTGATATGGATTGAAATGAGATATATCCTTTCCCAAATACTAAAATTTAATTTTAAGTATTACTTGGCCATAAGGTAGAAAATTATATACAGACATCGGTTGGTTAAATAAACAATGTTTTTAACCTTGAATTTTGGAATATTATTTTAAAGACAAAATAAGTGACATTATTAATCGATTTTCTTTAAATTTGGACTTTGTGCTTTGAAATTAAAATTTTCAATTTTAATAGAATTCGTAAATGTGGATGACTGAAGTTAAATTGAATTGAATATAAAATATAAATTTATCGAAATTGAATTGTTTATCCATCGTTGATATTATTTTAAATTAATCTGATTTATTGTAATAATTGAACAGTGAACTCGAGATTTTATAAATGAATAATTCAAAGTGAGAATTATAATTGTAATTCAATTATTTGAATCGATTTATTAAATCGAATTGTTGAATCGTATTGAAATAAAAATGTGAAGTTGAGTCGATTTGAATTAAGATATCAAAATTTACTGAAATTGATTTGAAACTGAAATATGATTTCCAGTTTGGTTAAATTTTTGAAGATATGATTCTAATTCCAACTATAGTATTTTTAACCATTTTATAAACTATTTTATTTTTATCATAATAATATTCTTTGTAAACTATTTACCTTGTAACTATTTTATTTTATTATTTATTTTAAATTAACTAATTATTTTATAAACTATTTTAATATTTTACCTATAGATTTTACTAAATCTAAAATTCTATTTTAAATACAAATTATTTATTTTCAAACTATTTATATTATATATTAAACTATTTAAAAAAAATTGTTTTTAACTATTTTAAATTATTTTAAAGTTGGAATTGTTTCAAGATTTAAATCAGTTAAAATGTAGTTTTTATGATGAATAATATTCTCTCTTGAATATTGAAATGATTTTTATGAAAAGTTGATATTTTGATATGAAGTACGAACCCCTTTGAAATGTAAAAGAACTGACCGGTGTGAAAAATGTAAACGATTGGTTGTTAAAGTGACCGGGATCGGATATTATCATACTTTCTGCCAATACCGAAAACCACTTTAACGACTGTGTACGCGGTGGAGTTCTAGAATGAAGTAGGTTGATTTGGAGGCGATTATTAGATTTAAAGAAAGAGAACGATGCTGGATGTCCTTGACCTTCGGGTCATAATTAAAATGACTAAAACAGGGCTATACTGTGACCAAGTGGGGTTAGCTACCTCCATCGGCAACACTTCTTCCTTTATTACTATAGTCCCTCGGTTTGATTGATTTGATTTGATGTGCATCCGTGATTTGGGAGTGTTGTTCGAGGTGGGCTGTAGTCGCGGCTATGCGTTACCACCAGTCCGGGAATGCAACTAGTATATTCCTACTCTGGGCATTCCTTGTGTGCCTTTTCTTATTATCTTGATCGAGCCCCTATGATTTTGATTTGTACCGTACCTATGGAGTGCCCTCTGATAGCCACTACGTACTGTGGACTTTACGGTATCTGTATAAACTATGGTATTATAAACGGTGTAAGGGTAATAATGGTAATCCCGCTTACGCTATTTTAATATTTTATATTTAAACATAGACACTATTATAATAGTGTATTATATTATATGATATTAGTTTAACGGATCCTTAGGAGATGGAAATTCCCCTAACATCCCTTAAGTTATTGCACTCATATTATTGCATGAATTTGATTTAACTAATATGAGAATATTTTAGTTCTGATCCGAGTATTTTTGTCTTTTCCTTTGTGCTCGGGTTAGCCTGAGTTTTCAGTTATTGAAGATACCATTATGGAGATGAAGATGGAGCTCAATAGACGTATTTCCTACTATTTATTCCGCTGCAAATATTGGTATGTTTATTATAGTTAACTCTGATAATCGATGTAAGTGTAAAAAAATGTATGTTTAAACAGCTTCGTGAAGTGTTATTTATTTATTATATTTTGTCCTTCCGCTGTGAGATTCTGTGTTTATTTTTCTTCTTCTCTTCTTTTCTTATATAAATCCCAGTAACTATCCGTATTTTTGATTTGTTTAAGTCGACATTGAGGATCATTGTCGATTTGAACGGTCAAAAATTTCGGATGTTACATTTGGTATCAGAGCTTTGGTTTAGCGAAACCTTGGCTCTATTCGAGATTAACTCATTAGAGATAGGGTAGTAATACTCTAGAATGAGTTTGTGTGTATATGAGAGAACGTACTTGTAATTTTGATATAAAAATGGTTCTGAATTGCGTTAATTTGTTCTGTTGAGTATTTATGAATTCTGGTCGGTACTTGGAATGCCAAGGTATTGATAGGCTCGAATATGACTTGTTGACATGATATTGTTTTGAATTATATTTTATTTATATATAGAGTCATTTGAAAATATAGGAATTTTGATTATGTTGATGATAATATTAAATTTTCATCATTTATTACTTGATAAATTAAATGTTTAAAACTATTGGTATTGAATGTTTTAAGAAATAAATATTGAAAATAAATTGATAATGAAATATCGAAAATTTATTGGTAATGAAATGAGAAATTTAATACGAATTTGAGAATTTAATTTCGGGTGGTTTTGTAATATCATTTTGCAAATGGTTTAAAATAATATATTTATATTTTAAAAGTTGTTTCATATAGAAATTGTTTTCAAATGAATTTTGAAATAAGTGTATACTTCCCCCCTTTTCCTTTGGAAGATGATTTCGGTAATGAGTGCACGCATTATCGACATTATTTCTAAGAGACTAAGTGGGGAGAGACCACTTAGAACTTTTATACTTTGTTTGGAAATTTGGACTTTAATTAAATATTTTAAATTATGGTTTAATATAAAAGATAAAATATATATATTATTTTAAAGTTGATTTGGAAACGAACCCGAAGTTAAATTTTAAGTTCTTGAATAGTTATTGATTTCAAATTGTTGAAATGAACTCAAATTGAAATTATAGCGCAATGTCCTGGTTTTTGACTGATTTTGTAATACAGTTTATTATGAATTATTTCAAAAATTAATTTATATTAAATTAATTTAGTGAAATAAATATGAGGAAGATTTCTAGAATCTATTTAAACGGTTTTAAATATTTTAACCATTGTGTCTATATGTGTACAACCATTAATAGACTAGATTACCTAGGAACATAGTTGTATTTTGAACCCATTTGCACACGTATTTGTACCATAATCGTTACTACAAGACTGGAAAGATTTTTATGTAAAAAGCCTTAACATAAACATCCTTTCTATCACCATAGCTGACTCTAGAACCAACAAAATCTTGGCCTATGTCCTACCATTTGCACATGAGCGTATGCTCCATAATAGCCTGGAAAACCTTAGAAGCTAAGTGGTTATTAAAAGTGATTCCTGCACATGGTTTTGTACCCAAATATATGCATGTGCAGGCAAACAAAATCCAATATATTATTGCTCATTCTTTTCATAACCTAAATTAGTGACAGCCATATGACATGCCACCCTTCACCCTAGTATTGCATAGCTTCTAAGGACTTTCAGCACATGTTGTACACCCTCATGCAAATCAATTCAATGCTACAAATATAGCTGGTCGTTCACATCTACACTTACTAGGGAATTTTTTTGTGAAAAGACTTTTCAAATCCTTTCTTTTCAATCTAAATCAAGTGCTGAAGCCTACCATAGGATTTGCACATGGCCAAATATGTTTGTACTTCATTTCTCATGACTGTACAATGAAATTTTGCATTGAACTGTTAACCAGCTATAACCTATGTCTTCACAGTTATGTAGTGTTTGTACTTAAATAGGCTGCCATGCTTTGATAAGCCATATGAACTACTGCCACAAAAATTCACACGGCTATGCACCTGCTTCTTTAAAATGGGTTGTGCGTATATCATACATCATGCATCTTCATTATTCACGTCAAATATATACAACAGCTTTATACTTAGCTATGCATTTCATTCCATCAATAGCAACAGCTAGGCCTTCCATTTAGCTATGTATGTTCATTTCATGCAAGTCCATCAAAGCCTCATTGTTAATTCATTTCTTGCTCCTATAAATATCCATACGAGCTACTGCATATCACCATATTTTTATTTGAACTAAAACTAAAAGAGTAAATGAAAGTAAAGCATGGTAAGGCAGTTTTAGAAATGGTAGAAACCCTGAACAGATGAGCTGAGAAACAGGGAGCAAGAGTAAAAACAGAGGACTTAAAATAAGGTGAGTAAACCACTTATGTACCCTTTTATACTATACCCAGATTATATATTAATGATGCAACTTATATACGTGTTTATACATGCTTGTGGATGTATTATATCATTTCTGTAAATTAGGGAAATGCGGAGGGAAGAGGTGTCTGAATAATGTGTGTGCTTTCTTTGGTGTTGGCCTTGGTTGATATATATATACAGTGGCAAAATGAAGAAAATCATGAGAAAACTTATAATCAAGGCGAAATAAATCACTAGTTAATCCTGCAAACCAAATATTATGATTTGTGAAACGTTACTTCATTTGCAGCTATTCGTCTCCACGACTGCTTATTTATTTAGGATGGCAAGTTACACTGAAATGCAGATAATTCGTTTTGTTTGTATAGTAGACATCATTACTGCTATTAAATGTTATATGCATGAATAATTATGGAATGAATAAATAATAAAAACGACTGATTCGATCTGTGAAGTTTCATAATACACCGTTGATGGTACAATTTATTCAGTAGTGGTTGATTTTTTTAAGGATAGATACTATTCCTATTTGATAGAAACAAACTGATAAATATTGGGTTTTGGAATATATATAAGAGCATGCAGATGCCATATTTGGTTTTGGCAAGAAGAAGTGAGTAAAGGCAGTAGAATTAAGACAATGAAAAGAAACCGACAATAGTTAATATGGTGCTTAAAACATTATTATATCCACAATGACACATTACACGGACCCAACAAAAATAACACAGTGATGATTTTTAGTTATAGTAGTTAATAATCATTAACTTGATATTATTACATGGTGCAAGATTTCACGTAGTCTGCATTGTACAAATATATACAGTCCTAGGAAAATGGAATGGGATCAAGTAAATGAATGAAAATAAGGTAAGCAAAAGTATAGGGTCTGTAGATGTTTGTTCTTTAGGTTAGAAAGCTTAAGTAATAAATAATCAAATACTACATGCGCCTAGGTCACCTAACTTGGACGAACGAAATAATTTAAAGAATACAATTGTTGCTGATTCTACATTGTCTAAATTAAAAAAAAAACTTAGTTAAAACTTCAAAGAATAGAACATGAAGTTGTAAAATTATATGCTATAAATAATAGCCTATTCACCATGCTTTGTTACGGTACTTTTCCACCCTCATGCTCCATGATACATCCACATATGTTGACAGTGCATGTATACATGCATAAAAAATGACTATGAGCTTTAGCCCAGTCGAAGGCAACGTAAACAGTAAAAAAAAAATCGGATAGAAAGAAAACGAGAAGAGGGGGGAGATTTTTGCTGAAGAGGGGGAGCAATGTTTGCAAAGGAGAAAGAAAGGAAAAAGAAAAAATGGTGGTAGGAACTGGAATTCGAAGTTGGTCAATATGAGAGTGGAAGGGAAATTATATGGGATACGTAGCATTTCCCATTTCCCTTGCATTTAACAGGAAGGGAAAGCCAAAGTGGAATCCACAGTAAACATGGAAGGAAACCACAAGTTTTGATGGTAATGAAAATGAGAGTGCTTAATTAATTTGTTAAAACTGAAAATGAAAGAGGTGAAAACAGTTTTCTTCTCGCTAAAAAAAAAAAGTTAAATCCGCATGATTCTCCTAGTAGCATGCGGTTATGACTTCAATTACCTGTAGTGCACCTAAGAAAAGAAGGGAAGCAGCCGTAAAGGGATTGGGTTGGTGCATGCAACATGGTGTTGTTTTTGTATGGGATTAACAAAAGAAAAGGAGATGGAAAAGAAAATAGGAGGAGAAGAAAAAGAATAACAGCAAAGGATTTAAGAAAGGAAGAAGTATTAAGGAAGGAAAGAAGTAATAAAAGTAAAGAAGAAATTTGATTATAGAATGCATACAGTAAATAAAGCAAGTATCATATTATTTGAATTGAATTTGTGGACAAGTAACATTGTACACAAATGATACTCAGAGCCGGCCAGGGTATTTTGTTGCCCAAGCCCACTTCAGGAATAAAAGTTTGTAAAAAAAAAGTTTATAATGTACAAAGTTTTAGCTAGATAGATTTTGCACCTGAAATGAAATTTACAATGACCAAAGCCCAGGTCAGAAATGAGAATTTAAAAAGTACAAAGCAATAGCTAGCCTTTGAACCTGGATCCCCAGGCAATAATTCCTCAGCCTTACCACTAAACTACTCAATGCTTCACAACATGGAATCTTTACAGATGTATATGAAAAATTTATAAAGAAATTGTATACCTCTTACCCCAGCCCAGTGGGCTGCCCCAGCCCAAAGGGCTTGGTGGGCTTCCCTCTGGGCCGGGCCTGATGATACTGGTACTGAAAAGTAACAGCAACGCATGGACTATCTTAAAACTTTTGCTTATATAAGCCAATGCATGGCAATGGCATAGTGGAATCAACGGGTATTGTTTTAGTACTTGGTTTCTCTTTACTGATATTTATAACCATAAAATATTCCCATAGCATCTTCCACTTTTTCTTCTGTTCAACTTCTTTATTCCTTAGTTCCTATTTATTAAAACAATATCGGCTTAGACTTATACGAAATTGTGATGGACGGTTTACTTGAAGCAAAAAAAAGTTTGCATGGAGCAAGAAATTTGTGGTGCTAGGCAAAACGAGGTAAGGAAACACAGATAAAAGAACAGAGAAAATAAAGGAGCGGACGGGATGGCATTTGGGCCTTATTGGGCCAGAACGAAAATAAAAGTGGAAAAAAGGGAAAAGGGAGCGGGCTATGCTAGTGAAACGACCCGAAACCCCCCTTACTGGAAATCACGGATTGAATTGAGAACAAGACACATCAGGACACAAACAAAAGAACATTTCATTGTTTATTACAACAATTCATCAGAATACAAGAATATACAGAGTATAAATCAATATTACACATTCACTAAATATCAGAGATTATAATACATTACATAGCGGTAGAAAATAATACAATACACAATCGAAGGAGATATACGGATACAGAGCTTTCCGAATATCATTCCAGCTGTAAGCCAGGTTCATGTGAATATACATCTGCAAAACCAAAACTACTAGCTGCCCGTGTAGAATTAGGGGCACCTAGAGTTTAGGTTAAAACAATAAACTCCAGGTCAGTCATGTGACTGGTGTGAGAACTAAAACAGTTATTAATCTTTATTTTAAAGTTAGGTGAATCAAGGAACCACGCCATATCACACGGAACGGGTTTCCTCCCAAGAACACCAGTGTATAAAACAACAACGCAATGCTAAATAAAGAACAATGAAGCTATTATAAGACTCAGGTCCCATCACACAATGCAACACAAGCCGGAGGATAGGGTTTTACCTTATAATAGCCAAAGAATGCTTGATACGCTAAATTTCATCTTTTATTATTACTATAAGTGTATAGTGTCAAAACAATTTCAATCATAAATATCAATCATAGACGGCATGGGTACCATATATCATGTCGCCATAGTAGTTCTACAATTAAAACCGCAAAATGTCGTATTTGGAAGTTGGATTTCCATCTGTGAACCGAGGCAAAAGATAGTCCTCACCGATTCGAGACTCTCTAGCCCGAGCCTTAGGACCCAGACACAGGTGAGCCCTTGGATCGTCAGGGCCGGTCCACCGATGTGGATTAAAATGCCTGAACACTGCGTTTCCCCGCCCTTTGGGGGCGTAAATGAGACAAATGACTCCATCGGCTCCACATAGTCACCGATATATCCGAGGCGCCTCGCAACAGCAACAACCACACAGGTGAAAATAATATAAATGTAAGGGCTGGTAGGTCACTGACACCACCCTAGCTAGAAAGAAACGCATGTCCTCCCTGAAGTCCTCTCCCGTTTCTGGTTCACAACCGGGGTGTGCGGCTCGCAAATTAACACTACACAAAGCTATGCCGCACAGGCTGTGCTTTGATCATCAACCACAAGACTCTGCTTTTCAACAGAAGCCTTGATCATTTGCATCTTAGCATGCCACACAGGCAAACCACTCCATGCAACCGATATCAATCACACAGTATGAAATCCAATGTCAGACACACAGTCCATTTACAAGTCCGTTCTGGGTCTGAACGAAACCGGAGGAACCTTATTCCTCGCCTATCCATCGATCTCCAAGTACGTCTGGTCGATCACCAACTGATTCCCTCCTCTTGGGTGTACAGCCCAATCAAGATCATCAGTAATCACCCAAACGATGTGAGGACCTCCGGTCTTCAACCACCATCTTCATCCTCGACACCACGTCGAATCAGTTACTCAGAATGGGATAAACCCGGTCTTTCTGAATAACTCGCGTATATAATAAACAAGTGTTACACAAACACAACATACGCCTCATTCCAATTCATAATATTCTTTTATTCAAGTATTCTTATACTTTGGGAAAGGTTCCCATTAATTTTATCAAAGATAAATTCTTTAAATTTATTCTTTAATCTTCTTTTGAATATCAATTCAAAATGTCGGGATTAGCGAACCACACCGAAGTAATCATTTATTTTATTTCTCAATCCCAACCTATTCATCCCATGAAGTAAAACTGGTCATACTTCATATCTAACACCACAGTGTTATCGGTAAATTCAATTACCATTTCACGTTCAAATCTAATTAAAGATTTAACTATCGCCTGGAGCAAAACTGGTGATACTCCATTCCCGATCATTTCAATCTAATAAAAGATTCATTAAAACTCCACTTGGTTTGAATCTTCCCAAAAATCAATATTAATGATTGTTTAACTTGGGAAATCACATCCAGTCTTTAACTGGGTTAAAGAACCAATGTCAATTAAAATACGGTTCACGGTAAACCCAAAATCACATTCTATTCCATCAGCCTTTAACCGTAAATTAGCAAGTGAACCATTCCCTAAGTAATAACCCCGAAGGCCGAAACCAACATCAGATCAATACCCAGGAAACCATTCAACTTAACTAATCTCCAGTTAGTTTCTGATTTTCTTAACTCCATTGGGTCTAAGAACAGTATTATTAAAGATACCATTCACGACAACCCAAATCACATTCCATTAATTATCGGGTTAAAGAACAAGTGTTATTTAAAACACTGTTCACGATAAACCCAAAAAAAATTCAAATTCAATTCCAATTAAATACCATTTAATTGGTATACTTCATTAAATCTAAATAAAAAGATTTAATCTTTTTCTCAAATGGGTTTAAGAACAGTGTTAATGAAGACACCATTCACGACAAATCCAAATCCCATTTGATATTAAATACAAGGCTCTGAATAGAAAATATATCGGCTTATATTCAATATCAAATTCTACCACCAACAAATATCGTATTGGAAATAACGATATTAATATATCTTTCAAATTTCCATAATAATATCTGTATAATCATGAAATCCAACATCGAAATGTTCCAAAGACAATTTCGATTCAAATCCATTCCAATTCAATTATTGGAAATTCTGGTTATTTTCAAAACCATTTCAAATCCAATTTATTTATTTTAAAAATAAATGGAATTATAATTCTAGTTCAAAACTAGTTCATTTCGATAAAAATCTATTTTTATCTTTTCAAATATGGAAATTTCCATCCCAATTCTTTCCAAATTATTTCTTATGATTTTACACAAATTATTACTATTTTAAATAATTTTATCAAGGCCCGTACAGTCGATTTCCATCAACGGCCATCGAACTGCACTTACATCGACCTTTTCCAAATTTGATTTGGACATAATTCAAATCCAACCATTAGATTTCAAATCTCTATCATTCGTTAGAAATCTCTTTTCGATACGAACCCAACGGTTCCGGTTTGAGGAGAATCCGACGGTCTGATCTCCCGCAACGTCAATTCGAAGTCAATGGTCGAAATTCGCGAACTGCCGCAGCGCGACGCGTCCTATTCAGGCCATTATATATATATATATATATATTATATTTCGTCGATTTCCTTTCAAAACGTATTTTGTAAATCGTTTTAACTTCGTTTAAAAAAAACGATTTCAACTTCATATTCAATTTCAAATCAAAATTGAATATTCCATATCATCGATATATAAATGATAATATTTTCAAAAAGTTATTTTTTGAAATCACATCCTTTTCTACATTCATTACAAAAACGAATATAATCGATATAAATATTGTTCGCGTCAAAATGGCGCATCTCTAATCAACACGGCTTTATATTTTTCAAGTACTTCATTATTCTGTTCAACACATGAATATATATTTTATTCAACACGTGAATTTTCTTTTATTCAACACATGAATATTCTCAACACATGAGTATTGTCAACACATAAATATTCTCAACACATGAGTATTGTCAACACATGACTATTTTTATTATTTAATATATTTTATAAAATTGTGCTTTATATCGTTTAATTCTTCATCAGACTCTAACCGTAAATTAGCAAGAGAACAATTCCCTAAATATTAACCCCGAAGGCCGAAACCAACATCAGATCAATACCCAGGAAACCGTGCATCTTAACTGATTTCCAGTTAGTTTCTAATTTCATATTTGATAAAAACGAGAATTTTATTGTTAAAATATTTTACTCAACACATGATAAGTTTCAACACATGAATATTCTCAACACATGAGTATCGTCAACACATGACTATTTATTCTATTCAGCACATGAATTTTCTTTCATTCAACACATGAATTTTCACTTTATAATATTCTTTATTTTCCATATTGGAATGAGGCCCAATCAATTACCATATAATGTTAATTATATGGATTCCATACAACACATGTATATAATAGCAATGATAAATAATCAACCATCATCCAGAGTGCATTCTACACTGTATAAGTATCAAATATAAATATTCAACGCTTATAACAGCCTGTCAATCAATCGATCGACATATTGCTAATTATTGGGATTAGTGTATGTCCAATTTTATCCCGACACCCATGTAGGGTTTCAAATCAACAAACACATATTTTTATTTGTGCAGTTGGGCGATGTGTAAAATTTATCGTCCTAATCAATATCAGTCAAATCGGTGTACATAAACAAATCGTTCGATTTGTAAATGAATATATATTTTATTTCAACACATGAATATATATTTTATTTCAACACATGAAATTATTTTATTTCAACACATGAAATTATTTTATTTCAACACATGAAATTACTTTTCTTTCAACACATGAATATATACTTTTCACATCACAATCAACAGTCAAATTTCACAACACAAACAATCACACAAGTCGTCCATGGTCTGTGGACAACGGGTGTCGGGTGCTGCTAAGAACCGTCTGCATCCTAGTATATATTTCAAACTAGAAATGTAACACCCCACGTCCATTAATGTCACTCACAAAGGGAATGCAATAACTTCCATGGAGGTTATAAGTGAATATAGAACAGAAAAATTACAAGAAGACAGATAATAAGTAGTACTTGGAAACCTAAAACTTCATTTTATTGCAGCGGAATTAAACATGTTTATTACATCACAAAACCATTAATCAGAGTCAAGTACATTATCCATCTTCATAAAACAAAATACATAACCCCATTACACAAATAGCCATTGAAAAGATAACAAGCTGGACTTTACTTCAACTGTCCAAGCTTTCCAAGAGAGATAAAGCAATCCAATCAAACTCCACTAGAGCTGGGCCCAACCTGAGGACCTGGAGGGGGAAAAAGGATAGAAATGGAGGGGGTCAGACATAAAGTCTGGCGAGTATGACAATTCTAACAATACTATTATCAAATTAACTAGACTAAGGCATAAGCTGGGAGACAAGTAAATGTCTATGAACTATTAGGTAGATAAAGATAGCATTTAAGATAACGTTAAAGATAACGGTAAAGGCACACCTAATTTCTAACGAATAATTACTACACTGCACCGCACACCACTACACTGCACCGCACCAGTCACCCTAAAGGTTGATCCCACTTGCTTCACACAGAAACATATAAATAGCTTTACGTACCCCTAGCTGACTACATAGGTGCCGTCTGCCCCTACCTCCACTGGGTGTACCCCACTACCCACTTTCGATCGGCTCCCTACTCGTAGATACCTGTGCTGGCCCCACAGTGGGGTGTATCACTCCCCTAAAGTGGCAACCCGATACAACTTGAGAATGCACGGCTTATACCTACACGATGCAACAACGTCTTACCTACCAGCCCGGGTCCACACACGCATATGAAGCCCGTTGGACTTGCGTTGCCACCGCTCCCCGTTTTGGCCTCTTATAGTCAAGCCCAGTATGCGTGTCCCATCCTCGACTTGGGTCGAGCCCACAAAGATACGTTTGGGATACTGCTTGAAATGGCCCCCCCACAAGCTACCCACCTAAGCTTGTCATTAATATATCCCACTTAACCCACTTAGTCATGTTCATTTACATGTGTGTTTGGTTAAGTCTTACTAATCGTATTTCACCTGCCACTAAGGTCACCCACTAGATTCCTCATGCCACCCAAGGCACCTACTTAACCCCCATGTCCCACCTTACATGTTTATCTGGTTAAGTATTTCTTAATTCATTCAGGCCATAACCTCATAAAGACCTCTCACATTAGACTTGTAACACCCCACTCCCGCTATGGTCACTCACTAAGGGAATGCCATAACATCGGTGGAGTATTTTAGTGAATATAGAACAGAAAAATTACAACAAGACAGATATAAATAGTACTTGAAATTTAAAACATCATCTCATAACAGCGGAAGTAAAACATGTCTGGTTACATCATAAAACCACAATAAAAGTCAAGTACAATATCCATCAAAATAAAGAAGTACATAATCCCACTCTCATACAATAGCCATGACAAAAGAAAAGATAACTGGGTAACTGGAGCTTTACATCTATCCAAGCTCCTAAAGACTGGAACAACAATCCGATCAAGCTCCACTACTGCTAGGATCCACCGTAGGACCTGAGGGTTGGGAAAAAGATAAAAACAACGGGGTCAGACATAAGTCTGAGCGAGTCCTATAACTTTAACAATACAATCGTTAAAGTAACCAGAGAAGACATAAAATGATATACGGTATCTAATGGGGATGAATGGCTACACTAAGCAGTCAACTAAACTAAGATAAAAGATAAAGACGCATCTACCCTTCCAAAGGTAAATTACTAAACTGCACCACACCAGTCATTCCTAACTTAAAGGTTGATCCCACCCATGGACTTATAAAATTAACTTAATAGTTCTCGCGTACCCCTAGGTGACTAAGTAGACGCCACGGGGCCCTACAATCCACTAGGTGTACACACTACTCCCCATTCGATCGGCTCCCTAACGTAGATACCCGTGCTGGCCCCACCGTGGGGTGTACCATTCCCCAACGTGGCAACCTGATAAAACTAACGGTGCACGGCTTATATCTACACGATGCAACAACGTCTTATTTACCAGCCCGGGTCCACACACGCATATGAAACCCGTTGGTCATGTGTTGCCACCGCTAACCCATTTTGGCCTCTTATAGTCAAGCCCAGTATGCGTGTCCCGTCCTCGACATGGGTCGAGCCCACTAAGATACGTATGGGTTACTGGTTGAAATGGGCCCCCAGCACAAGCCATCCCCCTAAGCTTGGCCCACACACTAGTGTTTCCCACTTAACCCTTTAATCATGTTTAATTACATGTTTCATCTTGGTTAAGTATTTTATCATATTTTCTATTGGCAACCACTAGCAATTTCCACATACCACCCAAGGTACCCACTTAACCCCCCATGCCCCACTACATGCTTATCTGGTTAAGTGTTTCTTAATTGATTAACACCGTAACCGTGTAAAGGACCCCTCACATTGGACCGTCATTTGTAGATGCCTGGTTAAGCCGGTAGGTTCCGGGCAGTCTTACACTACAGACGGGTCCAACCTCGTGTCATTTACCCTTGTTACGTATTTAATTTATGACTAAGACCCCTCACATTGGACCGTCATTTGTAGATGCCTGGTTAAGCCGGTAAACTCCGGGCAGTCTTACACTACAAACGGGTCCAACCTCGTGTCTTAATCGATTAATTACTCCTAATTAATCACCCCCATAATTTGTGTTAATTATCATGTTTATTTTAGGAATATGGGTGCACCTAACTTAATAGGCAAATTCCCAACTCCAAAGTGTGGGTACACCTAACTTAATAGGCAAATTCCCAACACATAGTATGGGTACACCTAACTTAATAGGCAAATTCCCATACTATGTTCATTTATTTTATGTTATGCATAATTATATTAATTTCACACAATCTTATTAACATATGAATTTAATTAACCCCATCGTTCCCACGTAATTTCGTTCTCATGACATAACACATATAAAAGGTGTCAACTTGCATATGTATGAACATGTTTCAAAGGTGCCATCTTGCATATTAACAAACACATAACTTGCATATGAACTTGCATAACATGTCACATAACTTGCATATAATCTTGTATAACATGTCACATAACTTGCATATTAACTTGTATAACATGTCACATAACTTGCATATTAACTTGCATAACATGTTACATAAACTTACATATTAACAAATACATGACTTGCATATGAACTTGCATAATATGTCACATAACTTGCATATGAACTTGCATAACATGTTACATAACTTGCATATGAACTCATAAACTTGCAGATGAACTTGCATAACATGTTACATACTTGCATATGAACTCATAAACTTGCATATGAAGAAATATACAACTTGCATAATTATCATACATGTAACTTGCATATTATCATACATGTAACTTGCATATTAACATATGATCACGAAGCACAAAACTTGCATAACCCACATACATTAGCAAACTAACATCATGTCATATGACTTAAAACCCATTAATCCACAAACAAAACCATATCATCTCATCATATCTCATCTACTTAGTTTAGTAGTTGATCATTAGAGTGATAGAAACTCACAACTAGCCAATTTGCACTCCAAATGAAGAAGATTAAGATGCTTAGAATGGATTAGAGGTTGATTAGAGAGTGATTAGCTTGCAACCCTCTTCATAAATTAGTGGAGGCTCCTTCTAAGATTTAATTTGGCGGCATGTAGCCCTCAATTCTATTTTTAGTATGGATTAGGGTAGGTTTAGGGTGTATTTATAGATTAGGTGAGTGTTTTAGGCCCTTAGATTAACCCTAAATTAGATTAGGACCCTTAGATTTCGGAACCTTCCAGAAACCAGCCCTAAGACCAAGCCCAAACCCCAAACTAGTGCACCCAACCACAGAACTCTCTAGAAACTGTGCAGGTTTCCTGTCCCGACATGGGCGCACTTCCCAAGTGCGCCAGTGTATTTTTGTGCTGGCGCACTTCACAAGTGCGCCAGTGCATTTCTGGCCTGTTACGGGTTTTTCTGCCTAACTTCGTTCGTCCATATCTCTTTCATACGGTACCCGTTTTACGCAAACTCGGACTCTATTTCGCGTATTTTTCCGAGACGAACGCAATGACGCAGCCCGTTTCCCCTAATTCTCACATCTGAGATTAATTATACTTTAATTACTAACCATTAGTGTTAATTGAAATTCGGGGTGTTACATTCTCCCCTACTTAAAGGATTTCGTCCTCGAAATCTCTAAGTCAAGAAGAACGTATCCTACCAACCAAACAACCATCTACTAAACCATCAACTACAAGTAACCATTATCCTTAGAAACTTCTAATGATGTATGAACATATGCATAAAGTGTGTGTATATGTCCGTATACTAATGCAAAATCAGGCGGTCTACTGATTCAGTCGACCTCCTTAATGCAAACCATGATAGTGCCATGCATCCAATATGTATGCGAAACCCTATTGACACATACAATTTCTATATGCGTGCACAACCATACACAAAAATGCATCATCCACATGATAACACAGCCATGATACATCCATCAATCTAACTACCACATCCATTTATGCGATATGCAACATGAAGTGACTGAGCCGATCTAGTGCCTAATGTGTGTGTATATGCATCCACGAGCAACCACTAGCAAACAACTGCATCCACATGCATCCATCAACCATAACATGTTTCAAACACATGTTTCAACCATAGGTTTTACCCTATCTAAAGGTCATAGGTACTAGCGAGAGGATATACTAAAGATAAGATAAGTACTAGACAAGCGATAAAGGAGAAGTTAAAAGACATACTCTCAAAAAGAAATGGGTACAAAAAACGCATCTTCGCTTCCGTCTCCCAAGTAGCATTGCTTTCGTCATCTCCCCATTGCACTTTAACTAGCTGAACTTCTCTATTCCTCAACTTCCTAGTTTCTGACCCAAGGATGCGAGTAGGAGCTCATCGAATCGTCGCATCACGCTCTACCTCTAAATCTCTAAGCAAGCTCGGCTCTACCACCTCTGCGGTCTCATGTAAGCACTTCCTCAAATGTGATACATGGAATACATCATGAACACCACTAAGTCTATCGGGCAACTCCACCCTATATGCCATCCGTCCAATCCTTTCCTTAATAGGAAACGGCCCAACAAACCTCGGTGCTAACTTCCCAACGGACCCAAAGCGAACAACATTTCTCAACGGAGATACTTTGACAAAAACCATGTCCCCAACCTCCAACTCAAGATCCGTCCTTCTCCGATCCGCATAAGATTTCTGTCTATCTTGCGCTGCCTTCATCCTTCTTCGAATCAAATCAATCTTCTCTGAAGTCTCTCTAACCATATCTGGCCCAAGCAAGATCTTATCCGTAGATTCCCACCAACATGTAGGAGATCGACAAGGCCTTCCATAAAGAGCTTCGAAAGGTGCCATGCCAATACTAGACTGAAAGCTGTTATTGTATGCGAACTCCACCAAAGGAAGATGTTCTTCCCATGTACCTCCAAAATCCAAGATACAAAGCCTCAAGAGATCTTCTAAGATACGGTTCACCCTCTCGGTCTGACCGTCCGTCTGAGGATGATATGCGGTGCTCAAACACAACTGAGTCCCTACCGCCTCTTGCAAACTTCTCCAAAACTCACTAGTGAAGATAGGATCTCGATCACTCACAATGCTGGATGGTACGCCATGAAATCTAACAATCTCTCTAACATAGACTGAAGCAAGCCATGGAGCGGTCCTCTTACTCTTCACGGGTATAAAATGGGCACTCTTGGTAAGTCTGTCTACCACAACCCAAATTCCCGTATTGCCCTTCCTCGATCTCGGTAACCCATCGATGAAATCCATCGAGACACTATCCCACTTCCATTGTGGAACTTCCAATGGGTGTAGCAACCCACCGGGTTTCCTTTGCTCCGCTTTAACTTATTGGCACACTAAGCATCTAGCCACATACTCGGCCACATCTTTCTTCATACCGGCCCAGAAGAAAACTCTCTTCATGTCTTGGTACATTTTGTCTCCACCGGGATGAATAGTCATCCTTGAACGATGTGTATCATCCAAAATAGCCTTCTTCAAACCCTCATCTTGCGGTACACAAAGTCTACCGTCTCTATGCAACCATCCCCTATCATCTATGGTGTATCTACCCAAATGGATGGACGACTCCCCCCTTATAAGCTTCTCTACCAACTCAACCAACTGTGGGTCGTCTCGCTGAGCCTCGCCAATCCGTCCCAAAAGAGTAGGTCTAACCTCCAAGGATGCTAACAAACCAGGTACAAAGTCAACAGAAGGTCTGAAGTCGAACAAAGAAAGAAACTCCAAGCTTCGCCGTTCCACGAACAATGGACTCAAAGATAGCCTTTTTCTACTCAAGGCGTCCGCCACCACGTTATCCTTGCCAGGGGTATACGCTATCTCGAAATCATAGGATGCTAAGAACTCCATCCACCTTTGCTGTCTTAAGTTTAAATCCTTCTGAGAGAATAAGTACTTCAATGATTTATGGTCAGTGAACAACTCGAATCTCTCACCAAGAAGATAATGGCGCCAAGACTTAAGTGCGAAAACAATCGCGGCCAACTCTAGATCATGGGTAGGGTAATTCTTCTCATGCACTCTCAATTGCCTCCCTCCATAGGATATTACCCTTCCCTCCTGCATCAAGACTGCGCCTAATCCTGTCCCACAAGCATCGGTATAGACAACAAACGGCTTACTCCCATCTGGAAGCACTAAAACTGGAGCGGTGGTCAAAGCTCTCTTTAACCGTCGGAAAGCATCATCACAATTTACGTCCCATGAGAAAACCAGATTCTTCTTCGTCAAGCGGGTTAATGGGGCTGATATCTTCGCGAAGTCTTTGATGAACTTCCTATAATATCCTGCCAACCCCAAGAAACTTCTTACTTCGGTAGCATTTCTAGGAACTTTCCAATCCTGGATAGATACTATCTTTGCGGGATCCACAGCTATCCCTTCCTTAGAGAACACATGCCCTAAGAATCGCACTTCTCTTCTCCAAAAATGACATTTAGAGAATTTAGCTTTAAGACTATGTGCTCGAAGAGTCTCCAACACTTCTCTGAGATGTAAGGCATGCTCTTCTTCACTCTTGGAAAAGACCAAGATGTCATCCACAAAGACCACTACAAACTTATTCAGATACTCTCTGAACACTCTACTCATCAGATCAACAAAGTATGCAGGGGCGTTTGTCAACCCAAATGGCATCACAAGCCACTCATAAAAACCATCCGGAGTCCGGAAAGCAGTCTTCTCTATACTGTCCTCCGCCACTCTCAACTGATGAAACCCTGTAGCTAAGTCCATCTGCGAAAACACTGAGGCGCCAACCAACTGATCAAAGAGATCATCTATCCTCGGTAATGGGTGTCTATTCTTCTTCGTGAGCTTATTAAGTTCTCTATAATCCACACAAAGTCTGAGGGACCCATCCGCCTTCGTGGCAAACACTACTGGAGCTCCCCACTCCGATATACTTCGCCTTATGAACCCCTTCTCAAGCAACTCCCCTACTTGCTTATGAAGTTCTCTTCTCTCACGAGGAGCCATGTGGCGCACTGGCAAAGACACTGGTTTGGCATTATCCACCAAATAAATTCGGAAATCTATCTCCCGCTTCGGAGGCAAACCCTTCACCTCTTCAAACACATCCAGATATTCCCGGACCACTCTGACAGAACGCAAACTCTCGACCGAAGCATCGAGCGATTCAAGATAACTTAGCAAAACAGATTCCATGGGATTACAAGAGATCTCGAGAGTATTACCCAAGCGGGTCATAAGCCTGACAACTCTCCTTTCACAATCAAGAACGGCACCATTACTGGATAACCAGTCCATGCCCAAAATCAACCCATAGCCCGTGAAGCCCAATACAAAAGCATCACATCCAAACTCAACGCTAAGTATAGAAATCTTCAAACCCAAACATATCATAGACAGATATATGGAGCCCCCAATTAAGTTTGAAACAACCAAGGGATCATCAACTAGACTGGTGTCTAAGTGCAGTGACTCAACTAACGATGATGAGATAAAAGAATGCGATGCGCCAGAGTCAAACAAAGTACGAACTGGATGATCAAACAGAAAAACCAGACTTTCAACGGAAATAGTTCTACCTCTCTGCTGAATCGGTGGAACAGAGAGAGCCTGAACTTGCCCCCCTGCCTGAGCTGGTGCCATAAGAGCTTGCACCTGACCTCCTGAGGTAGACCCCGTCTTCTGCCCCTTCTTTGGGCAGTCCTTCAAAAGATGTCCTGCTTCACCACAATGAAAGCAACCGGTCTTCTTCTTTTTGCGACAATCCTTGCTGAGGTAGCCTGGGGTCCCACAATTGAAGCACTTCTTCTTCTTCTTCCCCTTGTCACTATTGCCTTTTCCACCCTTGCCTTGTTGTTGTTGTTGCGGTTTCTTCTGATCCCCCTTCTTCTCTGGTGCCTTAGAACTCTTATCATCCTCATGAATAAGTGCCATGTAGACAAGCTTCTCAAAGGTGGCCCCCATAGGAATGTGAGTCATAGCTATTCCTTGCAATGGTTCGTTCAAGCCTCTAACGAACCTCAAAGCCTTCTTCTCCGGTGTATTCACCAACTCTATGCCAAACCTTGCTAATTGATTGAATTTGTTGACATATTCTTTCACCGTGAGATTCCCTTGCTTCAAATTCAAGAACTTCTCCATAAACAGATTCTCTTCCGCCCTTGAGAGAAACTTAGCCCCAAACCTTTGCTTGAAATCTGCCCAAGAGTCAACAGGGCGTTCTCCATTAGTTACCTCCCACCAGAATGAGGCCTCTCCCTTCATTAACCAAGCCGCCAACTTGACTTTCTTTCCCTCTTCCACTTCAAAGATATCTAGCAACTCTTCCACTTCCTTAAGCCAATCTCTAGCCTCTACGAAAGTCTCTGAACATAGAAAAGGTTTTCCTCCTATAGCCTTGAACTCCTTGCAAATCTTAGCAAAATTATCCACTCTAGGCTGAGGAGGAGGAGCGGTTGCCTCTGGTGTAGTAGCATTGGCTGGACCCGCAGCCGCGGCCCTAGCCTCTTGTAACCTCCTATACCATAGTGGTATAACTAAGCCCTCCGGGATGTTAAGATCTTCAGCCATGCTGAAACGAAAGAGGAAAGATTCAAAAAGGAGATTCCGAAAGATAAAGATATGGCTATTGGGGATTATGCTTTTCTTTTTCAAAAACTTTTCTCTTAAAAGACATGTTTTTGAAAATACTTTTTCCAAAAATAATACCTTTACTATTTTCTAAAAAAAGTATTTTTCTCAAAAATTTATCTGTTCCGGTAACCTTCAGCTCTGATACCACGTGTAACACCCCACTCCCGCTATGGTCACTCACTAAGGGAATGCCATAGCATCGGTGGAGTATTTTAGTGAATATAGAACAGAAAAAATACAACAAGACAGATATAAATAGTACTTGAAATTTAAAACATCATCTCATAACAGCGGAAGTAAAACATGTCTGGTTACATCATAAAACCACAATAAAAGTCAAGTACAATATCCATCAAAATAAAGAAGTACATAATCCCACTCTCATACAATAGCCATGACAAAAGAAAAGATAACTGGGTAACTGGAGCTTTACATCTATCCAAGCTCCTAAAGACTGGAACAACAATCCGATCAAGCTCCACTACTGCTAGGATCCACCGTAGGACCTGAGGGTTGGGAAAAAGATAAAAACAACGGGGTCAGACATAAGTCTGAGCGAGTCCTATAACTTTAACAATACAATCGTTAAAGTAACCAAAGAAGACATAAACTGATATACGGTATCTAATGGGGATGAATGGCTACACTAAGCAGTCAACTAAACTAAGATAAAAGATAAAGACGCATCTACCCTTCCAAAGGTAAATTACTAAACTGCACCACACCAGTCATTCCTAACTTAAAGGTTGATCCCACCCATGGACTTATAAAATTAACTTAATAGTTCTCGCGTACCCCTAGGTGACTAAGTAGACGCCACGAGGCCCTACAATCAACTAGGTGTACACACTACTCCCCATTCGATCGGCTCCCTAACGTAGATACCCGTGCTGGCCCCACCGTGGGGTGTACCATTCCCCAACGTGGCAACCTGATAAAACTAACGGTGCACGGCTTATATCTACACGATGCAACAACGTCTTATTTACCAGCCCGGGTCCACACGCGCATATGAAACCCGTTGGTCATGCGTTGCCACCGCTAACCCATTTTGGCCTCTTATAGTCAAGCCCAGTATGCGTGTCCAGTCCTCGACATGGGTCGAGCCCACTAAGATACGTATGGGTTACTGGTTGAAATGGGCCCCCAGCACAAGCCATCCCCCTAAGCTTGGCCCACACACTAGTGTTTCCCACTTAACCCTTTAATCTTGTTTAATTACATGTTTCATCTTGGTTAAGTATTTTATCATATTTTCTATTGGCAACCACTAGCAATTTCCACATACCACCCAAGGTACCCACTTAACCCCCATGCCCCACTACATGCTTATCTGGTTAAGTGTTTCTTAATTGATTAACACCGTAACCGTGTAAAGGACCCCTCACATTGGACCGTCATTTGTAGATGCCTGGTTAAGCCGGTAGGTTCCGGGCAGTCTTACACTACAGACGGGTCCAACCTCGTGTCATTTACCCTTGTTACGTATTTAATTTATGATTAAGACCCCTCACATTGGACCGTCATTTGTAGATGCCTGGTTAAGCCGGTAAACTCCGGGCAGTCTTACACTACAAACGGGTCCAACCTCGTGTCTTAATCGATTAATTACTCCTAATTAATCACCCCCATAATTTGTGTTAATTATCATGTTTATTTTAGGAATATGGGTGCACCTAACTTAATAGGCAAATTCCCAACTCCAAAGTGTGGGTACACCTAACTTAATAGGCAAATTCCCAACACATAGTATGGGTACACCTAACTTAATAGGCAAATTCCCATACTATGTTCATTTATTTTATGTTATGCATAATTATATTAATTTCACACAATCTTATTAACATATGCATTTAATTAACCCCATCGTTCCCACGTAATTTCGTTCTCATGACATAACACATATAAAAGGTGTCAACTTGCATATGTATGAACATGTTTCAAAGGTGCCATCTTGCATATTAACAAACACATAACTTGCATATGAACTTGCATAACATGTCACATAACTTGCATATAATCTTGTATAACATGTCACATAACTTGCATATTAACTTGTATAACATGTCACATAACTTGCATATTAACTTGCATAACATGTTACATAAACTTACATATTAACAAATACGTGACTTGCATATGAACTTGCATAATATGTCACATAACTTGCATATGAACTTGCATAACATGTTACATAACTTGCATATGAACTCATAAACTTGCATATGAACTTGCATAACTTGTTACATACTTGCATATGAACTCATAAACTTGCATATGAAGAAACATACAACTTGCATAATTATCATACATGTAACTTGCATATTATCATACATGTAACTTGCATATTAACATATGATCACAAAGCACAAAACTTGCATAACCCACATACATTAGCAAACTAACATCATGTCATATGACTTAAAACCCATTTATCCACAAACAAAACCATATGATCTCATCATATCTCATCTACTTAGTTTAGCAATTGATCATTAGAGTGATAGAAACTCACAACTAGCCAATTTGCACTCCAAATGAAGAAGATTAAGATGCTTAGAATGGATTAGAGGTTGATTAGAGAGTGATTAGCTTGCAACCCTCTTCATAAATTAGTGGAGGCTCCTTCTAAGATTTAATTTGGCGGCATGTAGCCCTCAATTCTATTTTTAGTATGGATTAGGGTAGGTTTAGGGTGTATTTATAGATTAGGTGAGTGTTTTAGGCCCTTAGATTAACCCTAAATTAGATTAGGACCCTTAGATTTCGGAACCTTCCAGAAACCAGCCCTAAGACCAAGCCCAAACCCCAAACTGGTGCACCCAACCACATAACTCTCTAGAAACTGTGCAGGTTTCCTGTCCCGACATGGGCACACTTCCCAAGTGCGCTAGTGTATTTTTGTGCTGGCGCACTTCACAAGTGCGCCAGTGCATTTCTGGCCTGTTTCGGGTTTTTCTGCCTAACTTCGTTCGTCCATATCTCTTTCATACGGTACCCGTTTTATGCAAACTCGGACTCTATTTCGCGTATTTTTCCGAGACGAACGCAATGACGCAGCCCGTTTCCCCTGATTCTCACATCTGAGATTAATTATACTTTAATTACTAACCATTAGTGTTAATTGAAATTCGGGGTGTTACAAGACTGGCATTAATGCAGCTGGATTTGCCGGGCGGGTCCGGGCAGTCTTACACCATAAAAGAGTCTAACCTCGTGTCTTTACAACCGTTATGCTTTAGTTTAGGCCTAGGACCTCTCACATTGGGCTGACATTTGTGACCACTGGATTTGCCGGGAAGTTCCGGGCAGGTTTACGTCACAAACGAGTCCAACCTCGTGTCCTAAGCATTGATTAACACTTAAATTTTTTTACCCCAGTTTTAATAATTCCCTATTCAAATTATTAATTAAGTCAACTTTTAATGATGTCCATAATTGACTCAATTAGGGCCATCCACTTATGGCTTGCAAAATCATATCAATTGCACCCCAACATCTTATTATTAAATCCTTAATATTACCCCTACCCCACGTTTATACGTTCGCTTATTCAACGCATAATATAGGCTAGACTTGCATAGTCTAACACATAACACAAAGATAAATTATCACAACATCTAGACAATTAAAATAAATCTAATCATAATAGGGGTGAAACTTGCATAAACTACACATGTTAAGGGTCAAAAGGTGTCAACTTGTTAAATGTCACAATTCACATGATATGACCATAGCCCAAATCTATACATAAACTTGCATACGGGGTTTTTAGGCAACATAATGATGGTGTGAACTAGCATAGAATATCACATATGTCATAGCATAATTCTAGGTGTCATAATAGATGTCATGGCATATGTTCATAACTTTTCCAATCAATCTAACTTGCATATGTAACGTGTCATATAGATCAACTTAGCCCAAACATGATGATTTAATTAATATGAACTAACTAGCATAGGCAATAGCATCATGATTTCAAAGCATGTATGATTCATCACAACTTTAGCCTTGAAACTTTCAACATACATAACATCATCATAGCATGATTTGCAACATATAGGATATTATCACCACATAGCATAGAATTTATAACATACATGATAACATATGACAATTTACATCATCAAATCATAATCCATTCATGACTCAACCTAATTAAAATGATAATAATTTTGTTAAGACTATCATACTCACAATTTAGAGAAGAAAAGAGAGAGTTTTGCTTTGCTTTAGGGTTGAGAGAATTAGAATTAGCTTTTCTTCCTTCTTAGTTGGCGGCGGCTCCATTGATTTCCATGGCGACGGTATGACGGCTTTGGTTCCAATTTTAATTAGGTTTAGGGTTAGCATTAGGATGTATTTATAGGTGTAGGAAGTTATTTAGGATCATTAGATTAACCCTAAACCATGAGAACCAATCAAATGCAAAATCTGCATTTGAGCGAATCGGCCCACGGGTTGACGGCCAAACACCCTGGATTAACCCCTAGTCGACCCAGCAGGGCTTGGGTCGACCTCAAAAATGGGTCGGTTCGGTTATTTCCCCTCCCAATTCGCTGTTTTGAACTTTTTCGCATATTTATTTATTTAATTTTTAATTTATATATATATATATATATCAATATATATATATTTCTCTGTGCAACCCATTTCACTTAATTCTTTTCTAAAAATTAAGTATACTTTAATTTGTGAATTTTAATGTTATAAAATTACGGGGTGTTACAAGAAAATAAATTAAAAGTGGGAAGTTCTCACCGAGGGTTCCACTCCTCCATTTTATTTCTGAAATTCAGAATATTTGGATCTGGCCGTACTTCCAACGCAGTCTTCTCGACGCTGTTCATATTAAAATCACATTTTTAGTATGATGTTCTATACATTAAAAATCATATTTTTATTCTTTCTGTAATATAAAAATCATATTCTTATTCTTTCTATAATATAAAAATCATATTTTTATTCTTTCTATAATATAAAATCATATTCTTATTCTTTCTATAATATAAAAATCATATTTTTATTCTTTCTATAGTATAAAAATCATATTTTTATTCTTTCTATAATATAAAAATCATATTCTTAATGTCACTTCACGTATAAAGATCTCATCTTTATATTATTAACAATATACCTTTTCATGTATATATATATATATATATAAAATCATATCCTTACTTTTGCTATTCATAAACAAAAGTCAAATCTTCGCTAAGTTAAAAATCTTATTTTTTTGCTAAGTTAAAAAAATCGTATTTTTTGCTTCAATCAAAAATCTTATCTTTCATATAAAAATCATAGCTTTTCAAAAATAAAGATAAAATCTTTTCTATAAAAAATCACAACTTTACAAATGCTAAAAAATCAGATTTTATTTAAAGATTATTTCCCAAAAAAAACTAAAATGAAATAAATAAAAGAAAACAAATAAAAACTTACTGTTCGCGGAGGGGGGGGGGGGTTTGCTCGTTGCGTCGGAGGTAGGAGTGCTGAGCCACCGGCGTTTGGCCAGGGAGGGGAGGTGGTGGTTTGAAGGGGGCTGCTTGATTTGGGTTCGATTTCGGGCGTTGGGGTTTGAGGGCTTGAGAGAGGGAAGGCTGAGGGGCTGACGTCGTGTCTGGGGAAGCTCGCCGGAGCAGTAGTGGCCGCGCTAGGGCGCAGCGGTGGAGGGCGATGGGAACGACATCGATCGTCATCGGGGCCCTTTTTTTTTAATTTTTTTTTTCAAAACCGATCTGAAAAATTGAACGTGGGGGAGGAGAGAGGGTTAAAGGGTTGTCCATTTATAGTATATATATATATATTTATTTTATTTTAAATCCAAAAAGCAACTTTTTATTTCGAAGCCCAAATCCAACCCACCGACTGTCGTCCCTAAATAATTACCCCCATTCCAAACACAATGGGATATGTATCGTAGGCTGATTCGCTCGTTTCGATCAGTTTTCGTCAAAATCAAAATATAACTCTATATATTAAATTTGAACGCACATTTCAATTTATCGGGGCCACATACGGACTCTAAAAATTCCCGAAAAATATTTTCTAGCTTCCTATTGACGATACGGTCCTAACAAAACTAATTTCATCAAATTATGAGATCGTTTGAAAAATGACCATTTTCCAGTCGATTAAAATCAACTGAAACTGGTCAAACGCGTTTTCCTTTGCCACGCTCACATATTGATTCAGAAAATTACGAATTTTGGAATCTAGCAATAACTCGACATCCCAGATCCAACAAAAGTGGTTTCATCGAAAACATAGGTCGTTTGCAAAATTTCCATTTTTAAGGGCCAGAATTCCATAGCAACTATTCTGAATTTTCAACTGGGCATATCTTTTGATTCCCGCTATGAAATTTTGATTTTTCGGATTCGTTGGAAAGAAATTCTCAAATAGATTCTAATATTTTTGGTTTCGATAAAATCCAGTTTATTTTGAATCCTGTACATTCATTTGAACTTTGAAATCGAATTTTTGCACCACCGCGCCATTTTCAATTCCTTTTATATATAAAAATAAATATTTATATTCTAACGATGATCTATATAAATATATATGTTCTAATTCTATTCAAAATAAATTTCTCATCGTTATTATTTAAAATAATTCATTTTAAATATTCAAAATTCATCAAAATTGCCAGAATAAAAATTTTAAATTGGCTAAGATTTCCAGGTTGTTACAATCTCCCCCACTTAAAACTTTTCGTCCTCGAAGAGGAACGAAGCTGAAAGTTGTTTAACAAATCAACTCAACTTTCATTATTTTCATTATGGCTTAAGTTCTTCAACTTTTTAGTTTCTAAGAACTTTTCAAATTTTTCAAAAATTTGGCTAACACCCTAAATTTTTGAAAAATTTCGCCATAACCTCCCCTGCATCAGGGGCTTCGGGATATTTCAAATAGCCTCCCATGGCCCTTATCAATCCAAAAGAAAAAGAAAAAGCCAAGCGGCTAGCCAAGTGGCTAGCCAGTCGGCTCAAAAAATCATCCAAAACCCAAGAAATTTGTAAACATGTACCTATTTGTCGGGAAAACAATTTTATTCTTCTGCTCTAGCCTCTTTGCAATGACCTGTTCAATGGATACACATGTATATGCATGCAATTTCAAACAATTTTCAATACAGTCCAATATTTGATACAATTTGGCTAAATGGTTCAAATTTTAATTAATCAAAACAGTAATCAAACAACACAACCATCAATCAATTAGTTGATTAACGTTTCAAATTCATAACTTTGATATATAGTAAAAAATCACAATTTTGGTGCCAAATCACAACAATAAGCCCTATCTAATTTTGGTTCTCACACTAGTCAATTGGAAATATATAGAAATTCCACTTTCGTCACTCGAACACAAATTCTGATGATGAAGCTTCAATCATCAGAACCATCTCTGGGAGACTAGAGCGTGATTCTATATCTACCCAATATATTAAAACTTTGAATACCCATGGATCAGACATATATGCAAAATCTTTATATATTGGATTGCCCAAATTCAATACAAATAAATATTCAAATACGTTGAATAAGGTTTAAATTTTCAAAACAATTTTTTTTTCATTTTAAAAATAGCTCTTCACACCCGTTCCAGGATACCATTGATCCCATCTCTAACGAGTCATTCCCATTGGATATTACTAATCCAATCTCTGATGAATTCTTTCGTTTGGTTCTAACGTGTCTTGTTCTCCGAGCTCTGTAAACCAAAGCTCTGATATACCATGATGAAACGACCCGAAATCCCCGGGAAATCACAGATTGAATTGAGAACAAGACACATCAGGACACAAACAGAAGAACATTTCATTGTAATATACAACAATTCATCAGAATACAAGAATATACAGAGTATAAATCAATATTACACATTCACTAAATATCATAGATTACAATACATTACATAGCAGCGGAAAATAATACAATACACAATCGAAGGAGATATATGGATACAGAGCTTTCCGAATATCATTCTAGCTGTAAACCAGGTTCCTGTGAATATACACCTGCAAAACCAAAACTACTAGCTGCCCCTGCGGAAATAGGGGCACCTAGAGTTTGGGTTAAAACAATAAACACCAGGCCAGTCATGTGACTGGTATGAGAACTAAAACAGTTATTAATATTTATTTTAAAGTTAGGTAAATCAAGGGACCACGCCGTATCACACGGAACGGGTTTCCACCCAAGAACACCAGTGCATAAAACAACAGCGCAATGCTAAATAAAGAACAATGAAGCTATTATAAGACCCAGGTCCCATCACACAATGCAACACAAGCCGGAGGATAGGGTTTTACCATATAATAGCCAAAGAATGCTTGATACGCTAAATTTCATCTTTTATTATTACTATAAGTGTATAGTGTCAAAACAATTTCAATCATAAGTATCAATCATAGACGGCATGGGTACCATATGTCATGTCGCCATACTAGTTCTACAATTAAAACCGTAGAATGTCGTATTTGGAAGTTGGATTTCTATCTGTGAACCGAGGCAAAAGATAGTCCTCACCGATTCGAGACTCTCTAGCCTGAGCCTCAGGACCCACAGGTGAGCCCTTGGATCGTCTGGGCCGGTCCACCAATGTGGATTAAAATGCCTGAACACTGCGTTTCCCCGCCCTTTGGGGCGTAAATGAGCCAAATGACTCCATCGGCTCCACATAGTCACCGATATATCCGAGGCGCCTCGCAACAGCAACAACCACGCAGGTGAAAATAATATAAATGTCAGGGCTGGTAGGTCACTGACACCACCCTAGCTAGAAAGAAACGCATTCCCTCCCTGAAGACCTCTCCCGTTTCTGGTTCACAATCAGGGTGTGAGGCTCGCGAATTAACGCTACACAAAGCTATGCCACATAGGCTGTGTTTTGATCATCAACCACAAGACTATGCTTTTCAACAGAAGCCTTGATCATTTGCATCTTAGCATGCCACACAGGAAAACCACTCCGTGCAACCGATATTAATCACACAGAATGAAGTCCAATGTCAGACACACAGTCCATTTACAAGTCCGTTCTGGGTCTGAACGAAACCGGAGGAACCTTATTCCTCGCCTATCCATCGATCTCCAAGTACGTCTGGACGATCATCAACTGATTCCCTCCTCTTGGGTGTACAGCCCAATCAAGATCATCAGTAATCACCCAAACGATTTGAAGACCTCCGGTCTTCGACCACCGTCTTCATCCTCGACACCACGTCGAATCAGTAATTCAGAATGTGATAAACCCGATCTTTCTGAATAACTCGCATATATAATAAACAAGTGTACACAAACATAACATTCGCCTCATTCCAATTCAAAATATTCTTTTATTCAAATATTCTTATACTTTGGGAAAGGTTCCCATTAATTTTATCAAAGATAAATTCTTTAAATTTATTCTTTAATCTTCTTTTGAATATCAATTCAAACTAGTCGGGATTAGCGAACCACACCGAAGTAATCATTTATTTTATTTTCCAATCCCAATCTATTCATCCTATGAAATAAAACTAGTCATACTTCATATCTAACACCACGGTGTTATCGGTAAATTCAATTACCATTTCACGTTCAAATCTAATTAAAGATTTAACTATCGCCTGGAGCAAAACTGGTGATACTCCATTCTCGATCAGTTCAATCTAATAAAAGATTCATTAAAACTCCACTTGGTTTTAATCTTCCCAAAAATCAATATTAATGATTGTTTAACTTGGGAAATCACATCCTGTCTTTAACTGGGTTAAAGAACCAATGTCAATTAAAACACGGTTCACGGTAAACCCAAAATCACATTCTATTCCATCAGCCTTTAACCGTAAATTAGCAAGTGAACCATTCCCTAAGTAATAACCCCGAAGGTCGAAATTAACATCAGATCAATACCTAGGAAACCATTCAATTTAACTAATCTCTAGTTAGTTTCTGATTTTCTTAACTCCGTTGAGTCTAAGAACGGTATTATTAAAGATACCATTCACAACAACCCAAATCACATTCCATTAATTATCGGGTTAAAGAACAAGTGTTATTTAAAACACCATTCGTGGTAAACCCAAAAATCAATTCAAATTCAATTCTAATTAAATACCATTTAATTGGTATACTTCATTAAATCTAAATAAAAAGATTTAATCTTTTTCTCAAATGGGTTTAAGAACAGTGTTAATGAAGACACCATTCACGACAAACCCAAATCCCATTCGATATTAAATACAAGGCTCTGAATAGAAAATATATCGACTTATATTCAATATCAAATTCTACAACCAACAAATATCGTATTGGGAATAAAGATATTAGTATATCTTTCAAATTTCCATAACAATATCTGTATAATCATGAAATCCAACATCGAAATATTCCAAAAACAATTTCAATTCAAATCCATTCCAATTCAATTATTGGAAATTCTGGTTATTTTCAAAACCATTTCAAATCCAATTTATTTATTTTAAAATAAAGGGAATTATAATTCTAGTTCAAAACTAGTTCATTTCGATAAAAATCTATTTTTATCTTTACAAATATGGAAATTTCTATCCCAATTCTTTCCAAATCATTTCTTATGATTTTACACAAATTATTACTATTTTTAATAATTTTATCAAGGCCCTTACAGTCGATTTCCATCAACGGCCATCGAACTGCACTTACAATGACCTTTTCCAAATTTGATTTGGACATAATTCCAAATCCAACCGTTAGATTTCAATTCTCTAATATCCGTTAGAAAGCTCTTTTCGGTACGAACCCAACGGTTCCAGTTTTAGGAGAATCCGATGGTCTGATCTCCCGCAACGTCAATTTGAAGTCAATGGTCGAAATTCGCGAACTACCGCAGCGCGGCACGTCCTATTCAGGCCATTATATATATAATATATATTATATTTCTTCGATTTCCTTTCAAAACGTACTTTATAAATCGTTTTAACTTCGTTTTAAGAAAAAAAAAACGATTTCAACTTCATATTCAATTTCAAATCAAAATTGAATATTCTATATCATCGATATATAAATGATAATATTTTCAAAACGTTATTTTTCAAAATCACCCTTTTCTATATTCATTATAAAAACGAATATAATCGATATAAATATCGTTCGTGTCAAAATGGCGCATCTCTAATCAACATTGCTTTATATTTTTCAATTTCTTCATTATTCTATTCAACACATGAAATATATTTTATTCAACACGTGAATTTTCTTTTATTCAAAACATGAATATTCTCAACACATGAGTATTGTCAACACATGACTATTTTTATTATTTAATATATTTTATAAAATTGTGCTTTATATCTTTTAATTCTTAATCAGACTCTAACCGTAAATTAGCAAGAGAACAATTCCCTAAATATTAACCCCGAAGGCCAAAACCAACATCAGATCAATACCCAGGAAACCATTCATCTTAACTGATTTCCAATTAGTTTCTAATTTCATATTTGATAAAAATGAGAATTTTATTGTTAAAATATTTTACTCAACACATGATAAGTTTCAACACATGAATATTCCCAACACATGAGTATCATCAACACATGACTATTTATTATATTCCACACATGAATTTTCTTTCATTCAACACATGAATTTTAACTTTATAATATTCTTTATTTTCCAAATTGGAATGAGGCCCAATCAATTACCATATAATGTTAATTATATGGATTCCATGCAACACATGTTTATAATAGCAACGATAAATAATCAACCATCATCCAGAGTGCATTCTGCACTGTATAAGCATCAAATATAAATATTCAACGCTTATAACAGCCTGTCAATCAACCGATCTATATACAGCTAATTATTGGGATTAATGTATGTCCAATTTCATCCCAACACCCGTGTGGGGTTTCAAATCAACAAACACAGATTTTTATTTGTGCAGTTGGGCGATGTGTAAAATTTATCGTCCCAATCAATATCAGTCAAATCGGTGTACATAAACAAATCGTTCGATTTGTAAATGAATATATATTTTATTTCAACACATGAAATTATTTTATTTCAACACATGAATATATACTTTTCACATCACAATCAACAGTCAAATTTCACAAATAAACAATCACACAAGTCGTCCATGTGGACAATGGGTGTCGGGTACTGCTAAGCACCGTCCGCATCCTAGTATATATTTCAAACTAGAAAATAAATTAAAAGTGAGAAGTTCTCACCAAGGGTTCCACTCCTCCATTTTATTTCTGAAATTCAGAATATCTGGATCTGGCTGTACTTCCAACGCTGTCTTCTCCACGCTGTTCATATTAAAATCACATTTTTAATATGATGTTCTATACATTAAAAATCATATTTTTATTCTTTCTATAATATAAAAATCATATTCTTATTCTTTCTATGATATAAAAATCATATTTTTATTCTTTCTATAATATAAAAATCATATTTTTATTCTTTCTATAATATAAAAATCATATTCTTAATGTCACTTCACGTATAAAGATCTCATCTTTATATTATTAACAATCTAACCTTTTCATGTATATATATATATATAAAATCATATCCTTACTTTTTCTATTCATAAACAAAAGTCAAATCTTCGCTAAGTTAAAAATCTTATTTTTTTTGCTAAGTTAAAAAAATCTTATTTTTTGCTTCAATCAAAAATCTTATCTTTTATATAAAAATCATAGCTTTTCAAAAATAAAGATAAAATCTTTTCTATAAAAAATTACAACTTTACAAACACTAAAAAATCAGATTTTATTTAAAGATTATTTCCCAAAAAAAAAAAACTGAAATGAAATAAGTAAAAGAAAATAAATAAAAACTCACTGTTCGCAGAGAGGGGGAGGGGGGGGGGGGAGGGTTGCTCGCTGCGTCGAAGGTAGGGGTGCTGAGCCACCGGCGGTTGGCCAGGGAGGGGAGGTGGCGGCTTGAAGGGGGCTGCTCGATTTGGGTTCGATTTCGGGCGTTGGGGTTTGAGAGAGGGGAGGCTGAGGGGCTGGCGTCGTGTTTGGGGAAGCTCGCCGGAGCAGCGGTGGCCGGCGCTAGGGCGCGGCGGTGGAGGGCGATGGGAGCGGCATCGATCGTCGTCGGGGCCCTTTTTTTTTCTTTTTTCTTATTTTAAAACCGATCTGAGAAAATGAACGTGGGGGAGGAGAGAGGATTAAAGGATTGGCCATTTATAATAAATTTATTTATTTATTTATTTTATTTTATCCAAAAAGCAACTTTTTATTTCGAAGCCCAAATCCAATCCACCGACTGTCGTTCCAAGCTAATTACCCCCATTCCGAACACAATTGGATATGTGTCGTAGGCTGATTCGCTCGTTTCGATCAGTTTTCATCAAAATCAAAATATAACTCTATATATTGAATTTGAACGCACATTTCAATTCACCGAAGCCACATACGGACTCTAAAAATTCCCAAAAAAATATTTTCTAGCTTCGTATTGACGATACAGTCCTAACAAAACTAATTTCATCAAATTCTGAGATCGTTTGAAAATGGCCATTTTCCAGTCGATTAAAATCAATAGAAACTGGTCAAACGCGTTTTCCTTTGCCACGCTCACATATTGACTCAGAAAATTACGAATTTTGGAATCTAGCAATAACTCGACATCCCGGAACCAACAAAAGTGGTTTCGTCGAAAACAGAGGTCGTTTGCAAAATTTCCATTTTTAAGGGCCATAATTCCATAGCGACTATTCAGAATTTTCAACTGGGCATATCTTTTGATTCCCGCTATGAAATTTTGATTTTTTGGATTCGTTGGAATGATATTCTCAAATAGATTCTAATATTTTCGGTGTCGCTAAAATCCGGTTTATTTTGAATCCTGTACATTCATTTGAACTTTGAAATTGAATTTTCGAACTACCGCGACATTTTCAATTCCTTTTATATATAAAAATAAATATTTATATTGACGATCGATATAAATATATACGTTCTAATTCTATTCAAAATAAATTTCTCGTTGTTATTATTTAAAATAATTCATTTTAAATATTCAAAATTCATCAAAATTGCCAGAATAAAATTTTTAAATTGGCTCAGATTTCCGGGTTGTTACAGCTAGTGGGCTAGCTGGGCCAGAAAATAAGAAATAAAAGAAATAGAAATAAAGGGAGAAATATAGAGAAAGAAAATAAGTAAAGAAAGGTAAAAAATGGAAGCCGTCGAAATATATTTGATAGTCTAAACTTTCATCGTTAATGTATATTATAAATTAAGTTATATTTCTATAAGTAAGAATCAAATTAAGTTATACTTTTGAATAATTCAAAAATAAAAAATAAAGGAAATGGAATTCATTCAATCATTTTCAAAAATAGTTAATGAGTAAAAATTCGATGCATTGAAATATAATCAAATATATATCGTGATTTTGAGAAGGTGGTTGACTGTACTAATTAGTTCAATGTTTTGAAATATACGCTGATGTGTTTTGACTAAAGACAAAAATCGTTTTATAATCAGGTAATGAAATAAGAAATCGAATAAATAACGATTAAATGTAAATTTTAAAATAACTTGATGAACAACTTGTAATACTATTCCAAATGAAATCAAGTTAATTAAATAGAACGAGTCGAGAAGAAATAATATCCAAAGTGGATAACGTTGGAAGCAAAGCTTTTGCAAATGAGGATGGGTGTGCGGAATATTGGTAAGCGAATTTATTTACCGATAACGATGGGATTTTCTGAAGTTCCAAAAATAAATGGAATAGTGATAAATTGGAAGGAGACGTTGAATTGGTATTGACTAAGTTGAACTCAAGAATGTATTGTTCACTTTCCGTTTTAAATAAGATTTAAATCAATTATATATTGTGCTATATATTCATCTAAGGAAATGAAATAATATATAAGTCAGATAGATTGAACTGTAAATTATAATGATACTATTGTAAGCAATGAAAATAAATAGGATTATCAAAATGAATAAAATCTTAGATAGTTATGATTTGGAAATAATTATTTTCCAAGATCGACTAATTTATAAATAACTATTTGTTGAATTTGAATTATTGAATTGTGATAGACAATATTCGTTGTGATGGTTGATCTGTTGATTTGGTTTATTTTATAATGATGTGGTATGACTTATTGAACTTATTAGTTCAATTTAAACATTTATATGTCTTAATTTTATATAATCAAACGGTTGTTAAAACCTGGAAGTTTATATATTTAGTAGATAAGTCCTAATAATCAATATTAATATTGAAATCTGTTTGAATATGATATTCTGATTACTTTAAGTATCACTAGGCCCTAAAAGATTTTAACGTTCATCGATTCAAAGAGACCGGGATTGGTTTTCTAATGAAATCCAAATACCACTTTGTTTCGACCTATGCGTTGATTAGTTTAAAGTCAAGATGAAGATCCTTGAAGACGGAGTTTAAGCAATGACTAATTTGTTTACAGAATAGTGCCTTCGGCTTGTCCAGACCCAGGACAACTTGTATGGACGAATGTCTGACAGAGTATACCTAACAAATCGCGTAAGTTGATCCCTTCAAAACTATGTTTGGTGGCAGAGGAATTCGTTTCTCTTAGCTTTATATCCGTTGTTTTGAAGAAATCAATTTATGATTTGACGGGTTTGACAATGTGGCATTCAAAGTGAATAAAGATATGTTGTTCTAAAGGTAAGTTTTAACCTCAAACCTCACAACCGGGAAATGACAAAAATCGGGCAGGCAGCGTGGCTTTGTGGATCGCTCCCATTAGGGTGTATAATCACCTATCTAGAGAAATTTCGTTTCTTTCTTTAATCTATTTCGATGCTGTCCCTTTCAGGAAATGGTTGCTGATCCCAACCGTTGGTGATATACATTCGATACACTAAAGCGAAATGAGTGGTCGGTCATGTGTGGGCCGGGTTGCAAGATGTTCTTGTTGAACCTAGTGTATTCCCCTCTAGAGATACACTATCGGCAGGTGGTTCCATACCTTGTCATAGTCGGAATCCAATCTCCAATAAGCGCCCGTGGTTTCGTTTGTATACTATATATGTGGAGCGTGAGATGCAAGCGTTCCACTGGATTCTAATTTATTTGCGGAAACCCTAGACATTATTATAATACCAGAAGATATATATATGATTTTGAAATGTTTTGGGTTATCGTAAGGTAAAAACCAGCCATGTTTATGTGTGGATTGGTCTTACGATTATCTTTTCTTTCAAAAGAATCATTTTTAAGTTAAATAAGCTGTTTAAAATCGTTTACTCCCATTAGTCCCACGACTGACCCAGAGTTTACTTTTCTGTGTTTTCCCTAAACTCTTGGGTGCCCAAATTTGTACAGGCAATCAAGTAGTTCAGGAATTTATTGATATCGTGTAAGGAGCTTGGAGCAGGAGGCTTCAACGTTAGATATATAGAGTTTTATTCCGCTGTATTTTATATGTGATGTACCTTGATGATATATGTAAGTACTGATACCAACTTGTGTTTACAAATGATGTTTTATATTTGTGACGGCAAGGAATTTCGCTCGGTCCGAACCAGTCGCTAAACCGATCCAGGCCGTTCGAAACGCCCTATCGTTTGAGAACACGACAAATCAGAACACAAACAGAAGAACACTTCATTGTATATTACAACAATGCATCAGATTACAAGAATATACAGAGTATAAATGAATATTACACAGAAATATCTGAGATTTAAATTACATTTAAATACATAGCAGCGGAAAATAATACAATACACAACTAGAAGAGATATACGGATACAAAGCTTTCCGGATATCATTCCAGCTGTAAACCAGGATCCTGCGAATATAAATCTGCAAAACCAAAACTACTAGCTGCCCGTGTCAAAATAAGGGCACCCAGAGCTTAGGTTAAAACAATAAACTCCAGGTCAGTCATGGGACTAGTGTGAGAACTAAAACAGTTATTTAAAACTTTACTTTAAAAGAAAGTAATTCAAGGGACCACGCCGTATAACATGGAACGGGTTTCCTCCCAAGAATACTAGTGCATAGAATAAACAACGCAATGCTTTTTTGAAAAATGAAGCTGTTATAAGACCCAGGTCCCATCACACAATGCAACGCAAGCCGGAGGATAGGGTTTTACCTTATAACAGCCAAACATGCTTGATACGTTTAAAACAAATCATTTGATACTATAATAAGTGTATAGTGTCAAAACAATTTCAATCATAAATATAAATCATAGACGGCATGAGTGCCCCATCCCACTATGTCGCCATACTAGGCTCTACAAATAAAGCCGGAATACACGTATTGGAAATTGGATTTCCATCATGGTGGCTCCTGATTCGAAAGATCGATCGCGGAATGCAATTCACCACGGCTTACGTCCCAACAAGAGAACACCGTCTGCATCCGCACATTTGGGACTAGAGTACCACCGCGGCTTACGTCCCAGCGAGAGAAAACACCGCTTACTCTATATATCCCTGAGCACTAGGCTCATCTCGGTCGACCGAATCCACGACACCACTAAGGTGCCCATCCACGAAAAAAAAGCATACTGATCAAACCATCAGTTTGCCACCATACCGGGGTGTGAGGCTCGTGGATCAACGCTATACACAAAGCCATGCTATATCAGCTGCGCTTTGATCATCAACCACCAAACTTTGCTTTTCAACAAAAGTCTGGATCACTGCATCTCAGCATGCCACACTATCAATCCATATCGTACCACTGATTTCTGCCAATATATAACCTCTGAGCTCATATGTCTCAGAGAAGGGCGTTAAGCAAGAGAATAAATTCTCCGCCGCCAAACAGATATATATTTAGCAGAGATCAACAAATACAATATAAAGGAATACAATGTCAGACACACCATCCATTTACAAGTCCGTTCTAGGTCTGAACGGAACCGGAGGCACTTTCCTCGCATATCCATCCATCTCCAAGTGCGTCTGGACGACCACCAACTATTTCCATCCTCTTGGGTGTACAGCCCAATCAGGATCGTCAGTAATTATCCGAACGATGTGAAGACTTCCGGTCTTTAACCACCGTCTTCATCTTCGACGTATCGTCGAATCGGTTATTCAGAATGGGTATAAACCCGGACTTTCCGAACAACCCGCGTATATTAAAACAAATGTTACATAAACACAACATACGCCTCATTCCAATTCATTAGTCACTAACCGCAAATTAGCCAGAGAACAATTCCCCAAACATTAACCCCGAAGGCCGAAACCAACATCAGATCAATACCCAGGAAACCATTCTTCTTAGCCAACCTACAGCTAGTTTCTAAACTCCACATTCTTAGGGAAAGGTTCCCATTAATTTTATCCAAGATAAATCCTTTAAAATTTATCCTATAATCTTCCTATGGATGCCGTTTAAAACCAAATTATGGTTTTACCAACTAGTCGAGATTAGCGAACCACTACGAAGTAATTATTTGTTTTATTTCCCAATCCCAACCTATTCATCCCATGAAGCAAAACTGGTAATACTCCATATCTAACACCACAGTGTTATCGGTAAAATTAATTACCATTTCACGTTCAAATCTAATTAAAGATTTAACTATCGCCTGGAACAAAACTGGTGATACTCCATTTCGATTATTTCAATCTAATTAAAGATTCATTAAAACTCCACTTAGTTTTAATCTGTGACTGGGTTAAAGAATCAGTGTCATTTAAAACACGGTTCACGATAAACCCAAAATCACATCACATTTCAATCAGTCCCTAATTGTAAATTAGCAAGTGAGCAATTCCCTAAGTATTAATCCCGAAGGCCGAAACCAACATCAGATCAATACCTCGGAAACTATTCAACTTAACTAATCTCCAGTTAGTTTCTGATTTTCTTAACTTCTTTAGGTCTAAGAACTGTATTATTGAAGATACCGTTCACGACAACCCAAAATCACATTTCATTAATGATCGGGTTAAAGAACGAGTGTTATTTAAAACACTGTTCACGATAAACCCAAAAATCAATATCAATTCAATTCCAATTAAATATTATTTAATTGGTACACTTCATTAAATCTAAATAAAAAGATTTAATCATTTCTCAACTGGGTTCAAGAACAGTGTTAGTAAAGACACCATTCACGACAAACCCAAATCACATTTGATATTCAATATAAGGCTCTGAATAGAAAATATATCGGCTTATATTCAATATCAAATTCTACGATTAACAAATGTCGTATTGGAAATAACGATACAAATATATATCTTTCAAATTTCCATAACAATATCTGTATAATCACGAATTTCAACATCGAAATATTCCGAAGACAATTTCGATTCAAATCCATTCCAATGCAATCATTGGATATTCTGGTTATTTTTAAAACCCTTTTCTAATTCAATTTATTTATTTAAAAATAAATAGAATTTTAATTCTAGTTCAAAACTAGTTCATTTCGATAAAAATCTATTATTATCTTTTCAAATATGGAGTTTTTCGTCCCAATTCTTTCTAAATCATTTCTTATGATTTTACATAAATTATTACTATTTTTAATAATTTTACCAAGGCCCGTACAGTCGATTTCCATCAATGGCCATCGAACTGCACTTACAGCGACCTTTTTCGAATTTGATTTGGACATAATTCCAAATCTAACCGTTAGATTTCTAATTTCTAATATTCGTTAGAAAGCTCTTTTCGATACGAACCCAACGGTTCCGGTTTTAGGAGAATCCGACGGTCGGATCTCCCGTAATTTCCGTTTGAAATAAATGGTTGAAATTCACGAACTGCCGCGGCGCGGCATGTTCTATTCAGGCCATTATATTATATATATAATATATATAATATATATTTCGTCGATTTCTATTTAAAACGACTTTTATAAATCGTTTTAATTTCATTTCAAAAGCAATTTCAACTTCCATTTCAATTCAAATCAAAATTGAATTCTTCTTTATAAATTCGTTTTAAAATTCATTTCTATTCAATTCAAATTTCAGTTCAATTTGAATTCATTTCAATTTGCTTTCAATTCAATTTGAATTCGTTTTCAATTCAATTCGAATTCGTTTTCTATTCATTTCATTTCGAAATTGTTTTCAATTCATTTCATTTCGAAATCGTTTTCAATTCATTTCTTTTCGAAATCGTTTTCAATCGATATAAATATCGTTCACGTCAAAATGGCGTCAATCTAATCAACACGGCTTCATAAATTTCTATTTTCAAATATCCTATTTCAAATATTTCATTTTCAAAATAGTTGTTATTATCAAAATATTTCGTTCAACACATGACCAATCTCAATGGATGAGTACTGTCAACACATGAACCTTTATTTTATATTGGTAAAGATGTAAACTTTATTATTAAAATATTTCGTTCAACACATGACCAATCTCAATGGATGAGTACTGTCAACACATGAACCTTTATTTTATATTGGTAAAGATGTAAACTTTATTATTAAAATATTTCGTTCAACACATGACCAATCTCAATGGATGAAACTGTCAACACATGAACTTTTATTTTATATCGATAAAGATGTAAACTTTATTATTAAAATATTTCGTTCAACACATGACCAATCTCAATGGATGAAACTGTCAACACATGAACTTTTATTTCATATTGATAAAGATGTAAACTTTATTATTAAAATATTTCGTTCAACACATGACCAATCTCAATGGATGAAACTGTCAACACATGAACTTTTATTTCATATTGATAAAGATGTAAACTTTATTATTAAAATATTTCGTTCAACACATGACCAATCTCAATGAATGAGTACTGTCAACACATGAACTTTTATTTTATAATATTCTTTATTTTTCAAATTGGAATGAGGCCCAATCAATTACCATATAAAGTTAATTATATGGATTTTCATACAACACATGTATATCATAGCATTGAAAAATAATCAACCATCAACCAAAGTGCACTACACTGTATAAGCATCAAATATAGATATTCAACGCTTATAACAGCCTGTCAATCAATCGATCGACATATTTAATCAATCAGGATGAGTGAACTTCAAATTTCATCCCAATACCCGTGTGGGGTTTCAAACAATCAAACACAGATTTTATTTGTGCAGTTGGGCGATGTGTAAAAGTTATCGTCCCAATCAATGTCATTCAAATAGGTGTACATAAACAAACCATCCGGTTTGTAAATGAATATTTTATTTTATTCACTTCACGTTAAAAATTATATTTTTAACGATAAAACATTTTATTCAACCTATGAATATTCTATTCGGTTCATTTATTTAATAAAATGATATTTTTATTTTTCTAACATATTTTAGAAAATTTCGGCGGCATAACGGCACGATACTAGAAACGGGACGAGGCCTAGCCTTATCCCCGGTCTAGTGAAGGCCCACGCCATTCACACATCAATCATATCAATTCATTTCACCAAACAATTCAATTTCAATCAAATAATCTAACTAATTTGCAACCAAACAAACAAGTCCATGGTCTGTGGACGATTGTGTCGGGTGCTACTAAGCACCGTCTGCATCCTAGTATATATATATATATATAACTAGAGAAAAGAAAGTGAAAGGTGAGAAATTCTCACAGATAGCTATCCTAGCTCCACGGCACTTCTAATGCAGGAAATCTTCGCCAACTCGCTTTTTGTCGCTTTCGTTGTCCGCTTTCACTACATATGTAAAAAATCGAATTTTACTTCGCTATTCAATATATAGAAATCATATTTTTATTTCGAAGTTCAATATATAAAAATAAGCATATTTTCACAACGCTACTATATAGATAAAGATTATATTTTTATCACCTTATTCTTCATATAAAGATTTCGCCCTTTCAAAAATAAAGTTTTCGCCTTTATTTTCACGTTGAGACGACCCGAATTCCCGTTCTCACGGAAACAAGGTTATCTTTGGAATATAACACAGAAACATAAAATAGCAGAACAGAATTAAATAAATACACCAGAATATGAACAACAAAATATACTGGATAAAAGTAATCATCAGAGTTACACAGTATACAGGATCTTACTTAGTACAAATACAGTTCAGCTATACATAAATGTCTACAGCGGAAATAAACAAAATATGTACAATAGGAGCTGAACAACATAAAAAGAAATAAATGATAGAATCCATCTTCAGCTCCAGCTATCCAGAAAGAAAACCAGCTAAACCTGAATACAAGGCTGCCCGTGTAGAAAAAGGGGCACCCGAGTTTGAAAGTGAAACAAACTACGAGTCAGTCATGGGACTGGTATGAGAAATCCACTCAACACATATATAATATGGCAAATCACAGGACCACGCCACTTTCGTGGAACGGGTTTACTCCATTGGATTGCCAGTGCCTTAAAACAATTTTTCCTTTTGAACATCGCTATGCTTTTTATAAAAATGAAGCCGTTATAAGACTCAGTTCCCATCACACAATGCAACGCAAACCGGAGGATAGAGTTTTTACCTTATAACGGTCAAAATATGCTTGATACGAATAAAACAAAGGCATTTGATATTATTGATAGTGTTTATATGTTTTGAAAACAATTTCAAATCATAATTATCAATCATAGACGGCATTAATGCCCCATACCACTATGTCGCCATATATAGGTATACAATCAAAACCGCACGATGTCGTATTTGGAAATTGGATTTCCGTCATGAACCAAGGCAAAAGATAGTCCTTACCGAATTCGAGACGCTCTAGCCCGTGTCTCAGGAACAGCCGCAACTGCCCCTTGGATCGTCAGGGCCGGTCCACCGATGTGGATTATTATGCCTGAACACTACGTCTCCCCGCCCTTTGGGGCGTAAACGAGCCAACGAATGACTCTATCGGACCCGGATCGTCCGATCAAACCGAGGCGCCTCGCAACAGCAACAACCACATAGGTGAAAAGTATATAAATGTCAGGGCTGGTAGGTCGCTGACACCACCCTAGCTAGAAAGAAACGCAGGCCCTCCCTGATGTCCTCTCCCGTTTTAGGTTCATACCGGGGTGTGAGGCTCGCGAATTCACGTTATACACAAAGCTACGCCACACAAGAGGTGCTTTGATCATCACCACAAGACTTTGCTTTTCAACAGAAGTCCTGATCACTGCATCTTAGCATGCCACACAGGCAATTCATGCCATGCGACTGATGGCTATCAATCACACAGAACAAATTCCAATGTCGGACACACAGTCCATTTACAAGTCCATTCTGGGTCTGAACGAAACCGGAGGCACTAAATACCTCGCAAACCCTTCGATCAACACGTACGTCTGGACGATCACCACTCATTATCCATATTTCGGGATGCCTCCCAATCAGGACCTCGGTTACCATCCAAACGAGGTGAAGATCTCCGCTCTTCGACCATCGTCTTCATCTTCGAATTTCAATCGTCGGTCGATTATTCGAAATGAGAATTAACTCGGCCTTTCCAAATAATTCACGTATATTTAGAATTTCAATTCGATTTATTTCAATGGTTAAATTATTCGACAACACCAATTTTGTTCTTTAATGTAATTTTCACACCAAACACATTCAACCATCAAATATCACATAAATCAAGCAAATTCAGTTTATTTCCATTCCATATCGCTTATGATATTTTATAACTATTTATCGCTATTTTTATTTATTTTAAAATAGCCATTTTATTCAAAACGACGCTTCGGGCCATAACGCAGCCGTGGCGCTGTTTTCCTTCAGATTTGATTTACACATATCTGAAAAACTGGAACCGTTGGATTCTTTTCGCCTTTATAAAAATAAACACTTCATTTCAACGTATATAAAATAAAAATCAGATTTTTATTTTGCTACATACACAAAGATGATATTTTTATGTTCTCTATCCTATAAAGATTATATTTTTAATACTTTAAAAATATAAAAATCATATTTTTACTACTTTAAAAATATAAAAATCATATTTTTATTTGTCTACACATATAAAGATGGTATTTTTAATATTCCTATCATGTAAAAATTATATTTTTAAAACTCAATGTTATTTATTTTCAAAAACAATGTATGTATTTCATTTTCCGAACAATGTATGTAAACAATGTATGTATTTTATTTTCAAAACAACGTATATCTTCTATTTTAAAAACAATATTTATTTTTTTCTGTTTTATTTTTTTAAACCAATCTATTTTTATTTTCAAACAAATCTATATATTTTTCTATGCTTAATAATAAAAAAACTAAATTAAAACAATGTAAATTTAAATAAAACTAATAAAAAAAATAATGTGGTAATTAAATTAAAATAATCACCTTCCATTGTTGATTTACTGGAGATGTCGATACCCTGTCGCGACCTTGGGTTTCCAAACTGCACGAACTACGAAGCTCTGACACACGATCCAAGGATGTCACGCGAGGCGCCTCGGGGTGCGCCACCAACGGCCTGAACGTCGTCCATCTCGGTGGCGTCTCCACCACCCTACGGCGGCTCGAAGTCAGCTCCTTTGAGCGCTTGAATCTCCCTCCCCACAAAACGAAAAGCGATCAACCCATTATAGATTGAGAGAGCACACACGAATCTTCCATTTTCGTTCGGTGAGTTTCGTGAGTCATTTGGTAGATTAAGAGAAAAAGGGGGAGAATGATTTGAAGCTTTTTCCGCCGCTCGAGACCTGGAGATGACGGCTTTTGCGAATCGTTGACCACGGGTTTTAAATGAATAGGGTTTGACTGGTTTGACTATATATATAATTATTTTAATTTCCAAAATCATATGTTTTTTTTTTTCATACAAACTCCAAATCAAACCCAACGACTGTCGACCCTAGCTAATTACCCCCATTCCGAACACAATGGGATATGTATCGTAGGTTGGTTCGGCTGTTACAATCAGTTTCCGTTAAATTTACATTTAAATCACTATATTGAATTTTAAACGTACATTTCAAATTACCGGGGTCACATACTAACTCTAAAAATTCCCGAAAAATATTTTCTAGCTTCGTATTGACGATACGGTCCTAACAAAACTAGTTTCGTCGAATTCTGAGACCGTTTGAAAAATGGCCAATTTCCAGTCGATTAAAATCAACTGAAACTGGTCAAATGCGTTTTCCTTTGCCACACTCACATATTGATTCGAAAAATTATGAAATTTGAAACCTAGCAATAATTTGACGCTGCGGACCCAACAAAACTGGTTTCGTCGAAATCCGAGGTCATTTGCAAAATGTCCATTTTTAAGGGCCTGAATTCCATAGCGACTATTCAGAATTTTCAACTGGACATATCTTTTGATTCCCGCTATGAAATCTCGATTGGTCGGATTCGTTGGAAAGATATCATCAATTAGATCCTATTATTTTTGGTTTCACTAAAATCCGGATTGTTTTGCACCCGGTACATTCAATTGAAGTTTGAAATCGAATTATCGAACTACCGCGCCATATTCAATTCTATTTATAATAATATATAATTATTATATATTCGAACGACGACGTATATAATATATACGTTCTAATTATATTCAAAATAAATTTCTCGTCGATATTATTTAAAATAATCTATTTTAAATAATCAAAATTCGCTAAAATTGCCAAAATAAAAATTTTAAACTGGCCCAGATTTTCGGGTTGTTACAATCTCCCCCACTTAAAACTTTTCGTCCCCGAAAAGGAACAAAGTCGAAAGTGGTTTGATTAATCAACTCTACGATCGATCAGGCTTCCATTCTCCAACTCTTTAGTTTCTGAGAATTTTCAAAATTTCAAAAATTTGGCTAACACCCTAAATTTTCGAAAAATTTCACCATAACCTCCCCTGCACCGGGAGCATCGGGGAATTTCAAATAGCTTCCCCGGTCCTTCAGATCTCGAAAAGAAAAAGAAAAAGCCAAGCGGCTAGCCAATAGGCTCATAAAATCATCATCACCCAAACAAAACAGTAAATTATGTAGTAAACATGTACCTATTTGTCGGGCAAACAAATTTTATTCTCTGGCTCTAGCCTCCTTGCTATGACCTGTTCAATGATATACATGTATATGCAAGCAGATGCGACCAATTTTCAATATAATCCAATATTTGATTCAATTAGGCTAAATGGTTCAAAATTATCAAACAAATAAACAAACAACACAAACACCAATCAATTTGTGAATTAGAGTTTCAAATTGATAATTTTGATACATAGTCAAAAATCAGATTCTTGATGCCAAATCACAACAATAGGCCCTATCTAATTTTGGTTCTCACACCAGTCAATAGGAAATACATAGATATCACACCTTCGAAACACGAACATAATTATTGATGATGCCATGGTCATTATCAACATCATCCCCGAGCGACTAGAGTGTAATTCTATATCTATCCAGTATATTAAAACTTTGAATACACGCGGATCAGACGTATACGCAAAATCTATATATACTGGATTGTCCAAATTCAAAATAAATCAATAATCAAATACGTTTTAAAATGGTTTAAATTTTCAAAACAAAATTGTTTTCATTTGAAAAATATACTCTTCACACTCGTTTTAGGATACTACTGATCCTATCTCTAACGAGTCATTCCCATTGGATATTACTAACCCAATATCTGATGAATTCTTTCGTATGGTTCTAATGTGCCTTGTTCTTTAGCTTTGTAAACCAAAGCTCTGATACCAACTGTGACGGCAAGGAATTTCGCTCGGTCCGAACCAGTCGCTAAACCGATCCAGGCCGTTCGAAACGCCCTATCGTTTGAGAACACGACAAATCAGAACACAAACAGAAGAACACTTCATTGTATATTACAACAATGCATCAGATTACAAGAATATATAGAGTATAAATGAATATTACACAGAAATATCTGAGATTTAAATTACATTTAAATACATAGCAGCGGAAAATAATACAATACACAACTAGAAGAGATATACGGATACAAAGCTTTCCGGATATCATTCCAGCTGTAAACCAGGATCCTGCGAATATAAATCTGCAAAACCAAAACTACTAGCTGCCCGTGTCAAAATAAGGGCACCCAGAGTTTAGGTTAAAACAATAAACTCCAGGTCAGTCATGGGACTGGTGTGAGAACTAAAACAGTTATTTAAAACTTTACTTTAAAAGAAAGTAATTCAAGGGACCACGCCGTATAACACGGAACGGGTTTCCTCCCAAGAATACTAGTGCATTGAATAAACAACGCAATGCTTTTTCGAAAAATGAAGCTGTTATAAGACCCAGGTCCCATCACACAATGCAACGCAAGCCGGAGGATAGGGTTTTACCTTATAACAGCCAAACATGCTTGATACGTTTAAAACAAATCATTTGATACTATAATAAGTGTATAGTGTCAAAACAATTTCAATCATAAATATAAATCATAGACGGCATGAGTGCCCCATCCCACTATGTCGCCATACTAGGCTCTACAAATAAAGTCGGAATACACGTATTGGAAATTGGATTTCCATCATGGTGGCTCCTGATTCGAAAGATCGATCGCGGAATGCAATTCACCACGGCTTACGTCCCAACAAGAGAACACCGTCTGCATCCGCACATTTGGGACCAGAGTACCACCGCGGCTTACGTCCCAGCGAGAGAAAACACCGCTTACTCTATATATCCCTGAGCACTAGGCTCATCTCGGTCGACCGAATCCACGACACCACTAAGGTGCCCATCCACGAAAAAAAAGCATACTGATCAAACCATCAGTTTGCCACCATACCTGGGTGTGAGGCTCGCGGATCAACGCTATACACAAAGCCATGCTATATCAGCTGCGCTTTGATCATCAACCACCAAACTTTGCTTTTCAACAAAAGTCTGGATCACTGCATCTCAGCATGCCACACTATCAATCCATATCGTACCACTGATTTCTGCCAATATATAACCTCTGAGCTCATATGTCTCAGAGAAGGGCGTTAAGCAAGAGAATAAATTCTCCGCCGCCAAACAGATATATATTTAGCAGAGATCAACAAATACAATATAAAGGAATACAATGTCAGACACACCATCCATTTACAAGTCCGTTCTAGGTCTGAACGGAACCGGAGGCACTTTCCTCGCATATCCATCCATCTCCAAGTACGTCTGGACGACCACCAACTATTTCCATCCTCTTGGGTGTACAGCCCAATCAGGATCGTCAGTAATTATCCGAACGATGTGAAGACTTCCGGTCTTTAACCACCGTCTTCATCTTCGACGTATCGTCGAATCGGTTATTCAGAATGGGTATAAACCCGGACTTTCCGAACAACCCGCGTATATTAAAACAAATGTTACATAAACACAACATACGCCTCATTCCAATTCATTAGTCACTAACCGCAAATTAGCCAGAGAACAATTCCCCAAACATTAACCCCGAAGGCCGAAACCAACATCAGATCAATACCCAGGAAACCATTCTTCTTAGCCAACCTACAGCTAGTTTCTAAACTCCACATTCTTAGGGAAAGGTTCCCATTAATTTTATCCAAGATAAATCCTTTAAAATTTATCCTGTAATCTTCCTATGGATGCCGTTTAAAACCAAATTATGGTTTTACCAACTAGTCAAGATTAGCGAACCACTACGAAGTAATTATTTGTTTTATTTCCCAATCCCAACCTATTCATCCCATGAAGCAAAACTGGTAATACTCCATATCTAACACCACAGTGTTATCGGTAAAATTAATTACCATTTCACGTTCAAATCTAATTAAAGATTTAACTATCGCCTGGAGCAAAACTGGTGATACTCCATTTCGATTATTTCAATCTAATTAAAGATTCATTAAAACTCCACTTAGTTTTAATCTGTGACTGGGTTAAATAATCAGTGTCATTTAAAACACGGTTCACGATAAACCCAAAATCACATCACATTTCAATCAGTCCCTAATTGTAAATTAGCAAGTGAGCAATTCCCTAAGTATTAATCCCGAAGGCCGAAACCAACATCAGATCAATACCTCGGAAACTATTCAACTTAACTAATCTCCAGTTAGTTTCTGATTTTCTTAACTTCTTTAGGTCTAAGAACTGTATTATTGAAGATACCGTTCACGACAACCCAAAATCACATTTCATTAATGATCGGGTTAAAGAACGAGTGTTATTTAAAACACTGTTCACGATAAACCCAAAAATCAATATCAATTCAATTCCAATTAAATATTATTTAATTGGTACACTTCATTAAATCTAAATAAAAAGATTTAATCATTTCTCAACTGGGTTCAAGAACAGTGTTAGTGAAGACACCATTCACGACAAACCCAAATCACATTTGATATTCAATATAAGGCTCTGAATAGAAAATATATCGGCTTATATTCAATATCAAATTCTACGATTAACAAATGTCGTATTGGAAATAACGATACAAATATATATCTTTCAAATTTCCATAACAATATCTGTATAATCACGAATTTCAACATCGAAATATTCCGAAGACAATTTCGATTCAAATCCATTCCAATGCAATCATTGGATATTCTGGTTATTTTTAAAACCCTTTTCTAATTCAATTTATTTATTTAAAAATAAATAGAATTTTAATTCTAGTTCAAAACTAGTTCATTTCGATAAAAATCTATTTTTATCTTTTCAAATATGGAGTTTTTCATCCCAATTCTTTCTAAATCATTTCTTATGATTTTACATAAATTATTACTATTTTTAATAATTTTATCAAGGCCCGTACAGTCGATTTCCATCAATGGCCATCGAACTGCACTTACAACGACCTTTTTCGAATTTGATTTGGACATAATTCCAAATCTAACCGTTAGATTTCTAATTTCTAATATTCGTTAGAAAGCTCTTTTCGATACGAACCCAACGGTTCCGGTTTTAGGAGAATCCGACGGTCGGATCTCCCGTAATGTCCGTTTGAAATAAATGGTTGAAATTCACGAACTGCCGCGGCGCGGCGCGTTCTATTCAGGCCATTATATTATATATATAATATATATAATATATATTTCGTCGATTTCTATTTAAAACGACTTTTATAAATCGTTTTAATTTCATTTCAAAAGCAATTTCAACTTTCATTTCAATTCAAATCAAAATTGAATTCTTCTTTATAAATTCGTTTTAAAATTCATTTCTATTCAATTCAAATTTCAGTTCAATTTGAATTCATTTCAATTTGCTTTCAATTCAATTTGAATTCGTTTTCAATTCAATTCGAATTCGTTTTCTATTCCTTTCATTACGAAATTGTTTTCAATTCATTTCATTTCGAAGTCGTTTTCAATTCATTTCTTTTCGAAATCGTTTTCAATCGATATAAATATCGTTCACGTCAAAATGACGTCAATCTAATCAACACGGCTTCATAAATTTCTATTTTCAAATATCCTATTTCAAATATTTCATTTTCAAAATAGTTGTTATTATCAAAATATTTCGTTCAACACATGACCAATCTCAATGGATGAGTACTGCCAACACATGAACCTTTATTTTATATTGGTAAAGATGTAAACTTTATTATTAAAATATTTCGTTCAACACATGACCAATCTCAATGGATGAGTACTGTCAACACATGAACCTTTATTTTATATTGGTAAAGATGTAAACTTTATTATTAAAATATTTCGTTCAACACATGACCAATCTCAATGGATGAAACTGTCAACACATGAACTTTTATTTTATATCGATAAAGATGTAAACTTTATTATTAAAATATTTCGTTCAACACATGACCAATCTCAATGGATGAAACTGTCAACACATGAACTTTTATTTCATATTGATAAAGATGTAAACTTTATTATTAAAATATTTCGTTCAACACATGACCAATCTCAATGGATGAAACTGTCAACACATGAACTTTTATTTCATATTGATAAAGATGTAAACTTTATTATTTAAATATTTCGTTCAACACATGACCAATCTCAATGGATGAAACTGTCAACACATGAACTTTTATTTCATATTGATAAAGATGTAAACTTTATTATTAAAATATTTCGTTCAACACATGACCAATCTCAATGAATGAGTACTGTCAACACATGAACTTTTATTTTATAATATTCTTTATTTTTCAAATTGGAATGAGGCCCAATCAATTACCATATAAAGTTAATTATATGGATTTTCATACAACACATGTATATCATAGCATTGAAAAATAATCAACCATCAACCAAAGTGCACTACACTGTATAAGCATCAAATATAGATATTCAACGCTTATAACAGCCTGTCAATCAATCGATCGACATATTTAATCAATCAGGATGAGTGAACTTCAAATTTCATCCCAATACCCGTGTGGGGTTTCAAACAATCAAACACAGATTTTATTTGCGCAGTTGGGCGATGTGTAAAAGTTATCGTCCCAATCAATGTCATTCAAATAGGTGTACATAAACAAACCATCCGGTTTGTAAATGAATATTTTATTTTATTCACTTCACGTTAAAAATTATATTTTTAACGATAAAACATTTTATTCAACCTATGAATATTCTATTCGGTTCATTTATTTAATAAAATGATATTTTTATTTTTCTAACATATTTTAGAAAATTTCGGCGGCATAACGGCACGATACTAGAAACGGGACGAGGCCTAGCCTTATCCCCGGTCTAGTGAAGGCCCACGCCATTCACACATCAATCATATCAATTCATTTCACCAAACAATTCAATTTCAATCAAATAATCTAACTAATTTGCAACCAAACAAACAAGTCCATGGTCTGTGGACGATTGTGTCGGGTGCTACTAAGCACCGTCTGCATCCTAGTATATATATATAACTAGAGAAAAGAAAGTGAAAGGTGAGAAATTCTCACAGATAGCTATCCTAGCTCCACGACACTTCTAATGCAGGAAATCTTCGCCAACTCGCTTTTTGTCGCTTTCGTTGTCCGCTTTCACTACATATGTAAAAAATCGAATTTTACTTCGCTATTCAATATATAGAAATCATATTTTTATTTCGAAGTTCAATATATAAAAATAAGCATATTTTCACAACGCTACTATATAGATAAAGATTATATTTTTATCACCTTATTCTTCATATAAAGATTTCGCCCTTTCAAAAATAAAGTTTTCGCCTTTATAAAAATAAAGTTTTCGCCTTTATAAAAATAAACACTTCATTTCAACGTATATAAAATAAAAATCAGATTTTTATTTTGCTACATACACAAAGATGATATTTTTATGTTCTCTATCCTATAAAGATTATATTTTTAATACTTTAAAAATATAAAAATCATATTTTTACTACTTTAAAAATATAAAAATCATATTTTTATTTGTCTACACATATAAAGATGGTATTTTTAATATTCCTATCATGTAAAAATTATATTTTTAAAACTCAATGTTATTTATTTTCAAAAACAATGTATGTATTTCATTTTCCGAACAATGTATGTAAACAATGTATGTATTTTATTTTCAAAACAACGTATATCTTCTATTTTAAAAACAATATTTATTTTTTTCTGTTTTATTTTTTTAAACCAATCTATTTTTATTTTCAAACAAATCTATATATTTTTCTATGCTTAATAATAAAAAAACTAAATTAAAACAATGTAAATTTAAATAAAACTAATAAAAAAAATAATGTGGTAATTAAATTAAAATAATCACCTTCCATTGTTGATTTACTGGAGATGTCGATACCCTGTCGCGACCTAGGGTTTCCAAACTGCACGAACTACGAAGCTCTGACACACGATCCAAGGATGTCACGCGAGGCGCCTCGGGGTGCGCCACCAACGGCCTGAACGTCGTCCATCTCGGTGGCGTCTCCACCACCCTATGGCGGCTCGAAGTCAGCTCCTTTGAGCGCTTGAATCTCCCTCCCCATAAAACGAAAAGCGATCAACCCATTATAGATTGAGAGAGCACACACGAATCTTCCATTTTCGTTCGGTGAGTTTCGTGAGTCATTTGGTAGATTAAGAGAAAAAGGGGGAGAATGATTTGAAGCTTTTTCCGCCGCTCGAGACCTGGAGACGACGGCTTTTGCGAATCGTTGACCACGGGTTTTAAATGAATAGGGTTTGACTGGTTTGACTATATATATAATTATTTTAATTTCCAAAATCATATGTTTTTTTTTTCATACAAACTCCAAATCAAACCCAACGACTGTCGACCCTAGCTAATTACCCCCATTCCGAACACAATGGGATATGTATCGTAGGTTGGTTCGGCTGTTACAATCAGTTTCCGTTAAATATACATTTAAATCACTATATTGAATTTTAAACGTACATTTCAAATTACCGGGGTCACATACTAACTCTAAAAATTCCCGAAAAATATTTTCTAGCTTCGTATTGACGATACGGTCCTAACAAAACTAGTTTCGTCGAATTCTGAGACCGTTTGAAAAATGGCCAATTTCCAGTCGATTAAAATCAACTGAAACTGGTCAAACGCGTTTTCCTTTGCCACGCTCACATATTGATTCGAAAAATTATGAAATTTGAAACCTAGCAATAATTTGACGCTGCGGACCCAACAAAACTGGTTTCATCGAAATCCGAGGTCATTTGCAAAATGTCCATTTTTAAGGGCCTGGATTGCATAGCGACTATTCAGAATTTTCAACTGGACATATCTTTTGATTACCGCTATGAAATCTCGATTGGTCGGATTCGTTGGAAAGATATCATCAATTAGATCCTATTATTTTTGGTTTCACTAAAATCCGGATTGTTTTGCACCCGGTACATTCAATTGAAGTTTGAAATCGAATTATCGAACTACCGCGCCATATTCAATTCTATTTATAATAATATATAATTATTATATATTCGAACGACGACGTATATAATATATACGTTCTAATTATATTCAAAATAAATTTCTCGTCGATATTATTTAAAATAATCTATTTTAAATAATCAAAATTCGCTAAAATTGCCAAAATAAAAATTTTAAACTGGCCCAGATTTTCGGGTTGTTACAATATTATATTTTGTTCATTCCGCTGTGAGATTCGTGTTGCTCTGATTTTGTGTAATCTTCCATCTTGTCTCTTCTATTCTAATTTTCTATCTTTCTATTTCTCATTCTCTAACTTCTTTTTATTAATGATCTAGTATTTCCGATTCTTGAATGGCCGACATGTTATATAAGAGACGTATTTGTGTCGATTTTCGGGGTCGAAAATCCTTGGGTCGTTACAGTGGTATTAGAGTCAGGTTGAGTAATAACCTTAGCTCCGTGGCGTAACTCGATAGAGATGGGGTTAGTAATACCCTAGATTGAGTTTGAGTGTACATATATGAGCGCGTATTTGTTAATTGATATAAACACTGTTTTATATTGTGTTGATTGGTTTATCTGGTAGTTTATGAATTCTAGTCGATACAGAAAGGAACAATTGTATCGATAAGTGTTTCTAAACACTTGAATAGAGTAATTCTGTTATAACCCGGAAATCTGAGCCAATTTTAAAAATTTATTTTGGCAATTTTAGTGAATTTTGATTATTTAAAATGAATTATTTTAAATAATAACGACGAGAAATTTATTTTGAATAGAATTAGAATGTATATATTTATTCGAATCGTCGTTAGAATATAAATATTTTATTTTAATTATATAACGAGCCTGAAATGGCGCGGTAGATCGAAAATTCGATTTCAAAATTAAAATGAATGTACCGGGTGCAAAATAAACAGGATTTTAGTGAAACCAAAAATATTAGAATTTATTGGGGAATATCTTTCCAACGAATCTGAAGAATCGAAATTTCATAGCGGGAATCAAAAGATATGTCCAGTTGAAAATTCAGAATAGTCGCTATGGAATTCCGGCCCTTAAAAATAGCGATTTTGCAAACGACCTCGGTTTTCGATGAAACCACTTTTGTTGGATCCGTGATATCAAATTATTGCTAGGTTTCAAAATTCATAATTTTTCGAATCAATATGTGAGCGTGGCAAAGGAAAACGCTTTTGACCAGTTTCAGTTGATTTTAATCGACTGGAAAATGGCCATTTTTCCAACGGTCTCAGAATTCGATGAAACTAGTTTTATTAGGACCGTATCGTCAATACAAAGCTAGAAAATATTTTTCTGGAATTTTTCGAGTTAGTATGTGACCCCGGTAAATTGAAATGCACGTTCAAATTCAATATATAGAGTTATATATTGATTTTGACGAAAACTGATCGAAACGGCCAAATCAGCTTACGATATGTATCTCATTGTGTTCGGAATGGGGGTAATTAGCTATGGACGACAGACGGTGGGCCTCGTTTAGAGGTCAAATAAAAAGTCAACTTTTTGAAATTAAAAATAAATAAAATATAAATATGTAAACATTTACATATAGGCCCCCCTTTCTTTCTTTTCCCTTCCTCCCTTACCCTTTCAAATCATTCAGAGAAAAAAATGGGTGAACGACGGTCGGGGAAGACCGCCGCCGCAGTCACCAAGGGCGGCGCACCTCCGGCGCCGCCACCCAAGAGCCCCCCATCTCCTCCAGCCTCGACCCCCCTCTCCTCTGAAATCGATCGCCCCCCCACTTTTTCGTCGCGCCTGCCACCGCCAAGGCCGGCGACCCCCCGACGCTCGCGCCCCACCGAAGTCCGACCATCCTCTCCCCTCGCGACCCTTCTCCTCCCCTTCCTTCTCCCATTCGCCCCTTCAAATCCCCAATACATCACCGCTAGTCACAGCAAGGACCGACGCCGACCACCCTGAACACCCCCAGCGACGCACAATAAACCCCCCCTTAGCCACCTTCTCCGGTAAGTTTTAATTAAGTAATTTATTTTATTTACTATAATTTGCTTATAAAATGTCATGATTTTCGTTGGAGAAGGATTTTGAAATAGAAAAGCTAGGATTTTGAAATAGAAAAGCTAGGATTTTAACTTAGAAAAGGTCGGATTTTTAATATGTGAAAAGTCGGATTTTTAATATGTGAAAAGTCGGATTTTTATTGTAGAAATGGCGAAGTAAAAATGTAATTTTTATATATAGTATGAAGTTAAAAATATGATTTTTATATAATAGAGAATATAAAAATATCATCTTTATATATGTAGCGAGATAAAAATATGATTTTTATCATATGTGAAATATAAAAATATAATTTTTATAAAGTAGAAGTATTAAAAATATAATTTTTATATAGAGAATAGCGTGATAAAAATACGATCTTTATTATATGAACATCATTATAAAAATAGAATTTTTATCTATATAGTAGCGGTGTAAAAATAGAATTTTTATTCATATAGAATGATTATAAAAATGTGATTTTTATATACATAGCAACAATATAAAAATGTGATTTTTATATATGTAGTGGCCACGGGCAATGAAAATGACAAAAGGCGAGAACGGCGAAGACTTCTACATATAAAGAGTCGCGGTGTATTGGTTTAGCGAGTCGGTGAGAACTTCTCCCTTTAAATTTCCTTTTCTAGTTAAAAATATATACTAGGATGCAGACGGTGTTTAGTAGCACCCAACACCCGTCGTCCACAGAATATGGACGGCTTGTATGCTTGTTTGATGTGTTGTGAAATTTGTTTGTGATGTTGATGTGAAATCGATAATAAAACCTTCATGTGTTGAAATAAATTAATGTAGTTAAAAATATAGTTTTTAACGTGAATGTGAATAAATAAATATTCATTTACAAACCGGACGATTTGTTTATGTACACCTATTTGAAGGACATTGATTGGGACAATAAATTTTACACATCGTCCAACTGCACAAATAATATTTAGTGTTTGTGGATTGAAACCCCACACGGGTGTTGGGATGATATCTGGCGTACACTTATCCCAATTATTTAGTTGTATGTCGATCAATTGGTCAACAGACTGTGTGAGCGTTAATTATTTATATTTGATACTTATGCAGTTGTGTGGTGCACTTTGGATGATGGTTGATTATTTATCGTTGCTATTATATACATGTGTTGTATGAAATCCATATAATTAACATTATATGGTAATTGATTGGGCCTTATTCCGATTGGGAAATAAAGAATATTATAAAATTTAGATTCATGTGTTGACAGTACTCATTTGTTGAGATTAGTCATGTGTTGAAAGAAATATATAGTCATGTGTTGAACGAAATATTTTAACAATAAAATTTACACCTTTATCATATATAAAATTAGGAACTAACTGGAAAATAGATAATATGAGTGGTCTTCTGGGTATTGATCTGATGTTGGTTTCGGCCTTCGGGGTTAATACTTAGGGAATCGTTCTATTACTAATTTACGGTTGGAGTCTGATTGAAAATTAAACGATAGAAATCATAATTTTATAAGATATATTAAATAACAAAAGTAGTCACGTGCTGACAGTACTCATTTGTTGAGATTAGTCATGTGTTGAAAGAAATATAGATTCATGTGTTGAATAGAATAAATATTCATTTGTTGAATAGAATAACGAAGTTATTGAAAAATATAAAGACGCATTGATTAGAGATGCGCTATTTTGACGTGAACGATATTTATATCGATTATATTCGTTTTTATAATGAATATTGAAAAGAGATTTAAAAATCGAATATATAAAATTAATTCGAATTGAATATAAAATGAATTCGAATTGAATTGAATATAAAATGAATTCGAATTGAAATGAATTCAAATCGAATTGTAATCGAATTGAAATTGAACTAAATAGAAATACAATTGGAAATCGAAGTGAAATTGATTTGGAATGAATTCAAATTGAATTGAAAACGAACTGAAATTGAATTGAAATTGATTTGAATTGAAATCAAATAGAGATGAATGTAAAAAGAATTTATAATGGAAAATTCAATTTTGATTTGAATTTGAAATGAAGGTTGAAATTGTTTTTGAAACAAATTTGAAACAATTTATAAAATTCGTTTTAAAAGGAAATCGACGAAATATATGTAATATATATATATATATATATTATATAATGGCCTGAATAGAACGCGCCGCACCGCGGCAGTTCGTGAATTTCGACCATTGACTTCGAACGGACATTACGGGAGATCCGACCGTCGGATTCTCCTAAAACTGAAACCGTTGGGTTCGTATCGAAAAGTGCTTTCCAATGAATATTAGAAATTTGAAATCTAACAGCTGGATTTGGAGATACGTCCAAATCAAATTTGGAAAAGGTCGTTGTAAGTGCAGTTCGATGGCCGTTTATGGAAATCGACTATACGTGCCTTAATAAAATTATTAAAAATAGTAATAATTTGTGTAAAATCATAAGAAATGATTTGGGAAAAATTGGGATGGAAAACTCCATATTTGAAAAGATAAAAGTAGATTTTTATCGAAATGAACTAGTTTTGAACTAGAATTAAAATCCAATTATTTTTAAATAAATAAATAAATTGTATTTGAAATGGGTTTTAAATAACCAGAATTTCCAATATATGAATTGGAACGGATTTGAATCAAAACTATCTTCGGGATATTTCGATGTTGGATTTCGTGATTATACAGATATGGTTGTGGAGATTTAAAAGATATATTTATATTGTTATTTCCAATAAGATATTTGTTGGTCGTAGAATTTGATATTGAATATAAGCCGATATATTTTTTATTCAGAGTCTTGTATTTAATATAAACGTGATTTGGGTTTGTTGTGAATGGTGTCTTCATTAACACTGTTCTTGAACCCAATTTAGTAAAGAATAAATCTTTTAATTAAGATTTTGTGAAATTGTCCAGTTAATTAATATATTTAATTGGAATTAAATTGAAATTGATATTTGTGTTTATAGTGAACGGTGTTTTAAATAACACTTGTTCTTTAACTCGATAATAAATAGAATGTGATTTGGATTTATCGTGAACTGTGTTTTAAATGACATCGGTTCTTTAACCCAGTTAAAGATTAAAACTAAGTGGAGTTTTAATGAATCTGTAATTAGATTGAATTGTGAATTGATAATTTAAATTATCAAAATTGGAAAGTGAGCGAGAATGGAGTATCACCAGTTTTGCTCCAAAGCGATAGTTAAATCTTTAATTAGATTTGAACGTGAAATGGTAATTAATTTTACCGATAACACCGTGGTGCAGATATGGAGTATTACCAGTTTTGCTTCATGGGATGAATAGGTTGGGATTGGGAAATAAAATAAATAATTACTTCGGTGTGGTTCGCTAATCCCGACTAGTTTGGAAAACCATAATTTGGTTTGAAATGACATCCAAAGGAAGATTAAAGAATAAAATTTAAAGAATTTATCTTTGATAAAATTAATGGGAACCTTTCCCTAAGAATATGAAATTTAGAAACTAGCTATGGATCAGTTAAGTTGAATGGTTTCCTGGGTATTGATCTGATGTTGGTTTCGGCCTTCGGGGTTAATATTTAGGGAATTGTTCTCTTGCTAATTTACGGTTGGTGACTGATGAATTGGAATGAGGCGTATGTTGTGTTTGTGTAACATTATTTATTATATACGCGGGTCATTCAGAAAGGCCGGGTTTATACCCATTCTGAATAACTGATTCGACGATAAGTCGAAGATGAACACGGTGGTCGAAGACCGGAAGTCTTCACATTGTTTGGATAATTACTGATGATCTTGATTGGGTGTACACCAAGAGGATGGAAATAGTTAGTGATCGTCCAGACGTATTTGGAGATCAATCGATATGCGAGGTATAAAGTGCCTCCGGTTTCGTTCAGACCCAGAACGGACGTGTAAATGGATTGTGTGTCTGACATTGGATTTTATTCTGTGCTGATTGACTTCTGTTAAATATATATCTGTTTGGCGGCGGAGAATTTATTCTCTTGCTTAACGCCCTTCTCTGAGACGTACGAGCTCAGAGGTTATATATCGATAGATATCAGTTGCATGGCATGAATTGCCTGTGTGGCATGTTGAGATGCAGTGATCAAAGATTTTGTTGAAAAGCAGAGTCTTGTGGTTAATGATCAAAGCATGGACTTTGTGGCGTAGCTTTTGTAGAGCGTGGATTCGCGAGCCTTACACCTTGGTATGAGTTAAAAACGGGATACGGACCACTGGGAGAACACGACGTTTCTTTCTGGTTATGGGTGGTGTCAGTGTTTTACTAGCCCTGACATCGTTGATTATTATACCTATGTGGATGTTGGATTGCGAGGCGCCTCGATTATAGGTCTGTAAGGACCTGGAAACGTGTGTTCAGGAATTGTCAATCCTCAAACGTAAGAGAGGATCGACCCAGCCGATTCCAAGGGTTACCCAGAGTGTGTAGTCCTGGGGCATTTACTAGAGTGTCTCGAAGCGGTGAGGATCTTGCCCCTTGCCTCGACTCATGACGGAAATCCAATTTCCAATACGAGATATTTCGGCTTTATTTGTAGAGCCTAGTATTGGCGACATGATAAATGGTACCCATGCCGCCTATGATTGATATTTATGAATGAAATTGTTTTGACACTATACACTTATAATAGTATCAAATGATTTTTTTAAACGTACCAAGCATGTTTGGCTATTATAAGGGAAAACCCTATCCTCCGGCTTGCGTTGCATTGTGTGATGGGACCTGGGTCTTATAATAGCTTAATTTTTCGAAAAAGCATTGCGTTGTTTATTCTATGCATTGGTGTTCTTGGGAGGAAACCTGTTCCGTGTTATACGACGTGGTCCCTTGATTTACTTTATTTTTAAAGTAAAGTTTTAATAACTGTTTTAGTTCTCACACCAATCACATGACTGACCTAGAGTTTATTGTTTTAACCTAAACTCTGGGTGCCCTTATTTTCGACACGGGCAGCTAGTAGTTTTGGTTTTGTAGATTTATATTCACAAGATCCTGATTTACAGCTGGAACGATGCTCGGAAAGCTCTGTATCCGTGTATTACTTTCAGTTGTGTTTTATATTGTTTTTCCGCTACTATGTAAACTATTATAATCTATGATATTTATCGTTTGTGTAATATTCATTTATACTATGTATTTTCTTGTATCTAATGGAATTGTTGTAACAAACAATGAAATGTTCTTCTTTTTGCGTTCTATTTTGTCGTGTTCTCAAGGTAATTCGTGCTTTCCTTACCGGGGAAGTTACAGGCTATCACAGTTGGTATCAGAGCTTTGGTTTACAGAGCTCGAGAACAAGACACATTAGAACCAAACGAAAGAATTCATCAGATATTGGATTAGTAATATCCAATTAGAATGACTCGTTAGAGATAGGATCAATAGTATCCTAGAACGAGTCGAAAGAGTAAAATTTTTGAAATATAAAATTGAAAACAAGTTTTGTTTTGAAAATTTAATCCAGTTTATACGTATTTGAATATTTTATTTGTATTGATTTGGACAATTCGATATATAAAGATTTTTCATATACGCGTCATGAACGTATATTCGAAGTTTTAATATACTGGATAGATATAGAATCACACTCTAGTCGTCCGGAGATGATTCTGATGATTGATGCCTCGTCATCAGAGTTGATGTTCGAGTTTCGAAGGTGTGATATCTATATATTTCCATTAGACTGGTGTGAGAACCAAAACTTACTTAGGATTATTGTTGTGTTTTGGCATCAAAAACATGATTTTCTGTATATATATCGAAATTATGAATTTGAAACGTTAATACACTAATTGATTGATGGTTGTGTTGTATGATTATTCCTTTAAACCATTATGTGAATGAACATTGAATTTAGGCCAAATTGAATCAAATATTGAACTGTGTTGAAAATTGTTTGAAAATGCATGCATATACATGTACTTACATTGAACAGGTCATAGCAAGGAGGCTAGAGCAAGAATAAAATTGTTTGCCCGACAAATAGGTACATGTTTACAAATTTATTGGGTTTGGATGATCTTATGAGCCGATTGGCTAGCCGCTTGGTTGTTTCTTTTTCTTTTGGATTGAAGAAGGCCATGGGAGGCAATATAAAATATCCTGAAGTCCCCGGTGCAGGAGAGGTTATGGCGAAATTTTTTGGAAATTTAGGGTGTTAGACAAATTTTTAAGGAATTTGAAAAGTTCTTAGAAACTGAAAAGTTGAAGAACTTAAGCCGTAAAGAAAATAAAGGAAGTTGAGTTGGTTTGTTAGACAACTTTCAGCTTCGTTCCTTTTCGGGGACGAAAAGTTTTAAGTGGGGGAGACTGTAATAACCCGGAAATCTGAGCTAATTTAAAATTTTTATATTGGCAATTTTAGCGAATTTTGATTATTTAAAATGAATTATTTTAAATAATAACGACGAGAAATTTATTTTGAATAGAAATAGAACGTATATATTTATTCGAATCGTCGTTAGAATATAAATATTTTAATTATATAACGAGCCTGAAATGGCACGGTAATTCGAAAATTCGATTTCAAAATTCAAATGAATGTACCAGGTGCAAAATAAACCGGATTTTAGTGAAACCAAAAATATTAGAATCTATTGGGGAATATCTTTCCAGCGAATCCGAAGAATCAAAATTTCATAGCGGGAATCAAAAGATATGTCTAGTTGAAAATTCAGAATAGTCGCTATGGAATTTCGGCCCTTAAAAATAGCCATTTTGCAAACGACCTCGGTTTTCGATGAAACCACTTTTGTTGGATCCGTGATGTCAAATTATTGCTAAGTTTCAAAAGTCATAATTTTTCGAATCAATACGTGAGGGTGGCAAAGGAAAACGCGTTTGACCAGTTTTAGTTGATTTTAATCGACTAGAAAATGGCCATTTTACCAACGGTCTCATAATTCGATGAAACTAGTTTTGTTAGGACCGTATCGTCAATACAAAGCTAGAAAATATTTTCTAGAATTTTTCGAGTTAGTATGCGACCCCGGTAAATTGAAATGCACATTCAAATTCAATATATAGAGTTATATGTTGATTTTGACGAAAACTGATAGAAACGGCCAAATCAGCTTACGGTACACATCCCATTGTGTTCGGAATGGGGGTAATTAGCTATAGACGACAGGCGGTGGGCCTCGTTTAGAGGTCAAATAAAAAAGTCAACTTTTTGAAATTAAAAATAAATAAAATATAAACATTTACATATAGGCCCCTCTTTCTTTCTTTTCCCTTCCTCCCTTACCCGTTCAAATCGTTCAGAGAAAAAAAGGGCGAACGACGGTCGGGGAAGACCGCCGTCGCGGCCACCAGAGGCGACGCACCTCCAGCGCCGCCACCTAAGAGACCCCCTCATCTCCTTCAGCCTCGCCCCCTCTCTCCTCTGAAATCGATCGCCCTCCCCCTTTTTCGTCGCGCCCACCACCGCCAAGGCCGGCGGCCCTCCGACGCTCGCGCCCCACCGAAGTCCGACCATCCTCTCCCCCTCACGACCCTTCTCCTCCCCTTCCTTCTCCCATTCGCCCCTTTAAACCCCCAAAACACCACCGCCAGTCACAGCAAGGACCGAGGCCGACCACCCTGAACACCCCCAGCGACGCATAGTAAACCCCCCCCTAGCCACCTTCTCCTATAAGTTTTAATCAAGTAATTTATTTACTATAATTTTCTTATAAAATGTCATGATTTTCGTTGGAGAAGGATTTTGAAATAGAAAAGCTAGGATTATGAAATAGAAAAGCTAGGATTTTTAAATAGAAAAGCTAGGATTTTAACTTAGAAAAGGTCAGATTTTTAATATGTGAAAGGTCGGATTTTTAATATGTGAAAAGTTGGATTTTTATTGTGGAAATTGCAAAGTAAAAATGTAATTTTTATATAAAGTATGAAGTTAAAAATATGATTTTTATATAATAGAGAATATAAAAATCACATTTTCATATAAAATGTGATTTTTATGTAGCGAGATAAATATATGATTTTTATCATATGTGAAATATAAAAATATAATTTTTATAAAGTAGAAGTATTAAAAATATAATTTTTATATAGAGAGTAGCATGATAAAAATATGATCTTTATTATATGAACATCGTTATAAAAATAGAATTTATCTCTATATAGTAGCGGTGTAAAAATAGAATTTTTATCCATATAGAGTGATTATAAAAATGTGATTTTTATATACGTAGCAACAATATAAAAATGTGATTTTTATATATGTAGTGGCCACGGGCAACGAAAGTGACAAAAGGCGAGAACGACAAAGACTTCTACATATAAAGAGTCGCGGTGTATTGGTTTAGCTAGTTGGTGATAACTTCTCACTTTAAATTCCCTTTTCTAATTAAAAATATATACTAGGATGCAGATGGTATTTAGTAGCATCCGACACCCGTCGTCCACAGACCATGGACGGCTTGTATGCTTGTTTGATGTGTTGTGAAATTTGTTTGTGATGTTGATGTGAAATCGATAATGAAACCTTCATGTGTTGAAATAAATTAATGTAGTTAAAAATATAATTTTTAACGTGAATGTGAATAAATAAATATTCATTTACTAACCAGACGGTTTGTTTATGTACACCTATTTGAAGGACATTGATTGGGATGATAAATTTTACACATCGCCCAACTGCACAAATAATATTCAATGTTTGTGGATTGAAACCCCACACGGGTGTTGTGATGGTATTTGGCGTACACTAATCCCAATTATTTAGTTGTATGTCGATCGATTGGTCGACAGACTATGTGAGCGTTAATTATTTATATTTGATGCTTATGCAGTTGTGTGGTGCACTTTGGATGATGGTTGATTATTTATCGTTGCTATTATATACATGTGTTGTATGGAATCCATATAATTAACATTATATGGTTATTGATTGGGCCTCATTCCAATTGGGAAAATAAAGAATATTATAAAATATAGATTCATGTGTTGACAGTACTCATTTGTTGAGATTAGTCATGTGTTGAAAGAAATATATATTCATGTGTTGAACGAAATATTTTAACAATAAAATTTACACCTTTATCATATATAAAATTAGGAACTAACTGGAAAATAAATAAGATGAGTGGTCTCCTGGGTATTGATCTGATGTTGGTTTCGGCCTTCGGGGTTAATACTTAGGGAATCATTCTCTTACTAATTTACGATTGGAGTCTGATTGAAAATTAAACGATAGAAATCATAATTTTATAAAATATATTAAATAACAAAAACAGTCACGTGTTGACAGTACTCATTTGTTGAGATTAGTCATGTGTTGAAAGAAATATAGATTCATGTGTTGAATAGAATAAATATTCATTTGTTGAATAGAATAACGAAGTTACTGAAAAATATAAAGCCGTGTTGATTAGAGATGCGCTATTTTGACGCGAACGATATTTATATCGATTATATTCGTTTTTATAATGAATATTGAAAAGAGATTTAAAAATCGAATATTTAAAATGAACTCGAATTGAATATAAAATGAATTCAAATTGAATTGAATATAAAATGAATTCGAATTGAAATGAATTCAAATCGAATTGTAATTGAATTGAAATTGAACTAAATAGAAATGCAATTGGAAATTGAAGTGAAATCGATTTGGAATGAATTCAAATCGATTTGAAAACGAACTGAAATTGAATTGAAATCGATTTGAATTGAATGTAGAAAGAATTTATAATGGAAAATTCAATTTTGATTTGAATTTGAAGTAAAGGTTGAAATTGTTTTTGAAACAAATTTGAAACGATTTATAAAATTCATTTTAAAAGGAAATCGACGAAATATATATATATATATATATATATTGTATATATATAATGGTCTGAATAGAACGCGCTGCACCGCGGCAGTTCGTGAATTTCAACCATTGACTTCGAACGGACATTACGGGAGATCCGACCGTCGGATTCTCCTAAAACTGGAACCGTTGGGTTTGTATCGAAAAGAGCTTTCCAATGAATATTAGAAATTTGAAATCTAACGGTTGGATTTGGAGATATGTCCAAATCAAATTTGGAAAAGGTCGCTGTAAGTGCAGTTCGATGGCCGTTGATGGAAATCGACTATACGGGCCTTGATAAAATTATTAAAAATAGTAATAATTTTTGTAAAATCATAAGAAATGATTTGGGAAAAATTGGGATGAAAAACTTCATATTTGAAAAGATAAAAATAGATTTTTATCAAAATGAACTAGTTTTGAACTAGAATTAAAATCCAATTATTTTTAAATAAATAAATAAACTGGATTTGAAATGGGTTTTAAATAACCAGAATTTCCAATATATGAATTGGAATGGATTCGAATCGAAACTATCTTCGGGATATTTCGATGTCGGATTTCGTGATTATACAGATATGGTCGTGGAAGTTTGAAAGATATATTTATATCGTCATTTCCAATACGATATTTATTAGCCATAGAATTTGATATTGAATATAAGCCGATATATTTTCTATTCAGAGCCTTGTATTTAATATCAAACGTGATTTGGGTTTGTCGTGAATGGTGTCTTCATTAACACTGTTCTTGAACCCAGTTTAGGAAAGAATAAATCTTTTAATTAAGATTTAGTGAAATTTTCCAGTTAATTAATATATTTAATTGGAATTAAATTGAAATTGATATTTGGGTTTATAGTGAACGGTGTTTTAAATAACACTTGTTCTTTAACCCGATAACAAATAGAATGTGATTTGGATTTATCGTGAACTGTGTTTTAAATGACATCGGTTCTTTAACCCAGTTAAAGATTAAAACTAAGTGGAGTTTTAATGAATCTGTAATTAGATTGAAATGTGAATTGATAATTTAAATTATCAAAATTGGAAAGTGAGCGAGAATGGAGTATCACCAGTTTTGCTCCAAAGCGATAGTTAAATCTTTAATTAGATTTGAATGTGAAATGGTAATTAATTTTACCGATAACACCGTGGTATCAGATATGGAGTATTACCAGTTTTGCTTCATGGGATGAATAGGTTGGGATTGGGAAATAAAATAAATAATTACTTCGGTGTGGTTCGCTAATCCCGACTAGTTTGGAAAACCATAATTTGGTTTGAAATGACATCCAAAGGAAGATTAAAGAATAAATTTTAAAGAATTTATCTTTGATAAAATTAATGGGAACCTTTCCCTAAGAATATGAAATTTAGAAACTAGATGTGGATCAGTTAAGTTGAATGGTTTCCTAGGTATTGATCTGATGTTGGTTTCGGCCTTCGGGATTAATATTTGGGGAATTGTTCTCTTGCTAATTTACGGTTGGTGACTGATGAATTGGAATGAGGCGTATGTTTTGTTTGAGTAACATTTGTTTATTATATACGCGGTTCATTCAGAAAGGCCGCGTTTATACCCATTTTGAATAACCGATTCGACGATAAGTCAAAGATGAAGACAGTGGTCGAAGACCGCAAGTCTTTACATCGTTTGGATAATTACTGATGATCTTGATTGGGTGTACACCCAAGAGGATGGAAATAGTTAGTGGTCATCCAGACGTATTTGGAGATCAATGGATATGCGAGGTATAAAGTGTCTCCGGTTTCGTTCAGACCCAGAACGGACGTGTAAATGGATTGTGTGTCTGACATTGGATTTTATTTTGTGTTGATTGATTTCTGTTAAATATATATCTGTTTGGCTGCGGAGAATTTATTCTCTTGCTTAACGCCCTTCTCTGAGACGTACGAGCTCAGAGGTTATATATCGATAGATATCAGTCGCATGGCATGAATTGCCTGTGTGGCATGCTGAGATGCAGTGATCAAGGCTTTTGTTGAAAAGCAGAGTCTTGTGGTTGATGATCAAAGCACGACCTTTGTGGCGTAGCTTTGTGTAGAGCATGGATTCGCGAGCCTCACACCTCGGTATGAGTTAAAAACGGGATACGGACCGCTGGGAGAACACGACGTTTCTTTCTAGTTATGGGTGGTGTCAGTATTTTACTAGCCCTGACATCGTTGATTATTATACCTATGTGGATGTTGGATTGCTAGGCGCCTCGATTATAGGTCTGTAAGGACCGGGAAACGTGTGTTCAGGAATTGCCAATCCTCAAACGTAAGAGAGGAATGGCCCAGCCGATTCCAAGGGTTACCCAGAGTGTGTAGTCCTGGGGCATTTACTAGAGTGTCTCGAAGCGGTGAGGATCTTGCCCCTTGCCTCGACTCATGAAGGAAATCCAATTTCCAATATGAGATATTTCGGTTTTATTTGTAGAGCCTAGTATTGGCGACATGATAAATGGTACCCATGCCGCCTATGATTGATATTTATGATTGAAATTGTTTTGACACTATACACTTATAATAGTATCAAATGATTTGTTTTAAATGTACCAAGCATGTTTGGCTATTATAAGGGAAACCTTATCCTCTGGCTTGCGTTGCATTGTGTGATGGGACCTGGGTCTTATAATAGCTTCATTTTTCGAAAAAGCATTGCGTTGTTTATTCTATGCACTGGTGTTCTTGGGAGGAAACCCGTTCCGTGTTATACTGAAACACCCCACCTCCGTTAGGGTCACTCTCAAAGGGAATGCCCTAATTTTGGTGGAGGTTTATAAGTACAAGTCACAGATATACAAGACAGATATAAGAACACATATTTGTAAACAGCGGAAGAACAACAAACTTTATTTCATAAAGTCAAATACGTGTTACAACAACATCCTTTCCAAAAACATAACATAACACTTTCATAATCTGTCTTGAGTACATTATTTAAAGAAGCATAAATAAAACATAGATAAACTGCAAAAGCCCCATAGTGGATTGTCCAAAGCCATAGTTCAAAACAGGAAAGTCCAAGCAATACATTTCTCTTCTTCAAGCTGGATGTTGAGGTTGGTCAAGCTGCTGTGTTCCCTCCCTGAGAACCTGGGGGGGGGGAAACGGAAGAAAGAAGACGAAAGAAAAGTAGAGTCAGACATAAAGCCTGAGTAAGTCTAGTACTATTTTGTCTATGAATAAAGAACTGGGTATGATAAGTATAAACGAGAAGTGGGCATGCACTATAAACTTGGTTAAGTTGTCTAGGGTCGAATATACTATCGTACCCCATGTTAATCTCTGAACCCATATAAACTAGTTCCCAACTGGCACCCCAAAATCAGGGTGATGTGATCCATTCAATGATGATCGGCTCCTACTCGCATAGTTACATGTGTCTTACGGCCCCCGATGTCTGTAGTTACCTATGCTGGTCCCACTATGGGGTGTATCAAGTCCCATAGTGGCAACCCGACACAACCTTAGAGTGCACAGGTATGCTACTGGTGTCCAGTGCCTTATTTTTCTGCGCCGGAGTGTGTGCACGCCCGCACTCCGTTAGAACCTACACTGTTACACCACCGCCGTCGTTCTGACCTCTTACAATCAGCCCAGTAATCGTGCCCCACCCTGCCTAGTTTCAGGGTATCCTGATACACCTTTTAGGGTTACTGCTGAAAAGGGTCCCCCGTTACTAGGTTTTCTATCTCTAGCCAACATGCTAAGTTGGTTAAGTGTTTCCTAACCTAACCCCACCAGTCCGTTTAGTTTAGCATGTTCCATTTTGATTAAGTCTTTAGTTCACTTAATCCTATCAATCCTGACTCAGCCTTAATTGTCTTATTAAGGCCCTGACCTCTCACATTAGACAGGTATTGTTGTGGCTGCCTGTTGCCGGTTGGTTCCGGGCAGTCTTACGCCACAACTCAGTCTAACCTCGGGTCCTTGCTGGGCTCCATGTTTAACCTCCCACATTGGATAGGTATTGTTGTGACTACTGGACAGCCGGGCGGTTCCGGGCAGGTTTACATCACAACTCAATCCAACCTCGGGTTAAACACATCGTATTTTCTACATTTACATATCTTGTCATTCTTCTTTATTTCTTATATGTAAATATTTGCGGCCCATTATTAAGTTAATGGTGTAAAGGTTACACCAATCATGGGCCCAACCCATACTTGAATTTGGGCCCTTCTATTTCATATTTTCATTCATTCATTAATTAATTTTAACCCAACGTTATTTTCCCCCGTTTTACACGTCCGTTTATATATTGGGCTTAGCCATTTTAAAGCCCAATTTAGCCATGCGAAAAGGGGAGGCTTAAAGCGTGATTACATACACAAAGAGGGGGAAGGTGAGCGCATGAACTTGCATATGACGTTGGAAACACATACTAGAAACTGGTGTACTTGCATAGTGGTAACATAGGTGACATGAATTAAAGCATGTGAACTTGCATAGGTTTAACTGCAACATGAACCTATATTCTTATTTATGCATAATGTCAAGCATAAGCATGGCATAAATATTTCTAGCATAAGCATGGCATGATGTCAAACATAAGCATGGCATAATATAAGCATGGCATAGGTATAGTTAAATTTGTTCATGGCATAAATATAAACAAGTCATGTTCATAAGGTTTCTATATGTTTACAAAGAGGATACTTTGTTACTAACACAAAAGCATAGTTCAACTTAATTAAATTTAATCACATAACGATGGTATACTTATGCATAAATATTCCTAATCATGGTGTTTGCTTTTAACTTGCAAAAAGGGATTTTTGTGTCTAACTTAGCCATGTCTCACATATGTCATCATATAATTCTTTTAAATAAGATAGACTTAATCATGGATTTCAATTATGCCAAATATCATTCATAGCCTAGCCATATTCATAAGTTTTGCAAAAGCATGACTTAATACATGGATTATGGTGTCAAAATTCCAACATAGTTTCATATGAACTATAACAACCAAACTTGTTTCAATTACTTGCAAAATGATTTATGCACAAAAATGTACATCATGATAGCATAATAACAAAGCCCCAAACTTGCATGAATTTCAATCAACTACATACATGTAGCTTCAACATAGACTACATAATTTGCGCAATATTCCAAACGTATATTTGCATAGAACTACCGCATGTAGTTCTTTATAACATAATGACATAATTCAGAATATCCAAAAGTATGTAAATCGCACAAATACGAATTTCATTGCCACAATTCAAGCATACATATCTACACAATCATTTGTTCATACCAAAGTAATACTCTACTTACAATGGTTGCGGCGAATTCTCTAATTAAGAGATACGATTCCTTTGTTGAATTGATTAGCTTTAGGTTGCTTGAATTGCTTTAGGCTTTAGAACTTCTTCCCTAATCCTCTCTCTAGTTGGCGGCTACTCTTAGTCGTTCCTCAGCAACATGGCGGCTACGTTCTTAATTTTTGAATGAATAGATTAGGGTTTGTCTAGGGTTGTTTATATAGAGGTTAGGAATTGATTAGAACCATTGATGTTGCTAGGTTAGATTGTAGCCATTCATTAGATAGAGAGACCAATTAGAACCCGCCACCTAGCCCTAATGACAAAGCAAGCTTCTGAAAATCGGCCAAACCCAGACCTGGCCAGCCAGGGCTTGCCCAGACCTGACCAACAGGTCATTTTTGACCTGGGCGCACTTGGCAGGTGCGCCAGGTCAAAAATGTACTGGCGCACTTCACAGGTGCGCCAGTGCATTTTTGTTCTGGCGCACTTCCCAAGTGCGCCAGTGCATTCTGACCCGTTTCCGGTTTTTCGCCCAACTTCGTTCGTCCATAACTTCTTCATACGATATCCGTTTTTCGAAAACTCAGACTCTATTTCGCGTATTTTTCCGAGACGAACGCAATGGCGTATCCCGTTTCCCTTAGTTCTTTGATTTGAAATTAATTATACTTTAATTTATGAATTGCACAGTTATAGAATTCATGGGGTGTTACATTCTCCCCCACTTAAAAGGATTTCGTCCCCGAAATCTTCAAGTTAGGAGGAATGTATATCCTAACATCCAATCATCCATCTACTCATCCATCAAACACGAGCATCCATTGTCCTTAAAAGACTTCTAATGCTTCATGATCATATGCGAAGTGTGTGTGTACATGTACTTATCTAATGCAAAATCAGGCGGTCTACTGATTCAGTTGACCTCCTTAATGCGAATTATGTAAGTGCCATGAATCCATTATGTATGCAAATTTTCCCTATTCTTGATTCTACATGAGTGCACAATCATTCAATACAAATGCAGCATCCACATGACAACACATTAAAGTTCAACCATATACGAATGCAAACATATATGCATATGCAATATGAAGTGACTGAGCCGATCTAAAACCTAGATTGTGTGTGTATATGCAACCACGAGCAACCACTAGCAATCACTTGCAACCACTTGCAACCATCATCCATAACATGTTTCAACTACATGTTTCCATCCAAAGGGTTCCTACCTAAAAGATAAGGTCGAGGAAATATATCTAAAAAGATAGATAAAAGCGCAACTTAAGGAAAAAGAAAGATCAAGGATGTACCCTCGAACAGAAAAGGGTAGGCAGTGCGGATTCTAGCTTCAGTTTCCCAAGTCGCGTCTCCCTCGGCGTCGCTCCACTGGACTTTGACGAGTTTGACTTCGCGGTTGCGTAGCTTCTTCACTTCCGTTCCTAGTATGCGGGTTGGAACTTTTCTTATGGTTGCTTCGCGTTCCACTTCGGCCTCTTCGAGGATATTTGGCTCTACCACTTCAGCAGACTCATGTAGACATTTTCGTAGATGTGAAACGTGAAAAACGTTGTGGACTCCAGCCAACTTCTCGGGTAGCTCTAATCTATAGGCCATTTTCCCAATCTTCTCGATGATAGGGAACGGCCCTACGAACCTTGGTGCTAGCTTTCCTGTGGTTCCAAAACGAACAACGTTCCTTAGCGGTGATACCTTGAGAAAAACTCTGTCTCCAACTTCAAATTCAAGGTCGGTTCTCCTCTTGTCGGCATAGGACTTTTGTCTGTCTTGGGCCGTCTTCATCCTTCTTCGTATTAAGTCCACTTTCTCTGAAGTCTCTCGGATCATGTCTGGTTCTAGCACGAGCTTATCAGTAGACTCCCACCAACAAGTGGGCGATCGGCACGGTCTTCCATATAGAGCTTCGAAGGGCGCCATTCCGATGGTTGCTTGATAGCTGTTGTTGTAGGCAAATTCCACCAAAGGAAGGTGGTCTTCCCATGTCCCTCCGAAGTCAAGGACGCATAGCCTTAAAAGGTCTTCCAAAACTCTGTTCACTCTCTCCGTTTGGCCGTCGGTTTGGGGATGATAGGCTGTGCTCAAGCATAACTGCGTTCCTACTGCTTCTTGCAGACTCCGCCAAAACTCGCTGGTGAAGATGGGGTCTCGGTCACTAACAATACTAAATGGTATTCCATGGAGTCGAACGATTTCCTTAAGGTAAAGTGATGCTAGGGATGAGGCAGTTCTCTTACTTTTGACAGGCAAAAAGTGGGCGCTTTTAGTAAGCCTATCCACTATTACCCAAATGCTAGTGTTGCCTCTCCTAGACCTAGGCAGCCCATCGATGAAGTCCATTGAGATGCTATCCCACTTCCACTGCGGGACCTCTAGAGGATGTAGTAGTCCACCAGGCTTTTTCTGTTCCGCCTTAACCTGTTGGCACACCATACACTTGGAAACAAACTCTGCCACATCCTTTTTCATGCCGTTCCAAAAGAAAGTCCTTTTTATGTCTTTGTACTTTTTGTCTGTCCTCTACCTCAAAGATGATGAATAGATCCTCAGTTTCCTTCAGCCAATTTCTAGCTGCTACGAAGGACTCAGTTCCATGGAAATCCCTTCCTCCCATAGCTTTAAAATCCTTACATATCTTAGCAAACGCGTTTCCTCATGGAGGAGGTGGAGGAAGAGGTGCTGCTGCAGTTGGATGATTTCCTGCAGCTGGGGGAGGAGGAACGGTAGGACCTGGCTGAGTGGCCCTTGCTTCTAAGAACCGTCTAAACCAACCAGGTATTGGCACCCCTTCTGGCAAGTTAAGATCTTCGGACATGCTGAAACAAAAAGGATAGGTTCAAAACGAAGGATAAGAGATAGTACCTATGGCTTTGGGGAGTGGACTTTGCCTTTAAAAATAAAATAATATTTTTATCTTTTAAAAATGCTTCTTTAAATTTTCTTTTTGAAAATAATTTTTCAAAACTTTTTATCTTATCTGGTAAACCTATGCTCTGATACCAAGTGAAACACCCCACCTCCGTTAGGGTCACTCTCAAAGGGAATGCCCTAATTTTGGTGGAGGTTTATAAGTACAAGTCACAGATATACAAGACAGATATAAGAACACATATTTGTAAACATCGGAAGAACAACAAACTTTATTTCATAAAGTCAAATACGTGTTACAACAACATCCTTTCCAAAAACATAACATAACACTTTCATAATCTGTCTTGAGTACATTATTTAAAGAAGCATAAATAAAACATAGATAAACTGCAAAAGCCCCATAGTGGATTGTCCAAAGCCATAGTTCAAAACAGGAAAGTCCAAGCAATACATTTCTCTTCTTCAAGCTGGATGTTGAGGTTGGTCAAGCTGCTGTGTTCCCTCCCTGAGAACCTGGGGGGGGGGGGAACGGAAGAAAGAAGACGAAAGAAAAGTAGAGTCAGACATAAAGCCTGAGTAAGTCTAGCACTATTTTGTCTATGAATAAAGAACTGGGTATGATAAGTATAAACGAGAAGTGGGCATGCACTATAAACTTGGTTAAGTTGTCTAGGGTCGAATATACTATCGTACCCCATGTTAATCTCTGAACCCATATAAACTAGTTCCCAACTGGCACCCCAAAATCAGGGTGATGTGATCCATTCAATGATGATCGGCTCCTACTCACATAGTTACATGTGTCTTACGGCCCCCGATGTCTGTAGTTACCTATGCTGGTCCCACTATGGGGTGTATCAAGTCCCATAGTGGCAACCCGACACAACCTTAGAGTGCACAGGTATGCTACTGGTGTCCAGTGCCTTATTTTTCTGCGCCGGAGTGTGTGCACGCCCGCACTCCGTTAGAACCTACACTGCTACACCACCGCCGTCGTTTTGACCTCTTACAATCAGCCCAGTAATCGTGCCCCACCCTGCCTAGTTTCAGGGTATCCTGATACACCTTTTAGGGTTACTGCTGAAAAGGGTCCCCCGTTACTAGGTTTTCTATCTCTAGCCAACATGCTAAGTTGGTTAAGTGTTTCCTAACCTAACCCCACCAGTTCGTTTAGTTTAGCATGTTCCATTTTGATTAAGTCTTTAGTTCACTTAATCCTATCAATCCTGACTCAGCCTTAATTGTCTTATTAAGGCCCTGACCTCTCACATTAGACAGGTATTGTTGTGGCTGCCTGTTGTCGGTTGGTTCCGGGCAGTCTTACGCCACAACTCAGTCTAACCTCGGGTCCTTGCTGGGCTCCATGTTTAACCTCCCACATTGGATAGGTATTGTTGTGACTACTGGACAGCCGGGCGGTTCCGGGCAGGTTTACATCACAACTCAATCCAACCTCGGGTTAAACACATCGTATTTTCTACATTTACATATCTTGTCATTCTTCTTTATTTCTTATATGTAAATATTTGCGGCCCATTATTAAGTTAATGGTGTAAAGGTTACACCAATCATGGGCCCAACCCATACTTGAATTTGGGCCCTTCTATTTCATATTTTCATTCATTCATTAATTAATTTTAACCCAACGTTATTTTCCCCCGTTTTACACGTCCGTTTATATATTGGGCTTAGCCATTTTAAAGCCCAATTTAGCCATGCGAAAAGGGGAGGCTTAAAGCGTGATTACATACACAAAGAGGGGGAAGGTGAGCGCATGAACTTGCATATGACGTTGGAAACACATACTAGAAACTGGTGTACTTGCATAGTGGTAACATAGGTGACATGAATTAAAGCATGTGAACTTGCATAGGTTTAACTGCAACATGAACCTATATTCTTATTTATGCATAATGTCAAGCATAAGCATGGCATAAATATTTCTAGCATAAGCATGGCATGATGTCAAACATAAGCATGGCATAATATAAGCATGGCATAGGTATAGTTAAATTTGTTCATGGCATAAATATAAACAAGTCATGTTCATAAGGTTTCTATATGTTTACAAAGAGGATACTTTGTTACTAACACAAAAGCATAGTTCAACTTAATTAAATTTAATCACATAACGATGGTATACTTATGCATAAATATTCCTAATCATGTTGTTTGCTTTTAACTTGCAAAAAGGGATTTTTGTGTCTAACTTAGCCATGTCTCTCATATGTCATCATATAATTCTTTTAAACAAGATAGACTTAATCATGGATTTCAATTATGCCAAATATCATTCATAGCCTAGCCATATTCATAAGTTTTGCAAAAGCATGACTTAATACATGGATTATGGTGTCAAAATTCCAACATAGTTTCATATGAACTATAACAACCAAACTTGTTTCAATTACTTGCCAAATGATTCATGCACAAAAATGTACATCATGATAGCATAATAACAAAGCCCCAAACTTGCATGAATTTCAATCAACTACATACATGTAGCTTCAACATAGACTACATAATTTGCGCAATATTCCAAACGTATATTTGCATAGAACTACCGCATGTAGTTCTTTATAACATAATGACATAATTCAGAATATCCAAAAGTATGTAAATCGCACAAATACGAATTTCATTACCACAATTCAAGCATACATATCTACACAATCATTTGTTCATACCAAAGTAATACTCTACTTACAATGGTTGCGGCGAATTCTCTAATTAAGAGATACGATTCCTTTGTTGAATTGATTAGCTTTAGGTTGCTTGAATTGCTTTAGGCTTTAGAACTTCTTCCCTAATCCTCTCTCTAGTTGGCGGCTACTCTTAGTCGTTCCTCAGCAACATGGCGGCTACGTTCTTAATTTTTGAATGAATAGATTAGGGTTTGTCTAGGGTTGTTTATATAGAGGTTAGGAATTGATTAGAACCATTGATGTTGCTAGGTTAGATCGTAGCCATTCATTAGATAGAGAGACCAATTAGAACCCGCTACCTAGCCCTAATGACAAAGCAAGCTTCTGAAAATCGGCCAAACCCAGACCTGGCCAGCCAGGGCTTGACCAAACCTGACCAACAGGTCATTTTTGACCTGGGCGCACTTGGCAGATGCGCCAGGTCAAAAATGTACTGGCGCACTTCATAGGTGCGCCAGTGCATTTTTGTTCTGGCGCACTTCCCAAGTGCGCCAGTGCATTCTGACCCGTTTCCGGTTTTTCGCCCAACTTCGTTCGTCCATAACTTCTTCATACGATATCCGTTTTTCGAAAACTCAGACTCTATTTCGCGTATTTTTCCGAGACGAACGCAATGGCGTATCCCGTTTCCCTTAGTTCTTTGATTTGAAATTAATTATACTTTAATTTATGAATTGCACAGTTATAGAATTCACGGGGTGTTACATATACGGCGTGGTCCCTTGATTTACCTTATTTTAAAGTAAAGTTTTAATAACTGTTTTAGTTCTCACACCAGTCACATGAATGACTTGGAGTTTATTGTTTTAACCTAAGCTCTGGGTGCCCTTATTTTCGACACGGGCAACTAGTAGTTTTGGTATTGTAGATTTATATTCACAGGATCCTGATTTACAGCTGGAACGATGCTCGGAAAGCTCTGTATCCGTGTATTACTTTCAGTTGTGTTTTATATTGTTTTTCCGCTGCTATGTAAATTATTGTAATCTCTGATATTTATCGTTTGTGTAATATTCATTTATACTCTATATTTTCTTGTATCTGATGGAATTGTTGTAATAAACAATGAAATGATCTTCTGTTTGCGTTCTATTTTGTCGTGTTCTCAAGGTAATTCATGCTTTCCTTACCGGGGAAGTTACGGGCTGTCACAAATTCGACACAATATTGTTTTAAAAATTGGGTAAATGAAATAATTTTACCCAAAGTTATATTTTGATATAAAAAGATTAAATTCTCAGAAATTATTATATATAAATGTGTCGATTGTTGTATAAGAATACGAACATTGAAATGGTTATATATTGAACCAAATTTTGTTTACATAAGAAGGAGATATATACCAATCAGACAAACAGGAGAATGGCTTGAGTAAAACAAAATGTTTTGGGATGATTCAAAGGTTTTGAATTTATAATGAAATCAAGATATAAGGTTTCAAACTGGTTTTAAATAAAAATCAGAAATTTGGATTCTAGCATTCGAAAATTTAACTAGAATTAGGAAATTGGAACCTAACCGGAAATCGGTTGAGTTCACTGATTTTTTGAGTATTGATCTGATGTTGATTTCGGTCTTTGGGGTTGATACTTAGAAAATTAATCTCTTACTAATTTATGGTCGGGAACTAATGAATGTGTGCATTGGATGTTTGATTGTTGTGAAATCTTTTGGTAAGGAACATGTGTGTTTCAGATAACTTGTACGTTGTGATTGATAGGGAATAACCCGTGTACATGTTTTGTTATAAGTCTACGATTTTGAATGTAAGTGAAATCTCCTCGTTACTCTTTCATTTTGGGGACGAAATTCTTTTAAGGGGTGTAGATTGTAATGTCCTGGTTTTTGACTGAGTTTGTAATACAGTTTATTATGAATTATTTCAACAATTAATTTATATTAAATAAATTTAGTGAAATAAATATGAGGAAGATTTCTAGAATATATTTAAATGGTTTTAAATATTTTAACCATTGTGTATATATGTGTACAACCATTAATAGCCTAGATCACCTAGGAACATAGTTGTATTTTGAACCCATTTGCACATGTATTTGTACCATAATGGTTACTACAAGACTGGAAATATTTTTATGTGAAAAGCCTTAACATAAACATCCTTTCCATCACCATAGCTGGCTCTAGAATCAACAACATCTTGGCCTATATCCTACCATTTGCACATGAGCATATGCTCCATAATAGCCTAGAAAACCTTAGAAGCTAAGTGGTTATTAAAAGTGATTCCTGCACATGGTTTTGTACCCAAATATATGCATGTGCAGGCAAACAAAATCCAATATATTATTGTTCATTCTTTTCATAACCTAAATTAGTGATAGCCATATGACACGCCACCCTTCACCCTAGTACAACATAGGTTCTAAGGACTTTCAGCACATGTTGTACACCCTCATGCAAATCAATACAATGCTACAAATATAGCTGGTCATGCACATCTACACTTACTAAGGAAAATTTTTGTGAAAAGACTTTTCAAATCCTTCCTTTTCAATCTAAATCAAGTGCTGAAGCCTACCATAGAATTTGCACATGGACAAATATGTTTGTACTTCATTTCTCATGACTGTACAATGAAATTTTGCATTGAACTATTAACCAACTATCATCTATGTCTTCACAGCTATGTAATCTTTGTACTTAAATAGGCTGCCATGCTTTGATAAGCCATATGAACTACTGCCGCAAAAATTCACGTGGCTATGCAACTTGTAACAACCCGTACTTTTATAACGTGTAATAACCATAAATCAAGGCAGAATTAATTTTTAAAATAAGAATCAAGGGAAACAGGTTAAGCCATTGCGTTCGTCTCGAAATTCTACTTGGAATCGAGTCCTAGTTTTCGAAAATCAGAGTATATATGACCAAGTTATGACCTTTCTAAGTTTTTAGAAGTTTGCAAGTTCAAAACAGCTCAGAATTCGAATTCAAATTTCGAAATTCAAAGCTCAGAATGGACTGGGCGGGAAATTTCCCACCCAGGACCAGGTCGACCTGGGGGTCGACTATGTAGTCGACCTGCCCAGGACCAGGTCGACCATAGTGTCGACCTGGGGGTCGACCTGGTGGCCGAGCCCACTTTTGAAGCTGGATTCACTTTGATGTTCCTGGCCTCGTTTCTGTCTACATTGACCCTATATAAACAACCCCTAACACTAGTCTCTCTTAACAAAATTCTTTCTGACCTTATGCTGCTCTAATTCTGGTTGAAAAGTTAGAGAAAGGGACTACTTCTTCTACGACGAAACTGCGTGCTGATTTGGGGATTTTTGTTAGGACTTGACTAAGCATATAAAGATTCAACATCGACTCTCTTTTTCTAATTCTCAAACCACGATCTGTAAGCCCCAGTTATTTTTAGATTTAAACTGTAAATGCAATATGGATATGTTGTAAATTGAAATTGGACCTGTGTATGATGACTGTTTTATATCCATTCTTGTTCGTCTTGGATCTTGACTTTGGATATATTACTATGACATTTATTTGGGGCCTATTCATATTGTATATCAAAAAGAAAAACCCCTCATATTATCATGTTGAATCTGCTATTAGTCACAAGTTTATGACTATCACCTTATGTCAATCGTTACTATGACTATACTATCACCTTATGTTATTCGTTACCATGAATATACTATCACCTTATGACAACTGTTATCTTGAATAATACCTTATTTGGCTAGATTTGGGATCTTTATGTTTGAGGCCAATATTCCATATGCCAGTAATGTTATAATCATTTATCTCAAGTCATACCATGCTATGCTAGTAATCACTTTTGCCACCTTATACCCGTCCCTTATTATGTTATTCCCTAATTAGATTTATTTGTATCGATTCGAGCTTACGTGCGATGGGAATACGATTTGGGTAGACTAGGTAAAACATGAATTGGCTTTGAACTTGAATATGAACGTTGTTATAACTTAAACCTATATATGGACATGAACTTGACACGATTTGACATGAAACATGACCTGAAAACTTGACATGAATTTAGACTCGAAACTTGAACATGGGCATGGCACTTAGATAAACTTGAAATGGCCAACTCGAGGATGGGTTGAGTTTGCAGTGTAAATCTTCCCGGAACCGCCCGGCAAATCCAGCGGCTGTAAACAATAGGATCCAATGTGGGTAGTTGGTCATATCGCACGTAAAACCCGAGGTTAGACTATGTTGTGGTGTAAATCTGCCCGGAACCTCCCGGCAAATCCAGTGACCACAACAGTTAGTCTAATGTGAGAGGTTGAGGTGCATTAATGAATTAATGCCACATGATAGGGTTAAGTTATGGACCACTTGAATATACTTAACCAACTTGACACGATGATTTGATAGGGTTAAGTCATGAACCGCTTGAACACACTTAACCAATTTGATACATGATTTGGATAGGGTTAAGTCACGAATTTGAATGACAACACTTAACGCATTAGAAACCCTAGTTACGCGGTCCTTTTCAGCAGTAACCCACTTAGATGTATCACGATACCCTGGGACTTGGTAGGGTGGAGCACGATTACTGGGCTGATTGTAAGCGACCAGAACGACGGCTGAGTAGGTGCGCTATTGTAGGTTCAGGCGGACTATGGTCGTGCACATAGTCTGGAGTTGAAAAAGCAGGCATTGGGCACCCGTAGGTTTACACTGTGCGTGCTTGATTCGTGTCGGTGGTTGGCACCATAGGGCTTGATACACCCTATGGTGGACCTAGCACAGATAACTACATTTCAGGATAGGGCCGTATGACACAGACACATGACGAGCTAGAACTTGTAGGGAGCCGATCGATTAGTAGATCGTACCGTAGGACCCTGTAATGGGTCACTTCATGATACTGGGCCCAGGGATCGTTTCATGATTAATACTTGACATGGGTTTGAACACTAGTACAGATGGCGCAGCGAATCTCGAATATGCGATGCTAGACTTGACTTATCTTGTTTATCATATCAGTCCTGTTATCATCCTTATGTTTAATTCCAGTTTTCACATGTCATGTTACCTTTACTAGTTTTTATACTGAAAGTCACTAGGGCTTACCAGTCTTATGACCGACCCTTTTTCTTTCGCCTCTTTTTCTTTCGTTCCCTACTCCCCCAGGTTCTCAGGGAGGAAACAAAAGCTCTTAGCTTGGATTTAGCTTGCTTTCTGACAGCTCATGTACGGTTTGGTCTTGAGCTATGTTATGGCTGCTTCTGCTATTTATGGGGAATAATTTACTTTTGTTATCTTAAGTTTATGCTTCTTTATTTGGAACTTGATGTAATGGAATAATTTGTACCTTGGTTATATGGGGTTTTAACTCTTTTCTTGAAAGTAATAAAAATTTGGTTTTTAATTTCTACCGCTACTTTATATATGTTCTGCCTTGTGATATCTCTGTGTATGTTTACCTAGATAATACTCCCCCAAAACTAGTGCATTCCCTTTGTGAGTGACCCTAACAGAGGTGGGGTGTTACATTTGGCATCAGAGCAGAAGGTTACCAGGCTGGGAAAAAAGTTTTAAAAACCTTCTGAAACTATTTTCAAAACCATTTATAAAGAAGAATTTTTCAAAAAAAAGTTTTATGTTTAGAAAGGCTATTCCCCAAAAATCCATTAGCACTTTCCTTTGTTTCCTCATTTGAATCTTTTTCTTTTCGTTTTCAGCATGGCTGATCTTAACCTTCCTGAGGGAATACCCATGCCTGGATGGTTCCAAAGGTACTTAGAAGCCAGGGCCAACGACCCGGGCCCGACAGACATCCCTCCTCCTCCCCCAGTGGCCGTGGTTCCTCCTCCTCCCGGTACCGCCTTTGCCAAAATATGCAAAGACTTTAAAGTAATGGGCGACAAGAACTTCGTTGGAACTGAAACCTTTGGTGAGGCACGAAACTGGCTAAAGGAGACGAAAGACTTGTTTATTATCTTTGATATGGAGGACCATAGGAAAGTTCAGTTGGAAGCATGGTTCATGAAAGAGGAAGCTGCATTTTGGTGGGAAGTCACCAACGCTACCAGGCCAGTTGAGACTTGGGCAGTTAAAGAGAGGTTTGGGCTTAAATTCTTATCGTCAGCAGAAGTGAACCTTCAGATGGAGAGGTTCCTAGCACTCAAGCAAGGGGACATGTCTGTTAGGGAGAACGTGAATAAGTTTAATCAGCTTGCTCGGTTCGGTTTGGATTTGGTCAACATAGCCCAGAAAAAGGCTATACGCTTTGCTCGAGGATTGAATGAGTCACTACATAGTTTGGCCATAACTCATATACCCATGGGGGCGAACTTTGAAAGCTTGGTGGATATGGCTCTACTTCATGAGGAAGACAAGAACAGCAAGAAGGAGGTTAAGCCTAATGAGACTCAGAATAAGAAAGCTGACTTCAAGAAGGGGAACAACAAGAATAACAAGAATAACAAGAGCAACAACAAACCACGTGAGACGAGGAAGTGCAACATTTGTGGTATTACGGGACATCAAGCTAAAGACTGTAGAAAGAAGAAGAGGAAGTTGGGTGAATGCTTTCATTGTGGAGATACTGGACACATCAGCAAGGATTTCCCTAAGAAGCAAGGGCAGGGGCAAGGGCAGACCCAGCGAGCAGGACCTTCTGGAGGGCTGTTGCATGCTCTCAACACCACTCCAGCTCTTGACCGAGGTAGTAATATTTCCGTAGAAAGCCTTGTTTACATTTCTGACTTTCCTGTTCGAACCTTATTTGACTCTGGCGCATCGCATACTTTTATTTCTTCTGATATTGTTGAAAATCTGCACCTAAGTACTAGTCTGGTTGAGGATCCCATTATGGTTTCAAATCCAATTGGGGGCTCCGCCCATTTATCTATGATGTGTATGGATTTGAGGATCTCTATCTTAAGCGTAGAATTCACGTGTAATGCTTATGTTCTCGGATTTATGAGATACAGTTTGATCCTAGGTATGGATTGGCTGTCCAATTATGGAGCCATTCTTGATTGTGAACGAAGGGTAGTGAGGCTCATGACTCGCCTCGGTAATACCCTTGAAATTTCTTGTAACCCAAAGGGTCCGATCATGTTGTGTTATCTTGAATCTCTTGACTCGTACGTCGATAATTTGCAATCTGTAAGAGTGGTCCGAGAATATCCAGATGTCTTTGATGAAGTGAGGGGGTTACCTCCTAAACGCGAGATAGACTTCCGAATTTATCTTGTTGATAATGCCAAGCCAGTTTCATTTCCTGTTAGGCACATGGCCCCGCGAGAAAGAAGAGAGCTCAGTAAACAAGTTAACGAGTTGCTTGAGAAAAATTTCATAAGACGAAGCATTTCTGAATGGGGTGCTCCAGTGGTATTCGCTACTAAGGCGGATGGATCACTTCGTCTGTGCGTAGATTATCGTGAGTTAAACAAGCTAACTAAGAAAAATAGGCACCCACTACCAAGAATCGACGATTTGTTTGACCAGCTTGTGGGAGCATCTGTTTTCTCTCAACTCGATCTAGCCACAGGATTCCATCAGCTTAGAGTGGCTGAGGATAGCACTGACAAAACTGCATTTAGGACTCCAGATGGGTTCTTCGAATGGCTCGTCATGCCGTTTGGGTTAATGAGTGCACCCGCATACTTTGTGGATTTGATGAGTAGGGTGTTTCGGGAGTTCCTTAACAAGTTTGTGGTAGTTTTCATGGATGGTATTTTAATCTTCTCAAAAGATGAAGAAGAGCATGCTAAACATCTCAAGGAAGTCATGGAAACGCCTAGAGCACACCAGTTAAAGGCTAAGTTCTCCAAATGCCACTTTTGAGAAAGGAAGTTCAGTTCCTTGGACATGTAGTTTCTAAGCAAGGCATAGCCGTGGACTCCGCAAAGGTAGTTGCGGTACAGGACTGGAAAATTCCTAGGAATGCAACGGAGGCGAGGAGCTTTCTCGGTTTGGCGGGCTACTACAGGAAGTTCATTAAGGATTTCGCTAAGATTTCAACCCCTCTTACTAAGTTAACAAAGAAGAACCTAGCTTTTTCATGGGACATAGAGTGCGACGCTGCTTTTCAGAGACTTAAGAGAGCCCTCACCACAGCTCCAATTTTGGCATTACCCGATGGAGGTAAGATGTTTACCATGTACACAGATGTGTGCGGCACGGGATTAGGCACTGTCCTAATGCAAGAAGGAAGAGTAATATGCTACGGGGGTAGATAACTTAAAGTTCATGAGAAAAACTATCCCACGCATGACTTGGAGTTGGCCGCGATTGTTTTTGCACTTAAAGCTTGGCTCCATTATCTTCTAGGGGAGAGGTTCGAGCTGTATACCGACCACAAATCGCTTAGGTACCTCTTCTCATAGAAAGATTTGAATCTGAGACAACAGTGGTGGATGGAGTTCTTGGCATCATATGACTTCGATATAGCTTATACCCCTGGCAAGGGTAACGTAGTGGCGGACGCGCTAAGTAGAAAAAGGTTGACTTGAGCCCCTTGTTTGTTGAAAGGAAAAGCTTGAGTTTATAACAACCTTTGATTTTACACCTGTTGTTGAGTTATTGACTGCTACGTTAGCATCTATTGATTTAATACCTACACTTCTAGATCAAGTAGGGACTTCACAGAAGGAAGACCCACAGATAGTGAAATCGTGAACAAGCTGATTAGCGGTGAGACGTCAAGTCACCTCAGTAGGTATGCCATAGATAACATGGGATGGATAAGGCGCGATGGAAGGCTATGTGTCCCACAAGTGGGAGATCTAGTAAGGAAAGTTCTCGAAGAGGCGCACCACTCGAAGATGACTATACATCCCGGAGGGGATAAGATGTACAGAGATATGAAACGCATTTTCTTTTGGGCTGGAATGAAAAAGGACATTGCAGAGTTCGTTTCGAAGTGCATGGTGTGCCAACAAGTAAAGGCCGAGTCGAAGAAGCCTGGTGGGCTATTACATCCTTTGGAGGTTCCGCAATGGAAATGGGAGAGTATCTCGATGGATTTCGTGGATGGACTGCCTAGGTCAAGGAAGGGAAATACTAGCATATGGGTCATAGTTGATAGACTCACGAAAAGTGCTCACTTCATTCCGATGAAAAGCAAGAGGACCGCATCATGGCTAGTGTCTATTTACCTTCGAGAAGTAGTTCGGTTGCACGGGGTTCCTGCTAGTATAGTTAGTGATCGTGACCCGATTTTCACTAGCCAGTTTTGGAATAGTCTGCAAGAAGCCATGGGTACACGACTGAATTTAAGCATGGCCTATCACCCATAGACGGATGGACAAACCAAAAGGGTAAATAGGGTACTAGAAGTTCTCCTGAGGCTATGCATTCTTAACTTTGGTGGTACTTGGGAAGACCATCTTCTTCTCGTGGAGTTTGCATATAATAATAGTTACCAAGCTAGCATCGGAATGGCACCGTTCGAAGCCCTGTATGGAAGACCGTGCAAGTCGCCAACTTGTTGGTGGGAGACAACAGACAGGCTTATACTTGGGCCCGACATGATAAGAGACACTTTTGAGAAGATTGAGTTGATACGAAGACGGATGAAAACGGCCCAAGACAGACAGAAATCTTATGCGGACCAGAGTAGGACAGACCTAGAATTCGAAGTCGGGGATATGGTCTTTATAAAAGTTTCTCCGTTACGCAATGTAGTTCATTTTGGTGCAGTTGGAAAGCTACCACCAAGGTTCGTAGGATCGTTCCCCATCACTGAGAGGATTGGACGGATGGCCTATAAGGTAGACTTACCCGAGAAGTTATCTGGAGTACACAATGTCTTTCACGTCTCGCATCTCCGAAAGTGCTTGCATGAGTCGGCCGAAGTGGTTGAGCCAAGCATCTTTGAAGATGTAGAAGTGGAAAAAGAGGCAACATTGAGGCGAATTCCGATTCGTATCTTGGGGACGGAGATTAAAAAGCTAAGGAATCGAGAAGTCAAGTTAGTTAAAGTGCAGTGGAGTGAAGCCCAAGAAGACGCAACTTGGGAAACCGAAGAGAAGATACGCGCGCTTTACCCATTTCTTTTTTAGGGTACATTCTCGATCTCTTTTTCCTATAAACTTGAGAACCTTTTCGTATCATGCTTCTACTACCTACGTTTGTCTTGTTATCTTCTTGATCTTATCTTGAGAACCTTAGGTAGAACCATATGGATGTAAACATGTGATTGAAGCATGTTATGGTTGATGTTTGCAAATGATTGCAAGTGTTTGCAAGTGGTTGCTAGTGGATGCATGACACACATTAGGCACTAGATCGACTCAGTCACATTTTCGTGTTGCATATGCATGAGTGCTTATACTTGTACATGGAAGGAACTTGTTATGCTATCACTTGGATGTTGCATATGAATGAATGTTTGTGCACTCATGTAGAGATTATAAACTATGTTAGGAATTTGCATACATGTTGGATTCATTACACTAACATATTTTGCATTAAGGAGGTTTACTGAATCAGTAACCGTCTGATCTTCTGCATTAGATAAGTACATATACACACACTTTATGCATATGTTCATACAGCACTAGAAACCTTTTAAGGAAAATGGTTGCATGTGGATGATGCTTTGAGTAGATGGATTATGGATGGTAGGACACATCCTCCCTAACTTAGAGATTTCGGGGACGAAATCCTTTAAGGGGGAGAATGTAACAACCCGTACTTTTATAACGCGTAATAACCATAAATCGAGGCAAAATTAATTTTTAAAATAACAATCAAGGGAAATGGGTTACGCCATTGCATTCGTCTCGAAATTCTGCTTGGAAACGAGTCCGAGTTTTCGAAAATCAGAGTACGTATGACCAAGTTATGACCTTTCGAAGTTTTCAGAAGTTTTCAAGTTCAAAACAGCTCAGAATTCGAATTCAAATTTCAAAATTCAAAGCTCAGAATGGACTGGGCGGGAAATTTCTCGCCCAGGACCAGGTCGACCTGGGGGTCGACTATGTAGTCGACCTGCCCAGGACCAGGTCGGCCATAGTGTCGACCTGGGGGTCGACCTGGTGGCCGAGCCCACTTTTGAAGCTGGATTCACTTTGATGTTCCTGGCCTCGTTTCTGTCTACATTCATTGACCTGACCCTATATAAACAGCCCCTAACACTAGTCTCTCTACACAAAATTCTTTCTGACCTTATGCTGCTCTAATTCTGGTTGAAAAGTTGGAGAAAGGGACTACTTCTACGATGAAACTACTTTGCTGATTTGGGGATTTCTGTTAGGACTTGACTAAGCATATAAAGATTCAACATCGACTCTCTTTTTCTAATTCTCGAACCACGATCTGTAAGCCCCAGTTATTTTTAGATTTAAACTGTAAATGCAATATGGATATGTTGTAAATTGAAATTGGACCTGTGTATGATGACTGTTTTACATCCATTCTTGTTCGTCTTAGATCTTGACTTTTGGATATATTACTATGACATTGATTTGGGGCCTATTCATGTTGTAAATCAAAAAGAAAACCCCCTCATATTATCATGCTGAATCTGCTATTAGTCACAAGTTTATGACTATCACCTTATGTCAATCGTTACTATGACTATACTATCACCTTATGTCAATCGTTACCATGACTATACTATCACCTTATGACAACTGTTATCTTGACTAGTACCTTATTTGGCTAGATTTGGGATCTTTATGTTTGAGGCCAATATTCCATATGCCAGTAATGTTATAATCATTTATCTCAAGTCATACCATGCTATGCTAGTAATCACTTTTGCCACCTTATACCCGTCCCTTTTTATGTTATTCCCTAATTAGATTTATTTGTATCGATTCGAGCTTACGTGCGATGGGAATATGATTTGGGTAGACTAGGTAAAACATGAACTGGCTTTGAACTTGAATATGAACGTTGTTATAACTTGAACCTATATATGGACATGAACTTGACACGATTTGACATGAAACATGACCTGAAAACTTGACATGAATTTAGACTCGAAACTTGAACATGGGCATGACACTTAGATAAACTTGAAAATGGCCAACTCGAGGTTGGGTTGAGTTTGCAGTGTAAATCTACCCGGAACCGCCCGACAAATCCAGTGGCTGCAAACAATAGGATCCAATGTGGGTAGTTGGTCATATCGCACGTAAAACCCGAGGTTAGACTATGTTGTGGTGTAAATCTGCCCGGAACCGCCCGACAAATCCAGTGACCACAACAGTTAGTCTAAGTGGGAGGTTGAGGTGCATTAATGAATTAATGCCACATGATAGGATTAAGTCATGGACCACTTGAATATACTTAACCAACTTGACACGATGATTTGATAGGGTTAAGTCATGAACCACTTGAACACACTTAACCAACTTGATACATGATTTGGATAGGGTTAAGTCACGAATTTGAATGACAACACTTAACGCATTAGAAACCCTAGTTACGCGGTCCTTTTCAGTAGTAACCCACTTAGATGTATCACGATACCCTGGGACTAGGCAGGGTAGGGCACGATTACTGGACTGATTGTAAGCGACCAGAACGACGGTTGAGTAGGTGCGCCATTGTAGGTTCAGGCGGACTATGGTCGTGCACGTAGTCCAGAGTTGAAAAAGCAGGCATTGGGCACCCGTAGGTTTACACTGTGCGTGCTTGATTCGTGTCGGTGGTTGGCACCATAGGGCTTGATACACCCTATGGTGGACCTAGCACAGGTAACTACATTTCAGGATAGGGCCGTATGACACAGACACATGACGAGCTTGAACTTGTAGGGAGCCGATCGATTAGTAGATCGTACCGTAGGACCCCGTAATGGGTCACTTCATGATACTGGGCCAAAGGATCATTTCATGATTAATACTTGACATGGGTTAGAACACTAGTACAGATGGTGCAGCGAATCTCGAATATGCGATGCTAGACTTGACTTATCTTGTTTATCATATCAGTCCTGTTATCATCCTTATGTTTGATTCCAGTTTTCACATGTCATGTTACCTTTACTAGTTTTTATACTGAAAGTCACTAGGGCTTACCAGTCTTATGACTGACCCTTTTTCTTTCGCCTCTTTTTCTTTCGTTCCCACACCCCCCAGGTTCTCAGGGAGGAAACACTAGCTCTTAGCTTGGATTTAGCTTGCTTTCTGACAGCTCATGTACGGTTTGGTCTTGAGCTATGCTATGGCTGCTTCTGCTATTTATGGGGAATAATTTACTTTTGTTATCTTAAGTTTATGCTTCTTTATTTGGAACTTGATGTAATGGAATAATTTGTACCTTGGTTATATGGGGTTTTGACTCTTTTCTTGAAAGTAATAAAAATTTGGTTTTTAATTTCTACCGCTGCTTTATTTATGTTCTGCCTTGTGATATCTTGTGTATGTTTACCTAGACAATACTCCACCAAAACTAGTGCATTCCCTTTGTGAGTGACCCTAGCGGAGGTGGGGTGGTACACACCTGCTTCTTTAAAATGGGTTGTGCGTATATCATACATCATGCATCTTCATTATTCACGTCAAATATATACAACAGCTTTATACTTAGCTATGCATTTCATTCCATCAATAGCAACAGCTAGGCCTTCCATTTAGCTATGTATGTTCATTTCATGCAAGTCCATCAAAGCCTCATTGTTAATTCATTTCTTGCTCCTATAAATATCCATACGAGCTACTGCATATCACCATATTTTTATTTGAACTAAAACTAAAAGAGTAAATGAAAGTAAAGCATGGTAAGGCAGTTTTAGAAATGGTAGAAACCCTGAACAGATGAGCTGAGAAATAGGGAGCAAGAGTAAAAACAGAGGACTTAAAATAAGGTGAGTAAACCACTTATGTACCCTTTTATACTATACCCAGATTATATATTAATGATGCAACTTATATACGTGTTTATACATGCTTGTGGATGTATTATATCATTTCTGTAAATTAGGGAAATGCGGAGGGAAGAGGTGTCTGAATAATGTGTGTGCTTTCTTTGGTGTTGGCCTTGGTTGATATATATATATATATATATATATATATATATATATATATATATGTACACACACACACAGTGGCAAAATGAAGAAAATCATGAGAAAACTTATAAGCAAGGCGAAATAAATCACTAGTTAATCGTTCAAACCAAATATTATGATTTGTGAAACATTACTTCATTTGCAGCTATTGTCTCCACGACTACTTATTAATTCAGGATGGCAAGTTACACTGAAATGCAGATAATTTGTTTTGTTTGTATAGTAGATATTATAACCGCTATTAAATGCTATATGCATGAATAATTATGGAATGAATAAATAATGAAAACGATTGATTCGATCTGTGAAGTTTCACAATACACCGTTGATGGTACAATTTATTCAGTAGTGGTTGATTTTTTTAAGGATAGATACTATTCCTATTTGGTAGAAATAAACTGATAAATATTGGGTTTTGGCATATATATAAGAGCATGCAAGTTCCATATTTGGTTTTGGCAAGAAGAAGTGAATAAAGGCAGTAGAATTAAGACAATGAAAAGAAACCGACGGTAGTTAATATGGTGCTTAAACATTATTATATCTGCAATGACACATTACACGGACCCGACAAAAATAACATAGTGATGATTTATAGTTATAGTAGTTAGTAATCATTAACTTGATATTGTTACATGGTGCAAGAATTCATGTAGTCTGTAGTGTACATATATATATACAGTCCTAGGAAAATGGAACGGGATCAAGTAAATGAATGAAAAGAAGGTAAGAAAAGTATAGGGTCTGTAGATGTCTGTTCTTTGAGTTAGAAAGCTTAAGTAATAAATAATCAAATACAAAATGTGCCTGGGTCTACCTAACTTGGATGGACGAAATAATTTAAAGAATGCAATGGTGCTGATTCTACGTTGTCTAAATAAAAAAAAACTTAGTTAAAACTTAAAGAACAGAACATGAAGTTGTAAAATTGTATGCTATAAGTAATAGCCTATTCACCATGCTTTGTTACGGTATTTTTCCACCCTCATGCTCCATGATACATCTGCATATGTTGACAGTGCATGTATACATGCGTGAAAAATGACTATGAGCTTTAACCCAGTCGAACGCAATGTAAACCGTAAAAAAAAATCGAATAGAAAGAAAACGAGACAAACGAGAAAAGGGCGAAGATTTTTACTGAAGAGGGGGAGCAACGTTTGCAAAGGAGAAAGAAAGGAAAAAGAAAAAACGGTGGTAGGAAATTGAATTCGAAGTTGGTCAATATGAGAGTGGAAGGGAAATTATATGGGATACGTAGCAGTTACCATTTCCCTTACATTTAACAGGAAGGGAAAGCCAAAGTGGAATCCATAGTAAACATGGAAGGAAACCACAAGTTTTGATGGCAATGAAAATGAGAGCGCTTAATTAATTTGTTAAAACTGAAAATGAAAGAGGTGAAAAACAGTTTTCTTCTCGCTAAAAAAAAAACATAAGTTAAATCCGCATGATTCACCTAGTAGCATGTGGTTATGACTTCAACTACCTGTAGTGCACCTAAGAAAAGAAGGGAAGCAACCGTAAAGGGATTGGGTTGTTGCATGCAGCATGGTGTTGTTTGTGTATGGGATTGACAAAAGAAAAGGAGAAGGAAAAGAAAATAGGAGGAGAAGAAAAAGAATAACAACAAAGGATTTAAGAAAGGAAGAAGTATTAAGGAAGGAAAGAAGTAATAAAAGTAAAGAAGAAATTTGATTATAGAATGCATACAGTAAATAAAGCAAGTATCATATTATTTGAATTGAATTTGTAGACAAGTAACATTGTACACAAATGATACTTAGAGCCGACCCAGGAATTTTGGTGCCCAAGCCCACTTCAGGAATACAAGTTTGTAAAAAAAAAAAATTATAATGTACAAAGTTTTAGCTAGATAGATTTTGCACCTGAAATGAAACTTTCAATGACCAAAGCCCAGGTCAGAAATGAGAATTTAAAAAGTACAAAGCAATAGCTGGCCTTTGAACCTGGATCCCCAGGCAATAATTCCTCAGCCTTACCACTAAACTACTCAATGCTTCACAACATGGAATCTTTATTGATGTTTATGAAAAATTTATAAAGAAATTGTATACCTCTTGCCCCAGCCCAGTGGGCTGCCCTAGCCCGAGGGCTTGGTGGGCTTCCCCCTGGGCCGGGCCTGAATTGATACTGGTACTAAAAAGTAACAGCAACGCATGGACTATCATAAATCTTTTGCTTATATAAGCCAATGCATGGCAATGGCATGGTGGAATCAATGGTTATTGTTTTATTAGTTGGTCTTCTCTTTACTGATGTTTATAAGCATAAAATATTCCTGTAGCATCTTCCACTTTGTCTTCTGTTCAACTTCTTTATTCTTTAGTTCCCATTAATTAAAACAATATCGGCTTAGACTTATACGAAATTGTGATGGACAGTTTACTTGAAGCAAAAAAGGTTTGCATGGAGCAAGAAATTTATGGTGCCAGGCAAAACGAGGTAAGGAAACATAGATAAAAGAATAGAGAAAATAAAGGAGCGGACGGGATAACGTTTGGGCCTTGTTGGGCCAGAACGAAAATAGAAGTGGAAAAAAGTGAAAAGGGGGTGGGCTGAGCTAGTGGGCTTGTCGGGCCAGAAAACAAGAAATAAAAGAAATAGAAATAAAGGGAGTAATATAGAGAAAGAAAATAAGTAAAGAATGGTAAAAAATGGAAGCAGTCGAAATATATTTGATAGTCTAAACTTTCATCATTAATGTATATTATAAACTAAGTTATATTTCTATAAGTAAGAATCAAATTAAGTTATACTTTTGAATAATTCAAAAATAAAAAATAAAGGGAATGGAATTCATTCAATCATTTTCAAAACCAGATAATGAGTAAAAATTCGATGTGTTGAAATATAATCAACTATATATCGTGATTTCGAGAAGGTGGTTGACTGTACTAATGAGTTCAATGTTTTGAAATATACGCTGATGTTGTAAAAACCCGTAAAATGCGAGCCAATTTAAAATTTTTATTTTGGCAATTTTAGCGAATTTTGAATATTTAAAATAGATTATTTTAAATAATATCGACGAAAGATTTATTTTGAATAGAATTCGAATGTATATATTATATAGATCGTCATTAGAATATAAATATTTATTTTAAATTATAAAAGGAATTGAAAATGGCGCGGTAGTTCGATAATTCGATTTCAAAATTCAAATGAATATACCAGGTGCAAAATAAATCGGATTTTAGTGAAACCAAAAACATTTGAATATAATTGATAATATCTTTCCAACGTATCCGAAAGATTGAAATTTCATTGCGGGAATCAAAAGATATGTCCAGTTGAAAATTCTGAATAGTCGCTTTGGAGCAAAACTGGTGGCACTCCATTCTCGATCACCTTTCAGATTTGATAATTTAAATTATCAATTCACTTTTCAATCTAATTAAAGATTCATTAGAACTCCTACTTAGTTTTAATCCTTTCAAAAATCAATATCTTGCCTTTAACTGGGTTAAAGAACCAATGTCATCTAAAACACGATCCACGATAAACCCAAATCACATTTGATATTAATTACAAGGCTCTGAATAGAAAATATACTGGCTTATATTCAATATCAAATTCTGAAACCAACAAATATCGTATTGGAAATAACGATATAAAATATATCTTTCAAATTCCCATAACAATGTCTGTATAGACACGAAATCCAATATCGAAATATTCCGAAGATAATTTCGATTCAACTCCATTCCAATCCACGTATTGGGAATATTGATTATTTTTAAAATCACTTTCAAATTCAAATTATTTATTTCAAAAATAAATTGATTTTAATTCTAGTTCAAAACTAGTTCATTTCGACAAAAATATATTTTTATCCTTTCAAATATGGAATTTTACATCCCAGTTCTTTCCAGTTCATATATCATGATTTTACACAAATTATAGATATTTTTAATAATTTTATCAAGGCCCGTACAGTCGATTTCCATCAACGGTCATCGAACTGCACTTACAGCGACCTTTTCCAAATTTGATTTGGACATAATTCCAAGTCCAACCATTAGATTTCAAATTTCTAATATTCATTGGAAAGCTCTTTTCGATACGAACCCAACGGTTCCAGTTTTAGAAGAATCCGACGGTCGGATCTCCCGCAACGTCAATTCGAAGTCAATGGTCGAAATTCACGAACTGCCGCGGCGCGGCGTATTCTATTCAGGCCATTATATATATATTATATATATTTCGTCGATTTCCTTTTTAAAACGTATTTTATAAATAGTTCTAAATTCGTTTCAAAAACAATTTGGGGGTTAGTGGAAGGACTGCATTGGAATTCGCAAACAGATCCAGACGGTTCAGCAATTCAGAAAGCAAAGCACTGCGGAGTGGAACCCTCTGTGAGAACTCCTCACTTTTATTTCAAATTTCTAGTTAATATATATACTAGGATGCAGACGGTGCTTATCAGCACCCGACACCCGTCATCCACAGACCATGGATGGCTTGTTTGTTTGATTGATGTGTTGTGAAATTTGTTTGTATTGTTGATGTGAAATCGATGATAAAAAGTAGATGGTTGAAATAAATTAATTATCGTTAAAAATATAATTTTTAATGTGAATGTGAATAAATAAATAATTATAAACAAATCGGCTGATTTGTTTATATACACCGATTTGACTGATATTGATTGGGACGATAAATTTTACACATTGCCCAACTGCACAAATTAAAATCTGTTTTTGTTGATTTGAAACCCCACACGGGTGTTGGGATGAAATTTGGCGTACACTAATCCCAATTATTTAATTGTATGTCGATCGATTGGTCGACAGCCTGTGTAAGCGTTAATTATTTATATTTGATGCTTATGCAGTTGTGTGGTGCACCTTGGATGAAGGTTGATTGTTTATCATTGTTATTATATATATGTGGTGTATGGAATCCATATAATTAACATTATATGGTGATTGATTGGGCCTCATTCCAATTGGGAAAATAAAGAATATTAGAAAATAAAGATTAACGCGTTGACGGTACTCATTTGTTGAGATTAGTCAGGTGGTGAAAGAAATATAGATTCATGCGTTGAATAGGATAAATATTCATTTGTTGAATAGAATAACGAAGTTATTGAAAAATATAAAGCCGTGTTGATTAGAGATGCGCTATTTTGACGCGAACGATATTGATATCGATTATATTCGTTTTTAAAATGACTGTTTAGAAAGAGATGTAAAAATATAGAATAGAATTGAAATTTGAATTCGAATAGAATAGAATCAAATTGATTCGAATAGAATAGAATCAAATTGAATCGAATTGAATTCGATTTGAATTGAATATAAAACGAATTCGAATTTAATTGAATATAAAGTGAATTCAAATTGAATTGAATATAAAGTGAATTCAAATTGAATTGAATATAAAGTGAATTCAAATTGAATAGAATATAAAGTGAATTTGAATTGAATTGAATAAAAAGTGAATTCGAATTGAATTGAATATAAAATGAATTCGAATTGAAATTGAATAGAAATGAATCCGAATTGGGATTGAATAGAATCGAATTTGAATTGAAATCAATTTGAAATGAATTTAAAACGAATTTATATTGGGAAAAATTCAATTTTGATTTGAATATGAAATGAAGTTGAAATCGTTTTGAAAACGAATTTAAAACGATTTATAAAATTTGTTTTAAATAGAAATCGACGAAGTATATATTATATATAATATATATATATATATAATATAATGGCCTGAATAGAACGCGCCGCGCCGCGGCAGTTCCCGAATTTCGACCATTGACTTCGAACGGACATTACGGGAGATCCGACCGTCGGATTCTCCTGAAACCGGAACCGTTGGGTTCGTATCGAAAAGAACTTTCCAATGAATATTAGAAATTTGAAATCTAACGGTTGGATTTGGAATTATGTCCAAATCAAATTTGGAAAAGGTCGCTGTAAGTGCAGTTCGATGGCCGTAGATGGAAATCGACTGTACGGGCCTTGATAAAATCACTAAAAATATCTATAATTTGTGTAAAATCATAATAAATGATTTGGGAAAAACTAGGATGAAAAACTCCATATTTGAAAAGATAAAAATAGATTTTTATTGAAATGAACTAGTTTTGAACTAGAATTAAAATCAATTTATTTTTGAAATAAATAAATTAAATTTGAAATGGGTTTTAAATAACCAGAATTTCTAATATATTTAATTGGAATTGAAATAGAATGTGATTTGGGTTTATCATGAACTGTGTTTTAAATGACATTAGTTCTTTAACCCAGTAAGTGAAGTTATAATGAATCTAAATTAGATTGAAATATGAATTGATAATTTAAATTATCAAAATTTGGAAATGATCGAAAGGGGAGTATCACCAGTTTTACTTCTAGCGATAGTTAAATCTTTAATTAGATTTGAACGTGAAATGGTAATTAAATTTACCGATAACACCATGGTGTTAGTTATAGGGTAATAACAGTTTTGCTCCATGGGATGAATAGGTTGGGATTGGGAAATAAAATAAATAATTACTTCGGTGTGGTTAGCTAATCCCGACTAGTTTGGAAAACCATAATATGGTTTGAAATGATATCCAAAGAAAGATTAAAGAATAAATTTAAAAGGATTTATCTTTGATAAAATTAATGGGAACCTTTCCCTAGGAGTGTGAATATATGAATAGAAGAATATTCTGAATTGGAATGAGGCGTATGTCATGTTTGCGTAACAAGTGTTTATTACATACGTGGGTTATTCAGAGAGGCCGGGTCTATACCCATTCTGAATAACCGATTCGACGACGAGTCGAAGAGATTGAAGACGGTGCAAGACCGACGATCTTCACATCGAATGGATGGGTGCTACTGATGCTCACGATGGGAGTAGCTACCTTGAAGGGGGCTAAAGTAGTAGTCATCCGGACGTGCTTGGAGGTCGACGGATATGCGAGGAAAGTGCCTCCGGTTTCGTTCAGACCCAGAACGGACTTGTAAATGGATGGTGTGTCTGACATTGTATTCCTTTATATTGTATTCGTTGATCTCTGCTAAATATATATCTGTTTGGCGGCGGAGAATTTATTCTCTTGCTTAACGCCCTTCTCTGAGACATACGAGCTCAGAGGTTATATATTGGCAGAAATCAGTGGTACGATATGGATTGATAGTGTGACATGTTGAGATGCAGTGATCCAGAGTTTTGTTGAAAAGCAAAGTTTGGTGGATGATGATCAAAGCGTAGCTTTAATATAGCACGACTTTGTGTATAGCGTTGATTCGCGAGCCTCACACCCCGGTATGGTGGTAAACTGATGGTTTGATCAGTATGCTTTTTAGTGGATGGGCACCTTCGTGGTGTCGTGGATTCGGTCGACCGAGATTGAGCTCAGTGCTCAGAGGGATAGGGTAAGCGGTGTTTTCTCTGGACGAGACGTAAGCCGCAGTGATACTCGATTTTCCAAAAGTGCGGATGTGCATTACGGTGTTTTCTCTAGCTGAGACGTAAGTCGTTGAGATGGCACTACGTGATCGATCTTTCGAATCAGGAGCCACCATGATGGAAATCCAATTTCCAAATATGACATTTTGCGGTTTTGATTGCAGAGCCTAGTATTGGCGACATGATATATGGTACCCATGCCGTCTATGATTGATATATTTATATTTGAAGTTGTTTTCTTCACTTATAGTGATAATATAAGATGAAATTTCACGTATCAAGCATATTTGGCTATTATAAGGGAAAACCCTATCCTCCGGCTTGCGTTGCATTGTGTGATGGGACCTGGGTCTTATAATAGCTTCATTTTTCTTTATTTAGCATTGCGCTGTTTGTTTTCTGCACTGGTATTCTTGGGAGGAAACCCGTTCCGTGTTATACGGCGTGGTCCCTTGATTTACCTAACTTTAAAAACAAAGATTAATAACTGTTTTAGTTTTCACACCAGTCACATGACTGACCTGGAGTTTATTGTTTTAACCTAAACTCTGGGTGCCCCTATTTTCCACACGGGCAGCTAGTAGTTTTGGTTTTGCAGATTTATATTCACAGGATCCTGATCTACAGCTGGAACGATATCCGGAAAGCTCTGTATCCGTATATCTCTTCTAGTTGTGTTTTGTATTTTTTTCCGCTGCGATGTATTTAAATGTAATTTAAATCTCTGATATTTTTCTGTGTAATATTTATTCATACTCTGTATATTCTTGTATTCTGATGGAATTGTTGTAATATACAATGAAATGTTCTCCTGTTTGCGTTCCGATGTGTGTTGTTCTCAAAGTATCCGCTCTTTCCTTATCGGGAAGTTACGGGTTCTCACAGATGTGTTTTGACTAAAGACAAAAATCGTTTTATAATCAGGTAATGAAATAAGAAATCGAATAAATAATGATTAAATGTAAATTTTAAAATAACTTGATGAACAACTTGTAATACTATTCCAAATGAAATCAAGTTAATTAAATAGAATGAGTCGAGAAGAAATAATATCCATAGTGGATAACGTTGGAAGCAAAGCCTTTGCAAATGAGGATGGGTGTGAGGAATATTGGTAAGAGATTTATTTACCGATAACGATGGTATTTTCTGAAGTTCCAAAAATAAATGGAATAGTGATAAATTGGAAGGAGACGTTGAATTGGTATCGACTTAGTTGAACTCAAGAAAGTATTATTCACTTTCCGTTTTAAATCAGATTTAAATCAATTATATATTGTATTATATATTCATCTAAGGAAATGAAATAATATATAAGTCAGGTAGATTGAACTGTAAATTATAATGATACTGTTGTAAGCAATGAAAATAAATAGGATTACTAAAATGAATAGAATCTTAGATAGTTATGATTTGGAAATAAATATTTTCCAAGATCGACTAATTTATAAATAACTATTTGTTGAATTTGAATTATTGAATTGTGATAGATAATATTTGTTGTGATGGTTGATCTGCTGATTTGATTTATTTTATAATGATGTGGTATGACTTATTGAACTTATTAGTTCAATTTAAACATTTATATGTCTTAATTTTATATAATCAAACTATTGTTAAAACCTGGAAGTTTATATATTTAGTAGATAAGTCCTAATAATCAATATTAATATTGAAATCTGTTTGAATATGATAATCTGATTACTTTAAGTTTCACTTGGCCCTAAAAGATTTTAACGTTCATCGATTCAAAGAGACCGGGATTGGTTTTCTAATTAAATCCAATACCACTTTGTTTTGACCTAGGCATTGATTAGTTTAAAGTCAAGATGAAGATCCTTGAAGACGGAGTTTATGCAAGGACTATTCTATTTACAGAATAGTGCCTTCGGCTTGTCCAGACCCAGGACAACTTGTCTGGACGAATGTCTGACAGAGTATACCTAACAGATTGCGTAAGTTGATCTCTTCAAAACTATGTTTGGTGGCGGAGGAATTCGTTGCTCTTAGCTTTATACCCGTTGTTTTGAAGAAATCAATTTGTGATTTGGTGGGTTTGACAATATGTCATTCAAGGTGAATAAAGATATGTTGTTCTAAAGGTAAGTTTTAACCTCAAGCCTCACAAAACCGAGAAATGGCACAAATCGGGCAGGCAGCATGGCTATGTGGGTCGCTCCCATTAGGATGTATAATCACCTATCTAGATAAATTTCGTTTCTTTCTTTAATCTATTTCGATGCTATCCCTTTCGGGAAACGGTTATTGATCCCAACCGTTGGTGATATACATTCGATACACTCAAGCGAAATGAGTGGTCGGTCATGTGTGGGCCGAGTTGTAAGATGTTCTTGTTGAACCCAGTGTATTCCCCTCTAGAGATACACTATCGGCAGGTGGTTCCATAACTTATCATAGTCGGAATCCAATCTCCAATAAGTGCTCACGGTTTTTTTTGTATACTATATATGTGGAGCGTGAGATGCAAGCGTTCCGCTAGATTCTAATTTATTTGTGGAAACCCTAGACATTATTATAATATCAGAAGATATATACGATTTCAAAAAATTTTGGGTTATCGTAAGGTAAAAAGCAGCCGTGTTTAAGTGTGGATTGGTCTTACAATTATCTTTTCTTTCAAAAGAATCTCTTTCAAGTTAAATAAGCTGTTTAAAATCGTTTACTCACACCAATCCCATGACTGACCCAGAGTTTACTTTTATGTGTTTTCCCTAAACTCTTGGGTGCCCAAATTTGTACGGGCAGTCAAGTAGTTCAGGATTTTACAGATATCATGGAAGGAGCTTGGAGCAGGAGGCTTCAACGTTAGATATATAGAGTTTTATTCCGTTGTTTTGTATATGTGATGTACCCTGATGATATATGTAAGTACTGATACCAATTTTTGTTTACAAATGATGTTATATATTATATTTTGTTTATTCCGCTGTGAGATTCGTGTTGCTCTGATTGTGTGTAATGTTCTATCTTATCTCTTATGTTCTAATTTTCTATCTTTCTATTTCTCACCCTCTCTCTTCTTTCTATTAATGAACTGGTATTCCCGATTCTTGAATGGCCGACATGTTATACAGGACACGTATTTGTGTCGATTTTCGGGGCCGAAAATCCTTGGGTCGTTACATATAGAAATTTCTGAATTGTATAATAGGAAAATGAATCCAAGAGAGTTATAATTAAAATAAAACTCTTTGTAATTTGAAACAATGAATTCGAAATAAACTGAAATTATTGAACTTGTATAAAAATCGAACATTTCGATAATATATATATATAACTTACCACTTAATCAAAAGTTGACATGTTATTGGAATAAAATTGGATAATATACAAGTACTGGTATCAATAATGAATGTTGAAAAATTGACGGTTTATAAATAAGAATGAAATTTAAGTTATGAGATGAACGATATATACTTGGTTATGCTTGAAATTGAATTTAACTAGGTAATGAAGATAAACCAAATTAATGAAATAAGCAAGTAAAATAAATTAATTCGTTATGAATTAAATTGTATTGCTATTGATGGTTAGATAATCAACGACTTAGGATAATCGATATTTCCAAGTCGAAAATAAATGTTTAACTCGTTTTGTGAAAATAAAAGTGAATTGGTTTATAAATTATAAATTTAAACGAAGATTGAACGAATTAATTAAAACGAGCTCGTCGCGAAGCTGCAGTTCGTAATTTTCCGAATTAAAGTTTAAACGAATGCATAGGATCTAAAATAAGTCGGAATTCTTTGAAACAAGAATCCTTCGGATCTGTTTGAATATAGTTTTCTAATGAAAGAGAAAATTTTGGATTTCGACTTGTAGATTTTAAGATATGTGCAATTCAAATTTTCAGAATAATCGCAGTTTGGTAATTCACGATTTAGAATTAAATTTCTAATGAAATTAGTTATCTAAACTAACAAACGAGACAAGTTGAATAAAAATTGGCTATATATATTGGCAATTTCTTACTACGCCTTTTCAAGAATGAAAAGTTTTAAGTGGGGGAGAGTGTAACATCCCAAGATTTTATGATAATTTAAATTATTAAATTTAATGTGATTTTGGACAATGTTGGTTAAATATTAAAAAAATTTATTTTTTTATATGTTGATTTATAATGATATTTGAAACTTATATATTGAAATATTTTGATTTATGTAATTTATAATTGAAATACAAAATTTGAAGTATTTTGATAATCAATGTAGAATTCATATAAAAAGAAATTTTATTCATGAAATTTATTTGAATTCTATTTTTGATTTGATTGGAGATTTTTAAACTGTTGAATTCACTTTTTGAGTTAAATTTGAATATTTTATTTATAAATATGTGAAATTTTACATTTTTGCAAACGATCTTAGGATTCGGTGAAATTAATTTTATTGAATCAGAAATTGTAAATTATTACATGATCTAAATTTTCATAGCCAACGGAATTATAGTTTGATCGTAAGAAATTAAAACGCATATAAATTTATATGTACAATTTAGTTAAATAATCAAGTTTTAAAATAAAATTGCTATAGACTTTGGAATTGGGCCTTGAAACCTATTCCATTATGTTCAGAAGGCGTCAAAACCTGTTGTTAAGCACTAAGCGGGCTTGATTTGAACTCAATCCAAATTTTGGCTTTAAATACATGAAAATCAATAAATATTATTATTTTAATTATTCAGAAACCCTAATTTTATCTGAGCCACCGTTCATTTTCAAGGGCCACAAATGCTCAAATCTTCCTCCCCTAATTTTTTTAAATCCAATCAATGAAATTCATTGATTTCTGAAGCAAAATTATAGAGCTTCTCGAGCTCTTCAAATCCATACGGCGGATGGTAGTAATTGGGGTCTGGAATCACCAAAATCGAGGCAAGAATATGGCGTGGTTTTGGGTCCTTAGGAGGCTGTGATGACCACTGAGCTTTGCCAATTTTTAGGCGTAGGTAGAGTCTCGAACAACGGTCATGGTGATGTATTCAAATCGAATTCCGGTGGAGTGAAATGTGGTGCGTCGGTCATGGGGATATCGCGTGTTTGGGTTTCTGCGTGAACCGGAAAATGTTGTGCGTGAAGAAGAAAGGGAGGAAGGGGCTAATGACATGCCGCTTTTTAAGTGGGTAAAGTTTGTTTTTATTTATTTTATATATTTTGAAATCCAAATGCAATAAACGTTAATAACTTTTTCTTACGAGCTCCAATTGACACGCAGTTTATTGTTTCAGAATCATATCGACGGGCTCTTCGCGATGGCACTGATTTGAATTGATTCTAAGACTGTTGATTTTGGGCTAAAATTCGAATTTCAATCTCGATCAGAACCAAAGGTGAGTGATTAAACCCACTCACATCTAACTAATATATTTGATTGTTAGTTAAATTAAGTTCATGTCATGATATGATTGTATTGTTTGTTGTTTGATTGTTTAAATTGCATATTCATGTTAAATTTGCATTGACTGTATAATTTAATTTAACTGTTATGTAAATTGTACTGCTAGAGATAAATTCCTAGTTTTAATAATAATAATAAAAAAGAATCTCATACCTGACGACTAGTAAATGATATTATTGAACTGTTTAGATGTATTGAATTCGATGTATGCCTTGAATTTATATATTTAATGTATTGATATGAAATTCATCTTGTTACCGATATTGTTTATATATGTTATTGATTTCTGTTGATTAATCCCAACTATTACCCTAGATGTTACGAGCATCAAATAAACCCGGGATTAATCGTTAAAATGAATTAAGAACGTAGGTTGAAATGATAAATACCTATGACCCTCATATGGATTGAAATGATATATATCCTTTCCCAAATACTAAAATTTAATTTTAAGTATTACTTGGTTATAAGGTAGAAAATTATATGCAGACACCGGTTGGTTAAATAAAAATTGTTTTTAATCTTGAATTTTGGAATATTATTTTAAAGACAAAATAAGTGACATTATTAATCGATTTTCTTTAAATTTGGACTTTGTTCTTTGAAATTAAAATTTTCAATTTTAATAGAATTCGTAAATTTGGATAACTGAAGTTAAATTGAATTGAATATAAAATATAAATTTATCGAAATTGAATTGTTTATCCATCATTGATATTATTTTAAATTAACCTGATTTATTGTAATATTTGAACTGTGGATTCGAGATTTTATAAACGAATAATTCAAAGTGAGAATTATGATTGAAATTCAATTATTTGAATCGATTTATTAAATCGAATTGTTTGATATCGAATTGTTGAATTGTATTGAAATAAAAATGTGAAGTTGAATCGATTTGAATTAAGATATCAAAATTTAGTCGAATTGATTTAAAACTGAAATATGATTTCCTGTTTGGTTAAATTTTTGAAGATAAGATTCTAATTCCAAATATAGTATTTTTTAACTATTTTATAAACTATTTTATTTTTATAATAATAATATTCTTTATAAACTATTTACCTCATACTATTTTATTTTATTATTTATTTTAAATTAACTATTTTATATTTAATTATTTATTTTATAAACTATTTTAATATTTTACCCATAGATTTTACTAAATCTGAAATTCTATTTTAAATACAAATTATTTATTTTCAAACTATTGATATTATATATTTAAACTATTTAAATTTTTTTTTTAACTATTTTAAATTATTTTAAAGTTGGAATTGATTCAAGATTTTAAATTAGTTAAAATGTAGTTTTTATTATGAATAATATTCTCTCTTGAATATTGAAATGATTTTTATGAAAAGTTGATATTTTGATACGAAGTACGAACCCGTTTGAAATGTAAAAGAACCGACCGACGTGAAAAATGTAAACGATTGGTTGTTAAAGTGACCGGGATCGGATATTGTCATACTCTCTGCCAATACCGAAAACCACTTTAATAACTGTGTACGCAGTGGAGTTCCAGAATGAAGTAGGTTGATTTGGAAGAGATTACTAGATTTGAAGAAAGAGAACGATGATGGATGTCCTTGACCTTCGGGTCATATCTAAAATGATTAAAACATGGCTATATTATGACCAAGTGGGGTTAGCTACCTCCATCGGCAACACTTCTTCCTTTATTACTATAGTCCCTCGGTTTGATTGATTTGATTTGATGCTTATCCATGATTTGGGAGTGTTGTTCAACGTGGGCGGTAGTCGCGGCTATGCGTTACCACCAGTCCGGGAATGCAACTAGTATATTCCTACTCTGAACATTCCTCGGGTGCCTTGTCATATTATCCTGATTGAGCCCCCAACGATTTTGATTTGTACCGTACCTATGGAGTTCCCTCTGATAGCCACTACGTACTGTGGACTTTACGGTATTTGTATTGACTACAGTATTATAAACGGTGTAAGGGTAATAATGGTAATCCCGCTTACGCTATTTTAATATTTATATTTAAACATAGACACTATTATAATAGCGTATTATATTATATGATATTAGTTTAACGGATCCTTAGGAGATGGGAACTCCCGCAACATATCTTAAGTTATTGCACTCATATTATTGCATGAATTTGATTTAACTAATATGAGAATATGTTAGTTTTGATCCGAGTATTTTTGTCTTTTCCTTTATGCTCGGGTCAGCCTGAGTTTTCAGTTATTGAAGATACCATTATGGAGATGAAGATGGAGCTCAACAGACGTATTTATTACTATTTATTCTGTTGCAAATATTGGTATGTTTGTTATAGTTAACTCTGATAATTGATATAAGTGTATACAAATGTGTGTTTTAACAGCTTCATGAACTGTTATTTATTTATTATATTTTGTCCTCCCGCTGTGAGATTCTGTGTTTGTTTTTCTCCTTCTCTTCTTTTCTTATATAAATCCCAATAACTATCCGTATTTTTGATTTGTTTAAGTCGACATTGAGGATCATTGTCGATTTGAACGGTCAGAAATCTCGGATGTTACACTATGTCTCACATATCTAAATTTTAATTTACCCAGTTTGGATTTTGGGTAATATGTATCGATGGAAAGACCTAAGTCTGTGTTTATGGTGTTTACGAGTAATTTGGGTATAAACTCATGAATTTATCTTTTGTGAAATTAGTTGTTCTAAGATATTCTATTCCTTTCTAATAAAAGGGTATCGTCTTTCCTGTATTTTCAAGTTTATTTGGGATTATCGGATTCCTCTCCTTAAGAAAAGGAATTGTCTCCTTTACGACAGTATTCTTCACTTGTCTTGTTAAGCTAAACTAACCCATGTATTTCATGCTTTCGGGTCGTTTTAGGTTATAGCTTGCTGTTGATTTGAGTTTAGCAATTTCGTCTTGGACTATATCACCTGAAGTTATTACTTAGGGTGTACAGTCATATATTCATGTCGTATGTATATTTATTCTTCGAAATATAATGTATATGTATATGGTTTATGTAAACCATGTAGCACATGTATATGTTGTATTCTGTGGTTGTATCTATATGTATTTTGTTCTATGAACTGTTATCTATGATATATTTTAATATTTTTCGAATTCAATTTTTAGACATCGTAGATTTATATTGGATGAATTGAGTACGTTGGTCCATTTGAGGTAAGAAAGAAATATTTATACATCCAATCAACGTATTCGATATTTGTCTAATACAAGATTACATATGATTGCTCTTAAAAAGCCCTATTCTCCGCTTTAATAGATGGCATTACTTATTAATGCTCTTTATTAGGGTGGGTCTCGGGATGAGGATTAAATACTGCTTCTCTATGAGTTTCCTAGACGCACTATCATCACTTTAAAATTCTTTACATGCTAAGAGTAATCAGTCAAACTTAGATTGCAACCTTCAGTGTCACGTCCCCACCTCTGTCTTACACTATCTCCATTGCAGAGCTGCTTTGAAGTCGACCTATAATTGATGGTGGTGGTGTGCACGTGCACGGTTATTCAAAGTGTTAAATTACAATTTTTTAGAATAATTTATATATGAATTACCAAAAACAAATTCAAAATTGATTTTAGTCTAAAACATCTTGAAATGTTTTCCTCGATATTTTATAGGTAGAGTACACGTCAATTGTCAAGTTCACCTATGAATGAATTATTCTCCAACTCAGTGGTGGAGTTCAAAAGTTAGTCATTATGCTGATGGAGCAAGTAATGAATTTTTTTTCAGTAGAGCATAGTGGCATCAGAGTATATTCATAGTAGTAGTGGACTATGTAAATATCTTACATAGATCCATTCTTGATGGTATGATCCATTATCATGAAATCTTATCTCATTTAGTTAGTTAAGCTAGTTTAATTAGTTCATACGTACATATATTTTATCCAATCCCATTCTAAAATAAATATAGAAAAATCTTACTAGTAAAGTAAAGCGATATATATATATATATATATGTTACTTATTATATTTTAATTTGAGTTATTAGCTCAAAAGATAACTACATATAACAATTACATATTTTTAATTTAGTCCCTCTAATAATAATATATAAATTAACATAGCAATTGATATTAGTATATAGATTTGAAAATCAAAATATATAAAAATACTACTCTTGATTTTGACACAACTTAAATTAAAGAATGCAACATAAGCTCTGATACTAAATGTGACGACCCTTGTACACTACTAATGCTCAAATAACTCAATCTCGCATTGTATAAGCACTCGATCGATGTAAGACAATTTTCAAGAGAAAGAAATAAGAGAAATGTGAAAGAAAAGAAGGAAATAGAAGAGAGGAGAAAGGAACAAAACATGCAACACAGTCACATAAAACATGCAACGCAGGATCTATCGCATATCTCATAACATATAAAAGTAATGATTACATATACGAAATAGGTGAGATAACAATAACTATACAAACAATATAATTGGAGTACATTAGCTCAAACAGTTATAGAACAAAAATAAATATTATACGAGAGATAAATAAACCCAACTGATAGACTATCTCTAACAAGAATAAATAACACTATCAGAGCTCTACAGTGGAATTAATAATAATAATACAAGTATAAATATAAAAGACGTCACCTCATGCTAATCTGCATGTGCAACTGTGGTGAAACTCAAACTTGTTATCTGGCCTACTCATTAATATCATCTATGAGCACCAAAGGTAATAAGAGAAACCATAAAACTTTGGGTTAGACAATAGTCTAATGTGAGATATAAATAAATCTTATAGTGCTGTAAAAGTCATAATAGTAGGTGTTTGTGGTCACCTTAAAAACCGGTCGGCTTTGCCAAAAAAAAAAGTCATAATAGTATATGGAATGGAGGGTACGGAGAATCATACCTATCTTGCCCTTACGTTCTCAGAGTTAGAATATAATATGTTATTTTATGATTAACTTCATGTAAAGAGGGTGTGACAGATGTCTCATATCTTCCATGTCCAGATCCAGATCTGCATATCAAATCCATAAAACAAAATCTTCAAATCAAATTACAATAAAAAAAAATGAGATTTAGAGAAAATGAATGGCAAATAAAATCATGATGCATCAAAACCCTATTCTATCTCTCATCTCTCTCTCTTTTCTATTTTATGTTTCAGAAAAGAACTCTCATCCATGCTCAAACCTTCACCGCACCCCTCAACCAGCACCAGAACTCAAAGCTCGACCCCCTTAGTTTTTTCTTTTTCTTTTTCTTTTCTACATTTCCTGAATTTTGACTGATTTGTCAAGGCCATAACTTAGCATACAGAACCCAAATCCACTTTTTCTTTCCTTCAGATTGGAGTACATTAAAATAACTACAATTTTTATGTTGAATAGGTTTTCAGATTTCGAATTTTTCCGGGTCGAAATTGCCAATCTTTTAAATGCATTTTTAGATTCAATTTTTTGACTCGAAAAATGTCTAACGCCTTTTCGGTCATATCATCTTCAAATTTTATCGAAAATATGTTTTTTTTGAATTGAAAGGAAAAAGAATTTTCAACAAATTTTCAATTTATGACTTTTTCAAATTCTAATGTTAACTGGTCCAAAAATCAATTTCAAAATGAACAAAATTTTGTTTAGTTTTTATAAAATTTGGTAAAAAAACTAAATCCATCCTCCTCGCCATTTCCTTGCCCATCGTATGAGTTGTGTATTTTTATGGGTGAAGTTGTTGTAGGTGTTTGAATGTATGTGGTTGTGTTGTGTTTTTAATCAAAGAGTGTGTCGGTGAAGTGGTTGTGCATGGACTTGAGAAGTGTGAGGTCTTGAGTCAGTCTTTGTAGTTGTTGGTTAAAGGAATATCTTTTTTCTGGCAAGGCATAAAGGAATATTTTTGTTTGGAGTGCTTTATACTAATATATATATATATATATATCTTCATGTGACTGTATATCTATTTTACAAAAAAATAGAGTGTTGATTTGGAATTTGGGATTTGAGCTTGGACTGATTCAAGTTATGATTCTATTTGTTGATTCAATTGTGTCGTACCAGCTTTTGTGTGATCCTCCATCAGTTTCAGCCTATGCTAGTTATTTCTATTTTTCCATGCAAGATGAGAATCCTCACTGAGTAACAACTCTAATATGTGAATTGATATCATTTGAAATGACATATGAAATGTTAGGATTGCTCTCGAAAACCCGATTATTTATTTATGCACTGTGACATGTACACTTATGACATATATGACATGAATTGATTGTGATAATTTATGTTGATATGGATGTTTCTATAACGAACCGACTGATTCCCTGTCCTTATTATCGACACATATACCATGTCGACTAACAAATCACCAGAAATTTACTGGATCATTAATAGAAAAAAGTTAGAGGGTGAGAAATAGAAAGAAAAGTTAGGATAGAAGAAAATAAGAGCACAATATCACAACAGCAGAGTAAACACGACTCTCACAGAGGAATGAATAAAATATATTATATAACATAACTTTTGAAATACAAATCTATCTGTATATACATACCATTATCAGGGCACAACACTTACAACACTACATAAATAAAAAATAGCCATAAAATGTTGAAGCCTCTTATTCCAAACCCTCCAAGTATATTTGTGAAATCCCGAATACTTGACTGTCTGTACAAATTTGAGCACCCAAGAGTTGAAGGTAAAACAAAACAAAATATACTTTGGGTCATTCATGGGACCGGTGTGAGTAAACTCCAACCACTTGGTTTAATTTAAAAAAATCCTTTTTAAAGAAAGGATAATCATAAGACCGATCCACACACAAATATGAATGGTTTTTACCTTACGATAACCCATAACATTCTTTGGATCCATACTATTCTAATATTATAATAGTGTCTAAATCAAGTAAATAGTTATCTAGCACAACACTTGCAACTTAGGCTCCATATACATAGTATACAATCAAAACAGCGGGATCTTATTGGGTAATAATGGAATTCCAATTGTAAATCCTTATGGATTTATTTCAGTTTTATTCACATTCTGAATGTCAGAATAAATTTCACCGTTAATTTTAAAACATTTCCAATTTCCCATTGAATTCATTCTTGAATCTACATTCCCAAATCATCCAATGATAATTATTTTCACTTCATTTATAAACATCGTTTGTAAATTTAAACTACTTGTTTTATTATTAAATACAAGCTATTATTTCTTAGCCCATTAGAAATTCAATTTCTATTTTGAAAATAATAATTTATCCTTTTAAAAACCAGAATTCATTTTCTTTTCATTTAAATACCAATTATTCTAGGACACATCATAAATCACAATGTATGAAAACAAACAATAATAAATTTTGAGGAATCCAGTTGGATCCCTCCAACCGGTTTCCCTGCATTCATAGATGTTAATCAACGTAAATAACATTAATTTTATTTCAATATGAGATATCATGATAAATACAATCAATATTTAACCAATGATATATATATAACTATATCTATAATTTCAACCAATTTATTTGCAATTCATCCAATCAACTATCACACCATTCAATCATCATTTATCAATTAAAATATGTTCATAAAAATATAAAACTGGACAGAGTTAGTGAGTTTACTCACTTTGTTCATTTATCTAATCAGGCGTTTCCGGTAAAGCCACCACCCGAAGCTGAAGCATATATACTCCTACACAGTACAATAGTCTATCCAAAAAATATAAAAACAACAAGAGAAGAACATCTCAAAGGAAGAAACAAGTCTCCAGATCTGCACTCCAAGTAAGCTCCACCTGAAAAATCAACTACTTGTACCCTCGATGACAAGGAATGAAGGATAGCCAAACGAGCAGCCTCCCTAGCAGGCCTACTGAAAAAAGCGAGGATCCCTGTAAACACAGGCCCCCAAAAGACAAGAAGTAGGCAGCTGGAAACGATAAACTGCTCTGTACAATCAGAAAAGGATCTTTTGCATAGTCATCTGTTGCTCTCGATCCAAACCAGAAGCTCCAAACTCCACAACCCTGAAGACTAGCGAGATTGAAAACCTGTAAAGTTGTTCCAAGACCATCCCATAGCTCCACAAGCAAGATTGCTATCCTTGATCCAAGGAATCCACAGTCCAGCAATCCCGAAAACCTATAAATCCAGACCCTGGAGCAATAGCAAACCAAATCAGGTCAAAAAAATGGAGGGGTGGGGGAGGAGGTGATGAAAGGATAGTGGGATGAATCCCGCAAATCCTAACAGGAGGAAGTTCAACCAATCCCCTATCGAGTGGTAGTTGGAATCGATGTAACAACAAAAATTCCAGCCAATCTTCTCGAATGGGAACCAATATAACCTAAGGTCAGCCGTGAAACTAAAGTAACACATCATTCCTTACCTTTCGAATGATGGAAAACGGTTCCATGGGCACCTCGTCATAAATTGCCTTATTTTGCGAGCACCAAATATGCCAACAGACAACGCAAGGTATCAACCTAAAAAGGATAGATCGAACATATTTACCTGAGTTTCCGTTCCACCAGAATCTTAGAAAATTCGCCAGAGAAGGCGCATTACCTCGAATACCAACCAAGTTTCTGAAATAATCCCACACAGCTTTGGCGCAGAAGCCAAAGAAAAATAAGTGAGCTATGGATTCTATATCACCAGACCCACAAATGTCGATCCTTTGGAGGTTCTCGTCTATTGGAAGGCCAACGTGAAGGGTCCTCCACATGAATAAAGAAACCTTAGAAGGAATACGAACATCCAAGATGAAAGAGAGGAGTAAAAGACATGGAGTTGGCTCCCTAGCGGTGCTCCACGCCATCCTAATCGAAAAGGGACTGCTGTCCCAATCGGATCCACCACCGTGTGAATCCAAAAAGGCCTTCATAGATTGCATCCATTTACACGTCCCACTAGCGTAGGATGGGACACCAGTGTACTTCTAAGCTTGAAGTCTACGATACTTGGCGTGGAGGAACGTTGCCCATAAGGAGTCATTCGCATCAAACCTAACCCATAGCTTTCAAGCGAACACAATACAATTATTGTTTAGGCTTCTGAGGCCCAAACCTTCTTCACTTTTGGGACGACAAATGATGTCTCACGATATTCAATGGTGACGACTAGCGTTGTCCTTTTCCCCTAGAAAAAGGACGAAGCCAAGGACCGGTAAGATCAGAAGCGGTGGGAGTTATAGTAGCAAAGACATGTGATCCAATAGAGTCAAGCACAGACTTTATGAGGACCGGTTTACTGCTTGGGACAGAAGAGCCGCATTCCACCTGATAATCTTTCCCCTGACCTTATCAGTCAGGGGGTCGAAAAAGGCATTGAGCTTACGACCTCTGTAAAGTACAATACCTAGGTGCGGTAAGGGAAGGGATGCAGCTGTAAAACCTGTGAAGGTTTCGATCTAAGAAGATCTAACTGCGGGCAGGTCACTTTCCAGAATGAAACAAGTTTTAGTAGTGTTAATGAGTTGCCCATAGCACCTCTCGTACTGCTAAATTATAAATAACATATATTCATTATAATGAATCATGTATATTCATTTGAAGTTCAAAACGTAAAACTACGAACTACCGCGATGTTACAAGCTCATTTTACATTATATTATAAAATATACATTCAAATGTCGTTTATTAAATAAACTCATTATTATAAATAAATTCAATTAAATTTCTTAAACTATCCAATTCACATAGTTTGCTAATTCAACTTATTCCCAACTATTTCAGAAGTTAAATATATTATACCACTATTTATATTAATTAAATATTCAAAATTATTTAATTCTAGTTATCGAAATCGCCAAATCGATATTTAAGTAATTAAATTAATTAATTAATAAATCATTAAAAATCCGGGATGTTACGTTCCTTCCCCCTTAAAAGAATTTTGTGCTCAAAATTACTAGGAAGTAAAGGTGTTATAACTCTTCCAACTTCTCTCAACTCACTTGGTTGAAATCTTACACTTCATATCTCTACAACTCAGTTCTATATAGAACTTCAATTCATGTTCATCTCAGTTGGCCTATCCACCGTTTTTTGACAATCCATCATCATATTGTTATCTTTAATCCATATGCTCCCTTGCATATTTCCATAACTTACTCAAATTGATTTTAAATTAATTTAGCAAGTCCATATTCACTCTAAATTTTATTAACCACATCTGGTTTTCGAATCTCTTATACAATCGACAAGTCGATTTCTAATTATCAAAACTTTCTTAGTAATTTTCTAACTCTATAAATTTTCAGAAAAATTCACCAGCGTCTTCTTTGTACGACTCAATCGGTACAACTACAACTTGCCTCTCTAGGCCTCTTCCAATCCAAAAAAAATCAAAATGCCAAGCGGCTTGCCAAATAGGCTCATAAATCTCATACTCAATTAATCATGTACCTTTTTGTTGGGCATTCAACTCTATCTCTTCCATTTGCTACCAATTCGGCATATACAAATGCATTTCCAAACAGTTAATCCTCAACACAATCATTCGCTTATTCCCAAGCCATATTTCATTCTCAACTCAAGTTCCATTCTCAAGTTCCAATTCTTAACTTATCAATCCTGCTTACTTAACCTTGTTAAGTTCTATCCAAATTCTATTTACTAACTAATTTCTCTAATTAGATATCTAAAATTCAGTATGATTTTTATTTCAAAAATCAATCCATTTTAACTCGCATGATTTCATATTTATCTAATAGCTTAAGGAAACATTTATTGGGAAACATCCAGATTTTAATTTACTTAAAATCCTTTTATTTCTGCATTTATCGGGAAAGATCAAGATTTTAATTCACTTAAATTCCTTTAATTTTTAACTTGTTTTTAATTTAGAAAATCTCTTCCTAGGAGGTTTTAAAATACTTTGGCTTTTCAAAAGAAAACTTTCACTTTCAAGATTCAAAAAAACTTGTTTTCTCAAAACAATTCAAAAACAATATCTTTAGTAGTAATCCGTCACTTAGAAATTTGAAAATGAACACTGATGATGTCGCTATCCATCATCAGTATTATTTTCTAGCGACTGAAGTGAGTTCAATACAATATCACTTTCAAAACCATTTTAACCACTTTCATTCGGAAGTTATTTCAAATATCTTTCACAATTCTTGGAAAATATTTCCAAATTCCCCAATATCTTAAAATTTCCATATATTTAATCCAAATCAATTTACAAACACCTTTCCAAGTTTCCAGAGTTCAATTCCAATTCTATTTAAAATCCAGATTTAATTTAATTCATTACGCTTATACGAATTCTGATAGGTTATTTATAACCATCTAAATTATAATCTTATTCGATTATAATAACAACTAACACATCTAATATACCATAATAATCCCAAGATAAATACTTTCTTTATATCGAAATATACTTTAGGTAAAAATATTTCATTTACCCTCTTTTCAAAACATACTGTGTTGGTTCATCATATCCAAGTGTTTAGAAACCCCTATCAATATAATGGATCATACCGATCGAACAGAATTCCTAAATAACTCAACAAACCAACCAACACAATATAATTTTTTATATATAAAAAATTAACAAGTATGCCATCTCATATATATACAGTTAACTCAATCTAAGGTATTACTAACCCATCTCTACTGAGTTACGCCACAAAGCCAAGTTTATCACTCAACCTTATACATTGATACCACTGTAACGAACTGACCGATTCCTGATCCTGATTATTGACGCATATACTATGTCGACTAACGAAGCACCAAAAATTTACCGGATCTTTAGTAGAAAGTAGTTAGAGGGTGGGAAATAGAAAGAAAAGTTAGAATAGAAGAAAAAAGATCACAATATCATAACATTAGAGTAAACACGAATCTCATAGCGGAACGAATTAAATATATTATATAAGATGACTTTTGACTGCCGGTGCAAATTTGGGCACCCAAGAGTTTAGGGTAAAACAAAATATACTTTGGGTCAGTCATGAGACTGGTGTCAGTAAACTCCAACCACTTAGTTTAATTTTTAAAATCCTTTTTAAAGAAAGGATAATTGTAAGACCGATCCAAACACAAATACATATGGTTTTTACCGTACGATAACCCAAAACATTCTTTGAATCCATACAATTCTGGTATTATAATAGCGTGTAAATTAAGTAAATAGCAATCTAGCAGGATGCTTGCTTCTCACGCTCCACATACATAGTATACAGTAAAAACTACGGGCGTTTATTGGGTAATGAATATCCAACTTTGACAAGGTATGGAATCACCATACGGATAGTGTTTATCTAGAGAGGAATACATTGGGTTTAACAAGAACATCTTATATCCCGGCTACACATGACCGACCACTTATTTCGCTTGAGTGTACCGAATATATTGTCACCAACGGTCTGGATTAACAACCGTTACCGAAGCAAACAACAATGATAGAATAAAGAAGCAAGTGAATATTTCTCTAGATAGGTGAGAATACATCCTAATGGGAATGATCCACGTAGCCATGCTGCCTGCCCGATTTTTATCATTTATCGATTGTGAGGCTTGAGGCCGTACTTACCTTTTTTAATACCACAATATCATTCACTTTGAATGCCACATCGTCAAACTTGCCAAAGTCATTTATTGATTTCCCCAAAAATATCATGGGCATAAAGCTAAGAGAAACAAATTACTCCGCCACCAAACATAAACACGTTTGAAGAGATCAATGTATATGATTTGTTAGTCATACTTTGTCAAGCATTTGTCTATACAGGTTGTCCTGGGACTGGACAAACCGTAGGCACTATCCAATCAATCCATCTTAGGCAATCTCTACCTAGGATTAGTATAACAACCCTTGCACCTTACTTCGTCTTCAATTATCTTCATCATGTTTGATTTTCAATGCTTATCCCCGTAGGAGTGGTTTTCAAATAATGAACCCAATCCCAATATCCCTGTATTAACAAAAATATAAAATGGCTAAAACTTTGATAATTTAACTATCAAAGGAAACATCCATACAACCAATGATCCTATTTCCAAATGAAAATTCTATTGATCAAACATCAAGCTACACTGAGCCCCCTTTAATTTGATTTCTTATTAATTTATCCATTTTCTAGTTTCATATATTTCCCCAAATACCTCTCGAACCCCGTTTGGCCTCTCACGATTCTTGGAAAACCTTTCCATCTATCATAACTATTTATTTACTATAATTCTAGAAAATATCACTTATTAACATCAAAAGATATTTCTGTAATTCACAAATTCTTATTCTCTATATCTGGAAAATATATGTTACTAAAATCGGAAAAGATTTCCATATCTTATTCTCATTTATTATTTTCTTCGATCTAATTGTTTCATTTTCTATGCTTAGAAGACATCCATGATTATACTTGGAAAACGTTTCCAAGACTCATTTACTTAGATTTAAACGAACAATGTATAAAACATTGTTACGACCACTTAACCAATTAATCACTCATTAACTAACTGTATCTCTAACCAATCTTCGCTATCGAATCTCAACCATTCCTTAGTCAATAACAAAGCCAATCAAGTTGGGGTATAATTACCTCTCTAGCCTTAACTGACAACATTTTTAACTTCGAAATAGACAAAGCTCACAACTTCATCTTTACAAACATTTCTTATGAAATTCTCAGATTTAGTTTAAGAATCCACTTCTTTTACGGAAAACACTGATTATAACAATGGCATTATAATCCTTGCTTCCAAAATATTTCATTAATTTGAATAAATAAATTAATAATTAATTAAACAAAAAAAAATCTTGATTAAAAATAGAATGTAAATAGTACTTTCCTATATTTAATATAGTCGAATTTCAATATATAACTCTCTTTCAAATAATCTCTATTTGATTAACGTTCCGAACTTTGGCATAAATTACCGTTTTCAAGTTAACTCAATTTCCTTTATAATCATTTCAATCTGCAAAATGCTTGCTTTTAAACCCTTATTCATTTTGAAATGTGAATATTATTTCCTTATAGAAATCTGGATTCTTTATATCAAATCAGTCTTGATTTTTATATGTAAATACTATTAGAAGTTTAATTTCCATCTATCGAATCATTTTATAATTTCTCATTAGCATTCCAATGCATTATCAGATCTCGTTACACATCAACCTCCTAGCCGATTTTATCTAACAAGTCAATAAGTCTATATCGATTTCATATCCAAATATAAGTTATTAGTTTCGAACCAAATATAAATTCCCTTATCAAGTTCTATTTTGTATAATATATAATTTCTGATAATAAATCATTTTTATAACATTCAACATACTCGAATTCCGATTGTAAATCCTTATGGATTTATTTCAATTTTATTCGCATTTCGAACGTCGGAATAAATTTCATCCTTAATTTTTAAAATATTTTTCCAATTTCCCTTTAAATTCATTCTTGAATTTACATTCCCAAATTATCCAATGATAATTATTTTCACTTTATTTAACATCACTTATAAATTTAAACTACTTGTTTTTGTTATTAAAACATGTTATTATTTCCTAGCCCATTCGGAATTCAATTTCTATTTTGAATAAATAATTTTTCCTTTTAAAAACCCAAATTCATTTTCTTTTTATTCAAATATATTATTATAGTATTTAAATACCAATTATTCTAGGGCCAGTGCTATTCAAGCATTTAAACACAGTAGATGTATCACAGAACATCTAACATATCATATATCACAATATATGAAAACAAACAGTAATAAATTTTGAGGATTCCAGTTGGATCCCTCCAACCTGTTTCCCTGCATTCACAAATGTTAATCAATGTAAATAACATCGATTTTATTTCAGTATGAGATATCATGATAAATAGAATCAATATTTAACCAATGATTTACATATATAACTATATCTATAATTTCAACTTATTTGCAATTCATTTAAACAACCATCATACAACATTCAGTCATTATTTATCAATTAAAATATGTTTATAAAATTATAAAACTGGACAGCGTTTACTCACTTTGGTCATTTATCGTTAAATAACGATAAACAGTCAATTAATCCAATCAGGCATTTCCATTTACAAAAATTGTAACGAGTTCCAAATTGCTCCAAACCAGTTTCATTGTGAAGCTCGTGTCCATACGATCCCAACGTGATAAACGGCTCGTCAATCTGATTCTGTATGCACAAGGTATTACATTTATAAGTTGGCATACATCATTTAGTCAAATAAAACTTATATTTATTAAATTACGGGCCTCACCCACATAAACCGACCCACAAAAAAATTTACCCACTTCAACAGTTCCTTCTTCCTCCCTGCATTCAGAAGAAAAACCCAACATCAATAATATTCATTTCAAAACTTTGATCTCCCTTTTCCCTCTCCACGCACCACTATTTCCAAACCACTTCCATTCTCTTCCCCTTTGAACCCCCCTCCCGGCCATTACCTTCTTGAAACACTCGAACCTCTCTTCTCGATCGCGGTTTCACAACAACAGTTCACGCCATAGTAAAAGATTGTGCAAAATATTGTTCGAATCCTCTAAAAAATCTTGTAGGTATTATTTTCCTCCCTAAGCTTGAATCTAATTAACATCCAATCCCATAATCATTCCCTAAATCAATGTAGAAATCGAAACCTACTTCACTATAAATATTTTCATGCAACTGAAACCGTCATCACATCCTTCAAAACAACCATTAACTCGAAGCTCTCTTCACATGCATGAGCTTCATGATTTTTAGTGGAAGATTTTATTTGTTTTAAATTCTTGAAGCCATTGAAAGAATACGACTTGCTTTCTTTTCCTGAAGTAAAAATGGCAACCTTTGTGTTATTTATATAGAAAAGAGAGATAGTCATTCTTAATATGGTACAGGGTAGGTAATACTATTTTCAAACTAGCTGTATTTTAGGGGAACGTTTTTCCCTTACCTAGGCATGTGCGGTGGTACATAATGTAGCTTAGCATAGGATTCAAACTTAGGCGCAAAGCTTTTGAAACCCATAGGTCTGCATTATTTAATTTTTTAGGGTGGCTGAAGCTTGGTTGGTCTGCTGGTAGGTATGAGAAAATAGGGTAAGGTTAAATTCTTTATTAGTTGGCTTAGGAACCAAGTTACTTTTGATTTGATTTTTATTATTAATTTAAGTTACGAAACTTACGGTTGAAGCAACAAGCAAAAACTACCACATACGAGCTCTGTTCGCAGTGAAACTTTTAATCCTATAATAGTTTTGTATTTCGAATATGATGGAACTGGTTTTTTCGAATTCCAAGTCCGTTTTTCAAACTTCCTTTATAATTTTAAATGGTTAAATAATATGCATTTATATTGTGCACGGTCACAAAATAAATCCAATTGACGTGAAACTGAAAATATTACAATAATTAATCACTAAGGATTTAATAAAATTAGTTTCATGGAAAAATGGAGGTCGTTTGAAAATTAACTATTCTTAAATTCCATATTAAAATAATATAAAGGGTAAGTTTATCTCAGGTCCCTAAAAAGTTTCGAAATTCAGCTCACATCACTCCCTTAAATTTTTATAAATTAAGTCTTTATTTTTCGTTAATTCATCAAAAAAATACATAAATTCTTAATTAAATTCAACATGTAATAATCATCAAATTTATGAAGTAAAACCACCAAAAATGCATCTAAAACAAAAAAAACACAAATCTCCAGTATATTGCATCAAACGATGCAATTATTTGCAATAGTTGCATACTTTTCAGCAACAATTGCAGTTATGCATCAAACTGCAATATTATTGCTGAAATAACTTCAATAATACTGCAATAATCGTTTGATGTAATAATTCATTCCCCGTCTGTTTTTTCAACCGTACACCGTTTTTAAGCATTATTGGTTACATTTCTGCAATTATAAGCAATAATTGCATACATATCTGCAATTTATATTAAAATCCTTTTATTTTATTAAATAAATCAATATGGTTTATAAATGATTCCACAACGACTTTCTAGAAATTTGATTTGGACATAACTCTCAATTTATAAGACGAAATCTCGATTTTTCACTTTTATTAGAAAATTATAGTTTAATAGATTCAAACGTTTCTTGTTTCAAAGAAATCCAACTTATAATGAATCATGTATATTTATTTGAAGTTCAAAACGTAAATCTATGAACTATCATGACGTTACGAGCTCATTTTAAATTATATTATAAATTATACGACCAAACGTCGTTTAATAAATAAATTCATTATTATAACTTGAATCTAAATTCAATTAAATCTCTTAAATTACCCAATTCACAAAATATTGCTAATTTAACTTGTTCCCAATTATTTCGGAAATTAAATATATTATTCCACTATTTATATTAATTTAATATCCAAAATTATTTAAATTCAGTTATCGAAATCGCCAAATCGATATTTAATTAATTAAATTAATTAATTATTAAGCCGTTAAAAATTCGAGATGTTACAGTTTTATTTGAAATGTTATATTATTTGTTCTTATACTGTAAGTTCCTTATATAATTGCAAAACCATTCTAGGTTGAAATGATAGATACCAGAATCACTGTATAGATTTAGGAATAGGAAATTAAATTGTTAGGATGCGACTTCAAATGATAAATACCCGTAAATTCAATATTAAACAAATTGAAATGATATATATATCTATATCACTTGGCCTAAGTTGAAAATTAAATACGGACTCCGTTGGTCTATTTTGAAAGTATTTTCTGAATTTATCAAATGTTCCAATTTGATAAAAGTATTTTAGAGATTTAAATTTAGAATTTTACTTAAACTTATATTTTGATTATTTAATAAAGCTTTAAATTTAAATTTTAAAATAAAATTATATGTTATAAAATTTTATATATTTAAGTTAATATATGTTTAGTATGAATTCAAGGTTTTAAATTATAATATTATCTAGTTTTAAAATTCAAATAATATAAGCTATTTTAATAAGTAAACTAATGAATCATTTATTATAGTGTAAATATTAATTAAATATTAGAACTATATATATAAAGTAGAAAGGTTTAAAGAAAAGTCAGAAATATAACGATAACTTTATTTGTCAAATGATAAGAATTGAAGTGTAATTTATCGAGTAAGATAAATTAATTCTAAGGCTCGAACAATTAATGGGTTTAAAGAATTTTGTATGATTATGAAACTTAATAAATTAGTTTGATAATAAATTATTTAGTAAATATTCTGAATCTAAATATATTGAAGTCAAAATATTATAATTGGTAAAATTTATATTTAAGTCCAATTGATTTGAACTTTATGGAAAAAGTGATTTGAATGTAATTTGGATTCTTAAGAATAAAATTGAATAATCCAACTTGAATACTATTTTGAAATGAATTGAACTTAAGAATTTATGATTTAAAGTCTAAATTTGGTTTGAAATAAATTTATTTAATCTGAATTTATGAAACTGAAATTTAGAAATATGGATAAGTGGATTGAATTGAACTATTTTAAATTATTTGAAATTTGTATTATTTTATATTAAACTATTTTAATTATATTATTTATATTTAAAATTTCACATTTAACTATTCTTTTATATATTTAACTTGATTACGATATTTTCTATAACTGTTTCAATTATATTATTTTGCTTTTAGATTTAATCATAAATTATTTTATAATTATTTTAAATCAAATTATTTTATACAAATAAAATTATTTATATTATATTAACTATTTTAAATAAAAAGTTGTTCCAGTCTGAGCTATTGAATCCGAAATGATAGTCGAAAGGTTTTGAAAGTGTGAAATTTGAGAAATAGAAATGTAAATTGAAATGTATTTTTATTAGTAAAATGTTTTGTAAATATGAAATGTGTATCTTGAACTTAATCCAGTAATATAAGTTGATCTTTGATTTATGAACTTAATCGAATATTGAATTGATTTGAAATATGATTTATGATTTCAAAATATTTAAAATCAATGATTTGAATTAAATAAATGTCGTTATTATTTGTGATATTTTAAAATATGACTTACGATATTGAAACATTTAAACATAGTTATTTGAATATAAACCAATGTTATTATTACATTGACTTATGATATCTGAAAATGATTTTTAATATAAATGACCATGGTGTGAAATAAGCGTTTGGTTGTTAAAGAGACCGGGATCGGTATTGTCATACTCTCCGCCAATACTGGTACCACTTTAACAACTGTGCATGTGGTGGAGAATCTAGAATAAAGTAGGTTGGTTTGGAGAACGCTACTGGAATGAAGAAAATGATGATGAATAGCCTTGACCTTGGGGTCATAATTAAAATGACTAAAACAGGTTTCATACCGTGATTAAGTGAGGTCGCACCTCATATAGAACACATTTCTTCAAATGACATCTCTATTTATTTGTGATTAATGAGGGGCCCTTTTGATTATTTGAGTGCATTTCAAGGTGGGCGGTAACTATGGCTATGCATTGCCATCGGTTCTGGTGTGCAATTGGTAGAATCCGACCCTGGGTATTCCTCGTGTGCGGTATTATATTTTCCTCGTCGTGCTCCGTATGATTTTCATTTGTGTCGTACCTATGGAGTACCCTCTGATAGCCATTAGATTACGGTTGACTTTACAGTATCCATATAGACTACGATTTTATAAATGGTGTAAGGGTAAAAATTTAATCCCGCTTACGCTGTTTTGAATATTATATATAACCATAGACACTATTGTGATAGCGTATCGTACTATATGATATCTAGCTCAATGGATTCTTAAAGAATGGAATTCCAAACATTCTTTGAGTTGCTGATGCATTTTATTTGAACATTTTACTTGAGTTGATTTACTGTTGAGATGATGACTCATAATCCGAGTGTTTTGTTTTGACTTTATGCTCGGTCAGACTGAGGAGTTCAACTTTGTTTATTCATCTTTTAAGAGATGGAGATCTATTAGAGATTCAGCTTATTATCAAATTTTCTATTACCATCTTGGTGATTCAGTTATTCCATTTCTATCATTTGTTTATATACTAGGCGTTTATGTATCTTAGATTTTCTAACGTACTGATTTCTTGACTCGGATATTATGTATTTTGACTATGAGATTTTTGAGTAGTGGATTCATGAACTACTAAGTTATTTACTCCACTGTGAGTTATTCTAATATTTTGTACCTGTGATCTGTTTGTTTTCTTTGATTTTAATAAACCTAATAGTTAGAATAATCGGCTTTTTCAAATGATTTGAGTTAGTTTTATTACTGACTTAAATGGTAAGAAAAGACAATATTTTGATTATCCTCACGAACCCATTAAGTCAGATTTAATTTGACATTTAAAAGGTGAAACCACCTTAAGTTGATAATCAATGATGGTGGATGATAAAATAGGAGAAGCGCCTGACATGGTGGTGGGTGGATGCCAATTCATGGTAGTCAACAACGAAGCGGTGGAGGTTCGAAATTTCAAAAGAAAATAAGGGAAATTTGTTGGATACGAAGTAAAGTGAAAAGGAAGGAGGCGGAAAATCTTATTTAATTTGGAAGGAGAAGGCAGCCTCAACACGTGAACTTTTAAATTTTCAAAAATCGGCCTAAGATAGGGATCGCTACCGATCCCTTACAAAAAAAGGAGGAGGGAGAGGGATCAGTGTAGTCATTCCCCACACATGCATATTTCTATATATGTTAATTCCCAATATTTTGGTCGTTAATACAATATTAAACCAAGTATCGAGCATATACTCAGCAATATGAAATAAAATTGGACAATTTCAGAATGTATGCTTGATGGTTGAGTCCAAATAAATCTTAGAAGTTGACATATACAATCATATGCATACATTCATATATTTTTATTGAAACTTTGAACGTACCGCACAAAAACACATACGAGCATGTGAGTGCATATGTGACTCTTAACCGACAACAACTTTTTTACACTCAGGTGTAAGCAGGAGGCAGAGACTACTAGTTAATTTCTTAAATCGACAGAAATTAGATGAATACATGACAAGTTCAGACGATTTCTAGTATAGATAGTTAAGTTCAAACATATTGAAACCATTAAATAAAACTGAAATCTCACATTTATACCTAGAGTTTGGGAAACCCTCACAACTATCCGAAAGCGATACACTCCTTGGTGTACACAACTAAAAGGAAAGACTATGACCATTCGCTAAGTGTAGCATGGAGATCGTTTCAAATAATAAGGCTTGTTTTGATTCAAAGCACGTATGTTCACACAAGACGTGCTTTAGAGGGTAAGTGTTTCCCAACTTTTTGGTTCAGCTATCAAAAGAAATCTATACTTGCACAGACTCAGACTAAGTGCTAGGATCGACGATTAGTTTAATAGTTAAAAGCTAGCTCAATTTAGATCGATCACCTCCGAGCATCATTTGATCAGTCATGAAAGGCCATATCGATTCACAGGATCACCTAGAATATATTGATCGATCATCTTAAGGGATGGATCGATCACTCCAGAAAACATGTGATCGGCATGATTCGATCACCCAAAAATACGCAATCAACATGGCTCGATCACTACAAAATCATGGAGTCGCTCTTACCCGATCACCAACTTGTCAGATCGGTAAGCATTCTTGATTGGATCGGTATGCATCGCACGACTTCAACTCCAGACAACTCAACACAACTCCCAAGTGTTCATCCATCAGATTGGTATGACTCCTACAAAGGGGATCGGTACAACTCCACTTCAACCAACTTCACTACTAAGAACTTCAAAGTTATGTACTCCAATATCAGCAGATCTAATCCCAACCATACCTCACAAGAGATTAAGAAGATCTTTGAGAACAAGCGCACAACGGCTGAGTCCATGAATCAACAAAGTAAGTAGATCAACACTGATCCCTATAGGGACCGATACCGATCTTAACACTTAAATGATTTGAGCTTTGGGCCCACGTGACTCCCTCTCTAATGACCCTTCAACTTTTGAACGTGAACTAAAATTATAAATATCCCTTTTCCATATGAGATATGAATCTTTTTGCACTCTTGTTACTTTCTACTATCTTACATCAGAGTAAAACTGATATGAGCTTTGTACTTATTGATTTTCAGCAATAAAGTGATTTTATTTCCTAAGTAAATGTAGGCCGACTTATACCGAAACACTATAAATCGTTGTCTCTTGTTTCTGCTGCAATTTTATTATTCTTATCGTCATTTTTCATTTGTATAGTTTAACAATTGTTAAACTCTTTGGGTGTTGTACCATTTTTTGGTATCAACAACATCCATGTAAATAAACTTTAGAATCAAGATATCAAGTCTAAGAGGAGCAAACATCAGGGATCGCAACACCCATGTAATGTCCCGTATTTTTGGTAGCTAAACATTTAATTTATTTTATTATTTTAAATATTTTATTTGGAATATTAATGGATTTTAATATTGAATTCATTATTTAAAAATGAAATTTAAATGTTTAATTTATATATAATATAAATTGAGCTCGAAATGGTGTGGTAGTTCGTAATATTGAGTTTTGAACTTTAATTGAATATACAGGATTCAATATAAATCGGATTTTTGTGAAACAAGAAACGTTTGAATCTTGCGGATTATAGTTTTCATGTGAAAGAGAAAAATCCAGATTTCATGTTATAATATGTTAGTTATGTCCAATTCAAATTTAAAAATAGTCGTTATGGAATTATTTATAAATAATAGCGATTAATTTAATAATTTAATTTGACTTAATAGGAGTTTTTGATTGTAACTTGAGATAATGATCAAATTAAGCCACGAAACGAATTCCTTTGAATTCGCATTGACGTTAAGAGTCAAGATAGATATATTGTTTGTTATTTTTACAGACCGGGCTTTTTAGTATCCAAAATAACGTTGTTTTATGCATAAAATAGAATAACGGATATGCAAATGAGCTCCGTTTTCAGCAAAACTAATTTTATTAAATTCGTAATGATTTATTTTAGTTGTGTTTCAAGTTTCGTGTTATTTGGATTTATTTTGTGATCATAGGGAATTTAAACGCGTGGTTTTCACCTGTGATTTATAAAGGACTTTTCATAAATGATATCGGAATTCGACGAAACCTTTTCCATCGTGTCCGGAATATTATTTTATGCTAAGGTTCAAATTTTCATCTTAATCAGACATCGTATGTGACGGTTTTACAGCTTTACTTCGTGCCTAAGTAATAATAATATTTTATTTAAGATTATGACCATATAAATACGCCACCAAAGCTAAACCTACCTTTTGTAGTCAAAATAAACGTTCTAGTCAATGTAGGAGTAACCAACGCCTCCACTACTAATATGAACGATAAAAAAAACCTTGAACCCTCCTCCTTCAAAAATCACACAAACTATTCATCCGTCAATGAAAAATCCAACAATAACATTAGAGAGCTAGTAGAGATCTAACTGTTGATCGGATTTGAGGGGATTTGGAGTGGTATGTCCGCTGGAATCGGGCCACAAAGCTTCGCGGTTGAGTGGGTTTTTCTGGAACATTGGGTCAGCCGAGTTGAGCGAGAATGGCTGCACATGTAAAGGAGATTCAGTTGCTTATTCTGGTGGTTTCTGATCAACGGACGGCGCACCGGTGGAGGAGCGACATGTAATTGTTGGACCGCAGCAGTTGGATGGGCGGTGGAGTGATAATGGCGAACTGTTGAAGTGTTTTGAATAAGCTAAGAAGAAAGGAACATAAGACGAGGTTGAGCTTAAACAGGGGGAGGGGGTTAGCGCTTGCGCTGGTGATAGTTGATGAGCTTCCGACAGTCAGAACAGAGGGGCGACAGGGGATTGAGGACTTGCGTGTATGGAGAGTACATGAAGAATGAGGACAAGGTTCGAAGCATAATGAGGGTTTTAAATAAAAGTCAGTGCGAAAACGTACTGTGCGAAGGTTAGTGGGAGCAGTGTACACAAGTCGGTGGTGGCGGATACTATTCCGATGGCCGGAAATTGGATGTGGCGGCGTAGGATTTTGTAACAACCCTGAAAATCAGAACCAATTTAAAATTTTTATTTTGGCAATTTTAATGAATTTTGAATATTTAAAATGATTTATTTTAAATAATAACGACAATAAATTTATTTTGAGCGGAATTAGAATGTATATATTTATATAAATCGAAGTTAGAATATAATTATTTATTTTAATTATAAAAGGAATTAGAAATGGCGCGGTAGTTTGAAAATTCGATTTCAAATTTCAAATTTCAAATGAATGTACAGGATTCAAAGTAGACCGGATTTTAGTGAAACCAAAAACATTTGAATCATTTGGGAAATATCTTTCCAACGAATCCGAAAAATTGAAATTTCATAGCGGGAATAAAAAGTTATTTCCAGTTGAAAATTCAAAATAATCACTATGGAAATATAAGGCCTTGAAAATAGCCATTTTGCAAACGACCTCCGTTTTTGACGAAACCACTTTCGTTGGATCCGGAATGTCAAATTATTGCTGGATTCCAATTTTCATAATTTTTGGAATCAAAATGTGAGTGTAGCGAAGTTAAACGTGTTTTGACAGTTTCAGTCAATTTGGATCGACCAGAAATTGGCCATTTTTCAAACGGTCTTCAAATTTGACAAAATTAGTTTTGTTAGGACTGTATCGTCAATATGAAGCTAGAAATAATTTTTCCGGAATTTTTAGAGTCTGTGTGTGGCCCTAGTAAATTAAAATGTACGTTAAATTCAATATTGATTGAAATATTAATTTATATTGTAAATTTGATGAAAACCTATCGTAACATCCAAATTGGCTTACGAAACATATGCCATTCGTAGCTAGGGACGACAGTCGGTGGGTTCAATTTTGAGTTTGAAGTAAAAGGTTACTTTATGGAAATAAATAAATAAATAAATAATATTATATATTTCCCTCCCCCTACCCTTTCTCTTGGTCAACGCTCCCCCCATAATATATCGTCTAGATCAAACGATAGAAATAAAAAAAAACCTAAAAAGAAAATCGACCGTCGCCAGTCGCCTCCGGCCCCACCACGATGTGTGGCCACCTGACGCCTACCACCCTCTCCACCGGCAGCGCCCCCCTCCAGTCCCGATCCCCTCTATCCTCTCAAACGCCATTTCAAAAAAACCCATAGGCCCCCATTTCAAACGGCCACGCCTGGCCTTGTGCCACCACCCCCCGGCCTGCTGCTCCGCTCTTCTCCTCCTCCCTACCACCGGCGCCATCCTCCACCCTCCTCATTTCCGACTGTAAGTTCCTTTTGGTATTTATTATATGGTTTATTTTTATATATTTAAAGTAAATAGGTTTTATATTGATAATATTCAGTTTTTGCTAATATATAATGTACAAAGTAGTGATATATATATATATATAACGAGAGAAAGGTGTGATTTTTATTTAGATGAAAAGCACATAAAAATGTGATCTTTATATGAGAATAAAAATACGATTTTTATGCATATAGATTGACATTAAAAATTTGATTTTTAAGCAAAATAAAAAAATATGATTTTTATTTTGAAGAAAGAGAAATAAAAATATAATTTTCATACAAGAAGCGTTATCATAAAAATATGATTTTTTCGTAAATGGCTTTATATAAAGATTCGATTTTTAGTTATATAAAAATTCAATTTTTAGTGATGTAGAAATATGATTTATACATATGTAGCGAAATAAAAATATGATTTTTAGTGAAGTAAAAAATATGATTTTTATGTATGAAGTAATAGTATAAAATGTGAACTTTAATAATCAACTGCGTGAAACAGATGGCGATGGACCAGACTGAAATCAAAATGAAATCTGAACCGTTCAGAAATAAAAGAATGGAGGATGGATCCCAAAGGTGAGAACTCCTCACTATAATTTTCTTATACAGTTATTTATTTGCATATATGAACTGTTTCCCCATCGTCCACAGACCATGGACGACTTGTTTGATTGTTTGGTGTGGTTGATTAGATTATTCGATTGAATTTGGTTGTTTGGGTGAAATGAATTGATAAGAATTGTTATGTGTGTATGGCGCGAGCCAATATCAGGAGAGGGGTAATGCTAGACATTATCCGAATTCGATATCGCGCCGTTATGCTGCCGAAATTTTCTAAAAATGTTAGAACAAAAAAAATATCATTTTTATTATGTAAATGAACCGAATAAATATTTTATCGTTAAATATATAATTTTTAACGTTGATATGAATAAAATAAATATTCATTTACAAATCAGACGATTTGTTTATGAACACCCATTTTACTTATATGGATTGGGACGATATATTTTACACATCGCCCAACTGCACAAATAATATTCAGTATTTGTTGGTTGAAACCCCACACGGGTGTTGGGATGATATTTGACGTACACTAATCCCAATTGTTTAGTTGTACGTTGATCGATTGGTTGACAGGTTATGGTAAGCGTTAAATATTTATATTTAATGCTTATGCAGTGTAGAATGCACTATGGATGATGGTTGATTGTGTATCATTGTTATTTTTTACATGTATTCTTTGAAATCCATATAATCAACATTATATGGTAATTGACTGTGTCTGATTCTAGTTCAGAAATAATGAATATTTTAAAGTAACGAATATTTTAAAATAATGAATAATTTAAAATAATATTCAGAAAAGAATCAAAATCTGATTTTGATGTCCGATTTGGGATGGACACGAATATATATAAATATATAAAGCCGTGTTGATTAGATTAACGCCATTTTGACGTGAACGATATTTATATCGATTTTATTCATTTTTATAATGAGTATCGAAAAGGAATCGATTTCAAAATCTAATGTTTTGAAAATATTATCATTTATATATTAATGATATGGAATATTCAATTTGATTTGAAATTGAATATGAAGTTGAAATCGTTTTGAAAACGAATTTAAAACGATTTATAAAATACGCTTTAAATGGAAATCGACGAAATATATATAATATATATTATATATATAATGGCCTGAATAGAACGCGCCACGCTGCAGCAGTTCGCGAATTTCGACCATTGACTTCGAACGGACATTACGGGAGATTCGGCCGTCGGATTCTCCTAAACCCGGAACCATTGGATTCGTATCGAAAAGAGCTTTCTAAAGAATATTAGAGATTTTAAATCTAATAGTTGGATTTTGAATTATGTCCAAATAAAATTTGGAAAAGGTCGTTGTAAGTGCAGTTCGATGGCCGTTTATGGAAATCGAGTGTACGGGCCTTGATAAAATTATTGAAAATATCAATAATTAGTGTAAAATCATAAGAAATGATTTGGAAAGAATTGGGATGAAAATTTCCATATTTGAAAAGATAAAAATAGATTTTTATAGAAATGAACTAGTTATTAACTAGAATTATAATCCAATATTTTTAAATAAATAAATTAGATTTGAAATGATTTTAAAAATAACCAGAACTTCCAATATATAAATTGGTATGGATTTGAATCGAAATTGTCTTCGGAATATTTCGATGTTGGATTTCGTGATTATACAGATATTGTTATGGAAATTTGAAAAATATATTTATATCGTTATTTCCAATATGATATTTGTTGGTTATCGAAATTGATATTGAATATAAGCCGATATATTTTTTATTCAGAACCTTGTATTTAATATCAAATGGGATTTTGGGTTCGTCGTGAACGGTGTCTTGAGTAACACTGTTATTAAACTCCATGTGAAGAGAATAAATATTTTAATTAAGATTGTTAGAGTTTCTAATTATATTTAATAATTGGAATAAAATCGAATGTGAATTGGGTTTATCGTGAATTGTGTTTTTAACGACATTCGTTCTTTAACCCGATTTACAGTGAAATGTGATTTAGAATTTATATATCTTTTGTTAAGATTTAAAGTAAAATTTCCAAAGTGAAGTTTTCCAATTTAATAAAATAAATTCGAATGGAATGGAATTCGATTTGGTAATAATCGAAGTGGACTTTTGTGGACGAAGACTGTTACTATATATGGAATTTAAGATGCTTTGTTGTTATTCCATTTATAGTATCGGTTGGATATGGAAGTTCATATCGATTATATATACTGATCTGTTTTCCCTGAAGATTCCATTGTTAATGGAATGTGATTTTGGGTTTATCGTGAGCTATGTATTAAATGACATTAGTTCTTTAACCCAGTAAAGATAAGATTTATTTCTTATCTTTGAATAATCTTTAAGTAATGATTTTTTGAAATTAAAACTGAAATAGAGTTTTAATGAATCTTTAAATAGATTGAAAGGTGAATCTGATAATTGAAATTATCAAATTCAAGAAATCATTGAGAATGGAGTATCACCAGTTTTGCTTCAGGCGATAGTTAAATCTTTAATTAGATTTGAACGTGAAATGGTAATTGAATTTACCGATAACACCGTGGTGTTAGATATGAAGTATTACCAGTTTTTCTTCATGGGATGAATAGGTTGGGATTGGGAAATTAAACAAATGATTACTTCGGTAAGGTTCGCTAATCCCGACTAGTTTGGATAAACTGTAATTTGGGTTGAATTGAAATCCAAAAGAAGATTAAAGAATAAATTTAAAGAATTTACCTTTGATAAAATTAATGGGAACCTTTCCTAAAGTATAAGAATATTTGAATAAAGGAATATTCTGGATTGGAATGAGGCGTATGTTGTTTATAGCATTGTTTATTATATACGCGAGTTATTCAGGAAGACCGGGTTTATCCCATTTTGGATAACTGATTCGGCGATGAGTCGACGATGAAGACGGTGGTTGAAGACCGGAGGTCTTCACATCGTTTGGATGATTACTAATGTCTTGATTGGGCTGTACACCCAAGACGAGGTAATAAGTGGTGATCATCCAAACGTACTTGGAGACCAACGGATATGCGAGGACCTCTCTCCTGTATTGGACATACGGGACGAGGAATAAGGTGCCTCCGGTTTTGTTCAGACCCAGAACGAACTTGTAAATGGATGTGTGTCTGACATTGGATTTCATTTTGTGTGATTGATATACATCGGTTGCATAGCGTGATTTGCCTGTGTGGCATGCTGAGATGCAAATGATCAAGGCTTCTGTTGAAAAGCAGAGTCTTGTGGTTGATGATCAAAGCACGGCTTTAATATAACATAGCTTTGTGTAGCGTTAATTCGCGAGTCTCACACCCCCATGTGAACTAGAAACGGGAGAGGACATCAGGAAGGGCATGCGTTTCCTTCTAGCTAGGAGTGGTGTCAGCGTTTTGCAAGCCTTGACGTTATACTTATGTGGATGATGGATAGTGAGGCGCCTCGGTTATTTCGATCTCTGCGGAGCCGATAGATGGTCTTTATACAGACCAGATTTACGCCCCATAGAGCGAGGAAACGCAGTGTTCAGGCATTTTAATCCACTCCGTGTGGACCGGCCCTGATGATCCAAGGTGCACTTGCGGTTGTTCCTGAGGCTCGGACTAGATAGTCTCGAAGCAGTAAGGACGATCCCTTTCCTTGGTTCACAGATGGAAATCCAACTTCCAATACGTGACAATTGCGGTTTTGATTGCAGAGCCTAGTATGGTGACATAGTGGGATGGAGCACTCATGCCGTCTATGATTGATACATTTATATTTGAAGTTGATTTCTTCACTTATAGTAATAATAAAAGATGAAATTTCATGTACCAAGCATATTTGGCTATTATAAGGTAAAACTATATCCTCCGGCTTGCGTTGCATTGTGTGATGGGACCTGAGTCTTATAATAGCTTCATTGTTATTTATTTAGCATTGCGTTGTTTGTTTTATGCACTGGTATTCTTGGGGGGCAAACCCGTTCTGTGTTATAGGGCGTGGTCCCTTGATTTACCTAACTTTAAAATCAGATTAATAATTGTTTTAGTTCTCACACCAGTCATATGACTGACCTGGAGTTTATTGTTTTAACCTAAACTCTGGGTGCCCCTATTTTCCACACAGTAGCTAGTAGTTTTGGTTTTGCAGATTTATATTCACAGGATCCTGGTTTACAACTGGAATGATATTCAGAAAGCTCGGTATCCGTATATTCCTTTCAGTTTTTTGTATTATTTTCCGCTGCATTGTAATTTGTAAATCTTTAATATTTATCAAATGTATATTATTTGTTCATACTCTGTATATTCTTGTATTCTGATGAAATTGTTGTAATAAGCAATGAAATGTTCTTCTATTTGTGTTCTGATTTGTCGTGTTCTCAACTCAATCCATTCTTTCCTTCATGGGGAAGTTCAGGTCGTTTCAGATTTTGTGGAAGCTTGTATCGTGATGTTAGGGAATTTAAGGAGGAGCAGAAGGCCGTATTCCTTATGTTTACTGAAGTAAACTGTTATCCTAATTAAATACATTATTTTAACCCATTTGTTTAATTAAATTGAAGTAGGGTGTGCTAAAATACTTGGAACATGAACAAAGAGTGACGTCCGCCATATTTTCCCTAATTAGACTGCTTAAGATTTGTATAGAAGTATTTGTTATTTCAAAACTATTAATTAAGATATTTAGAAGTAATTTAAATTAGGGATTTATTTAAATTAATATTACAAATTTAATCGTCACCCAGATAGGTAACTTGTTATTCTTGGAATAGATCAGACCCAATGTTTTTTAAAATGCAATCGACACCCAGATATGTAACTTGTTATTCTTGGAATAGATCAGACCCAGTGCTTTTAAAACATAATGGAACTCTCCCACTTAAGGTTCACCTTCTATCGTTGGAATGCTCTAGTTATCAAGAACATCTTCGATCGCGTCAGAGCAACTGAAGAGGTGCTTGTTCTTGCACAGGCATCCTTTGATGAGGATCCCTCTGTTTCTAACAATGAAGCGTGGGCCCTAGCCCAACAATCTTTCTCTTCGGAGCTTTGTATTGAGAATGACTATCTTCGCCAGATGGCGAGGATCAAGTGGGTTGTTGACGGCGATACGAATTCAAAGTTCTTCCATTCTTCCATTCGTAAGAAGAACAGACTTCTCACGATTCTCTAGATTCAGTGTCCTGATCTCTCTCTGGCTTCCACTCCGGCGGAAGTTAAGGAAACCATTCTCTCTCACTTTCAATCCTTTCTCGGCTCTCCCTCGGTTTCGGTTTCCAATCCGGCTCTTCTAGCCTTCATCCCCAGGTTGGTTCACCCAACGGAGTGTGTAGACCTAGCTATCCCTCCTTCAACGGATGAGATACGAGCCTGTATCTTCGCTTTGAGTAAGGATAGAGCTTGTGGGCCGGATGGCTACAACGGAGTCTTCTATCGTAGTGTCTGGCCGACTATCCAATCGGATTTCTGTCAGGCAATACGATTCTTCTTCTCTGGTAGGGAACTGCCTTAGGGCTGGACCTCCACTAATCTGATCCTTGTCCCTAAGTGTAAAAATCCCATTTCATGTGCGGAATTTTCCCCGATCAGCTTGTGGAACTTTTCTAACAAGGTTATTTCTAAGATCGTGGTCACTAGGATGGCTCCGTTTTTTCAGCACCTTATCTCCGCTTCTCAGGCGGGGTTCGTTAAAGGACGGTTGATTATGGATAACGTCCTCTTAGCTCAAGAGCTTATTTCTCAGATTGATAGGAAAGTCAAGGGTTCTAATGTGGTCGTTAAGCTGGACATGGCGAAAGTTTACGACCGCATGTCCTGGTTTTTCATCATTAAAGTGCTTTGAGGTTTTGGGTTTCCCGAGACCCTTATCGATGTAATTTGGAGGCTCATATCCAACTGTTAGTTCTCTGTTCTCATCAACAAGGAAGCCAACGGGTATTTCAAGGCTGGAAGAGGACTTCGTCAAGGAGATCCTCTATCACCGCACTTTTTGTTATTGCCGCCGAGGCCTTCGTACATGGATTGCATTCACTGACGATAGCCAATCAGATTCATCAGTTTGGCATTCCTTCAGGTTGTCTAGTCGTTTCTTCGTTGTCCTTTGCAGACGACATTATCATTTTCACGAATGGTAATCGTCACCCAATCGGATGGCTTCTCGCCTTTACTCTGCAGTACGAGAGGAGCTCGGGTCAACTCGTTAATACTGCTAAAAGCTACTTCGTCCCAGCGCGTAATTTGTCCCCGGTCAGATCTTCATGGATCGAAACGTTCACTGGGTTCAAAGCGGCTTCCCATCCTTTACCTTACCTCGGCATCGTGCTTTACAGAGGTCGTAAGCTTAACGCCATTTTTGACTCCCTAGCCAATAAAGCCAGCGGAAGATCATTTGGTGGAACGTTGTGCTTCTCTCACAGGCAGGAAGACTGGTTCTCATTAAGTCTGTGCTTGACCCTATAGGCTCGCACGTCTTTACCGCTATGACTCCTACCTCTTCTTTTTTCAGATCATATCGCTCTATGGCTTCGCCTTTTTTCTGGGGGAAAAAGGACAACGTTAATCGTTACCAATGGGTTTCTTGGGACATCATCTGTCGCCCCAGAAGTGAGGGGGGTTTAGGTCTCAGGAACCCAATGGATGTCTATACTGCTTTTTCTTGTAAACTGTGGGCAAGGTTTGAAGCGAACGACTCTTTATGGGCGATGTTCCTTCACGCTAGGTACCACAGGATACAGAGCAATAGCTATACCGGGGCTCCGTCCTATGCTAGTGAGACGTGGAAACGTATGCACTCCATCAAGGCTTTTTCAGATTCGCACGGAGGTGGATTAACATGGGACGGAAGTCCCTTCTTGGTTTATGCGGCTTGGAATTCGGCTAGGACGACTACTCCTCACCTTCTCTTCTTCTCTTTTATTTGGAATGCCTATATTCCTCCAAAGGTTTCTCTATTTATGTGGCGGGTCCTCCACGGGGGGCTACCGATAGATGAGAACCTTCAGAGAATTGGCATTCTTCTAGCATCTCGGTGCAGGTGCTGTGGATCTGGGGATACGGAATACATATCTCACTTGTTCTTCTTGGGCTTTTCTTCCATTTCCCTATGGAATTACTTCGGGAACCTTGTTGGACACTTCAGTAATGCGTCCTCTCTCACTGACAAACTAAGAATATAGTGGATCGGAATCTCAGGAAAATCTTTGCGTTCGATCCTTTTCCGGCTCCTTCCTTGTCCGACCTGCTGACACATTTGGTGCTCAAGGAACAGGGCCATTTATGATGAGGTTCTTATGGACCCTACATCTATCATCCGAAAGGTAAGGAATGATGTGTTTCTTGCTTTTCATGGCCACCCGTTTAGAGGTTCTTTCAGGTTCCGATCTAGGAGACTTGTTATAACCTTTGATGTTTCAACGGTTATAGTTACCTCTAGAGCGGGAATAGGTTGAACCTTTACACCTTAGGTTTGCAGGATCCGTCCCATTAGCCCTTCCACACCATCCGCCCACCCCCTTTTCCGATGCTTAAATCGTTTTCTAGTCATGTGGGGTCTGGATTTTCAGGTTGTTGTTCCTTTGGCTCTCGGTCTAGGAGTTTGGTTGTTACCATTGACATTTCCTCGGTTACAGCATCCCCCTCCCCCCCCCCCCCCCCTCGCCGACCTTATACCATTTGCTATATATGCAGGGCCTGGATTATAGGTTCATGGTTTTGGTCTTTCTGGAGCAGGTTGGTGCTTTGGGCGCTTAACCCAGTCCGGTTTGTTGGAGCAAGACCTGGTTTATAGATTGATTGGCCTTGATTTATCTGCTGGAGCATGAGCTTTTGGTTAGAGCAAGGTGACTTGGCCTGCCACCTTCCCAGGATGAGAGTGTTTATTCTTGGAGCTTTCTTGCTTGTTCTATGGTTTGAGGCAGCCTAGGTGGATCTTTAGGCCTTTGACCGTTTTTATTAACACTAGAGCACTTTCATGGTTTTGGTTGAACATTTCATCAGTATTCGGCATCGCTAGAGCTTTCCAGGATCCATGACTTTTCTTCTGGGCGGCTTCACATGTCTTAGGATTTTTTGCTCGTCTCATTTTCGTGATGCCTTTTAGAGAGTGCTTTCTTTCATTGAGTTGTCTTTTCTCATATTGTTTATATTGTCGGAGTGACTATTGCTTTGTGTGGAAGTATATTTACTTCACTATCGGGTGGTGGCCTTGTCGGAACTCGATTTTGCAATACGATGGGATGTGGTTCTTCCGGAGCTCATCTATCTATTTTTCTATACAAACATATGGTCATTTCGGGTTGTTTGCATTCTTTTTGATTACCTGCTAGGCATGTTGGCAGTTTTTGTGGACCATTGGTTCTTTGTATATATTTTATTTGCTAAACAAAACCATAATAATTCTTTATTATTATTATTATTAAAAAAATAGTTAATATAAATGTTAGTTAATTTTTATATGATTAGTTGAGTATAAAAATGGAGTAAGAAGATTAAATAGTGTAAATAAATTGTATTATTTATAAAATCAATAACATGTTCATATATTAATAGTATTGGACAAACAAGGTGACGTTGGAACTGCAGTGACAAGCACTACATCATGGAACCAATCTAGACATGTTTGGAATTAACTGAAACAAATAGTTTTAATGATAAAATTAGATCAAAGTGAGTTAAACTCACTCAATTCTTCCCATTTATATTTTATATAAATCGGGTTTTTATTTGTGTGTGCTATGGTTGCTAATGGTTGATATTAAATTGTTGTTATTGGCCGAGTATTGAATTTATATCGATATATTGAATTGAATGATTATATTGAGGTAACGTATTTGATGGAGGAAAAAACAAGTTGGAGGCATCCAACTGAAATCCTCACCAGTAGTTATTAAATTTTATTATATTATAATATATGTTGAGAAATATGAAATTGTGATACAAGGATTGACAGGTTGGAGAAATCCAATAGGATTTCTTAGTAATGTTGATAATGTTTATCAGTATGATTTGTTGTGTTCATTTGGATGTGAAATTGGTTTATATTTCACGGTTTGGTACTTGAGCAGATATTTACCTCTTTAGTATCGTCGATAAAGAAATGATTTGTGAAATCGATATTTAATCGATTTAAAATATTTTTCAAAGATGTATTCATATAAAGCTTTGGAATAATGGTTTATAAAGTGAATGGAATAATGGTTTATAAAGAGAATGGAACAATGGTTTATAGAGCGAATGGAATAATGATTTATAAAGCGAATGGTTAATGGTTTATAAAGCGAATGGAATAATGGTTTATAAAGCGAATGGAATAATGGTTTATAAAGCGAATGGAATAATGGTTTATAATGCGAATGGTTAATGGTTTATAAAGCGAATGGAATAATGGTTTATAAAGCGAATGGAATAATGGTTTATGAAGCGAATGGTTAATGGTTTATGCAGCGAATAGTTAATGATTTATACAGTGAATGGTTAATGGTCTACACAGCAAATAGCTAATGATATATACAACGAATAGTTAATGATTTATACAGCGAATGGTTAATGGTTTATACAGTGAATGGTTAACGGTTTATACAGCGAATGGTTTATACAGCGAATGGTTAATGGTTTATACTGCGAATGGTTAATGGTTTATACAGCGAATGGTATCCGGTTTATAAAGTGAATGGTCAATGGTTTATAAAGCGAATGGTTTATGATTTATAAAGTGAATGGTTTATGGTTTATAAAGCAAATGGTATATGGTTTATAAAGCGGATATTTTATGATTTATAAAGCGAATAGAAATGGATTTATAAAACGAGTAGTTATGGAATTATACAGCGAATGGTAAAGGATTTTTACAAATGAATAGAAATCGATTTGTAAATGAAAAATAAAGGAATTTGTAAATGGAAGGTTAATGATTTTGTAAAGAAAAGGTGAAGGGCTTTGAAATGGAATCTGTAATATTATTTACAGAAGTTAAGTTGAGATATTTTAATTAATTTTGTGAAATGATGTTTAAATAATATTAAAAATGATTTGTGAGATTATAATAATATAATCGCTTTAAAAATGTTAAAGGGAATATGATAGGGTTTTACGAAATTTGGAACTTGTTGTACACTGGTTGAGTTGAGTAATTTTCGAGATGTCAATCTGATGTTGCTTTTGGCCTTCGGGATTGATACTGAGAGATTTATTCACTTACCAATTTACAATGAGGGTCTAATGAGTAGAAGTGGAATGATAATGGAATTTTCTTATTTCTAATAAGAAAGGGAAATGTTTTCCGAATCAACAGTTTTAATATTTAATTAACGATGGGTTAATTAAAGAGGCTAAATGATGTTGGGTATTGAACCAGTGAATTCATTTTATTTTTATGCATGAATGGTTTTTTATTTGATAGTTAAATAACCAACTATCAAACCTGACTAGTACGATTGTTGGTACGGAAAGACCAGTATCAAATTTATGTTCGAAAACCATTCTGACCAACAAATACGTGGAAGATAGAAGATGCTAATTGAAGTTGGAGAAATCGAAGACCTTGGATCTTCAAGAGCGGGAGAACTACTTGTTGAATTTCTCTGGTTAGCTCCCAGAGATATTTCGGCAGTGATTCTGTCGTGGTTGGAATCTTCGGATTGCAAGGACTATTCGCTACTGATCTTTTGGATGTGGCAGGAGGGTGCCTTCGGTTCATCCTGTTCCTGGATGACTTGTATGGACGGATGTCTCGCCAAATATTTCCAAAGGGATCGCATACATTGATTTCTTCAAACGTACCATAGTTGATGGCAGAGAAAGGGCTTTCTCTAGCCTAATAACTAGAGTATTTTTGCAGACGTCAATTAGTGATTTTTTGGTGAATCTGACGATGAGACATTCAAACTGAATCGTGGCTAGATGTTCTGAAAGAAGATATAAACCTCAAGCCTCATCAACTGGGAAATGGTAAAAAAATGGGTAGGTCGCATGGCTATGTGGGTCGCACCCATCAAAAGGGTGTATTGCCACTATCTAGAGAATATTCATATTTGTTACTTCTTTTCATTTCTGTATCTCCCGATAACTACAGTGGTCGCAACAAAAATCCATAAGGTGATAATACGTTTGGTTCTCTCAAGCGAAATGAGGGACCCAACATGTTTAGCCTGAGTTGCAAGATGTTCTTGTTGAACTCGGTATATTCATCTCTAGAGATACACTATCAGAAGGTGGTTGCCCGTACCTTGCCATGGAAATCCGTTCTCCAATAAGAGCCCACAGTTTTGATTTTATACTATATATATATATATATATATATATATATATATATAGCGTGAGATGAAAGCGTTCTGCTAGGTTGATATTTATTTGTATTTAGACATTATTATAATATCAGAGAAGATATGATTTTCAAAATGTTTTGGGTTATCGTAAGGTAAAAACCGTCCGTATTTATGTATGGATTTGGTTTTACGACTATCCTTTCCTTTCGAAAAGATTTTGATGTTAAAATCAAGTTGGATGACACTTGTAAACTTAGTGTGTCTTTCTCACTCGAGTTCACCAGACTTATACGGCTTATGTAATGCTTGGGTTAGACCGGGTTGTACAGGTCCAGGTTATTGAATGCTATGAAGATACGAGCTGGAAGAGTCCAGACGTATGATATTACATAGATACTATTCCGCTGAGTGTTGTATATGAGGAAAAATTATTATAACTGTCCAGATGTGGTGATGTACTCTGATGATTGTAAGTATTTTTAAACTCTTAGTAAAGATTTATTTCTATAATATATTTGGTTCCGCTGCGATGTGAGACTCTGTGTTGTGTTGGTTCTTCTTCTTCTCCTATTCTAACTTTCTTCCTTTCTTATCTCACCCTCTAATTTCTTTCTCGTAACTATCTGGTGTTTTCGATACTTGGGTTTTGGCAAGTAATATGGTTTATGTGTTATTGTCAAATTTGGGAATCGAATTCCTGTCAGGTCGTTACGGTGGTATCAGAGCTATTGGTTTAGTTAACCTTGGCTTTGTGGTATAACTCGATAAAGATGGGGTTAGTAATACCTTAGACCAAGTTGGGTGTATATATATATATGAGAGCGTATTTGTTAATTTATTATATATAAATGTTTTGTATTGTGTTGTTTGATTGGTTCAAGTGTTGAAAAGCATTGAACTAAAATTGGACACGATATTGTTTTTTAAAGAGGGTGAATTAAATAATTTTACCCAAGATATATTTTTATATAGAAAAGAAATAATTTTATTAAATTATTGAGATACTGTGGTTTGATTGATTTATTCTAATGGAATTCAAATGTAAATTTGAATTTGAGTGGTTAATGTAACCAGAAGATTTCACATATATAGTTTGTGAATGAGAATTTTAATATGAAAGTGGAAATCAAGATTAACTTAAGTAAGTTAAAGCAGAATGAATCGAAATGGATGATTTTTGAAATAAAAATCAGACATTGGTTAGAAAATTCAATTGGTTAATTAGATTTGGAACTTAATTGGGTTTAGTGTAATTAAATTAAGAAATGATAATGAAACTAAATAAAGCTGATTTGGAATTTGAAATTTGAAATTAATTCCTGTATTTGGAAATGAATGGTGTCCATGTTTAGTTCATGGGAATCTGTATAGTATACTTGTTAATAAGTGAAGTGTTATTTAAATAAATCATATATATGTTACTTAAATGTTGAATTGAGTTAATACAGGTGCCAAATGGCTATGAGATTTGAGTGGTTGCGTTGATTGCATGTAAACTGAGTCAGTATGCTCAATAACGCTCGTAAAAGGTACGCCTATGCGAAAATATAAATTTTGGTTTTTGATTTTTTGACCGTGTGGGTCGATGTGTATATATATTACTTGTTCGTGCGATATCGTAGAAGTCACTCCGTATAGTGGAGACTCTGCCGAATTTTTCCAGGAATTTAAAGAGTTAGAAAATTTTCAATATTTATGATTTTTTTATATAAGATAATGAGTTGGTTTCCGATTTAAATTAAATTTGATTTTTAAAGTGAATGACTTTTGTATCATTTTCCTACCTTAGTAATTTCGGGGACAAACTTCAATTAAGGGGGAAAGAATGTAATGTCCCGTATTTTTGATAGCTAAATATTTAATTTATTTTAAATATTTTATTTGGAATATTAATGGATTTTAATATTGAATTCGTTATTTAAAAACGAAGTTTAAATGTTTAATTTATATATAATATAAATAGAGCCGAAATGGCATGTTAGTTCGAAATATTGAGTTTTAAAATTTAATTGAATATACAGGATTCGATATAAGTCGGATTTCTGTGAAACAAGAAACGTTTGAATCTTGCTAATTATAATTTTCATGTAAAAGAGAAAAATCCAGATTTCGTGTTATAGTTTGTTAGTTATGCCCAGTTCAAATTTTAAAATAGTCGCTATGGAATTATTTATAAATAATAGAGATTAATTTAAAATTTAATTCGATTAATAGGAGTTTTTGACTTTAACTTAAGATAATGATCGAATTAAGCAACGAAAAGGATACCTTTGAATTCGTATTGACATTTAGAGTCAGGATAGATATATTGTTTGTGATTTTTGGAGACCAAGTATTTTTGGTATCCAAAATAGCGTTGTTTTACGCGTAAAATAGAATAACAGATATGCAAACGAACTCCGTTTTCAGCGAAACTAATTTTATTAATTTTATAATGATTAATTTTAATAATGTTTCAAGTTTCGAGTTATTTGGATTTATTTTGTGATCATGGGGAATTTAAACGCGTGTTTTTCACCTGTGATTTATAAAGGAATTTTCACAAACGATCTCGGAATTCGACGAAACCTTTCCCGTCGTGTCCGAAATATTATTTTTTGCTAAAGTGCAAATTTTCATCTTAATCAGACATCGTATGTGATGGTTTTACAGCATTACTTTGTGCCTAAGTAATAATAATAATATTTTATTCAAAACTATGACCCTATAAATACCCCACCAAAACTAAACCTACCTTTTGTAGTCAAAATAAACGTTCTGGTCAACGAAGGAGTAACCAGCGCCTCCACTACTAGTATGAACAATCAAAAAACCTTAAACCCTCCTCCTCTGGAAATCGCACAAACTATTCATCAGTCAATGAAAACTCCAACAACAACATTAGAGAGCTAGTCGAGATCTAACTGCTGATCGAATTTGAGGGGATTTTGAGTGGTATGTCCGCTGGAATCGGGCCATAAGGCTTCGCGGTTGAGTGGGTTTTTCTGGAACATTGAGTCAACCAAGTTGAGCAAGAGTGGCGGCACATGTAAAGGAGATTCAAAGGCTTGTTTTGGGGGTTTTGATCAACGGACGTCGCATTGGTGGAGGAGCGACATGTGATTGTTGGACCGTAGTAGTTGGATGGGCAGTGGAGTGATAATGGCGGACTGTTGAAGTGTTTTGAATAAGATAAGAAGAAAGGAACAAAAGACGAGGCAGAGTTTAAACGCGGGGAGGGGACTGGCACTTGCGCTGGTGATAGTTGATGAGCCTCCGACGGTCAGAATGGAGGGGCGACAGGGGATTGAGGACTTGCGTGTGTGGAGAGTATACGAAGAACGAGGGCAAGTTTCGAAGCATGATGAAGGTTTTAAACAAAATTCAGTGCGAAGACGTACTGTGCGAAGGTTAGTGGGAGCGGGATACACAAGCCGGGGGTGGCGGATACTATTCTGATGGCCCGAAATTGTATGTGGCGGTGTGGGATTTTGTGGAAGCCTGTATCGTGCTGTCAGGGAATTTAAGGAGGAGCAGAAGGCCATATTCCTTATGTTTACTGAAGTAAACTATTACCCTAATTAAATACATTATTTTAACCTATTTGTTTAATTAAATCGAAGTAGGGTCGGCTGAAATACTTGGAACATGAACAAAGAGTGACGTCGACCATATTTTCCCTAATTAGACTGCTTAAGATTTGTATAGAAGTATTAGTTATTTTAAAACTATTAATTAAGAAATTTAATAGTAATTTAAATTAGGGGTTTATTTAAATTAGTATTACAAATTTAATCATCACCCAGATGGGTAACTTGTTAATCTTGGAATATATAGACCCAATGTTTTTAAAACGTAAAAGCATTATAAATTAGTTAGTATAAATGTTAATTAACTTTTATATGATTAGTTGAGTCTAAAAATGGAGTAAGAAGATTAAATAGTGTAAATAAACCATATTGTTTATAAAATCAATAACATGTTCATATATTAACAGTATTGGACAAACAAGGTGATGTTGGAACCGCAGTGACGAGCACTACATTATGGAACAAATATTGACATGTTTGGAATTAACTGAAATGAATAGTTTCAATGATAAATCAGATCAAAGTGAGTTAAACTCACTCAGTTCTTCCCACTTATATTTTTATAAGTCGGGTTTTTATTTGTGTGCGCTATGTTTGCTAATGGTTGATATTAAATTGTTGTTATTGGCCGATTATTGAATTTATATCTATATATCGAATTGAATGATTATATTGAGGTAACATATTTGATGCAGGGAAAAATAGGTTGTAGGGATCCAACTGGATTCCTCACAAGTAGTTGTTAAATTTTATTATAGTATAATATATGTTGAGAAATATGAAATTGTGATACAGGGATTGACCAGTTGGAGAAATCCAATTGGATTTCTCAGTAATATTGATAATGTTTATCAATATGGTTTGTTGTGTTCATTTGGATGTGAAATTGGTTTATATTTCATGGTTTGGTACTTGAGCAGATATTTAACGCTTTAGTACCGTTGATAAAGAAATGATTTGTGAAATCAATATTTAATCGATTTAAAAGATTTCTCAAAGATTTATTCATATACAGTTTTGGAATAATGATTTATAAAGTGAATGGAATAATGGTTTATAAAGCGAATGGAATAATGGTTTACAAGCGAATGGTTAATGGTTTATAAAGCGAATAGAATAATGGTTTACAAAGTGAATGAAATAGTGGTTTATAAAGTGAATGGAATAGTGGTTTATAAAGTGAATGGAATAATGGTTTATAAAGAAAATGGTATAATGATTTATAAAGCAAATGGTTAATGGTTTATAAAGCGAATGGAATAATGGTTTATAAAGCGAATGGAATAATGGTTTATAAAGCGAATGGTTAATGGTTTACACAGTAAATGGTTAATGATTTATACAGCGAATGGTTAATGGTTTATATATGGAACAGTTAATGATTTATACAATGAATATTTAATGATTTATACAAGAATGGCTAATGGTTTATACAGCTAATGGTTAATCGTTTATACAGCGAATAATTAATGATTTATACGGCGAATGGTTAATGGTTTATTGTAATAACCCAGAAAATACGAGCCAATTTAAAAATTTTAAAATGGTGATTTCAAAGGAATTTGAACCATTGTAATAGAATATTTCAATAAAATAGTGAATTAGAAATAGTGAGTCGGTTTGAAAATTTGAATTCGAACTTTGAATGACTGTGCAGGGTGGAAAATATAACGGATTTTAGCGAAACCAAAAATATTTAAATCTGTTAGTCAATACCTTTCTAACGAATCTGAAAAATCAAAGTTTCATAACGGGAATCAAAAGTTATGGCCGAATGAATTTTCAGAAGGGTCGGTATATAGAATATATAGCCCTGGAAAATTGATATTTTGCATACGACCTCGGAATTCGACGAAACCACTTTTGTTGGGTCCGGGATGTCAAATTATTGCTAGGTTTCAAATTTCATAATTTTTGAAGCTAGTATGTGAGCGTGGCAAAAGAAAATGTGTTTGGTCAATTTCTGTTAAATTGGATCGACCAGAAAATGGCCATTTTACAAACGACCTTAGAATTCGACGAAACTAGTTTTGTTGGGACCGTAGCATCAAAACATTGCTAGATTTATTTTTCTGGAATTTTTCGAATCAGTTTGTGGCCTGGCAAATTGAAATGTACGTTGAAAGTTAAAAATTAATTGTTTTATACTTTAATTTGAAAAATAACAGACTGTAACAGTCGAATTGGCCTACGAAACATATCCCATTGTGTCCGAAAAGGGGGTATTTAGCTGGGGGCGACAGTCGTTGGGTTTAAAAAGGAGTTCGTTTGAGAAAACACTATTTAAAAATTTAATATAATCCTCGGCCAATCAGAATTTTCCTTTCATAAATTTTAAAAATAAAAAAAAAGAAACCCCCTCGATCAACGGCGAAACCCGCTCCTGACCTTCTCTCCTCCGCCGCTACAGCCGCTTCCAGCCCTCGCCACCGCCACCCTTCGACACGCCTCAGCCCCTCTTCAAATCCGACTAACCATCGCCGCCCCTCGTCGCCTGTGCCGCCCGTATCGACGCCCCAAAGTCCCGACCTTTCCACCGCCGCCGATCTAGACCACCGAACGCCACCAAACCACCACCGACAAGAAGCCTTCTCTTCCCTCTTTCACGTCAGCACCCCCGATCGTCCCCACGTGCCACTGATTTCGCGAAAACTGTAAACCTAGTTTTGAAGCTTCGTGAAAGCGAGTTTTTCTTCGATCTTTACACTTTGAAAAATCATATCTTTTTGGTGTGTTGACGAAATTCGATGAAACAGGAAACATCGGGACCGCAAGGAAGCTCTCTACCCAATAGAAGAAGCCGCGGATTTTTCTGACATCGTATCGATTATTAGCGCTCCGAAAACCAAGGTGAGAAATCTAAATTAACATGAAATTGAATGGAAAATGTCGTGTATAATTTATATTAGCGAAATATAAATTACATACGTGTCGTATACCTCAAGTACATGCGTAGTGTAAGCTATATAAGCGAAGTATGAATTTTACATGCATAGAATAATTGATATATGTGTTGAAATGCAAGTGAAATATAGCAGTTATATATATATACATACATACATATATATATATATACTCCCCTCGTCCACAAACCATGGAAGATATTTATTGTGGTGAATTGGTGTGAAATATTGGATGAAAAATACGAATGGTTGAATAATTGTTTGTGGTTGATATTGTTTGGTTGTGGTTGAAAATACCCATTGGTGATTGAAATGAATTGGAAATATTTGTGGAAATAAAAATAAACATGCCACCTGCGTGCGAATTAGATGCATGAATCCCCATTGTCAAAAACCACGAGGTTTTAAGGTAGAGCGAGGAGCCATACTAGGGACGGTGCCGGTTTAACTACCCTGCCGTTATGCTGCCGAAATTTTGAATAATCTTTGTGTGTTAGAATTATTTTCGTATGTTGAAATAATTTTCATGCATAGAAATTAAAGCCATATGTTGAAAATATATCCATGTGTGGAAATGTTTGTGTGTTGAAAAGTGTTGTGTGAAAATTAGATTCATTTGTGAATGAATGAAGTGTTTAAACAATAAAAAACATATATATATATATATATATATATATGAAGTATGAAAAATATTCGCCTTATATAACTAGTTTCAACAATAAAAATCCCATCTTTCTAATATAAACAACATAAATAAAATGTCCATGTGTGGATATGCTCATTTGTTTAGAAGTGTGTGTAGTGGAAAAGTTCATGTGTTGAATAAAAAGATCAAACAATAAAAATTACATTTTTATTGAAACTATGAAGTGTTGAAACATCTATTTGTCGAATAAATATGTTAAGTGATAAAAATATCATTTTTATCATATGTGTGATATGCTAAAGATATGCGGACGTTGAAGTAAATATTTGTGAAAGAAATATTATTTTTAACATGCATAGGAATTAAATAAAATGGTCATGTGTTGAAATCCATTTTAGTTTGCCAAAATTATCATCTTTGAAATGTGAAGTGTTAAAAATAGCCACTTGTTCAAATAAACGTGCATGAGTTGAAATATACATTAATTAGCTAATGATATGATTTTAGCCTATGCATGCAACATTAGAATGAATGGTGTTTTTAAAACCAAAGCGAATCAAATATGAAATTGAATGGAAAATGATAAGTGATAGAAATTGTATATATGTACATGCATATCTATTGAACAGGTTAAAGAAAAGGGGCTAGAGAAGAGAAATAAAATTTTGTGCCCGACAAATAGGTACATATTTACCGCTTTGTTTGGGTGATGATTTTATGAGCATGTTGGCTAGCCGCTTGGCTTTTTCTTTTTCTTTTTGATATGAGACGCCCGTGTGGCTATTTGGGAATTTTCCCAGACCCTCCCGTACAAAGGAGGTTATGGCGAAATTTTCCGAAATTTAAAGGCGTTAGTGAAATAATTGAAGTGGAAACGATATAGGAATTTTTGAATGAACTATATTTATATAAATATATAAATATAAATAGAATTGAAACGAAACGTGGCCGTGCAGTTCATGTTTTGAAACTGTGATTTCAAATGGCTAGTGCGGGAAATCCAACCATTGGATTTTCCCGAAACCGCAACCGTTGGGTTCGCCTTGGAAATATCTTTCCAACGGCACCAACTTTGTGAAGATCCGATGGTTGGATTGTCTGGAATGTTTAATTCAAAACTAAAGAAAAACAGCGCCAGAAACGATTATATTTATATATATATATATAATTAAATTAATTCGAATAACGACGCTGCAGTTCGTAAATTGAAATCGTAACTTCAAATGGCTAGTGTGGAAGATCCGACCGTCGGATTTTCCCAAAACTGAAACCGTTGGATTCGTTTTGGAATGACCTTCCTGATGATGTAAAATTTGTGAAGATCTAACGGTTAGATTTTCCGATATGTGTAAAACAAAATTAGTGAAAAGCAGCGCCAGTGCATCGACACGACCTGAAACGTCGTTTAATTAAAATATAGCCGTTTTAAATTAAATAAAAATGGCGATATATCGTTATAAAATATTATAGACGATATAGAGTGGAAATAAACCAATTTTGTTGTGTTTGCTTGAAATGTGATGGTTGAATGTATTTGACAAGAAAATTATAACTAAATAACTGAAATGTGAATGTTGAATAGTCCAACCATGTGAATAATTGATTTGAAAATCTAAATATACGTGGATTATTTGAAAAGGCCGAGTTTATCTCATTTCAAATAATCGATCGACATTGAGAAGACGAAGAGTCAAAGACGGCTGAAGACCGACGATCTCCACATTGGATGGATGGGCACTACTGATGCTCGTGATTGGAGTAGCTACCATGAAGGAACTGAAGTAGTAGCCGTCCAAACATACTGTTGATTGTACGGATATGCGAGGAATTGATGCCTCCGGTTTCGTTCAGACCCAGAACGGACTTGTAAATGGACTGTGTGTCTGACATTGGATTTTGTTCTGTGTTGATTGATCTCTGTTAAATATATATCTGTTTGGCGGCGGAGAATTTATTCTCTTGCTTAACGCCCTTCTCTGAGACGTACGAGCTCAGAGGTTATGTATTGACAGAAATCAGTCGCATGGAGTGGATTGCCTGTGTGGCACGCCTAAGTGGCATATGATCAAGGCTTCTGTTGCAAAGCAAAGTCTTGTGGTTGATGATCAAAGCATGGTCTGTGTGACGTAGCTTTGTGTATAACGTGAATTCGCGAGCCTCACACCTCGGTATGAGTCAAAAATGGGAGAGTGACTGCAGGGAGAGCACGACGTTTCTTTCTAGCTAAGGTGGTGTCAGTGACCTACCAGCCCTGACATTATATATACTTTTCACCTGTGTGGTTGTTGGAATGTGAGGCGCCTCGATATAGGTCTATAAGGACCGGGAAACGTGTGTTCAGGAATAACTAATCCTCAAAAGTAAGAGAGGACCGGCCCTGAAGATCCAAGGATCATAGTGGGGTCCTGGGACATTTGCTAGAGTGTCTCGAATCGGAGAGGAGCTTGCCCCTTGCCTCAACTCATGAAGGAATCCAATTTCCAATACAAAATATGCGGATGTGATTGTATTACTAGTATGGCGACATAGTGGTATGGGTCATTTATGCCGTCTATGATTGATATTTATGATTGAATTTGCTTTTGAAACATATATGCACTAGTAATAATACCAAACACTTTTGTTTTATTCGTATGAAGCATTTTTGGCCATTATAAGGTAAAAACTCTATCCTCCGGCTTGCGTTGCATTGTGTGATGGGACCTGAGTCTTATAATGGCTTCATTTTATAAAAAGCATTGCGTTGATTTAATCGTTTATTTTATTTCATGCACTAGCACTCATTGGAGTAAACCCGTTCCGCGAAAGTGGCGTGGTCCTTTGATTTGCCTTATTATTGTTGTTAATAAGTTAAGTAGATTTCTCATACCAGTCCCATGACTGACTCGTAGTTTGTTTCACCTTGCAAACTCGGGTGTCCTCATTTTCACACGGGCAGCCTAGTTACAGGTTTCTGACGCACCTTTTGGCTCATGGCGAGGCTTGACTACACCGTGCTGACTTGGATTTTCTCCGCCATTATTGTATCTATATTATGATTCCGCCATTGGCGATGTAGACTGATATTTATTTTGAGTACTCTTTATGTATGATTCCGCCTCAGGCGATGGTGACTGATTATGTATCATTATGCACTAAGTTGTATCCTGTACTGTGCTTCTCTGATGTGATGATATCTATATGATTCCGCTGTCATATGTGTGTAAATTATCCTATTTTCTATTTATGCTATTATCTGTGATCTGCTAGTGATGATTAATGTGTTATATTCCAATGATTATCCTTAACACCGTGTCATGGGGTTTTGGGATCGTCACAGCTGGTATCAGAGCTTTGGTTAACCTTAGTTCTGGAGTCTAACACATTAAACACTTCGTCAAAATAGAATCAGTAGTATTCTAAGGCGAGTCGCTCAGTAGAGATAGGACTAGTAAAGTCCTAGAATGAGCCGAGCAGAATAGCAAAAACAATTGATCAGTCCATCGTTATCTTTTCGTAGATTTTCTGCTTAATTATGCAATAGACTATCATTTCTGTTAGCTGACTTTTTTGTTGCTTATACAGAATTTGAAAAATGGCTACCAGAGCAGCCGCCGCTTGAGGAGGCCGTGCCGGCCGAGGCCGAGGAAGGGGAGAAGTCCCAGCTCAAGAAGGACCTTTGATACAACCTCCGACAGCTCAATACTTCGAGCTTGACCGTGTAGCTAAGAGATATAAGAACTTAGGAGGCAAGACCTTCTCGGGAACTAGCACCGTAATAGAGGCCCTTGCATGGCTCAAAACATGCGAGAAAATTCTTGAAGGCCTAAGGCTTGGAGACGAAGACAAAGCTATTATGGGCGCCTGGCTTATGCAGGAACAAGCTGAATTATGGTGGGAATCTCTTACCGCCTGGAATAGAGAAGCTGGGAGAACATGGGATGGATTTAAAGAACTCTTCAAAGAGAAATATGTCCCAGAACAAGCTCCAGAAAGAATGCACGATGACTTCGCCAATCTCCAGCAAGGGGATCTTTCCGTGCAAGATTATCTGAATAAATTTACAATGTTGTCGCCCTATGCTCCAGAGCTCGTCGCCACTGCGAAATCCAAAAATAAGAGGTTTATCCTTGGACTAAGGCGACAATATCATGATAGGGCCATGGCCCATGTCAAGCTGGAATTCAACGAGCTGGTGGAAATGACATGCAACTATGAAGACCTTGATCAAAGGCATCTGGATCAGGATCGCGCTAGAAGCCAAGCCGGAAACAAGCACAAGCCTGCTGGAAATCAAGGCGAGTCAAGCCAAGCAGCATCTTCAAAACCTCAGACTGGCAAGCCGCCAAGAGGAAATTGCTTTAACTGTGGTAAGCCGGGGCACTACTCAAACGTCTGCACAGCTCCGAAGAGGCAGAAAACAAACTCTCAAGGCTCGAGCCAAGGCTCTCAGAACCCTCGCTCGTGCTTCAATTGTCGAAAGACCGATCATCTGGTCAAAGACTGTCCCTTGCTGAAGAAAGCTACAGTAGCTCATGTCTATGACGGGTCGAGCCCGCCAGCTGCTTCTGACGGAGCAGGTAAACCTGATGTTTTGGGAGGTAACCTTACAATTAAAAATATTCCTGTTTCTGTATTGTTTGACACATGTGCGTCGCGTAGTTTTATTGCTAAAAACACAGTGCACAAATTAAAGTTAAAATAGCGAAAGCTCAAAGAATCGGTTGAAGTTCATAACCCGATAGGGGGTCCTATTACTCTCGGTTCATATTGTAGAGTGCCAGTCTCTTATTCTTCCTACAAGTTTCCTTTCAATTTAATCGTTATGGATTTTCCCGAATTTGATATTATTCTCGGGCTAGATTGGTTAACGAAATACGAAGCCGAAGTGAATTGTGCAGAAAGAATAGTTAAAATTCGAACGAAGCTTGGATATATTACGGTTCTATGTCATGGTTCAAATCCGAATAGAGAAGAATTTTGGTCAGCATTAGAACTTATCCCCACTTCCATGGAAAAGATTCCGATTGTTAGAAACTATGCGGATGTGTTTGAAGAAGTTGAAAACTTACCTCCGTAAAGAGAAATAGAATTCCGAATCGATCTAATTCCCAATGCCAGACCGGTGGTGCATCCAATTCGCGGAATGACTCCGAAAGAAAAAGAAGAATTGAGCGATCAAACTCGTCAACTGTTGTGGAAAGGTCTAATCAGACCGAGTTTTTCTAATTGGGGTGCAGCTGTTGTGTTTGTCCCAAAGTCAGACGGTACTCTTCGATTATGTGTTGATTACCGAGACCTCAACAAACAGACGCTTAAAAACAAATATCCATTACCCTGCATTGATGATTTGCTAGACCAATTGAATGGGGCGAAAGTATTTTCCCGAATGGACCTAGCTACAGGTTTTCATCAATTGAGAATAGCAGAAGAGTGTGTTCCTTTGACCGCTTTCAGAGGTCCAGACATATTTTATGAATGGTTAGTAATGCCGTTTAGCCTATGCAACGCTCCAGCATACTTTGTTGATCTAATGAATAGAGTGTTCAGGGGAGTTCTGAATAAATTTGTCCTCATCTTCGTCGATGATATTTTAATCTACTCCAAATCAAAACCCGAGCATGGAAAACACTTAGAACAAGTATTGGAGATTCTAAGGAAGAACGTCTTCAAAGCCAAATTCTCTAAATGTGTCTTCTGGCAAGAAGAAGTCAAATTTCTTGGCCATATCGTGTCAGAGAAAGGAATTTCTGTTGACCCAAGCAAAATAACAGCGATTCAAGACTGGAAACAACCCACTACTCCCACAGAAGTTAGAAGTTTTATGGGGTTGGCTAGTTATTATCGGAAGTTCGTTAAGGATTTTTCGAAGATATCCGGTCCGTTCACGAAGCTCACAAAGAAACATGAGAAGTTTAAGTAGACTTCCGACTGTGAAGAAGCTTTCCAGGAATTGAAATCGAAGCTGACCACCGCTCCAGTGTTAACTATTATTGATGGCAATCAGGATTTAACGGTTTGGACAGATGCTTCTATTAGAGGTCTTGGTGCAGTGTTAATGCAGAGAGGCCAAGTAGTCGCTTATGCAAGCCGCCAACTGAAACCGCATGAGAAGAATTATGTGACTCATGATCTTGAGTTGCTAGCCATCGTTTTTGCCTTGAAAATCTGGAGGAATTATTTATTGGGTGAGAAATTTATACTGTACATAGATCATCAATCATTGAAGTATTTATATACCCAGAAAGATCTGAATCTGAGGCAGCAGCGTTGGCTAGAATTCCTTGCAGCGTATGATCTCGATATCCTGTATACGCCGGGGAAAGCTAACGTGGTAGCGGATGCACTTAGTATGAAAATCGCAATCATCGCCAATCTTATAATTGCACTTGGATTGATAGATAGGATATCTGTTCTTCAGAAAGGTGACAATTTTGTGAAAGAGATGGTAACAAGGATTCAAAGGGGCGAAGGCTCCAGTTTCCAAGTAGATAGTGAGGGAGTTCTGAGGCTGAATGGGAGAATATGTGTTCTCGATATTCCCGAGCTTAAAAGAGAAGTGCTGGACGAATTCCATAAGTCCAAATTTTGCATCCATCCCGGTGTGAGTAAAATGTACAACGATATCAAACGCACTTTCTGGTGGAAGGCAATGAAAAGAGATATTTCTTTGTATGTCAGTAGATGCTCTACTTGTCAATTGGCCAAGAGTGACCAACAGAAGCTAGCTGGACTGTTGCAACCATTGGAAGTCCCAAGTTGGAAATGGGAACAGATTTCCATGGATTTCATAGATGGTTTGCCGCGAACCAAGAAAGGTAATGACAGCATTTGGGTAATCGTAGATCGCTTCACGAAGAATGCCCATTTTATACCTGTCAGATCCAATAGAACTGCTCAAAGTCTAGCGCAGATATATTTCAGAGAAATTGTAAAGCTGCATGGAATTCCCATCAGCATAGTCAGTGATAGAGATCCCATATTTACTAGCAAATTCTGGGAGGCTTTCCAGACAGAATTAGGAACGAAACTGAATATGAGCACCGCTTATCACCCTCAAACAGATGACCAAACTGAGCGGGTGAATAGAATTCTAGAAGATTTATTGCGGGCTTGTATAATTGATTTTGGTGGGTCATGGGAAGATCATTTGCATTTGGCAGAGTTCTCATATAACAATAGCTATCAAGCAAGTTTGAGAATGTCGCCATTTGAAGCATTATATGGTAGACCCTGCAGATCTCCAGCATGTTGGGTAGAACCTAGCAACAGACTTGTACTAGGACCCGATATGATTAGAGAAGCATCTGATAAAGTCGACTTCATCAAGAAGCGTTTGAAAACCGCCCAAAGCCAACAGAAAAGTTATGCAGACTCTAGAAGGAGAGATTTGACATTTACTGTTGGTGATCATGTTTATTTGAAGGTTTCTCCGATGAGAGGAGTAATCGGATTTGGCAAGACTGGGAAGTTGGCACCGAGATTTATTGGTCCCTTTCCTATACTTGAACGAATTGGAACTCTTGCTTATAGGGTTCAATTACCAGATTGGTTGCCTGGAGTGCACAATGTATTTCACGTATCTCAACTTAGAAGACATGTGCATGATCCAGATCTTGTTGTAGAAGAAGCAGCGCAACGGGATGTGGAGAAAAATCCAGAATTAGCACTCAGAAGAGAGCCATTAAAGATTGTTGGCAAAGAAACTAGAGAACTCAGAAGCAAAAAGGTTCATTTAGTTAAAGTGCAGTGGAGCAGTGATCCTAGAGACTGTACTTGGGAAACTGAGGAAAGCATTAAGCAAGCTTACCCCAAATGCAGAGTGGATATCTCTGACAAACTCCGGTGCAAGGTACCTTTACAATACTTTGCATTTACATTTTATTTCCTACTTTACAATTGTTTCCTTTTCGAGGACGAAAAGTTTTAAGTGGGGGAGATTGTAATAACCCGGAAAATACGAGCCAATTTAAAAATTTTAAAATGGTGATTTCAAAGGAATTTGAACCATTGTAATAGAATATTTCAATAAAATAGTGAATTAGAAATAGTGAGTCGGTTTGAAAATTTGAATTCGAACTTTGAATGACTGTGCAGGGTGGAAAATATAACGGATTTTAGCGAAACCAAAAATATTTAAATCTGTTAGTCAATACCTTTCTAACGAATCTGAAAAATCGAAGTTTCGTAACGGGAATCAAAAGTTATGGCCAAATGAATTTTCAGAAGGGTCGGTATATAGAATATATAGCTCTGGAAAATTGATATTTTGCATACGACCTCGGAATTCGACGAAACCACTTTTGTTGGGTCCGGGATGTCAAATTATTGCTAGGTTTCAAATTTCATAATTTTTGAAGCTAGTATGTGAGCGTGGCAAAAGAAAATGTGTTTGGTCAATTTCTGTTAAATTGGATCGACCAGAAAATGGCCATTTTTCAAACGACCTCAGAATTCGACGAAACTAGTTTTGTTGGGACCGTAGCGTCAAAACATAGCTAGATTTATTTTTCTGAAATTTTTCGAATCAGTTTGTGGCCCTGGCAAATTGAAATGTACGTTGAAAGTTAAAAATTAAATGTTTTATACTTTAATTTGAAAAATAACTGACTGTAACAGTCGAATTGGCCTACGAAACATATCCCATTGTGTCCGGAATGGGGGTATTTAGCCAGGGGCGACAGTCGTTGGGTTTAAAAAGGAGTTCGTTTGAGAAAACACTATTTAAAAATTTAATATAATCCTCGGCCAATCAGAATTTTCCTTTCATAAATTTAAAAAAAAAACCCCGATCAACGGCGAAACCCGCTCCTGACCTTCTCTCCTCCGCCGCCGCCACTACAGCCGCTTCCAGCCCTCGCCACCGCCACCCTTCGACGCGCCTCAGCCCCCTCTTCAAATCCGACTAACCATCGCCGCCCCTCGTCGCCTGTGCCGCCCGTATCGACGCCCCAAAGTCCCGACCTTTCCACCGCCGCCGATCTGGACAACCGAACACCACCAAACCACCACCGACAGGAAGCCCTCTCTTCCCTCTTTCACGTCAGCACCCCCGATCGTCCCCACGTGCCACTGATTTCGCGAAAACTGTAAACCTAGTTTTGAAGCTTCGTGAAAGTGAGTTTTTCTTCGATCTTTACACTTTGAAAAATCATATCTTTTTGGTGTGTTGACGAAATTCGATGAAACAGGAAACATCGGGACCGCAAGGAAGCTCTCTGCCCAATAGAAGATGCCGCGGATTTTTCTGACATCGTATCGATTTTTAGCGCTCCGAAAACCAAGGTGAGAAATCTAAATTAACATGAAATTGAATGGAGAATGTCGTGTATAATTTATATTAGCGAAATATAAATTACATACGTGTCGTATACCTTAAGTACATGCGTAGTGTAAGCTATATAAGCGAAGTATGAATTTTACATGCATAGTATAATTGATATATGTGTTGAAATGCAAGTGAAATATAGCAGTTATATATATATATATATATACTCCCCTCGTCCACAAACCATGGAAGATATTTATTGTGGTGAATTGGTGTGAAATATTGGATGAAAAATACGAATGGTTGAATAATTGTTTGTGGTTGATATTGTTTGGTTGTGGTTGAAAAATACCCATTGGTGATTGAAATGAATTGGAAATATTTGTGGAAATAAAAATAAACATGCCGTCTGCATGCGAATTAGATGCATGAATCCTCATTGTCAAAAACCGCGAGGTTTTAAGGTAGAGCGAGGAGCCGTACTAGGGATGGTGCCGGTTTAACTACCCTGCCGTTATGCTGCCGAAATTTTGAATAATCTTTGTGTGTTAGAATTATTTTCATATGTTGAAATAATTTTCATGCGTAGAAATTAAAGCCATATGTTGAAAATATATCCATGTGTGGAAATGTTTGTGTGTTGAAAAGTGTTGTGTGAAAATTAGATTCATTTGTGAATGAATGAAGTGTTTAAACAAGAAAAATCATATTTATATATATATATATATATGAAGTATGAAAAATATTCGCCTTATATAACTAGTTTCAACAATAAAAATCCCATCTTTCTAATATGAACAACATAAATAAAATGTCCATGTGTGGATATGCTCATTTGTTGAGAAGTGTGTGTAGTGGAAAAGTTCATGTGTTGAATAAAAAGATCGAACAATAAAAATTACATTTTTATTGAAACTATGAAGTGTTGAAACATCTATTTGTCGAATAAATATGTTAAGTGATAAAAATATCATTTTTATCATATGTGTGATATGCTAAAGATATGCGGACGTTGAAGTAAATATTTATGAAAGGAATATTATTTTTAACATGCAAAGGAATTAAATAAAATGGTCATGTGTTGAAATCCATTTTAGTTCGCCAAAATTATCATCTTTGAAATGTGAAGTGTTAAAAATAACCACTTGTTCAAATAAACGTGCATGAGTTGAAATATACATTAATTAGCTAATGATATGATTTTAGCCTATGCATGCAACATTAGAATGAATGGTGTTTTTAAACCAAAGCGAATCAAATATGAAATTGAATGGAAAATGATAAGTGATAGAAATTGTATATATGTACATGCATATCTATTGATCAGGTTAAAGAAAAGGGGCTAGAGAAGAGAAATAAAATTTTGTGCCCGACAAATAGGTACATATTTACCGCTTTGTTTGGGTGATGATTTTATAAGCATGTTGGCTAGCCGCTTGGCTTTTTCTTTTTCTTTTTGATATGAGACGCCCGTGTGGCTATTTGGGAATTTTCCCAGACCCTCCCGTACAAAGGAGGTTATGGTGAAATTTTCCGAAATTTAAAGGCGTTAGTGAAATAATTGAAGTGGAAACGATATAGGAATTTTTGAATGAACTATATTTATATAAACATATAAATATAAATAGAATTGAAACGAAACGTGGCCGTGCAGTTCATGTTTTGAAACCGTGATTTCAAATGGCTAGTGCGGGAAATCCAACCATTGGATTTTCCCGAAACCGCAACCGTTGGGTTCGCCTTGGAAATATCTTTCCAACGACACCAACTTTGTGAAGATCCGATGGTTGGATTGTCTGGAATGTTTAATTCAAAACTAAAGAAAAACAGCGCCAGAAACGATTATATTTATATATATATATATAAATATAATTAAATTAATTCGAATAACGACGCTGCAGTTCGTAAATTGAAATCGTAACTTCAAATGGCTAGTATGGAAGATCCGACCGTCGTATTTTCCCAAAACTGAAACCGTTGGATTCGTTTTGGAATGACCTTCCTAATGATGTAAAATTTGTAAAGATCTAACGGTTAGATTTTCAGATATGTGTAAAACAAAATTAGTGAAAAGCAGCGCTAGTGCATCGACACGGCCTGAAACGTCGTTTAATTAAAATATAGCCGTTTTAAATTAAATAAAAATGGCGATATATCGTTATAAAATACTATAGACGATATAGAGTGGAAATAAACCAATTTTGTTGTGTTTGCTTGATATGTGATGGTTGAATGTATTTGACAAGAAAATTATAACTAAATAACTGAAATGTGAATGTTGAATAGTCCAACCATGTGAATAATTGATTTGAAAATCTAAATATACGTGGATTATTTGAAAAGGCCGAGTTTATCTCATTTCAAATAATCGATCGACGTTGAGAAGTCGAAGAGTCAAAGACGGCTGAAGACCGACGATCTCCACATTGGATGGATGGGCGCTACTGATGCTCGTGATTGGAGTAGCTACCATGAAGGAACTGAAGTAGTAGCCGTCCAAACATACTGTTAATTGTACGAATATGCGAGGAATTGATGCCTCCGGTTTCGTTCAGACCCAGAACGGACTTGTAAATGGACTGTGTGTCTGACATTGGATTTTGTTCTATGTTGATTGATCTCTGTTAAATATATATCTGTTTGGCGGCGGAGAATTTATTCTCTTGCTTAACGCCCCTCTCTGAGACGTACGAGCTCAGAGGTTATGTATTGACAGAAATCAGTCGCATGGAGTGGATTGCCTGTGTGGCACGCCTAAGTGGCATATGATCAAGGCTTCTGTTGCAAAGCAAAGTCTTGTGGTTGATGATCAAAGCATGGTCTGTGTGACGTAGCTTTGTGTATAACGTGAATTCGCGAGCCTCACACCTCGGTATGAGTCAAAAACGGGAGAGTGACTGCAGGGAGAGCACGACGTTTCTTTCTAGCTAAGGTGGTGTCAGTGACCTACCAGCCCTGACATTATATATACTTTTCACCTATGTGGTTGTTGGAATGCGAGGCGCCTCGATATAGGTCTGTAAGGACCGGGAAACGTGTGTTCAGGAATAACTAATCCTCAAAAATAAGAGAGGACCGGCCCTGAAGATCCAAGGATCATAGTGGGGTCCTAGGACATTTGCTAGAGTGTCTCGAATCGGAGAGGAGCTTGCCCCTTGCCTCGACTCATGAAGGAATCCAATTTCCAATACGAAATATGCGGATGTGATTGTATTACTAGTATGGCGACATAGTGGTATGGGTCATTTATGCCGTCTATGATTGATATTTATGATTGAATTTGCTTTTGAAACATATATGCACTAGTAATAATACCAAACACTTTTGTTTTATTCGTATGAAGCATTTTTGGCCATTATAAGGTAAAAACTCTATCCTCCGGCTTGCGTTGCATTGTGTGATGGGACCTGAGTCTTATAATGGCTTCATTTTATAAAAAGCATTGTGTTGATTTAATCGTTTATTTTATTTCATGCACTAGCACTCATTGGAGTAAACCCGTTCCGCGAAAGTGGCGTGGTCCTTTGATTTGCCTTATTATTGTTGTTAATAAGTTAAGTAGATTTCTCATACCAGTCCCATGACTGACTCGTAGTTTGTTTCACCTTGCAAACTCGGGTGTCCTCATTTTCACACGGGCAGCTTAGTTACAGGTTTCTGACGCACCTTTTGGCTCATGGCGAGGCTTGACTACACCGTGCTGACTTGGATTTTTTCCGCCATTATTGTATCTATATTATGATTCCGCCATTGGCGATGTAGACTGATATTTATTTTGAGTACTCTTTATGTATGATTCCGCCTCAGGCGATGGTGACTGATTATGTATCATTATGCACTAAGTTGTATCATGTACTGTGCTTCTCTGATGTGATGATATCTATATGAATATGCTGTCATATGTGTGTAAATTATCCTATTTTCTGTTTATGCTATTATCTGTGATCTGCTAGTGATGATTAATGTGTTATATTCCAATGATTATCCTTAACACCGTGTCACGGGGTTTTGGGATCGTCACATTTATACAAAAAATGGTTAATGGTTTATACAACGAATGGTATATGGTTTATAAAGTGAATTATTAATGATTTATAAAGTGAATAGTTTCTGATTTATAAAGTGAATGGTATATGGTTTATAAAGCGTATGGTATATGGTTTATAAAGCAAATAGTTTATGATTTATAAAGCGAATAAAAATGGATTTATAAAACGAGTAGTTATGGAATTATATAGCGAATGGTAAAGGATTTTACAAATGAATAGAAATGGATCTATAAATGAAAAATAAAGGAATTCGTAAATGGAAGGTTAATGATTTTGTAAAGAAAAAGTGAAGGGTTTTGAAATGGAATCAGTAATATTATTACAGAAGTTAAGTTGAGATATTTTAATTAATTTTGTGAAATGATATTTAAATAATATTGAAAATGATTTATGAGATTATATTCTATAATCGCTTTAAAAATGTTAAAGGGAATATGATAGGGTTTTAAGAAATTTGGAACGTGTTGTACACTGGTTGAGTTGAGTAATTTTTGAGGTGTCAATCTGATGTTGGTTTCGGCCTTCGGGATTGATACTGAGAGATTTATTCACTTACCAATTTACAGTGAGGGTCTAATGAGTAGAAGTGGAATGATAATGGAATTTTCTTATTTCTAATAAAAAAGGGAAATGTTTTCCGAATCAACAGTTTTAATAGTTAATTAACGGCGGTTAATTAAAGAGGCTAAATGATGTTGGGTATTGAATCAACGAATTCATTTTATTTTTATGCATGAATGATTGTTTACTTGATAGTTAAATAACCGACTATCAAACCTGACCAATACGATTGTTGGTACAGAAAGACCGGTATTGAATTTATATTCGAAAACCATTCCGACCAGCAAATACGTGGAAGATAGAAGATGCCAATTGAAGTTGGAGAAATCAAAGACCGTGGATCTTCAGGAGCGGGAGAGCTACTTGTTGAATTTCTCTGGTTAGCTCCCAGAGATATTTTGGTAGTGATTCTGTTGTGGTTGGAATCTTTGGATTGCAAGGACTATTCGCTTTTGATCTTTTGGATGCGGTAGGAGGGTGCCTTTGGTTCATCCTGTTCCTGGATGACTTGTATGGACGGATGTCTCGCCGGATCGCGTACGTTGATTTCTTCAAACGTACCATAGTTGATGGCCGAGAAAGGGCTTTCTCTAGCCTAATATCTAAAGTATTTTTGTGGATGTCAATTAGTGATTTTCTGGCGAATCTGGTGATGAGACATTCAAAGTGAATGGTGGCCAAATGTTCTGAAAGAAGATTTAAACCTCAAGCCTCATCAACTGGGAAATGATAAAAATCGGGTAGGTCGCATGGTTATGTGGGTCACACCCATCAAAGGGGTGTATTGTCACCATCTAGAGAATATCCGTATTTGTTACTTCTTTTCATTTCTGCATCTCCCAGTGGTCGCAACAAAAAGCCTTAAGATGACAATAAATTCGGTTCTCTCAAGCGAAATGAGGGACCGGTCATATTTAGCCTGAGTTGCAAGATGTTCTTGTTGAATTCAATGTATTTGTCTCTACAGATACACTGTCGGAAGGTGGTTGCCCATACCTTGCTATGGAAATCCGTTCTCCAATTAGAATCCATGGTTTTGATTTCATACTATATATGTAAAGCATGAGATGAAAGCATTCTACTAGGTTGATATTTATTTGTATTTAGTCATTATTATAATATCAGAGAAGATATGATTTCCAAAATGTTTTGGGTTATCGTAAGGTAAAAATCATCTGTATTTATGTATGGATTTGGTCTTATGATTATCCTTTCCTTCAAAAAGATTTTGACGTTAAAATCAAGTTGGATGATACTTGTAAACTTAGTGTGTTTTTCTCACTCTGGTTCACCAGATTGATCCGGCGTTTGTAATGCTCGGGTTAGACCAGGTTGTACAGGTCTAGGTTGTCGAATGCTGTGAAGATACGAGCTGGAAGAGTCCAGACGTATGATATTACATAGATACTATTCCGTTGTGTGTTGTATATGTGGACAGATTATTATAACTGTCCAGATGTGTTGATGTACTCTGATGATTGTAAGTATTTTTAAAACTCTCAGTAAAGATTTATTTCTATATTATATTTTGTTCCGCTGCGATGTGAGACTCTGTGCTATGTTGGTTCTTCTTCTTCTTCTTCTGTTCTAACTTTCTTTCTTATCACACCCTCTATTTTCTTTCTAATAACTATCTGGTGTTTTAGATACTTGAGTTTTGGTAAGTAATACAGTTTATGTATTATTGTCAGAATTCGGGAGTCGAATTCCTGCCGGGTCATTAGAATCCAGTTCCTCAATGCGAGGGATCATTACATATTCGATTATATAAGGATTTAGGCCCTCATACTTTCTAAGAGGTGTTTTCCCTAGTTTCTATTAGTGAGTTTATAGGAGATATTTCATCGTCTCTGCCTATAAATAAAGGGCTAGTGGTTCATTTTAAGGATATTTTGGCTTTTACTCTAGTTAAATTATACTCTTGCATCTTCAATGGTATGATCTCTTGTATCTCAAATCAGCAATAAAAACGTAAATAGCTTTCAAATGGACAGAAACAATCAATGTCGAACCACTATAAATGACTACCTGGTTATTCTTCTTCTATTTGTGAATTCATTTTCTTTTATTTCTCCATTTAATTATCTACATATAAACATATAGGTTTTATTTTCAACTTTTGGGTTAAAATAATAATAATGAGTAAACAATTCCCAACATTTGGAGAGCTTTACTACTCTAATCTCAACAGATGTATCAATATCTTGTTTCGAAACACCCTAGCTCGGAATATTTGAAATACATATTATTTTTAACGTAATATGTTTCTAATGATAATAGTACTTTTAAATTACTACCACATTACATTTAAGGCCTTTTGTTTAGAATTTTTTATTACAATGTAATATTTACAATAAATTATGGAATTTTTATGTGGTTAGTCTCAATATACCATATTATTTTTTAAATTACATAAGCTATAAATAGAAAAATTAAACATTCATACCCCATTTGTTAAAATTCCAATAACTACTTATAAACTAACATAGAAATCAGGCATAAATGAGTATATGAAAGAGGTCGTAGATAGGGGAATAAACTTTCACTCACCTAAGGGTCCTTAGCAAACTACTTTAGCAAGAAACCATGATCAAAGCCCATTAAAATCAGTCCAAGAAATTAGATCTTCTCTAATTGCTTCCAAAGGAATTTATTTTTCAGTAGTCACTTATGATGAATTATGGTGATTCTTATTCCATTCTAGAGAAAAGTACTAGTTTTGGATTTGTTAGTTTATGGCATGCAATAAAGAGGAAGTAAAAAGAGATAAAGACGAACGAAGTGTAAATTGAATGAATGATAAAAATTGATTTTTGCTTTATTATTTCATCCTAAATATGTTAGTGGGATTTTCATCACGTGTAACAAGACTGAAAATGTGTTTCTCAATGTAACATTCCAACATAATGGAACGATTTTTAGATCCTAGTTCTATTGTCTTTAAAACTTATCTTTTTGGATTGTATATAAAATGAATCCTAACATCTAACTTAAAAATTTTATTAGTGCTTAGACTACGATAACATGACCCAACTATAGTTTTTCTTTATAGTGTTCAGTATGACAATTGTAGTAAAAAAAATCATAGTTGGCTTTCCTCAAAGTTGTAGTAAATTTATTTTTAACAACTATTAAAATTTTGCAGTTGTAATAGAGGTCTTTAACAAATTTATAGTCTTAACCAATGTAAATACTTGGTTTTAACAATAGTTATTTATAACTATCGTATTTATAGGTTGTAAGCAATTGCAAATATTTTAACGTTTATCATAAACAATTGTGTAGAAATTGAAGAATCGCAAAAAAGCGAAAAAAAAAACTTCATAGAATTTGAGTAATCTTTTAAAATTTAGAAACTAAATTTCTACTTGATTCAACTTTTTTGACGAATTAAATAGTTTATATAATAGGAAAAAAGTAAGAGTACTTTTAAATAAGTGTAAACAATTTTCACCATGAAATATTGCTCAGCTTTTTTTTTGTTAACCTTAAGTTTCTTGATTTTTTTAGTAAATGTTTAGCTCATTCCAAATAAGTCAACAAATTATAATCAACAATTAATAATTTATAGTATGTTAATAATTACTATTTATTAATAATTATAGTCTATTGCAGATTTTCATTATAAATTATTGTAATTAATTGTTACTAATAAATAATTGATAAAAAATAATTATTTTTAATTAATAACGTTAATATGATTAATTATTAATGATTAATTATAGAAATTAAAAACATAGTTTACAATTTTGGTATGTAGTACTATATATAAATAATTATACATATATAACATTTATTAATTTATAATTGATAACAACTACAATTAACAATTTGTAAATAATAATAAATAACTAATGATTAAATACTAGAAGGGACAACATTAACTATAGATTTATTAATAAATTTTTATTAATAATAATACTTCAAAGTACTTATAGATGTAAAAAAATTGGAATCTCATTCAAATGAACATAGAGCATGCTTGCGACGAACTAAAACAGGGTTTTTACGTGAGGAAGATTAGTGAACAGAAAATTCATTTCCGGCCACAAACATGGTATCACACAGAGTATTTAATTTGTAACTTAATTATTTTATAGTCAATTAATTATCTCTTTGTTGTGCAATATGCATTTTATTAAAACTAAATAACAATACAGAAATTGAAATACATGCAAATTAATTAAACCATTTTAAAAATACAACAATGAGCTGCATAAATAATATAGCACAAATATAATTATACTAAAAAAACATATTTATTGCAACTTCCTTAGCTTATCGATAAGTTTGGTAATCTTTTATGTGTCATTTTCTACAAGTACCGACGATAACCATTTTTTTTTACTTAACTCATTGTTGAGTGCTTTGGAAAAAATTATGTTATCCGAAGGTGTAATAAAAAAAATTCCTTCACCCAAATAAAATTCTCCTTTCTACCCTAGACATTGAATGCAAGCATCTATTTCATCATGGTTTATAGATTTCCTATTGAGTTTGAGCTATTTGTTTTTGGACGGTCTGAATTACACCAATTTTTTTTTTCATTTGTCACACATGCTTCGATCAATGATTTACAGCTAATCAACAACATCTACATGGCACCTTCTCACAATAATGTGTGCATTTAAAGATTTTGCAATGACTAGAGCTTGTACCACTGGAGGTTAACATAATGGTTGATTGATACGAGAATTCATATTTCGAATTTAATCATCTTGCATTTCATCTAAATAATTGAAAATCCCTTAAGGGCCCATGTTCTATTAACCTGGGTCTGTATTGAATGAGGTCTACTTTGTTGCATTGGTTTTTATATGAAAGCAAGTGTATACGATATTTGTCCAGTTGCATTCGTATCTTGAAATAATAATTGCTTATCTTTAAATTTTTGAACCATGAATTTTTATAGTCAAAATAATTATTCTAAATTCCTTTAAGTCAAAAAATGATTACAAATGAAAAAATTGCATATTTGAAAAATACCTTACTTGATCACTCTACCAGTCCTCACTTCCTATAGACCTCAGTCATTGCCCGTTTTGCTGCACAAGCTTCCTATCTATCCTAATCTCTTCTAGTATTATTATGATTGAGTCGAATATTAACTTTGCATATTAGTTCGACACCATGAATTTCTTTTTCAGCTCATATTTTTTTTGCTATGCCTTTATGCACTACTTTTTTTATTATTTACGCAGGCATAATATGTTTCTATACCATATTTTAACATCATCCGAATAGCAACTGATGACCAATGATGAGAGGCTCTTTGGTTTTTCGTTATAGTTGCACAAAATTATCAAAAGATACACTATAGAGAAAATAAATATAGATGGGATGCAAAAAATATACGAATATTGTTATGGATCGAGGAGATAAATTTAAATTTGATAATTTGATATTGGGAATGTGGGAAGGTTAAGGGGAAACGTATAAAAGGGGAATAGGTAACACTCTATTCTCTAAGGCCCAAAGCTAAGCATTATAAACTTTTGATGATAGAAAACAGATACGTTAATGAATCATAACATTAGAGAACATAGGAATATGAAAAACTTTATAAATAACAGTAAATAATATTATTCATTACATTCCAATCCATAAAACGCTCATCCGGATCAAAATATTAGTTATTACAAAATGAGCTCCAACAACGATGTATAAAGATGCTCACTTGGTTGGTTAGAACCGAATATAGACAATAAGCATATTTACCTTTACATACATCCAAAAGGGTAAAAGTACATAATAGAATGCTTTTCCAAAGAAATACACAATAAAAAGAACTTCTAAATAGATAACTGCCTCCTACACATGTCCATAAGCTTATTCTTTGAAGTAGAACCTGATAATCCTAACTCTCAACCCACACAAATGAGTACCCGAGATTTAAGGGTAAACGAAAACTATGGGTTAATCAATGGACAAGTTTGAACAATAAATAAAACCCTAAAATCAAAAGATATCTAGTGGGACCAGGCCGCATAGTTGAATGAGTTTTCCTCCAACTATTATCAAGCTACACAATAACCATTCCTGTGCTCCTGCACTCACAATGTTTAGAACAACAACGATGTTAACAATATGAAAACTTGCAACATAAAGTGGATTACATATCCCTCATTCTCCTGACTAGATGTCTAAATGGTTTTATGATTAGCCATCTTGTTTACACGATTTTTGCTTGTCTACAAGTTTCCTACTTGTTCAAGTTTTGAGATTATCTATCCTAACTAATATACTAGCATTACACATCCTCGTCCATTCAGGGAACAACCTTCTTGATAATATATGTATATGTACTTAAAAAATGAAGTTTATGAGGTAACTCAGCATTGGACATAGGCTATCAACAACACATACATCCAATAGTTTTATCCATAGGATGATTATAATCCCATCTACACATGTAAGGCAACAACCCTACACATGCAATAGTTTTACTAGTAGGATAACCATGAACCTATAAATAGGTTTAATATGATATCCTAGGTTTTTTTAACTATATATATATATACTTGTAACTCCAATAATTCCCTCCTATTGATAACCCCAATGTAAACATGATTATGGATCCCTATTGGTATCCTCTATGTGATAATGTTATTAAACCCTTACTGGCATCCCAAAAATATCCCGATTAATTAATTCTCATTGGTGTCTCTAATATATGTGTAATCATGTGTAACAATTAAACATTGGAAACAACTAATAATGTAACTTGTGATAAAATGGTTAATTTCCATACCAAAAACTAGCGATGAGACATATCAAATGATTCTATAGCATGTAATAACCCAGAAATCCGAGCCAATTTAAAAAATTTATTTTGGCAATTTTAATGAATTTTGAATATTTAAAATGAATTATTTTAAATAATAACGACTAGAAAATTATTTTAAATAGAATTAGAAAGTATATATTTATTTGAATCGATGTTAGAATATAATTATTTAATTTTTTAATTATAAAAGGAATTGAAAATGGCGTGGTAGTTTGAAAATTCGATTTCAAATTTCAAATGAATGCACAGGATTCAAAATAAACCGGATTTTAGCGAAACCGAAAATATTAGAATCTATATGAGAATAATCCGAAAAATCAAAATTTCATAGCGAGAATAAAAAGTTATTCCCAGTTGAAAATTCAGAATAGTCGTTGTGGAATTCTGGCCCTTAAAAGTGGAAATTTTGCAAACGACCTCGATTTTCGACGAAACCACTTTTGTTGGATCCGTGATGTCAATTTATTGCTAGATTCCAAAATTCATAATTTTCTGATTCAATATGTGAGCGTGGAAAAAGAAAACGCTTTGACCAGTTTCAGTTGATTTTAATCGACCAGAGAATGGCCATTTTTCAAACGGTCTCAGAATTTGACAAAATTAGTTTTGTTAGGACCGTATCGTCAATACGAAGCTAAAAAATATTTTTCAGGAATTTTTGGGGTCCGTATGTGACCCTAGTAAATTGAAATGTGCGTTTAAAATGCAATATAATGATTTATATTTTAACTTTAACGGAAACTGAGCGTAACGGTCGAATTGGCTAACGAAACATATCCCATTGTGTTCGGAATGGGGGTAAATAGCTAGGGACGACAGTCGGTGGGTTAGATTACGAGTTCGAAATAAAAAGTTACCTTAAGGGATTAATAAAATAAATTAAATAAATATTATATAACCCCCCCTCACATTCTCTCTCTCCCCTCAGTTTTCAAAACAACGGTCAACGTTGAAAAAGAAAACCCGTTTTCCCCCTTCCCTCCGGCCACCACTCCTGGCGCGCGCCTCCCCACCAACACCGACGCCGTCGAGACCCCCCCCCCACCCTCTTCTCTCTCCTATCTACGCTCTCTCTCCCTCTAATCCTCGAATCCGGAGACAAACCCCCACGAGATCCACCAGTAAACGGAGCCGCGATTGATGTTGCCCCCCTTCATCCACCACTCGGCGCGCGCCTCCCCAACCCTAATCGCACTGTTACCTCCGATGCGACGCCCCACAACTCCCTCCTGTTCGCTGATGCCGCCTCCCTCCCAATTCGAAAGCTCCACCCTAAAAATCCAACTGTGAGTGTTTATTTATGGTTCTTATTATGTATAAATTATAAAGTTATAATTTTTATTATGTAGAAATTATAAAGCTATAATTTTTATTATTAGAAAATTTAGATTTCCTACATTAGAAGAGAAAAAAAATTGATTTTCTTTGATTTCAAAAAATAGATTTACTTTGATTTCAAGAATATATTTTCTTTGATTTTTATTAAAGGAAAGTATGATTTTTATTTAATAAAAAGTTTATATTTTTATATAGGAAAGTTTATATTTTTATATATGAAAGTTTAGATTTTTATATAGAAAATAGCGGTGTAAGGATATGACTTTTATCTATATATTAGTGATAGAAAAATATAATTTTTATATAATGTAGAGAAGAAAAATATAATTTTTATATAAGGTGGAGAATAAAAATATGATTTTTTTATAATGAAATGAATAAAAATGTGATTTTTATATGAACAGTACAAGAATAAAAATGTGATTTTTATTGTGAACAGCGTGAAATGGTTGAGTGGGAAAGTCGGGCAAATCCAAACCGTTCAGAAATAAAGAATGGCGGAGTGGATCCCAAAGGTGAGAACTCCTCACTTTTATTTTTATTTGATTTGTAGTTGAAATATATACTAGGAAGCAGATGGTGCTTAGCAGCACCCGACACCCGTCGTCCACAGACCATGGATGACTTGTATGTTTGATTGATGTGTTGTGAAAATTGGTTGTGTGATGGAATAAATATTTTATAGTTAAAAATATAATTTTTAACATGTATATAAAATAAGGATTTATAAGCAAATCGAACGATTTGTTTATATACACACATTTGACTAATATAGATTGGGACGATAAATTTTACACATCGCCCAACTGCACAAATAAAACCTGTGTTCGATTGTTTGAAACCCCACACCGGTATGGGATGATATTGGACATACACTAATCCCAATAATTAGCTGTATGACGATCGATTGATTGACAGGCTGTTATAAGCGTTAAATATTTATGTTTGATGCTTATACAGTGTAGAATGCACTCTGGATGACGGATTGCTGTTTTCATTGTTGTTATACACATTTGTTGTGTGAAATCCATATAATCAACATTATATGGTAATTGACTGTGTCTGATTCCAGTTCAGAATTATCGAATATTTTAAAAATAATATTCAGTGAATATTGAAATGTGAAGCCGTGTTAAGTAGTTAAACGCCATTTTAACACGAACGGGAATTTTGTCGATTTTATTCATTTTACAGTGAATATCAAAAAGTGATTTCAAAATCTGATATTTTGAAATGAATTGAAATTCGAATTAAACTGAAATGAATTGAAATTGGAATTAAATTGAAATGAATTGAAATTCTAATTAAATTGAAATGATTTGAAATTCGAATTAAATTGAAATGATTTGAAATTCGAATTGAACTGAAATGAATTTGAAATTTTGATTTGAATTTGAAATGGAAGTTGAAATTGTTTTTGAAACGAATTTAAAACGATTTATAAAATTCATTTTAAATAGAAATCGACGAAATATATATTATATATATATTATATATATAATGGCCTGAAAAGAACGCGCCGCGCTGCGGTAGTTCGCGAATTTCGACCATTGACTTCGAATGGATAATACGGGAGATCCGACCGTCGGATTCTCCTAAAACTGGAACCATTGGGTTCATATCGAATAGAGATTTCTAAGAATGCAAGAAATTAGAAATCTAACGGTTGGATTTGGAATTATGTCCAAATCAAATTTTGAAAAGGTCGCTGTAAGTGCAGCTCGATGGCCGTTGATGGAAATCGACTGTACGGGCCTTGATAAAATTATTAAAAATATCAATAATTAGTGTAAAATCATAAGAAATGATTTGGAAAGAATTGGGATGAAAAATCCAATATTTGAAAAGATAAAAATAGATTTTTATCGAAATAAACTAGTTTTGAACTAGAATTATAATCCAGTTTATTTTTAAAATAAATAAAGTGGATTTGAAATGGTTTTGAAAATAACCAGAATTTCGAATATATAATTTGGAATGGATTTGAATCGAAATTGTCTTTGGAATATTTCGATGTTGGATTTCATGATTATACAGATATTGTTATGGAAATTTGAAAGATATATATATCGTTATTTCCAATACAATATTTGTTGGTTATAGGATTTGATATTGAATATAAGTCGATATATTTTCTATTCAGAGTCTTGTATTTAATATCAAATGGGATTTGGGTTTGTCGTGAATGGTGTCTTCGTTAAAACTGTTCTTAAAGCCAGTTGAGTAAAAGATTAAATCTTTTTATTTAGATTTAATGAAGTGTACCAATTAAATAATATTTAATTGGAATTGAATTGGAATTGATTTTTGGGTTTATCGTGAACCGTGTTTTAAACGACATTGGCTCTTTAACCTAGTTAAAGACATGATATTGATTTCTGGGAAGATTAAAACTAAGTAGAGTTTTAATGAATCTTTAATTAGATTGAAAAGTGAATTTGATAATTAAAATTAAAAAATTCCAGAAATGATCGAGAATGGAGTATCACCAGTTTTGCTCCAAGCGATAGTTAAATCTTTAATTAGATTTGAACGTGAAATGGTAATTGAATTTACCGATAACACCGTGGTGTTAGATATGAAGTATTACCAGTTTTACTTCATAGGATGAATAGTTTGGGATTGGGAAATTTAAAACAAATGATTACTTCAGTAGGGTTCATTAATCCCGACTAGGTTGGATAAGCCATAATTTGGTTTGAATTGAAATCCAAAAGAAGATTAAAGAATAAATTTAAAAGAATTTATCTTTGATAAAATTAATGGGAACCTTTCCCTATAGATGTGAATATTTGATCTGAATTGGAATGAGGCGTATGTTGTGTTTGTGTAACACTTGTTTATTATATATGCGAGCTATTCAGAAAGACTGGGTTTATCCCATTCTGAATAACTGATTCGACGAGGTGTCGAGGATGAAGGCGGTGGTCGAAGACCGGAGGTCTTCACATCGTTTGGATAATTACTGATGATCTTGATTGGGCTGTACACCCAAGAGGAGGGAATCAGTTGGTGATCGTCCAGACGTACTTGGAGATCGATGGATATGCGAGGAATAAGGTTCCTCCGGTTTCGTTCAGACCCAGAACGGACTTGTAAATGGATGTGTGTCTGATCTCGGATTTCATTTTGTGTTATTGATATACATCGGTTGCATAGCGTGACTTGCCTGTGTGGCATGTTGAGATGCAAATGATCAAGGCTTCTGTTGAAAAGCAGAGTCTTGTGGTTGATGATCAAAGCACAACCTTTGTGGCGTAGCTTTGTGTAGCGTTAATTCGCGAGCCTCACATCAGGGAGGGCATGCGTTTCCTTCTAGCTAGGAGTGGTGTCAGTGTTTTACACGGCTCGACATTTTACTTATGTGGATGATGGATTGCGAGGCGCCTCGGTTAGATTGGACGATCCGGGTCCGATGGAGTCATTTGGCTCATTGACGCCCCATAGGGCGGGGAAACGCAGTGCTCAAGGTTTAAGTTTAATCCACATCGAGTGGACCGGCCCTGACGATCCAAGGCTTGACTGAGTACTTGCCTGAGGGGCGGGCTAGAGCGTCTCGAAGCGGTGAGGACAGTCCCTTGCCTCGGTTCACAGATGGAAATCCAACTTCCAATACGTGACTTTGTGGTTCTGATTGTAAACCTATATATGGCGACATGATATATGGTACCCATTTCGTCTATGATTGACACTTATGATTGAAATTGTTTTGACACTATACACTTATAGTAATAATAAAAGATGAAATTTAGCGTATCAAGCATTCTTTGGCTATTATAAGGTAAAACCCTATTCTCCGGTTTGTGTTGCATTGTGTGATGGGACATGGGTTTTATAATAGCTTCATTGTTATTTATTTAGCATTGCGCCGTTGTTTTATGCACTGGAATTCTTGGGAGGAAACTCATTCCGTGTTATACGGCGTGGTCCCTTGATTTTCCTAACTTTAAAATAAATATTAATAACTGTTTTAGTTCTCACACCAGTCACATGACTGACCTAGAGTTTATTGTTTTAACCTAAACTTTGGGTGCCCTTATTTTCGACACGGGCAGCTAGTAGTTTTGGTTTTGCAGATTTATATTCACAGGATCCTGGTTTACAGCTGGAATGATATTCGGAAAACTTTGTATCTGTATATCTCCTTCAGTTGTGTTTTGTATTATTTTCCGTTGTTATGTAATGTATTGTAATCTCTGATATTTTATGATGTGTAATATTGATTCATACTCAGTATATTCTTTCTTGTATTCTGATGAAATTGTTGTAATGTACAATGAAATGTTCTTCTGTTTGTCTTCTGATTCGTCTTGTCCTCAACTCTATCCATGATTTCCCGTAAGGGGGATTTCGGGTCGTTTCAGCTTGGTATTAGAGCTTTGGTTTACAAAGCTCGAGAACAAGACACGTTAGAACCAAATGAAAGAATTCATCAAAGATTGGATTAGTAATATCCAATGAGAATGACTCGTTAGATATGGGATCAGTAGTATCCTAGAACGATTGAGAAGAGCATATTTTTAAAATGAAAACGAATTTTGTATTGAAAATTTAAATCAATTATTCATATTTGATTATTTATTTTATATTGAATTTGGACAATCCAGTATATAAAGATTTTGCATATACGTCTGATCCGCGTGTATTTGAAGTTTTAATATACTGGATAGATATAGAATCACACTCTAGTCTCCCGAAGAAGATACTGATGATTGAGATCTCTTCATCAGTGTTTATGTTCGAGTTTCGAAAGTGGGATTTCTATATATTTCCAATTGACTGGTGTGAGAACCAAAACTAGATAGGGCTTATTGTTGTGATTTGGCACCAAAAACGTGATTTTTGACTCGATATCAAAGTTATGAATTTGCAATGATAATCAACTAATTGACTGTTGATTGTGTTGTTTGATTATTGTTTGATTAATTAAATGTTGAACCTTTAGCCAAATTGAACCAAATATTGAATTGTATTGGAAATTAGTCGCATTTGCATGCATATACATGTACTTACATTGAACAGGTCATAGCAAGGAGGCTAGGGAAGAGGAATAAAATTGTTTGCCCGATAAATAGGTACATGTTTATAGTATTTCTTTGGGTTTGGACGATTTTATGAGCCGATTGGCTAGCCGCTTGGCTGTTTCTTTTTCTTTTTGGATTGGTGAGAGCCATGGGAGGCTGTTTGAAATATCCCGAAGCTCCCGGTGCAGGGGAGGTTATGGCGAAATTTTTCAAAAATTTAGGGTGTTAGCCAAATTTTTGAAAAAATTGAAAAGTTCTTAGAAACTGAAAAGTTGAAGAACTTAAGCCATGATGAAAAGAATGAAAGTTGAGTTGATTAGTTAAACAACTTTTGGGTTCGTTCCTTTTCGGGGACAAAAAGTTCTAAGTGGGGGAGATTGTAATAACCGGGAAATCGGAGCCAATTTAAAATTTTTGTTTTGGCAATTTTAATGAATTTTGAATATTAAAAATGAATTATTTTAAATAATAATGAAGAGAAATTTATTTTGAATAGAATTAGAAATTATATATTTATTTGAATCGATGTTTAAATATAATTATTTATTTTTTAATTATAAAAGGAATTGAAAATGGCGCGGTAGTTTGAAAATTCGATTTCAAATTTCAAATGAATGTGCATGATTCAAAATAAACCGGATTTTAGGGAACCCGAAAGTATAAGAATCTATTTGAGAATATCATTCCAATGAATCCGAAAAATCAAAATTTCATTGCGGGAATAAAAAGTTATGCCCAGTTGAAAATTCAGAATAGTCCTCTAGAATTCTGGCCCTTAAAAGTGGAAATTTTGCAAACGATCTCGGTTTTCGACGAAACCACTTTTGTTGGATCCGTGATGTCAAGTTATTGTTAGATTCCAAAATTCATACTTTTTTGAATCAATATGTGAGTGTGGAAAAAGAAAACGCGTTTGATCAGTTTAAGTTGATTTTAATCGACCAGAGAATGGCCATTTTTCAAACAGTCTCGAATTTGACGAAATTAGTTTTGTCAGGACCGTATCGTCAATATGAAGCTAGAAAATATTTTTCAGGAATTTTTGGGGTCCATATGTGACCCCAGTAAATTGAAATGTGCGTTTAAAATGCAATATAATGATTTATATTTTAACTTGAACGGAAACTGATCGTAACGGTCAAATTGGCTAACGAAACATATCCCATTGTGTTCGGAATGGGGGTAATTAGTTAGGGACGATAGTCGATGGGTTGGATTTCGAGTTCGAAATAAAAAGTTACTTTAAGGGATTAATATAACAAATTAAATAAATATTATATAACCCCACCCCCTCATATTCTCTCTGTCCCCTCACTTTTCAAAACAACGGTCAACGTTGAAAAAGAAAACCTATTTTCCCCCTTCCCTCCGGCCACCGCTCCTGGCGCGCGCCTCCCCACCAACACCGACGCCGTCGAGACCCCCCCCCCCCCCCCCACCCTCTTCTCTCTCCTATCTACGCTCTCTCTCCCTCTAATCCTCGAATCCGGAGACAAACCCCCACGAGATCCACCAGTAAACGGAGCCGCGATTGATGTTGCCCCCCTTCATCCACCACTCGGCGCGCGCCTCCCCAACCCTAATCGCACTGTTACCTCCGATGCGACGCCCCACAACTCCCTCCTGTTCGCTGATGCCGCCTCCCTCCCAATTCGAAAGCTCCACCCTAAAAATCCAACTGTGAGTGTTTATTTATGGTTCTTATTATGTATAAATTATAAAGTTATAATTTTTATTATGTAGAAATTATAAAGCTATAATTTTTATTATTAGAAAATTTAGATTTCCTACATTAGAAGAGAAAAAAAATTGATTTTCTTTGATTTCAAAAAATAGATTTACTTTGATTTCAAGAATATATTTTCTTTGATTTTTATTAAAGGAAAGTATGATTTTTATTTAATAAAAAGTTTATATTTTTATATAGGAAAGTTTATATTTTTATATATGAAAGTTTAGATTTTTATATAGAAAATAGCGGTGTAAGGATATGACTTTTATCTATATATTAGTGATAGAAAAATATAATTTTTATATAATGTAGAGAAGAAAAATATAATTTTTATATAAGGTGGAGAATAAAAATATGATTTTTTTATAATGAAATGAATAAAAATGTGATTTTTATATGAACAGTACAAGAATAAAAATGTGATTTTTATTGTGAACAGCGTGAAATGGTTGAGTGGGAAAGTCGGGCAAATCCAAACCGTTCAGAAATAAAGAATGGCGGAGTGGATCCCAAAGGTGAGAACTCCTCACTTTTATTTTTATTTGATTTGTAGTTGAAATATATACTAGGAAGCAGACGGTGCTTAGCAGCACCCGACACCCGTCGTCCACAGACCATGGATGACTTGTATGTTTGATTGATGTGTTGTGAAAATTGGTTGTGTGATGGAATAAATATTTTATAGTTAAAAATATAATTTTTAACATGTATATAAAATAAGGATTTATAAGCAAATCGAACGATTTGTTTATATACACACATTTGACTAATATAGATTGGGACGATAAATTTTACACATCGCCCAACTGCACAAATAAAACCTGTGTTCGATTGTTTGAAACCCCACACCGGTATGGGATGATATTGGACATACACTAATCCCAATAATTAGCTGTATGACGATCGATTGATTGACAGGCTGTTATAAGCGTTAAATATTTATGTTTGATGCTTATACAGTGTAGAATGCACTCTGGATGACGGATTGCTGTTTTCATTGTTGTTATACACATTTGTTGTGTGAAATCCATATAATCAACATTATATGGTAATTGACTGTGTCTGATTCCAGTTCAGAATTATCGAATATTTTAAAAATAATATTCAGTGAATATTGAAATGTGAAGCCGTGTTAAGTAGTTAAACGCCATTTTAACACGAACGGGAATTTTGTCGATTTTATTCATTTTACAGTGAATATCAAAAAGTGATTTCAAAATCTGATATTTTGAAATGAATTGAAATTCGAATTAAACTGAAATGAATTGAAATTGGAATTAAATTGAAATGAATTGAAATTCTAATTAAATTGAAATGATTTGAAATTCGAATTAAATTGAAATGATTTGAAATTCGAATTGAACTGAAATGAATTTGAAATTTTGATTTGAATTTGAAATGGAAGTTGAAATTGTTTTTGAAACGAATTTAAAACGATTTATAAAATTCATTTTAAATAGAAATCGACGAAATATATATTATATATATATTATATATATAATGGCCTGAAAAGAACGCGCCGCGCTGCGGTAGTTCGCGAATTTCGACCATTGACTTCGAATGGATAATACGGGAGATCCGACCGTCGGATTCTCCTAAAACTGGAACCATTGGGTTCATATCGAATAGAGATTTCTAAGAATGCAAGAAATTAGAAATCTAACGGTTGGATTTGGAATTATGTCCAAATCAAATTTTGAAAAGGTCGCTGTAAGTGCAGCTCGATGGCCGTTGATGGAAATCGACTGTACGGGCCTTGATAAAATTATTAAAAATATCAATAATTAGTGTAAAATCATAAGAAATGATTTGGAAAGAATTGGGATGAAAAATCCAATATTTGAAAAGATAAAAATAGATTTTTATCGAAATAAACTAGTTTTGAACTAGAATTATAATCCAGTTTATTTTTAAAATAAATAAAGTGGATTTGAAATGGTTTTGAAAATAACCAGAATTTCGAATATATAATTTGGAATGGATTTGAATCGAAATTGTCTTTGGAATATTTCGATGTTGGATTTCATGATTATACAGATATTGTTATGGAAATTTGAAAGATATATATATCGTTATTTCCAATACAATATTTGTTGGTTATAGGATTTGATATTGAATATAAGTCGATATATTTTCTATTCAGAGTCTTGTATTTAATATCAAATGGGATTTGGGTTTGTCGTGAATGGTGTCTTCGTTAAAACTGTTCTTAAAGCCAGTTGAGTAAAAGATTAAATCTTTTTATTTAGATTTAATGAAGTGTACCAATTAAATAATATTTAATTGGAATTGAATTGGAATTGATTTTTGGGTTTATCGTGAACCGTGTTTTAAACGACATTGGCTCTTTAACCTAGTTAAAGACATGATATTGATTTCTGGGAAGATTAAAACTAAGTAGAGTTTTAATGAATCTTTAATTAGATTGAAAAGTGAATTTGATAATTAAAATTAAAAAATTCCAGAAATGATCGAGAATGGAGTATCACCAGTTTTGCTCCAAGCGATAGTTAAATCTTTAATTAGATTTGAACGTGAAATGGTAATTGAATTTACCGATAACACCGTGGTGTTAGATATGAAGTATTACCAGTTTTACTTCATAGGATGAATAGTTTGGGATTGGGAAATTTAAAACAAATGATTACTTCAGTAGGGTTCATTAATCCCGACTAGGTTGGATAAGCCATAATTTGGTTTGAATTGAAATCCAAAAGAAGATTAAAGAATAAATTTAAAAGAATTTATCTTTGATAAAAATTAATGGGAACCTTTCCCTATAGATGTGAATATTTGATCTGAATTGGAATGAGGCGTATGTTGTGTTTGTGTAACACTTGTTTATTATATATGCGAGCTATTCAGAAAGACTGGGTTTATCCCATTCTGAATAACTGATTCGACGAGGTGTCGAGGATGAAGGCGGTGGTCGAAGACCGGAGGTCTTCACATCGTTTGGATAATTACTGATGATCTTGATTGGGCTGTACACCCAAGAGGAGGGAATCAGTTGGTGATCGTCCAGACGTACTTGGAGATCGATGGATATGCGAGGAATAAGGTTCCTCCGGTTTCGTTCAGACCCAGAACGGACTTGTAAATGGATGTGTGTCTGATCTCGGATTTCATTTTGTGTGATTGATATACATCGGTTGCATAGCGTGACTTGCCTGTGTGGCATGTTGAGATGCAAATGATCAAGGCTTCTGTTGAAAAGCAGAGTCTTGTGGTTGATGATCAAAGCACAACCTTTGTGGCGTAGCTTTGTGTAGCGTTAATTCGCGAGCCTCACATCAGGGAGGGCATGCGTTTCCTTCTAGCTAGGAGTGGTGTCAGTGTTTTACACGGCTCGACATTTTACTTATGTGGATGATGGATTGCGAGGCGCCTCGGTTAGATTGGACGATCCGGGTCCGATGGAGTCATTTGGCTCATTGACGCCCCATAGGGCGGGGAAACGCAGTGCTCAAGGTTTAAGTTTAATCCACATCGAGTGGACCGGCCCTGACGATCCAAGGCTTGACTGAGTACTTGCCTGAGGGGCGGGCTAGAGCGTCTCGAAGCGGTGAGGACGGTCCCTTGCCTCGGTTCACAGATGGAAATCCAACTTCCAATACGTGACTTTGTGGTTCTGATTGTAAACCTATATATGGCGACATGATATATGGTACCCATTTCGTCTATGATTGACACTTATGATTGAAATTGTTTTGACACTATACACTTATAGTAATAATAAAAGATGAAATTTAGCGTATCAAGCATTCTTTGGCTATTATAAGGTAAAACCCTATCCTCCGGTTTGTGTTGCATTGTGTGATGGGACATGGGTTTTATAATAGCTTCATTGTTATTTATTTAGCATTGCGCCGTTGTTTTATGCACTGGAATTCTTGGGAGGAAACTCATTCCGTGTTATACGGCGTGGTCCCTTGATTTTCCTAACTTTAAAATAAATATTAATAACTGTTTTAGTTCTCACACCAGTCACATGACTGACCTAGAGTTTATTGTTTTAACCTAAACTTTGGGTGCCCTTATTTTCGACACGGGCAGCTAGTAGTTTTGGTTTTGCAGATTTATATTCACAGGATCCTGGTTTACAGCTGGAATGATATTCGGAAAACTTTGTATCTGTATATCTCCTTCAGTTGTGTTTTGTATTATTTTCCGTTGTTATGTAATGTATTGTAATCTCTGATATTTTATGATGTGTAATATTGATTCATACTCAGTATATTCTTTCTTGTATTCTGATGAAATTGTTGTAATGTACAATGAAATGTTCTTCTGTTTGTCTTCTGATTCGTCTTGTCCTCAACTCTATCCATGATTTCCCGTAAGGGGGATTTCGGGTCGTTTCAGCTTGGTATTAGAGCTTTGGTTTACAAAGCTCGAGAACAAGACACGTTAGAACCAAATGAAAGAATTCATCAAAGATTGGATTAGTAATATCCAATGAGAATGACTCGTTAGATATGGGATCAGTAGTATCCTAGAACGATTGAGAAGAGCATATTTTTAAAATGAAAACGAATTTTGTATTGAAAATTTAAATCAATTATTCATATTTGATTATTTATTTTATATTGAATTTGGACAATCCAGTATATAAAGATTTTGCATATACGTCTGATCCGCGTGTATTTGAAGTTTTAATATACTGGATAGATATAGAATCACACTCTAGTCTCCCGAAGAAGATACTGATGATTGAGATCTCTTCATCAGTGTTTATGTTCGAGTTTCGAAAGTGGGATTTCTATATATTTCCAATTGACTGGTGTGAGAACCAAAACTAGATAGGGCTTATTGTTGTGATTTGGCACCAAAAACGTGATTTTTGACTCGATATCAAAGTTATGAATTTGCAATGATAATCAACTAATTGACTGTTGATTGTGTTGTTTGATTATTGTTTGATTAATTAAATGTTGAACCTTTAGCCAAATTGAACCAAATATTGAATTGTATTGGAAATTAGTCGCATTTGCATGCATATACATGTACTTACATTGAACAGGTCATAGCAAGGAGGCTAGGGAAGAGGAATAAAATTGTTTGCCCGATAAATAGGTACATGTTTATAGTATTTCTTTGGGTTTGGACGATTTTATGAGCCGATTGGATAGCCGCTTGGCTGTTTCTTTTTCTTTTTGGATTGGTGAGAGCCATGGGAGGCTGTTTGAAATATCCCGAAGCTCCCGGTGCAGGGGAGGTTATGGCGAAATTTTTCGAAAATTTAGGGTGTTAGCCAAATTTTTGAAAAAATTGAAAAGTTCTTAGAAACTGAAAAGTTGAAGAACTTAAGCCATGATGAAAAGAATGAAAGTTGAGTTGATTAGTTAAACAACTTTTGGGTTCGTTCCTTTTCGGGGACAAAAAGTTCTAAGTGGGGGAGATTGTAATAACCGGGAAATCGGAGCCAATTTAAAATTTTTGTTTTGGCAATTTTAATGAATTTTGAATATTAAAAATGAATTATTTTAAATAATAATGAAGAGAAATTTATTTTGAATAGAATTAGAAATTATATATTTATTTGAATCGATGTTTAAATATAATTATTTATTTTTTAATTATAAAAGGAATTGAAAATGGCGCGGTAGTTTGAAAATTCGATTTCAAATTTCAAATGAATGTGCATGATTCAAAATAAACCGGATTTTAGGGAACCCGAAAGTATAAGAATCTATTTGAGAATATCATTCCAATGAATCCGAAAAATCAAAATTTCATTGCGGGAATAAAAAGTTATGCCCAGTTGAAAATTCAGAATAGTCCTCTAGAATTCTGGCCCTTAAAAGTGGAAATTTTGCAAACGATCTCGGTTTTCGACGAAACCACTTTTGTTGGATCCGTGATGTCAAGTTATTGTTAGATTCCAAAATTCATACTTTTTTGAATCAATATGTGAGTGTGGAAAAAGAAAACGCATTTGATCAGTTTAAGTTGATTTTAATCGACCAGAGAATGGCCATTTTTCAAACGGTCTCGAATTTGACGAAATTAGTTTTGTCAGGACCGTATCGTCAATATGAAGCTAGAAAATATTTTTCAGGAATTTTTGGGGTCCATATGTGACCCCAGTAAATTGAAATGTGCGTTTAAAATGCAATATAATGATTTATATTTTAACTTGAACGGAAACTGATCGTAACGGTCAAATTGGCTAACGAAACATATCCCATTGTGTTCGGAATGGGGGTAATTAGTTAGGGACGATAGTCGATGGGTTGGATTTCGAGTTCGAAATAAAAAGTTACTTTAAGGGATTAATATAACAAATTAAATAAATATTATATAACCCCACCCCCTCATATTCTCTCTGTCCCCTCACTTTTCAAAACAACGGTCAACGTTGAAAAAGAAAACCTATTTTCCCCCTTCCCTCCGGCCACCGCTCCTGGCGCGCGCCTCCCCACCAACACCGACGCCGTCGAGACCCCCCCACCCTCTTCTCTCTTCTATCTACGCTCTCTCTCCCTCTAATCCTCGAATCCGGAGACAAACCCCCACGAGATCCACCAGTAAACGGAGCCGCGATTGATGTTGCCCCCCTTCATCCACCACTCGGCGCGCGCCTCCCCAACCCTAATCGCACTGTTACCTCCGATGCGACGCCCCACAACTCCCTCCTGTTCGCTGATGCCGCCTCCCTCCCAATTCGAAAGCTCCACCCTAAAAATCCAACTGTGAGTGTTTATTTATGGTTCTTATTATGTATAAATTATAAAGTTATAATTTTTATTATGTAGAAATTATAAAGCTATAATTTTTATTATTAGAAAATTTAGATTTCCTACATTAGAAGAGAAAAAAAATTGATTTTCTTTGATTTCAAAAAATAGATTTACTTTGATTTCAAGAATATATTTTCTTTGATTTTTATTAAAGGAAAGTATGATTTTTATTTAATAAAAAGTTTATATTTTTATATAGGAAAGTTTATATTTTTATATATGAAAGTTTAGATTTTTATATAGAAAATAGCGGTGTAAGGATATGACTTTTATCTATATATTAGTGATAGAAAAATATAATTTTTATATAATGTAGAGAAGAAAAATATAATTTTTATATAAGGTGGAGAATAAAAATATGATTTTTATATAATGAAATGAATAAAAATGTGATTTTTATATGAACAGTACAAGAATAAAAATGTGATTTTTATTGTGAACAGCGTGAAATGGTTGAGTGGGAAAGTCGGGCAAATCCAAACCGTTCAGAAATAAAGAATGGCGGAGTGGATCCCAAAGGTGAGAACTCCTCACTTTTATTTTTATTTGATTTTTAGTTGAAATATATACTAGGAAGCAGACGGTGCTTAGCAGCACCCGACACCCGTCGTCCACAGACCATGGATGACTTGTATGTTTGATTGATGTGTTGTGAAAATTGGTTGTGTGATGGAATAAATATTTTATAGTTAAAAATATAATTTTTAACATGTATATAAAATAAGGATTTATAAGCAAATCGAACGATTTGTTTATATACACACATTTGACTAATATAGATTGGGACGATAAATTTTACACATCGCCCAACTGCACAAAAAAAACCTGTGTTCGATTGTTTGAAACCCCACACCGGTATGGGATGATATTGGACATACACTAATCCCAATAATTAGCTGTATGACGATCGATTGATTGAGGCTGTTATAAGCGTTAAATATTTATGTTTGATGCTTATACAGTGTAGAATGCACTCTGGATGACGGATTGCTGTTTTCATTGTTGTTATACACATTTGTTGTGTGAAATCCATATAATCAACATTATATGGTAATTGACTGTGTCTGATTCCAGTTCAGAATTATCGAATATTTTAAAAATAATATTCAGTGAATATTGAAATGTGAAGCCGTGTTAAGTAGTTAAACGCCATTTTAACACGAACGGGAATTTTGTCGATTTTATTCATTTTACAGTGAATATCAAAAAGTGATTTCAAAATCTGATATTTTGAAATGAATTGAAATTCGAATTAAACTGAAATGAATTGAAATTGGAATTAAATTGAAATGAATTGAAATTCTAATTAAATTGAAATGATTTGAAATTCGAATTAAATTGAAATGATTTGAAATTCGAATTGAACTGAAATGAATTTGAAATTTTGATTTGAATTTGAAATGGAAGTTGAAATTGTTTTTGAAACGAATTTAAAACAATTTATAAATTTCATTTTAAATAGAAATCGACGAAATATATATTATATATATATTATATATATAATGGCCTGAAAAGAACGCGCCGCGCTGCGGTAGTTCGCGAATTTCGACCATTGACTTCGAATGGATAATACGGGAGATCCGACCGTCGGATTCTCCTAAAACTGGAACCATTGGGTTCATATCGAATAGAGATTTCTAAGAATGCAAGAAATTAGAAATCTAACGGTTGGATTTGGAATTATGTCCAAATCAAATTTTGAAAAGGTCGCTGTAAGTGCAGCTCGATGGCCGTTGATGGAAATCGACTGTACGGGCCTTGATAAAATTATTAAAAATATCAATAATTAGTGTAAAATCATAAGAAATGATTTGGAAACAATTGGGATGTAAAATCCCATATTTGAAAAGATAAAAATAGATTTTTATCGAAATGAACTAGTTTTGAACTAGAATTATAACCCCGTTTATTTTTAAAATAAATAAAGTGGATTTGAAATGGTTTTGAAAATAACCAGAATTTCCAATATATAAATTGGAATGGATTTGAATCGAAATTGTCTTCGGAATATTTCGATGTTGGATTTCATGATTATACAGATATTGTTATGGAAATTTGAAAGATATATATATCGTTATTTCCAATACAATATTCGTTGGTTATAGGATTTGATATAGAATATAAGCCGATATATTTTTTATTCAGAGTCTTGTATTTAATATCAAATGGGATTTAGGTTTGTCGTGAATGGTGTCTTCATTAACACTGTTCTTAAAGCCAGTTGAGTAAAAGATTAAATCTTTTTATTTAGATTTAATGAAGTGTACCAATTAAATAATATTTAATTGAAATTGAATTGGAATTGATTTTTGGGTTTATCGTGAACCGTGTTTTAAACGACATTGGTTCTTTAACCCAGTTAAAGACAGGATATTGATTTCTGGGAAGATAAAAACTAAGTAGAGTTTTAATGAATCTTTAATTAGATTGAAAAGTGAATTTGATAATTAAAATTATCAAATTCCAGAAATGATCGAGAATGGAGTATCACCAATTTTGCTCCAAGCGATAGTTAAATCTTTAATTAGATTTGAACGTGAAATGGTAATTGAATTTACCGATAACACCGTGGTGTTAGATATGAAG